>CP139762.1:21140000-22390000 GCA_034370585.1 Fragaria x ananassa | reverse complement strand
GCTGCACTAAATTTTTATTACTTCGTTTCTTATATCTCTTTTCTTGTTAGCAGTCATAGTCATAGAATACACAATGACGAATCAAAACAAATATTGGAGACTTAATATTCATTCACTGATCCTCATATGTCACTCAAATGGTTATTTTGTGAATTAGTTATTATCTAAATTGCATGATTTTTGATTTGTTGACCAATGTATAGCAGGAGCTGAAATTTGATTCAAGTGCACTGAAAAAGTTTGAAGCAATGCAACAAAAGATTGAAGCATTACAGCTGGAACTCTGGTAATTAATTAGTTAGTGTGATGTTTAATAGGCTATTGTGATCGTTTCTCTAGTTTTGGTAGTTTAACAATATCGATGCCATATTTATATTTATCATAGCATCGGATCCTTATGTATATCTTTGTTGCGCTAAAGTCATTTTAGATGTTATCTCATGTGTGTGAGCTGACATGCGGGTCGAGAAGAAATTGATCTTTTTTATCATGTGTGATATTATTTATTCATGCTATATATTTTTTGAAGTGTGAATTGTGTTTCAGTCTATTCATTAATAATCTTGTTATTTTATTTCTATTTGTATATACAGTCGAATGAAGGGTCAGAAACTAGATGGGCTGAGCATAAATGATCTATGTGAGTTGGAGAAACAACAAATCGAAGGGGAATTAGCTGTTAAGAACAAGAAGGAGGAAAAACTCTGGGAGGAGAAACAAAAGACTATGAAGGAGCATGAAATGGCTATGCAAAAGATTGAGAATTTGGAAAGAGAGATAGAGGAACTGAGAAAGCAAAACCATGTGCACCCATCTATCATTGAATCCCATCCTCCTAAGAAGAGGCTTTTATACTATACAAACTCAGCAAAAGCCATTTCCAATTGTTCAACTGCATCTGAAAACGAAAGTGACGAGCATTCAGACACTTCTTTGCAATTAGGGTACGTATAATCTTTATATATATATATATATATATATATATATATCTTTCTAAAAGAAAATATTACATATGTTTATATAGATAATCCTGCTTGTAATAATCATTGATTGAAGAAATTTGTTTAGAAAGAGAAATCTTTCACATGTTTTTGAGGATTTGTATGTCACTCGTTAACTTATACATCTTGGTCAATATAAATTTGAAACTATAGTTACAATGGGGGTACAATAATTTTCTGCATTTCAGGAGGAAACAAATTTGATTTTAGTAAGGTTGTTATTGGTCAGATCCTTTTATCTTTTAATGAAAAATTTAGGTCTTAGTCACATCCATGAATAGTCATAGCCACGCAGCTCTACATTTAGAATTGAAATTAAAAATATCTATTAACATTTGTTCAGGTTTAATTTCTCAGGTTGTCATCGTCCAAGTGTTGGTCAGAACAAAAGAAAAGAAGCTAGCAATTGCCCAAATTCTAATGATTCTGGAAGTCAAGTAGTCTCAGACTGATTTGAAGAGTTCTAAAAATTGAGAATTTCTTATTAGTTAGTCGATCAGTTAGACATTGATGTTAATTACTTTTGATTCTCGTTACATTTTCTTTCGAATTGTAGACATTCAATAGTATTCTTATTACTAATGCAAATGAAACCACAGTTTTGTTTTGCAGTTAGGAATTACTTTTACCAACTTATTCGTGGGATTATAGTCCGGATGAAAGTTATTTATTACAAAAACGATTTGAATTAGATTTTTTTTCTTGATGGCAGCATCCTTCAAACTTTTTTCAAGAGATAGAGCACATATATGTATAATATATATGTAAAACACAGACAGATTCGGGTGTTTCAATTTGAAAAGATGTCCTCAATTTAATTACAAGCAAGTCAACTGATCAAGAGTGAGACATAGAAACAAATACAAGTGTCAAGGGTCATCAGAATAACTCCTTCATCGAAACTTACAGAATAAGAGGCTACGAAAACGATAATGAAAATATCTGTAAATAACCACAACGGTTGCAAACTTGCAATTAACTACATCCAAAGAAAAAGCTAAACCTCGTTTAATTCTTGATGTTACAGTTTCACCTAAAAGAATATCAAAGCAAGTAAAACTTCTGTAACAAAGGTTATCGATCAGAAACTCAGAAAGCCACTCAAAATATGTCTGCATCAACAGGCAACATAGTCTCTTCAGTCCGCACATTGGGCGTTCAATCCAACTGTAGTATCCTTTGTCCTTGTCCAAAGGGTAAGTTGCTTGATATACATCCAAAGGCCTTCAGTGTTGCACGTAAAACACATGCATCGCTTCCCTTCAACAACTATCATGTTTGCAAATTTCCTAGCCTCTCCTACTGTTGGAACTGCCAATGCTGACCACTGCTTGCACCTATCATCTCGAAATTACTGCTCATTAATCAACAATACTTGATTTCGCAATCCGTAAACTCGAGTCCATCTATATTCGGCCAGATCAAGTCGATAAACTTGCCAATAACTTTTGTTAAGATCAGTAGGAATATAATGCTCCCAACTTGGATACCTGATCACTAATAACAGCTCCCCATCAGTCAACTTAACCAAGCTATAAAACCTGCCGTCACGTTTGTACTCTCGCTCTTTCAGTCTCCATTCTTTAACTGCGGTGTTGGTGGTAGCTATTCTGTAGTTGTTCTTCACAGTACTCCAACATTCAGATGTGACATTGAAGGTAAGCAATTTGATCATGAACGAACCATCACTCTCATTATAATAAAGGCAATGTAAAACACCATCAATACAGACTACATCACCAATACCAGCATCACTAAGACCAATTATATGAGCTGTATTCCATCTTCCATCTTTGAGACTACAAGTTTTTACGTTGGAGATTGTACTCCGATTACGAATATCACTAGTACGTCTTTCACGTACAACGAAGATAACACAATCAGAAGAAGTAGGTGGAGCTGTGAATATAACCCTGGTTACACATTCATTTTCAAATCCTTGGATCCTCGGATACCCAATTCTTAACGAAGGTAGTTGGATAATTTCATTAAGAAAAGGATTGTAAAAAAACATCACAGCACTACCATCCTTCAGTTCTAAGCCTAACAAAAGCAACCAATTAACCATATCTCGCGATCGAAGCACAAACGCAAGCAAAATCTAGTTGTTTTACCTCTTTACTCACAACCGTTTCTTTAAGAGAGTGGTAAGTTTAATTTGTTTGGTCGACATATTGTTGAAGATTGGTCCAATGCGCATCGTACTATTCCAAGGATCATGCGAAGTTAGCCATGGCAAACACGGGAAATTATTATTTGTACTCGGAACACCACATGTTTTATGTTCCCCTTTAATCTTATTGGTCCACGTGTTTTATTTTTATTTCTGATTGGTGTATTTAATTACTTTTTCTTTTTTTTTTCACCCCGTGCTGGTCCCCACATGAATCTGAGTTATATGATTGGCCGGGTACAACACCTGGCAGTGCCACGTGGTGTTCCGGGTACAGAGAATAATTACTCGGCAAACACATAAGGGGATGGTGTTGAATAGCTTCAAGAACGACCGGTCGCCAAGTCTTGCATATCATAGTAAGGCGAACTAGGTCCTTAAACGAAAGATGTTCAGCAATTAGAGAGAAGATATCACCTGGAACAAGATCAGACCATGAGTTTGACATGGTGATTGGTTTTATGTGCCCTCCTTATGCGGTATTGTTATCGGCAGGTATCGGCTGTCTATATTTACATGCTCTAGGGTTTAGGTGTTAACTGAATGTTATAATCAGCGATAAATATATATCGGATGATATTGGACTTCACATACGTCTCTTCATCAAAGATAAAGATAGGTTGGTGATGGAGTTGTAGGAACTCTAGGTAAGATTTTGTTTTGTTTTGTTTTTTTTTTTTAGTTTTTGGATGAAAAGTACTTAAAATTAGATAATGGAGCCTCTAGAGCATGCATCTAAAATTTATAATGTCAAATACAAGAACATTGGATAGCCTCACTAGGAACTTTATTCACCCAAGTATTACCATTGGGCAAAGAATGACCTAGATGTGCTATTACATCAGCTACAAAATTTGCCTCTCTAACATGTCTAAAAGTGATGGACGCAAACTGAGCCGCTACTGATTTGATGTCTTATACTATTTTGATAAGTTTCCAAGGAGGATCAAAGACCTCATTAACTGCATCGATGACTAGCTAAGAGTCTTGTTCCACTTCCAACCTGGTATGCCCATTGACTTTTGCATATACAAGGTTGTCATGAAGCGCAAGAGCCTCTGCAACTGGAACTAAGGATTTTCCCATCATTCTTGAACCAACAGCAATCGGGTTGCCAAAAAAATCACAGATTACAAAACCCCCATGCTGAGTCACCAACCACTGAACCATCAAAGTTAATTTTGACTACCTCATTTGCTGGAGCATGCCACTTGATCGATGTTGGGTGTAATGTGAGATCTCTACTCTTGTTTATGTGATTAAAGGAGCAAAGGTTCTTCATGATGTTGGCAAAGGAGGCCACCATAGAAGAAGGATTGGTGGTAGTGTTCCCGAAGATCAAATCATTCCTTGCTTTCCAAATTTGCCAGCAAGTGACAATCATTTTAGCAAAAAGTTCCTTTTGATATGGTTGCTTAAGGAACATTTTCTAGAAAACTTTAATATTGCCATCTTCCCAATCAACAGGAGGGTGAACACCTGTTAGAGTCCAAACTTCTTTTGCGAAGTCACAATACCCAAAGATATGGTTGGCTGTTTCATTGTACCTGTTACAAAGAGGGCAATAGTTATCATGCCAAATTTTGAAAGTCTATCTCTAGTTTTCAATATGTTTCTAAGCAACAACCAACCAAAAATTTTAGTTTTAGGTTGAATGTCTAATTTCCAAAGCTTGTTGATCAAGCTTATTTGATCATGTTTATGGACATCCTCTAATTGCAACCAAGTTGCTGACTTTATAGTAAAGTTTTTTTTTTATGCGACTTTATAGTAAAGTTTCCTTTAGGGGAAGACCCCCAAATAATCTGATCATCTTATTCAGAAATTGGGATAGGTATCCCAAGAATTTGGTTAACAATGTTTATATCTAAGACATACAACAACTTGGATTTATTTCAAGACTTGTTCATAATATACTCAGCAATTGTTTCATCACACTACACCATAAACTGTCATCGATAGCATTTGAAAAACGCTATCATATCATATACATAACGCTTTAGTAAATGCTATCACAACCGGAGCTATGAAAAGTCTACCCTCTTTCTTAGCGTTTCTAGAAACGTTATTATAAAGTTCACATCTATAGCGTTTAAAACATGCTATTGTACATATCACTAATAGCAATATATAAACGCTAGTGTTATACTTTCAATAGCATTTCTTAAATGCTATAAATATGTTATAGCAGCTTTTAAGAAAAGCTATTATAGTACCATTCCATAGCATTTCCTGGTGCTATTAAAGACATTTCTTTTGCAGAATTTAGAAAATTGACATTCATAAACCAAATAACATTCATAAACCAAAGGCTTACAATATCTCAGCCAACAATGTTAAAGATACATGAAAATCCTACCAAACTTATTATATAGTACTTCACTGAAAAGTATCCAGCCTTGTAAAATCTCTCCTACTTAAAGATAAAACTTGAAGGATGCATGTAACAACCATGTCAGCTGAGGTACATAGTCAACTAACAACCTTCAGGCATAATCACTTTGTCTGCTGGCCATGCTATTGTAGTACCAAGAGCATCGATCTTCAATGATTTGCAGCTCATATGATGGTCTCCAAAGGGATGCAGATGGGACTTTTGGTATATCTACCCAAACTTTCACAGCATTAGGACCCAATGGAACAAAATGAACAAGCTGATTTGGATCACTCGAGGACCAACGTCCTTCAGCAACTGTTTGTCCTGATCCACTAACATCTAACAGCTTGCACTTTTTATTTGATTTGGTGTTTGCACTCTACCAAGTTATTCAAGAAAAAATAATTTTAGATGAGGACAGAACTCACACATATAACTCATAATTGTAATAACATGTGAAAATAAAACTTACCAAAGGAGAGGATGCATTGCCAACATCTTGACTTTCTGACATCTTTTCCAAAACAACTTTGTTAGCAGGCCATGCTATAGCAGATCCCACAGCATCTTCAATGCATGTCATATCAGTTGCAGGCCTCCATAAAAATGCTTCATGATTTTTTGGAAGATCTACCCAAACTATCATGGCATTGGGTCCAAGAGGAATACCATTGACCGTCGCTTTTGGATCACTTGAATGCCAACGTCCTTCTGCAACTATCTCATCTTTTCTGGTTCAATCAAATAATTTGCACTTGTTTCTTGAATTGGTGTACGGATTCTATCAACAATGAATACACAAGAGTCACAACATAGTAGTAATATAAGTCAGGATGCAGCAACTAAAGAAAAAAAGTGTAGAGATGTTTTACCGAATGCATAGATAAATTGTCTTGTTCTTCAAACTGTTGATCCATTTGCAAAATAACCTTCTCAACAGGCCATGCTATCATGCTAACCTTAGCTTGTTGAAAACATAACATACTAGCTGTAGGCCTCCAAAGAAAAGCATCTGGTTTAATTGGAATATCAACCAAGACTTTCATCACATTAGGTCTCAAGGGAATTTGATTAACAAACGTGTCATATGCCCTTAACACGGACCTAGTCCCAGTCCCCCTAAGTCCGCACTCAAGACGTGTGTTGAACGGGTCTTGCTCTTCTTGACTTCTTCAAGGGAGAGCTGAGAAGTCCGCCTAGAAGATAAGAAATGCCCCTCCCGGTCCCCGGCCTCAAAACTTACTCGGGTCTTGGGGGGACTTGTAGTCGGTAGTCGGTAAACTACCTCCACTGCCCATAGACCAGTCATGAAACTTGTAGACCGACGTCCAGGCTACCTCGCCATGGTGAAAGATCATCGGTACCACATCGGGAAGGTGCTTCTCCAAGCTCCACAAGAAGGCACCATGAGAGTATAAATATGTACAGTGTCCCACATCGGAATTGTAATGTAAGAGGGAACCTTCCTTATCTATAAAAGGAAGGCTCCCCCTCTAGATATAGGATCGGGAAACTTACTTAATCTGGATCCGGAAGATAGTACTCCTCCCCGCGCCGGACGGATACCATTGTAACCCCAAAGATGATACTTGATTTTAAGTGGATGTAGCCATGTCCCCCGCGGCATGGTGAACCACTATATGTCCTCGTGTTCACTGTTCATACTGTTCATATCTCACCATCAGCTTCGGCATATCCCGTCCGGGATTATGCGGAAACACTTACCCAAAAGAAATTTTATTACATGTTGATGCTTTCTGGCTAACTTAGTTCTGTGTTATTCTGCTTACAGGAAAAGATGTGCACTATGTAGACTATACTTGCAATTTAGTGATGGAAGGAGAGAGGTGAGCATTAGCTTCTATTATGAAAGAAGGTATTTGAAATATGTGATACATAACATATAGACTTTTATATGAACTTGTTTAGTTTATGAACTTTTAAGTTGATATTTTTACTAAGTCAGAGGTTATGAACATGTGGATAGTTTCTGAGCTTCAAGTTGATTTTATTTTCATTTGATACATATCATCTGTTTTATGAAAGAAATAAAATTATCAGGGGTTATTTATAGCTTTACCCATTTTGTTGCTTTGTAGGAGATAATCTTGCAGTAGACAAGAAACGAGAGACGAAATAAGGGAAAACAGTTTTGAACTTGAAGAAGCCGGTTTTGGGGATGCTTTTGCTGAATATGTAGGACCATAGAGTTCTATGGCTGATTATTTTTTTATTTTTTAATTAAATGAAGTCACCAAAGATTGGATTGGTGTGCGTAAATGTACTCACCAAAAAGATGATAGTGGGTCACTGGGAAAAGCCACGCCAGCAATGCAAACTAATCCCAGAATAGTAGCTAGGGCCGTGTCTATTATGGACCCCACCAATGATTAGTGCCCATTGGTTCAATGCACACCATTGGTGATGATGTTTGTTGCCCACATCTCTGGTAGTGTGGGCTTGTGCCACAAAACCAGACCAGGCACTTTCCTGCTATTCCAACACATAATCTTCATGTATTATGTATTTTTTGGTTATGAGGTGTTGTCATCCTCAAAATGGTTCCAACAACAACATTCAAGACATTCATTTTTCCTTTGGTTCTAACTTTAGCCAGATTAGTAGTTGTAACCTCGATCACCACTACAACAAGCGTAAGTTTCAATCAAAGGAAGAATATATAATTCTTCAAGGCATATAAGAGTATAGCAAAGTCTTTTATCTCAAAGTTTTTGCCAACGAACGCAAAACCACGAGGAATTTGGCCTAGTTTTTTTTTCAAAATAAGCAATTGATAGAATCACATTATAATAATAACAAAAGAGATATGAACTAAAGAGAATAGCATAAGAAAGAGTAGAGGAGAAACATACTTGACCAAAGGTTCTTACCTTAATCAAACCATGAATAGGAGGAGCTGAAGTACACCTTTGACAAACGCAAAGTTCATACTTGAAATAGGCTGGGTGATCAACATACCCAGGCCATAGCAGGGACGAACCCCATGATCTTGGAACAAGCATAGCACAACGACACTAGATACAAACGGCCCGCGACCTCATGCCCGAATACGCACATCCAACAATTTGTTTTGTTTTGTTTTGTTTTTGTTTTTTTGTCAACTTATCAATGCAGCTGAGGGATTCATCAACACTAGCCCGGCATTGAGTTCATATCATCATATGAGCGTGCAAAACTTTCATCCCAAGTTTTTTGCGACCAATATTACCGGCTCAACCGCTCAAGTATATTGATCACACGAACTACTCTATCGACTACATATTGATTGGAACTAGAACCAGTGTAAGTTCGTGGGACAAAATATTTTGTGGTTTGCTACCAACCCTTGTCGTGTGGGGGGCCCTCTGACCTGAGGGTTTAGGGGCGCGCCTAGTGTGACTTCATTGAAGTGAACAAACCAAAATAACCACACCTCATCGAGAAAAGAATCACTCACTCTCCAATCATTTTAATGCCCCGTTTGGTTACAAATCTTCGCTACAAGACTCGGCAGGACCAGTCAATAGCTAAATCAGTCCATTAAATACCTAGCATAGGCCAAGAAGTGATAAAACAAGCTACCATATTATAGATTGGGAGCTACACCACTCCTAAACAAACAGGGTCTCTAATTATCGCCTCCTCCCTTAACATTTCATTAAACTAGTAAACTTCGAACACTTACACCATGTCACATTTTCTTGAAAAAATCACGACTAGTGCTCAAATCGACCGATAACTCCAACAGTGGAGGAACTAGGATTTGAGAATTCGGGGGGCCAAACACATTAACAACTAAGTTTGGGGGTGCCACACCTAAAAATTTCCATTGTTTCCAACAAAGTTGATTAAAATTGATAATAGTTTCAAACGTGTCAACATAGGAGTGGGGGGTGCCATGACACCCTTTGGTCTCTTCTTAGTTCCGCCAGTGAACTCTAATGACAGACACCATTTGCACTCATAACTCAATTTGAATCTCTGTCTGCACTCTCCTATATGTTTTGGTTGTAACGTACGATCTCTTTCCCTTAAAGTGTGTAACCTATAAAATTGAATACTACATTAATACTCTAGTCTGTCTATTACCATAACCAAATGTTACTAAATGGGTAATGAAATGGGAAGGCCCGTAAAGTCCAGGCCCAATCCGCAATGGGGAACACGAGAATCCAACCTGTTTCAACGCCTTGCTGGGATGAGAGATGGAGAAACTACGTTGGCTTTAGAGAACAGAAAGAACAGAGAGAACAAGAAAGCGTTAGCTTCCATCAGTGTTGGCTACCCAAATTCTCATATTTCACATGTATTCACATGCTCTTCATTCCCATAAACAATACCCAATTCCCCACATACCTCAACTCTGATATTTTTTCCCTCAACTCTGATATTTTTTTCTCTCTGCTTCACTCTAATCTCTCTCTGCTGTCAGACCTCCAGGTTTGTCTTTTACCCTTGTTTCAATGTTGAATAGGGCTTTAGTACTGATTGTCTTATCTGGGTCTTGTTTGATTTCATCGAATTTTTATTGGTGTGCAATCCATGTTGAAGCTGCCCAATTGGGTTTTGATTCTCATTGAGGCATTTTGGGGGCTTTAAATCTAAAATGGGGGGTTTTTGGTTTTTCTAATTTGGAAGTGATTTTGATTCATGGGTGATAGTCATGGTTTTTGTAATACAGAGTAATTGGTGGTTTCTTAGTGTGAATATTGTTTCTTGCGGTAGGCAAAGAATGCAAGCTTCAGAGACTATACTTTGCATGCTCTTGTTTATGATTCTTGGGTTTTTGTTATGACTCCATTAGCTATGTAGCTCATCAAATGTTGATATTGGTTCAATTTATAGAGGTTTGCATCAGTGTTGCATTCTTACTCATTACAGTGTTTAATAGTAGTCCAAGTAAAGATTTTTTTTAAAGGAAGCTTGAAAATGTTAGAAATTTTGGTGATATATGGGTGTTGTTTTCAGTCCAGTAGGTCTCACTTTGTTTAAATTCTCTAGTAGGTAAGCCTCGTTATGACTTTAGTTTCATTATTTGCAGAGTACTTCTCATATGGTGATGTGGAATCTAGCATGCATGGCATGGCTGCTTTGAATATTGCATAACTTTACTTCTCCTGAAGCGTACGTCGAGGGGTAAGTGATGGCTCGGAAGGCTAATCAACCAAAGAATGGGGTTGATCGCCAGACGTCAAAGCAAAAAAAGAAGGGTTCGGATTCAGGGGGTACACCAGCAGAAACAAAAGCGAATGAGAAACCAAGTGAGGTGAAAGTTTTCCCTGGAGAAGAAATCTCAAATGGTGTCCAGCCAAGCAGTCCTCTTGCAGCAGGTGTGAGTAATGCCAATCATGCTGGAGATGAGAATAAAAGCAAGCTAAAATCGGGGAAAGTTTTGAGGAAAGAGAAGCAAGGGATGGATCCAATGCCAGGTCAAGGGCAGTCAACGTCTTCAGGAAGTGATATGGGAAATTGCAATGGATATAATGAAGCTCCAAGCGTAAGAGAACATAATGGGCCATTACCTCATAGTGAAATACGTCGCAAGCATGCAAAAAGAAAATCAAGTTACTTACTGAATCGGCATGTAAAAAATTTGATGGGGAAGATAGAGTCTTCAGATAGCGTATTGGTTAGAAATTTGAGGACATCAACATTGTCCTTGTTGAAGGTGGCTAATGAATGGTTTCAGAGGCACAAACCAATGATTCTGAGTATAACAAGTAAAGTACAGATTGGTCGTGATTATGTCAAAACAAAGGTTGATCAGGCATATCCTGTAGTTAGGAAGTGGCTTATGCAGCTTGGGAGTGTGCTGCTTATTATATCAATGCTTTGGTTGGATTTTACTTTAAGGGGTATAGATTCCTTCGTACGCATGGGGACGACATCCTTGTTTTCGGTGATATGGTTCAGCATTCTCTCAGTAATTTCTATGGTTGGGATGTTCAAGTTCCTGATTTTCTTGGTAAGCCCTAATATTGCCAATTTGCTGCCGACTGTTGACTACTTAATAATCAGAAAATCATTATGCCTTTTCACTGATTTATGTTGGGTTCTTCCATCTTTTTGGGTGCTCTAAACAATCATGACTTTTTGAGCATCAAGAATTTCCAAGTATATAAATGCTTCCTCGTGAATAATTATTAGTTGCAATAAGGGCATGTTGACTTCACCTTACCATTTCTTAGCTTATTCATATGTCTTAGTCTCCCATGTATTCATACTCATTGATTGATATAACCAGGTCTCAGCAGTTTTAATTGGAGTTTTCATCGGGTTCATGCTTGCAATTTTATTGGTTGCTTTTTCTGGAGCTCTTTTCTTGTGGCTTTATGGAAGCTTTTGGACAACAGTACTTGTAATCTTCTTTGGAGGTGATTTCCTTTACTGTCTTACAAGTGTAGTTTATTTATTCAAGTTATGATATTTGATTATCAGATCTTGCTGAGGCTCTTTACATTCTTCAAATTCAGGTTTGGCATTCACTCTGAGCCATGAGCGGGTTGCACTGTTAATTGCAACTGTATATTCCATGTATTGTGCTTGGGCGTATGTTGGATGGCTTGGTGTGCTTTTGGGGTTAAATTTATCTTTTATCTCAAGTGATTGTCTAATATATTTCTTAAAGAACAACGTAAATCAGAATTCAAGACCTACTGATTCCCCTGAAGAAACATCTGGAATGCACGATCAACAAGGCTTCTTCAATGGTGAGCATGTGCATGCGTCATCCTCAGAAAATGGCCCATGGTTTTCTGCTGATCGTAGCCCTGGAGTGCCTTCAACCAGTGGGGCAGATTCTGAGTTAACCTCTGAAGATGAAATTGTTCGGCTGCTAAACTGTACTGACCACTATTCAGTGCTGGGATTCGCCCGGTACGAAGACGTAGATGTTACTTTACTGAAGCGAGAGTATAAGAAAAAGGTAATTCACCTTCTTTGTATTGGGATTTCTTTTCCAAATTCTTCTTAATTTTCTGGTTGTTCTATATAGCTTTAAAATCTGACTATCTAATTATGGTATTTAATGGCTGATTTTGATCCTTCCCGGGATTGATCAGGCAATTCTGGTCTATCCCCATAAAAATACTCATTTGTCACTGAAAATCAATTGTATCATTTGAACCTTCATGTTGCTTATCAGGCAATGTTGGTCCATCCTGATAAAAATATGGGAAATGAAAAAGCTGCGGAAGCTTTCAAGAAACTACAGAATGCATATGAGGTGATTCTTGTGATTTCCTTTGATATATTTTTTTTCTGTTTGTTTTCCATTCTGATTGAATTGTTGTCCCATTTTGCTGTATATTATTTTGTAGGTTTTACTTGATTCCTTGAAGCGAAAAGCATATGATGACGAATTAAGGAGCCAGGAATTGCTAAACATTTTCCGCAGGTTTAAAAGCTCTTCACAAAAGGTAATGATCTTGTCCTCAGATGCTATGCATGTATTCAATTTTGTAATCGGTGTGTGAACGTGAAATTGTCTGATCAACTTCTTCAACATCTATGAGGAACCTTAGACTGATACCTGCCACTGGTTCCAAAATCCAAAGGGGTTTCTATCCGTAACTTGGATTTGTTAGTAGGAAGTATTGTTTTGATCATTCTAGTATAGCTTCTGCTTTTAAGAATTTGTTTGTTTATTATTGGTCCTTGGCTTTCATCACTTGTTCCAAGTTTCCGCACCTATTTACCTAATCTGAGCTTTTAATGTAATATCTATTCTAGAATGGAGGAAACGGTTTCTTCCCTTCTGGATTTGGAAGCCCAGAGGCTGATGGTGAGGACCCATTAGGAGAGGCAAGGCGAATCGCTTGCAATAAGTGCAACAACTTTCATACATGGTTACTTACCAGAAAATCAAAATCTAGAGCAAGATGGTGCCAGGTATTTCATTTATATTCAAAAGCTTTCGTAATGTTCTATTAGCTTGCATTTATCAAAGCTATTCTGGTTTTTCAATGATGCTCCTTTTCCCATAAAAAGCTGGCATTTCTTGTTATTGGTGGTAACACTTTTGTTATGGTTTTTTGTTATAAAGGATTGCAAAGATTTTCATCAAGCGAACGATGGTGATGGATGGGTTGAACAATCTTCAGAACCTTTCTTCTTTGGATTATTGCAGAAGGTACCTGCCTTTATGTTGGAAGTTAGTTTTTGGAATTTTATGTTGCACGCGTCTGTTCTGTACTTAATTTCCCACTTTAATTGCTATTGAGTGAATCGTTGTTTCCTTTTTCCCCAAAGAAAAGAAATCGACTTCTAAAAGAAAATGGGAAAGGGTGATTAGCAATAATGTGAAACCAATATGCTTGTTTAAAAACAATGTTGAATTTGCAGGTAAACACTCCAGCTGCATTTGTTTGTGCAGATAGCAAGATATATAATGCGAGCGAGTGGTATATATGTCAGGTAATCCTATGTTCACATTTTTCTTGATTTGGTTCTCTAGGAGATACCTCATGCACCAACTCAGAGGTATTGCATTTTTTGGAATTAAATTTACAGAAAGCTAAGTTTTTGTTGCAGGGAATGAGATGTCCAGCCAACACTCACAAACCTAGTTTTCATGTGAACACTAGTGTGACCTCTATGAAGCATTCTGGAAAGGGAACAAGTTCAGGACAAAGAGGCGGGCGGATGCCAGCATCTGTAGAAGAGTGCATGACAGAGGAAGAATTTGTTGAGTGGTTAAAAAATGCAATGCAAACAGGCATGTATGAGAATTTTAGTGCCGGCACCTCTGCTGAGAGTCCATCTGCAAAACCTGGAAATGGTACCAAGACTAGTGGCAGTGCTAACAAGAGAAAGAAAAAGGGAAAGAAACAATGGTGAGTCTAGAATATATGTGCGCCCCTTGTTTATTATCTCACCAGTCTTTGTGTAAGCATTACTGAATGTGACAAAGAAGGTTCATAATCTATTTCAATGGTGGCCTATTGTCTGTTTTTCAGAAAAAAAGAAGGCTCAGAGGAAAAGTTTGACTCCATTAATATGGCATAAGTATAGAATCAATCACATTTAGCCTGGATACTACAGATCTTCATCGATCCTCTTCTTGTGTTCCATTTATTTTCACTTTAATTAGAACCTAGATGCGGACTGGTCTATCAGATGGGAAATAGACCATTACATCAAATGGGGAATTAGGTTATGAAGTATGAACAAGTTATCCAGGATGGCGCAAGGAGATCTTGCACAGTTGCACTGCATACATTCCGCACTTTGTTTTGTGGAGGGATCCAAATGAAACACCGAGTGAAAGGAGTTGTACTACTGAAACTTGATGTTGGATGTAATCTACTAGATAGCTTTTATCTGGTGGGATAAGAGTGACAAATATGGTAGCCTGCATCAGAATCCCGATTACATATCTCTTCTCTCAGTCCTCTTATTTTCGGTTGAAGCTGTTTACCACATTTTGAGAAACGAGGCTCATTGGCTCGGTATCTAATCCGAAATGGTGAAATGATGGAATACATAAAAATTAGCTAAAAATTATTTAATAGGCTCTGGATTAACTCTGGAAGCCAGGACTAGGAAAGTTATGCTATACGCAGCATCACAGTGATATGCCAGAACAGTTGAATCGTATCCCCTATTTTTCAAGTTGTGATACATTGATAATACCAAGAACCAATAAACCAAGGTCCCCAAACTAAATGCAGAATGATGTTCACTATTAGGTGATTCATTCAAGCACTCCGTTCCTGTGTAATCAAAACTTGAAAACAAGCTTACCATGAGGCTGCCTCTCCGGCCAACACTTGAATCCCTTCTCCTGCTTAAACTAATGTGACAAAACCAAGGAGGGTATATTTACATTCAAAATCAAGTTTAGATACTTTGCACTCGTACCAACATCTGGTTTACGCTTGTACACCCCTCCTCCTCTTCATACATAGAGAATTTGAGGCAGCCATCAAACCCAGCACAACCACTCTATGAGATGTAAGTTTCCAACTCTTAAAATCTTCTTTACTCAGCTGGTTATTTGAATCTTCTTTACGCAGTTGGTCATTTGAGCCTTCTTTATGCAGTTGGTTGATCGAGCCTCTCTTATGTAGTTGGTTATTTGAGGAAGCCATCAAACCCAGCACAACCACTCTACGAGATGCAAGTTCCGAACCCTCAAAAGCTTTTCCATGAAGTTGGTTAATTTGAGAAGACGAATCTAATAGATCTTCCCTCGGCCTTTTCTTCTCTGTTGTAGGTTGAACTTTGTCCCCAACTTGTGTTTGTTCCACACTAGTCTTTGTTGTGATTGATGATAATGATTTGTCACCCATAACTGACTCATCTTTATTCAATTTCTTGGCTTCGAGAAAAGCATTTGTACCACAGAGAGGAGGAAAGTCCCGAACAGCTTCTACTATCGTTCGAGGATAATATTTAACAGTTGAAGGTACCTCCTGAACAGGTCTTGAATTGTTCAAGTGAGAAAATGGTCCACACCCTGGTGGAAAATCAAGAACACAAGAGACTCTGCGTTTCTTATACTTGGGTGACAGTCTTCCCAATTTTTCTTCATCAAGACTAACACTTGACTGCGCAACTATTCTAGGTGATTCCGAATGCTGCACCCCTTCACTCAGCCCCATTCCAACTACCAACTCGTTGTAATGGAATGCTCAAGAACCTGAAAGCATAGTGATCATCAAAAACACACGCATTTGTAATGGTGTCCAACAACAAAAAATAAGTAAAAGTCAGTAAAACCTAACAACAGCAAAAGAACATCCACTCATTTCTTGTTAATTACTATATAGAGTGTCCATACAATGTTAATGAATAGAATGAAAGGGTGTTATCTCAGATTCTCAGGCCATAAAGTTTCAACTTCCACAAGTATAGGAAAGGTTTGTGATGTAGGAGCTGGTGATCAAGTCTGCCTTTCTTCTACTACAATATATGCCTCCTACTCTAGATCAAGGAGGAATGATTCTGAAACAGCTAAGAAAATATTATTCCTAATACTTCTAAGCTACCTAACAACTCTAGTAAATAATGATTCCTAAAACAATCTGGAAACACAAAACATTCCGTAAAAACTATCGCCAATTGCCATCAGTTTGACTGTTTGAGCTCCGATTGCATCTTTTTCAAGTGAGCACTTTGTCACACTTAGATGAAACATTGAAGCACTAACCTAGCCACAAATGTCGATCAAACAGTAGCTTCTTGATTTTTAGGTGATTAGGTCAATGTGAATACAGTTTTTGGGCCTCTTATATATAAGAGGCCTAAAAACCCAACCCGACCCGGACATTTCCAAAATACCCTAAAAATGTGATTAAATTACCAAAATACCCCATTCTCCCTCATATAATCCAGAAACAGTAAGCTCCAAAAACTGGTTCTCAATGGGGGCTCTCTTACACTCTGTAGCTCTCTTCACTCCACCGGCTCTGAAACTGGTCACCGGAAATGGGTCTTCTCGGAATCAGAGTTCTTGCTCGGAATTCTCAACTGGGTGCCCTTCTTTTTCTTGTTCTTGCCAACCATTTAGAGCTCAGAAGCTACCAATTGGGCCCAGAAGGTCAGTGATTGTTGGGGCGAAGAAGAAGAACAACAAGGAGAGGAAGAAGGAGGATAAGCATAGCTTTGTGTCTAGGCCTGATGAGGCTACTGGCCATTTTCCTGAAGCTGTTCTGCTTAGACAGGTTGCCTTTGGATTTTGAGCTCTTAAATTTGTTGGTGCTGTTTTTGGTTGATGAAGTTATGAGAAAATGTTCATGTTTGCTTATGTGAGATTAGAGACAAGTGAATTGTGGTTTCAGTTATGTTTGAATTGTGGGTATAGGGGTTTCATTTCATTTTAGTTCTTGTTGTTTTGGGACTATAATGCTTCAAGATTCAAGTACGAAACTTTGGGTTGAGACTAGAAAAAAACTTCTATTTTTTTCTTGAAAAGTAAATGGAATTGGATAAGATAAGGTAAATTTGAATGTGTTATTAGTGACTAATACAGTTGTGTTATGAGCTGCAGAAGAAAGTTCAGGAAGATGGTGCAGTTCTCCCTGAGTTTGCCGACGAAGATGAAGGTTAGTAATTCTGATTCAAATCTGTTGTAGTTTCTTGCTATAGAGGAAGCAATAGGAATTGAATTTCTTTCAAATAACTATTTTGGCTGTAATGAAATTGCATTAATATGTTTTCTTTTGATCTTTTGCAGAAAAGGTCTATGAATTTCTGAAGCTTCAGCTGCAAGACGATCTGGATGAGGAGCGACGTAAGTGTGTTTCGTATTTATTTTTTGCTAGTAGCATTCTCTTTCGGATTATTACAGGGCAAGATGGTGAACTTACTCGCTTATGCATACAAACTATATCTATTAGTTTACACTGATATGAACTGAATATACTATTATTTGACCTTGTGTAATTTTTGAGATGTAACATAGCTTCACTTGTTTTAGATGAGAAATTCTCTCTTATGTTATAGAACAATGGCCAATGTTATTCGTACGTCTGTTCGGTAGTTTAAGGGGCTTGATTACAACTTACTGTTTCCCTTTTTTCAGTGCGCCACTATGAGGTGGTGTATCTAATTCATGAGAAGCATGCAGAAGAGGTGGGGAGTGTAAAGGAGAAAATTGAAGGTTAGCTTTGCACTTCTGCTGTGTTGGTATTGTAACTATTGTCTACAACATTGTTGAACCAAGTATGATAGATTGGCTGCCAATGTATAATTGTATACATTTAACAAAAATAAAACATGTGATTTTGGAATGCTTCTTCAGTCTTCTTATAATATCTTGTACTATCATAAAGAGACTTCAAACAGAAGTCGAGTTAAAATGATGGTATTACTTTGCATATTTTTGTATTTCTTTTGCTTCTTAGTGACCGACACTTTGTAATATTTTCCTTTTCAATGAGGTGATAATATGCCTTTGGGAAAGAATGTCGATAGTGGATCTGAAAGAAACCTGTAGCAGTGTTACTTTAGGTGTCATATTTGAATTATTTTCAAAAAAAGGTGAATACGTTATGTGAATTTGGATAGCTAGCTTCCATTAAAACATAAAGATTCTTTATGCAGTTAACATGGTAATCAGCTTGTAGTTGCTTCTTGCAGAAATCTGTTCACCCTGAAAGTTATAGATTACTTGACAGTTAATAGAATGAAAATCCATCTTGCTAACTTTCTGTTGATACATGCATATGCCTGTTGCAATTGCAGCAGAGTGAATTTTCCTTCTGAGTTTCAGTTGACATGTAGCACAACTTCTCATTTTATGCTTGCGAATGGATTTTCTTACAGCTTTTCTAGGGGAGAAGAGAGCCAGGATATGGAGACTGAGTGATTGGGGAATGCGAAGACTATCATACAAAATACAAAAAGCCAAGAATGCCTACTATGTTCTGATGAACTTTGAGATTGATGCCAAATGGATAAATGATTTCAAGAGTCTGTTGGACAAGGATGAAAGAGTCATTCGGCATCTGGTGATGAAGAGGGATGAGGCTATCACAGAGGATTGCCCTCCTCCTCCTGAGTTTCAGTCCATGAATGCCGGTACAGATTCTGAAGAGGAAGATGAGGATGATATTGAATATGATGATGAAGATTACGATGATGAAGATGGGATTATCATTGTTGATACTGATAATGATGATTTAGAAGATATTAAACTAGTAGAACAACTAGTGTAGGAATATTAGTGAGATGTGAAAACTAATGACAGAAGTAAGTGAGAAACTAGAGAATTTTGAGTATTGGTTTTTGTATAAATATGTTAAATCCCATAGATGTTTTTCCCAGTAATATATGTCATTCCTAGTACCCCTGTTTGGGTTTATGTTTATGTACTGATGTTTATGTACTTTGGAATGCTTACAAGTTGCTGAACTCCTGAATGTGCCAGAACATGACTGAAATAGTGACCGCTCTCACCAAGTAGAGCTGGTGTGCACACTTGTTCTGTAGATAATACTTGATCTGTTTCTTTTTTTTTGGTCTGATACTTGATCTGTTTCAGTGCTGCATTATGTATCTGTACTACTATGGGCACCATTTCTAGTAATAAGATCTCCCAAGTGTATAACTCGTATTAAACTGTTCCATTGTAGGTAAATGCTCTTTACCACTATCAATAATAAAATCCTTGCATGAGACCCTGTTTACATTTATAATTGCACACTTCTACACCTCTGTCGACTACTTTACTTTGTTTTGTGCAATTTCCTTTGCAAAAGGTAGCAATATTTCTGTGAACCAACCTCAATGTTTGCTCTTGCTTAAACTTCTGAGTCTTTAACAGTATATATTTTTTTGAACGTTTGAATACTTGATAACTGATTTTGGTACAACAATCTTTATGAATCACATTTTTTTTCCCGATCAATTCATCAGTATTACTTCATCTAGGTATCAAAAATCCATCAATCTTAACTCTTTACGACTTTACGTATGGAGAAACGAGCACACTTCTCTTTCAAACAAAATCCAAATATTTCATAACAAATCCAACCCTAGCAACCTTTATACCCGGATCCTCCGTTCGATTTTTCCGAAGTTTCATGCAAAGATAGACTTGCTCTAGAAAGTCTGCACACATTACACATTTCCATCCTTATCTTAGTGAACTGTTCCCGATCTTCTTAAAGAAAATTAGAAAAAAGAGCAGAAAAAGAAGAAAAGAAAGAAAAAGAAGTAACAAACACTGAGCTGAGTGGCAAAACCCAAGATTTGACTCACTCTCCTTCTGCCACATTTCCTAAGCCAAGGGCTATAAATAAGAGCAACCCTTGAATGAGATCACACACACATCTAACTAGCCAACACAGAAAGCAAAACATGGCACATTTTGCTTATACCAGCACCACCGCTATTGTTGCTTTCCTCATCCTCCTCCTTGTTCCACATTCTTACTCCTCTGGTGATGCCATTTGGAGTGACGAGTATGACCTTGAGGCCTCAACTGTTCCAGATTCAGATGTTGATCTCTTGGAGTTTCCTCTGAACCTTGAGTACTTGGAAGCTGAGTTCTTCCTATATGGCTCTTTGGGTTTTGGCTTGGATAGAGTTGCTCCAAACTTGACGTCCGGTGGTCCAAAACCCATTGGTGCTAGGAAAGCCATGTTAGACCCTTACACTAGGGATGTGATCGAACAATTTGCATGGCAAGAAGTTGGACATTTGAGGTCTCAAATCTTCTATGTTTTCATTTTCTTACCTACTTTTGTGTTCAAGTGTTTATTTATTTATTTAGTAGTTAATGGTATTCGGATAGGGGATTTGAACTGAGGCCCTCGTTTTTGTTTGCAGAGCTATTAAAAGGACAGTGAAAGGGTTCCCAAGGCCACAGTTGGATTTAAGTGCAAAATCATTTGCAAAGGTGTTTGATCTTGCATTTGGACGTCCTTTGAAGCCACCATTTGATCCTTATGCCAATAGCTTGAACTATCTCCTTGCATCCTATTTGATCCCTTATGTTGGTCTTACTGGTTATGTTGGAGCAAACCCCAAACTCCAAGGCCCTACTTCCAAAAGGGTAATTTTCAAACCCAATAATAACCGCGCTCGAAAACATTCTCTTGTCAAACAGTTTAGCATTTTATGTTGTTAGACGTCAAATGAGTCATGAATTATAAACCTGATGATTTGATTTTTGTTTATGTATATGTGAGATTGTATTGAAAGTGTGACAACATAACATTCTTCAAGTATCTAACAGCTAGCTCTAATAGTTTGTATTTGCTTTCAGCTTGTTGCAGGTCTTTTAGGTGTGGAATCAGGACAAGATGCAGTGATTAGAACAATGCTGTATAGGCAGGCTCTGGTGAGAGTGCACCCATATGGTATAACAGTAGCTGAGTTCACAAATCGGCTTTCTGATCTGAGGAACAAGCTGGGACAGATGGGTTTGAAAGATGAAGGCCTTCTGATTCCAAAATATAAAGGAGCTGAGGGAAAAATCAGGGGCAATGTTCTTGCTGGAGACTCATATTCAGTTGCATATGACAGGACACCAGAGGAGATACTGAGGATTGTATATGGATCGGGTGATGAACGTGCCCCTGGGGGTTTCTATCCGAAAGGAGCAGATGGTCGTATTGCCAAATCTCATCTACGTTCTGAATAGAACTTGAAGAAATAGTACCAGTTCATATGTAGTTTACCTTGTGTAGACAGTTTGTTCATTCTCCTGAGAGAAATAAATGTTCCTATTGATTATGATCAAGGAATTTGTCTCCAGCTTCATACTGTTTTGACTCCTTGTTTTTCCATTTCAATCACTAATTCTGTGAAACAGAGAACACAAATGAACAAGTAAGATTAGCATGGGTACCAAAAACTTGTCGAATGTCAACTCACTCATAGAATGGGGGTTCATATATTCAATAGCAAGAAAACATGTGTATGGAAAGAAGATACAGCAAAATCCATTGTTACATTGTGTTATACAAATTCCCAAGTTTTCTATTATAAACATGATACTATTGATACATGCACAATGAGCAAATCATTTAATCCGAAAGGAGAGAGAGAAAATGTGGACTGGAAGAAAATGTTCATGGGACGG
Source organism: Fragaria x ananassa (assembly GCA_034370585.1). Classification (NCBI taxonomy): domain Eukaryota; kingdom Viridiplantae; phylum Streptophyta; class Magnoliopsida; order Rosales; family Rosaceae; genus Fragaria; species Fragaria x ananassa. The sequence continues at coordinate 22,367,915 of CP139762.1, read as the reverse complement.
TTCAATCGCGAGTGACATGTTACCGAGGTGAGGGCCCTCAGATGATTTCCTTGACTTTTACCTAACCAGTAATTTCAGCTGCCGTAACCATCTTGCATCACCAAGGTCTCCATGGAGCACTTGCCAATACAAAGTCATCATAAGCCAATGGTCACAACATTCCGCAGGGCACCACAACGGACATACGAGCTCATACTACAGTGTATGAGCATCTTCCAAGCTTGCCCGGTGCACTGGCCTTTGCACCCATATGTTGTTCAGTGTTACACTGAGCTCGTAGTCCTCGTTGCTTTGTTCAGGAAAGCAACGAGGCTGTGGCGGCATATGCTCAAAGTCAAGATTAGCATCTGTCATTTCAACAATAGTAGGGTAACAGATGATTGTTTATAAGAATACGGGATCTCTCGGTTCTTATCCATCACGAAGAATTTCATCCAGTATGTAGATTGGCCCCAAATGACCTAAGCTGCTAAAGAAACACTGCACCAATACATTCCATGTGCCAATGTTGGGGGAGATACCTTCACTTATCATCTTATGAAGATAAACCATGGCCTCGTCTAGACCTACCGAGCTACAAATCCCCCATAGAAGACTAGTATAAGTTATCACATCTGGGCACCACTCCTTTACTGCACCACTACTGTTGAAAAGCTGAATAGCAGTCTTTATCCTGCCTTGCTTGCAAAAGAAATATATCAGTACGTTATATGTAATGGCATCAGGCTTTGTTCCACATTTCAGCATGTTGCCAAAAACCTGCATAGCCTCGTTGGTCATCCCAGCGCAACAAAAACCATTCAAAATGGTGTTGTACGTTACCAAATTGAGTTTCAAACCCTTATCATGAATCTCCCTGACAAGTCCAAATGCTTCTTTGAATCTGTTCACCTTGAAGAGACCATACAATAACTCATTATATGTTGTAATGTTGGGCAAACTCCCATTGTCCCTCATCGTGTTGAGCACCTTGACAGCCCAATCTACTTCTCCACCTTCACATAACCCTTTGATAAATGTGTTATAGGTAACTGTATTTGGAGGACAGCCTTCTGCAGTCATATTTTCTACAAGACATTGTGCTCGATTAAACATATATTTCCTGCACAGAACATCCACCATACAGGTATATGCTATTACATTAGGACGGCAACCACAGGCCATCATTTTGTTCCAAGTCTCAGATGCCCGAACAAGGTTGCTAGCTTTTGCAAACCCATCAATAAGAGTGCTAAATGTGGTCACATTTGGAGAACAACCCATTCTCTCCATCTCATGTAAAACAGATACAGCTTTGCGCATATTCCCAACAGAGCAGAGACCATGTATAACAGTAGTATATGCAACAACATTTGGCCCAAATCCCTCACGAACCATGCGGTTCCACAAGTCAAGAGCCTCACTAACTCTACCTTCCATAAAATAACCTTTTATCAAGGAAGTAAAGGTGTGAATGTTAGGCCTACATCCCCTCACAAACATCTTAGCCAAAACTGCAAGAGCTGACTCAACATTCCACACATCAGAAAGGGAACTAATAACCGTGGAGTATGTGATGACATTAGGGTCTAATCCCTTATCTGCCATCTCAACCAGCAACCCCAATGCCTCTTCAAATTTGAATTCTTTGCACAACCCATTAACCAAAGCATTATAAACAGCTACATTAGGCTCAAACTTACAAGCAAGCTCCCTCGCTTTGTCTACCTTCCCAAGCCTACACAATGCAGACACTACAGTCGTATAGCTCACCGTGTCAGGACAACATCCCTTCTTAGACATTTCAACAAGCAACTTATGTGCACCATCCACCCTATCATTCTTACACAATGCCTTCAACAAAATATTATAAGTAAACACATTCGGCACCATCCCATCTTTCTTCATATTAACATACACCGGATTAATCATCCAAAACCTATTTTCACAAAGCAACGCATCCAACAAGTGATTGTAAATCTTCACACTCGGTTTGCACCCGAATTCTCTTATCCTATAAAACACCTTCAATGCCTGCTCAGCCAACCCAGCTCTCCTATAAGCCTTCACCACACTTATAAACAAATCCTCAGAGCAACTCACCCCCTCCAGTTTCATTTGGTGCATCAAGTACTGCACACCATCCATTTCACATTGGCTCCCAAGCTTCTCAATCATGGCCTTGTATGTCAATTGGGTGTGTTTGAAATCTCTGGAGTTGGAAATGGACCTGAAATACTCCAATGCCAGACCCAGCTGGGGCTCATGCTTCAGCCTTTGCAAGACTTCAGACTCTGCCAAAATGGGTTGGGTGGGTTCAGTTTGGGGTTTAGGGTTTAAGCTGGGAACTAGATTTGGGTTTGAGCTGAGCACCAAGGGTCTTGTGGGTTTGTGGATTTTCAGCAGTAAGGAGCATCCTTCTTTCAGATACATTACAGCAATATGAGCTGAAATTAGGTCTAGAAATCACCAAAATTACAGACCCATACGAATCAAAGTTTATGAATTCGATCATGGTGAAGTAAGAAACATCTGAAAGATGAGAAATTGGTAATGGGAAAGTGGCTGATCAATCAAAGGTGAAGACTTTGGAGGGTTTTAGGGTTCTACAGAAGAGTATGTGTTAAAAGTTTTAAACTTTTAACTGAAGAAGGGGTGATTTGTTGAATATAAAAACACATGGGGTAATAATGTAAATATTGAAAGGTTTTGGGGTGAATGTGAAAATTAATGAGCTATTTGGGACTTTGGGTTGAGACTGAGACCCAGAAACAAAGCTCGTCGTTTCAAACAGAGCAGGGCTCTGATCGCTTCTCAGAGTAAAGGTGCGTATCTCTGAAATTTACATCTGCCCAATTCGAATTTCGTATTGGTTGTTCTTGTTTTGACCTAATTCTGTGTTTAAAGCTTTGATTAGTTCAGAAAGTATAGATCTTGGACCATAATCTGTTGTATCTAACACTGAATCTGAGACTTGCAGACCTAGATTTTTTGTTTTTGGGTTTTGATTAGGGAGTTGGGTTTAGTTTATTCAAGATTTCATAGTAAAAAATTCGGATGATATGTGATTCTATTGCTAAGCTCATACTAGAATGAACCTCATACCTAAAATCTTCAAGACAAAGAGAACCCAGTTCAAGTTTTACAAAATCATGGAAACCAAAGTTTTGATAAGGATATAGAGCATGAACATAAGCATTACACATATTACGCATGCTAGCTATCTGCTGTTTACAAATTGAAGTTTTGATAATTTACTTCGTCATTGTTCTGAAGCCGAGTGTTAAATGTAATTGTGTAAACTTCCGTGACATCCCATTTGAGCTTGTTCCCTCTGGTTCTTTCCCCTGTTGTGGAACTTTAAGATATGATATTCTTGTCGGTTTCTGACAAGGAGTTCCATATATGGTGTTCGCATTGTTATCTATATGGTTGCTTCCTATACAGTTTGACATTTACTGACTCCATCTTGAACTGCTTTTAGCTACCTATTCCATTCTGCAAAATTGAGGGATATTTTGTATTATGTGTCTCACTTTCCTCTGATTTTGTTTTCGAGCTTACAGATAGCAGAAGCTATGGCTGGACACAATGAGTCAAGTGCATCTGGGAAGAAATCTGGCGAGGCCTCAAATGATGTACCAACCATCAATGGTGAGAGTTTGCAAAGTAACATGAAGATTGTCTACTACAGGTTTGTTTTGGGAACCTTTTAGGCCCTTTATTTATTTTATGTTACCATGTCTACTTTGTAGATAAAGTATCAGAGCTTGATTTGTTGATTTCTACATGGATGCTATTGTTTTTTGGAATCGGAAATCATTTGTTTGTATGAGCAAGAGAGAGGGTAGAAGGGGGGGGGGGGGGGGGGGGGGAGATAAAAAGTGCAGTATTTCTTGTTGTTTTGTTTTACTCTTGTAGTTCATTCAAGTTCACCCACCAGTTGATCATAAAAAAATTTGGGCTCCTGTAGATATTAGGATGGATTGTTGTTCCATGTCTTACATAAGGTTGGTTACCAAATGATATCACTTATCAGGCTAGTATAATGCATGCATCATTTAAATACATGGGAAGATGTCACAAATTGTTAAATAACTTTAGTTAGAAAGTACATGCTTATAACATATGTAGCTCTATTTTAATACAAGTGTTGGTATTCTCCCTTCTGCAGCCGAACATTTATGTCTATCATCGGCGGGGTCATTGCTGGAATTCTAGGGTTCACTGGCCTTTCTGGATTTATTTTGTATTTCCTTATTATGGCCATTACTTCGGTTGGACTGATTGCCAAGGCAGGATTTCAAGTTCATTCGTATTTTGACAGCTGGAACCAGATTATACTTGACGGCTTCCTGGGTGGGCTTTTGTCATTTGTGCTGTTCTGGACGTTTTCTTATGACATTGTGCATATATTCTGAGGAGTATCTGCGGCATCTCAAACAGAAGTCCTGTTTTTCTGGTGATTATTTTCTATAGCGAAAGTTGAGTAAATCTGCTCCTGGTTCCTGCTATGTAGTCTTTTTCTGCTCATTTGGAAATGGCACAGTTTTTTGTATCAAACCTTGTCATTGTTTAGATTTTGTCCACTTATATCTTTCCCCATGAATACTGTTTGGCTGAAAGGTTACATTTTTAGGCTTGACAATAGTACTGAACTCTTCTGTTTAGATAAATGTTTATGGAAAGCTACTATTTGATTACAATCACAGTTCTTTAACCAATATGAATGTTGGACAGAGGTAAAGAAATAAAACTTCATATTGAGGCAATTCTGTTGAATAGTTAATTTTAAACTGCATATTTCGGAACAACGCACATGCAGCCAGTTCATGTATCACAAGATTGGAGAACAGAGATACACTGGCATGGGTTCGAAATTTTATATCCCATTACCGCTGTGCGTCTGAGAAGAAATGGCTCGAACAAAGCTGATGACTCGAGATCCAAGCATGTTTTAGAAGTGGTGAAGAAGCAGTGTATAGCAACCAAAGCCAAGGACTACTACTACATATTCACCATGGTCCACTGGACATCGTCCTTGACTAGTCGAACCAATCCTCATATTCTGAAGTTCAGTAGGAGAAAACAAGAGCAAATGAGAAAGAGAGGAGGATGCGAGGAAGCTATAAGAGAATTCAAAGATGGAGTACCAGTTACTGAGATTGACCAACTCACCACCTCGTTAGTCTCATTGATCCCATAGAGTGGAGGCTCATAGATATTCTCATTGTTCCTCTAAATCCATATTCGAAGCACGTATAAGACCGATTTCTAATAGTGATGAATATGTTTTCAGCAGGATTTCAGAATCCTAGTACTAGCTAATGGCGACGGATCAAACATGTCTTCAAATTGGTCTTCTCACGCATTGAACTTTACAGAGGCCTCAGCTGCTGCAAACCTGACCTTAGTTATACCTTATAGTTACCAAACGTGACCTTCTCTTTGGCATTCTTGAGAGCAGCAATGGCTTCATTATAGCTTGGCTTGAATCACTGAATGACATGAAAAATTATGAGTTGCTTGTGTGACATTGTTCATACCACCTGAACCATTATTCACTATAGGGTTACAAAAGTTAAAACTAAATTTAGATCACAGACATTTTCATACGGTTTGAAGTGAAAATGATCACTTCCATAAGCAGGGACGGAACCAGGAATCGAAAGTGGGTTGGGCTAATTTTCACACAACACTTAATTTTTTTTTTTTTAAAGGTTTGGAACCTAGTGGGAGGCTCAACCTCACACTTTTATATTAAAAACATATGAGGGGGACATCAAACCAAAACCTCATAAACTGAAAACTACAACAAAAATGATTGTAAGAAAATAACAAACAATAACCTATAACTATCACATAAGCTCATTCCAGTTCATTCCATAGCCACAGACTTATAGACAATGGCTCCATAACCCAATGTATTAATATCAACCGAAAAGGTTTGTGTGGTTGCTTTCACCAGAAACAACTCTTAGCAGCTTTGCAATACTCCTGTAGAATTCAAAGTCCTGAACTTTCAAGATGAAATCAATCTGCAAAATTAACTACAGAAAAAGACCAATAAGCACAGATTTTAAAGCAAAATACCATGTACTCAAACCTTTTGAAAAGACCATGTACTCAAACCTTACAAAGCAGAAAATTTTCACCAAAGCAATAGCTTATAAACCTTCAACAGACATTCTCTTTTAATCTTTCTGCAGGTTATATCCCAATTAACAATTTCGGTTTTTCCTGATTCTTGAAAATTATAGAAAGCAGATTTTTCTGTTTTACTTGAGCATTGAGCACTACTAACCAATTCTAATGCTTAGTCCATTACTAATACATGCCTAATGTAAACGGATAAACATATGATAAGAATCAAGAAATGAAGAATGAATCCAATAAGGCAAGACTAAATCAACTTCAGACTGGAACCAACATATGACCTTAAGTCGAAAACAGAGAAATATTGAACAAACAGAAAAACTCGTTACAAACAAAGATACACGATATACAAACTATTTCAAGGTGCATAATTCATATCATATTTGAAGTTGAGGTGGCCAAATTTGTCAGTAATTTTCATTCAGAACCAAAACCAATCAGCAAAAATCCTTAAACCCTAAACAGTTGAACCCAATTCTCACCAATCAAACTAGACCTTCCATACAATCAAGCCCAGTACCAGCTCTCAACATTTCTTGAATCCCAAATCAAAAAACAGCTCAAAATTCAAAAGCACTCAGTATCTATCCAACCTTCCCTTCCTCACCAGTCGCAGTCAGTCAGTCACCACCCACGCGAGCCACCAGCCACGCCTACTCAGTCCAAGCCCTCCTCTGCCGTCAGTGCCGTGCCGAGACTCCAGTCAACGCCGACCTCCTCCGTCTGCTACTGGCCCTGAAGGCTGAAGATTGAAGAAGTGAAGATCGTGGATCGTGGTGTCCCGTGTCCACCACCACTGACGCTGATGAAGGAGAAAAATCTGCTGGCTGATGACGAAAATTGGGCTGGCTTCTGGCTGGCTGGGCTGTGGTATATATAACTAGTGGTTTTTTGGCCCAATTTTCGGTTGGGCTGTAGCCTATACAACCTTTGCTGTAGTTTCATCCCTGTCCATAAGGCATGACTTCTCGTGCCCATGGGCTTGCATTTCTATATATATATATATATATATATATATATATATATATATATATATATATATTTAGTGTTACTTAGAAATAATTGAAGAGGATTTAAGTTCTTCATTATCTCCTTTGATTTAGTATGAGTTTGATAAAATCATTTTATGCAGATGTACTTGGACTACAACGAAAATACAGTTAATTGAGCAATTGAGGATGATAGAATGAGTTGAAACATCAAACACCAGCATAGGATGATATAGAGTTCACCGAGGTTTCTCTGGACATTTTAGTTACTGATGGACAAAGGAATGAACTACTTAATCACATATCTAGAATCTATCTAAAGTTAATTTATAGGGGATTTGTAGGGTACAAAGAAGAAGAAAAATGATCGAAGAAGGTGAGAATGACAAATAAAATTAACTTGGTCGAACCAAACACATGCTTAATTATAACATATGATCGTCAAAATAACATGATCATCCGAATAACATGATATAATGCTTATAACATGATCGTCCAATTAACATGATATATATGCAGTGTGATACTAGCTGTGATGGCAACAACTTATAAATAACATCCTTACTTGAAGAACATAATCTGAAAAGAAAATAAAAGAACAGAACAATATACTTTCACTTATAATTTATGAGACATCGGAAGAAACTAACAAGGTGGAACTTACTGAAAAATATTGACAACATTTGATTGATGAATTGGAGTACCTAATGATCGTTGACACTTTTAATATATTGATATTTGATCAATGTACTGCTTTCAAAATTTAGAGCGTCTAATGGTCTCCAAAATTGAAACCCAAAATGTTTAGCTATGAACACTGCTTCATCTTTATTAATATATGATGGAACTTGACTATATTAGAACTAGCTCAATATAGTTAGACTCAAATTTGGTTCTTTTCTTTCATATTAGTGTGTAGCTCCTTTTGTGAAAAACTTCTTGGTTCCCCTAGTCCAACAACAATGTCTTTATTAAAAAAATTTGGTTCTAATAATTAGACTCAAACTCCGTTGAGATTAGTTTAAATCATTGCGGACAACATGAAGCTTGCCAGAATGTTCAACTGTTCAACTTCAGACACGTTGGGCATAATATTGTTGGTATCAGAATCTGGCAGACTTTCTACTTTATACCCCTCCACAGACCTACAAGGGCAGTCTGGTTTTGATCAACTAGGAATTAGCTGCCTTAGAGGCAGATCATAATATTTAGTTATTTATACTTGAAAATTCTTCTACGAAGATGCAAGTGAACAGAACAACTAATATGCAATATTTTGATCCGGTCATCCACGTCACATTATCATACATGTATTCTAATACCGTTAACAAAATTGAAACCTAAATGTGTTTCTAACACAAGATATGAGGACCTAAAGTCGAATAAGAAGTACTCTTATAATGGACGCTTAATTTGATCGGATCAAAAATGAAAATGAAATGAATGAATTTAAGGTCTATAGTCTTCATTGGATCTTCACATACAGCTATTTGAGAACTTGCACATTAATGATGCAAGTGCACCTTGGTGCGTAGAATCCGCTCCGATTTATACCATTATAAAGGCCCTAATATGATGCTTATCTATCAAACATTTAGACACTGTTGTTGGATATAAAGTAGAAAGTCTGCCAGATTCTGATACCAACAATATTATGCCCAACAATATAGTACAAAGTCAATTATTTGATTTTCCCAGAAACTCAAAAACAGCTATAAGGATGCTGGAGATAGAAGCCAAGTCACCACTAGTACCGCACAATGGCAATGAATCAGGTGGTATATCCTCGAATTGCTCCACACATGCATGAAAATTTACAGCAGCATCAACTACTGCACGTTGTAGTGCAACATAGTCCCCAGACCTGACCTTCTCTTTCGCTTCCTTGAGATCAGCAATGGCTTCACTGTAAGGCCTCTGACATCCACTAATTGCATTCTTCATTCGAGGGTTGTCTGTTTGGTTTAGCCACTTGGGAATCTGCTGGCTGGTTTTTGTAGCGTTCAAAGATGCGACATCTATAGTGGCCTCAGCGAGGCCAAGAAGGAAGGACTTGATCACAACAGGATTAGAACCAATAAATTTTTCACAAAAGGAGCGACTCAAGACATTGTTGTTGGAGCAAATATCCTTGTTTAGGTCAAAAGCAGAGGAGGGAGTAATACTCATTAGAACCATGAAAGACATTACAGCAAAGAATGCTATTGAGGAGGAAGAAGAAGAGGGAACCATTTTGTGAACTTGTTTTGGGCTTCTGATCAGTATGTGGTTGAGTTGAATGGTATGATTTCTGGCACTACTAAAAGGGTGTTATATAGTACTAGAATTCAAGTTTTTAGTAACTTTGGAATTAGAAGGTATTTCCAAAGGCTTAATTCACTGAATGCATTGGGAGCTGTTACTCTACCTTATTGACTGGCTTTAAACTTTGATCCGCTTAACACACAACCAAATCTCATCTGAGTTTTCACGGTTGAGCTTATGGTTGAAGTAAATCATTATGACAGGTAGTCAGCTCAGCTGGTACCAAAATATGATTGCCAAACCAACTCCTTGGAACTAAAATTAATTTGTGATTAACACTAGATCGAGGAATATATATATATATATATATATATAGACTAAAAATAGATCACGCACCCCCTCACCCCAATAATTCCAATCTAATCAGAACATACAAACCACAAAAAATAAAAAATTGAACTAGGAATCGGAAGCAAAAATAACATACATTACCCAAAATTAAAGTGTCATCTAAACGTTTGACTGAAATTAATTAGTAAGGAAAATGGTCAAAAGTACTGATTATGTGCATATTGAAATGAAATTAGTGTGTTTACATACTCTTTCAAATTCCATGACGTTGAAACTTGCTACAGTTATAAATTTTTCAAACTCCTTTCAAGGAAATAAATATTTCAAACTTTGGTGACTCAAGGGAATTCCCCTACATTTGTTGTGTGCTATGGTAGCATATATATACACTCCCCTATATAAAGGACCTTAGCTACACCTTAACAAGAACACTATCCTGCCTCTTCATACAAGTTGCATGAACGAAAGCATTTTCCAACCCTTTTGTCTTGCAAAGATGAAGATCGTTTCACTACTCACCATATGTATCATTCAAATCGTGTTTCTTCCAATAACCCATTGCAGGGCCGATCTCATTGACCATACATGCAAAAAAACACCGAACTACAACCTATGTGTTTCTTCTCTTAAATCGAACCCTCGTAGCTCCGCTACTGATACTGATGTCAAGGGCCTAGCCATCATAACGGTCGAGGTGCTTAAGTCCAAGGCAAACGATACTCTGAACAAAATATGGGCGCAGCTTCTTAGGCATGAAGACCCTGCAGTCAGAAATTGCTATGATCATTATGGTTACATGGTGGGAGCTTTCATACCAGATATCTATGGAGATGTAACTTCAAGGGGTGTAGGTGGTAACTTTGTACGTTACAACCCTGCACAGGCGGAGCGACGCTTGCACGATGATGTTATCCGAAGAGTTGATCATTGTCGGCACGGTTTTGGTAAAGGCCGCCGATCTCCATTTGGAAAGGAAAACAAAGCTACCCGTGAAGCTGCGGTTGTGGCTGCAGCAATTGTTAGGATATTGATCTGATGTACTTGCGTCACCTCAACATAATTCCAGATTCAAGGACCAACTAATTTATGTCTTCATGCATTTGTGGAAATTGTAGTACTAGTAAGTTTACTGCATGTCTTAGAAATGATCGGGTACGTTACATTTGTTCTTGTATTTCAATTAACGAATACTAATAACATTATGCAGTATCATGTAAGGCCACAGCCATGATTATTTTTCTTGTGAACTAGCTAGCCTTTTGATTGTTTCTTGCGAAATTAGCCTCTTCTTACCAAGTAATTAAGAAGTGAATGTTTCCTACCTTAATTACCTTGTAAGGATGTCTTCCTGGTGTCCTTAGGAAAAGGGAAACCCCGTCAGACTATTGTACTTCTACACTGCATAGCTACAGATCAGAAGCTTTAAAGAGAGATGGGTTACTTGTTATTTGATCTTTCAGTATTCAGCTGTACTATACTGATCCTATCCTATATCCATGGCTCTCTCGCTCATCAGCCAATCAATTAATTTATAACTTTTCCTTTGCTCTTGTGGTTTTGCCATAGAAGCCTCAGCACTCGCACAGTGGCGGAGCCAGCCTAGTCAAAGACTAGGCTGGTCGGCTAGAGCCCAAATGAGAATCTGAGGTCAAGAAAAAAAAAAACTACATCATGCTCATTTTTTCTTCTTCATTCTTCCTACGCTAATAGTCTGATTACAAAACCCTAACACACACACATGTAGATATCTCAAACCCCACTCCATGTTGCACCTCGTGCTTTTTGGTCGAACACTCCATCTTACACATAATTCCATTGAAACTTTGTTGCCTTGTTTTATAAGATTTAGTTAGACATTTCATAAAAATTTCTCGCACAATACGTCAAGATTCGTTGAAGGTTTTTTGGTGTTACAATTTGTTTTGGCCACGATACTCAGCGCGCGGAGCAGAGGTGAATAGCGAACAAAGAGAAAGGAGAGTGTTGCGGGCGTGCCACCTCGCAGACGAGGAAAAAGCTTGTGTGCGGGCTTGACTTCTTGATTAGGCGGAAGGGGTTTCCAGGTGCCACCTCAGAGGAGGAATTTACGAGCACAAGGCGATCGATACTCACGGCGGGACGCAAGCAGAGCAACAATAGGGAATCAGGGAGATCGGGGGAGAGTCCAGGAGGGCTCGGAGAAAACCTACGCGGCAGTGCACTTAGGGTTAGGGTTTCGAAGTAACTCGAAGGGGTTCAATTGGGTTGAAAGTTTGTTTAGAGATTGTCTCTGAGTTGTTGTTGTAAAAGTTATGTGTGTGTCTAGAGAGACTGCTACGAGTCCTTTATATAGTAGTCCGACTTGCGGCAGAGGAAAGTTAATTTGGAATCCAAGTCGGGCTCTAAAACCCTAATAGCACAAGGGCACTGTTCCGCCCGCGCGAACCAACCATCTTGTGACACCTGTCCAGTTCGCACACTTCATTCCGCATAGGGCATTGCTTCCGCGCCGCCCAATTATAAACTCCTATGCGGACTGGAATTAGGAACAATCTTATCCCGCGGGGTGTCACAGTCTTAAACCATCCCGCGAGCTCCTGAAGCTCGCTTCCATCTTGCGGGCTATTGCAACTCGTGAGCCTTAGAAAGGCTTTTTATATTAAAAGGGCCATAGGGATTGGCCCGAAGCATGTCAAAAACTTTTAAGAGTCTTTAACAATTAATGTGAAGCACGCGGACTCCGCCTATGCCTTCTTCGCGGAGCCTCCCATGTTGGCTAGTTTGCTAGCTCGCCTTGCGTAATCCGCTTGTCACCTACGCGGAGTGTTAATCTCGCCTCGCCTGTTTTACGCGGAATGCCTTGCTTCACCTACACGGAGTCAGCTAATAATTCCATGCGAAATCATTCCGCGCGCAAGCTGCATAGTCCGCGTGAACTGTGTAGTTCGTGCGAAGTCACTCCTCGCGCGAACTGTGTAGTCCGCGCGAAGTCATATTACTTGCACAAAAATGTCCTTTGGCTCAAACATTGCCCCCTAGGCCTTGAGTTTTGGGACTAAGCGAGAAGGCCTTATTGAACATGTCACGCCGCTTCAAGATTTGGGAGACTCTAACATTTTGGTGTCATTGCATTCTACGTCTCGCGGAAGACCAAAGTTTTGAGGTATGCGTTCCCAACTACCTCGCGAGACAACTTGGTTTTATCTAAGGGGCTCCTTACTCATTGCATAGCGAGCAAGTATGTATCCTGACGTAAGATTGGTGAAGCGAGCTGTGTTATCTTGCTGGTGAACGTAAGAAATGACAGGTGAACCAACGAGAGAAACAGATCTCGCCAATCTCGACATCCCGCGTGTACAGACTGTAAAGGAAACTTAAGAAACTCTGGTCCAACTTCATTTCACTTGTCATGTTGCCCCCATGTGAACTCTTTCACTAAGCAACAAAACTGCTAAGGTTCAAAACCAGTCTTCCTTGAGATTAGGTAAAGGTCTCTACGCGACTGTTTACTTGGGAAGTAGGAAGTCACTATAGAATCACACGTTCACCTTATCTTTAAGGCTCATATCTCGGAGCAAAGCTCTGCATGCAGGACACATGTTAACATGAGTCAGTCCCCTCTTTCTATAAGAGAATCAGTTAGCCGAGTTTGGGACATCAACCAAGTCTTTCTGTCCCCTCGCCATGGATCCTTCTTCTTTTCTATTCATCCTCTTGTCTCTGCTTAAAGCGAAGCCACCATTTCTCTTGCTCATCGTTTGCTCTGATGAGTTTTGAAATCTACTCTTAGGTCGAGAGTGAGTTTCGAAAACCACTCTTAGGCCAATCCTCCACTTGAAAGAACAAACGGTCTAGGCATCTTCTACCTTGCGCCTGTTGTTCTGTCCACGCATGAGATTTCGGAGGCCCTTTGTCCACTCGTGCTTCGGGAACTCGCCAGTGTCTTTGAAGCACCCCTGAAAACTTGGGCGGTAGCATGAGGGACCCTGTCTCCGATGCTTTAATCCTTAGATCCATGCTTTTAAGCGCAAAGCATTCAGAGTTTATTGTAAACAAAGCTTGCTTCGGCCGCAAAGCCGCCTATGTAGCCTGTATCAGAGTGTAAGAAGGAAAAAATATGTAATGTTATATTTAGGGCCTCTGAAATAGGCCACAATCTTGTACTAGTCTGTCGTTTAGACTTCGCACGTTTATGATGAAATGGAAGAGAGAAATGAAGAAATTTGTATGTAAAATTTTATTTAGGGCCTCTGGAATAGGCCTCAATCTTGTACTAGCTAGTTTGTTGGTTAGACCTTGTACGTTTACAAAGAAATGAACTAACTTATCTCTCGGGTTGCCCTCTAGTGGGAGGCAGCTGAGTGCTATCGTGAAGGCGCGGAGCACTATGAACAGTGGTCATGGAGTCAGCCGAATGTGGAGGGTTCGCGCGTTCCCAAACGTCAACGATATGGCGTTTTAAGAAACGATCATTAATAGGGTTGTGATGGAGTGTACCGTCAAGGTCGCGTAAGTGGTATGCTCCCTTGGGCAATATATGATGAATAATAAAGGGTCATTCCCACTGTGCGGACCACTTTCGGCGGTCTTCAGTCTTTTCGCCCAATGGTAGCACTACGCGCCATACTGTTTGGTCTTCGGTAAAGCTCTGTCCGCGGGTAATCTTATCATAGGACCACGCAACTCGCAGCTTCTCAAGGATGAGATTGTTAAAAGCAATGATGCGATGTTCGTCAAGGTCTTCAAGTTCTTGCCACGTTGCCTGAACGTAATCGTCACCAAGCAGCAGGTGCTGTTCCTGGACGCGAAGCGAGGCGACGTGAACCTCAAGGGGAAGGATGGCGTCATGGCCAAACATGAGAGCATAAGGGAAGTTATCTGTCGGACCGCGCTTGGAGGTACGGTAGGCCCATAAAGTATGGTAAAGCTCTAGATGCCAGACGCGAGGGTTTAACTTCAGCATTTTGCACAAGATACCGAGGATAACTTTGTTACTCGCCTCCGCCTGACCATTGGATTATGCATAATAGGGGGTCGAATGCAGGAGCTTGATACCATAGCCGGTGAGGAATGTGACTACAGAATCGGCCATGAAAGCTGCCCCCGGTCCGTCACGATGCACTCCGGAACACCAAAGCGAGAGATAATGTTGCAGAAGATAAAGTTGCGAACCGAGGTCGCGGAGGCTACCTTGAGTGGCTCAGCCTCAACCCACTTGGTAAAGAAATCAATGGCCACTATGATGAACTTATGCTACTCGGAGGAATGGGGATGAATGATGCCGACGAAGTCAATCTATCGCCCATCCTCTACCTGGCCATAGTTTAATGATCGGCTGTAACGGAATATTTGGAATGTGTTGCACTGGTCCGTGAGCCTGGAAATCCTGACATCCTTTGGCGAACACAATATAGACTTTGAGAATGGAAGAACAATAGTAACCGTGGCGACAGATTAACCAACGCATCTTTGGTTCAGCCTGATGCGAACCACAAACGCCGGAATGCACCTCGCGCATCAGTCGCTTAGCCTCGGTGCCATACACGCAGCGGAAGTCATTACCGTCTTCGCTGCGCCGGCGAAGCTCACCGTTGCAAAGCACAAAGTTGAGGGCGAGAAACTGCATCTTCCCGGGAATGAGTAGCATCCTGAGGGTGTTCGAGGTAGGAGATGAATGGTAGCCGCCAGTCTTCATCGATAGGATCTAAGGCAGCGACATCAAGAGCGTCTGCCTTATATTGCCCCCTAGCAATAATAGAAGGAAGAGTTCGCCGTTCAACTTTGAGAAGCCGTTCGCGGACTCCATCTCGCAAGCTAAGACCGGATGCAATCTGCGCGAGCTCATTCGTCGTGAACTTGAACATCGTCAAAGCGGTCCAAGACATCAAAGGCTTTTCGCAAGTAAGGTTCAATGGACGAACTTAAGCATTTGAACTTCGCCACAAGCTGGTTGACAACCAATAAGGAGTTGCCAAAGACTTGAACCTCGCGGACTCCTAAGTCTAGCAAGATTTCCAGTCCGA
Source organism: Fragaria x ananassa (assembly GCA_034370585.1). Classification (NCBI taxonomy): domain Eukaryota; kingdom Viridiplantae; phylum Streptophyta; class Magnoliopsida; order Rosales; family Rosaceae; genus Fragaria; species Fragaria x ananassa. The sequence goes on along the minus strand of CP139762.1, from coordinate 22,352,194 downwards.
TGATGAGCGCCTCGTATTCTGCCTGATTATTTGTACATTTAAAGTCCAGCTGGAAAGAGTAAGAAAACCGGTCTCCTGCAGGGTTTTCGATGGTGATCCCGACACCTGCAGCGAGTTCAGTGAGCGAACCATCAAAGTAAAGAGTCCATGGAGTAAGGGAGACTGCGGTGAACTCTAACTCGCGGAATGTTGTTAGTTTGGTTGGCGGGTGATGAGCGAGGAAGTCCGCTATGGCTTGTCCTTTAACTGCCTTTTGCGAAACATATTGCAAAGAGAATTCAGACAAAGCCAATATTCATTTACCTATGCATCCTCGTAGGATAAGGCGAGAAAGAATGTATTTGGCGAGATCGGACTGAGTGATCACCACCGTGGTAAAAGCTAACATATAGTGGCAGAGCTTGCATCCAACGAAGAATAGGGTGAGACACAACTTTTCCATTGGAGAGTAGCGCGTCTCGCAATCGGTTAACACCCTGCTAAGATAGTAAACGGCATGTTCCACTCCGTTCTCATCGTCTTGTGCCAAGAGTTTGCCAATAGATAAGTCAGCAACAACGATGTAGAGCTTAAGCGGAACGCCAGGGCGAGAAGGAACCAAAATAGGCGGGTTCGTAAGATAGTATTTGATTCGGACAAAGGCCTCTTAGTGTTGTGACTCCCATATGAACTCGGTTGACCCCTAGAGCTTTAGAAGAGATGAAAAAGGCTGAACCTTCCCTGCCGCATTTGAAATGAAACGGTAGAGGAAGTTGATTCGCCCGATCAATTGTTAGAGCTCCTTTTTAGTTGTAGGAGGCGAGGCGCTTATGACCGCCTGCGCCTTGTCTTTGGGGATCTTGATGCCCCTTTGGTAGACCAGGAACCCTAGGAAGTCGCCTGTCTCCGTGAAGAAAACACACTTGGCGAGGTTCATCTTCAAGTGATGTTTCCCGCATCCGCGTGAAAACCTGCTGGAGGTCTTCGACGTGTGTCGCCCACGTCTTGGTTTTAACCACCACGTCGTCTATGTAGACTTCGATTAACTTGCCTAGGATATCATGAAAGATGAGTTTCATGGCGCGTTGGTATGTTGCCCCCGCGTTCTTGAGCCCAAATGGCATGACAACATACTCGAACACGCCTGCAAACCCCAGGCAGCGGAAAGCGGTCTTGTGGCGATATTTTTCAGCAACAGAGATCTGATGGTATCCAGCAGTTCCATCCATGAAGGATAGTACTTCATGCCCCGCGGCCGCGTCAATGAGGAGGTCAGCAATAAGCATGGGATATATATCCTTAGGCGTTGCGTTGTTGAGGTCACGGTAGTCAACACAGACACACATTTTGCCGTTCTTCTTGCGGACGGGAACGACGTTGGATAGCCATTCATTGTACTTGGCCATGCGAATGATCCCTGATCGATGCATGTTCTCGATTTCTTCCTTAACCGCGATCTGGGTCTCAGTTTGCATGAATCTGCCGTCTTGGTGGACTGGACGTCTGTCAGGATGAGTAGGCAGACGGTGACAGACTAAATCTGGGGCCAAGCCAAGCATGTCTTCGTACTTTTCAGCGAAACAGTCCCTATATTCATGTAGTAAGGCAAGAATGTCTTCTTTTTCTTGTCCCGCCAGCTTGGCACTGGTGGAGAGTAGTAAGGGTTTTGTTGCCGTCCCCACGTCGACTTGTAAGATGGGGTCGCAGACATGAGGTGGTGTGTCTTCCAAGGCCGCGGGAGCTAACTGAATAACTTCCTCCTCGGTGTCGGTATAGTCCACAATCTCGTCTACATACTCCATGGTGGCAACCCTGTCGTAGGCTTCGCGTTCCTCCCAATAAGAGAGGAGTCTCTCACATAGGGACTCACCAGCCTCGCGGGCTTTTGTTGAGGATGTACTAATCATCAGAAGTTTTGAAGGAGTCGACGATGGTGTAAGGACGTTGTAAGTCGTCCCTCGCCTAAGTGAGTCCCCATCGCGTTAAGTTGGAGGCTGTGACACTATAGGGGCGACCTTTGGAATCGACGCCTTGGACCTCTAATGGGACCAAGTCGGTATTGTAGTATCGGGCATCATTGAAGTTGGCGGAAATAGAGAAAGGATGCGGGTCCGCTTTGATGGGGACTGCCTAGCGCTTCTGAATGTCCCAGATTATGAGTTCTTGGTGCATAGAGGAAGGTATACAGAAACTTCTATAGATCCAGTCGCGGCCTAGGATCATGCTATAGGATGAAGCTCACTCGGCGACAAAGAAATGTATAGACCCGTGAAGCCGGTCCCACTTTGACTCACAAGAACAACAAACCTAGAAATCTGGAAACTTGTCCGGTGAAACTGTCAAGGATGTAGTTTGGATCATCTAGCGCGGGATACCAAAGAGTCCCATAGTACGGGTGGTGACGACATTTATCGCAGCTCTAGTGTCGACCAAGACTTTGTTTACCATAACTGCAGCCTTGATATACAATGGCCTCATGTGAGTGGCCATGTCTAAGGTCGGAGTGGAGAAGGTTAGAGTCAACATGCTTGTGACGCTGCTTGTGGTTTCCAATGGTGGCGTGTTCGCGGGTTCCGCCAGGACTGGGCTCGTCTCGCTACTGCAAGGCGGGGATATGTCACAGACATTTTTGCTGCTGTCTGGAATATCCGCCGCGTTGCATGTTGCGTTCGGCGGGAGAGCATATCTTTCAGATATGAAAAACACCATGCCAACTTGAAAGGAGAATTGTTCGGGGACTGGGACCAGTGGCATCTCAATGCTCCCATTTTCTCCTTCTAGCACAGCGAATGTACTCTCTGTTGGGCTGACCTCGTCTTCTTTAGGTCTTGTGGATACTTCAACCATGTTACAGGCAAATGATTCACTCTGCCCTTCTGTTTGGTCTTCTCCTAAGTCGATGCAAGGCTCGGAATGAGTCTCCTCGTTTAATGAATTTTCTCGGAAGCACTGGGCCATCAACTCCGCGAGGTTGGGGCTGGCGGTACTACTTTCGACACCTAGAGAGGCGATATCCTTTGGCTACCGTGGTTGCCACACGAGTTTGGTCAAGGGCTACTTGTCCCCAGCTGGCCGCTCATCGGCGGCTAGAGGGACCTTGGCGTTGTCATCTGCCTTCGACGAAGGAGGGACTAAGACCTGAGGCTCTTGCTTGGGTAGTGGCCGGGGCCGACATGGTCGCGATGGTTCCCTCTTTGCCTCAGGTTCCTGGCGAAGAAGCTCCCGGGGACGTGATGACCGAGGCGACTAGCGCTTTGGCCCAGGATTTGAGGTGGCGAACAACCTTCGCTTCACTAGGGAAGGTGGTCCCAGTCTTCTGTCAGCCTCTGGCCACTGCCTACACCTTGGTGGAGGCAGCGGGTCCCTATGTCGTTCAGCCTCTGCCGACTGCCTACGCCTTAATGGAGGAAGCGGTTCCCTTCTCCGGTGAGGCTCTGATGAGGGCCTGTGCCGAGAGGGCTGTGGATCCCTTCTCCTTTCTGGCTCTAGAGATGGTCTATTTCTGGCAGGGCGCGGATCCTGTCTTGGTGGTACGGTGAGGCAACAGAAGACATTCACCTTTAGAGCCGGGTCATCCGTTACCTGCGTACAAACATGTGGAGGCGTAACAGGTGGCCTTTGGAGTAGAGCTCGCAGGCCTTCGGCTTCCCTCCACATCCTCTCGGGTGTCTGCGCGAGCTGCAAGGGTCGGATGATGCCATCATCGGCAGCTCACAAGGCAAGCAGGATGCTGCCATACTTCTTCTGTAGCGTCCACTTCTTGGATATGTTGATGTTAACTGGCCTGCCCCTTTGCTGCGTATACCAGATCCCTTCCTTGATCACTGATTTGGACGTCGGAGGAATATAGGGGTCGGTCAAGATACCTTGCCGAGGGCTTGAAGCCTCGTTGTCTTGGTGCTCGCTGCCGGAGTCTGATATGTCCATCTCGCTTGAAGCTGGAGATGAAGGTACATCTTCAGTCCAGTGTGATTGGACGAAGGTCTCGAGGCACTTGATCCTTTGTTCCAGCTCTTTGTGAGTTCTGGGACTCATAGGTTAATAGTTTTCTGCGAGGGGCGGTGTATCGTCCCACATGATAGCCTTGCCCTTATCTTTCCTTGATGGTCGATCGGGTTGTAGTCTGGCAACTAACTGCTTTTTTAGGTAGTGGTTCCTGTTTTGGTTTGCCAGCAAGGTATAGTCATTCGCCGGTCTCTTGCGGTCTCGACCTGGCGGTTCGCTCGAACCCGCGTTTTGAGATAGGTCCAAAGTTATCGCACGTTGGCCGATGCGGGGCCAGGGGATGTCAGCAGTTGTGATCGTGAAGCCGCCTTTGTCCTCAAAACGAATGTACTTAAGGTTTAGCCAGTCCTAGACTTGCTCGCGGAGCTGGTAGCAATCGTGAGTTCTGTGTCCCTAGCTATCATGGAACTTGCAGTGAACGCGGCCTTCCTTGTATTCAACGTAGGGTAGGGCTCTTGTTACCGTGACGAGTCCGCCATCGATAAGATCGTCTAAAACCTCATGCGCGAGGTTGACGTTGTAGGTGTATCGGCGAGATGGCTGAGATGCATCATCATTGCCTTCCTCGCGGTCTCTCTTGGATGCTCGACGCGAATTGTCATTTTCTGGGTGTTCGGCCAAGTCCAAAGTGACTCTCCGCTGGCCTGGCTTTGGCGCGCGGCAGCGGCTGTTCTCCTCTGGATGGTCGTTCTAGTGTACTTCGACCATACCAACCACGACCGAGAAGGGGTCCACATCCACTAGAGAGGCTGTGCTCTCCGGCGTCTTCATTTTCAAGGTGCCGGAATTCAACCAGGTGTGCAGTTGGTCGCGGAGCTTGACACAGTCTTCGGTGTCATGATTGTAGACGTTGTGGAAGCTGCAATATTTCTTGTCCTTTAGCCCCTCCTTTGGCAGGATCTTGTGGTCCAAACGTATGCACTTCGCCTCGATCAAGTCATTAAAGACAAGATGGGCATTTTTTGCATCATACGTGTAAGACTCATATTCGGGCTTGGTCCATGCAAAAGACTGGATTGTGATTGGCTCGTGAGTTATTTTGAAATTCTTCAGTTTGTGAGCCAATGGTTTCCCAGTCAGTTCAACTGCTCCGACGTCATCATACTCCTGCGCGGCCTCAGCTTCCTCCTGCCTTTGGTAGTAAGGATCAAATGTGGGGGATTGGAGGTTTAATGCCCCTACTGTCCTATTTTTCCCCGGTATGTACGTCCCCTTGGAGGCATTCGCCTTCTCGTCCATCTCATTGAGGATCAACTCATAACTTCCGACCTTGTTGATCAAGTCGCCCATAGACGTGAAGCGTTCCCCATGGTGCTTCAACCGCTGGCGATGCTTGAGGCCACTGATAGCCAGTTTAACGGCTTCTTTCTCGGGCAGGAGGAAGTCAGTCGCACTTGGCTTGTTGGATCTTGAAACATTGGAGGAAGGAGACTCCTGACTCCATACTCTATTGACTCATCTGAGTAAGGGAATCGAGGCCAACCTCCAACTTAATGGTGCCGTATGTTTCCCAAAACAGTCTCTCCATGGTAGGCTAGTCCACAATGGATCCTGGCTTCAACCTGGAATACCAGCTGAATGCAGCTCCGGACAGAGAAGTCCCGAAGAGCTTGAGCTTGAGAATATCATTATTCCCATATTGGCTGCATTGGACTTTGAAGCAGGCCATATGAGTTGCTACATCCTCCCTTGTTTCCCTAGAAAAGGTAGTGAACACGACGTTCTTGAACCCATGCAGGTAAGGGTATTGCGCCACACTATCAGGGTAGGGGTCGCGATACTGCAAGTCAGCATCACATTTTCCGGTTTGCTCCTTGACGATGGAGGAGATGAGCTGGCGCCAATCGGCTGTTGTCATAGGCGCGGATTGTGCTCCTTCCTCATGGTTTGGCCATGCAGAGAAACTGACGGCCTGTTCGACATTCTTGGGAGTATGGCAGGAGTAGGCTAGAAGCGGGTCATCTGGTGTCCCGGCTCCCTGGCGTAGAGAGCTACTCAATCCCTTGAAGGGAGCAACAAAGCCATGCGGGGGCGGACTCTTTGAAGTTCCAGCCCCTAACGTGAACTGCAGGGTTTTCGGAGCCCCGACCTTAGGGTTTCCCCTGGCGCGCTCGTTAGGAGGGATGTATTTGGATGTTCCTTCGTTCACGCTTGGGCTAGTAGGATTTATAGCAGTATTCTTTGGCGCTTGCGCCCTCATCCAATCTTCAACTTCTAGGACCCGTAAGTTTAGCCGGTCCTGTTTGTCCTTGAATTCGTCCAGCTTCTCCAGACTGTTCTTGCTTCCAAAGAACGAAGAGTCTTTAACGATTAATGTGAAGCACACAGACTCCGCCTGTGCCTTCTTCGCAGAGCCTCCCATGCGGGCTAGTTCGCCAGCTCGCCTCGCGTAATCCGCTTGTCACCTACGCGGAGTGTTAATCTCGCCTCGCCTGTTTTACGCGGAGTGCCTCGCTTCACCTACGCAGAGTCAGCTAATAACTCCACGCGAAATCATTCCGTGCGCGAGCTGCATAATCCGCGTGAACTGTGTAGTCCTTGCGAAGTCACTCCTCGCGCGAACTGTGTATTCCGCGCGAAGTCATATTACTTGGACAAAAACACAATTAGCCTGGGTAACAATTGAATCCTAAAGAGAGATAGTTTGGCTAGAATAGAATTCATTGATAATCGACAGAATACATATACATGAGGGTTTCCTTACCTACAAGGAAACAACTACAATCATGTAATACAACAAGAATACAATTGATACTAATATTCACATGATTGATATTTTTCTAAACAACAAGATAACCAAGATACAATAAGATATAAAAGATTACTTTCCTAATACTCCCCCTCAAGTTGGAGAGTGGATATCTCGAACTCCCAACTTGCGAATCAAAGGAATAAATAAATCTTTTTCCAAAGCCTTAGTGAAAACATCAGCCAACTGAAAAGAAGAACTCACATGTTTTGTAACCACTGAACCATCTTGAATCTTGTCTCTGATATAGTGACAATCCATCTCTATATGTCTGGTTCTTTCATGAAAGACATGATTAGCTACAATATGCAAAGCTGCTTTATTGTCACCATACAACAAACCAAGTTTTGGATGGAGAACATTTAAATCTTTGAGGAGGTTCCTCAACCATGTCAATTCGCAACAAGTTCCTGTCATTACTCTATATTCTACCTCAGCAGAAGAGAATGAAACAGTCTTTTGTCTTTTTGACCTCTAAGAAATTAATGAAGAACCATAAAAGACACAATAACCTGAAGTGGACCTCTAAGTTATGGGACAACTAGCCCAATCTGAATCGCAATAAGCACGAAGTCTGAGATCACTTAGTGAAGAAAAGAACAAACCTTGCCCAGGCGTGTTCTTGAGATAACAGACAACTCGTAAAGCTGCTTGCATGTGAGGTTTACGTGGCTCATGCATAAACCTGCTCAACACATGTACTGGGTATGTTATATCAGGCCTTGAGATGGTGAGATAGATCAATCTACCAACCCATCGCCTATAACGTGAAACGTCCTTGAGCAAATCACCTTTGTTTGACAATTTCAAGCCACGCTCCATAGGGGTGTTAGCAGGGGCTGCACCTAGTAAACTTGCATCGCTGATTATTTCCAAGGCATATTTTCATTGAGAAATATAAATTCCATTCTTGGAACGAGAAACTTCCATGCCAAGAAAATATTTTAAATCACCAAGGCCTTTAATACGAAAGCGACTATTGAGAAAATTCTTCAAAGAAGAGATGGCCATAGGATCATTACCAGTGATCAGAATATCATCAACATATATTAATAAAGCATTAAATGACTTCTCTCATTTCCGAGTGAATAATGAGTAATATGCTTTAGATTGAATGTACCCAGCTGACCGGATATCATCAAAGAATTTTTCAAACCACTGCCGAGAAGCTTGTTTCAAACCATATAAAGACTTGTTAAGGCAACATACCAAATTATCCCCCTGTCGCCGAAGACCAAGAGGAGGAGACATAAAAATTTCTTCATCAAGATCACCATGCAAAAAAGGCATTATTCACATCCAACTGATGAATTGACCAATTTTGAGCATCAACTAAGGATAATAAGCAATGAACAGAAATAATTTTAGCAGTTGGTGAGAAGGTGTCATGATAATCGATACCTTCCATTTGAGTCAAACCCTTGGTGGCAACCAAACGAGCTTTGTACTGTTCAATTAAACCATCTGAGCGATGCTTGATTTTGTAGACCCACCGACAACCAATAGGAGTCTTTCCAGCCGATAAAGGAGTAAGAGTCGAGGTATTATTATCCTCTAATGCTTGTAATTCAAAACGCATGGCAGCTTGCCATTTTGGTTTAGTAACTGCTTCGGCATAGCTGCGTGGCTCAACATCCTATGTAATCTGAGATAGTTTGGCTAGAATAGAATTCATTGATAATTGGCATAATACATATACATGAGGGTTTCCTTACCTACAAGGAAACAACTACAATCACGTAATACAACCAGAATACAATTGATACTAATATTCACATGATTGGAACTTTCCTAAACAACAAGATAACCAAGATACAATAAGACATAAGAGATTACTTTCCTAATGAATCTCGGCTCCGCCGCTGCACTCGCCTCGTCTTTATTCCCGGGCTCGTCTCAATCTTAGTTAGCTTCTTTGGTCTTCATCTAGTTGGCTCATATTCCTTCCTAGGCTTCGAGTATCTCTAGGACTCCTTTGTTATCTGTATTAGTAAACTTACCCTCTTCCCCAGTGGTGTGAATAAACTTACGCACTACTTTCACCGTTCACTTGTTTTGCTGTTGAAAAGAGCTCAAGATTGGGGAAAATATAGTGGCGAGAATGTAAACAACCAAGTAGAGCACAAAAAACATGCTAGCTAGTATAGAACGCTTTCTTCTATTGTAAAATTTTTCTTTGTTTGTTGAAATATAATGTATTGGTGACGTAAAACTAACGAAGTTACATTTCGCAAATGAGGATGATAGAATCATTAGAATGAGAGTTAAAGAAAGAACAAACACCAGCGTAGGATTGTATGCACTTAACCAAGCTAGGTTTTTCTGGACATGTCGTTACGGATGGACAACAGTGGATCGACTACTTAATCCAGGTATCCATTAAATCAAACAAGGTGAGAATAACACATAACCAAGTTGAACGAAACACACGTCTATAACATGATCATTGAAATAACATGACAGTGTGTATCCAGTTTGGTGTGATACCAACAACCTATAATTCTATAAATAACATCCGTTGCTTGAAGAAATTAACATCAATATGAAAATAATAGAAATAAGTCATATGAGACATCGAAATAAACTAAAAATTTAAATCTTAGTCAAGGATATCGTCAACATTTGGTCATTTAGAGTATAATGTACCATTGAGACTAGCTTTTATCAACTTGATTTTTTTTTTTGACAGTTTTCACAGTCAGAGAATTTCTGACTGGTCTAAAACTCTTTTCGGACCTTTCAATGTGAATTAGTTACTTGGAGTGTTGGCTGCTTAAAAACAGCAAAATTGGTCATCATGTTTCAATTAATTGCTTTTTTCATTATGATGTTAATAATAAAAGAATTGGCATTACATTTATGCAACTCCAAGATATTGTTTATGTTCTCAAATCGTTACACTCTTGTTTAATTTGATTAATTATCTCCAATTCAAACTAAACGCATCACCAAAATATATGAATACGCCTTTTCCATTTCTCATGAGAAGGCCTACTGCATCGTACAAGAGTGACAAACAAGCAAGCATTGCGGCAATACATAATAGAAGGAAGTTAAACATCATAATAATTTATACATGCCTAATTACAAGAAGCTTATTTATAAAGGATTAGGGAAAGATGCACAAATCCCCTCATAGTTCCAAGACACAAATAAATACAAAATCATTTATGCATATGATTTTCCCAGAAACTCGAAAACAGCTAAAAGGATGCTGGCGATAGTAGACAAGTCAACACTAGTACTTTCCAAAGGCGATGAATCAGGTGGTGTTTCCTCAAATTGCTCCACGCATACATGAAAATCTGCAGCAGCATTAGTGTCACGCACCAATTTTCGAAGGATAATTTTCAAAAAATTTTGACATGATATAACTTAAAATATTACAATCTCAAAACCTGTTTCAAGACAACATCTAAGAGAACTAAATTCAATGCGAAAATGTGAATGTCACATAACTCAACACTGAGTTAAATAATACATATCTTTGCTTACATAAACTTGAACGTCAAGAGAATGAAAACACCCACATAAGTTTAATACTGTTTACTCCAAATATAACAAATTAAAAAACTATACAAAGTACAGCAAAAATCAAAAAGAACCATGTCACTAAGTCTCTGCCTCAATCCTGTTGATCATCACCTGCAGGTTTAACCCCTACACCAATAATTGGTGCACCGAGATTGTAAAATAACAAACCCGGTAAGCTAAAAAGCTCGTATGAGTAAACTCAAAAATAACACAACATTTCTAACATCCAATTTTATCACAAGGGAAATTAGATCGATGAATAAATCCACAATTCCAACACTTTTTCAAAATAACATGTACCCATGAGTCTCAGGTATTAATAAATACCTCTCATGACCTACAACAACAATTTTTGTACCCATAGGTCTCATATACCATAAGATATCTCCCATGACCTACACTGACAGACGGACTAGAGTTCTAAATTCCTAACCGTAACCAATCACCTGGTCAAAGGCTTGGAACCCGGTTTGACTGCCTAATATCAAAACTCAAATAATAAATAGCATATAAACCGTAACCAATCACCCGATTAAAGGCTTGGTACCCAGTTTGACTATTTATCCAACAATCACAATATCACAACATCAACAACACAAGATCACATCATAAATTATATCCTTTCACATAGATATATTTACACGAACAATTATAGATATTCCACAAGAATAATCTATCAATAATCACTAAAATTATAATCACTTGAACTTCAAAAATAAATATATAAGGAAAACTTGTTTTATCTTACTGATGAGCCGTAGGCGATCAAACTCATATATTTTAAAAACAAATATTAGCATAATATAAATTTCAACATCAACATCAAATGACCATAATAAAATTTTGGTTCAAAAGTGAACCTTGGTGAGATTTACTCACCTAGAAATCCCGCTGCAAATCCCACCACAACGAAAGCAAGCCAATCACAATTTCACAAAACACCTAAAATTACACAAATTAAAAACCTTAGTAAAATCACAACAAGGGTCAAAGTACCCTTAACTTAAAGGTTACCCAAAGAAGGGCAATCCTTCCTCCAAGACCTCCCAATGTCATTGGATACTCAACAACAACCACACTACCTCCAAGATTAAACTTTCCAAGTTTCCGACCTAATGAACACCAAGAACCAACTTAGCACCTAAGATGCAAAAACCTAATCAACACTTAAACTTCATACACCAACAACACACTAGCAACAATAAGGACTAGCTAACACAGCAACCAAAACCCTTACCCTGCCCGGACGCGCTCCCATGTGCCGCCACAAGCGGCGGCGAGTCAGCCCTACGCGCCACCACCTCAAAATCTGTACAAACTCCCAACATTAACCTTAAAGAGCACAGAAAAAAGAACACTTTTTATACCTGAGGCTAAGCTCGGTTCAGCCTTGAACTGCCCCAAACAGCCACCACAAGCTCCGCCCCCAAATCTGCAAACTAGCGCCCCAAACTTCAAACTTTAGATCATAAGAGAGGCATAAACATCTCTAGAGGAAGGAGGAGAGCAAGACTCACCCAACTGTGGCCTAAAATGCTGTCGAAAACCACGAAATTCCGGCAAGATCGCCACAACTCCTCCACCTAGCAGTGGCGTCTAGGCGCGAGATGACGAGTGGTGCTGCCCTAGGAAAGAAAAGGAAGTTTGCATGCACCGAACGAGACCGGCAGCAGTCGAAACAGCAGTCGGACGGTAGACCTCTGCTTCGGTGAACCACATGAAGCTTCTCCGGCTAACAACTCTGTCTCCGGTCTGCGACGCCGTAGGTGGAAGAGAGTGACCGAGCAAGTCGAACTGGAGCAGAGGCGGCCACAATGGTGGCTGGACGGCGGACTTTCAATCGGCAGAATTCCTAGCGTCCGTGAGGCGTCGGGTACTCGGGAGAGAAGAGAGAAAACTGAACGGGGGCTTTGTGCAATTTAGGGTTCCAAAAAAATAAAAACCTCCAACTTATCCTATTATACTAAAAATCTCAAAAACCACAAAACTTCCGCTGACCATAACTTCTTCATACGAAGTCCGTTTTACACATGCCACATGTCTACGAACTTGTATCGCCAAGCTCCACAACTTTCAAGAAGGAAGTTTTCGAAGATAACTTACGGGGAAAAAAAGTCAACTTTTGATCTCTTAAAAGTCAAAGCACCTTAAATAACTCCCGAAACTTCAACTTCGCATAACCCAATAATAATTTTCATAAATAATCTTTCATTAAATGTGGGAATAATACAAGGAAAATGATATGAAAATCTGGGGTATTACAATTAGCTGCTGAATTTTGCAGTGCACCATAGTCCCCAGACCTGACCTTCTCTTTTGCTTCCTTGAGAGCAGCAATGGCTTCACTGTAAGGCCTCAGACATTTACTAATTGGACACTTCACTTGAGGGTCGTTGCTTGTTTTTGCCACTTGGGAATCTGCTGTCTGGTCTTTGTGGCATTAGAAAATGCGACATCGATAGTGCCCTCGGCAAGGCCGAGAAGGAGGGACTTGATCACAACCGGATTAGAACCAAGAAAGTCTTTACAAAAGGAGCGACTCAAGACATTGAAGTTGGAGCAAATATCCTTGTTTAGGTCAAAAGCAGAGGAGGGAGTAGTACTCAAAAGAACCATGAAAGACATTGCAGCAAATAAAGCAATTGAGGAGGAAGAAGAAGAGGAAACCATTTTGTGAACTTGTTTTTGGCTTAACTAGCTAGCTTCTGATAAATATGTGGTTGAGTTGAATGGTATGATTTCTGGCACTACCAAATGGTGTTATATAGTACTAGAATTCAAGTTTTATAGTCATTTTTGGAACTAGAAGGTGTCTCTCAAAGAGCTAAATTTGCTTAATGCAGTGGGAGTGGGAGCTGTTACCATCTACCTTATTGACTGGCTTTAAACTTTGATCAGCCGAAGTCACACATTTTGTTTTGAGCTTTCATAGTGTCAAACTATACCATTATGACAGGTAGTCAGGTACCAAAATGATTGACCAAGTTACCAAGTACCTCAACGTACTCCTTGGAACTAAAATAAATTTGTGATAAACTCTTAGAGAATGTATCACGACGAATAATAGCAAGCAATCCTATCAAATTATCCTATCACTTCGTACAAGAACGTACCAGGAACTAAATTAATCCTAGGCATTGAATACCAGGAGCTCAATCCTAGGATGAACATCAGCAATGAACAAATCACAGCTTTCATACAATAATCCTGTAATTTATTTGCAATTATGTATATAGCTGATCTTATGGATCTAAACAGCAAGCAATCCTGTATATAACAACTTCCATATGAATGAGAAAAGCATCAAGCTTACCTTTCACTTCTGTGTTCTTTCATTTTCAAACCCTTTTGTCTGGCAAAGATGAAGATCGTTTCAATATCTCTGCCGCTGCTCACCATATTTATCATTCAAATCGTGCTTCTTCCAATTAGCCATTGCCGGGCAGATCTCATTGACCAAACGTGCAAACAAACACCCAACTACAATCTATGTGTTTCTTCTCTAAAACCGAACCCTCGTAGCTCCGCTGCTGATGTCAAGGGCCTAGCCACCATAATGGTCGAGGTGCTTACTTCCAAGGCAAACGATACTCTGAACAAAATATGGGCGCAGCTTCTTAGGCATGAAGACCCTGCGATTAGAAATTGCTATGATCATTATGGTTACATGGTGGCAGCCTTCATCCCAGAGATAAATGGAGATTTAACTTCAAGGGGTTTTGGTGGTAGGTTTGTTCGTTACAACCCTGCACAGGCGGAGCGACGCTTGCACGATGATGTTATCCGACGAGTTGATCATTGTCGACATGGTTTTGGTAAAGGCCGCCGATCTCCATTCGCAAAGGAAACCAAAGCCACCCGTGAAGCTGCGGTTGTGGCAGCAGCAATTGTTAGGATATTGATTTGATGTACTCGTAAATATATATTTGTGTCATATTGTTGGCATATTATAGTATAATCCATATTAATTTAAGGGTATTGTATGCATTATTATTATTATTATTATTATTATTATTATTATTATTATTATTATTATTATTATTATTATTATTAATTGTGTCACATCAACAAAATTCCAGATTCAAGGATGAAATTATGTCTTCAAGCGATTGTGGAAATTTTAGTTCTAGCAAGTTCACTGTCATAGAAATAGGTTCCAATTTTGCTTGCAAATCAATTAACGAATAACAACATTACATCATGTAAAGCCAGTAAAGGGCACAGCAATGATACCCTTTTTTTTGTTTTTTTTTGTTTACTAGCCTTCTTTCCTTACAAAGTAATTAAGAAGTGATTTTTTTCTTAGTCGACCTAGTAAGGATGTATTCCTAGTGTTATTAGGAAAAAGGGAACTGAGGCAGTCAAGAGTTCTCTATAATGAACCCGTCAGACTTGTATATCTACATTGCAAAGCTATAGCTAGAGAAGCTTTAAACAGACATGGGGTACTGCTTTGATCTTTCAGTTTTCAGTACTGTAATGCTTCTCGAGCTCTATTGCCATGGCTCTCTCGCTCATCTGCGTAATCATAATTTTCCCTTTGTTCTTGTGTAGAAGCTTCATCACTCCCCTCGTCTTGTTCCCGGCATCGTTTTACTCTTATACATAGTTGGCTTCGGTGGTCTTCGTCAACTTTGCTTATGTCTTCCTAGTCTTGGAGTATCTCTTCATTTCCTTTGTTCTTGGCGCGTTGGCTAGCTGTGTTAGTAAACTTACCCTCTTCGTCGGCAGTCAATGAATTTACCCTCTTTGCTGGCGGTGTTAACAAACTTACCCACTTCTTTCACCGTTCAGTAATTTGGTTGTTGAAAAGAGCTCAAGATTGGGGTTATGATATGGTGGCGAGAATGTAAACACCCAGCAGAGACAAAAAATATGCTAGTAGCCTAGTGCATATGTTTGCTTTGTTGTTCTATTGTATTATTTTCTTTCTTTGTTGAAATTATTTGTAACGCAAAACTAATGAGATTACATTCGTTAATCCTTCTGTTATTGGCTTGATTAAGAGCCCAACAAAATAAAAGAACACATCAGAAAAGCATATATGGAAGTTGTTTTGGAAACACTTCGGTGATTTTACTAGTGGTAAAAGTGTAGTAAGAGTATGGCAAATGTAATCCCCCTCAATTTGAGGTCGAATTAATTACCCACTTTTCCTATACAAATTGTATGAAAGTCTAATACTAATACAAGGATTTCCCAGACCAAAAGAATACAAATACAAGGGGATCTGCTTTTCAATCAATAACCACGTCATAGAAAGCAGATGCATATCCTCTAATTAGAGGCAAACTACGTGCAGTGGAACTGTATTCTCTCTCGCAGCAATTCATAAAGAACGGCTTATCTATGCTATATCTTGACGTATTTGAAGTCTCAAACCTACAAAAGTTTAGAGTATCAACAAAATTGCGGAATGAGAGGACAAACCATATTGCAACTTTCAATAGATGTCAAGGTTATAGCTTAAGTCAGTTCAGATTATACCCTTACCAGCATTTGGGGGATTTTTAGGAAGACAAAGGAGATGAAGTATAATGCACATGAAACAGCTGCAGCTGTAACTATGTTGTTCACAAGGCGCTTGTTATCTTTGCTGGGTACAAATGCTATTTTCAGTGTATTTGTCAGGTCAAAAAGTCTGTAAGAGATCTGCAAACAGTGGAACAATGAATAGATCAGACAAACTTTCTTTTCTTTTCTTTTCTGGTACAAAATACCAGATATTTTCAAGATTCTATCATATAACAATATCTTTACTTACTGCAACATAGATGGTAGAAGTGAGCATGAAGTTCAACATTGGGTAGTCTGGAATCATTGAAAGCAACAATTTTGGCTGAGCATCAGGAAGTGATGATCTGCGAGGTTCAATAAAAATCAATAAGAAATATATCCTTCCTCTAAAGCTTTTAAAACCATGTCAAAATGGAAATGTTCCTTCAAACCAAACAAAGAAACTTTAGTTCGACAACTTCTTAGTGATTCAATGCAAAGCTTTGAGAATATTTTATTTCTTAACAAGATAATAAGCTCCTTCTTAGCATTGAACAGAAGGAGCATATGAAACATCCGCATTGTTGAGTGGAGCATCAATCAGATTAGAAAGTGACTTTACCATTAGGAAATTGATGACCATTTCCACTTTTGCTAACATTAAAGAAATATTTTTGGAAGATAACAAGGTTAACCTGTTTGAGTGAGCAGCCAGCTCTGTAATTATACATGCTATCTACACGTGTGAGCTAATATCAACTAGTTTGAAATTACGGGGGACTTTGCACGTAATGTCAAACTACTGTAAACTATCTTTAGGTGCTGGAGAAATAATTATGAATTTTAGCATACCTTAACCAGGCATGGAACTGCAAGATGTATGTTTCCAGAGTTATCTTTCCAAGCCATCTGGTTGCAGGAAAGAAAAATCACACGCAATACACATGACGATGTAATTATAAAGTACAAACTAAAGACTTAAAGCTTCTAAAATCTGTACGAATACACCCAATAGTGTCTGCGGAAAATAATACGTCTCCAATACAGAGAAAATAGGTTAAAATAGATAGATTAACCTAGTCACTCACGCAAAAAGGGTCAATGAGTAGCTCCGGAATTGCTGGGTGACATTTCGCAAAGTTATGTAGACCCTGATTGACAAGGAGATTCTACATTAGTAAAGATATAAGGTTCTCAAACAGCCCAACGTTTAACATATTCCAGTAAAGATATCATACGTTATAGGAATCCATGAGGTATAAGGATGATATTTATTGTAAGTGAGCTTGTCCATCTTGTAGATATACTCAAGCCACAGATATCCCACCTAGGAATTCAAATAGCAATCAGACAGCATATATATATGGCAGTTTTAAAAGCAAGATTTTTCTGAAAATGGGAACTACCATACCGTCAAGGCTACTAAAGAAACAGCTGTTTTGATTGACATTTTACGCTTCCATTCTGCTTCCTCCAATTTCTCCATCCATCGCTCCACCTATACAGATTGAACTCAAAAAAATGATTAAGGAAACAAATGCATCCATACTACACCCAACACCCGCTAAAAGTTACAATTGGACTAGAAAATAGACAGCTTTTGTTTTTTGTTTTAAATCTTACCGTTGGATGATAGTAGGCATAAATCATTCCAATAATCCATATGTAACGATCAAGGCCAGAGCGGAAATGCCACTCATGCAAGACGGGAAGATTTGGTTTTGCAGGATCTGTGTAAGCTGTAAAACAAAATTGTATGATTTAAGTCAGTGACCAGAAATTTGTTGAAATGATAAATTAACCATAAATAAGAAATAAACATTAGGAAATATACCAAGCAGGAAAGTAAATGGGCTCCAAAGCACTTCAAACACTCCCGGTATCTCCCATACCATGATAACAACCAAGAAGCAAGCGATGATTTTCAAAGCTATCACCGACCCAATCTCATTATACTTGTTCAGAATACCAAGCGCCCCATAAACCATAAGAGTGAATAGAGTGTGCATAGGACAGATGTAGTACAGTACGTAACTGTTGTTGAGGACCACACAGCAAAACAATACCAAGAAATTAAGCCGCCACATCATCTGATAAATAAGAAGGAACAAGATATGTTAGATACATAATTTGACAACTCACTGGACATATTTGAGACCTGGGGGATTGCATACCTGTGCAAACCTTGCTAGGCTGAAATCCTTGCGAACATAGTAATAAGAAAAGTTTCCAAATCCAGTCATCCAGACGTATCCAGCAATGAATACTCGGATTGCATTATAAAATTCTGCTGCAGCAAAATAGTGGTACAACAAAAATAACACCTGAAACATAGAAGAACACAGAGTAAGACCATATTTTACAAGGCCTACAGGCAATCAGTTTAATACGTTTAGGCACTTTGACAGTCTGGTAGTTTTATGCTGAAAATAACAGGATTACAAATTGAAAAAAAAAAAAAAAAACTGCTCCATAGGTGATAGAAACAGGCTTTGGTCGCTATATATACACCTTCACTAAAACTTGTTATCACTGATATAGGTTTTAAAAGTATTGCATAACCAACGATCTTGTTCATCATACACAAGCCTACATATAATAACACAAACAGAACAAGCAGCATCCATGATCTTATTCCTAATAAACAAGCATTCATTATAAAAAAAAGTACAAGTACATTACTTGCATCCAGCCCTTCCACTCCTCAGTTTGATGCCGATTCAAATATAGAATGGACTTCCCAGTGAGTGGAGACTTCTCATTATGTATCGTGAAAGAAGTCATGGCTGAC
Source organism: Fragaria x ananassa (assembly GCA_034370585.1). Lineage (NCBI taxonomy): Eukaryota > Viridiplantae > Streptophyta > Magnoliopsida > Rosales > Rosaceae > Fragaria > Fragaria x ananassa. The sequence continues at coordinate 22,333,640 of CP139762.1, read as the reverse complement.
ACTATGATGAGAAGGAAGTACAGAAATATGAAAAGATCCCGATTGTAACTCTGCACATACAGACCACAGTCAAGAATCAATAAAATAATTGAATTTCAATATTTTACTGGTTCTATCATATTGTTAATTATTCCATTTGCAATACAACTAAGCCTCCTGTAATCAAACAAGCCCAATGAAGAAGATAAAACAAAAGGATTAAGTCATCAATGTCACCTTTGTTGACGAGTTGAAGAAATCGGTACGATCACATAAGTAGAAGTATGCTAAAAGAGCACAAAATTCAGATCTGCACGAAAAAAACAAAAAAACAAAAGACATAGTTCATCATTCTAATAACCACAAAAACACATTTTTCTATCTCATCTACTGCACTAAACTCCACTTACATTGCCCTCAACGTCAACCGATTTTCGATCAAGAATGCCTCATCCATCAACATGAACCTAAAACGACAACAACAACAGTAAGCACACAATACAACAATCATGAATTCACCTTACAAGTTAAATGATCACCATTTCCAAACCTGAAAATAGGCGAGGCGGTAGACGGAGTTCGAGCTCTCGGAGAAGCAGATTGGAGACCTCCTCCCTCCAACAACACAGCTCTGTCATCTTCCTTAACCGCATCTTTCTCAACTTCAACCAAATTCACTTCGGAATACCTACTAGTATCAAATTCAAAATCTCATTCAGCCACAAACACTAACTTCACAAATCACTTTCATACATAATCACAAGCACAAATACTCTATAAAAAACAATTAGAGCTCACAATTTGGTGGAGAGTGAATTCTTCTTGTGCTCCAAGAACTCGGAGTAAATCCAAGCTCCAAGAATAGGTAAAACTCCAAGCAACAACGAGACCTGCAATGACACACAGAACTAAATCGTTACTGTTTCTGAGCCAAGATCACACCGATTCAGAAACGCAAGCACTCAAATCAGAGAAGGATCCAGAAACGTAGTAGAGGAAAGAGTACCTGGCCGACAGTTATGGGGCTAAAGATCTCCATTTTTGGAGAGGTAGGGATCAATGGCGGAGATCAAAGAGCGAGCATTTCACAGATCTCGGATTTGGCTGAGAAGATCTAAATCGAGATTATTGGCGGAATGTAATTATTAATGTGTGGGAATTATAGAGGAGTGTTGATTGATTGGTGAAGAGGATGTGGGAGTAGTGGGAAAAAAACGAGCGCGTTTTGCAGAGTGGGATAGAGATGGAAAGAGAGAAGGAGACGGTGAGTTTAATGAGTCACAACCATATGAGTAGGATGGAAATATACAAATACTCGGCACTTTTTTATACGAGTAGGATGGAAATATACAAACAGTCGGCACTTTTTATTATTTTTCGAAAAAAAGTTTTGACAGCATCGTTACCCCCAACTTAAAATGGTACTCAGACTTTAAAAATTATCAATGTGGTACCTAAATTTTGCTTTTGCTATCAAGGAAATGTCTAAGACCAATTTTCATCACAGTGTCGTTTATTTGCTGACGTGACCAGCATCGGGTTCATAAAAGATAAAAACTACATTTTACACAGACGACACCTAATCGAGTCAAAACTCGACATCCCCCCTTCCCCCCTTAATCGAGTAAAATCACAATACTCCTCTCCCTTCTTAGTTCTTACGACCCTCCTTTTCTTTCTTAGATCTCTCTCATCTCTCTCTATGTTTCTCCGTCTCTCTTAGATCTCTCTCATCTCTCGCACCTCTCCTACTCAAAGCAGCCAAAATCATGCAGTAAAGGGTGCTCAAAAATGAATGTGTTGACTTTTAAATTAGAGAAACATAATGTGTACTTCATCATGGTTTAGAATCAATTTTTCGCAAACAATGTGGTTCCTTGAGTTTTTAGAAACCAATTAAGCTTGAATTATGATGCATAGTATGTTTCTCATGTTGATGTTGGTTTTAATTCAGTGATATTGGCAGCCCTTTTTGGTTCTATGTTTGAATTTCTATGTTACATTTCCCGCTATTGCATAATATTTCTTGTCAGCAGATAAACACAGCAGCAATGCCTAAACTCTACTGAAGTGATCAATGTGATACCCAGGAAAATTCAAATTTAGAGCTTTTGGAGGGAAAACAATTTTGATGAGAGTTAGAAGGTTATTTTTGTCATTGCACCTTTTTGTGGGCCCCATGCCGATCACGTCAGCAAACTAACGACACAGTTATTGAAATTGGCCTCAGGCCTTTCCTTGGTGATGAAATAGAAGTTTGGGTACCACATTGATAGTTTTTAAAGTATGGGTACCACTTTGATCGTGCCACAAAAGTTGGAGTACCGGCGGTGCATTTTCCTCGAAAATATGAGACAAGACCCTTGTTTTGGTGTGATAGCGCCATTTCTTTCAACTATTATTCGATTAAATCGTCAATAAATCAGTAGATTTTATTGTTTTTGTTCTAAGCTAATAAGTGATGTACGAGAAAAACTGAAGATCTGTATACGGTTCACTGTGATTAGTAAGTCGTTCATTGTGATTACTCTATAACCTTTTCTTGTACAAAATGTCATAAGAAATAACAATTTTGAATACAAATATAACCGTTTCTTATTATACCCAACCAACGACGTTATAATTTGTACTTTCACCTTTCATCATTCGACGATTCACTCTAAAATGAATGCAGTTTACAGTGATTCAAATAATCAACTCGTTATCTGATTTAGTAGTTTAATTATTTCAATTTATCTTTGTTTGATCCACCTTTTCATTACTTGAGTTGCACTCAATGACCAAGCATATCCCTGTTCTTGCACAAGTTTTCTTCAAAGACAAAAAAAAGAAATTACAACTAAAATCCACAACTTTCTTGTTTTCTAAGGAAGAATGATTTCAAAATTCGAAGTGCTTGTGGAGAGACATGTGACATGCCACGTGCATACTGGCACACGAACTGTGTTGTTATTTTTGTTTCGAATGACCAATGCCGGCGAAACTACTATTTTTCATACTACTCCAATGGCTCAAATCGCTTGCACAGATTGAAGGGTATAATGGTAATTGACAATACACCTCCGCGGTGATGAATCGGTGCACCCGTAAATACTCATCTGATCAGGGCCATCACAGTAAAATTAAGGTCAGGAACAGTGTCACGTCACTGGAATTAATCTTAACATGTAACAGTCATTTCATTTAGTACTCACCTGGTGGCGATCAGTGAGAGAGGAAACGACGACGTCCCCAAGGGACCCTTTGCCCTCCACGTCGTCATCTGTTACATCATATTTACGTAAATAATGAGTTTATTTACTGAAACACCAATATTAGCCGACATTACGAAAATAAAATACACCATGACCGACCCTGAAGAACGAGGCATCTCCAAGTCGTAATCGACCCGATCCACAACCATTATTCATTCAATTTTTTAATTACCTTGTCTCACCATTTTGGGACAGTCGTTTTGTTTATTTTCTGTTCTCTTTTATTTTAGTCATACACAAACCACATGCTCACGGACTCGCGGTGATATCTGATTCCACATAACATTTTCATTATATTGGTAAAATACCAAACTCCATCCAATTGGTATTTCACCAAACAGGTAAAAATTGGAGCAATGAAGGCAGTAGCAGCCATAGGATTTTTATTTTTTCTTTTACTCTGTAATTTTAATAATGCACTAATGCACCCAAAACAAAATGAAAAATAAAAAATAATAGTTGATGGGCAGGAGGGGTATTGGTGATCCTTCCATGGAAGGATTCATTATGCTGAAGCTCAATTCATAATGAGATGAGAACTACCAACCAAAAAATGATGAGCAAAAAGGCCCTACCACAGAAAGCTGCAATCAACCTAATAGATGATGAAGATAAGAGTAATAAAAGCTACAAAGTTCATCCAAGTTCTTTAAAACTCTTACATAAATCCTAAACCACCAGACTCTTTCGAATCATCCACATTAACATAACACTAAAGCATTAACAGATGCTGAATATAAACCTAAAAACTATACTGCACCATGATTTGGATAATACAGCAACAAGAACCAGCACAGAATTTAGGAAACACATCCTAATCCTTCTTTCTACAAACAAGACGATCAGATCATGAGTTTTTAAGATGATAGAGTGAGAGTGAGAGAGAGATTGACCTAGTTGTTGACGGTCAGTCAGTCCTCAAACCAAGAACAAGATTGGGACCCAGCCCTATCGCTTGGAGGGTCTCACATCATCCTCACCACCATCATCGTCGTCATCGTCGTCTGAATCGTCCTTGTCTGATCTCTTTCTCTTTGGCGGAGCCTCAACCTTCCCACCAGTGTCATCGTCATCCTCTTCATCTTCAACATCTTCATCCTCTCCATTCTCTTCAGGTTCAAAATCACTTGCATCTTCCTCATCCTCAGCGCGGGCTACTGGCCTAACAAGGTATTCCGTCCCAATGTCATCCTGTCAATTTCAAGGTGTCAGTCATGGTTCCAATAGCAGATAATCATACATATAAAAACAAATGCGTAAACAAGAAATGGAAAAAGGGTACCATCAATCAAGCACACAAGTACTATACCATTCAACCAATTCAATTAAAGGACAAAAACATCCAGCTTTGTTCTTCAAAAAGTTGATAATTCACTATGGGTGGACAATTCAATTATAGAGTAATTTACTAAAGATGTTCTCCCTTATCAACCAGAATTATCTTAGAAATTGAAAATGAAGAAATCTGAACATTTTCCCAATTTATCAAATGAGCTAAAGCAAAAAGGTGCAGCAGTGAACTAAATGACAAATTTGCAGAAAAGTAATATCCAGCTTTCGTCACTTTAAAATAAAGGGGGAGTAAACAAGCAACAAAGACGATGAGGAGAGGGGAATTGAAATTAATAAAAGTTGCAGAGTGTTGTGTTAACATGAACAATTTCAAGAGTTGGTTTCAGATGTTTGCCGAAGGCATAAAAAACAGTAGAAATATCCAGAAGGGGAAATTGAAAAGGTAAACTATCTGCTCTGCAATAACTATTTGTCATCGTCAAAGTAGTATTAGATCTGAAAGCCATAGTCATAAGGTGCTGTATAAAAACAGTTATATTAATACACTAGATACAATTGTTTCAGATCTGAATACATCTACCTGTCAGCTAATTCCAGAAGAAAAAAAAAAATAGAATGAACCCTATGAACAGTTTCTGAAACACAGAGTATCCAAAAAACTACATCCAGATCTATGTAAAACTGACTGCTATAGATCCATAGAAAATAGATCTGGCAAAAAAAAATTGAGAATCAACTACATATTCACCGAATACAGAAAAAAAAAATGAAATTCGATGTTGTTCATGCTCAATTGAACTTTCAGATCAAAAAACAGTGAAATCAGATCAATTAATTCCATATAATAAAAATAAAAAAAATAGTACCATATCTGAAAATTTCAAACCAGAAAGTACTGAAAGCTACTTTATCAAATTGAAAAAAAAAAAAAAAAGAGGAAGAGGAGGAGAAGATTCGTCTAATTACCTCATCCTCACCCTCGCCGTCGTCGTCATCGTCATCGTCGTCGTCCCCCTCACCGTCGTCGTCGTCGCCGCCTTCAGCATCTTCCTCGCCTTCTTCATCCTCGTCGTCGTCGTCGTCGTCGTCAATTGACTGAACCGGAGGGCCACCGGAGGACTGAACAACCTCCTGGACGTCGTCGTCGTCCTCTTCATCCTCCTCATCGTCGTCGTCATCCCCGTCTTCGTCGTCGTCGTCGTCATCCTCGTCTTCGTCCCCGTCCTCTTCCTCGTCTTCGAGGGCGTCGTCGGAGTCAGACTCGGAGACGGACTCGTACTGCTCCAATTCCTCGGCAGTCAAAGGCTTCACTTCGTTTTCCTCCACAACTTCCTCCATAATCTTCATCTCTCACAGTTTCAGAGCAAATTTGCAGAGAATTTTGGTGTTTGTTTTCTGGAAAATAACCGAATTGGGGAGTTGGATTATAGAGAGAGTGAGAGAAGGAACGAGAGAGAGAGAGGGGGGAGCTTCTTGGTTCGCTCTACCAGTAGCTCTGCAAGCCGGTAATCTCAGCCGCTCAAACGCGGGTTCACGCGGATCCGTGACGTGGCGGGAGATCGGACGGTTCTCGTTGGCCTGTATGTATTTTTGTGCTTATAGGGCTCCTGCGGCGCTTCATGTTGGTTACCTCATCACACGTGCGAGGGACGCGTGCGACATTCACGTCTCCAACCCTAGGGTTTTCTTTATCTGGATAGTGGGTCGACATGTAGTTGGGTCGGGTCGGGTCGTCACTTGATAGCCTGTTAAAATCTGACCCATACAGGTGTACTAGTTCTACACTATGTGTTGTTTATATGTACAGCTTGAAAATTTGTTTGTGAATCTCATATTGAAAAGCATAGACTTTGCAATTGTGTTATAAGGTTTTAGGCATCTCTAACTATATATTGTGAGTGAGAGCAACCTAATTGTGAGGGAGGGTTCAAGATTGAATGGCATGTCCTCCTATTCAAACTATCAATATCTCATATTTTTGAGGATCATTACCGTATTATTCATGAACTCGATATATTTAATGGAAATGACTCGATTTATTTTTATATTTTTTTACTCTTCATAAGTTTTCTACCGTGATGAAATAGAATACAAGTTACGTATACTTCTCAATAGGATTTGCTGTTGATCCTTTTTTGCCTTTCAAAAAATCAAAAATAAAGAAACATCTACTTGCTTTGAGGTCAAGAAAGATGCAATTGTCCATTCAAACTAGAATTTTAAAACTTCACATCATCAAGGACACTAAGCAGCCTAAGCTAACCAATTGAAGAACCCAACACGTTAACAACTTGTTACAAATACCACACTTTATGTACGTTATATAATATTTGCAAGAAAAGTATATATATGCAACTACAAATCTACAATCAAATAAACATGGAGATCAATTTGTTCACCTACAAGTCAGCCACCATATGAGGGCCATCAAAATCGACCTTCCCTTCAAACAGTGATCAGCAACTGTTAATTTACCTCTACCAAAATCCAAGCTCTAACTAATAAGATTGCTTCAACTGTATCACTTTCTGCCAGCTCCCAGCAGCTTCCAGCATTGGAATTTAGTCATTTTAGTTTCATATAAAATGGGAAAAGAAAGAGAGAAAGAACTAGATGCTTACCCTATCCCCATATATATGCTTACGACCCTATCATAGAGTAGAATCTGTATATCACTGTATTACAAGTCAGATTATTTTAGCACCCGATTGGCAACTGGGTCAATCATACTTACAGAACTACTTTCTTTGAGGGATGCTGGGGAGATATTAAGCAACGTTTCTGAGATTGAAGGTGAAGATCATCGGTGATGGCGTGGTTCTCCACAGCTTTCCGGTGGCTGGAGGAGCTGGATCTCTCGTTGCCGTCAGCTGGAAGTTTCAGGTGGCCGGGAGTGTTTGATTTCTCCTACTTTACTTCGGGGTGGAACTTGAACTTTTCGAGCTTCAGGATATGGTTCGATTTTTCGATAGTTGATGATGTGCTGTGGACCTTGGTCACTGTGGTGGAGTCCTTGGTTTTGGCTGCCATGCTCTGCTTCTTCTTTCTCTTCTGTGGTTGTACTCTCTGATTCTTTTAGCCCTTTTATGTTTTGTCCTAGCTTCTTAGATGCATAGAAGTAGATTGTACATGTCTGGTATATAAAATTTTGGTTTTTGGTGTTGGTGAAATCTGGTAACAGAGTGAAACAGGCATACATGTTATGAGTATGGGTTGAGTTAATACTGGACTTGATTTCACTTATTGCATTGGCGAAAACAGCATTTTCCGGCTAGCTCTTTAGCAGCTGTGTTCAAATTTGCTTCAGAATTTTGTGACAGTTTCTATAGATTAGTAGATAAAGATTACATTTCTAGCGATTTAGACTTGTTCTGCTGCTTCATAACAACTACAACAATGTCGGTTCCACAAGTTGGTAGTGTTACTTGAAGTTTTGATCAGCTTTTAGTTCTGGAATTTAAAGAGCAATTTCATTAGGCCCTCTTGCTTAATTCGCAGTTCTTCAATGGTGGAGGGTCTAATGATAGATGAGCTTTCTCTAAAGTTGTAATGCACTGATGCATGCTCATCATTTTACCAAAGCTAATTATAGCTATCAGTCACACACTACCTTCAAAACAGGGGAAAGCTGAAAAATTTTCCCTAACTTTGGTTCCCAGGTCATGTTATTAAAGATTCAGAACTAAGAATTAACTCATTTTATTTCCTTTATCCTTTCTTCTTCTTCTTTTTTTGAAAGGATGCTTTCTTCAATTTGGAATAGAGTCAAATGAATTTCCATTACTGTAAGAAAATCCGTAAGGATTTGATTTATTAGGTCATTAAAACATATCCCACTTTCGGTTATTCACAAAATGAACGTTCTCATCTCAGCTCTTTGACCATGTTCAATGAAATCTGATATGGCCGGTCAGAAGAGAAGAATTTTTTTTTTAAAAACGTATCAATGGAAACTTATATACATCACATTCTACTCCAGCATATAAACGGACGATTGAAACCTTCAGTTTCACATATTAACCATCTCAACACAAGAAAAAGCATCAACTTCTCAAACACTTTGATCCTGCAAAGATGATGAAGAGCAATTCAATATATGTAGCAGCTCTCGTTCTTGTCATTCAATTTGTGTTTGTTCCAATAAGCCATGGCGATGCCAATCTCATTGAACAAACATGTAGACAAACACCGTATCACGATCTTTGTGTCTCTTCTCTCAAAGCACACCCTCGCAGCGCCAGCGCAGATGTCACAGGCTTGGCTCTCATAATGGTGGATGTTGTGAAGGCCAAGGCAACTGAATGTGCGAACAAGATAAACCATTTGCTTAAGCAAAGGCCTGGAGACCAAGCCTTAAGGTCTTGCAAGAGCAATTACAACGGAGTTTTAGTTGCTGATGTCCCCGTTGCGATTGAAGCTTTAACCAAAGGTGTCCCTAAGTTTGCAGAGCAAGGCATGGACGACACCGTCATCGAGGCTAAGTCGTGTGAAGATGACTTTTCAGGGCGTTCTCCTATGACAGATTTAAACAACGCTTCTCAGAAACTTGGAGCTGTGGCTGCAGCAATTGTGAGATTGTTGCTTTGACATCTATCTAGCTTGTTTGGTATTATGTGACAGTAATAATTAATAAATCCGCAATTAGTATGAGAAGAATTGTGATAATATATGCAGTGAGTATTAGTCTTGATTTGGGTGCAGCCCAAATGAATTAAACCTAGCAATTCCAATCGGATTTTCGTAATCATAATCAATCTAGGTCGATCATTTTTTTTTTTTTAGAATAAGAACTTTCACTGATGATAGATTAGACACATCAATGTTAATTACATCGGAAAACGATTATGGTTCGTCCTCCACCCAAAATTGAAATGCAGAAAACAAAAAAACGTATTTAACCAAAACATGCGTCGCCTAATTACATTTTCTTGGGCCATATGTATGTAGAACAAAAGAGAAAAGGTGAAACATGTTTGACACCTCTTCAAGTAACATACCCTCCACATACCAATCATCCTTTGGTTTGCAAAGATCATTAACAACAGATAAAGCATATGATTCCAAAATAAGATCAAAAGTGCGGTAACCTGACTGTGAAAGCACTTGTAATCCCAAAGCCGCATAAATTTCAGCAGCCTTAACTCAAAATCCTCCATGAAAACCCTTTGAAACAGCTAGCAAGAGATCACCGTTTTCATTATGTAATACTGCACCCATTCCTCTTACACCATGTTCATCATCCAAAGCAGCATCCACATTTAATTTGAGAAAATGAAAGTTGGGTTTAACCCATCTAGCATGAGTACCTGTGAGAACAGATTGCCAATCATATAATTCTGTTTATTGGGTACATAAGCCCAAACAAATATTCTCTCTCGGCACCATGAAATACGGAGCTCCTCATACCGAAAGGTTTCGAGCTGAACACCGGCGACAATCTATGATCGGGCCGCTTGGAGGAAGTCTTTCCGGCGTCGAGTGTGTGTCAAGTGGGGAGGCGCGTTATTAATGCGGCCTTCGACGCAATGGTGTCTATCGAGGGCGGACGAACTAATAAGGGTGTTGGGCCTTGGTTCAGCTATGGTGCCAGGGTTGCTACTTAATTTGGGTCTGGGCTTTGGGCTGAGTCACTAGGTTTGAGTCAACTTGGGCTAGATTTTGTTGGGCCTCTTAGCTACTTTCCCTGGAGATGCCTCCTTTACGTAGGAGGTCCTAGCCTCTTAGGTATTCTCTTGAATAAGTTGGATGATTTGGACATTTACTGTTACACTACAAGGTTAGCAGCATTAAGATGGCTTAGGTATATACAGGCAGTGATGTAGCCAGAAACTTTGTCGAGCAGGGTCAATATTTATATAGCCATCATTTACATATATGTTAAAGAATCATCAAAATTAATGTTTTATCAAAATAAAGCATGACTACCATAATATAAAAAGAGGACAATGAAATGGCCATAGACCATAGACCCTTGTGTTAGGTTTACAAACAGATTCTTTTATTAGAGAAAGACAAATCATAAATGTATGTATATATATATACATACAAACTTCATAGTATATTTGTTGATCATAAGTTCATCAACAATCTTGAACTACATGATTTTAGATTAGAAGACAACAAATCAATCTTCTCAAAAGGGTCAATTTTTATACAAATATTAGCCAATAGTGTTAATTTTATATTGATATAAGCCCACAATCTTAACCACATAAACAATTTTCAAAAGTTGAGAGGGGTTACCTGAACCCTCTCGCCCAATGCTGCCTACGCCTCTGTATACAGGTTGTTTTGCATGATTAAATTTTTACGTAACTCGCGAAGCTGGATTATGTGCATGTTTTAGGTCACATTTTCACATCTTCACTATTCAGTTTCTAGAACATAGTGTGTACATTATTCCTGTAAAGTTTCATCTAATTTGGAGATAATTTGGATACTGAATTAGATTAAATGAATCAACTGAACAAAATCTGTCCAAACAGAACCGTTCGTGTAAATCACTATTACGGAAGCTCAAATAATCTTCAAATTGGATGAAACGTTGCAGGAATGATCTATACACTATGTTCTAGACACTGAAGGAGATGTGAAAATGTGATTTAAAAATAAGCGAAATGAGGAGCACCACATTTTAATTTCAAAACAGTGCTTGCTCTGGAAGAGGGAATATATATGCTTTGGTATGAGAAAAAGTTTCTCCCCACTCTCCATTTCATGGCTAAATATAAAATTCTTTGGATATACAACCTAGTAATCATCTTAATAATAATCAATTCTCAGTTTCTTCTGATAAAACTTATGAATAGAACATTGATAATTTATCAGAACAATAAATCTTAAATAAATTACATCACATATCTATGGCAGCTAATAGTTATGTCACTAATCATAATTTCAGCCAGCCTGAAATTATTGACATACTTTCCACATGATTTACAGGAATGCTTCATTCTTGGTGGGAAAAATATCTCACTCCTGATTCTAGGTCATCCATTAAACATGTCATCAAATGTGATGAAGACGGGACACCCATCTTTGACGATCGCACAGAAATGAGGATTTCTGATGTTGTTAATACCTTATTTTACATGATTATCCAACATTTCATAGGTATCCCTAGTCATATTACTTCCAGAATTCATGATCAACTCAGTATTCTTAGGTGTCCTACCTTAAGTGATTTTAAATGGTACAAAGATGTTTTCATTTCTCGAGTTATGCTTAGATATGATAGTAACCAACCGTTTTGGAAAGAAAAATTCATAAATGGTATTCCAAAATTGTTTGCTCATAAAATTAGGCAAGTACTTAGTAATGAAACATATCACATTAATTAACTACGATTCTTTAACTTATGAAAATATAATTACAGTTATCCGAAAAGAAGAATTAAAAATGTGTATAGATATGAAACTAAATGCTCAAATAAAATCAGATAAGAAAACAACTAAATATGAACTAGGAAATTTTTATGAACAATATGACTTACCTCCCTTACCTCTTTCAAGGAGAAAAAAGACAAGTAATAAATTTGTTCCACATTATTCAAAAAAAGATTTAAACCTTATAAAAGTAACCTTGAGCCAAACAACTTTTATTCCAAAAACAAATTTCGCAACAATTGGTCCAAAAAACCAAACCGTCAACTAAAGAGTAAATCTTTTGATAAAAGAAAAACTAAATGTTTTAAATGCAATAAGACTGACCACTTTGTAAATAATTGTCCAGTTCAATGTACTATTAATCAATTAAAAATCTCTCAAGAAAAAAAAGAAAAACTTATACAAACCTTAGAATTACGAAACACTGATTCAGAAAATGAAATATGTGAAGATGACATCACATTGATGGAATCTTCTTCCTCTGAATCCGATGAACATTCTTCCCTATATATTATACTTTTGGGTGTAAGGATGCATGTAATTATAAGACAATAAATGTTCTTTTCAAACAGGAAGAGGAAGAAGAACTATTAATTGATTTAATAGGTAAAATAGATAATCCTGAACTTAAAGCTGAGTACCTTAAAAAATTTAAAAAATTAATTACCCAAGAAGATGTAGTTAATCCTCCCTCACAAAAAATTAGCCTTACTACAACTTTCGATAAATTTTCTACTAGTAAAAAGGAAATAACAATCCAAGATTTGCAACATGAAGTAAAAACAATCAAATGTCAAATACATGCTTTACAACAAACACATTTAAAACTCACAAATGACAATAAAGAAATTAAACAAGAATTAAACTTACTTAAAATAAATAATCAATTTCTTAAATTACAAGATCTCCTTGAAAATCATTTTCCAAATCTTTTCCCTGCAAATAATGAAGCTGAAACTTCTGAAAATAATACTATTAGTATCATACGCCAAATCCAACTTAAAAAATGGTACACTACTGTCAAACTCAAAATAAAAGATTTCCAATTAACAATAACAACCCTTATTGATTCCGGTGCAGATCTTAACTGCATCCAAAAAGACTAATTAATACCTTCAAAATATTTTGAAAAAACAAAAGAGTTTTTGCGTTCAACCAATTGAACAAAAATGGATATTAAATACGAAATCCCTAAAGCCCACATATGCCAAAACAATGTTTGTTTCAAAACTTCGTTTGTCTTGGTAAAAAATTTAACCGATAAAGTAATTTTAGGACTTCTTTTCATTACTTTAATTTACCCCTTCAACACCGAATATGATGGTATTATTACCTACCCTTTTGATGAACCAGTTAAATTTACTTTTCTTTCTAATCCTGAAATCCATACTCTGAAAGCATTTCAAGAAAATAATATTTGAAAAACTCTTAGTTGTATTCAAGCAAAAAATAAACAAATAGCCTTTCTTCAAGAAGAAATTAATTTCAAAAGAATTGAAGATCAACTCCAAAACCCTTTTCTTCAGCAAAAAATCAAAAATTTTGAAGAAAAAATTATCAAAGAAATATGTTCTGATATTCCTACTGCCTTTTGGCATAGGAAAAACATATTGTTTTTCTTCCTTACATCAAAGAATTTAATGAGAAAGATATCCCTACTAAAGCTCGTCCAATTCAAATAAGTCATGAGATTATGGATTTCTGTAAAAATGAAATTACTGATTTACTCAACAAAGACATTATTCGCTCTAGTAAATCCCCTTGATCTTGGCCTTTCTATGTTCAGAAAAATGCTGAACTCGAAAGAGGAACTCATCGGTTAGTCATTAACTATAAACCCCTTAACACAGTCTTGCAATGGATCAGATATCCTATTCCCCATAAAAGAGATCTCATTAACAAGTTAAATAAATCTATTATCGTTAGTAAATTCGATATGAAGTCAGGATTTTGGCAGATCCAAATCAATATAACAAATACAAAATTGCATTTGTCACATCCTTTAGTCATTATGAATGGAATGTTATGTCATTCCTAAAAAATGCTCCTAGCGAATTCCAAAACATAATGAACGATATATTCAATCCTTATAGTCATTTCTCCATCGTCTACATTGATGATGTTTTGGTCTTTTCAGAGTCAATTGATCAGCACTGGAAACATTTTCACCAATTCTTTTCCATAATAAAGAATAATAATGGTTTAGTTGTTTCCGCTTCAAAAATCAAATTATTTCAAACCAATATTCGTTTTCTAGGATTTAACATTCACCAACTCCAAATTACACCCATTGATAGAGCAATACAATTTGCTGATAAATTTACAGATATCATTTCAGATAAAAATCAATTACAAAGATTCTTAGGATCTTTAAATTATGTAGATGACTTTTACAAAAACCTTAGGAAACAATGCAAACCCCTATTTGATAGGTTACAGAAGAACTCTCCCCCCTGGACAACAATTCATACATTCTTAGTCAAAGAAATTAAGAGCCATGTTAAAGCTCTACCATGCTTAGGTATCCCTCTTTCTGATTCTTATAAGATAGTAGAAAAAGATGCCCCTGAAATAGGTTATGGAGGTATCCTCAAACAACAAATTTCTCTCAATCATCCAGAACAAATTGTTCGGTTTCATTATGGAGTATGGAACTCGGCTCAATCAAATTATAATATTATTAAGAAAGAAATTTTATCAATTGTATTATATATTAGTGAATTTCAAGATGATTTATTAAATCAAATATTTTTGGTCCGAGTTGATTGTAAAAGTGCAAAAGGTTTTTTAGAAAAAGATGTTCAAAACATTACTAGCAAACAAATCTTTGCCCGTTGGCAAGCAATCTTAAGTATTTTTGATTTTGAAATTGCATTCATTAAAGGAAGTGACAACCATATTCCAGATTTCCTAACTCGTGAATTTCTACAGGGTACCAAAACATGAAGCCCAGCTCATCCAAAGGGAGAAACCCCAGAAAATCAGTATTTGAGTCACCTTCCCCAGTTAAGAAAGAATCACCCTCCAACATAGTTCCTTATGTAGGTCATCTCCCCATTCCAATAGAAAATAGGAATAATGCTCTTGGTAGCACCCTCAGCCAAATTAAACCTAATTACCAGTCAACCTTAGTAAACCAATGCGACCCTTACAAATCAGATTCCTCATCCAACCCTCCAGTCATTTATGAAAAATCATCTCTTTACTTTGACAGGGCTAAACATTTCCTGTTTTATATTGAACATTCTATAAGTCATTTCAAAATCTCATCTCTTTAGTAAAAAGTTATTTTGGCCCAAATTCTCATTATCTTCCCAGTAAACCTTTAGTGTCACACCCCGGTTCTTAAGTTATTTTACGGTTATTTACTTTGGTATCATTTTGGTTTTACTGTTTTAAGTAACCGTTTACTATTTTAAGACCCCAAAAGTTGACTTTTTCTTATGTTTGGAATTTAGGAAAACTTTCTTCATGAAAGTCGTAGAGGATGTTATTACGAGTTCGTAGACATGCTATGCGTTAAAATCGGAGTTAGCATGGAAAAGTTATCAACTAAAAGGGTAAATTTTGAGTTGGTAAAAGGGGTAAAAATTTAGTGGGTTTATTTGTTGGGGTTTTAAGTTGGACCGGGTGTGGAGCAGCCCAACACCCGCACTCACTTTCTTTCTCTCTCCCTCTACCTTCTCTCTCTCCCTCCCGTGAACTTCTCCCGACTCGCCGGAGATCCAGCCTCCGTCTGCCGCCATTCGGCCACCAGAGACTGTCGGACCGGTCTCGTTTGTACCCCCGTCACCTCCTCTCTCTTCCTGAGCAAGCGTTGGAGCATGTAATGCCGCCTTTCGAGAGGAAGTTTGCCAGAAACGCTGGACTGTCCAGTCGCCGGAGTTCTCTCCTCCAGCCACCATAGGTCGGGATTTTTAGCTCATCTTGTAGCCCTCATCTAGGTGAGTAATCCCTCAAAAGAAATTGGTCAAATTCGATCTCGTTAATGAGAAATGTATAATTAAAGTTCTAGGGTTCGATTAATGTAGTTAGGCTTAGAAATGAATTTTGTGCTAGTTAAGAAAGTTGTTGTGCGGGTTGAGAGGAGTGTTGTGCTAAAATTTGAGAAGCATTGGAGGTCGCCGGAGTACGGCTGCCAGCGGAGCAGGCGGCGGCGCCGCCCCTTAGGGGCAGTTTTTCATGTTTCTGGGTTTGTTATCTTGAGAGGAGTTTAATGAAGTATAGTTTGAAATTTTTTGAGGAGTTTTGATAAGGTTTGAGATTTTTTAATAGTTAAGAATTGTGTCGGTTATTAGATTAAAAGTGGAGAAGTTGGGCAGGAGAGATGAAATTATAGGCTTCCTTTTATTTTGGATTTTTTTTAAAAGTATTATCATAGTTTGGAGGCTTGATAATTATTTATTGTTCAGGACGTGAGGAGGATCATTTGGAGGAAGCCTCGGGTCGTCGGCATGCATAACCGAGCATTGTGAGTAGACCTTTGATTTGAATGCCATGCATGCACTATAGTTTATTTAATTTTCAAAGGCATATTAGAGATTTAATATTTTCTTGGAGTAATGAGTTCCATTTATTTTTTGGGAACTCTCTTGAGCATTTTATTTGACATGTGGGACATGTCAAGTGATTTATTTTATTACACAATATTTCAAGATACAGTTGGGATTGTACTGAGTTCAATGGATTTTATATTATTTTGGGAAGTGACATTCTTGATATTCATTATTTTACTTCACCATAAAAGGGTTGATATATATTCATTATTGCTAGCTAATCATTATTAGCGTCTACTCACCATAGGTGAGTAGAGCGCTTAGCGTGGGACGCTATTATAGTTTGAGAGGCTCCGACCCTAGCCTGGGAGGCTCATTATTATGGTGAAACCTCTGCCCCATTTTTATTGATTTATTAAGAACCAATGGGATTGGTTCATTATTTTTGTCTATAATTATTTTCGGGATGATTTCCAAGAGTGGCATGCATAAATATTTTTCTCAAGGGAAAATATGGGAAAAACATAAATTTTGATTTCAAGGCTCTATCATTAAGTCAATATTTGGATTATTTATTTTTGTCCACTCATTCTAACGTTTTAAATGCTTCTCCCCTGGGCATTTCGTTTTAAATGCCCAGTCTGCAGAGTTCTGTTCGACGAGGGTAGGAGACAAGTCATATTTCCCACCTCATCTAGTTTTCTCTCGTAGGTTACTAGTTTGACCTACTTGTATATTGTTTCTTTCCTTTAAATGACCAGTTTGCAGAGTTCTGTTTGACGAGGGTAGGAGACGAGTCATATTTCCCACCTCATCCAGTTTTCTCTCGTAGGTTACTAGTTTGACCTACTTGTATATTGTTTCTTTCCTAGTAGTAGCTTTGATAACCATGGGATGTTTTAAATGATATTATCGAGGTTATGTGTGTTAAGAGCTTGTGACTCCATTTAGGAGTGTTGAAAAAGTATTATTTGGTTTGTTTGTGTGAGAGATTAAATTCATAAAATTATTTTGAATTATTATTTTAGTTGAGGTGGTGGATTATTATTTGGGGGAGCGGATGACTCCAGAAGATGTGGATTAAATTGATTAGAAGTGTTTGGGTTTTTGGTGAGTTTTCTTTTAGGTAGGGTTACCCATTTTCAAGGGAGGTTATGCCAAAAATTTGGTAGAATTTTTCTTGAGGTGTGTCCCGCAGGGTTTATTCCGGATTTCATGGGGAAATCCGGGGTAAGTCCTGACATTTAGCATTCTATAGGGACATTCTGTTTAAATCATAGTCATTATTTATTAAACCAATCCATGACCCAAAAGACCCACTTAAAATATTATATCATTCTTTTTACATAATTCGTATCATCTCATTATCTCAATGAGGTGATTCCCCCTCTACTCCTCACAAATTAGATACTTTCATATTTACTTATCATGATTACGTTGAAGCATGTAGTAAAATCTTTCTCCACCAAACCGAAGATTTTAGCCATTCATGGTTTCTCAATTTTGATAGAAAATCCAGTCGCCAATTCCCTATGTGGTTTAGAGATTGGTGGAATAATCATGGTTGCCCTTATAACCTTCTCCCCTCAAATCTCCAGCTTGCAGTTACTAAATTTGTTTCAGTTATGGCATTTTCAGAATATGAGAAAATGTTTCCCCCCACTCTCCATTTCATTGCTAAATATAAAATTCCTTGGATTTTCAAATGGCAATATAAACTTGCATATGAAGATCATATGGTCTTGCGACAACTTTTAGTCAAATGGTGGGATAAGTTCAATTCTGAAAGAGTTTTATCCCAATTTAGTGAAGAATTTTCAGCCATTCCATCCAGTCCAAGAGCTTTGGTTTCTAATCAGCAGACATCTCCAATCCCTCAGTTAAAATCTCAGACTCCTCAGATACCATCCCCTTCTAAAAAATAGTCTCTCGATGACATCTAATTTTTCTTGCAAATCGTCTCAATCCATTATCGCATTTTTGTTTACGATCTCTGATCCCAATGAATATGACGTCAGAGACTACCCTGGTCCCACTGGACATGCCAATGTTTTGGCCACTCTAGTAATTCTGGGCATGCAAAGTCTCTTTTAGTCGTTGCGGTCGTGCCACCGCGCGGGCGTGGAAAGTTGCGATTGTAGTAGCGGGGTGAGCTTAGCTTTCTGCTTCTAATCAAGCGACTGCGGATGGAGAGAACACCAACTCCATCGCAGGTTAATTTTTTCAGATTCGCCTTGCGTACTAGGTAAGAACTTATAGTAGTTCGCCTGAGCGTCACAATATCGATACTTGACGTGAGATCGAGCAGAGCTTCAATTGGGAAAGAAGGGAACAAGGGCAAAGCTCCAAGGAGCTTGCAAAGATAGGGCTAAGGCGAGATGCTTTAGCATTTGGGTTCGACTAGGTCGATAGTATTTTGTACTTCTGTTGAGTGGTTGAGCGTTTAGTTGTGTAGAGAGATTAGGGTTTTGAGCCCCTTTATATAGTAGCTCGCTGCCAAGAGAGAATTAATTGAGTACCACAAGGACATGGCCTGGCTCAATGCTTAACTGTAGACTCCTATGCGGACTCAAACTTATCCCGCGAGGTGTCACAGTCTTTGTAGAAGACTGTCTCACGTGCTCCTGAAGCTTATCTCGTGCGCCCCTGAAGCCTGTTTCTGTCTCGCGGACCCTTGCAGCTCGCGAGCCTTAAAAGACTTTTTCATTAAAAGGGCCACATGGATTGGTCTAAAGCATGTCAAAGACTTGTAAGAGTCTTCAACGATAAATATGGTGATCACGTGCATGCGAACTCCACCTGATGCTTCCTCGCGAAGTCTCCTACGCAAGCCAGTTCGTCTCGCCTTCGTGGTGAAGTCTCCTATGCGAACTAGTTCGTCTCACCTTCTTGGCGAAGTTCCCTACGTGAACCAGTTCGCCTCGCCTAGGCAAAATCCACTTCTTTAATTCCACGCCTAGATGTACTTCGCCTCTCCTAGGCGATGTCCATTCCACAAGCGAACTCTGCCATCCAGCTTGCATGATCTCACTGGCGGGCCATTACTTATAAACCCAAAGAATTTGGGCTCGCCGATGTGATGTGGACCAAGATTTAATTAATATTCACATAGACAATAAAATATTAATTTGGGAAACAATTACTACAACAGGCGGCTAGTTTATCAGCAGAAGATGAAGAAAAAGATCACTCTCCATCAGAATCATCATCAGCCCATAGTCACCAAGGTTCTCCTAGTCAACCAACCAGGTGGGCCGATTATGAGGATGGTCAAGATCCATATGCTGAGTTTGTTTAGTTCTAGTCAAGACTAGTCCAAAGACAAGTTCAGGTCCATTAAAATCTCAGTTAAAATTCCCACTGAAAGTATCTATAGCGAATCCGTGACACACAAGTTACTATACATCAACAGTCAAATCCGTGACAGACAAGTTACTATTTATCAACAGTAAAATCCGTGACATACAAGTTACTATTCATCAACTATAAAATCCGTGACAGACAAGTTACTATTCATCAACAATTACTTTTTACTATTCATCACTTTGTGATTTTTATTAGGTTGGGGACATGCCCAAACCGACACCTATTTTACAAGGCACACTCCAACCGAGCCGGGTTTTAGTGTTTCAAATTCAGGGCCCGGAAAAAGCTCAAACCGGCGCAAGAATTTTAAAGCCCGGACCGGCAAGAATCGAGCTGGTTCTGCCGGGCTTGCGGTCTTGATAACCTGAAATGCAATCTACATAATATGCACTCCTATTCTTAATTTCTTATACTATGCAATCACTAAAATGTGAAAGACTGAAAGTTCAACAAGCACATTGTACAGTGCATACAACTGACAACTCAACTACAATAGCAAAGCCAGACCAACTGACCAAGTGTTCAACTGTTCAAGTGTTCAACAAAGCAGTAAAATTGTAAAAGCACAGCAAAAACTAGCAAAGCAATCAAATCTCAACAACTGAATTTAAATAAAACCATCACTCTAGCACTAACAAATTAACAAGAGAAGTCATTTTAAACAACAAATAAAACTCCAAGAGTCTAAGTAGGCAAGTATCCAATACTCCAATAGTCCAACTACAAAATCAAGGCATCAATATGTTATCTGCCATTGACAAGCCTGCTGCTATGCTGTGAGTTCATATGCTAACATCAGTGACATGCTCTTCATCTTTTCCCTATAAGAGAATAATTGGATATTAGCCTATAAGAAATGATGAATATAACCAAAAACAAATGAAAGTATGGAACAAATAGAACAATAGTATTCCACAGACCAACCTAGATGAAGCTACTTTAGTGTTTAGAAATTAGCACATTTATCATTCCTAAATCCTAACAAAGCTGCTAACTCAAGTTATAAAGTCTCACATTCAAAATCAAAAGTCACGTATAACCAACTCACATACACCAAACTCAAGTGAACAGTATACATTAATGATTGATTAAGGAGTAAGAATTTGATTCAATTAAGAAATATTGATGTATACCTTTTGCTTTCTTTGTTGCAAGAGTCAATCTAAGAACTTTTGCAGGATTGGACTTGGAGGTTCGAACACCAGCAACAGCTGGAATTGTTGGAGTTGCATTAGCACTTGTTTCAGCTACTTTTGCAGCTTTCAAGGACTTTGAGGTTCTAGCTGCCACAAATGGTAAAACTTCATCTTTGTCATCTTCACTTTCTGCCACAACCATTAGCTTAGCCTTTCCACTATGCCATTTCCTGCATCAGACGACACAACTGTAGTGTCGCCTGATAAAAATAGTAAGTGTCGTCTTCTAGCATGTCTTTGATGAGGTTCTCCGACGACATAAATGTTGTGTCGCCTATACGAACCTCAAGCAACAGAAGACTTTTTTCATTTTGTGTCGCCTGAATTGAGATAAGGCGACACGGTATATATGTCGCTTGATAGTTTAAACAACGACATGCTAGAAGACGACATATTTTTTTTTGCCGTGAGGCAACACAGCTCTTTCTGTCGCCTTATAACTGTGAGTGAGAGAGAAATACGCCTTACAACAATATATAGGTGTAGGTTAATTTATTTAAAGACGACATTTAAACATCATGTGAAAATGTTATAGACAACATATACTTGGTGAATTAGAATTTAAAATTTTCCACGCTACATTTATGTATCACCGTATGAACTCGATCACACGACATACTATTAATGTTGTTTCTAATCTAGACGTAGTACGACGACACATATGCATTGAGTGAATGATCTTCAGGCAAAGTATATTTTTTCTTTTTTTATTTGGTCTCTTTAAGACAATAGGTATCTATTGTCTGATATGCTTTAAGCTTTCACTACGTGATATCTTTTAGACTTTCGACATTTTCAGACGACATTTGTCTATTGTATGAATGAACTTGAGCTAAATATAAATGATGCATTCTTTTGATTTAAACTCTCCACTTACGTTGCCGGTTGTTCTTTAGGGTCTCACATTTCTGGTATCTTAACTTAGTAAAGACAATAGATATTGGAGACAATGGAGAGTTGGAGACAATATACACTGGTTTCATTAAGATATCTACCCTTAGTGGAGTGTGACAATAGATATATAGACGTATACATTGTCACACAAAAAGATAATATATGATCACAATATAACGAAGTAGGATGTACTATAAAAGAATTTAAAGGAACATTTCTTCAGAAATGATATAATTTTTTTATTTTTTTTATCGAAACAATGATAACCTCTTTAATCAGAGATCACACTCTATTATCTGTCATACATAGAGAAAGAAAGAAAAAAAGAGAAAAAAAACTTCTGTTGTTGGCATCTTGCATTCTAATTAGTAAAGATCTGAATTCACAATATACTTTGTTAAAACCTAGTGATATTTCTTTCCACTTTGTTGTAGGAAGTCCTAGACCCCAAATACCATTTAGAAACATAATGGTCTCAAAGTTTTAGTCACATGAGGGTCTGCCGAAACTCACAGTATTAGTGGCAACAAGATTCAAGCCAACTCCCCCAGCTCTAGTGGAGATCATAAAGAAAAAAGCATCATTTTGATCAGCTTGAGACTTCAAGCTTTGTTTTGCCGATTGCCTGCTAAAACTTCTTATAGCAGCAAACTGCTCCTCAGCCCGAATTGATCCATCAAGGCGTTCATATGAATATTTTCGCAACTCAAGAAAGTCCTACATTGCATATGAGAGTAGAAGTTTTTTGGATGTGCAGTATTATATTACTCAATTTCAAAGACAAAGAACACAACACCATGAACAAACTTGTACAACATCAAGTGTATGCGTCATCTGAGCAAAGAGAAGGACACGGTGTCCCCACTCATGCAACTTTTGAAGTAGTCGATCCAAAATCATAAGTTTACCACTAGCCTGATCAGATCATAAGAAACGAACAGACATAGGCTGGACAGATGTTTAAGAACAGAGGAGCAAGCAGATTAAAGGTACTTAAAACAAGTTTCAGAGGCAAAGAAAATACAGTTTCTGTCACACCCCGGTTCTTAAGTTATTTTACGGTTATTTACCTTTGGTATTACTTTGGTATGTTACCGTGATAAGTAACCGTTTACCCTTAAGAACCCTAGAGAAGTTATAGAGGACGTTAAACAGAGTTCGTGGACACGCGGCACGTTTAAAACAGAGTTCGTATGAAGAACTTATGGTCTAAAAACGAAAGTTACTGAGTTGGTAAAAATGGATAAATTTTTACTAGGCTTATTTTGAGGTGTTTTAAGTGTTGGACCGGATATTATTGGAGAAGCCCAAACCGAACCACACACTCTCTCTCTTCTCTCTCCTCTCTCTCGAATCTTCCCTGAACCGCCGGACTCCTCACTCACGTTCGCCGCCGTCCGGCCACCACCGACCGCTGGACCAGTCCCGTTCGGACCCCCGCCACCTCCTCTCACTCCCTGGGCCAGAGATCGTGCACGGGTCGCCGCCGAGCGGGAGAAATCCGCTTCCCTGCTACAGACTGTCTCTTCGTCGGAGCTCCGTCCTCCGGCCACCATAGGCCGAGATTTTTGGCTCAACTTGTAGCCCTCATCTAGGTGAGTAATCCCTAAAAAGGAATCGGCTAAATTCGATTTCGTTAGGGTGGTTTGTATAATTGAAAGTTCTAAAGATTTATGGATGTTTTGATTCGATTACCCTAGTTAGTCTTAGAATTGGACTAAGTGCTAGTTATGAAAGTTGTTGGGTATGATGAGAGGATTATTCTGTTAAAATTTTAGAAGCATTGGAGGTCACAGGAGAACGGCTGCCGGCCGCCGCCCCTTAGGGGCTGTTTTTCATGTTTTTAAGATGGTATTAAGGAGAAGAGTTTAATGAAGTATAATTGGAATTTTTGGAGGAGTTTTGATAATGTTGGGGATTTTTCAATGGTTAAGGATTTTAGCGGTGTTTAGAATGGAATATCGGTAGTTTGGTTAGCCGGTTTAAATTTGCGTATAAGGTTAATTTTTAGTTATCGGTGATGGTGGTGAATCTTGAGTTATAATGGGTTAAGGATGGAGAAAATGGGCAAGGAAGAGGATTGATTTTAGACCATTAATTTTATGGAATTATTTATTGAAGTTTATTGTTCAATGAGAATTAATATTAATTATTGTTCAGGACGTGAGGAGGATCATTTGGAGGAAGCCTCGGGTCGTCAGCATGCATAGCCGAGCACTGTGAGTGGACCTTTGTTTTGAATGTCATGCATGCACTAAAGTTTATTTAATTTTCAAAGGCATATTAGAAATTTAATATTTTTCTTGGAGTAATGAGTCCCATTCATTTTTCGGGAACTCTCTTGAGCATTTTATTTGACATGTGTGACATGTCAAATGATTTATTTTATTATGCAATATTTTCAGGTACAGTTGGGAACTGTACTGAGTTTAATGAATTTAAGTAATATCGGTTTTATTTTTGGATGATTTTGGGATTTATAAATGATTATCAAAAATGAGATTTTCGGTAGTTCTCCATTATAATATAATGATTTTGACTTGGAGAATATTTTAACAAGTATTTTCGAGTGGAGTTATTATTAATTATGATTTATATGAAATAATGAAATCTCGCTTATATGTTTATAAATTGAGAATACACGTCATTTAGTTTTAATACAATTTCTTATGATGATGTTCAAGTATGGTTGGGAACCGTACCATTCGTATGATCTTGGGGAAGATCAGTGAATTTATGTGTTTTCGTATGTTATTAGTCACCTTAATATATGGTCGATTATATGGATTATTGCTAGCTAGCCATGATATAGCGGTCCTCATCATATGTGAGTAAAACGCTTAGCGTGGGATGCTATTATAGTCTCACCAGCGGTCCTCATTATATGAAAGTTGAGCGCTTAGCGTGGGACGCTATTATAGCCTGGGAGGCAACCGATCGGTATATATATTTATTGCTAGCTAGCCATTATATAGCGGTCCTCATCATATGTGAGTAGAGCGCTTAGCGTGAGATGCTATTATAGTCTTACCAGCGGTCCTCATCATATGAGAGTTGAGCGCTTAGCATGGGACGCTATTATAACCTGGGAGGGACCGACCCGAGCCTGAGAGGCTCCTTTTTACATGGTGATAATTTTTCCCCTTATTTTATTCTTCTCAGTTCCGTATTTGATTAACCAGCGGGGCTGGTTCGTTCATTTATTATGAGATTCCTGATTTAAAGTTAAATGTTTATCAAAGTTGTGTGCAGCAAGGTTTTAAAGTTTAAATATAGGAAAGTAGTGAAAATTACGTTTTGTTAAATGAATTTATTTATTTTTGTCCACTCACTCTAACGTTTTAAATTACTTTCCCATGGACCCTTTGTTTTCAAATGCCCAATTTGCAGGCTAGGTTAATTTGAGGTCGAGCGTACATAGAGTCGAAGCTTAGTCCAATAGTCAAAAGTTGCTTCCACTTCATCTTTATTCATGGTTATTCTTTCCTTATTAGATATGCTCTGATAACCAGCTAGTGATCTAATGTTGACTTTGTTGATTAGTTTAGAAGTGTTAAGTTGGATTTTCAGGTAAGGGTTGTCCATTTTCAAGGAAGGTTTAGCCGAATTTTTGGTAAATTTTCCTTGGAGGTGGACCCCGCAGGATTTATCACGAGTTTCAGGGTGAAATCCGGGGTGGGTCCTGACAGTTTCCCTTGTTAATCTATATGACTTCCTTAGATCTTGGATCTATTTGGTTCATAGGTTACTGGTTAGAAGCTTAGAGATCTCCTTCCTTCCCCTTTTTCTTTCCCTCTTTTGGATACCCAGGGATCTCGAACCCCACTTAGTGGGACCCCAAGTCTCAATAATTGAGCCTCCTGGCAAATCCTAAAATATTTAGATGACAGGATACTAGCTGTACACTGAGGTGTTCAAATCACATACTAGATGAGAGCAAACCATGGGTCTGACAATTCCTAGTAACCCTCATTGATTTGGAAATGAGCATAAAACTCCACTCCCATGATTGCTGTATGCACCCTTGAAAAAATAATGCATGCCACACAGCACTTGGATGCCCAAAAATGAAAATTTTAAATCATTCAACCCACTTGGATGCACTTTGGTTTTCTTTTGCCTTATCAGAAAACCCCATTCTGCACTAACTGGGGACTTTGAAGATTAAACTTTTGGATACTATATAACTTAGTAAAAAATAGGTTACTATCTTCTACCAAAATGAAATACAATTTAGGGATACCTGAATCAGGTGTTCACCCTCTTCATATGGTTCTGGCTCAATACCAGGGAAGAGATAAGCATGGCTACAAGCTTTTCGTAACTGTATCACCTGTATGTCAGGAAAAGATGAAGGTAAAGTGTATCAGATAGTTAAAATCAGTAACCAAATATCACAATTCCAGGTGCTTTGTAAGTAATCAATGAATTACTGAAATTTTGTCACACTCCGCATGAGCCCAAACATTACAGCCATCACAGTATACCTGAGACAGATAATTGAAATGAACAAATTCCCAAACTTTTTAACTACAAAAACTATAGTAATAAATGATATTGATCATGATGACATTAGATTAATCACAAACACAAAGATTGTAAATTACTCACCCAATCTCCACCATCTGAATGATGCCATATCTTCTTACATATGCCACAATTTTGTTTTGATTTTCTCAACTACATAAAATGATAGTAAGCATCAATATTAGAAACCTATGATCATGTAGGAAAAAGTTTCATTAAATACCCAAAATGTGCACACTTGCCTTGTGAGCAGAATTATCTTTGAACCTCTTACTAGAAGTCCTACAACTCTCTGAATCACAACCACCTTTCTCAACAGAAATCGTGTCATGACAGTGTTTGTGTTGAAGGATGAGTGTGCATTAAGAAAAGAACTTGCTTTATAATTGATTGCTTATGCAACTTAAGCTATTTATTTGAGTCGGGCATCCGTTCTTCTCTAAGGTTTCTAGCCACTTTCATAAGTTTTTTTATATATGTGCTTTTTGAATGAAAGTACTACTGATTTTATTTCAACACTTTAAGTTGGAGGATTACTATAATATTGATGAACATGGAGGATTACTATAATATTGATGAACATCAACAACACATGTTGGTGGATCGGTATTTCCAAACCTGTTGATATGTATCGACTCAAAACCTATATATGTTCGGATGTTCTTGAAGGAAAGATAATTCTAACATTCTGAAAACGCTTTGAAAAGGGATGAAGATCTCGTTTATAATATTACTGAGCTCACTGATATTTCCAAGAGCTGGTTGACATCATGCGCTGCTTCAAGACAACAAGTTTCAACTTCAAGATTAATTGCGTAACTCGAGCCCATCTTATTACCAATATATTTAGCTCCACCTGTTTGGCTGATGATACAAACAAATCATAAAAAATAATATAATAGAATTAACTACTCAAATCATACAAATCACAAATATGCAAAGAAATAAATGATAGAGGAAATAAAACACCGGATATAACGTGGTTCGGCGATATGCATACGTCCACGGGGCAACAACAACAAGAACGTACCTCCATTATAAGAATAATGGGTACAAAGAGATACACAACTTCAAGAATACCACTTGAAGGAAACTCTCTCTCTCACACTTGTCTTGCTACAAACTACTACACTCTCAACTTGGAGTGGACACTCTTCACTCTCTACTTGGATGAAGATGATTAGAATGAATGACATGCTTGAGATGA
The DNA here is from genome assembly GCA_034370585.1 of Fragaria x ananassa. Classification (NCBI taxonomy): domain Eukaryota; kingdom Viridiplantae; phylum Streptophyta; class Magnoliopsida; order Rosales; family Rosaceae; genus Fragaria; species Fragaria x ananassa. The sequence continues at coordinate 22,306,043 of CP139762.1, read as the reverse complement.
GATGATGAGAATGAGCAAATGACATCTCCTTATATAGACTTAAGGAGGAACCTTCTAGATCACTTGATCATTAGTGCTCTCATTACATTTAATGATGCTTTATGAATTTTTTATAACTCATGACTTTAGGTCTTCACCATAACTCCAAAACTATCCATATACCTTATGTACGTAACTTAAGAGTTACTAACTTCTTAAACCTTTCACATGCATTACCAACTCATGAACCTTTCACATTTCTTGTTATAAGTTTTTATGAGTTATTGGTCTGGACATTTCAACATATATATATACATACACACAAAAAGTACAAAAGAGGAATGAATTCTCATAATTAAAGGATATACCCTAATCAAATAAGAGTACGTCCAAATTAGATGCTGAATTAGTAGAATTACATCCATTCTAACATAATATTCTACAGGAAGAGCCTTAATTAACTAAATGATTCACCTTGCAAAGCAAGTGTAAATTAAACATCGATGACCAAAAAGACCTCTTTAATTTTTTGTTTTTGATGACGACCTCTTTAATTGCAAAGGTCTAGAAAGACCGTGAGAGAGGAGCCCTTGCCAAAATGAGTGTGCAAGTAAACGGCTCAATCCAAAGACTCGTGAGACGTGAGGTAGCGCCGTAGCGATATGATTAATCGAGTAGCTTGTGACTTTTTTTTGGATCGATTTCAGATTAGAGTGGATTACTGAAAAGCTCATCAACGATTTTGGAGCATCTCGTACAGATATTTACGATTAACAGTTGTTGTCAACTAGTAGTTCTACTCACCACTAATCTGCCTCCAATTTTGACTACAGATCACTTAGAAATATCTCTAGCTGATATTTTCCTTTTCCACAAAGTAAAGGAAAATATCTCTAGCTGATCATGGAACTATGATTTATTTTCGCAATGACCATGGCTGTATGATTGGAGCTTTGATATTTTTGTATGTCGCTTTCTCTTCCCATATTAAATTCCTCAATGTGACAAAGATCATTTTAGAATTCAGACAAAAGGAAAGACAAAGGGAAGTTTGGCCTAAATAGATCGGCACGCAATCACTATACATAATGCTATATATCTCTGTACATGAGTGGTAGCTACTCTATGCTCTCAACATCTTGAATACACTTGCTTTTTGAAAAACAAGAACATAACCAAATGGCTGACGAAGACCATTCAGCTGGTCTTGAATCGCCCTTGATTCTAGTTCAGCCCCATGAGCATGCATTACAATCAACAAAGGGACGATTCACGAAAGGCGAATATTTCGGGGAACTGAAGAAGCAGCTATTGTTGGCAGGGCCGATGGTATCATCAAATTTCTTGTTGTTTGGTATGCAGGTTATTTCAGTCATGTATGTTGGTCATCTTGGGGAGCTATCACTTGCAGGTGCTTCTATGGCCACTTCTTTTGCATCTGTGACTGGTTTGAGCGTGATAGTAAGATATCTTATCCTTTTACTTATAACTCTTTATAAATCCTCCTCAGTTTTGGAAAGCCTGTTTATTCATTTTGATTACTATAGAAATCATTTGAATGGTTTGTTGAACTGAAAACAATAATCTCTAGGTGGTTTCATTTTGCTTGTTCATAGTTACATGACTAAATAATTAAGGTGTTCTGCGAAAACAAACGGGCGTTTTTATTTTTTTGAGAAGAGCTTGATATTGTAAATAGCAATAAAGTTTTAATCTTAAATTGGTGAACAGATAGGAATGGGTAGCGCATTAGACACATTTTGCGGACAGTCGTATGGAGCAAAACAGTATCATATGCTTGGTATACACTTGCAGAGGGCAATGATTGTGCTTCTGCTGGCCAGCATTCCTCTTGCTACTATTTGGTTCAATGCAGGCCATATTCTTAAATTCTTGGGTCAAGATCAAGAAATTGCTGCAGCTGCTGGAAACTATGCTCGTTTCTTGATACCTTGCATTTTCGCTTACGCAGTCCAACAATGTCATTCTAGATTCTTGCAAACTCAAAACAATGTGGTTCCTATGATAGTTAGCACAGGCACAGCAACTCTAGTACACTTGCTTCTGTGTTGGCTTCTCGTTTATAAGACAAGCCTTGGATATAGGGGAGCTGCGGTCGCAATCTCCATCTCGTATTGGCTCAATGCATTGCTCTTGGTTGTATATATCAGAGTTTCTTCCTGTTGTAAACATACGTGGACTGGTTTTTCGAAGGAGGCGTTCCGTGGAATTCCCACCTTCATAAAATTATCTATTCCTTCAGCTATAATGATCAGGTACTTTCATTAGGTGTAACATTTTCCTGATTAGAGGTTTATGCAAATCTGAATACACAGTTCCTAACCATTTCTTAGTTTTTTATTTTTACTTTCTATGTATATGAAGTTCTCAAATGTTAGTGATTGGTTTGGTTGTTTATTGGTTTTTATTACTGCGAGCAGCCTAGAAATATGGTCATTCGAATTGATGGTCCTCTTGTCTGGTTTTCTTCCAAATCCACAGCTTGAAACCTCAGTTCTATCAATCAGGTGTGTGTTTTAGCATTAACTCAAAATGACATGAGGTCGATACAGCTCTGATAGTAGCTAACCTATTGTGAATTTGTTAATTGTTATTAGCCTTAACACATGCTCCATGGTGTTTATGATTCCTCTTGCATTCGCCGGTGCAGCCAGGTTTGTCTGATGCATACCTCGATCTCTTGTGCATATTTGTCTCAACAGTTCTTTCTTGGTCTTTATATCCATATATTGTGTCGTAGCACAAGAGTTTCAAATCAATTGGGTGCTGGGGAACCACGACTAGCTCGCCTAGCAGTAGGTGTTGCACTATGCATTGTTGTTACTGAAGGCTTTGTGACTGGTGCAATAATGATACTAGGCCGAAAAGTTTGGGGCTACTGCTATAGCAGTGAAAAGGAAGTTATCAGTTATGTTGGGCAAATGCTTATTTTGGTTGCAGTATCCCACTTTTTTGATGGGCTTCAATCTGTGCTTTCAGGTTCTTTCCCATTTTGCTTAATCGCTTGTCTCATAGAACCATTTTTGACCGAGTTCTCTGGTTTTGAATTTGTAGCGTCCTCTTGAGTTCATTAAGAATTTCGATCACTTCAAAAAACAAGTCTTTTTTTTTTTTGAGATGTCAGCCTCTTTTTGATGAAAGGACTTCAAAACTGTTCACAAATTCAGGTATTATAAGAGGAAGTGGACAGCAGAAGATTGGAGCATATGTTAACGTGGTATCTTATTATGTTTTGGGAATTCCTACTGCAGTAGTATTAGCATTTGTATTCCACATTGGCGGAAAGGTGATGCCAAATCCTTTCACTGTTTTCTCTTACAATTTAATAAGCTGATAAGTGTGTTCAGTCTTCTAAGAGAGAATATAACCCTATATGTAAGTCATACTAAAGACAAGGTAACATGTTCTTTTATAGGGTCTCTGGATGGGAATCATTGTTGCGCTATTTGTGCAAGCACTGTCTCTTGCGATCATAATCTTATTTACAGACTGGGAGAAAGAAGTAAACTACCTACTTCCATATCATATTTCATTTATCAACCTCTACTATAATAATCTCATACCATTTTGTTGTTCTTTCTCTTATTCGTTTTGTAGGTGAAGAAAGCTTCTGACAGAGTACACAACAGCGACAACAGACCAACCGCGGCTAATACATCGTCGCTGAGCTGATGTTGGAGAGATGAATGACTCAGTCTACTATTAAAAAAGAAGTGGCAGACTTATTCAGCCAAACCATTATATAAAATAAAACAATCAGGGTATAACACTGTTCATATCTTTGCTAAATCATGTTTTTCTCCTAGCTCCGGTGAATTGTGTTTTTGCTCTTAGTTGGTGAATGGTCGTTTTTGTTTACGACTCTAACATTATACTGACAAAAAAACTGTGTTACTCCTTAATGCAAACTTATTTACAAATGTTCAATTGTTCTGATCAAAAAGACGTTTGTGTCCTTGAAAATTTTGTTACTTCTTTATTTTTCATTTTTTATTTGGTTGTGGGCGTGGGTCAGAGGTGTCCATGATGGGTTTTGGCAAGGGGAATGCCATGGTATGGTGGTGGAATTAAAAAAAGATGGTAGAGGCTGGGGTTGATGATGAATTTGTGCAGGTGGCAAAATAGGAGGTGGTAGAATTGGAGGTGAACGGTGGATTTTGCAGAAATGGAGGCCATGATGTTGGTGGTAGATTTGGGGAAGATGGATATGTTTGTGGAAAAATAGGGGAAGGTGAGGGAATCGGCGGTAGATTTAGAAAATGTGGTGGCATGGGAGACGTGAGATGGGGATTGAATATTTTTCATCATTAAAAAATCGTAACCCACAACAACGCGCTGGTTGTATCTAAAACAAGTTTTGATCCTCTAAATCTCTAGAGGGGTCTTTATGGATGGAAGAGTGTCTTACATCTCTTGTGGAAGTTGCACTCTTTATAGATGATAAGGCCTGAATAGGTGTCACATCCTGAATTTTTAAAATAAATAAATATATATATATATTTTTTTTAGATGTAACTATAAAATAGATTTTCCATGTCTACTCTTTTCTTTTCTTCTTCTGACGCGCTTATAAAGACAAAGACTCCCTTGTTTCCTTGTCGTGTTTCTCTTAACCAGCCTACCGCCCAAAATAGATTTCTACTATTAACCGGAGGTTCAAAAACGGCAATTTCCCTCCTACTTGTCCCTCTTCGTAGTAATCATGAACAGAAGAAGAACAAGGAGCAGATCTCTTCCAAACACCTGCAATGGCGGCGATTCCACTCTTCTCCCTCTTTTTGCTCGCCCTCGCCGCTTCCTTCTCCGCCGCCGAAGACTCGGCCGCGATGACCGAGCTTCGAACCGGCCTCATCCCCAATCCGAGCGGCTGGGCCGCCCAGTCCGACTATTGTCACTGGCCCGGAGTCCAATGCGACTCCTCGAGGTCTGTTACGGCGATCGATCTCGCTTCCCGCTCTCTCTCCGGCAGCCTACACGCTGTCCGGAACTTGACCGAGCTAGCACGCCTGCGGCTCGCCGACAACCGCTTCTCCGGTCGTCTTCCGGACTTCTCCGGCTGCACGGCACTCACGGAGCTTGATCTTCGCGGCAACGCATTCACCGGACCCGTCGTCGTCACGGCAATGCCGCCGGCTCTGAAAAATCTCTCTCTCGACGGTAACTATCTTCAAGGGGCGTTGCCGGAGTTCGGGTCGAGGAGCGTCGGCGTATCCTTGAACAATAATAGCTTCTGTAAGACCAGTCCGGGGAATTGTGACCCGCAGGTGTTGGCTCTACTCGGAGTAGCAGAGGGCTTCGGCTTCCCTTTGGTCCTCGCACAGGCTTGGCGGGGGAACAATGCCTGTCAGTGGGAGTTGATCAACTGCGATCATTCAGGGAATGTGGCTACGATAACCCTAATCAATCATGATTTCAGAGGCGGGCTCATCTCACCCGAGTTGAGTCAATTGAGGTATCTCAGTTGCCTCACACTCAAGGGTAATGACCTTCGCCGCTATGTACCGGAGAGACTGGGGGACTTACCTCAGCTGAAGTCACTGGATTTGTCGGAGAACGATCTATTCGGTGAACTACCTGCATTTCGGAGTGATGTGGTGGTGGTTACATCTGGCAACGCCTTCCTCAGGCCGGCTGCTGCAGAGGATTCCTCTCCTGCTCCCCCTAGGCCATCTACTGGAGCTGGATGTTGGGGTAGCAGTATGATCATGGGTATGTTTTTCGGTATTGTCATAGGTGTTTTAATTGTTGTAATAATTGGATTTATTATGATTAGAATTTTAGATGGAAGAGTTGGGGTGCCAGTATAGAGGATTTGGTAGGGGATTGTAAAGCTGCTGTAATTGCCTTGTTTCATATGCGAATAAAATTTACTTGTTGGATGTGTTTGCTGTTGTTATTTGTTTATCCGACTGATCATTGATTGTTGCAAAGGTTTACTGTGGTTTTTTTTTTTTTTTTTTTTATAAATTGAGGGTTAAATGTTGTCAGCTGTTGTTTGCTGTGATTCGATGTCAGAAGATAAAGAACCAAATCAACATAACATGATATAGTAAACATCTTGATATGATATCATCTCTGACTTTCGCTTGTTATGTTCAGTAGTAGGTTTGTTCTAGTGTTGTAAATGAAGTTTTATTGGAGGTGCTCCATAAAGTGCCAAACTTTGAATGTTGTGCACATCTTGCAATATATGATGGGTGGATTGGCTACAGAGGATGCTCAGACTGATTTCTTATGTGATATTTAGGGGAATGGTGATTCAGTTCTTCCTTGGATAAAATTAATAATAGAAGAAGAAGAAGAAGATGAATGCAGATGAATGTCTCTCCAAATGTTTCAATTTCAAAGTTGAAACCTTCACATTTTTTAACGCTCATTTTTTATTTTATTTTTGGCAAAAAGAAGCAAACATCTGCTTGGTTTATGAAACCTTTTCAGCTTGTCATGTTCCTTCATCTTGAAATTTGAAACCTTTACATATGGTTTTCTTAGTTTTTAGCCAGAAAAACAAACACATTAAATGGTTGTATATTTCTGCTTGGTTTCTGATAATACTTCACTGTCAAAGCTGAAACAAAAAAGCACTTGTTCATTTCTCAGAGTCCATGAAGAAGGTTTCAACTTTGACATGTTTTATTCTCTTATTTATTAGAGAAGAATGGATATTTTCCTTGCTTTTGTTTGTGTCGGAAAATAATCTTGTGTAGTCTTTATTAGTTTCTTAATAGTAGCATTCTATGATGCCGCTGCCTGATCCTTAGATAAACATTAATTACTTAATTTCATCTTGATTCATTTGCATGCCCTTCGTCTTGGTTGCTGTACACTGATGATCATTGTATACATTTCTGTTCCTGAATGCTACATAATGGAAGAGCCAGCTGTGAGGAAGTATGGGAATTGTATGGGAGATTTCATATTCCTCAAGATTCCCAGTTGTGGAACATCATGGCAATAGGACCTGAAAAAGCCAATTCGCGGTGGCCAAATCTGGTTACAATGGATCTTCAAAGAGTAGAAGTTGTGGGAACAGCACTGCAACAAGTTGTGACGTTTCCAGCAGCGTAAAAGCAACAGCCACGTCTTCCAAGTCAAAGAATGTGAAGATCTCAGGGTTAATGGCTGACATATTAGCAGGTCCTAGCTTAATCCGACAAAGTGGTTCTTGAGAGTGAAGTTGACAGATACCTACATGATCCAATGTGAGTGTCCCAAAGATGCATAAAGTTGGCAGCTGCTTGATCCAATGGAAGTTCAGGAGCTGCATAGCTTGATTTCACATATTTCAGTCATTAAGTCCTTTACACTTTAGTTTGTTTTCTTATATTGAATCTGTTTAACTGTTAGAGTGTTGGAGCTTTTGAACTGTAGGAAAAATGGCTTTAATAACTTGAATTACCGCAATTGCTTATTGAGCTTGCTGCCTGCTTGACTTTAATGGTTTGCGGAATGTGAAAATGGTTTTTATCATTTCATTGCTTTGCCTTTGCCTTGCGTTGCTTTTATTTGATTGAGAATGTGAGAATTCGCAGCCTTGCTTTGCCTTCGTTTGATCATTCCGTGTTCAAAATTTGCATTTTGCAGGTGTGTATGTATTTGTGAACAGAAGCTATCAAGATTTTGGCATTTTTCCTTCATTTCATTCCTTGTTCAATCTTCAAGCTTGAGCTTTGCTTTACAGACCCTTGAATTTAAAATCCATCCTTGATTGTTCCTCAATTGCTCTTTATATTCAATCCTTGTGCAATATTATCTATGTGCATTATTCTAGAATTGGAATTTGAATGTGGTTTGGTTGATTTTGTTCCCTTCCATGGGGTTCGATTCCCTACAGCGGTTTTTTGATCCAAAACCTAAATTTTATTTGATCATGTATGATGCATGTTGGTGTGTTGTCTGTGATTTGTATTAACTTTGGTACTGAATGGCAATGGATGTCAGTTCCTGATACCAGATTCACAGTTTGTTGTTTTGGTTTATTGGGTTGGGGTGTTTGACAATTTGTGACTTCTTTTAGTGTTTTGCTGGCATGCATTTCTGCTTTCATTTTTTTGTTTTTTTGTTTTTAGGATTTGTAGGATTTGGCTTGGCTAATGGCTGCTGTTTGGAGTTAGCTATGAGTTATTCGATGTGGTTGCATGCGCTGAAAGGTAAAGACTTAATTAGTTTGTTCATCATCTTCATTTGCTTTCTGCATGTTAACTTTATCGGAAGGGGTTTAAGTTCGAAGCTGACCTTTTCTCAGAAACAAGGACCGCAAATGTGGGCGAGTAATCTCGGGCCACTCTTAGAACCCAGAGATCCTACCTTGAAGAAGCCAATCAAACCTATAACTGGCACAGCCATGTTGTCCTTCTTATATAACCCAACTCCTTCAAACCAATGCTAAGGCCCTGTGCAAGTTTGATGCCGTCCATGCCTAGCACAACATTAATTTCTATCATTCCCTCAAATATTCCAGCTACTTTTTCCAGCCAGTATGATCACTGGCTTGGAAGATTTTGCTAATATGTAACCACCATTGTGATCTGTATATACATATCGTTGGCTAGAGTAGCAGTTTTCTGGAAGTTGTAAAAATGAAAATAGACATACTTGGTCAAGATATCAGCTTTTGCTCAAAGCTTTTTCTGATATATTATATTTGTGGCATGGGTTGTAACTTGAAACACCTGTGTTTATGATGTGTATAGGTCTCAATGTTTATCGCATAATGCAATGTATATATCAGCGAGCTTGTAGTTCAGTTGGCAACGTTAGGCGTGTATTTCAATCTTTAATTTTGGTCAGTATATAAGCTTTAGTGAATAAAAATTCAAAAGGTTCTTGAAGGAAAAAAGAAAGAAGAAGATAAAACTAGCGGAATTATATAAGCTTTATTCATCTGTATATCGATGGAGTACATTACATATAGTCGATAGTTTTTAACCCAGTTGCCCTATTATTGCTTCAGCAATACCAGCAACAATTGTGACACCTGAATTAAAGTCAGTAATAGGAGATGACCCTCCGAATTTATCCTCACATAATCTTCCAACGGCGTCAGGAATGTCATGCATCAATTTCCCTGCATCCTGATGTTTGCTCGTATAAATTACAGACTTGGCAGCCGGGACAAAACTGCCCACGAGCATTGTGTATTCTGTTTTGCAACCCTGTAACGATTGATCTCCTGGTGTTTTACCCAGAAGCTCATTGATCTTGTTCAGAGTTGTAGTTGCTCTAAGCCCGACTACATCGATCATTACGTCCGCCATGCGTGTGCGATTTGCAGTATAGATCCCGCTGCCACCATTATATTTAAGCAGATAGAGACAGATATCATAGTCGGGTGTCTTTCTATAATAAATTTAAGCTAGTAAAATTGATAAATGCTATAATAAATGCCATGGTAAAATTAGCATCGGTCTCCCCTCTGAATATAGGGGAGGTTGTTAGTTCCAGTAGCATTTCAGTTGTTTGATCAAAGACAAATCTTTGTGTCTTACGGCTGTTACCGTATTTCACTATTTTGCCCTATCTCATTGATCAATAGCGCGCTTTCGAAACTTGCTCAATGACTTCCCCAGTAAAATTTCTTGTAGAGCCACATCGCAATCATTAACTTCTGAAGCTAAGGATTCCGTGAATGTTTCTCAAGTATTTGTGAATTGTTTGGAAGAGCACTTGCTCGAGCAATGAGGAGAAGGCAAAACGTTTTGCTATATTCAAGGAGCGGTATGAAGAAATAGAAAACTTCAACAGCCATGGGAATCATTGTTGCACATTAGGCCTCATTTCATTCAGTGATATGACTTTTGAAGAGTTTCATGAATCATATGGTCGCCGTTCCACAATTGATGTTCCAAACTCTAGCTCAATCTCTTCTTTCAGGTATCAAGATTTTAAACTTAAGGATCTTCCCAAAAATTGGGAGTGGAGAACACAAGGAGCTGTGACCAATGTCAAGGATCAAGGAGATTGTACAGGTAACTTAAAGTTTTCAAAACATTTCTCATTAACAATTTTTCTTTTAGGTTTAGGGTATGACACCTGAAGTTGGTTGTATATACTTGATTGATGTAATAATTACAAAAAATATGTGCAGGTTCTGGTTGGGCATTTTCAACAGCAGCAGCAGCGGAAGGGCTTACCCCATCGTACAATAAACCTTAAGGAAAACTGATGAACTTTTCAGTGCAGAAACTTCATAGCTTGTATTAAGCCCTACGGCACCCGTGGCTGTGAAGGGGGTCTTTTGATTAGAGGAGCTATGGCTTCAATTAGAGGAGCTATGGCTTATGTAAGGGATTATGGACTCGTAACTAAAGAACAGCTTCCTTACATGTTTGCTGATGACCAACCATGCAACACCGTTTTCGAATTGTTACCTTCCCCTGATATGAAGATATCTGGTTATCAAATGGTGCCGGAGTTTGATGAAGTTGCTCTGGCCAAGGCTGTTTACCATCAACCAGTTGTAGACAAGCATTCCACAAGCAACAGAATTCACACGTACAAAAACGGCATTTTTATGGATGCAGATGGTGTGCGCGAACGGTAACATCAGTCACAGTAGTCCACTCGTTGGCTTCGGTACAAATCCATTTGGTGAAGACTATTGGATTCAGAAGAATTCATGGGGCACCTGTTGGGGTGAACATGGTTATATGAGAACTAATAGAAATACTAAAAATAAGCGAGGTACTTATAACCTGGCAAACATTCCCACTGTTCTCCACTCTTTGATGAGTATGATAGAAATTATCGGCCTTAGCAAACAGCTGGTGTTCGCTACAAGACATCCACAGAAACATTTGTATACATAACTACATAATAATCAATTTCCTCAACATGATCAAAAATGACTGACATTTTCTTTCTTTACTAGCTAGTTCATAAATAATATCATAGTTGTTTCTGTACAGCATCATTTTCTTTCTTTCCTAGTTCATGAACGATATCATTGTTGATTATGTACAGCATTTAAAAACATGAGGTACTGATCTTTTGATCATAAACTTAATACAGTTCAATTGCATTGAGCCTGCCACATTTCCGATAAAAGTACCAATTTGCCGCATACCCTTGCCTGAAATCAAACACTGAAATTTAGAAAACAAGTTATAGGGGAAATCTCTGAAAACATGAACTAGCAAGTAATATGCTATTAAACTTGTGTACCTCAACAATCATGAAACTATGAACAATACTACAAAAGCTACATGAAACTATGCTCGGGTCTGAACGTAATCTCTGCACTGCCATCATTTAGACCACCTTAACTCTTGTAGGCATGTGTCTGCCTATCAAATCATCAAGGGCTTGTATTAACGACTTGGGGTCAAACACCACACCTACTTTTGGATCATTTACAGAGTCAACAACAATCTGCAAGGCGAAAAAATCACCCATGTCTGAGCTTTGATGTCCATATAAAAAATAGAGATATTTGTGGCAGTCAAGGCATCATGCACACTAAATTGAAATCGATAGAGCAAAGCACACCCATTCAAGGCAAACTGTGAAGAAGTGCAGTTCAAAGCATACATACCACTTCAAAAATTCCTTGGTCAGCTAAGCATTGAACATTAACAGGTACCTCACCATCTTTAGGCACCAATAGGGTATTGATATAGTGATTGGGCTGCATCAAATTAAAATAACTTAAATTTTTGTTTAATTTTGTATCAACACTGAAATGAAATAAATGAGATGCATCTAAAAGTTGTATGTCCAAAGGAAAACCAGGGCAACTGTACCTAGCTATGTCCAATTGGGGTAGTATGCCACAAAGACTATGAGAAAGCATTTAATTCTTACACGTAGCTTGTCAAATATATTATACTGAAGAGTTCTGTTCTAGTTCACTTATTCCATAAAAAGTGTTGTGAAAAGAAAAAGAGACTGGTAATGAAGTAACTTACAAGGTTTTTGAGACAGTTATGAGGGCCTCCATATGTTCGATTTAGTGCATCGGTAATAGCAATTACAAAGCAAGAAGCTGAGAAGCCACTTGTCTCTCGATCATGGGTACCATTTAACAAAAGTACCTAATATCAAGACAAACTACATTAGTTCAACAAAAAACTCTTAGGCAAAAGATACTGTGGCTGTTTATGTTTCTCCATAACATGAATCTTGGACATACCTTGGGGCAGGACCTTGAAGATATAATCTCCCCGATGCCAATTAATACCTAAAAAATGAGTGAAAAATTTAAAAGGAATATAAACATACATGTTTCTCATATTTCAAACTATGTTTAAAATGGTGAAGGCGTGAGGCGAGGCGTCGAGTTGGAGCCTCAAGCCTTGAAAGCCTTGAGGCGAAAAGGCAAAGCCTTCGAGGCATTCTAATATTTAAAATAAAAATAAATTAATTAATGATATAACGCCATTAAAAATATATTCATACATTTAAAATTGAAATTAAGTAGCTACATTACAAACATAATGTCTAAATTTGGAATATGACAAAAACACAATAACATAAAATCATTCACTCATTCCATTTTCTTCCCTCTTCGTCACTAAGAGCATTTGCGCGCCTTAAAACCCAATTTTTTTTCTCTTTAAACCAAAAATCAAAAGACGTGGTTTAACTGTTTAAGATTTTTATTTTTATAAAAAAAAAAAAAAAACAGAAGGCGATGCCTGGAGGCGCCTTGAAGCACTTGAGGCATGCCTTTTTCACCTCGAGGCGCGCTATTACCTCGCCTTTTGGGACAAACGCCTTTTAGATGGCGCCTTAAGGCGAAATAGCCACGCCTCGCCTCTCCTTATGCCTGAGGCGTGCCTCAAACAGAGATTTCAAATCAAGCAACCATCAGCCGGACTCTCAAATCTTATAAGGAAAAAAGCAGCAAATGTAGATTTGATTAAATTAAGAAGACTTTTAGATCCAGCATGCAAGATAGATCATGGGTGTAATATTGTAGCTCAGGAACAATTTAATTCAAAAGGCGAGGCAAATCTTACAATATCTCCATGAAAAAAAAAAAACAGTATCATGACTTCTTAAACATAATTAGAGGTCACATAAAAACTTTGTTTCAACTACACAATTAACAAAAGAAACAAAAAGAAAGTGTAATATATTGTACTATATTGTAAAGTTACCAGTGATGGGCAGACAGAACTAAAGAGAGAACCCATGGCATAAACAATGCAATCTACATTACGTAGCTGATCCATCACAGTTGGGTTTGGAGCAGGGAAGACCTATTCATCAAAAATTTTATATGAGTTCTAATTTCAGGAATTGCATAAGCACATAGATAACCAACGTAAACTTCATAGAATATGAAAGCATTTTGATCGTTAGGGAAAAAGGGAGGCAAACCAGTATATTTTCACGAAGTTGAAATCATTAGAATGTTAAATACTAAAATATCTTGGGGTATTGGAGAAAAGGATAATAATTTAAATAAATATTCAAAAGTTGGGCCTTCCCATGTAAGTACAAGAACGAAGAAAAACAGATAATTCCAACATGGAACAGCAAAGAAAAGAAACCTTATTATGTATCATTCACCTCATGAAGCAAGTTTTGGCCCTCACTTGACATGTAGAACACCCTCTTTATCCTTGAAGAGAGTGCAGGAGCTGAAGAGCTTCCCTGTCCAAAATAATCCATCACTTCAATTTGATATGATAATGAGGTTAGTAGAGCTGGCTGGTTAAATGATTAGATTCAATTAGCAGGTCCAACACAGTCAATTGATTGTTGGTATAATACTCATCAACAGAACTGACTAGACCATCTAGACTTCAATTAAGTAAAAAAACAAAAGGCAAAAAGTATAGTTTGAAACTTAATACTGAAACAAAACTCTTTCCCACCTTGAAGCAGCACTACTACATCGACAACACCATTACCACCACAGAGGACTATACCTCCACAGCACTGACACTAAAACTCTCAAGTTCCCAACATCACCCTATGTACTTGATGGAGTGAAACATTCTAAAAAAAGTTCATGTCTTTATACAAATCAAACTTTCAACATACTTCTAACAGAAGTGAGAAAACCAATAGGTTCAGACTACCAGATCATGAAAACTATATTAACATACCTTATTGACAAGTGCCGTGTATCCCTTGGTTGGATGAGAAATTTCATTTTGCCCTCGTATTATAGTTCCATCCTATATAAAAAACAGCACCAAAAAAATATCACATAATCAAATATCAGCACAATCTTGCTAACTACATTATACTAGCTACTAAGACTGATGATAAGCATTGAAAAGAATTCAACATGGACCAATCATTTCATGAGAAAAAAGTTATTTTCAAACATCTTCCAGAAGTTCCAGAAATTGGAAGGTGTCTACGAGTATGGGGTAAAGTCTCTTTAACTTTTTATTTTATTTTTCATAAGAGTAAAGCCTTTAAACTGGAACCAAGGAAGTGGGATCAAATCCCACTTTAATACCAGGCTTTCAGGGCTTGACAAAAAAAAAGGAGAATAGACTCATATTGCCGGTGATGGATATGCAGATAGGAACTAATATAAATGATTGCCAGACCTCACATTAAACATATAAGGAAACCCAATAATGATTTATAGGCAAACATATATGTTGGACCCAATCAATCTAGAAACCAATACCAGGATATAAAGCAAATGCATGCATAGGTCTTGAAAAGCTTATTGATTGCATTCCAATAATTCATACCGATAATTCACATCCTAATGTAAGCCTGTCATTAGTAGAAATCACTGGAAGAACAAGACTTTCTGATGGAATATCCGACACTCGAGAGAATAAAAATATTGCAGCATCCAAAGACTGGAAAAATACACGTGCTCCTGCAAAGAAGAAATTCCCAATGCTGCAAAAATTTGGTAGCCAATTTAGTAAAGCATCCCACAATAATATCTGAGGAAGAAAAAAAAAAGGTTCTATTACGGAATAAAATTAAAATAGTGTTTTGGCCAACATTCACATAGCACCAGAAAGAAAGAAACAGAAAACATGAGATGCCAGCTGCTCTCAAGATTCGTACCTGCCATTACTGAAGCAAAACGATTCATCAGCTCGACGGAGAATCTGCATTTGACAAAAGGCAATTTAAGTATTGTCCAGCCACTTTAGAGAAAACATTACAGCAAGTGAGCAACGACATCGGACACTGACCTGATTCTGAAAATAAACAAGAAAAGCTCGAATGGTTTCCCTATAGGGCTTTGATACTCCAGTCCACAAAGAGTGCTCTCCTTCCACAATCTCATACCTGTCAAATTCTCAACTCATCATACTGTTACTCAATACCCCACCACAGTAACACCTATTACCAAGTAAAAACGAGAGTAATTTAGGAAAATTTAATTACACGTCCATCACAACATCAAATGCAATCCCTAAATCATAACAAAGTCGTTACCATTCGGATTTGGCTTGGGATGCATCAAGCGGTAAACGATGACCAAGCAATTGCCTGACGGCGACGGCCTCGGAGGTGCTTTTATCGGCCAATCTCAAGCACCTGGACCGGATATCTCCGACGGCCGGACCACCTACTCCACAAAATAAACACACTCTAAATCCCCAAATTGAATTTCAAAACGGAAGCACCGGAAATTACCGAGCACGCGGACGATCTCGGCGGTGCTGCCGCCGTCGTCGGAGACGGGAAGCACGTGCGCGACGCGAGTGGTGAGATTCATGAGGTCCTGGACGACGCCGTTGAAGGCGGTGCCGCCGGAGAAGACGAGGAGGGAAGGCGGCGCTGCGGCGGCGGAGGAGGAGGAGGAGCGGCAGTGGTGAGGTTTAGGGGAAGGGAGGGTCGACATGGGAAGAGATCTGGTGGAGGGAAATTGGGGAAGAAGAAACAGAGAGGGAGAGGGACCCAACCAACTCTCCGCCATATTCCCGCGTCTTTGCTTTACCGCCCATCTATCCTTCTCTCAGCTTTTATTTATTTTATTTTTCTTATTTTGGTGGAATTGCCCCACGACTCGGTATGGCCCACCACACTACGCACCGCCCAGCCACGTGTCGTCTCCGCCGAGGCCGCAGGTATTGCTTTCTTTTCGTCTTTTTACACTATGGATTAATAAAACAACTCCCGCACCGAGAATCGAGAAACCCTAAGCTTGATTGCTATGTACAGATTACAGACACAGCCTCACAAACGCAATTGTAGAGCATTCTGCACAGAACCTTCGATTCTGTTGAAATACATGATCAAATTTTTAGGTCAGAAACAATGAAATTCAAGTGTCTGTGGTTCTGCAAAATGGGAAGAGAAGGAACAAAAACAAGATACTTGGAAACAAATGCAAATTACTAGCTCTATACTGAAAGGTAAATTTTCATTGGATTATCAGCAAGACTGAGTTTAATGAAGCAATATTGAGTTGCAGGATGAAGAATCGCAATTACAGCCTTTTGAAGGCCTCAGTCTTTTCACTTCTACATGAAAGTGGAGGTAGAACGATGTGGATATATAGAATTCATATAAAGAGCATGCACAAAATTCATAATCAGGTGAATATGATCTCTCAGGGAGTTCTAGTGTTGAGAACCTGTTCCTTTCCTGTTCATCATTATTGCGCTTCTTCGATAATCTCATTTTTGAAGCGAAAGCGTCCTTCAATTTTTTTCTGGGAAACAAAGAAAGAAAGAAAAGAAACAAATCATATCATCAGTTGTGTCAATGTGGGTAAAGACCATGAAATGAAAGTCTAGTAATGTATAAGTCAGTATATATATATATATATATATATATATATATATATATATATATATATATATAGCACAAACCTTGTAAGACCTGCGCTTAGCAGCTTCACCAGAACTGCATTCAAGTTCAGTACAATCTACTAAAATGCAACTTTCACCAAGCTCCACCTTTTGCCGTGATCCCAAAGTTTGTAAGCCTGATCAGTTGGTAACATGATTATCTTGCTCTTCTATAGTGGAACCATGAGAGCTTCATAAGAAAAGCTGAGAATATATACATCCTTAATATAGCGAAACACTAAAATGATACGAAAGAAGTGGCAGATATTGATCAAAGTTGGCAGTGGCGGAGCCAGGATTTTAAGGTTGGGGGGTTCGAATTAAAATGCTCAAGAACAATTTTTTTTCTCCCAATGTAAAGAACAAACCTAAAATTTTAAAGTATGAACAAGAAACAAGTAGAAGGTGAATGTACTTGGAATGAGTGTTTTGGTATGTTTGTTTGAGGAGCGTAATAGGATAGTTGTTCTGCATGATGGCTTTTTCTAACGGTCATCTGGGCAAGTCATTATTGTTTTTTTTTTCTTTTTTTTTCTGAAAGTGAAATGAATGGTTCTTCACTTTCTCGTGCGATGTAAGTTTCAATGTTTCATAACTCGGCTGCGAGATATTGGAAGTTCAATTGAGATTTTAATGGTCTTTTCAGCAGTGGTGATTTGTAAAAAAATGGTATACGTGGCGGCTTCTGATTGGGCGGTTCCAGAGTACACATGGTGCGTTTGCCCTACGCAAGAATTCCTCATGGTTGGTTCTTTATTGTGCAACATATTCTCTTCAATCATATATAATTATTACATGCTATGGTTGTGGTAAAAGACGTACATAATCTTCCGTAGAACAAAGAGAGAAATTAATGTATTAGTCGGTAATAAACGTAAAGTAAACTTTTATATTTAATAAAAATTATTCTGAAATTGACATAATTGTTATAAAACCAATTCATAATCTTCTGATCTGTCAAGATAATTTTCATAGAATAGAAGTCTAACGAAACTAATGCATAGTAGTTTTTTCATGTATAATTAGAGCTATGCGACTGGAAACAAAACTGCCATAGCAATGCCACAAAGACCATATGGAGGATTAGCATTTCTAAGAATTTTCATGTAGCCTTTCTCACCCCAACCCTCACCCCAAGAATTCTTCACCAACCAATACTTGGTACCATCTCTAGTCTTCCCGTAACCAATGACCGTAACGATGTGGACGAGGTTAGTCCCACACTCACCGGAGAAGACACCACTTTTATAATGCCGGAAGGCTGTTCCGCTAGCGTCTATAAAAGCCACGACCGGTTGCCTGTTGACAGACTTGAGTAGATAGTCTTCGTCATCTGGCGGCGCTAAAGTGAAACCACTTATCCGGGCAACAGGCCTATTGGCCTTGGCAGTGTCACATTTGCCGGTGTCTGTACCCAGGTATTGGTAATCTTGTTCACTGTCTATTCCATGGTCCATTATGTACATATAGGCAGAGTCGACGTGACTAGGTTGGCAGCCACGGTTGACATACCGATCACAATCCACAAGTTGTTGCTCGGACAAAGAGAGCAGTCGACCAGTTTTGAGTTTTAGAATCCCTTCGACAGATGCCACTGTTGAAAATGCCCAACACGAATCTGCATTTTATGAACAAATCAATTAGGTAAGAAACTGCAATGAAAAATTTATACTGGATAATACAACGATCATGACTTACTGCATACTCCTTGATCCTTTATGGGGGTAACAGCTCCATGTTTCCTCCAATCAATGTGAGGTGAAACCCAAGCTGATCGCGAGTTTTCGTACGGGAAAGATCCATTTTCAGATGAGGTTGAGCTTCTGTTGGTTGGCAACTTGGCTCCAGTACGCTGTCTGAGGAATTCTTCGTTGGTCATATCTGAAAATTTATTGACGCTTAACTTGTAAGTCTTATTCCCTTGCTTGTTGAAATTCTCCACAAACTCCACATTCTCTTTGAATATGGTATAACGCCTCTGCTTCTCTTCAATGTTCCGGTATATCCGTCCGTACTTTGACATCCATTGCTCATGTTTTTCAGCAATGGAAGCTTCGTACAGTGCCTGCTGAGATGTGGCTTGAGAAGCTATAGAACCCAAGATGATGAATATGGCAACAGTTAAAAGGTTTTGTACAGACAACATTGTTCACCAATGTAGTTCTGTGACAAGCTATACGTACTCGGTTAATTATATAGAAGATAATATGTGCCATTTTTGTTAACAATTCATTATAATTTGTATGAATGATAGGACGTCTGAGTGATACACCTCAACCTCAAAGCTACAAAAGGGAAGAAACTAATCATTGAATCTGTGTAATTCAGACGGTTAGACCTTAATAGCATGAAGAACCGTATGCATTCATTCCATGGTTTTTACATGTAAAGAGATGAATTCAACCATACTTGAGGCTCCGTTTGGTTGACTGGAACTGGGAAAATGAATTTTAGAAATTTTGAAGAATCCAAGATTTGAGATTAGGAAACTGTTCGAAATATCTAATTTGTTAATGACTTTCTAATAATACCCAATCTAATTAAATATGAAAAATTAAGAAATAATACGTACGTGTCCTAATACAAAGTATGGAACTGGAATAATGGGCTATGTATGTTGCTATGTTAGATATGCAGTCGGATAGAGAGCTAGTTTGGATGACAATGCCACAAAGACCATATATATGGGGGATTAGCATTTCTAAGAATTTTTATGTAGCCATTTTCACCCCAAGTCTCTCCCCATGAATTCTTCATCGACCAATAATCGGTGCCATCTTCAGTTGTCCCGTTCATGAAATTCGAATTGATACTGGCCATGAGACGGAGTCTAATTATTCGGCATTTAGCCATTTTATGAAATTTGAATTGATATTAATTGGTCATCAAACACTATAAGAAATGACTTTCGGATACGTACATTTAGAGAATTAGGGTTTGTATATCTGCTATTAATAAAACCAATTCATATTCAACTATTGCCTATGTCTATATACATTTTGCCAGAAGTGGTAATTCATCATTTCATCAAATTTTCTAATTTTCTAATCATCTAAATTTTCGGTTCTTGTGTGTGAGACGTATCAGTATCTTTTATAAGACGCTTGGTAATCGGTTCCTTCCTCATAAACCTAAGATTTACTTATGCTTTATGGAAGTTTCACTCTCTGGTTTTAGTCGTTATGTTTTGAATCTGGATACATGGATATTTTGAGCTCTAGTCGTTAACTTCTCAGCTTAATGAAAGCACCAACTTTCAGGGGCGGAACTACACTCCGGCACGGGAGGGTCCGGACCCCTGTTAGGATTTTTTAATAGTCTTAATTAGTCTTATTAACATGACTTAATTATAGCTATATTCCTTCAATTTTCATAATGAACCCCCTAGCTAAACTACCCATAAAGGATTTCCTTCAAACTTTGACATTTGCTAATCCTTAATTTTGTGTATTCTAATCATAATATCAAATTTGTTTCCTTTATGTCAGCGAAAATAATTGTCTCATTCATTTTGTCTCCTCCTTTATATTCCTTAACGAGGTTCATTGCATTTATTTTCTTTTATGATAAAATTCAATGAGATATACTTGTTTTTATTTTTAAAGAGAGGTCATTTATTAATGAAGCTCAGCAACTTTCAATCGAAGAAACCTCTTAATTGATCTAGAACTCTAAAAGAAACCCATTACAATAATTGTTCTTTAGCCACAGATTTTCAGAACCAAATCTAAACAAACCTAAATCCATCTAGAATTCCATATACATAGGCGGCGGTGGTGATAGACAGCGGCAGTGGTGATACACGGGTTGGAATACTATAACCATGGTGATGGATCGGAGGTAGACAGGTGGAATATGGAGATTTGGATGGTGATAGACGACGGCGGTGGTGATGGTCAGATGTAGGCCTCATCATGGGCCGGTCTAGGGTCCGTCTTACTTTAAATTTTAGGGCTTAGGGTAGGGCCGAGTAAGACATTGACTTGGTCAACAAAATTTAGGGCCGGGTAAGACCGGGCCGAAGCTTAAATATGCAAGCTCTTACTCGTCCTTAAAGCCCATTTCGTTAGGGCTAATAGGGCTAGGTAGAGTCGGACTTTTGAATAGGGTCGAATGAGCTGAATATGACGTTAATAAATTTATTAATTTATTTTTTTCTCAAAAATTACCTCAAGGGATATATATATATATAGGGCCCTTCCAATGAGGGATCCCTTTTTTTGTTCATTTTTAGGGATAGATCATTTGACGAACTTTTCGATTACAAAATCAAATCTTCACCGCTCAGTTCGTTGGGCTATATGAGTAGATCATTTCTACAAATTTTCAGAAAATTTGGTGATCGTTAAGTCATCCAAATGAGGGATTTATTTTTAATAATATTGAACGGTGTAGGTTTGACATAAGTGTTAAGTTTTTGTTTTAATCTCAACCATTCAAGCCCATTAAAAAACAGATCTAATGGTGTTGATCTATCCCTATAAATGAACAAAAAAAGAGATCCCTCATTCGAAAGGCCTTGTATATATATATATATATATATATATATATATATATATATGTGTGTGTGTGTGTGTGTGTGTGTGTGTGTGAGAGAGATACAAGACCCTATTTTTAGTTGTTTCAAAAAAAAAAACTTTATTTTTAGTCATGTTTAACATACATATACATGATATTTAACTTAAGACATCTAAAATTATTAATCTAAGTAGTTATATTCATATATCTCATTAACTATCTCTTTAAATCACCAAAACTCAATTGTTATTTAACAAAGCAAAATAAAAACTAAAGAAATAAAGCTTACAAAATAAATTATAAAAAAGAAGATTAGGTGTATTGTATAAAAAATAATAAACATATTAAAAACAATAGAAAAATAAGAAATTATTAGGGCCAAAAGGGCGGGCTTTTAGGGCTGGGCCAGGCTTGGCGGCTTAATAAGGTAGGGCCGTATTTCATTTACTTGACCCTTGCCCTACCCTAATTGAAAAGGGCTAGAGCCGGCCCACCCTAACGGAGGGCGGGGTAGGATTTCGGCCTTATAGGATAGGGCGGGCTAGGGCCGAAGGGCCAAATGATAAAGCCTAGTCTGATGGACTGATGGTGATGAGAATATGGAGAGGGTTGTAACTTGAATCGGTGAATTGGAGAGGGTGGGATTTACACGTGAAGAGGTGATGCAAATCGGTGAGATATTGAATCAATGTGGGATTTGAGAATTCGGTGCTCTTTTCAGCAATGATGATGTGTAAAAAAAGACATACGTGGTGGCTTTTGATTGGGTGGTCGCATGGTACACGTGGTGCGTTTGCCCCACACAAGAACTCCTCACCAATCATTCATATGAAAATAACCCGTTGTCCCATTCATGTATATAGAACTTAACTAGTCCATGGATTATTTACAGGGAAGGAACAATGCTCACTAGCCCTGTAGTTAGTTGTGCATAAAATAACCTCTCAAACCCGTAAACCAGTAAACATCTCATTATGGTTAAGACAACCAAGGCCGCCCTAGGGTTCTTGTCCGAGAAAAAGATGGGTCGGGCCCGACCTCGGTGGCAGCCTTAGGCCAGGAACAGTCTCAAAAAGTATAAGGAAACTGGGAGTTTGAACTAACAGCAAAGGGGAGTTGTCCCACATCGGTTTTCAAGTGAAGAAAGACTCACTCCTGGGCCATAAATATGGCCCAGCCACCAGCTTGTCAGGTATCATTAACTACCCTCATTAATTACACTCGGCAAAGAAACTGACTTAAGCTTCGAAGGAGAAAAGACCGGAGGCCCTTGGTCACCCTTGTTATTGCAGGTCAGCGAGAGGATAACCAACCACCTATCAGATACGCCATCAGCATCCGCAAACCTCATCTAGGATTGTGCAGAAATATTTGGTGCCATCTGTGGGAATCTTTACAAAACGCCAGCGTAACTCGATGGCTGAGTTAACCGGGCAGCAAAACCAGGAGGCAGGACAGGAAGGACGAAGGGAGGCGACATACGGACGGACCCCGGAATCAGGAGGGGGAAGTTCAAGAATTACGGGGAGAACCCTGTGGGATGAAACACCAGAGTATGTGTCACGGGATATCAATCCCCAGGAGATAGCAGAAATGTTGGAAGATATGAGGGCTCAAATCACCCAGCTAGAGCAGCAAACTGCTAGGGATCGAGTAGACGCCTCCAGGAGGGAGCGCAGGTTGGAACGGGATAATACCACACTCATGAGAGAGCTAGCCCGAGGGGTTGAGCACCGAGAGGCATTGGATAGGGCGGGGGAGTTGGATCGGGCGGCCACGTCTCAGCAGACGGGCGTTCCGGTGGGAACGAACAGTAGAACCGGGCACATAGGGACGAACTTGTTCCCGGTTGAGATGCGGAACGAGGGACCGCCACCCTTGCCTGAGAAAATCCCGGAAGTCCAGATTGGAAGACAGGGAGAAATGGAAGAAACCTTAAGAGCAATCTGGATAGCGTGGCGAATTTGGCAGATCAAATCTCGGACGCCGAGAGAAGGGGAATGTGTAACCCAACCCGTACGAGTTTCGAGGAAAGAGGGGGACCATTCACAAGAGCGATCACTCGGTCCGTCCAGCCAAACACAACCAAGCGACTGAAACTTAGTTACAATGGGGATCGTGACCTCCATCTCTTCCCCGATAGTTTTAAGTCTCACACGAATGCTAAAGGATACTCGGATGCGGTATGCTGCAATATGTTTCAGGAAACGTTAGCAGGGGAAGCGCTAAGCTGGTTCTACGAGCTCCCGTCGAACTCGGTCGATTGCTTCCAGGAGTTGACAGAAAAGTTTGTCAATAGATTCATTTTACGGACGGACGGACAGAACACCGCCCAGATGTTCAAAGTAAAGCAAGATAAGGGAGAAGGTTTGAAAGCTTTCGTGAACCGATGACAATGAACCATAGCTAGAGTCAGGAGCTTTGACAAGAAGGTTGCGGAGGAGGCGTTCATTCAGGGATTGTCGCCCGGGAAGTTTTTATATGCAGTAAAAATCGAAAATCCGCAAGGCTACAACGAGCTTATAGATATGGCGATCCGACATGCACAAGCGGACCACGATACTTATGGGGGAACCTCGGCAGGGAAAAGGAAGGACGAAGGGAGAGACGACGGGTCCCCGGTGCAAGTGATCCAAGAGGTTAGAGCTTGGAAGGGAGAGCGAGAACCGGACTCGTACCCAGCTGGAAAGAGGCACAAGGAAATGAACTGGGGTAAGGCAGGGAAGCAGCATAACGTGCAAGGGAAGGCAAAATGGCCCTACCAAGATACCGGGTACGCGAGAATGGTGTCGACAGACAAGAAGCATTTCTCAACGCTGAACGCCACTTATGAGGCGATATAAAACGAAAATAAGTCAGTCATTTTGCCTCCCCCGACCTGGAAGTTTCCCTCATCTCGGCTCACCAAGGAAGACACCGAAAAATTTTGTGGATACCACGGTGAGGCGAGACATAACATTAACAACTGTATAGAATTGAAAAAAGCGGTAGAGCGCCGGGTAAAAGAAGGAATGTTGTAGCTTTATGTGCCCGGGCCAAGGAACGTAGGGGCAATTGAGGTATATGGGACAATCAACACCATCCATGGCGGGTCCCGTATAGATAACAGGAGCAACAAGGCAAAAAAGCAATGTACGGGACAGCAGGATGGCAGGGAAGTCTTCGCCTTCGGTAGTAACAATCAGCGGGTAACCACCGGTTGGAAGTTTGTAACCTTCCTGGAAGAGGAAGATGAGGGAATAAGGCAGCACGAGGATTCGTTCCTAATAACGTTACAGCTCGATCACTATATAACTTAGAAGATCCTCATTGATACGGGAGCCTCAGTCAACGTGTTATTAAGGAGTGCCTAGAAAGGACTGCATCTAGGAAGTAATAAATTGATACAAGACCATGAGCCGTTGATTAGCTTCTCGGGCGATGTTGTTCAACCCCTCGGTTTAGAAAGCTTTAGAGTAAGCTTGGAAGGACAGGAGGGGGTTGCCCGAGCAACAATAGAGTTTATCGTTGTTGATTGTGAATCGTCTTACAAAGGGAGCTTGGGAAGGCTGGCCTTGTGGAAGTTAAAGTCATTTGTTGCTGGTCACATGCTGATGATGAAGCTCCTGACCCCAACAAGAATCATTACGATCCGGGGAGACCAGGGGCGGTAAGGAGTTGTTGTACGGTAGACAACGGGAGGAAAATGTCAGAGGTTCTGTCAGCCAGCCAGACCACGGCGTCCCCCTCAGACCCTTACATAGATCCCAGAGATGATGTCGACTCGGATGAGGAGAGTCCGGGATCAGTAGACGAAACGGAAGCGGTATCAATCTCAAATGAGTTCCCGGATCGCAAGTTGACCATCGGGACGGGACAGTCACCCGGAGTGCGAGCGGCCTTGATAGACTTCTTAAAGAGAAACAGTGGGGCATTCGCCTGGACGTACAAAGACATGCCCAGGATAGCAAGCGGCATCGTAACACACAAGCTAGGAATCTAGAAAGGATTCCTTCCAGTACGGCAAAAGCAAAGGACGTTTAAGCTAGAGAAGTATGAAGCAATGAGGGGGGAAGTGCAAAAGCTAATAGACATCAGGTTCATAAGGGAGGTCAGATACCTCTAGTGGCTGGCCAACGTGGTCATGGTTCTAAAGAAGTCAACATGGCAATGGAAAATGTGCATGGACTATTCAAATCTCAACAGGGCATGCCCAAAGGATAGCTTCCAGCTCGCACGCATAGATCAGCTGGTGGACTCCACGTCCGGGTTCAACTTGATGAGCTTCATGGACACCTACGCGGGCTATAACCAGATCCAGATGGATCAGAGGGATGAGGGACCTCTATTGCTACAAGGTAAGGGCTTTCGGACTGAAGAATGTGGGAGCCACTTACCAGCGGCTGATAGATGTCATGTTCGCCGAGTACCTCGGGAAAATAATGGAAGTATATGTCGATGACATGCTGGTCAAAAGTCTAAAGGCCAAGGAGCATGTATGGCATCTTGAGAAAGTCTTCGAAGTCATAATGAGGTTCGAGATGAGGTTGAACCCTCAAAATTGCATCTTCGGGGTTGTTAAGGGAAAGTTCTTGGGTCACATAATCAGCCAGAGAGGAATTGAAGCCAACCTGGAGAAAATCAGGATCATCTTAGATATGGAAAGACCCACACTCAAGAACCAAGTGCAGTTGTTGGCCGGGAAGGTTGTCGCACTGGTTAGATTTATGTCACGGCTCACAGATAAGTGTGCCCCCTTCTTCCGGTTGTTATGAGACCAGAGATGCAAGAAGATAGTATGGAGATCCGAGCAGGAAGAGGCTTTCAAGCAGATAAAGGCGTACCTCACGTCCACGCCGGTTTTGTCAAAACTGATCCCGGACGAGATGCTTTACTTGTACCTCGCGGCATCGCAGTTGGCGGTCAGCTCGGTGCTCATAAGAAAAGAGTCCGACATCGAGCATGCAATATTTTACGCCAGGAAAGGATTCACACAGGCTGAGAGCAGGTACCCGGACGTCGAGAAACTAGCTTTCGCCCTTATTGTAACTGCCAGAAGGCTTAGACATTATTTCCATGCTCATTTAGTAACCCTTTATACCAACCACCCCCTGAAGTAGATCATGCAAAAGCCGGAGATCAGAGGGAGGCTAGTAAAATGGGCCATTGAATTGAGAGAATTTGATATCCATTACCGGCCGAGAATAGCTATCAAGGGCCAAGCAGCGGCCGATTTTATATCCGAGCTCACACCCATGAAAATAATGGGGGAGCCGGCCAAGTTCACACCCATGAAAGTGGTGGGAGAACCATCTGAGGTCGGCCGGGAGGAAACAGATCCTGAGCCATCCACAAAGGTACAAGCTGAGGAGCCATCGGCACCATTCTGGAAACTTTTTGTCGACGGCTCGGTGATGAGAAATAAAAGCGGGGCGGGAATAATATTGGAGACCCCATATGGGTTCAAGCATGAGTACGCATTGGAATTTCAATTCAAGGCATCCAACAATGCGGCAGAGTACGAAGCCTTGATTGGTGGATTGCAACTCGCCCGAGACATTGGCGTGAATAGAGTGGAGGTGTTTAGTGATTCACAGCTGGTTGTGAATCAAGTCAACGGGAGCTTTGAAGCGAAGGAGCCTCAGCTGAGCTCCTACCAAGCGCTTTCAAAAGATTCATACAACGGTTCAAGTCGGCCTCTCTCTCCCACACCCCCCGGAAGGAAAATAGTAATGCGGATGCCCTTGCTCGACTAGCCGCCGGAGGGCTTGGTAAAGGGAGAAAGAAGGCAAGGATTGAGATTCTTGGAAAACCGAGTATCAGTAAGACAATCTTGGAGATTCTCATGGTCGAGGCGGGACCCGGAGAGCCTACATGGATGGACCCCATAATTGAATTCATAAAGGAGGGGGTACGCCTTGAGGACAGGCGTGGAGCATGAAAACTCCAATCGAGATGTGCAAGATACACGCTCATGAACGGGAAGTTGTACCATAGAGGTTACAGTTTCCCAAACCTCAAGTGCCTGACAGAGGAGGAAGAAAAAGTGATCATGGGAGAAATCCATGAAGGGGTGTGCGGGAATCATTCTGGATCCCGGTCGTTAGCGCACAAGGCACTGCACACAGGATTCTTCTGACCCAACATGGGCGCCATGGCAGATAAAATGTCGGCAAGATACCGAAAATGCCATTTGCATGCCAACGGGATACATTCCCCTTCTATTGCTCTATCAATATTGTTGTCACCCTGAATTTTCGCACAGTGGGGCCTTGATCTCATCGGGATACTGCCAACAGCACCCGAACAGTTCAAGTACGTGATAGTGGCCGTTGACTACTACACAAAGTGGGTGGAGGCAGAGCCCTTGGGAAAGATAACCACCGAGTGTATGAAAAATTTCCTGCTGAAAAATATATATTGCAAATTCGGGGTCCCGAAGACAATTGTCAGGGACAATGGAACACAATTCAACAATAACCATCTGATTGAGTTCACGAAGGACATGGGCACTAAGATGGTTTTTGCGTCGGTGGCGCACCTTCAGACCAACGGTCAGGTGGAGGCAATTAACAAAATCATTAAAAAACTATTGAAGAAGAAGTTGGACGAGGCAAAGGGTCTGTGGGCGTAGAAGCTGCCGGAGGTGTTGTGGGCAATCAGGACTACGACAACTAAAGCAACGGGAGAAACACCTTTTAGCTTGGTTTTTGGCACGGAGACTGTTTTGCCAATCGAGACATTGATATCATCGGGAAGGGTGGAAAACTTTGATGCCGCTACCAACGAGGAAGGCCTCCGGTTAAATATCGATCTCATCGAGGAAAGAAGGGAGAGAGCAGACTTACACAACCAAGTCTATAAGCAGCGAGTGGCACGCCATTACAATAGTAAGGTTAGGACTCAGACGTTGAGACTGGGGGACTGGGTAATGAAGACAATCATGACAAAGATGAGGGCCCTGGACCCAACCTGGGAGGGACCGTACGAGATCATTGAAGAGGTTAGCCCATCAACTTTCTTTCTACGGGACCAGGATGAGGTAGTCACCGGGCGCCCCTAGAACACGGAGCACCTAAAACGCTACCCAGTATGAGGGACCGAGGTCCATTCCATCTTTTGAAAAATGTACATTTGTAAGTATTTCTGCCCCCGAGAGAAGAAAAACACCAAGTCCCGGAGGATGCCTCCATTCGTTTTGAATGACTGAATAAAAGAATAGAAAGTTCAATTCAAACTCTAATGATAGGTAATCCACTAGGAGGCATAAGTCAATACAATCTCGAGTAACATCAAGCAGGATAGGTAATCCACCAGGAGGCATAAGTTAATACAATCCCGAGTAACATCGAAGGGGATAAGTAATCATCCTCGAGGCAAAAGTTATTGAAGTCCCCCGTAACACCAAGCGGGACAGGCATAATACAAATTGTATATAACACAGAGACGCAAGCAACAAGGTTAGACAAGGCATAATATATTAAAACCCGAGATGCCGAGCGTATACCACCAAAGAGTATTTATAAAAACCACCGGGATGTGTAATCACCGGGATACGGTACGAGGCCATTGTCTTACAAAAGCAAGAGCCACACAAAAAGATAAATTACAGCCTATGACTGGCCGAGGTCTTCTTCCTCATTCCCGGACGATTCAGCCAAATCATGGTCCCCGTCAATGCCTTCTTCAGCAACTTTCTCGGACGGCTCACCTGTCTCAGGTTCTTTCTCGGCCGCGGCCTTGGACTTAGCCTGCCTCTCTTTAGCCACCTAGGCAGCGAGAAAATCGGCAGTCATCTTGGCCTTGTCCAGGTACCCAAGGCGGCTCCAGACGCCGAATTTCTCGGTGATGCCACTCTCCCGGGGAGCCTTGAGCATAGCCTTCAGCTCATCCGACTCTTTGAACTGGGCAACGGCAAGCTCGCCTTGAGCGGGGATCTGGCTTTGCAGATTAGCTATCTGGTCGTCCCTTTCCTTTATCCTAGACCGTAGCTTCGCATTCTCCTGCTGATGCGTGTCTACGTCGCACTCCGAAGCGATAACCCTTTCAGCTTTTCCCTCCAGCTCTTTGGTGTGGAGGCTAAGTTTGGCAAGCTTGTTGGCCAATGAGCATTTCTCCTTCCTCTCGGCCTCCAAGTACTTCTCCATTTTCTTCCTCTCTGCCCCAAGATAGCTGATCTGGTCATTCACACTGGCCAGACGCTCTTTCATCTCGTTGGAATCCTCGCTGGCGTCAATGACATAGACAACAAAAAGAGCCTGCAAGCAGAATAAAGTTAGTTCCACATCCTGAACAGTGATAGTAAATTGGCATTACTCGGGAGAAGTTTACCTTCATCATTGCCTCCCGGGCGTACTGTCGGTTCTCTTGAGGAGTGATGGATCCGATCTTGATCCGGTCCAACTCGATACCGTTCATATCGCCCACCATGCCATGGACAAATTTTTCTTCCGCGCACCCATACTCGTCCAGGATCTGCCGGATGGGGGTCTTCCGAATTTGAGGAAGTGCCGAAGCGAGAGCGCTCATTGAAACTGGGTTCCCGGTCGAGGAATTAGCAGCTTCTGTTTCTTCAGAGGTGGCGAGGCGCCAGAGACACTCAATCCCGTCAAAGTCACGTCTTCATCCTGCTGAGACTTTGATTTTTTGGATGACGATTTTTTCCTCTTATCGCCCAAGTGGACGTTGACCACGTCACCAGTCTTTGCGGACCCCTCTTTGTCAGAAGGTAGTTTCCCATGCCCTTCGTCGGGAATTTCCTAGAGTACAGCTTCATCCGAGACACTGGCAGTATTGTCTGCGAGGTTCACCTCAGTTCGGGAGGCCACTTTCCTGACCTCTAAGAGTTTGCTCAGCAAATCCATATCGGACTCCATATCGCTCGGGTGTGACTCACGATGTTTTCGCTTGGGTACTTTAGCTGAAAATAAAATCAACAGTCAAGATCACGGGTACCAAGAATAAAAGGCCAGTGAAAAAAAAGAACAAAAAACAAGCGACACTAATTTGGAACCCCACCAGGCATACGGCCGAGTTCATAGTGAACCAAGACAGCCCACCGGGTCAGGTTGTACGAGCTTCAATCCTCATCCGAGGGCCAGACTGCATATATCCGCCCAATACTTCGCTTCTTGATCTCTGAAAGAAAGACTGACTGATCCCAGATATATTTAAACCAGTTGGGCACAACGTACGTCTGACAGTTTCTTTGCCATTGACCGCCGGCAAGCACGACCTTTGAACGTCAATTGTTATTTATGGACGTCGGGAGATCAGTGATGGGAGGCAAGTATTCCCGGGCAACAAACGAAACACATCCTCGGTAGTTCTACTTCTTCGAGTACAAGAGGCGGTACAGGGCGCGAAACTCGTTGATGGTCAGCCAACCCATCTCGGAAAAGTAGTACAAACAGCATAGAGACAGCAACTAGCGCCATTGGTTTGGCGGAATCTGCCTGGGAGCAAGCTGAAGTATGCTCAGCAGGTACTGGACGCACTGAGGAAGCGGGAAGGAGAAACCGTTCCTAAACATGTGCTCGTACACCGTAACGAAACCGTGTCTTGGACAGCGCGCCAACTCGCCCTCGTGTAGGCCACGTAGGGTAACCATGGTTGGGATTCCCCAGTTTTCGCGGAACTGTTCTATCTCGGCCGGAGACATGCTACTCTCGGGCTCCTCGCACACGTTGCTATCCTCCAAGATATATCGCCTTACCGAGCTTGCGACATTGGTAATTGGGACGCCATGGAAAACCCCTGAGGCCCAGTCGACATCTCAGCGTGGGTACGCCTTTGGGTAGCTCAGTAGGCCTAGCCAAAGATGATTCACTCGGGTGGGATGGTCGACTAATGTACTCCTCCATCCTCTCGTCGTTATCCACTATCAGCCAGGAGGATGTGCTCGCTCTGCTTAAATCGGTCGTACTTCGGGAATCCATCTACCCTAGAATAAAAAACCTTAAGGTCTATCAATATGCGCCGCTAGGAGTACGCACACCAATTCAAAGTTTAAACACAACTTCAACCCAGAAATCCCTAAAATGTTAACATCCCCAATTTTACCCAAAACCACACAAGCAACACGAACGCAGAGGAAAAAGCAGAAACAAGCATAAAGCGCAGCAAAATGCAGCAAAATGAAAAAAACCTTACTAGATTTTCGACGTAATAGCAATGTCAGACACTCAGACATCCGGTAACACCTCGCAATCGTAGGGATCGACAGCAGCAAAATACTGAGAGAAACAGAGAGAAGCAAAGAGAAGCAACGAAACACAGAGAGAGACAGAGAGAAGGAGCGAAACACAGAGAGAAGCAGAGAAACACAAAGTTATACACGGTCAGTAAACAGTCACCTCGATCCACGAACTGACGCATTAAACAAACCAGTAACCGAAAACGAGGCACCCTTAGCCATCCGATAGAACCGCAGGATGGTGCCACGTGGCATAACTGCCGTAGCTTCTTGAAGAAGGAAAGAATAAAGCGACGTGCATTAATTGCTTGGCAGTTAGCCAGGAATATTGCGACATCTGGCGAACATGCATTTAATACACCTGTCACAGCAATGCGCAAACTTCAAAGTGCAAGACCCATCTCGAGTGAGAGTCACCGAGATCATAAAACCAAGTGCAAGACCCATCTCGGGTGAGAGTCACTGAGATCACAAGTGCAAGACCCATCTTTGGTGAGAGCCACTGAGATCATAAGACCAAGTGTAAGGCCCATCTTGGGTGAGAGTCACCGAGATTGTACTAAGTAAAAACCCACCTTAGCTGAGTTCTACCAATATATTCATTCCACCAAGATTGGCACTCGCCCGAGAGGCATAAGTAATCAACCGAAAGACAAATTTTATATCATCCCTTTAACAACGAAGCAAGCGGCTTGATAAACCACGGACGGCGTTAACACCCCGTCACTCGAGTAGTAACACCGAATATGGAAGGGCTCACTACCCTTATCCATGAAAGAATGCAACACCCGTTCAACCCACGTCATGAGTCCGGACTTAAGGGGACTATGGGTGGGACCCATTCGAAATAGTATAATAGTCTTTGGGCTTATTTTAGCAAGTCCCCACTCAAGATGTATCTTGAACGGGAACTTAGGGAGACTTGTAGTCGGTTGTGTATAAAACAACCTCTCAAGCCCGTAAACTAGTAAGCATCCCCTCATGGTTAAGACAACTGAGGCCGTCCACCGAGAAAAGGACGGGTCGGGCCCGACCTCAGTGGCAGCCTTGGGCCGGGAACGGTCTTGGAAGGTATAAGGAAACTTGGAGTTTGAACTAACAGCAAAGGGGAGTTGTCCCACATCGGTTTTCAAGTCAAGAAAGACCAACTCATGGGCCATAAATATAGCCCAGCCACCAGCTTGTCAGGTATTATTAACTACCCTCATTAATTATACTCGGCAAAGATATTGACTTAAGCTTCGGATGATGAAAGACCGGAGGCCCCCGGTCACCCTTGTTATTGCAGGTCAGCGGGAGGATAACCAACCATCTATCAGATACGTCATCAGCTTCCGCAAACCTCATCCAGGATTGTGCAGAAACAAGCCCTAATTTTAAAATTTTTATTCCCATTAACAAAATCAGATTTAAAAATTTCCAAGAGTCACCTTAAATATCAGAAAGATAATTATACTTTTAATGAATTAAATAAACTACAATAGATCATTATAAGAGTATATTATAAAATAAAGTTTCTATGACCGGATTCCCACGAGGCCATGACCAATGACGTTGACCGGGCTCCGGCAACCATTGACCAGGCTCCGACGACCTTTAACCGGACTCTGACGAAAGTTAGGGGATCTATTAGGGGCAGTAGGGGGTCTGTCGGGGGTATATTGGGGGCAGTAGGGGGTCTTTTGGAGGTAATATATATGGGGTCTGTCCGGGAGTCTACTGAGGGCAGTAGGAAGGTCTAGCTATTGGGGGCAATATGAGGGTCTACTAGGGGTACTAAGAGCAAACGACCTGTGTTTTCTCCACTTCCCACAAAATAACAAGAAAAATCGAAAGACATATACAAAGGAAGATCAAAATCATAAAAACACAACTGAGAATTTTATTCATTACAATTTATGGGTTTGTCTTTTGATATACATGCGTTTTCAAGAAAAATTACATTCATCTATCATTACCACATGATCACATTCCAATCAGTTCCCAAAGTCCATATGACAAAAATCAAAAACACACAGCAACATTGTGTAGGAACAGAGCAAAAGTATAATGTAATTACTCAAAATTAAAACACTTGGACATTTGACGCCCTACATTTTTGTCGATGTAATTGTTGACCAACTTTCCTATTGGAATCAGGTTGGTATAAATCTAAACAAATTAGTAATTGTGACCCCGCATCTCAATTACCCCAGACCAATACATGAGATAAAGATTAACCCAGGTGCTAACCTAACTACGTGGATTTTACATAAGACCCATATCTAACCCTGAGTAATTCTTTTCTGGTGGATGTTGTTTTTGATCTATTCCTTTGTCCAACCTAACAAATTAGTCCATTGCTGCACGTGCTCTTATATACTTTTTAAGCTGCTTCCTCCACAATAATGATGATTTTGTCAAGTGATTAATGGATTTAATGCATATATTCCCCAAAATAATATTGGGTTAGTGATCATTATCCTAAAAAAAAAAAAAAAAAAAAAAAAAGCGGTAATTGGCTCTTATTCTCAATTATCCTGAAGCGGTAAATACCGAGAAAATCTTCACATCTTCACAGTCCTGTGAGTCTTGTCAATTCTCACACACTGACACAAGCTCGACTCAAAACTCAACGCATCGTCTTCTCCCGCCAAAACACCTCACAAGGACCATGCTCGACCTTCTCCCAAGCTCTCCGCTCGCGTCTCCAAGAAGACCGTCAGTCTCCGATCCCCTAATTTCTCTTTTCCATTTTCAATTTCGGTTTCGAATCCCTAATTTCACTCCGCTTCGTTTCTCTTACAGGTTCCCAAGAAGAGCTTGAACTCTGCGTTTTCTTCAATCTCTGAAGATCTGCAAGTCCAGCACTCGGTGGATTCCACTCCGATCTCTGTGATTTCTGAGATCGACGAGGTCAATCGCGATGCCGAGGTCACCGAGGTTACCTCCATCTTCAATCTGATTTTGAAATTGATCATCGCTCTTTTGGATTTCATATTATAACTGGCGCTTTACACATGTGAATGATTTGTTGCTTCGATCAGTGTTGTTGTCGTGAAGCTTTTGATGCATTCATAACGTGCGCCTTTGGTTGCTGAGAAAATGCCTGAAAGAGAAGTATTACTGATACTTGATGCTTATGTTTGGCTTAAACAGAATTTGAGTCCTCTGAATGCGAGTCTGTGATGATTTTAGATCCTTTTTGGTTCAAATGTGTTTGCTCAAGTGTTTCTGTTGTAAAGCTTTCGGTTAATTCGTAATGTACGCTTTTTGTTACTGAGAAAATGCCTGAAAGAAGTGTGAAAGTGCTGTTTTGTTCAATCACAGTTCGAGTTCTGTGAGGATTTTGGATACTTTTTACTTCAGGTTACATGTGTTTGCTCAAGTGTTGCTGCTAAAATGATTTAAATCATCTGTAATATAAACTTTTGGATACTTTGGTTATGAGATGCTAGATAGTGCCATTTTGTTCATGGTACTGTGATTTTTATGACTAAATCTTCAACTTACATTGTATATTTTGGCTTTCAGAGTCTGTTGGCCCTGCCAGATCCATCTCTCTCAGCTTCAACAGAGACCTTGTTCACCTCTGATCTCTCTCCGTCTTCAGAGTCCACGATTTCAAGCCATGCCTCTTGGAGTGTTGCTAAATGTGAAAATGATGGCTCAAAGTTTGGTTCTATCGGGGCTGAGGTTGTAGCAAGCTTTCTCAAGCAAGCTCGGATTCAGGTCTTAAACTCTGCTGGTGTGGATGCCAAATCCAAGAAGCTTCTGGATGCATTGGTTGAGATTGTGATAGAGGATTTCCACACTGTGCCTGAAGAGAGGGACCATATTGCTGAACTTCTTTCAGCAAAAGCTAAAATACTGGTTGTGTGTTCTTTGCTGTGGATCCTTGCAATGGCTGTGTTTTTGGTGTTCAGCTCTGGAGCACAAGGCACTTTTCCTGGACCACTGCCTACTTGAACTCTTACTCTAGAGGTGCATCAATGGTCTGATCATCAAGATGAATGGTATGCTGGATTGTCTTGGGATAGTAGGTATGATTTTACCCTCCATTAGATATTGTCCAATGTTTCAGCTGATATAATATTGTTCTCAGACTCTCAGTAGTCAGTACTGTGTCAGTGGTTATGGATCGTTCATTTTACAGTAAATAGCTATTTCAGTGTAATTTTCTGGAATTGGAATGCGATTGTTACTGTTTTCCTCTGTGATTTATATGCTTGTGAGTAGTAAGAGCTGAATCTGATTACTGTATTCCCCTTTTTGGATAACGTGATAATATACTCTGAAATTAGTGAATGTTTCTGTAGAGAAATGTACACTCAGTGTTGTATGCCTCTAATGCTTGTTAGGTTTTAAGAATGCATGTTCATTTTATTGTTAACAAATCTGGTTACTCGTTTAAGGAAACAAAATATGTGTGTGCAACTCATGTTCTCATCATTGCAAGGATGAGACTGAAGAGTTCTTAATTTTTATAAAAGGAAATTTTGTTCTTATATACTGTGGAGAGCAGAAAATTAGTAGTAGGTAACCCACACCCTGTTTGCTATACATGTTTGAACCAATGGGCTCTTTAGATATTGGTACTTGAAATTGTAGCATCATTCAGACCACAGGACATCAGGAACTTTATGCTTTAAAGTCATTTTTTCATGCCTTAGATCTACAGAGAGAGATTAACATGTCCATGGTTGTGCACTGAGTCGGACCTAGATGTAAAGGGCTACAAAAATCCATGTGTTCAACATAAAATTCTTGTCAAAATTCCATGTACATCTTAAGTACATAGAGGGTCATGTATATCGTTCTGAGTATATAGAACCCACATTTGTTTTATTAAAAGATTCATACCTAGTTGTGGCGTATATTTATGCATTCTTTGCTGAAATGCTGTGCATTAACTAGGTGTCTAGGTTGATGCCCCAATAGATTCTTGCTTACTTCAATAGTTTTATGCAAGAAATATGACTCCTGAAGTCTCAATACGATCATCTTGTTTTCCATGTTCAGTTGTTAGCTTTGTTTTTTTTTTTTTTTTTTTTTTTTCGATTACTTGTTAGCCTTGTTTGGCAACTCATAGTCTATCTGAACACCATTTTGCAAGCTTAACCCATGTTAGATGTTTTATAGCTAATTACAATAGAGTGCTGGGTTGGTAAAATTTTTAATCACCCGGGGCTCTTATTTCTTTTGTTTTGGGCTTCATACAAGGTGGGTGTACTAGGAGATTACAAGGTTAATTTGCTCTTTGTTGGGTGGGTTTGATGTAGTTTCTACGGAACGGTTCTTTCTATCGCCCTCACTGGGCTGGGGGGGGGGGTGTAGGGATCGTTTTTGTACTGCTTGCTGAGCTAATAAAGTTTGACCTTTTTCGATCAAAAAAAAAAACTGGTTGATAATTAGCTCAGTACAATTATCGTATATATGGATATATCCATGAGTAAGAGAGTAGTGAACCGGCTGACGGCTGTAATCGTATATATCGTATCAATAGTGAACCAACTGGTTGAATCATTTAGCTCAGGGTAAGTACTTAGTAATTGAAGGTATTATCTATGATCTATCTAAACTAGTTCATCAAAGTATACGATCACTAGAGATATGTGGACTACTGGTTACTTAATTTCTGATTGTTTTTCATTTCCTGTTTTCTTTTTGAATGTTGCATTACTTAGATGCATTTGCAAAAGAAATTTTCTTTCATAAAGTGATGCTTCGCTCTCCTAACTTTGATAAGCTTATGCCTCTTAAAGAATTTATTGAGCCTTGAATGGATATCTCAATGAGAACACATGTGTGCTTGGAGCTGAGGTTTTCGTTTGTAAAGAAAGAACAAAAGGCAACAGAGTGTTTATGAAGGATAAATGATGCCTTTGTGGGCAGGCAGGTTTGGAAGGTTGAGTAGTTTTCGAAGTTGACTGATGAATATTGTATGTCTGAACCATTCGATGCTAGATACCAGAAATGATATTTCTCTTTAGCCTTCATATATTCGTCCTTCTATTTTGTAAAAAACATACGTGTGTTTGTAATTTGACATATAACATTTGCATTACGATAACAACACGAATTGTCCAGTTAATTAGCAATTGCAAAACTAATGGAAAAAATGGCTCATACAATTGAACTTTAGAATTGCATGTGTTGGTTGTAGGCGGATACAACTCTTTCCCAATGGATTTGCCGAATGAAAAGGAACTCATCTTTCTATTTACTTGGCATTGGCTGATTGGAAACCAATTCCTCCGCTGTCCAAAATATTTGCAGCGTTTACCCTGAGCATCATAAATCCAAAGCACGGCAAGTCGGCCAGCATAAGTCAGGTAAATATATTTGACCCTTTTCTTTCTGTACAACTTTACATAATATCCCATATAAATAGTAAGCTCTGGACAGTATATTTGCCGCAGAGTCTTAATACCTGTGCAGTAAGTTAATACACTCTTTTCTGCTTCCAGGTGGGTGAACACTGTTTCACTACCAAGTTGTTGTCGTGTGGTAAACCTCAGTTCATTAGTCTAAGCAATTTGGAGGCGGAAGGGTTTCTGATGAAGAAATACTTGCATTCTGGAGGCAGAGGTTTTTGCCTATGGAGTTTCTAAAGAACTGCAGATTATTATAAAACCTTTTTTTTTTTTTTTTTTTTTTATCCAAATCGCAGGGTACTTGTCAATGGAAAGTACATACTGGAAAAAAGTGCTATAGGATCTAGTGTTATTAGGAATCTGAAACAACATGTGGAGATTTGTCAATTCAGTGCTTCAGAGTGTCCCTCTTCGGATGTTTCTAATGAAGAAGAAACGAAAGAGCCTAAACTAACAAGTCCTATAGGAAAACAAGGCTGTTTGCCTTGACCCAAGGCAGGCTGCAAAGAATTAATGAAGGATCCGGATTCGGCCTTTTCTCATCATAATCCTAAGCCAACACCCACCATATGTTTGTCCTCCATCACAAAGCCTTAGTACTAATCAGTAATCTGTATGATACTGATCGAATCTGTACCAAGAACATGTATAATACAAAGGTCAATTCACAAGTCACAACAACTAAAGATAGAATTAATAGGAATTATATAATTGTTTATGAATAATGCAAGCTACTCTCTTACTATCATGTATATATTATCTAATTCAAAAAAAAAAAAATCATGTATATATTATCATGTATGAGAAAATCTTTGTCCAACCACATAAATGCGCCCTTCAAAACCGCCCATTTTCTTTAGGTAACTCATCAAGTGTGTGTGTGTGTAATTAAGCAAATCCAACTGTTAACTCAATCAATTATTGAGGAATAAGAACCAGCAGGGCAATGAATCGTATATATGGATCGAAATAGCCCAGAAAAGAAAATTATATATAGTAATATTGTTCATCAAAATCTTACAAGATTTAGGGAGAGTTAAGAAATACAATGATATCATGCATATATCTCTACTCGACTAAAGTTCCTCAATCGGCCACCTAATATCTTTCTCAATCTCGAAGAATCTGTATAAAACTTTCTCAATCTGTATATTATCTCATTTGGGAATTGGGAGTAAATAATTAAAAAGGTTATTAAGGAGGATCCCCCTATATATTCTAAAATATAAAACCACTACTACTCTTTGTAACTTATTCTTCTCTTCAAAAGTATGTTCCCCAAACCCTAGTTTATCTCCCTCCCTATCGATCACTGGTCGTATCTTGGTATATAGTTCTCAGTCGTCCGAAGAAGAAAGCAAAGCTTTGACCTGCTGTCCAATTTATTTACATGGCTAGCCATGACGTTGATCGAGATGGTACGTAAGATACATATTTTCTCATTCTTCATGTATCCTAGCTTGTGTTTCAAAAGCTTGGTTGAATATGGTGTTATATATTTTGGTTGGTTTTTGCAGGAGGAGTTCTGAGATCATATTCAGATTCACCACCAACTCATTATAGTTTGAGCGTAAAATGTTTTAAACTAATGAATGAATACTGTTCAGCCGACGGTTACGAAACGGGGGTGTTCAGTGCTGGAGGTTACAAATGGTAAACGATTTGTATTACAAATTAGATGAGTTATATATTTACATGAGCCATGCATGCATGTTTAGGGAGGAGACTTCACTCTGAAAATTGTATCTCAGGCCATGCCACTGTTTCCTTTTCTGACCAATTGGTACACAATCCCTTCATTCTTTAGGTTTACATCTCCTAGCCAAATCCATGTCATCTTGTTTGAATTAATATAAATTTTGTATGTTGAATTGTTACTAAACGGTTTTCCATTTGGCTAATTGTTGCTACTCCTTAAATGTTGTGCGTATGAGGTCCTGAAATTTCAAGTTTAATGGAATTCTCTCAGAACCTCTATGGATGTTTTTGAATGGATTCACACTATTTCACACATTATAATGTGTATAACTTTTTTAGTTTACATATAATGTGTATGACTATGATCATAGGAAACTGGTGATCTACCCCAGTGGAAATAATAAAAGAAATGTGGCAGACCACATCTCCCTCTACTTGGAACTGGCTGAAGTAACATCACTTCACATTGATTACGAAATATATGTTGATTTCAGAATCTTTTTACTTGATCAGAAAAAGGGCAAGTACTTAGTTCTGGAAGGTATTTTCTGATCTATCTAAACTAGTTCATCAAAGTACTAATCACTAGAGATATGTGGACTACTGGTTACTTAATTTCTGATTATTTTTCATTTCCTTTTTTCTTTTTGAATGTTGCATTACCTAGATGCGCTTGCAAAGGAATTTTGCTTTCACAAAGTGATGCTTCGCTCTCCCAGCTTTGATAAGCTTATGCCTCTTAAAGAATTTACTGATGCCTCGAATGGATATCTCAATGAGAACACCTGCGTGCTTGGAGCTGAGGTTTTCATTCGTAAAGAAAGAAGAAAAGGCGAAAGAGAGTGTGTATCAAGGATAAATGATGCCTTTATGTGCAAGCATGTTTGGAAGGTTGAGCAGTTCTCAAAGTTGACTGATGAATATTGCATGTCTGAACCATTCGGTGCTGGAGACCAGAAATGGTATCTCTCTTTACCCTTCTTATATTTGACCTTCTATTCCACACAAAAAAACAGATGAGATACTTGAATTTTGAACTAGAGATGTGTTTCTGTGTGTGTTTGTAATTTGACACATAACTTTTGCAACAAAACGAACCGTCCAGTTAATTAATTAGCAATTGCAGAACTAATGGATGAAATGGCTCATACAATTGAATTTCTGAATTGCATGTGTTGGTTGTAGGCGGATAAAACTCTTTCCCAAGGGATTTGGCAAAGGAAAAGGAACTCATCTTTCTATTTACTTGGTATTGGCAAATTGGAAACCAATTCCTTTGCTGTCCAAAATATTTGCAGAGTTTTACCTGCGCCTTGTAAATCAAAAGAATGGCAAGCACAAGATCACTTGGACAGGTAAATATATATTGACCCTTTTCTAATATCCCTATAATAGTAAGCTCGTGACAATATATTTGCAGTCTTAATAGCTGTGCGGTTAGTTACTACAGTGTTTTATCACTTTTATGCTTCCAGGTAAACATTGTTTCACTACCAAGGTGTCGTCGTTCGGTGTATCAGAGTTCATTAGTCTAAGCAATTTGGAGGCGGAAGGGTTTCTGATGAAGAATACTTGCATTCTGGAGGCAGAGGTCTTTGTCTATGGAGTTTGTGAGCAATGTGTTAACACCTAGTAATTAAAATATTTGTCTTGAATCCTAGTTTCAGGGTGCAATTGTGCCTTAAAATGTGTTAGAAGAGACATGGACCTAATATAAATTTTTTTTTTTTTTTTTGGAATGTAATATGATCTCTTTCATTGATGCTAGTAGCTCATCAACAACCAAAATAATTATTTGTATATATTATGGCAGCTGCTGTAATAAAGTATGTAGTAGATTTATTATGACCGAGATAAAGGATATATATGCCTTCAGCATTTCGATATGCATTTGTAGTTTCTCTTGTTTTCACTTTTCAACATGTTACCTTGAAACCTTATACATGTTGGTTATATCACGGTGAAACATCATCAGGGGGTCCGCATGATCATGGCCAATTTTCCGAGACGGGCAGTGCTAGTACATCCAACGATCCAACAACGACATTCATCAACGACATGTTTCCTTATGAGAGCGGTGTATGCGCTCAAGGACAGTATATGCCTGACCCGGGGCAGCCCTTCCCTAGAGCTGTGAACACTGCTGGTATTGAAAAGTACAACAAACTGCTTGCTTTCCAACAGACCCCTGTGTACCCCGGTTGTCAGAAGACCGTTCTTGAAAGTGTGATGGACGTAATGAAGATTAAAGTTGAGACAAAATCGACCGTGAAGACAAAATCGACCGTGATTTTGGTACCGTACAACCTTCCCCCATGGATGTGCATGAAGAAGGAATACAATATGCTGAGTTTGTTGATTCCGGGGCCCGGTTATTCGGGGAAGTGTCTCGATGTGTACTTGAGACCTTTGATTGAAGAGCTTAAATTTTTGTGGGACGTTGGTCATCCCACTTATGACAAGTACACGCACGAGATGTTCCAGATGCATGTCATGGTTGTTGGTACCATCAGTGATTTTCATGCCCGTGGGATGTTGTCGGGCAATGTTGTTAGGGGATACAAGGCTTGTCCAGAGTGCCTTAGCGATGAGGGGAGCAGCAATCATTGCAACAAGATATGCAGATTGGGTCACCGTGCTTTCCTTCCATATGATCACGAATGGCGGTTCGATGACAAGGCATTTGATGGGACCGTAGAACACGGTGTGGCTCCCAGAAGATGGACGGGGGAAGAAATTTTAGCGGTGCTTAATGAGTACGATTTTGGGCAGCTCAGCAATCATCCCAACATTGTGGCGGCAATACCTGAAAGACCCGACAGGTACAAATTCTGGACACATAAGAGCATATTCTGGGAACTCCCATACTGGAGTAAGTTGTTGATCAGGCACTACCTGGATGTGATGCACATAGAAAAGAATGTGTGCGACAGTGTGGTGGGCACAGTGCTGAACTTGGAGGGGAAGACGAAAGACGGTCCTAAGGCACGCATTGATCTAAAAAAATGCAATATAAGAAGACATTTGTGGTTGAAAGAAGGGAAGAAAAAAATGCCTCAAGCTCCTTACACCGTGAAGCCTGACCAGAAGAACCTAATTTTCAGGTGGATGAGTTGTGTGAAGTATCCTTCAAGCTATGCAGGAAATATAGCCCGGTGTGTGAACTTCCGGGAAAATAAGATGTACGGGTTGAAGAGTCATGACTGTCATATCCTGCTACAACGTCTCTTCCCTGTTTTCATTCGACCGTTCCTTCCCCGTCAGGTGGTGGAGCCGTTACACTACCAGAAGAAAGGTTATAGCCGACGAAGCATTTTTTCGTCGGCTATAGTGGGCTTTAGCCGACGAAAATTTCTTTCGTCGGCTAAGGTAAATTTTCGTCGGCTATGATGTCCACTTTAGCCGACGAAATTTTATTTCGCCGGCTATTTTAAATTTTCGTCGGCTA
This sequence comes from Fragaria x ananassa, assembly GCA_034370585.1. Classification (NCBI taxonomy): domain Eukaryota; kingdom Viridiplantae; phylum Streptophyta; class Magnoliopsida; order Rosales; family Rosaceae; genus Fragaria; species Fragaria x ananassa. The sequence continues at coordinate 22,263,116 of CP139762.1, read as the reverse complement.
TGACACACTTTAGCCGACGAAAAAAAATTTCGTCGGCTAAAGAATTTATGTCGTCGGCTAAAGTGCACAAACCATGGCCGACGAAATATTTAAAGGTTTAGCCGACGAAATTCATAGTCGTCGGCTAAAGTGCTTTATATTTGCAGATCTGGGCAGCAGCAGCTCATTTCGAAAAAAACGGAAAAAAAAACGGGAGAAGAAAAAAGGGGAGAAAAAGTTTGGGTGTTGTCGAAATCTGTCCATAATCAGTTTGTGGAGCCATATATAGGTACGTATATGTATATATATGTTGATTAATTGAGTTTTATTTGAGTTGATCGATTTTAATTAGTGTGATTAATTGAGTTTATTGATTTTGATTGTGATTGAGTTGATTAATTTTGAGTACGTTGGATGTATATATATATATATATATGTGTTGATCGATTTGGTTGATGATTTGAATTGATAATATATATGAATTAATTTGTTGTTAATAAATAGTAAATATATATATATATGTTAATATTAATTTATAATATTATTGTGTTGATATGGTATGAAGTTGTTGATGATATATATGAGTTCATAATGATAATTTTGTAATTAATTAGTTGTAGTACGTACGTAGAATATATATATACTAAATGAATTGAGATTTTATATATGGCATGAAATTTTATTAATAATTAGCTAGCAGCGTTATAAATATATATATATTTTGTTATATTTTCAGGATATGGATAAGAGTTGGATTTCGCTTCCAAAATGGGACAAAAGATACGGTGCAGGAGTTATGAGTTTTCTAGAATATGCGATGGATAATGCTAACGGGAATACAATTTTCTATTGCCCGTGCACGAAATGTCAGTGTCGCAGCGATATGTATCGATTTCCCATTGACAAAGTATGGCAGCACCTGAGGAGTAACGGGTTTTGGGAGAAGTACACATGTTGGTTATATCACGGTGAAACATCATCAGGGGGTCCGCATGATCATGGCCAATTTTCCGAGACGGGCAGTGCTAGTACATCCAACGATCCAACAACGACATTCATCAACGACATGTTTCCTTATGAGAGCGGTGTATGCGCTCAAGGACAGTATATGCCTGACCCGGTGCAGCCCTTCCCTAGAGCTGTGAACACTGCTGGTATTGAAAAGTACAACAAACTGCTTGCTTTCTAACAGACCCCTGTGTACCCCGGTTAACAGAAAACCGTTCTTGAAAGTGTGATGAACGTAATGAGGATTAAAGTTGAGACAAAATCGACCGTGAAGGCTGTTGATGAGTATCTACAGTACACTGCTTCGATGCTGCCCAACGGTCATCGTCTTCCTACCACTCATCGGAAGGTCCGATGTATCCTGAAAGATCTTGGGCTTTCCTACATCAAGATCCATGCATGCAGATATGACTGCGTTCTCTTTTGGGGTAAAGATCTAGAAGGGAATGACCTTGGTGGCCTTGACGCATGTCCGGTATGTCACACTGACAGATATAAGCTGACTCCTGCAGGCAACAGGAAACCTGTAAAGGTACTTCGGTATTTCCCTTTGACGGATAGGTTGGAGCGGTTGTACATGTCTTCACACACGGCCGAAGCGATGAGATGGCACGCTGATAGGGAATTGCATGACGACGATACCCTTATACACCATGCTGACGGGGAGGCTTGGAAGCATATAGACATGGAGTTTCCTCAATTTGCGTCAGAGGTCCGAAATGTGAGGCTCGGGCTCTCATCCGACGGGTTCAACCCTTTTGGGAACATGAGTCTGCAATACAGTATATGGCCGGTGATTTTGGTACCGTACAACCTTCCCCCATGGATGTGCATGAAGAAGGAGTACAATATGTTGAGTTTGTTGATTCCGGGGCCCGGTTATCCGGGGAAGTGTCTCGATGTGTACTTGAGACCTTTGATTGAAGAGCTTAAATTTTTGTGGGACGTTGGTCATCCCACTTATGACAAGTACACGCACGAGATGTTCCAGATGCATGTCATGGTTGTTGGCACCATCAGTGATTTTCATGCCCGTGGGATGTTGTCGGGCAACGTTGTTAGAGGATACAAGGCTTGTCCAGAGTGCCTTAGCGATGAGGGGAGCAGCAGTCATTGCAACAAGATATGCAGATTGGGTCACCGTGCTTTCCTTCCATATGATCACGAATGGCGGTTCGATGAAAAGGCATTTGATGGGACCGTAGAACACGGCGTGCCTCCCAGAAGATGGACGGGGGAAGACATTTTAGCGGTGCTTAATGAGTACGATTTTGGGCAGCTCAGCAATCATCCCAACATTGTGGCGGCAATACCTGAAAGACCCGACAGGTACAAATTCTGGACACATAAGAGCATATTCTGGGAACTCCCATACTGGAGTAAGTTGTTGATCAGGCACTACCTGGATGTGATGCACATAGAAAAGAATGTGTGCGACAGTGTGGTGGGCACAGTGCTGAACTTGGAGGGGAAGACGAAAGACGGTCCTAAGGCACGCATTGATCTAAAAAAATGCGGAATAAGAAGACATTTTTGGTTGAAAGAAGGGAAGAAAAAATGCCTCAAGCTCCTTACACCGTGAAGCCTGACCAGAAGAACCTAATTTTCAGGTGGATGAGTTGTGTGAAGTATCCTTCAGGCTATGCAGGAAATATTGCCCGGTGTGTGAACTTCCGGGACAATAAGATGTACGGGTTAAAGAGTCATGACTGTCATATCCTGCTACAACGTCTCTTCCCTGTTTTCATTCGACCGTTCCTTCCCCGTCAGGTGGTGGAGCCGTTAGTAGCGTTGGGAAGATTTTTCCAGAAGTTATGCACACGGGAAGTGTCTCGATGTGACCTCCGGGAAATGCAAGATGACATGATTTATATCATGTGTAAATTTGAGAGGATATTTTCTCCAAATTTTTTTGACATCATGCCTCACCTGATGATCCATCTTTCCGAACAATTGTTGCTTACCGGTCCAGTACACTACACTTGGATGTATCCCATGGAAAGGTACGTTTTTTACACCTAAAATCCTCAATATATATACATGTTCAATAATCATAACATTGTGCAACTTGATTTACAGGCAACTTGGAGACTACAAAGATTATGTGGCTAATAAATCCGCTCCTGAAGGATGTATAGCTGAAGCATATATTGCGCACGAGTGCGTCACCTACATGAAGTTGTATTTAGGAGCGTTGAAGGAAACTCTGTAAACCATGCCGGTAGATGTACCGAAGTTCAACCTTTCCATAGTCTCTAGTGATGTTGAAGTGTATGGAATTTTGCCAGACTCCTACAAGTTGCAACCACATGAGCTAGTCATTGCCCACTGGTGGGTATTGATTAACTGTCCAGAAGTTGAATACTGGAAAGACATCCATCTCAATCATCCCAACATTCAAGGTGATCTCGAGTACCACAACATGGAGTTCGCAGATTATTTTGGCGGTTGGGTACGTAATTTAATTTTTCTCTACGGGTTTATGTTTATTGCATAATTATCCATATTTACAGTTGAGATGGTTGGTTGCAGATGAACCATATTCAATTTGATTGTCACCCAAATTGGTCGCACGAACTAAGACTTCTAGCCATGAAGCCGATAGTCTCAAGGGTTTATCCGATGTGCAAGGTGAATGACGTGCAATTTATATGTGAACAAAGAGACAGCAGAAAGAGAACACAGAATTCTGGGGTCATGGCACATGGTGGGCGGAATGGAGTTGACTATTACGGTGTTCTTGATTAAGTGGTGGAACTCGTTTACGGTGAAGGCATGACAGTGCACCTCTTCAAGTGTAGATGGTTCGATGACTCAGGGACGCCGATTTATCCACTGCCCCCGCCAGTGGCTCCATCAGCGGCGTACCGGTTCATGCCTTTTGATACGCCTCTTATTTCTGCGAGGGTATCATCATCGGCGACAGAGCAGGAATCCGTCGCGAGCTCCTCAGGTAATCAGTGATGCATGATTACTTTTAAAGGGTCATATATATTTTAATAATCAATTTGGCCGAATCATGTCATAGGCACAAAGAAGAAGAGAGGCCCCGTCACAGGGAAAGCTCTCGAGAAGATGGTGAGTACCATGGGGAGGATCCCCATCGATACTGACAGGGATGGCCACGCAGTATCGGGCGGGAAGTCGAGGACGTACGCCGGCCGCGTGGGAGCTCTCATTAGGGATAGAGTCCCTATGTTGTGGTCCGACTGGGGCGAGGTCCCGCAGGAGGTTAAAGACATGGTCCACAACGCGATGTCGGTGAGTTTACAAAATAATATTATGTATTACATTGTTCATTTCTCGAAAAGCTAAACTAATAAACGGTTAAATGCAGGTGTGGTTTGAGGTTCCCGAGCACCTGAGGGACAGCTGGGCCGACGTTGTGCATGGGGGAAGGTACGTTGGGAAGTTAATGAAAAACAAAATTGTATGTGATATTAATAATATTTCTAATATTTTTGTTGTATCTGTAGGTACAAGGAGTGGAAAAACGAGCTGCGGACCCATTGGACTACGCACGGGAACGCACGTTCTAGTACCCCTGCTGAGTTCCAGTACAGGGAGTACGAGTGGCGTTGGCTTCTGACATCAGAATTCAACAACCCTCGTAAACATGTATTTAAATAAATTAGTTAGTTAATTTAAAAATAAGTACGTGCGTTTTAAAATATTCTACTAATAGTTTACTTTTTTCTTTGAATGCGGTTTCCAGGGTGAACGCTCAGAACCGGCAACGCAACACAAAGAACCATCATGCCGGTTCTAGACCGTTCGGTGTCTTCATCGACGAGGCGGCCAAGGAACATTCAGAAGTCAACCCGTACGTCTATACGTACGAGAAGGCATATTCTGACTCCTAGGAGGATATTGTAAGTCACCTTACGTTTTTAAATTTTTAAATTTATGTAAAACTTTTAATTAATAATTTTTTTCCTATCCATATAGGCGAGGGTGAGGGAGGCTACTGACGAGGTCATAAGTACCGTAGTGAGGGAGGCATGGCCGGACACGCAGGAGGAAGAGATGTCTGAAGCCATGTCCCGGATCGACACTTCGGATCCGACTATTAGGGCGAGGATCATGGGCACAGCCTTCCCACCGAGAGGAAACAACTTCTACTGCCGAGGTCTAGGAAAGAGAGGCGAGGGGGTCCTGAAGACCACTCCAGGATTTCAACGAAAGGCAGCCTCGACCAGCAGCAGGACCACGTCCACGATCAACAAGACGACTCAGTTAGAGTCGGAAGTTCAGAGACTACGAGATTTCCGTGCTGCTCAGGCTGCCTATAATGCCTCGCAGGCAGCCTTTAATGCCGCGCAGACAGCCTATGCTGCCGAGGTACAGGCCTTCAATCAGGCCCAACAGCAGCAACTGTTCCAGTACATGCGTGACTTTACAGCTGCCCAGATTCAGGGACTTCCGCCTCCGCCCATGACGCTACCCCAGCCGCTGCAACCTCCGCAACAGCCCGTAGAAGAGGACTTTAATTTAGACGATATAGACTTTACGTAGTTGATATATACTTTTATGTAATTGATACTTTTATGTAGTTCATATATTCTTTTATGTGTTTGTTGTTGGTTATATGAAATTGTTAAATATGTTTTTTGCAGCTTGCTTAGAATGGTAATTCAGAAATTTTGGGGTTTTTTTTTACTAGAATGCACTTATAGCTGACGAAAAAAGCCTTAATTCGTCGGCTAAAGTTTAAAAAAAAAAAAAAAAATTTAGCCGACGAAATATGCTTTAATTCGACGGCTAAATGCCTATAAAGCCGACGAAAAATACTATATTTCGTCAGCCATAGATATTTTATTTTTTTTATTACAAACTTTAGCCGACGAATATTTTAAATTATTCGTCGGCTAAAGTTTGGAAGATAACCGACGACACAAAATGTTGTCGGCTAAGGTATGGACTATAGCCGACAACAAATACGTCGGCTAAAGTATGACTATAGCAAACGAAATAATGTCGTCGGCTATAGTATGACTATAGCCGACGAAATTTTTTGTCTCGTCGGCTAAAGTCATTACAGACGGCCCTTTCCCGACGACACTATAGCCGACGAACCTTCGTCGGCTAAGACCTTAGCCGACAATTTTAACAAGCCGACGAAAATTTTTCGTCGGCTAAAGTACTTGTCCTGGTAGTGATTGTGATCGGTTGTGCGTGAAACAACCTCTCTAGCCCGTAAACCTCCAGGCATTCCACCATAACCGTGGCCGATTTAAAGATCCTGCCCATAAGCTGGATGGGCCGGGTTAGTCATGGCCGTAACACTGGGCTCAGGACGATTGCAGGCACGAGAGAAATCCACCTTCAAACTAGACATGGAAGCCCACATCGGTTTCCTGGGAAAGAGAGCATTAGTTGGGCTATAAATACAGCCCAACCACCAGCTTGTCAGGTACTATTACTACCCATATTAATTACTCTTTGGCCCATCAGAAACTGACTTAATCATCGGAGGAGGAAAGACCGGAGGCTCCCGGTCGTCCTTTCACTTGCAGGGTACCAAGGAAGGAGGTAACAGCCTATCGGACCCACCATTAACTTCCGCATACCCCGTCCGGGATTGTGCAGAAACAATTATTGTATTTCTGTATGTGGTATTTCTTGTAAGCCTACTCATCTGTTGCAACTACATTGAAACTATGTGCTCCAAAAGTTTTGGTTCTTGGCATCAAAACATAATTTGGGATCTATATATGCATCGCTGACTTTATAAAACTTGCAGTTGTGTTATCAAAAGAATGATACATAGTTAGATCCAACTTAGCAATGCATTTCATGCTGCATTAGATCTATATATGCTTGCTTAGATAGTTTCAGGTAGTATTACGATTGCTGTAGTCTTAATATGAAAACCGGTTTTCCATGTTGAGTTGTTTGGTAACTTGGAGTCTATCCGACTAGATACAATAGGATGCTGAAACTAGGGCATTTTGGGTCTTAATATAAATTCATGTATAGTGTATATTCTGTCCTTGCAGCAAGTTACTAACAGGAATCACAGATAGAATTATGTTACTCTCAAGCAATGAATGAAATAACTTTCTTTTTATTCGACAAACAGAATTCTATGGAATGAAATGAAACAATTTGGATTGCTACTCTCTCAAAATCCTCCCAGGCCCCCACACCAAATGACAATTATGCTGTTGATAATCTTTGTGTCTTTTGAGATAAGACAGTAAACTCGAGGGATATATAGCAGAAACATATCAACTACCTTAATCACACTTAATCTGCACTTAAATTCAAAATTCCCATGTCAACATAAAGAGAAATCAAGCTATCATGCCAGACAAACCTTTCCCTCCCTCACTGATAAGTACCTCAAGCATAAGGAGCATAGAAAACAACCAAGCTTTCTGTTAGTAACCTTTTACCTCTTGTCTTCAGTACCCCATTAATGACAAGGTCAGCTGACTCAGAAATTGTTACATATTGCTCCACACTCAGCTACACAATCACCTTTGATTGGAATCGCCATAGCACAGGTTCTTCAAGATCCCCACTTGGTTGCTCTAATAATAGACAACCTGAGGTGCATACAAACCTTCTGCTAGGTTCTTCAGCATTGCCTGGTAGTCCTCTTTAGTCTTTCTTCGTCAACGGGACCCTCAGAAGAACTTCCATCAGGTGTATGCCTGAACAAAAAGTTACAGTGAAATTACCCTAAAGGTACATATAGATGAAAGCAAGATAACCCAAAACAAGATCAATATAACAGTAGTAAACAACCAAACCAAGAGAGAATCAAGCAACACTAAATATTGCAGGGGTCGAGTCCTAAATAACCATCTAAACAAAAAGCCTTGCGCCCCTTCCAAGTTCTAACAGTATATTGAAGTCTGACAAACGTACAAAAGGTACAAGACAGCAGTGATATCCTTATATCTTTCTTCCAAAAATTTCTGAGTAACAAAACTGCACACATTATGGATGCATAAAAAGCTTTACATCTGCAACACTTCCAACCTCAAGTATCCAAAATCCTCAGACTCTCACAGTCGTAAGAATCAATGTCTATTTACACCAAAAAGCACAATCAGATATCTTTTGCACTTGTTTCAGGCATTTACTCAGTAACAAAAAGTGTGCTTCATGAAGTAGTTGCTTCACAACAGAAAAACTTAAGAAAACAGATGTAACACCGCCACTTCTGAACACTTTTTATTTTGAAAACAAACAGAAGTTTATTGAGCAAGGGAAAGAAGGAATAAATGTTCCAAAAGAGAGAAGAAGAAAACTCAGAAAAGTAAACAGCAGGAGCCAAGATTCACACAGAACACCCCAAAAGAAAAAGAAAATAAGTTGTCTGCAATCTTCAAAATAAACCAAACATTCAAAACAAGTTCATCTCAAGCAGTAGAATTAGTACAATTTTCTTCTCAAAATATAAGTTTCCATGATACTTAGACAATACGAAATGGAACTCTTAACAAAAGGCTTAAATTAAAGCAACATGTTTCACTTCTCCATGATACTTAGACAATACGAAATGGAACTCTGAACAAAAGGCTTAGAATTAAAGCAACGTGTTTCACTTCTCCTCTAAGTGTGATCAACTTCAATGGCATCCTTTTCCAACTGTCTTGAAGAGTGTTCCCCAGAGTTGCTAGGAACCGCAACTTTAACTGCATCATCTTCCAACTGCCCTGAAGAGTGTTCATTAGAGCCGCTAGGATTCACATTCTTCAGTTCACTACGTGCATCCTCTTCTTTCCACCCTTCTACCAAGTCAGGGAGACGCTTCAATTCAGGGGGGTCATCCACTACCGGATGAGATTGTTGTCGAGGTTCATAGACCAGCTTTGAAAGTTCCATCACCACAAGTGTCATGTCTGGCCTCCTACCAGGTTCACTCTCCGTGCAATCAAAAGCCAAATTTGTTACGGCACAAAAGGAAGAGACAATCTCATCTTCATTTGAATGAATCTCAGGTTGCACGACCATGGCAAGTGTCGCTTTACTGGCTTCATCTATTTTAAGGACACCACCGTGGTTGATCAGCAATTTTCGAAGCCAATTCACCAAATTTATTTCACTAGGTAACCAGTGAGAACCAGTAACCGATTTCCCTGTGATTAGCTCCATCAATATCACCCCAAAGCTATATACATCTGCTTTGGTGGTTAAATTTCCATGCATACATTCCGGAGCCCAATATCCAAAAGTTCCTACTTGCTCGGAAAAAGGTTTAGACGAATCTCTTGAGGAAAAGATATGAACAAAACCAAAGTCGGCAACTTTGGCGGTAAAATCATCTCCAAGCAAAATATTGGTGGGCTTCAAGTCTCTATGGACAACTTTGTGAACAGCGAATTTGTGGATGTGTTCAACCGCTCTCGCAATATCTAGGGCAATACTAAGCCTCCTGCCCCAACCGAGAAGTTGGCCGCCTTCATCTCTCCTTTTAAACAAATGTTCTGCAAGTGTCCCCTGAGACATGTACTCATATACTAGCATGAGGTGCTCTTCATCTTCGTAATATCCAAGCAGCGCAACCACATTTGCGTGTTTAGTTTCATTGAGCACTACAATCTCAGATTTAAAGGCTTTCAAAGCCCTAGCGGCGTCCAACTTACCATGTTTGTTCTTCTCCATCTTCTTCACAGCCACTGTACTCCCATCCTCCAGTCTGCCTCTAAATACTGTAGAGAAGCCACCTGTCCCCAACAGATTATCAGAGTTGAAATTATCAGTTGCGTCCGTCAACACTTGCAGAGAATATTGGATAGCTCCTCCACCACCAAATCTAATTCCTGGACCATTGGAGTTCTCTAGGTTCCTTTTGACCACGAAATAGACCACCCCAAATGAGGCAGCCACACACAAAATACATCCCAACAGAAGGCCAATAATTACGATTGTGGGCAATGACGAACTGTCATCAACAACGGTGTGCGGAGGTAAAGGTGGAGATGGCTGTGCTTGTGGTGGTGTTGGAGCAGTCATAATGAGTCTAGGATTATCATCCACGTTCACCCTTACTTGAGCAGCAAACTTAGGCACTTCTCCAGACAAATTGTTGTGTGAAACATCAAAATTGCTAAGATAAGCTAGACTTGCCAAGCTCTTCGGTATTGATCCCACCAGATAGTTATTGGCCAGCGTAAGGTCCCTGAGAGAGACGCAATCGGAAAGGGTTTTTGGAAGTGGCCCAACAAGGTTGTTGTGGGAGAGCTTGAGCTGTTTGAGAAGGGGGAAGGAATCAAATACATCAGGCAAAGGACCGTGCATGCTGGTCCTCCTGGCGCCGAGATACACCAAGCGGGATAGTCGGTTTTCCGCCGGGAGCAGTTCGGTGGGAAAGAACCAACTTTTCAAACGACCGTTGCCGCTCATGCTCAGAGTCACCAAGCTGGGGAGGCCTTTGAAACATCCAGAGGGCACTGAAGTGAACTGATTGTGGTCCAAGGAGATGTGTTGAAGTAGGTAGAGGTGGCCGAAGGAAGGCACGGCTCCGGAAAGGTTGTTCCTTTGCAAAAACACAGATGTAAGGTGCGTGAGGCTGCTGAGGTTTGAAGGGAGAGTGCCAGAGAGAAGCTTCGATGCGAGGTCGATAGACACAACTCTGTTACCAGAGTCACACTGCACCCCATCCCAAAGGCAGTAATGGTCAGTGGCTGACCAGCTGCTGAGTTTGGGGTTCAGGCCGTCCCGGAACCGAAGCATGACGGAGGTGTCATCTCCGGCGACGGCGGCGGTAAGAAACAAGGTGAGAAAGAGCAGAAAAGAAGTCATAAGGTTGAGACTGAGGTCAGTGGGATAGTGTGAGACTGAGGTGATTTTGAGTCTACTTCTTGGTTTGATTTAGCAGAGGGGAGAGGAGAGGAAACTAGATAACTTGAAGAGGAGGTAGCTTGTTTGATTTAGTTGGGGCGAGAAGAGAGAGAGAGCTAAGCTAGGCTATAGCACCAGATGACTTGAAGAGAAGGTAGCAGGTAAGCTGCGTGTGCTGTTCCATTCAAGCTTGAAGAACGAGCCCTTTGATGAAGCAGAGTACTGCATTTTGAACGGTGGAAAGCCAACATGATTGATGTGACAGGAACTGAACTAATGGAAGAAGGCTCATACAACTGAACTTTTGAATATTTGCAGAGTTTAACCTGCGCCTTGTAGATAGATCAAAAGCATGGCATGCACAAGACTTGGACAGGTAAATCAAAAATATATATGACAAATTACTGCTGGGGGCAACAAAACATAATCCGGATGGGATCTCTGCATCGGACTTTATAAAACTCGAAGAGCGAGTCTAGGAAAATCTATTGTCAGAGTCAAATGATCTCTCAGAAAATATTTTGTTTGTTTTCCTTTCTTCCTTTCTGTTCAAATTTCAAAAGATAGGCGAGAGATCATGGTGAACAGACTGGGAGAGCATTTTTCTTGCCCTCCAATAGATGGTTTAAAGCTTAGAGAAATGGAAGAACTCTCAAGTCAACTGGACGCCATGGCAATCGACAATGAAAATATGTTGCTTGAATAACCATTCAGATTAGTTCATGTATATGTTGATCTATGTGTAAAATGTGATCTTTATGGGTTCTTCATCCATGTTTGCTAATGGTAGAGTAGATACTCCTCTGACAATGGTAGTAGAGACGGTAGAGTACCCAAGAGGCCAAAACAAAGAACATTCCTCGATCTAATAAAACTTAATTATGTAGATTTGTTATGATCCACATTTCTTTTTTTTTTGGGTAATTAATGTGATCCCCTACATTGTCATGCATCTATATATTATCGTGGTTTGGGTGGCTGATGAAGTGGAAGGAAGAGTGAGAGAAGAAGACAGAGCTTTTGGGTGGTGGTTTGGGTAGCTGATGAAGTGGAAGGAAGAGTGAGAGAAGAAGACAGAGCTTTTGTTTGGGTTTGTCTCCTCTCTCAGTGAGAGCGACGTTCATCTCTAAACGGGAACTTTGCATTGGACGTTGCATCAGACTCATCATCATGTTTTTTCTGGCAGTGGCAGAGTTCAGAGAAAAAGCAGAGTTGACCCTTTAGTCTTTTACATACGGTAACATATACCGAGTGAATGTTGTGTTTTTACAAAGTTAGAATTGTTGGTGCAAAAAAAATTCGGGAGAGAGATTTCCAACAAAAATCTCGCTCCTTTGATTCTTGTTCTATACGACGGTGAACCAAGGGGCAAAAGGTATTGTTGTTACTTATGTTGTTCCTCCTCCTCCCCTTCCTCTCTCTATAAACGTGTGAATTTATAGACCTTTTATTTCTTGATCCTCACTTCCCGTTGTAGTGGGAGTACTAGGAGGAGCATGTTCTCCATAAACGATCATGTTTCATGTCGTTTATATCTTGATATTGTTCATCTTGGGCTTTGACCATCGAGCCTAATTTATTAAGTGGGGGGCTGAAGCCGAAATTTTATACCTCCACAAGAATATATGTAAATTAAGTGACAAATGCTACAATATATGTCTATGGTGGCTATCAATTTAATTATCAGCATTGCGCACTGAGAATTATGCCCAATTTGGTATTGAGTTTTGAGGATTCACTAGTGGAAAAAATCACTTAGCCGACGGAAAAATAATATTTTCGTCGCCTAAGATCTACTTAGCCGACGGAAAACCTTCCGTAGCCTAAGTTTTTACCTAGGCGACGGAAAAATATTCCGTCGGCTAAGAAAATCTTAGGCGACGGAATTTTTTACCTAGCCGACGGAATATTTATATATAAATATAAATGATTATTTATGATAACTTAGGCGACGAAAAATTATTCCGTCGCTTAGGTTATATCTTAGCCGACGGAAATATCTACTTAGTCGACGGAACCAAATTTAAAAAAAAATAAAAAAAAAAAAAAATTTTGGCGGGATAACTGCCGCTTAAATATTTTGAACTTAGGCGACGGAAAAATATATTCCGTCGACTAAGTTCAAAAATTTTAAGCGGCAGTTATCCCGCCAAAAATTTTGAAATTTTTTTCGGTTCCATTCTATAACTTTCAGCTCTCTCTCCCTCATCCTCTTCATCTCTCTCTCCCTAGCTCGTCTGCTGCTCTCTCTCTCCCTCGTCTGGTTGCTCCCCCACCACAGCGGCGCCTCCTCCTCCTCCTTCGCCGCGGCACCTCCTCCTCCTCCAAGCAGCGCCGCCTCCTTCTCCTCCTCTTCTCGGCGGCAACTCCTCCTCCTCCTCCTCTTCTCGGCGCGCGACACCTCCTCCTCCTCTTCTCGGCGGCACCTCCTCCTCCTCCCGGTGAGTTTAGCGTCGGAGGTGGAGTGGAGTTGTTCGGGAACACGCAAACATAACCGTCGTGGTCGCCGGAGAAGAGGAAGAGAAGGAAAAAAAAAAAAAGACCTAAAAAACGAGAAAAAAAAACCGCGCCAATTATTCTAAAAAAAAAAATTTAAATTTTTACTTCCGTCGACTAAGATCTTAGGAGACGAAATATTCCGTCGGCTAAGAAAAACTTAGTCGACGGAAAAGTAATTTCCGTCGATTAAGTTCCGTCGACTAAAATCTTGGCAGACGGAACTATTCCGTCGACTAAGTCCCACTTAGCCGACGGAATCATCAATTCCGTCGGCTATTGTCTTAGCAGACGAAGCTTAGCCGACGGATCTTAGCCGACGGAAATTCCGTCGACTAAGATCTTTGCAGACGAAATATATGTCTTAACCGACGGAACGGTTCCGTCGGCTTATAGCCATAATCCAGTAGTGATTAAAATCATTTATAATCACCATTTTAGATAGATTTTTTGTTTGGTAAAATCTTAAAACGTACGGTTTATGATGAACATATTCGGTTCGTTCATCTCTACAATTTTTCAGTGCTCCCGAAGGATCACATGGTAGTCTGATGTGGTTCTCTATACCATTTAAATTTTGACATGTGGATTTTTATAATGAAAATCAATTTCAGCGATTTTGTCAAAGACCATTTTAGGTTTCTTGTTGATTTTTTAAATCCTAACCCTTAAACGCTAAACCCTAACCATATATCCTATACCCTAGGCCAAACTCATAAAAAACCCAAGACGGTCATTTCACAAAATATAGAAAACCTTAGTTTATATTTTAGTTGTAATAAATACACGTGTTAAAATTTAATTGGCAAAGAAGAACCATTCCAGACTGCCTCCTTCTAGAGCATTTAAAAATTTCTCCAAAACCATATCCATATTCTTTAGTAACTTATAAAATATACGTGTGCATGTATAATTAAGCAAATTCAATTGTTAACTCGATCGCTGTTGAGGAATACACTACCAGAACAAGTACTTTAGCCGACGAAAAATTTTCGTCGGCCTGTTAAAAAAATTCGTCGGCTAAGACCTTAGCCGATGATCCTTCGTCGGCTATAGTGTCGTCGGGAAAAGGCCGTCTGTGATGACTTTAGCCGACGAAATTTTTTTTTCGTCGGCTATAGTCTCGGACTTTAGCCGACGAAATATTCGTCGGCTAAAGTGCGTAATAAATAATAAAAAATAACTATAGCCGACGAAATATAAAATATTTCGTCGGCTAAACCTTATAAAACAAATTTAAAAATAACTATACCCGACGAAATATTAGGTTATTCGTCGGCTAAAGTGCGTAATAAATAATAAAAAAATAACTATAGCCGACGAAATATAAAATATTTCGTCGGCTAAACCTTATAAAAAAAATTAAAAAATAACTATAGCCGACGAAATATTAGGTTATTCGTCGGCTAAACCGTATAAAAAAAAATTAAAAATACTATAGCCGACGAATATAGTGTTTAAATATCGTCGGCTATAGTGTTTAAATATCGTCGGCTAAAGTTGCTGGGTTTTGAAAAAAAAAACTGCAGAAACTTTAATGCATAGGTGACAGTGCCTCTGATTCCCTAATCAGCTGAAGAGTTCTACTCTGACAGGGCTAAAGATCATGCAGTAACAAACATCACCAAAAGCATCGTTTTGAGTATTGGATGGCCGGCATTGAGAACCTGCGGATGGTTTACTAGATCAAAACTGAAGCTTCTGTGATGCTAATTAGATGTCTCAATTGCCGGTTCCTCTGCCCCGCTTCTGTAAAACAGTAAAAGCAGTAGCAGTAATATTAGGATTATTAATTTGCAGGAAAAGGCCTAAGATACAAATGATAGTAGAAGTACAGAAAGGTGAGTGTTATGTGAGAAGGCAAAGAGAAACTGGTGCGTACCAAGGAGAAACTGGCAGATAATAGACTTCTTACCATCCATCTTCGGCTATATAAAGAACTTTAGCCGACGAAATTCTTTATTTTCGTCGGCTAAACTCTTTTGAAAATTTTGGTTTACCGTCAAAAAAATTTCGTTGAAAATTTTGAAAATTTTTCGACTTTAGCCGACGACTTTTCAAATATTTTCGTCGGTTAAAGTCCTTTGAAAATTTTGGTTGACCGCCAAAAAATTTTGGTTGAAAATTTTTCGACTTTAGCCGACGACTTTTCATATATTTTCGTCGGCTAAAGTCCTTTGAAAATTTCGTCGCCTAAAGATACCAATTTCGTCGGCTATACACCAATTCGTCGGCTAAACCTTCTAAACTCGTCGGCTAAACTTTATAAATTCGTCGGCTAAACCTTTGAAATTCGTCGGCTAAACCTTTGAAATTCGTCGGCTAAAAGTATGTAATTAAAAAATTAAAAAATAATATAGCCGACGAAATATTAGGTTATTCGTCGGCTATAGTATGTAATTAAAAAATTAAAAAATAACTATAGCCGACGAAATATTAGGTTATTCATCGGCAAAAACCATCTTAGCCGACGACTTTTCATATATTTTCGTCGGCTAAAGTCTTTAAACTCACGAAAACACTCATATCTCCCCTTATATTACGTAGTTTGGTCAAATCTTCCACACGAAAAACTCTCACATAGATGAGACGCAACCACCTATATAAAAATTTTGAAACATTTACGTTCCGACGATAGGGCTTCCCATAAGAAATAATAACAGTAAATAGGGTTGACCGCTACTATCGGCTCCGAGACTTTACCCGATTTACGTGATTTTTGAACCATAGCCGTATTTCACCATTCTGAACACATCTTATTTCACGAGATTTTTAATAATTTTGCTTTCTATGTAGAGTTGGTTCACAAAATTGTATAACCTACTAAACAACACTACCAGAAGAAAGGTTATAGCCGACGAAAAAAAAAAAACCAGGCCGACGAAGCATTTTTTCGTCGGCTATAGTGGGCTTTAGCCGACGAAAATTTCTTTCGTCGGCTAAGGTAAATTTTCGTCGGCTATGATGTCCACTTTAGCCGACGAAATTTTATTTCGCCGGCTATTTTAAATTTTCGTCGGCTATGACACACTTTAGCCGACGAAAAAAAATTTCGTCGGCTAAAGAATTTATGTCGTCGGCTAAAGTGCACAAACCATGGCCGACGAAATATTTAAAGGTTTAGCCGACGAAATTCATAGTCGTCGGCTAAAGTGCTTTATATTTGCAGATCTGGGCAGCAGCAGCTCATTTCGAAAAAAACGGAAAAAAAAACGGGAGAAGAAAAAAGGGGAGAAAAAGTTTGGGTGTTGTCGAAATCTGTCCATAATCAGTTTGTGGAGCCATATATAGGTACGTATATGTATATATATGTTGATTAATTGAGTTTTATTTGAGTTGATCGATTTTAATTAGTGTGATTAATTGAGTTTATTGATTTTGATTGTGATTGAGTTGATTAATTTTGAGTACGTTGGATGTATATATATATATATATGTGTTGATCGATTTGGTTGATGATTTGAATTGATAATATATATGAATTAATTTGTTGTTAATAAATAGTAAATATATATATATATGTTAATATTAATTTATAATATTATTGTGTTGATATGGTATGAAGTTGTTGATGATATATATGAGTTCATAATGATAATTTTGTAATTAATTAGTTGTAGTACGTACGTAGAATATATATATACTAAATGAATTGAGATTTTATATATGGCATGAAATTTTATTAATAATTAGCTAGCAGCGTTATAAATATATATATATTTTGTTATATTTTCAGGATATGGATAAGAGTTGGATTTCGCTTCCAAAATGGGACAAAAGATACGGTGCAGGAGTTATGAGTTTTCTAGAATATGCGATGGATAATGCTAACGGGAATACAATTTTCTATTGCCCGTGCACGAAATGTCAGTGTCGCAGCGATATGTATCGATTTCCCATTGACAAAGTATGGCAGCACCTGAGGAGTAACGAGTTTTGGGAGAAGTACACATGTTGGTTATATCACGGTGAAACATCATCAGGGGGTCCGCATGATCATGGCCAATTTTCCGAGACGGGCAGTGCTAGTACATCCAACGACCCAACAACGACATTCATCAACGACATGTTTCCTTATGAGAGCGGTGTATGCGCTCAAGGACAGTATATGCCTTACCCGGTGCAGCCCTTCCCTAGAGCTGTGAACACTGCTGGTATTGAAAAGTACAACAAACTGCTTGCTTTCCAACAGACCCCTGTGTACCCCGGTTGTCAGAAGACCGTTCTTGAAAGTGTGATGGACGTAATGAGGATTAAAGTTGAGACAAAATCGACCGTGAAGGCTGTTGATGAGTATCTACAGTACACTGCTTCGATGCTGCCCAACGGTCATCGTCTTCCTACCACTCATCGGAAGGTCCGATGTATCCTGAAAGATCTTGGGCTTTCCTACATCAAGATCCATGCATGCAGATATGACTGCGTTCTCTTTTGGGGTAAAGATCCAGAAGGGAATGACCTTGGTGGCCTTGACGAATGTCCGGTATGTCACACTGACAGATATAAGCTGACTCCTGCAGGCAACAGGAAACCTGTAAAGGTACTTCGGTATTTCCCTTTGACGGATAGGTTGGAGCGGTTGTACATGTCTTCACACACGGCCGAAGCGATGAGATGGCACGCTGATAGGGAATTGCATGACGAAGATACCCTTATACACCCTGCTGACGGGGAGGCTTGGAAGCATATAGACAGGGAGTTTCCTCAATTTGCGTCAGAGGTCCGAAATGTGAGGCTCGGGCTCTCATCCGACGGGTTCAACCCTTTTGGGAACATGAGTCTGCAATACAGTATATGGCCGGTGATTTTGGTACCGTACAACCTTCCCCCATGGATGTGCATGAAGAAGGAGTACAATATGTTGAGTTTGTTGATTCCGGGGCCCGGTTATCCGGGGAAGTGTCTCGATGTGTACTTGGGACCTTTGATTGAAGAGCTTAAATTTTTGTGGGACGTTGGTCATCCCACTTATGACAAGTACACGCACGAGATGTTCCAGATGCATGTCATGGTTGTTGGCACCATCAGTGATTTTCCTGCCCGTGGGATGTTGTCGGGCAACGTTGTTAGGGGATACAAGGCTTGTCCAGAGTGCCTTAGCGATGAGGGGAGCAGCAGTCATTGCAACAAGATATGCAGATTGGGTCACCGTGCTTTCCTTCCATATGATCACGAATGGCGGTTCGATGAAAAGACATTTGATGGGACCGTAGAACACGGCGTGCCTCCCAGAAGATGGACGGGGGAAGACATTTTAGCGGTGCTTAATGAGTACGATTTTGGGCAGCTCAGCAATCATCCCAACATTGTGGCCGCTATACCTGAAAGACCCGACAGGTACAAATTCTGGACACATAAGAGCATATTCTGGGAACTCCCATACTGGAGTAAGTTGTTGATCAGGCACTACCTGGATGTGATGCACATAGAAAAGAATGTGTGCGACAGTGTGGTGGGCACAGTGCTGAATTTGGAGGGGAAGACGAAAGACGGTCCTAAGGCACGCATTGATCTAAAAAAATGCGGAATAAGAAGACATTTGTGGTTGAAAGAAGGGAAGAAAAAAATGCCTCAAGCTCCTTACACCGTGAAGCCTGACCAGAAGAACCTAATTTTCAGGTGGATGAGTTGTGTGAAGTATCCTTCAGGCTATGCAGGAAATATTGCCCGGTGTGTGAACTTCCGGGACAATAAGATGTACGGGTTGAAGAGTCATGACTGTCATATCCTGCTGCAACGTCTCTTCCCTGTTTTCATTCGACCGTTCCTTCCCCGTCAGGTGGTGGAGCCGTTAGTAGCGTTGGGAAGGTTTTTCCAGAAGTTATGCACACGGGAAGTGTCTCGATGTGACCTCCGGGAAATGCAAATGGACATCATTTATATCATGTGTAAATTTGAGAGGATATTTCCTCCAAATTTTTTTGACATCATGCCTCACCTGATGATCCATCTTCCCGAGCAATTGTTGCTTACCGGTCCAGTACACTACACTTGGATGTATCCCATGGAAAGGTACGTTTTTTACTTTCATGAATTCCTCAATACATATACATGTTCAATAATCATAACATTTTGCAACTTGATTTACAGGCAACTTGGAGACTACAAAGATTATGTGGCTAATAAATCCGCTCCTGAAGGATGTATAGCTGAAGCATATATTGCGCACGAGTGCGTCACCTACATGAAGTTGTATTTAGGAGCGTTGAAGGAAACTCCGGAAACCATGCCGGTAGATGTACCGAAGTTCAATCTTTCCATAGTCTCCAGTGATGTTGAAGTGTATGGAATTTTGCCAAACTCCTACAAGTTGCAACCACATGAGCTAGTCATTGCCCACTGGTGGGTATTGATTAACTGTCCAGAAGTTGAATACTGGAAAGACATCCATCTCAATCATCCCAACATTGCCGGTGATCTCGAGTACCACAACAGGGAGTTCGCAGATTATTTTGGCGGTTGGGTACGTAATTTAATTTTTCTCTACGGGTTTATGTTTATTGCATAATTATCCATATTTACAGCTGAGATGGTTGGTTGCAGATGAACCATATTCAATCTGATGGTCACCCAAATTGGTCGCACGAACTAAGACTTCTAGCCATGAAGCCGATAGTCTCAAAAGTTTATCCGATGTGCAAGGTGAATGGCGTGCAATTTATATGCGAACAAAGAGACAGCAGAAAGAGAACACAGAATTCTGGGGTCATGGCACATGGTGGGCGGGATGGAGTTGACTATTACGGTGTTCTTGATTCAGTGGTGGAACTCGTTTACGGTGAAGGCATGACAGTGCACCTCTTCAAGTGTAGATGGTTTGATACTAGGCCGCAGAGCATGAAGACCGATCAGTACGGAATTTTATCGGTGAACACTGCTACAAGTTCTTACGAGGATGACCCCTTCGTTTTTGCCACATCGGTAAAACAAGTGTTTTATCTTGATGACCTTGCTAAGGGTGACGCGTGGAAAGTAGTCAACCTTGTGCACCCTCGAAACATTTATCGGCCGGCTACACTTGGAGAGGCCGAAGACGAGGAAGAAGATGTTGCGTATCAAGAGCCCAACGCAATAGGTATTCCTAACTCCTCTACCATTCGCCTTAATAATTTTAAAGCGGGTCGTTCGGTGCGAATTCGTGATGAAGAGCCAAGGCTTGTTGATGTTGATCCAAATCAAGAGTCAGACGAAGACTCTGGCGATGAGGAAATACATATATTACCAGACATTAATTCTGACACCGAAGAAGACTCATCGGATGATTCCGATTACGAGCCTTAGTTTTAATGTATGATTCCGATTAATTTGTATAATTTTTCAAAGACTTTTTCCTTTATAGTTTACACATGTTAAATTCATATTTCAGTTATGAATATATGAGATTTTGGTGATACATGATGAACAGGGTTTTTTAAATGTATGGTTTATGAATATCGTCTGTTTTTTTTTTCCCTGTTTTTTTACTTTAGCCGACGAAATATACTATAATTCGTCGGCTAAGATGTTGTTTGCCGACGAAAAAAGCCTTAATTCGTCGGCCATAGATGTTTTTTATTTATTTTTATTACACACTTTAGCCGACGAAATAAATTGTGATTCGTCGGCTAAACTACCTTAGCCGACGAAGAAAGACTTAATTTCGTCGGCTAAACTTGTTTTTTTATTTTTTTTAATTACTCACTTTAGCCGACGAAATACACTGTAATTCGTCGGCTAATATGGTTTTTGCCGACGAATAACCTAATAATTCGTCGGCTATAGTTATTTTTTTTATTTTTTAATTACATACTATAGCCGACGAATATGTTAGGGTATTCGTCGGCTAAACCCTAAAATATTTCTATTACCTACTATAGCCCTATGTTCGGTGGTTATTTTGCGTAAAATTTTTATACGACTTGTTGCGTGTCATCGGTTTAAAACTATTTTCAGTTGGAGGTCCGGCCAAAATACGTAATTTAGACGGTCGAACGACCTTTTCCGTGCGTTTAGGGGTTTGACTTACGAGATTGACCGTCCGGATCGAGCCCTTATTCTTTTCGGATCAAGTTGAATTTTTTCCCATACATGTATTTTATCATGATGGTCAGATCTGACGGCTGGATTTGTGTTTCTCAAGTTTGATCATCACGATCACAACATGTGTACTAATGTTGTATAATTTGTTTACCAAGTGTTATGTAAATGTTCCGTTTCAAAAACAAACTATACGTAGATCCTTCAAACGTAAAAAAGTCGTGAAATAAGACATGACTAGAATGGTGAAATAAGTCTACGGTTGAAAAATCACGGTATTCCGGTCATGTCTCGGTGCCGATAGTTGCGGTCAATTCAATTTTCCATTCTTTCTCCCTATGGGTAGCCCCGGGTTCGGTGGTTATTTTGCGTAAAATTTTTATACGACTTGTTGCGTGTCATCGGTTTAAAACTATTTTCAGTTGGAGGTCCGGCCAAAATACGTAATTTAGACGGTCGAACGACCTTTTCCGTGCGTTTAGGGGTTTGACTTACGAGATTGACCGTCCGGATCGAGCCCTTATTCTTTTCGGATCAAGTTGAATTTTTTCCCATACATGTATTTTATCATGATGGTAAGATCTGACGGCTGGATTTGTGTTTCTTAAGTTTGGTCATCACCAGAACAACATGCCAAATGTATAAAGGTTAAGCCGACGAATTTCAAAGGTTAAGCCGACGAATTTCAAAGGTTTAGCCGACGAATTTCAAAGGTTTAGCCGACGAATTTCAAAGGTTTAGCCGACGAATTTCAAAGGTTTAGCCGACGAATATATGTATAGCCGACGAAATTTTAATCTTTAGCCGACGAAAAAATTATTTCGTCGGCTAAAGTCCTCGGGTTTTAATTGCGAACCCTAGCCTCCTCCCTCATTTCTGCACTTTTTCAACCCTAGCCTCCTCCCTCCCGGTCTCCTCCCTCCTGCCTGACCCGGTCTCCTCCCTCCTGCCTGACCCGGTCTCCTCCCTCCTCCTCCCTCCCGGTCTCCTCCCTCCTGCCTGACCCGGTCTCCTCCCTCCTGCCTGACCCGGTCTCCTCCCTCCTCCTCCCTCCTCCTCCCTCATTTCTGCCGTTTCTCAACTCTCACCCGATTGCAGGTAACAACTGTTGTAAGTTGCTGTCGAGCAGTATAGGGAAATTTGGGATCCCTGCTTGGAGTTTATAATTTGATGTTATAGTTTATAATTTTGATGTTATAATTGGATTTTTGATGTTATAATTTTGATGTTATAATTGGATTTTTGATGTTATAATTTTGATGTTATAATTTGATGTTATAGTTTATAATTTTGATGTTATAATTTGACGGTGACTAGGATGAATCATGTGCAAATTTGCTATAGTATGAGAACATTTCCCAACATAATAAAAGAATATGCGCTAAAAAAACAGAAACCAAAACGTATTAATAAATTTATAATACGTATTAATAAAAGAACATTATTAACACATGTTAATAAATTATTAATAAAAGAACATTAATAAAAAAAACATTATTAATAAATTATTAAATTTATTAATAATTTAACACTAGATTAACTAGAGAATCGGGATGAAAACGCGAAGTTGAAGAAAGGAATAAAACTTGTAATTTAATTTTTATTAATTTAATTTGTGTTAATTAAATTTGTGTTAAATTAATTTGTGTTAATTTAATTATGTTAGTTTATGTGTTTATTTTTGAATATATGTGTTAATTTATTTTTGATTTCGAATTTAGTTTTACGATATGTTAGTTAATTTATGATGATGTTGATATATATAATATTGTTATGTAAGTAAAATATATATATATATATATATATATCTATATATATATTGGTATGTGCGTGTATCTATTTATTGAATAAGTATAATTTTAAAAATGTATAATTTTTTATAAAACAAAGACAAAATAATCTAAAGCCTTTAATTAATATTATAAATAGGATGAGCGGCTTTTTTCGATCGAAGAAGAGTTCGAAGGGCCAAAGGTCCGAATCGTCTGAGGGAACCTCTAGCAACCCTCAAACGACGTTTCAGGGCCACATGACAGCCAGACGTGCGAGCCTTTTGGAGGCGGCGCCGGAGGTGCCCGTTTCATCGAGGCAGGCGGCCGTCCCTCGTTCCCCGAGGCCCTTGACGGAGGTGTCTGCACCTCGTATGCCCGAGATACACCGGGCGCCCACTCCGGGTCCTACTTCTTCGGATAGTGGGTCATCTGGGGTACAGATGCCGCCGCCTCATCTGTTCCTTCCGCGGATGATACCGGCGATACCTGTAGTCGATGACTCAGGGACGCCGATTTATCCACTGCCCCCGCCAGTGGCTCCATCAGCGGCGTACCGGTTCCTGCCTTTTGATACGCCTCTTATTTCTGCGAGGGTATCATCATCGGCGACAGAGCCGGAATCCGTCGCGAGCTCCTCAGGTAATCAGTCAGGCAACTTGATTACTTTTAAAGGGTCATATATATATATTTTAATAATCAATTTGGCCGAATCATGTCATAGGCACAAAGAAGAAGAGAGGCCCCGTCACAGGGAAAGCTCTCGAGAAGATGGTGAGTACCATGGGGAGGATCCCCATCGATACTGACGGGGATGGCCACGCAGTATCGGGCGGGAAGTCGAGGATGTACTCCGGCCACGTGGGTGCTCTCATTAGGGATAGAGTCCCTATGCTGTGGTCCGACTGGGGCGAGGTCCCGCAGGAGGTTAAGGACATGGTCCACAACGCGATGTCGGTGAGTTTATGGAAGCATATTATGTATTAAATTGTTGATTTCTCGAAAAGCTAAACTAATAATAATCGGTTAAATACAGGTGTGGTTTGAGGTTCCCGAGCACCTGAGGGACAGCTGGGCCGACGTTACGCATGGGGGAAGGTACGTTGGGAAGTTAATGAAAAACAATTTTGTATGTGATATTAATAATATTTCTAATATTTTTGTTGTATCTGTAGGTACAAGGAGTGGAAGAACGAGCTGCGGACCCATTGGACTAAGCACGGGAACGCACGTTCTGGTACCCCTACTGAGTTCCAGTACAGGGAGTACGAGTGGCGTTGGCTTCTGACATCAGAATTCAACAACCCTCGTAAACAGGTATTTAAATAAATTAGTTAGTTAATTTAAAAATAAGTACGTGCGTTTTAAAATATTCTACTAATAGTTTACTTTTTTCTTTGAAGGCGGTTTCCCGGGTGAACGCTCAGAACCGGCAACGCAACACAAGGAACCATCATGCCGGTTCTAGACCGTTCGGTGTCTTCATGGACGAGGCGGCCAAGGAACATCCAGAAGTCAACCCCTACGTCTATACGTACGAGAAGGCATATCCTGACTCCCAGGAGGATATTGTAAGTCACTTTACGTTTTTAAATTTTTAAATTTATGTAAAAATTTTAATTAATAATTTTTTTCCTATCCATATAGGCGAGGGTGAGGGAGGCTAGTGACGAGGTCCTGAGTACCTTAGTGAGGGAGGGATGGCCGGACACGCAGGATTCCGAGATGTCCGAAGCCATGTCCCGGATCGACAATTCGGATCCGACGATTGGGGCGAGGATCATGGGCACAGCCTTCCCACCGAGAGGAAACAACTTCTACTGCCGAGGTCTAGGAAAGAGAGGCGAGGGGGTCCTGAAGAACACTCCAGGATTTCAACGAAAGGCAACCTCGACCAGTGGCAGCACCACGTCCACGATCAACAGGACGACTCAGCTAGAGTCGGAAGTTCAGAGACTACGAGAACAGCAAGCTGCTCAAGCTGCTCAAGCTGCTCAGGCTGCCTCGCAGGCTGCCTCGCAGCAAGCCTATATTGCCTCGTTGGCAGCCTTTAATACCGCGCAGGCAGCCTATGTTGCCGAGATATATGCCATCCAGCAGGCCCAGCAGCAGCAGATGTTGCAGTACATGCAGGACTTTGCAGCTGCCCAGAGTCAGGGACTTCCGCCTCCGCCCATGCCTCCGCCCATGACGCTACCCCAGCCGCCGCAACCTCCGCAGCAGCCCCCAGAAGATGACTTCAATTTAGACGATATAGACTTTACGTAGTTGATAATATACTTTTATGTAAATTGATACTTTTATGTAGTTCATATATTCTTTTATGTGTTTGTTGTTGGTTATATGAAATTGTTAAATATGTCTTTTGCAGCTTGCATGGAATGGTAATTCAGAAATTTCGGGGTTTTTTTTTTTTACTGGAATGCACTTATAGCCGACGAAAAAAGCCATAATTCGTCGGCTAGAGTTTTTTTTTTAAAAAAAAAAAAAAAAGTTTAGCCGACGAAATAAGCTTTAATTCGTCGGCTAAATGTCTATAAGGCCGACGAAAAATACAATATTTCGTCGGCC
Source organism: Fragaria x ananassa (assembly GCA_034370585.1). Lineage (NCBI taxonomy): Eukaryota > Viridiplantae > Streptophyta > Magnoliopsida > Rosales > Rosaceae > Fragaria > Fragaria x ananassa. The sequence continues at coordinate 22,237,479 of CP139762.1, read as the reverse complement.
ATAGATGTTTTATATTTTTTTTATTACAAACTTTCGCCGACGAATATTTTAAATTATTCGTCGGCTAAAGTTTGGAAGATAACCGACGACATTATTCGTCGGCTATAGTTCATACTTTAGCAGACGAAATAATGTCGTCGGCTATAGTATGACTATAGCCGACGATATTATTTCGTCGGCTAAAGGTTGGACTATAGCAGACGATATTATTTCGTCGGCTATAGTATGACTATAGCCGACGAAATTTTTTGTCTCGTCGGCTAAAGTCATTACAGACGACCCTTTCCCGACGACACTATAGCCGACGAAGGTTCGTCGGCTAAGGTTGTAGCCGACGAATTTTTTTAACAGGCCGATGAAAATTTTTCGTCGGCTAAACTGCCTGTTCTGGTAGTGCAAGTTATACAACATTAGTAGACACGTTGTGATTCCGATGACTAAAATTCACAAACCAAAATTCGACCGTCAGATATGATCATTATGACGAAATACGTCTATGGTAAAAAATTCAACTGGATCCGACAACGTTAAGGGCTCGATCGAAACGGTCAACCATAATCCATCGTCACTTATCACACGAAAACGCTCATATCTCCCTCTATATTACGTAGTTTGGTCAAACCTTCCACACAAAAAACTCTCACGTAGATGAGACGCAACTGCCCATATAAAAATTTTGAGACATTTACCTTCCGACGATAGGGCTCCCCATAAACCCGAATAACGGTAAATAGTAGACACGTTATGATTCCGATGACTAAAATTCACAAACCAAAATTCGACTGTCAGATATGATCTTTTTGATGAAAGATGTCTATGATAAAAAAATCAACTGGATTCGACAAAGAACATTCCTCGATCTAATAAAACTTAATTATGTAGATTTGTTATGATCCACATTTCTTTTTTTTTTGGGGTAATTAATGTGATCCCCTACATTGTCATGCATCTATATATTATCGTGGTTTGGGTGGCTGATGAAGTGGAAGGAAGAGTGAGAGAAGAAGACAGAGCTTTTGTTTGGGTTTGTCTCCTCTCTCAGTGAGAGCGACGTTCATCTCTAAACGGGAACTTTGCATTGGACGTTGCATCAGACTCATCATCATGTTTTTTCTGGCAGTGGCAGAGTTCAGAGAAAAAGCAGAGTTGACCCTTTAGTCTTTTACATACGGTAACATATACCGAGTGAATGTTGTGTTTTTACAAAGTTAGAATTGTTGGTGCAAAAAAAATTCGGGAGAGAGATTTCCAACAAAAATCTCGCTCATTTGATTCTTGTTCTATACGACGGTGAACCAAGGGGCAAAAGGTATTGTTGTTACTTATGTTGTTCCTCCTCCTCCCCTTCCTCTCTCTATAAACGCGTGAATTTATAGACCTTTTATTTCTTGATCCTCACTTCCCGTTGTAGTGGGAGTACTAGGAGGAGCATGTTCTTCATGAACGATCATGTTTCATGTCGTTTATATCTTGATATTGTTCATCTTGGGATTTGACCATCGAGCCTAATTTATTAAGTGGGGGGATGAAGCCGAAATTTTATACCTCCACAAGAATATATGTAAATTAAGTGACAAATGCTACAATATATGTCTATGGTGGCTATCAACTTAATTATCACCATTGCGCACTGAGAATTATGCCCAATTTGGTATTGAGTTTTGAGGATTAAAATCATTTATAATCACCATTTTAGATAGATTTTTTGTTTGGTAAAATCTTAAAACGTACGGTTTATGATGAACATATTCGGTTCGTTCATCTCTACAATTTTTCAGTGCTCCCGAAGGATCACATGGTAGTCTGATGTGGTTCTCTATACCATTTAAATTTTGACATGTGGATTTTTATAATGAAAATCAATTTCAGCGATTTTGTCAAAGACCATTTTAGGTTTCTTGTTGATTTTTTAAATCCTAACCCTTAAACGCTAAACCCTAACCATATATCCTATACCCTAGGCCAAACTCATAAAAAACCCAAGACGGTCATTTCACAAAATATAGAAAACCTTAGTTTATATTTTAGTTGTAATAAATACACATGTCAAAATTTAATTGGCAAAGAAGAACCATTCCAGACTGCCTCTTTCTAGAGCATTTAAAAATTTCTCCAAAACCATATCCATATTCTTTAGTAACTTATAAAATGTACGTGTGCATGTATAATTAAGCAAATTCAATTGTTAACTCGATCGCTGTTGAGGAATATATAAGAACCAGCTGGTTGATTCATCTAGCTCAGTACGTACGTACAAGGAATATCGTATATATGGAAATAGTCCAGAAAAGAAAATTATATATATATATATATATATATATATATATATATATATATATATGGGGATATCCATTATATGGGGTTCAACTCGATCAATCTTATTAACTGAAAATCATCATCAATCTATGTAGTTTATTGTTCATCAAAATCCCACAAGATTTAGGGAGAGTTAAGAAATACAATAATATCATGCCTATATCTCTACACTCTACTCAACTAAAGTTCCTCAATAGACCAAGTGATCTTTGTCGATCTCGAAGAATCTGTATAAACTTTCTCAATTAATATCGTATGATACAACTCTATATTATCTATCTCCTATGGCAATCGGGATTATATAAATAAATAAATAAAAAGGTTATTAAGGAATATGCATGTTCTTTTATATATAAAGCCAAGTTTAGAGTTTCTCTTTGTAATTTATTTTTCTCTTAAAAAGAAAAGGCAAAGGTTTTCAGTCTGTTCCCCAAACCCTAGTTTATCTCCCTCCCTATCGATCCCTGGTCGTATCTGAAGAAGAAATCAAAACTTTGACCGGCCGTCAAATTTATTTACATGGCTAGCCATGACGTTGACCGGGATGGTAAGAGAAATATATTTTCTCATTCTTCATATGTATCCTAGCTTGTGTTTCAAAAGCTTGGTTGAATATGGTGTTATATATTTTGGTTGGTTTTTGCAGGAGGAGTTCTGAGATCATATTCAGATTCACCACCAACTCATTATAGTTTGGACGTAAAATGTTTTAAAATAATAAATGAATACTATTCAGCCAAAGGATTTGAAACGGGGGTGTTCGGTGCTGGAGGTCACAGATGGTAAATACCCTTATCTATATTTTATCTTGTATTACAGAGTAGATGAGTGAGTTATATTTACATGAGGCATTGAATGTTGTACATATGATGAGGTCATGAAATTTCAAGCTTGAAGGAATTCTCTTAGAACCTCCATGCATGGATGTTTTGAATGGATTAGCGCACATTATAATGTGTTTAACTTTTCTCGTAGGAAACTGGTGATCTACTCGCAAGGAAACAAGAAAAGAAATGTGACAGACCACATCTCTGTCTACTTGGAACTGGCTCAAGTAACTTCCTTTCCCAGTGATTACGAAATATATGTTGATTTCAGATTCTTTTTACTTGATCAGAGAAAGGGCAAGTACTTAGTTCTTGAAGGTATTATATCTTTCTTAACCAGTTCAAATGAATATTATCAATGGATACTACTAGTACTGGTTACTTTCTGATTGTTCACTCTTTTTTCCTTCTCCAATGTTGCACTACTTAGATGCCTTTGCAAAGGAATTTTGCTTTCATCGGGATATGCTTCGCTCTCCCAGCTTTGATAAGCTTATGCCTCTTAAAGAATTTACTGATGCAACGAATGGATATCTCATTGGGGGCACCTGCGTGCTTGGAGCTGAGGTTTTCGTTTGTAAAGAAAGAACTAAAGGCATAAGAGAGTGTTTATCAAGGATAAATGATCTCTATATTGGCAAGCAGGTTTGGAAGGTTGAGCAGTTCTCAAAGTTGACTGATGAATATTGCATGTCTGAACCATTCGATGCTGGAGACCAGAAATGGTATCTCTCTTTACCCTTCTTATATTTGACCTTCTATTCCACACAAAAAAACAGATGAGATACTTGAATTTTGAACTAGAGATGTGTTTCTGTGTGTGTTTGTAATTTGACACATAACTTTTGCAACAAAACGAACCGTCCAGTTAATTAGCAATTGCAGAACTAATGGATGAAATGGCTCATACAATTGAACTTTTGAATTGCATGTGTTGGTTGTAGGCGGATAAAACTCTTTCCCAAGGGATTTGGCGAAGGAAAAGGAACTCATCTTTCAATTTACTTAGCGTTCGCTGATTGGAGAATAACTCCTCCGGTGACCAAAATATATACCGTGTTTACCCTGCGCATCGTAGATCAAAAGCATGGCAAGCACAAGACTTGGACAGGTAAAAATATATGTGACCGTTTTCTTTGTGTACAACTCTACATAATATATATCCCATACCGTGTTTACCCTGCGCATAGTATATTTGCTGCAGAGTCTTAATAACTGCAGTAAGTTAATATAGTCTTTTCTGCTTCCAGTTGAGTACTGTTTCACTGCCAATTCGTTGTCGTGTGGCAAGCCTCAGTTCATTAGTCTAAGCAACCTGGAGGCGGAAGGGTTTCTGAAGAAGAATACTTGCATTCTGGAGGCGGACGTCTTTGTCTATGGAGTTTCTAAAGAACTGTAGATTATTAGCTAAATAATCTATGAAGTATTTGTGCTGGATCATAGTTTCAGCGTTCATTGTGTCATTGACCTAATGTGTTAGAAGAGACATTGACCTAATATGAACTCTTTCATTGATGCTAGTAGCAAGATTTGTTGTTCATCAACAACCAAAAGAATTAGTTGTATATAATATGGCACCTGGTTTTCTATTAAGTTAGAGTAAGCATCCCTTATATAAATTTACAAAAGGTAAATAAAGAGAGTAGGCTCTTTTATGAAAGCACAGATCATACAAAAGGTAAGTAGTGTGAGGTCTGCAGAATCAACATTTCCCTTTGTTACTATATGCACTTAACAACTTCTCACTACATTAGGATCCTCAGGAGAAAATGCACATATCACTATTCTGTTTATCTATCTCATCTCTGACATAAACCAAATTTTGCAAACTCATCTGTCCTGCAAAGATATGACACTCTCCTAGCTAGCTACTCACTTCTCCCCGCGCCCTTCCAGAAAGGAAGTCAAACCCATTTCTCTTGTTTGATCTACTTAGTGTTTGTAGTCGCTAAGTTGTCTTACTTCCAGTGAGCTGTATAACGAATATTGTTATAGCTAAAGCAACCACTACTCGCTGAGCTTCTTAAACAAACTTGGCACAGAAGTTCAAGCCTTAATATTTTGCCTCAACAAAGGCATTAGAGTTCTGCATGAAATTTCCCAAAAGGTGAAGCTTTAACTTAGTGGTAAGCTTGCAAAGGCAAATAGGCAATAACAGAAACAGGTTTATGTGTTTGTTGAAAGTGGCTTTGGAAACCAAAAGCTAGCTGAGGTCTAATAAGTTTTGAAACTAAAACCTTGTTCTTCTTTTTTACCAAATTACAGGTGCTTGTCAATAGAACAAGCAGATCACTCAATGAAAAGTACATACTGATAGAAGTCCTATAGGATCTAGTGTTATTAGGAATCTAAAATAACATGTAGAGATTTCTCAATTCAGTGCTTGAGAGTGTCCCTCTTCGGGTGTTTCTAACGAAGAAGAAACGAAACAGCCTAAACCAACAAGTCCTATAGGAAAACAAGGCTGTTTGATTTGAACCAAGGCAGGCTGCAAAGCTCTCCGCTCGCGTCTCCAAGAAGACCGTCAGTCTCCGATCCCCTAATTTCTCTTTTCCATTTTCAATTTCGGTTTCGAATCCCTAATTTCACTCCGCTTCGTTTCTCTTATAGGTTCCCAAGACCCATCTTTGGTGAGAGCCACTGAGATCATAAGACCAAGTGTAAGACCCATCTTGGGTGAGAGTCACCGAGATTGTACTAAGTAAAAACCCACCTTAGCTGAGTTCTACCAATATATTCATTCCACCAAGATTGGCACTCGCCCGAGAGGCATAAGTAATCAACCGAAAGACAAATTTTATATCATCCCTTTAACAACGAAGCAAGCGGCTTGATAAACCACGGACGACGTTAACACCCCGTCACTCGAGTAGTAACACCGAATATGGAAAGGCTCGCTACCCTTATCCATGAAAGAATGCAACACCCGTTCAACCCACGTCATGAGTCCGGACTTAGGGGGACTATGGGTGGGACCCATTCGAAATAGTATACTAGTCTTCGGGCTTATTTTAGCAAGTCCCCACTCAAGATGTATCTTGGACGGGAACTTAGGGGGACTTGTAGTCGGTTGTGTATAAAACAACCTCTCAAGCCCGTAAACTAGTAAGCATCCCCTCATGGTTAAGACAACTGAGGCCGTCCACCGAGAAAAGGACGGGTCGGGCCCGACCTCAGTGGCAGCCTTGGGCCGGGAACGGTCTCGGAAGGTATAAGGAAACTTGGAGTTTGAACTAACAGCAAAGGGGAGTTGTCCCACATCGGTTTTCAAGTCAAGAAAGACCAACTCATGAGCCATAAATATAGCCCAGCCACCAGCTTGTCAGGTATTATTAACTACCCTCATTAATTATACTCGGCAAAGATATTGACTTAAGCTTCGGATGATGAAAGACCGGAGGCCCCCGGTCACCCTTATTATTGCAGGTTAGCGGGAGGATAACCAACCATCACAACCAGAAGAAAGGCTTTAGCCGACGAAAAAAAAAAACCAGGCCGACGAATTTTTTTTTCGTCGGCTAAAGTGGACTTTAGCCGACGAAATTTTCCTTCGTCGGCTAATTAAAAATATTCGTCGGCTATGATCAACTTTAGCCGACGAAATAAAAATTTCGTCGGCTAAATAATTTTTTCCGTCGGCTATAGTCTGTGAACTTTAGCCGACGAAATTTTCAAAACTTTAGCCGACGAAATTTTCAAAACTTTAGCCGACGAAATTTTTAGAGTTTAGCCGACGAAATTTTTAAAAGTTTAGCCGACGAAAAATATAATTTCGTCGGCTAAAGTGTCTTATATTTACAAATTTTGATGCAATATGGTCCTACGCAAAAAGGGGTGTAACTTTTGATCCGTCCGTCAGAAATTGCTGAAATTTTGGCAGCAGCTCCGCAGGCCCAAATCCAAGCTAACTTTCTTTCGGGGCCTATCCGACCGTCGGATCTAGCGATCCGAGGCTTTTTATGTAATTTTCTGTTTTTAGGGTTTGGTCTTTTTCTTTTAAAACTGCGGTCAATCCTATTTACCGTTATTATTTCTTAAGGGGAGCCCTATCGTCGAAAGGTAAATGTTTTAAAATTTTTATATAGGTGGTTGCGTCTCATCTACGTGAGAGTTTTTCGTGTGGAAGATTTGACCAAACTACGTAACATAGGGGGAGATATGAGTGTTTTCGTGAATTTATAGACTTTAGCCGACGAAAATATATGAAAAGTCGTCGGCTAAGGTCAAAAAATTTCAAAATTTTTTAGGCGGTAAACCAAAGTTGGAGGAAAATTTTCAAAGGACTTTAGCCGACGAAAATATATGAAAAGTCGTCGGCTAAGATGGTTTTTGCCGACGAATAACCTAATATTTTGTCGGCTATAGTTATTTTTTAATTTTTTAATTACATACTATAGCCGACGAATACGTTAGGGTATTCGTCGGCTAAACCCTAAAATTTCTCTATTACCTACTATAGCCCTATATTCGGTGGTTATTTTGCGTAAAATTTTTATACGACTTGTTGCGTGTCATCGGTTTAAAACTATTTCCAGTTGGAGGTCCGGCCAAAATACGTAATTTAGACGGTCGAATGACCTTTTCCGTGCGTTTAGGGGTTTGACTTACGAGATTGACCGCCGGATCGAGCCCTTATTCTTTTCGGATCAAGTTGAATTTTTTCCCATACATGTATTTTATCATGATGGTCAGATCTGACGGTCGGAATTCTGTTTCTCAAGTTTGATCATCACAATCACAACATGCATACTAATGTTGTATAACTTGTTTACCAAGTGTTATGTAAATGTTCCGTTTCAAAAATAAACTATACGTAAAACCTTCAAACTCTAAAAAGTCATGAAATAAGATATGACGAGAATGTTGAAATACATCCACGGTTGAAAAATCACACTATTCCGGTAAATATTCGGTGCCGATAGTTGCGGTCAATGCAATCACAACATGCCAAATGTATAAAAATACTTTTAGCCGACGAATTTCAAAGGTTTAGCCGACCAAATTTTCAAAGGACTTTAGCCGACGAAAATATATGAAAATTCGTCGGCTAAAGTCGAAAAATTTTCAAAATTTTCAACCAAAATTTTTTGGCGGGCAACCAAAATTTTCAAAGGACTTTAGCCGACGAAAATATATGAAAAGTCGTCGGCTAAAGTCGAAAAATTTTCAAAATTTTCAACCAAAATTTTTTGGCGGTCAACCAAAGAGTTTAGCCGACGAAAATAAATAATTTCGTCGGCTAAAGTTCTTTATATAGCCGCAAATAAACCCAACACTAGACATATTGCGGCCCCTCCTCCTCTTCCTCCTCCTCCTCCTCCTCCTCCTCCTCCACACAACCACCACAAATAAACCCAACACTAGAAATATTGCGTCCCCTCCTCCTTCTCCTCCTCCACCTCCGCCACTCTCTCTCCTCACCCCACCGTCCACTCTCCACCCCCACGCGCCCAATGGCCACCTACCGCGCCCTCCTCTCCCTCAAGTCCTCCCTCGACGACCCCGACTCCCGCCTCTCCGCTCTCCGCCTCCTCAACCTCTCCAACAACGTCTTCAACCGCACGTTCCCGCCGGAGCTCTCCAACCTCACTAACCTCCGTGTTCTCGACCTCTACAACAACAACCTCACCGGCGTGTTGCCAGTTTCGGTGGCAACTTTTCACTGTATATCACAGTTTCTCTGTCAAGATTCTCCACACACAAAAAAAAAATAAAAAAAAAGTTTCTGAAGTTTTTTTTTTCAAAACCCAGCAACTTTAGCCGACGATATTCAAACATAATATTCGTCGGCTATAGTATTTTTTAATTTTTTTTAATAAGGTTTAGCCGACGAAATAACCTAATATTTCGTCGGCTATAATTATTTTTAAATTTTTTTTATAATGTTTAGCCGACGAATAACCTAATATTTCGTCGGCTATAGTTATTTTTTTAATTTTTTAAATAAAGTTTAGCCGACGAATAACCTAATATTTCGTCGGCTATAATTATTTTTTAAATTTTTTTACAACGTTTTGCCGACGAAATACTTCGTCGGCTAAAGTCTGGGACTATAGCCGACGAGATTTTTTTCGTCGGCTAAAGTGGGACTATAGCCGATGAAAAAAAAAAGTTCGTCGGCTAAAGTCATTACAGACGGCCTTTTCCCGACGACACTATAGCCGACGAAGGCTCGTCGGCTAAGGTCTTAGCCGACGAATTTTTTTAACAGGCCGACGAAAATTTTTCGTCGGCTAAAGTGCCTCTTCTGGTAGTGCATCTATCAGATACGTCATCAGCTTCCGCAAACCTCATCCAGGATTGTGCAGAAACAAGCCCTAATTTTAAAAATTTTATTCCCATTAACAAAATCAAATTTAAAAATTTCCAAGAGTCACCTTAAATATCAGAAAGATAATTATACTCTTAATGAATTAAATAAACTACAATAGACCATTATAAGAGTATATTATAAAATAAAGTTTCTATGACCGGATTCCCACGAGGCCATGACCAATGACGTTGACCGGGCTCCGGCAACCATTGACCAGGCTCCGACGACCTTTAACCGGACTCTGACGAAAGTTAGGGGATCTATTGGGGTAGTAGGGGGTCTGTCGGGGGTATATTGGGGGCAGTAGGGGGTCTTTTGGAGGTAATATATATGGGGTCTGTCCGGGAGTCTACTGAGGGCAGTAGGAAGGTCTATTGGGGGCAATATGAGGGTCTACTAGGGGTAGTAAGAGCAAACGACCTGCGTTTTCTCCACTTCCCACAAAATAACAAGAAAACTCGAAAGACATATACAAAGGAAGATCAAAATCATAAAAACACAACTGAGAATTTTATTCATTACAATTTATGGGTTTGTCTTTTGATATACATGCGTTTTCAAAAAAAATTACATTCATCTATCATTACCACATGATCACATTCCAATCAGTTCCCAAAATTCATATGACAAAAATCAAAAACACACAGCAACATTGTGTAGGAACAGAGCAAAAGTATAATGTAATTACTCAAAATTAAAACACTTGGACATTTGACGCCCTACATTTTTGTCGATGTAATTGTTGACCAACTTTCCTATTGGAATCAGGTTGGTATAAATTTAAACAAATTAGTAATTGTGACCCCGCATCTCAATTACCCCAGACCAATACATGAGATAAAGATTAACCCAGGTGCTAACCTAACTACGTGGATTTCACTTAAGACCCATATTTAACCCTGAGTAATTCTTTTCTGGTGGATGTTGTTTTTGATCCATTCTTTCGTCCAACCTAACAAATTAGTCCATTGCTGCACGTGCTCTTATATACTTTTTAAGCTGCTTCCTCCACAATAATGATGATTTTGTCAAGTGATTAATGGATTTAATGCATATATTCCCCAAATTAATATTGGGTTAGTGATCATTATCCCAAAAAAAAAAAGAAAAAAAAAAGGGGTAATTGGCTCTTATTCTCAATTATCCTGAAGCGGTAAATACCGAGAAAATCTTCACATCTTCACAGTCCTGTGAGTCTTGTCAATTCTCACACACTGACACAAGCTCGACTCAAAACTCAACGCATCGTCTTCTCCCGCCAAAACACCTCACAAGGACCATGCTCGACCTTCTCCCAAGCTCTCCGCTCGCGTCTCCAAGAAGACCGTCAGTCTCCGATCCCCTAATTTCTCTTTTCCATTTTCAATTTCGGTTTCGAATCCCTAATTTCACTCCGCTTCGTTTCTCTTACAGGTTCCCAAGAAGAGCTTGAACTCTGCGTTTTCTTCAATCTCTGAAGATCTGCAAGTCCAGCACTCGGTGGATTCCACTCCGATCTCTGTCATTTCTGAGATCGACGAGGTTAATCGCGATGCCGACGTCACCGAGGTTACCTCCATCTTCAATCTGATTTTGAAATTGATCATCGCTCTTTTGGATTTCATATTATAATCGGCTAAAACTACACCTGTATATGATTTGTTGCTTCGATTAGTGTTGCTGTTGTAAAGCTTTGGATGAATTTATAACGTGCGTCTTCAGAGTCCACGATTTCAAGCCATGCCTCTTGGAGTGTTGCTAAATGTGAAAATGATGGCTCAAAGTTTGGTTCTATCGGGGCTGAGGTTGTAGCAAGCTTTCTCAAGCAAGCTCGGATTCAGGTCTTAAACTCTGCTGGTGTGGATGCCAAATCCAAGAAGCTTCTGGATGCATTGGTTGAGATTGTGATAGAGGATTTCCACACTGTGCCTGAAGAGAGGGACCATATTGCTGAACTTCTTTCAGCAAAAGCTAAAATACTGGTTGTGTGTTCTTTGCTGTGGATCCTTGCAATGGCTGTGTTTTTGGTGTTCAGCTCTGGAGCACAAGGCACTTTTCCTGGACAACTGCCTACTTGAACTCTTACTCTAGAGGTGCATCAATGGTCTGATCATCAAGATGAATGGTATGCTGGATTGTCTTGGGATAGTAGGTATGATTTTACCCTCCATTAGATATTGTCCAATGTTTCAGCTGATATAATATTGTTCTCAGACTCTCAGTAGTCAGTACTGTGTCAGTGGTTATGGATCGTTCATTTTACAGTAAATAGCTATTTCAGTGTAATTTTCTGGAATTGGAATGCGATTGTTACTGTTTTCCTCTGTGATTTATATGCTTGTGAGTAGTAAGAGCTGAATCTGATTACTGTATTCCCCTCTTTGGATAACGTGATAATATACTCTGAAATTAGTGAATGTTTCTGTAGAGAAATGTACACTCAGTGTTGTATGCCTCTAATGCTTGTTAGGTTTTAAGAACGCATGTTCATTTTATTGTTAACAAATCTGGTTACTCGTTTAAGGAAACAAAATATGTGTGTGCAACTCATGTTCTCGTCATTGCAAGGATGAGACTGAAGAGTTCTTAATTTTTATAAAAGGAAATTTTGTTCTTATATACTGTGGAGAGCAGAAAATTAGTAGTAGGTAACCCACACCCTGTTTGCTATACATGTTTGAACCAATGGGCTCTTTAGATATTGGTACTTGAAATTGTAGCATCATTCAGACCACAGGACATCAGGAACTTTATGCTTTAAAGTCATTTTTTTCATGCCTTAGATCTACAGAGAGAGATTAACATGTCCATGGTTGTGCACTGAGTCGGACCTAGATGTAAAGGGCTACAAAAATCCATGTGTTCAACATAAAATTCTTGTCAAAATTCCATGTACATCTTAAGTACATAGAGGGTCATGTATATCGTTCTGAGTATATAGAACCCACATTTGTTTTATTAAAAGATTCATACCTAGTTGTGGTCTATATTTATGCATTCTTTGCTGACATGCTGTGCATTAACTAGGTGTCTAGGTTGATGCCCCAATAGATTCTTGCTTACTTCAATAGTTTTATGCAATAAATATGACTCCTGAAGTCTCAATACGATCATCTTGTTTTCCATGTTCAGTTGTTAGCCTTTTTTTTTTTTTTTTTTTTTCGATTACTTGTTAGCTTTGTTTGGCAACTCATAGTCTATCTGAACACCATTTTGCAAGCTTAACCCATGTTAGATGTTTTATAGCTAATTACTATAGAGTGCTGGGTTGGTAAAATTTTTAATCACCCGGGGCTCTTATTTCTTTTGTTTTGGGCTTCATACAAGGTGGGTGTACTAGGAGATTACAAGGTTAATTTGCTCTTTGTTGGGTGGGTTTGATGTAGTTTCTACGGAACGGTTCTTTCTATCGCCCTCACTGGGCTGGGGGGGGGGGGGGGGGTGCAGGGATCGTTTTTGTACTGCTTGCTGAGCTAATAAAGTTTGACCTTTTTCGATCAAAAAAAAAAAACTGGTTGATAATTAGCTCAGTACAATTATCGTATATATGGATATATCCATGAGTAAGAGAGTAGTGAACCGGCTGACGGCTGTAATCGTATATATCGTATCAATAGTGAACCAACTGGTTGAATCATTTAGCTCAGGGTAAGTACTTAGTACTTGAAGGTATTATCTATGATCTATCTAAACTAGTTCATCAAAGTATACGATCACTAGAGATATGTGGACTACTGGTTACTTAATTTCTGATTGTTTTTCATTTCCTGTTTTCTTTTTGAATGTTGCATTACTTAGATGCATTTGCAAAAGAAATTTTCTTTCATAAAGTGATGCTTCGCTCTCCTAACTTTGATAAGCTTATGCCTCTTAAAGAATTTATTGAGCCTTGAATGGATATCTCAATGAGAACACATGTGTGCTTGGAGCTGAGGTTTTCGTTCGTAAAGAAAGAACAAAAGGCAACAGAGTGTTTATGAAGGATAAATGATGCCTTTGTGGGCAGGCAGGTTTGGAAGGTTGAGTAGTTTTCGAAGTTGACTGATGAATATTGTATGTCTGAACCATTCGATGCTAGATACCAGAAATGATATTTCTCTTTAGCCTTCATATATTCGTCCTTCTATTTTGTAAAAAAACATACGTGTGTTTGTAATTTGACATATAACATTTGCATTACGATAACAACACGAATTGTCCAGTTAATTAGCAATTGCAAAACTAATGGAAAAAATGGCTCATACAATTGAACTTTAGAATTGCATGTGTTGGTTGTAGGCGGATACAACTCTTTCCCAATGGATTTGCCGAATGAAAAGGAACTCATCTTTCTATTTACTTGGCATTGGCTGATTGGAAACCAATTCCTCCGCTGTCCAAAATATTTGCAGCGTTTACCCTGAGCATCATAAATCCAAAGCACGGCAAGTCGGCCAGCATAAGTCAGGTAAATATATTTGACCCTTTTCTTTCTGTACAACTTTACATAATATCCCATATAAATAGTAAGCTCTGGACAGTATATTTGCCGCAGAGTCTTAATACCTGTGCAGTAAGTTAATACACTCTTTTCTGCTTCCAGGTGGGTGAACACTGTTTCACTACCAAGTTGTTGTCGTGTGGTAAACCTCAGTTCATTAGTCTAAGCAATTTGGAGGCGGAAGGGTTTCTGATGAAGAAATACTTGCATTCTGGAGGCAGAGGTTTTTGCCTATGGAGTTTCTAAAGAACTGCAGATTATTATAAAACCTTTTTTTTTTTTTTTTTTTTATCCAAATCGCAGGGTACTTGTCAATGGAAAGTACATACTGGAAAAAAGTGCTATAGGATCTAGTGTTATTAGGAATCTGAAACAACATGTGGAGATTTGTCAATTCAGTGCTTCAGAGTGTCCCTCTTCGGATGTTTCTAATGAAGAAGAAACGAAAGAGCCTAAACTAACAAGTCCTATAGGAAAACAAGGCTGTTTGCCTTGACCCAAGGCAGGCTGCAAAGAATTAATGAAGGATCCGGATTCGGCCTTTTCTCATCATAATCCTAAGCCAACACCCACCATATGTTTGTCCTCCATCACAAAGCCTTAGTACTAATCAGTAATCTGTATGATACTGATCGAATCTGTACCAAGAACATGTATAATACAAAGGTCAATTCACAAGTCACAACAACTAAAGATAGAATTAATAGGAATTATATAATTGTTTATGAATAATGCAAGCTACTCTCTTACTATCATGTATATATTATCTAATTCAAAAAAAAAAAAATCATGTATATATTATCATGTATGAGAAAATCTTTGTCCAACCACATAAATGCGCCCTTCAAAACCGCCCATTTTCTTTAGGTAACTCATCAAGTGTGTGTGTGTGTAATTAAGCAAATCCAACTGTTAACTCAATCAATTATTGAGGAATAAGAACCAGCAGGGCAATGAATCGTATATATGGATCGAAATAGCCCAGAAAAGAAAATTATATATAGTAATATTGTTCATCAAAATCTTACAAGATTTAGGGAGAGTTAAGAAATACAATGATATCATGCATATATCTCTACTCGACTAAAGTTCCTCAATCGGCCACCTAATATCTTTCTCAATCTCGAAGAATCTGTATAAAACTTTCTCAATCTGTATATTATCTCATTTGGGAATTGGGAGTAAATAATTAAAAAGGTTATTAAGGAGGATCCCCCTATATATTCTAAAATATAAAACCACTACTACTCTTTGTAACTTATTCTTCTCTTCAAAAGTATGTTCCCCAAACCCTAGTTTATCTCCCTCCCTATCGATCACTGGTCGTATCTTGGTATATAGTTCTCAGTCGTCCGAAGAAGAAAGCAAAGCTTTGACCTGCTGTCCAATTTATTTACATGGCTAGCCATGACGTTGATCGAGATGGTACGTAAGATACATATTTTCTCATTCTTCATGTATCCTAGCTTGTGTTTCAAAAGCTTGGTTGAATATGGTGTTATATATTTTGGTTGGTTTTTGCAGGAGGAGTTCTGAGATCATATTCAGATTCACCACCAACTCATTATAGTTTGAGCGTAAAATGTTTTAAACTAATGAATGAATACTGTTCAGCCGACGGTTACGAAACGGGGGTGTTCAGTGCTGGAGGTTACAAATGGTAAACGATTTGTATTACAAATTAGATGAGTTATATATTTACATGAGCCATGCATGCATGTTTAGGGAGGAGACTTCACTCTGAAAATTGTATCTCAGGCCATGCCACTGTTTCCTTTTCTGACCAATTGGTACACAATCCCTTCATTCTTTAGGTTTACATCTCCTAGCCAAATCCATGTCATCTTGTTTGAATTAATATAAATTTTGTATGTTGAATTGTTACTAAACGGTTTTCCATTTGGCTAATTGTTGCTACTCCTTAAATGTTGTGCGTATGAGGTCCTGAAATTTCAAGTTTAATGGAATTCTCTCAGAACCTCTATGGATGTTTTTGAATGGATTCACACTATTTCACACATTATAATGTGTATAACTTTTTTAGTTTACATATAATGTGTATGACTATGATCATAGGAAACTGGTGATCTACCCCAGTGGAAATAATAAAAGAAATGTGGCAGACCACATCTCCCTCTACTTGGAACTGGCTGAAGTAACATCACTTCACATTGATTACGAAATATATGTTGATTTCAGAATCTTTTTACTTGATCAGAAAAAGGGCAAGTACTTAGTTCTGGAAGGTATTTTCTGATCTATCTAAACTAGTTCATCAAAGTACTAATCACTAGAGATATGTGGACTACTGGTTACTTAATTTCTGATTATTTTTCATTTCCTTTTTTCTTTTTGAATGTTGCATTACCTAGATGCGCTTGCAAAGGAATTTTGCTTTCACAAAGTGATGCTTCGCTCTCCCAGCTTTGATAAGCTTATGCCTCTTAAAGAATTTACTGATGCCTCGAATGGATATCTCAATGAGAACACCTGCGTGCTTGGAGCTGAGGTTTTCATTCGTAAAGAAAGAAGAAAAGGCGAAAGAGAGTGTGTATCAAGGATAAATGATGCCTTTATGTGCAAGCATGTTTGGAAGGTTGAGCAGTTCTCAAAGTTGACTGATGAATATTGCATGTCTGAACCATTCGGTGCTGGAGACCAGAAATGGTATCTCTCTTTACCCTTCTTATATTTGACCTTCTATTCCACACAAAAAAACAGATGAGATACTTGAATTTTGAACTAGAGATGTGTTTCTGTGTGTGTTTGTAATTTGACACATAACTTTTGCAACAAAACGAACCGTCCAGTTAATTAATTAGCAATTGCAGAACTAATGGATGAAATGGCTCATACAATTGAATTTCTGAATTGCATGTGTTGGTTGTAGGCGGATAAAACTCTTTCCCAAGGGATTTGGCAAAGGAAAAGGAACTCATCTTTCTATTTACTTGGTATTGGCAAATTGGAAACCAATTCCTTTGCTGTCCAAAATATTTGCAGAGTTTTACCTGCGCCTTGTAAATCAAAAGAATGGCAAGCACAAGATCACTTGGACAGGTAAATATATATTGACCCTTTTCTAATATCCCTATAATAGTAAGCTCGTGACAATATATTTGCAGTCTTAATAGCTGTGCGGTTAGTTACTACAGTGTTTTATCACTTTTATGCTTCCAGGTAAACATTGTTTCACTACCAAGGTGTCGTCGTTCGGTGTATCAGAGTTCATTAGTCTAAGCAATTTGGAGGCGGAAGGGTTTCTGATGAAGAATACTTGCATTCTGGAGGCAGAGGTCTTTGTCTATGGAGTTTGTGAGCAATGTGTTAACACCTAGTAATTAAAATATTTGTCTTGAATCCTAGTTTCAGGGTGCAATTGTGCCTTAAAATGTGTTAGAAGAGACATGGACCTAATATAAATTTTTTTTTTTTTTTTGGAATGTAATATGATCTCTTTCATTGATGCTAGTAGCTCATCAACAACCAAAATAATTATTTGTATATATTATGGCAGCTGCTGTAATAAAGTATGTAGTAGATTTATTATGACCGAGATAAAGGATATATATGCCTTCAGCATTTCGATATGCATTTGTAGTTTCTCTTGTTTTCACTTTTCAACATGTTACCTTGAAACCTTATACATGATGACTAAACAGATAAAGGATCTCAACTATTTTCACTCCTGGATCTCTCTAGTTTTTTTTTTTTTTTTTTTAAATAGAGGCTAAGCGGCCGCCCTTATGTCTTAACCATAAATGAAACCGCATAATACACGGGGGGGGGGGGGGGGGGGGGACATAAAACCTAAACCCTAAATTGTCTAAACATCTCAAAATAATATCATGAGTTTTCAATCCTGTGCATTTTGACAAGCACAATTTAGCAAGGAGTACGTCATTGGCTACTACATTTGCTTTACAAATTTAGCAACATACCTGTGTTGATACCCAAAAAATCAATATTCATGCTTAATACATATTACAAGCTCAATAACAAAATACACATGTGAATTACATTCGGAAATGCAAAAGTTACGTATTTAATTGAAGTCATGCCACGCATGTGGACCCAAGCCGGCCACAATCATGCTCTTGGGGCTTGCAGATGTGGGTGTGGTGTGGAAGGTTACGGAAACGCAAAATGCTCATTTGTTGATTTGACGTCGTTGGTGATTTCGGTCTTGGGCCCGAAATCCAAGCCCAACGACTTCAACCGATAAATGAAATGGTGAACATGCATGAGAATATTGGGCCGATCCTTTTCTTTCCTTTAGACCTAAGGCCCAACTATGCTTAAACCAAAGTCAATTCTCGTTTCCCAAATCTCTTGACTTCTTCTTCCTTGCAGCAACCAATTACCCAGATTCCTCCCTCCTTGCAGCAACCATACATCTAGTCCAAACCATGATCTCTCAAAGCTATCACCTTATCTTTCTAAGAAGAACCCTTGAAACCAGTCAAGGAGTGTCATCTTCTCCCGAAATCACAAGCTCAGTCTTCACAATCTCTCTTGTCTACATCGTTCCGGGTTTTATGCTATCATGTCTCTATCACTGCAGCAATTAGCAGTCATCACAAGTAAGCTTCTCAAGAAAGCTTCTTTTTCCTGGTTTTTAGGCAGAAATCATGTATCCAGAAGACTACTTTGTTTTACCCAGATATTTATATGTTTTTGTTCATCAAAACCTTATCCATTGAGCCTATAAAAGAAGAGTCCATGCAGTAGAAAGGAGATGGGGATCTGGTAAAAACCCAGAAAATGCCTAGAATCAACTTTCATGCCCTCAAGCATTCAAGTCTTCAAGCCTCCAAACACCAAATCCAATTCTTAATCACCATTCCAAACAGCCACCTATGATCTCTATTTTTTTCCAAAAATCCCTTACCTAAGAAACCCCCTAGATTCTCTCACCGCAATGCGTTTCTAACTCTCACACCATGCTTTCATGCTGTCAAGCTCCTTTCAATTCTCAGGTCATCTGAGTCACGAACAAATTTTTCCCATTGATTGGATTATTGGGTGGAATTCGGCCAAGTTGCAATTTAATTCAAAAAAGCCCCCTACATTTTGGCGCGGTGTGTGATTCAATGGACGAGCAGCCCCCTGTTGAACATTATCATGCGAGCTGGATAGCAGTTCGCATGCAAAGATGACCTCGCGCGGAGGCTGAAGCCCTAAAGCAAAGGCGAGATGGCTTCGTGTCAAAGCAGATGCCATAAGGTGGGGCGAGATGACTTCGCGTCAAAGCAGAAGCCCTAAAGGCGAGATGGCTTCGCGTCAAAGCAGAAGCCCTAAAGGCGAGATGGCTTCGCGTCAAAGCAGATGCCCTAAGACGGGGCGAGATGACTTCGCGTCAAAGCAGAAGCCCAAAAGCAAAGGCGAGATGGCTTCCAAGCGAGGCGAGATGGCCTCCAGGCCAGGCGAGATGGGCTGAAGCCCTAAAGCAAAGGCGAGATGACTTCGCGTCAAAGTAGATGCCCTAAGGCAGGGCGAGGTGACTTCGCGTCAAAGCAGAAGCCCTAAAGCAAAGGCAAGATGACTTCCAGGCGAGGCGAGATGGCTTCCAGGCGAGGTGAGATGGCCTTCAGGCGAGGCGAGATGGGCTGAAGCCCTAGAGCAAAGGCGAGATGACTTCGCGTCAAAGCAGATGCCCTAAGGCGGGGCGAGGTGACTCCGCGTCAAAGCAGAAACTCTAAAGCAAAGGCGAGATGACTTCTAGGCGAGGCGAGATGGCTTCCAGGCGAGGCGAGATGGCGTCCAGGCGAGGCGAGATGGCGTCCAGGCAAGGTGAGATTGCTTCCAGGCGAGGCGAGATTGCTCCGCGCAGGGGACCTCGCGAAGAAGAAAGACGCGTTACCCGCATGCACGCCAAGCCTGTCTCTAACACCAAATTCAAACCTTCAAGCCAAAACCTCACCAGCCATCATTCAATCCCTATTCTTTAAACCCAAATTCTTTCCAGAAAACCCAATCCTAAAACCCAGTCCAATTCTCATCACTGCGGTGTACCTTTAGCTCACACGCCGGCTCACGCCACAAGCCTATTTCGTCTTTGAATCACGCACAAGATTAACCCAGTAATCCAACTATTTGGGTTAATCTTGGCCTAGTTATCTTTCAATAAAAAAGAAAAAGAACCCTCACAACCGGAAAGACAATGCTCAAGTGGAGCCATAAGTTACTACGTCTAACAACTTTCTTACCATGTTGTCACTAGAAGATAGTACCAGTGAAACTAAATTTCATCCTGTCACTAGGGGGTTGCGACCATTTATCAAAGCAAGGAACTCACCGTCCACCTAGAACAGACATTGTATGCAAGAAACGCAAACCGTGACAAAGCCCACCACTTCTTATTGAAAGCAGTAAATAGTTAAAAACTAAATAAAATAAACCACGTAAAACAAAAATAAGATAGATTAACCTAAAGCCCAGAAGGAGAGTCCAGGCCCAGGTCCAAGCTTGAACACAGGAATCTGGGAAGGAACCGGCCGTTCTCGGCCTTAGTGCAGTCGCCGTCAACAAATCTCCCCGAGCGCCGCCCCTCCACTCCCGTCGATCTCTCCGTAAGCCGCCACTGCACCCTCGACGGGTCGCCGTCGTCGTCAGGCCAATAACTCGGCCGCGCCAAGAGCAAACGTTGATCTCTCTAGTTAGAAAGATTAAAAGTTTGTTCGTTTAGTTTCTATCTTCTCGATTAGTTTTGCCGTTTTGGATTTGTCAATGGACAACATACTATTATTGTGATCGGTTGTGCGTGAAACAACCTCTCTAGCCCGTAAACCTCCAGGCATTCCACCATAACCGTGGCCGATTTAAGGATCCTGCCCATAAGCTGGATGGGCCGGGTTAGTCATGGCCGTAACACTGGGCTCAGGACAATTGCAGGCACGAGAGAAATCCACCTTCAAACTAGACATGGAAGCCCACATCGGTTTCCTGGGAAAGAGAGCATCAGTTGGGCTATAAATACAGCCCAACCACCAGCTTGTCAGGTACTATTACTACCCATATTAATTACTCTTTGGCCCATCAGAAACTGACTTAATCATCGGAAGAGGAAAGACCGGAGGCTCCCGGTCGTCCTTTCACTTGCAGGGTATCAAGGAAGGAGGTAACAGCCTATCGGACCCACCATTAACTTCCGCATACCCCGTCCGGGATTGTGCAGAAACAATTATTGTATTTCTGTATGTGGTATTTCTTGTAAGCCTACTCATCTGTTGCAACTACATTGAAACTATGTGCTCCAAAAGTTTTGGTTCTTGGCAACAAAACATAATTTGGGATCTATATATGCATCGCTCTGACTTTATAAAACTTGCAGTTGTGTTATCAAAAGAATGATACATAGTTAGATCCAACTTAGCAATGCATTTCATGCTGCATTAGATCTATATATGCTTGCTTAGATAGTTTCAGGTAGTATTACGATTGCTGTAGTCTTAATATGAAAACCTGTTTTCCATGTTGAGTTGTTTGGTAACTTGGAGTCTATCCGACTAGATACAATAGGATGCTGAAACTAGGGCATTTTGGGTCTTAATATAAATTCATGTATAGTGTATATTCTGTCCTTGCAGCAAGTTACTAACAGGAATCACAGATAGAATTATGTTACTCTCAAGCATTGAATGAAATAACTTTCTTTTTATTCGACAAACAGAATTCTATGGAATGAAATGAAACAATTTGGATTGCTACTCTCTCAAAATCCTCCCAGGCCCCCACACCAAATGACAATTATGCTGTTGATAATCTTTGTGTCTTTTGAGATAAGACAGTAAACTCGAGGGATATATAGCAGAAACATATCAACTACCTTAATCACACTTAATCTGCACTTAAATTCAAAATTCCCATGTCAACATAAAGAGAAATCAAGCTATCATGCCAGACAAACCTTTCCCTCCCTCACTGATAAGTACCTCAAGCATAAGGAGCATAGAAAACAACCAAGCTTTCTGTTAGTAACCTTTTACCTCTTGTCTTCAGTACCCCATTAATGACAAGGTCAGCTGACTCAGAAATTGTTACATATTGCTCCACACTCAGCTACACAATCACCTTTGATTGGAATCGCCATAGCACAGGTTCTTCAAGATCCCCACTTGGTTGCTCTAATAATAGACAACCTGAGGTGCATACAAACCTTCTGCTAGGTTCTTCAGCATTGCCTGGTAGTCCTCTTTAGTCTTTCTTCGTCAACGGGACCCTCAGAAGAACTTCCATCAGGTGTATGCCTGAACAAAAAGTTACAGTGAAATTACCCTAAAGGTACATATAGATGAAAGCAAGATAACCCAAAACAAGATCAATATAACAGTAGTAAACAACCAAACCAAGAGAGAATCAAGCAACACTAAATATTGCAGGGGTCGAGTCCTAAATAACCATCTAAACAAAAAGCCTTGCGCCCCTTCCAAGTTCTAACAGTATATTGAAGTCTGACAAACGTACAAAAGGTACAAGACAGCAGTGATATCCTTATATCTTTCTTCCAAAAATTTCTGAGTAACAAAACTGCACACATTATGGATGCATAAAAAGCTTTACATCTGCAACACTTCCAACCTCAAGTATCCAAAATCCTCAGACTCTCACAGTCGTAAGAATCAATGTCTATTTACACCAAAAAGCACAATCAGATATCTTTTGCACTTGTTTCAGGCATTTACTCAGTAACAAAAAGTGTGCTTCATGAAGTAGTTGCTTCACAACAGAAAAACTTAAGAAAACAGATGTAACACCGCCACTTCTGAACACTTTTTATTTTGAAAACAAACAGAAGTTTATTGAGCAAGGGAAAGAAGGAATAAATGTTCCAAAAGAGAGAAGAAGAAAACTCAGAAAAGTAAACAGCAGGAGCCAAGATTCACACAGAACACCCCAAAAGAAAAAGAAAATAAGTTCTCTGCAATCTTCAAAATAAACCAAACATTCAAAACAAGTTCATCTCAAGCAGTAGAATTAGTACAATTTTCTTCTCAAAATATAAGTTTCCATGATACTTAGACAATACGAAATGGAACTCTTAACAAAAGGCTTAAATTAAAGCAACATGTTTCACTTCTCCATGATACTTAGACAATACGAAATGGAACTCTGAACAAAAGGCTTAGAATTAAAGCAACGTGTTTCACTTCTCCTCTAAGTGTGATCAACTTCAATGGCATCCTTTTCCAACTGTCTTGAAGAGTGTTCCCCAGAGTTGCTAGGAACCGCAACTTTAACTGCATCATCTTCCAACTGCCCTGAAGAGTGTTCATTAGAGCCGCTAGGATTCACATTCTTCAGTTCACTACGTGCATCCTCTTCTTTCCACCCTTCTACCAAGTCAGGGAGACGCTTCAATTCAGGGGGGTCATCCACTACCGGATGAGATTGTTGTCGAGGTTCATAGACCAGCTTTGAAAGTTCCATCACCACAAGTGTCATGTCTGGCCTCCTACCAGGTTCACTCTCCGTGCAATCAAAAGCCAAATTTGTTACGGCACAAAAGGAAGAGACAATCTCATCTTCATTTGAATGAATCTCAGGTTGCACGACCATGGCAAGTGTCGCTTTACTGGCTTCATCTATTTTAAGGACACCACCGTGGTTGATCAGCAATTTTCGAAGCCAATTCACCAAATTTATTTCACTAGGTAACCAGTGAGAACCAGTAACCGATTTCCCTGTGATTAGCTCCATCAATATCACCCCAAAGCTATATACATCTGCTTTGGTGGTTAAATTTCCATGCATACATTCCGGAGCCCAATATCCAAAAGTTCCTACTTGCTCGGAAAAAGGTTTAGACGAATCTCTTGAGGAAAAGATATGAACAAAACCAAAGTCGGCAACTTTGGCAGTAAAATCATCTCCAAGCAAAATATTGGTGGGCTTCAAGTCTCTATGGACAACTTTGTGAACAGCGAATTTGTGGATGTGTTCAACCGCTCTCGCAATATCTAGGGCAATACTAAGCCTCCTGCCCCAACCGAGAAGTTGGCCGCCTTCATCTCTCCTTTTAAACAAATGTTCTGCAAGTGTCCCCTGAGACATGTACTCATATACTAGCATGAGGTGCTCTTCATCTTCGTAATATCCAAGCAGCGCAACCACATTTGCGTGTTTAGTTTCATTGAGCACTACAATCTCAGATTTAAAGGCTTTCAAAGCCCTAGCGGCGTCCAACTTACCATGTTTGTTCTTCTCCATCTTCTTCACAGCCACTGTACTCCCATCCTCCAGTCTGCCTCTAAATACTGTAGAGAAGCCACCTGTCCCCAACAGATTATCAGAGTTGAAATTATCAGTTGCGTCCGTCAACACTTGCAGAGAATATTGGATAGCTCCTCCACCACCAAATCTAATTCCTGGACCATTGGAGTTCTCTAGGTTCCTTTTGACCACGAAATAGACCACCCCAAATGAGGCAGCCACACACAAAATACATCCCAACAGAAGGCCAATAATTACGATTGTGGGCAATGACGAACTGTCATCAACAACGGTGTGCGGAGGTAAAGGTGGAGATGGCTGTGCTTGTGGTGGTGTTGGAGCAGTCATAATGAGTCTAGGATTATCATCCACGTTCACCCTTACTTGAGCAGCAAACTTAGGCACTTCTCCAGACAAATTGTTGTGTGAAACATCAAAATTGCTAAGATAAGCTAGACTTGCCAAGCTCTTCGGTATTGATCCCACCAGATAGTTATTGGCCAGCGTAAGGTCCCTGAGAGAGACGCAATCGGAAAGGGTTTTTGGAAGTGGCCCAACAAGGTTGTTGTGGGAGAGCTTGAGCTGTTTGAGAAGGGGGAAGGAATCAAATACATCAGGCAAAGGACCGTGCATGCTGGTCCTCCTGGCGCCGAGATACACCAAGCGGGATAGTCGGTTTTCCGCCGGGAGCAGTTCGGTGGGAAAGAACCAACTTTTCAAACGACCGTTGCCGCTCATGCTCAGAGTCACCAAGCTGGGGAGGCCTTTGAAACATCCAGAGGGCACTGAAGTGAACTGATTGTGGTCCAAGGAGATGTGTTGAAGTAGGT
Organism: Fragaria x ananassa; assembly: GCA_034370585.1. NCBI lineage: Eukaryota > Viridiplantae > Streptophyta > Magnoliopsida > Rosales > Rosaceae > Fragaria > Fragaria x ananassa. The sequence continues at coordinate 22,212,522 of CP139762.1, read as the reverse complement.
AGAGGTGGCCGAAGGAAGGCACGGCTCCGGAAAGGTTGTTCCTTTGCAAAAACACAGATGTAAGGTGCGTGAGGCTGCTGAGGTTTGAAGGGAGAGTGCCGGAGAGAAGCTTCGATGCGAGGTCGATAGACACAACTCTGTTACCAGAGTCACACTGCACCCCATCCCAAAGGCAGTAATGGTCAGTGGCTGACCAGCTGCTGAGTTTGGGGTTCAGGCCGTCCCGGAACCGAAGCATGACGGAGGTGTCATCTCCGGCGACGGCGGCGGTAAGAAACAAGGTGAGAAAGAGCAGAAAAGAAGTCATAAGGTTGAGACTGAGGTCAGTGGGATAGTGTGAGACTGAGGTGATTTTGAGTCTACTTCTTGGTTTGATTTAGCAGAGGGGAGAGGAGAGGAAACTAGATAACTTGAAGAGGAGGTAGCTTGTTTGATTTAGTTGGGGCGAGAAGAGAGAGAGAGCTAAGCTAGGCTATAGCACCAGATGACTTGAAGAGAAGGTAGCAGGTAAGCTGCGTGTGCTGTTCCATTCAAGCTTGAAGAACGAGCCCTTTGATGAAGCAGAGTACTGCATTTTGAACGGTGGAAAGCCAACATGATTGATGTGACAGGAACTGAACTAATGGAAGAAGGCTCATACAACTGAACTTTTGAATATTTGCAGAGTTTAACCTGCGCCTTGTAGATAGATCAAAAGCATGGCATGCACAAGACTTGGACAGGTAAATCAAAAATATATATGACAAATTACTGCTGGGGGCAACAAAACATAATCCGGATGGGATCTCTGCATCGGACTTTATAAAACTCGAAGAGCGAGTCTAGGAAAATCTATTGTCAGAGTCAAATGATCTCTCAGAAAATATTTTGTTTGTTTTCCTTTCTTCCTTTCTGTTCAAATTTCAAAAGATAGGCGAGAGATCATGGTGAACAGACTGGGAGAGCATTTTTCTTGCCCTCCAATAGATGGTTTAAAGCTTAGAGAAATGGAAGAACTCTCAAGTCAACTGGACGCCATGGCAATCGACAATGAAAATATGTTGCTTGAATAACCATTCAGATTAGTTCATGTATATGTTGATCTATGTGTAAAATGTGATCTTTATGGGTTCTTCATCCATGTTTGCTAATGGTAGAGTAGATACTCCTCTGACAATGGTAGTAGAGACGGTAGAGTACCCAAGAGGCCAAAACAAAGAACATTCCTCGATCTAATAAAACTTAATTATGTAGATTTGTTATGATCCACATTTCTTTTTTTTTTTGGGGTAATTAATGTGATCCCCTACATTGTCATGCATCTATATATTATCGTGGTTTGGGTGGCTGATGAAGTGGAAGGAAGAGTGAGAGAAGAAGACAGAGCTTTTGGGTGGTGGTTTGGGTAGCTGATGAAGTGGAAGGAAGAGTGAGAGAAGAAGACAGAGCTTTTGTTTGGGTTTGTCTCCTCTCTCAGTGAGAGCGACGTTCATCTCTAAACGGGAACTTTGCATTGGACGTTGCATCAGACTCATCATCATGTTTTTTCTGGCAGTGGCAGAGTTCAGAGAAAAAGCAGAGTTGACCCTTTAGTCTTTTACATACGGTAACATCGAAAGTTCTTGTATGCACCAAGGTACAAGTGAACCAATAGCTATAATTTAATCTCAACCGTTTATTTGATCTAGTTTTATAAAGGCACTAACATCGATACTAACGCCGTTAAGTGACACTAACAGCAAGCTTAACACTGTTAAAACAGTAAAAAACCAAAAAAAAAATTAAAACATGGTAAAAACAAAAAAGAGGTGAATATTTTGCTAGTGAAATTAAACCAAGCTTCTATTCATGAAGAAGCAGAAAAAGATGAGAGTTGTTTTCTCTCTGTCCCGACGGCGACCAACCCTAGATGTAGGGTTTGGTTCATCGCGAATTTTGGCCGCCGTTGAGAGTCTCTCCCTTCGTCTAGCCTGTAAGTCACCTTCTTTTAGGTTGAGCTCTATGGTGGTAGCGAGGGGATTGGGCGGGATGGTATGGGAGATCAAAGCCGATCCTTTGGTGGCGGTTTCCGAGCGCCAATAAGGATCGGGGACCTGAGCTCTGTACTCTCTTTCTCTGGTGGCGGTTTGTTTGGGAGGGAGAATGGCTCTGGCTTTTTGTTGATCTGTTTGGTATTTGTGGAGACTCGGAGGCTGCAAGATCTTTCCGGCCAAGATTCTCTCGGACGACGACGGCGGTCCTTGAGGTTTGTGGATCGTCCTAGGTTGGCGGCGATCAAGGTCCGGGCACAGGGGATCGATTCTAGGCGGCGGCTGATCGGAGGGCGAAGCTGCAATGAGGCGGGTGTCCATCTGGGCATCAGATTTCGGAGACTCGTCGAGGGCGTTTGGGTTTTTGATTGAGTTCAAGTTTCCAAGGAGGCGAGGGGTTGTTAAGGCCATCGGTGATGGGTAGGACTTCCCGGAAAGGCCTGTCACCGGAAGTGTTGACGGCGGCGGACGGCGTGGTGCAGATAGGGTGGCTGGGTGGCTGTACTCCTTCCCTCTTTGGTTTGGGGTTGGGCTTGAATCTTTGGGCCTTCCCTCCTTTCAAAGGATGCTGAGAAACATGAAGGTATGAAAGTGGTGGAAACAATGTTCGAACAAGTGAAGGAGGCGTTGTCACAGTTTGTAAGTGTGAAAGATGCTGTGCACTCTCTGAGGGAAATCGTAGGTATTGTTCAGGTAGATCATACACAAATGGCTGAAAGCTTATCAGGTGTTCGAATCGAAATTAAGGATATCGTGGCCGCTGTTGTCGCGGAGGTACTTAAACGATTGACACCTGAATTAGATGCTATGCATGGTGCTCGTACTGTAGGCACGAAGAGAGCAGGAACAGAAAAGAGTAACAGCGTACACTTCAATGGAGAAAAGAAGATTGAATCTAAAGGAGGGAATTCAGAGGATTCTAGTTGCATGTTCTTATATTCCAATAAGGTAAATGGGCAGAGAATACAAAATGACCAGGTATGTCTTGTGGTGACTAAAGATTTCATTTGTTTTCGTTTTCTTTCTGTATGTAATTGTAAACATAACACCATTTTTTGTTATTTCATCCGAAAATTACACTGTCGCAGATCAAGGTGAATGCGAACGCTGGAAAAGCATCTGAACCAACTCTATCTGATTGTTCAGTAAGCCCAAGCCCAGCCGAGAAGAATCTTCCACCTGTTGCTGGTCGGCAACTATTTAAGAAAAGTGGCATTCCGAGAAGAAAGAAGTCACCAATGAAGGGGCTAGGGAGGAACAACGGCATTGTTGCTCGCCCATTGCGTGTCATTCCGGGTATTTCTAAGGAGGACAAGGATCTTTTGAAGTTCATATTTATGCACATGGAGAAAACTGATTTGGACTGCAGGTGAGGTCATTACATGTTATAGAACACTTTCAGTTTTTGCTTCAGCTTTTGAAAAAAAAAAAAAAAACTAGATTAGCAAGCAAGTTTTTTTACTGAGCACAAACATCTGTTGACAGTCCTGTAGTTGCGAGTAACCAAGACGGGCACGTCACAAGGACTGCTCTTCAGTGCCTCGGACCAAGGCAGTGTGTCGCTGGCGAAATGAGTGATTGCAACATATATTTGTAGCGATGCCCAAGCTATACAACTATACACAGTCTAATAACCCCTACAAACTCACTGCAAGTTATAGATTTGTTTGTGGGGTACTTAAACGAAATTGGAAAGGAGGATTGGTATGTCCCAACATTTTTTGCGGTAAGTATTTGCAAATTGATCAATGTTCATTTCGTAAACTTGTTTGTACCAAGCGAATTGGGTCACCACCTGACTTTTTTAAAATGCATGTTCATGTGTTTCACAGAGAAGCTGTATCAGAAAGGCAGATCATTTTTCAGATGATGACTGGATTCGACAGTGTAGAAAACTAAGTAGGCTCGACCGATTCATTGACCATTTTGCCAACTGCCGAAGGGTATTGTCCATGTTTCTGTCGTTGAGCAATAACATTATAATGTGAGTGCCAATAATGGGACTAACTATGCTTTGCATTGACCAGATTTTCATCCCGATGCACAAGCCTTTGCCAACAAACGAGCTTGATGGACATTGGCTTCTGTTGCTGGTGCATGTGCCAGATAGGTCAGTCGAGATCCTTGATAGTGCTCCGGATCCATCCAAGACAATATCCCGGCAAAGAGATGCACGGGCAGTGGTATGGATCTTCTTCAAATAACATAATTAGCTACGGATTATAAATGTAATGTAGGTGTAGTTTGTTCATTCCACATACATCAGTGTACATAAATTAATAGACTGAATGCTTAATAAGCACATTTGTTATATGTTGCACTAGTTGAACATGCTGGATCGCATTTATGGGGACAGTAAGTTTAGACAAGCAAATAAGTTGTTTGCCTTTGGAACCCTTCCCTTCAAGGCTAATGGAACTGGACCTCGACAGAAGAACGATTTTGATTGCGGTGTTTATGTCATTAGGAATATGCAAAAATATGGTACCGATTGGGCTGCTAAGGTAAACCAATTCTAACAAATTGAATTCATCAGTTTGTATTAGGTTAACAATGATCAAACTAAACTCTGAAATGTGCAGTACAATTCGGAGATTGAACGCGCAAGTTTGGTGGTGGAGTGTCTGAGGCATCCTAAGAACGAGGTGGTGGACTTGCATGTGAGAGTGGACAGATGCTTAGCTCGCAACACCGGGAAGTAGAGAAGTAAAAGAAGCCTTTACCTTTGCTCATTCCCTAGTTTTTTGATAATTACCTTAAAATGGTATATTTTGTACTGGACTACGGCTTTATATTTCCTAGCTAGTTTGCGGGGACCCGGTGGCGGTGGAGCATGATGAGCCTGCGGGTGCGACCAATATACTATTTCCTAGCTAGTTTTCTGGGTTTTCTGGCTTGAATATCATTTTTGGGGGACCCATCATCTTGTTCTTGTTCTATCATTTATTTATTTTATTTTATTTTGAATAAATAATTTATTTTTTCTTTAATTGATTAAGTTTCATTTTTTCTTGAGACAATTCTTAAATAGTATATTGCTTTTACTGTAATTATTAACATATTGCATTAGTTAACTCATCCTCTCTTTTTTCTTTTTCTTTTTTCCTTTAGAACCTATTACACTTTACTAATTAAAGGTATTTTAATTTGATAAAGTAAGTAGTCGACCATATGTAGATTGAGACCTAACTTAAATTAAAGAGATTAAATTTTGTATACGTACATGTTACTCCATATTAATGCTTACATCCAACGATTAAATTAATTAGCAACCTCACATTATTATTATTTTTTAATGAGGAATAAATCTCTAGCTCATCATTTCAACCTTTCGAGGTCAAGCTGAAAGCGGATAAGCTTTTATTTATATCTCACTGCTCACAGTTTTAGACTCCAAATCAAAAAACCAATGTTGTGACCGCGCTCCAGTTGTGTGGTGCTATGCACAAGCCCAGTCTACATACGTACACATTTTCACCAATATCTTCTCTAAATTAATTTACTCTTATAAAATGGGTAACAACGTATAAATTATATATCGGTAACAATGCATATAATTCATCCATATGTATAAATAAATATACGAGTAACAATGTATATATACTATACTCTCGTGCACATAGTACCAAGATCGTAAGGAGGACGGCGTACAACAGCTAAAAATTTTATGATATGCATATAATATCCTATTCATATCCAATGGTTGGTGTAGTTATTCTTTCTTTCTCGATCGCGTTGATTTGAAATTTATACATTACACCGCTAAATAAATTAGTTGGTGTAAGAGCATATGAATTTTGTATGATTTGAGGAATGAAAAACAAAAAGACATGGACTTGACCTTAACTATATATTTCTTCTTATGTGCACAATGTGAAAAATCTAGCTTACATGCATTGAATTCGACCTCAATCAAGTGGTTGGATCCTAACTTTGTCATTTACTAAATACTTTTTACTAAATACCTATTGAGTTAGCTTGGGTTAGAGAATGGAAACATAAATGGCTCTTGTCTTACATTATTTTCGTGATCCTCGTCTTGTTCCTTGGTGGTTACGGGTGGCTTGAAGTAATTGTTTGCACCATATCTTACAGATGAATTTTCGGTCCTCTCATATTTTTAGAAAAGATAATGAAGTGGTAGATGTATTTGTTATTTTTGGTTTATCATTATCGATCTCATAGATGAGATCTATCGCTAATATTGGGCCATTCTTCTTACGTTGCATGGAATCGAAGATAGAAGCGTGGAAATATTTTTTCCGAAAAATCTTTGGAAGCGGGGGTGTTTTAGAAGTGTCGAAATAAAATAGTATATAAATATATACTATATAAAATAAATAATATCCCCATATTTTATAATGTTCATTAATTTTACTATGGGAAAAAATATTCCTTAATTATTTAGATAATTACGAATAATAATATAGATAACTCATATGTTTAGGGTTTACCCGAAAACTTTTCAATAAGCTAATAATTAAGTTGTAGTTTGACCAAACCACAATGGAATAGCAATCAATGGGGCTGTAAACCAAACTCACGTGCTTGTAAGTTGTAATTAAACCACTTCGAATTGTTTAGCCCTTCTCTCTCCTCTTTCTCTCACAACCGCTTCCGTGCTTCTTAGAAGAAAGAACCCAAATAGTCGACCTGGCACCCAACTCTCCTCCGCTCCTTCTCTCTGCTCCGCTTCCTCTCCTTCTATCTCTCCACATCCACCTCGTCAGCCTGTCCTTCATCGCCTCTCCTCCTTCTTCTCCGCCTCCGACCTCCAATCAAGGACGCCCTACACCTTGAAGTAACTCAAACCCCTTATCTCATCTCTCAGATCTCGAAAACCCTAGCCTCCGAGCTCGTTAGACTCCCCACCCCCACCCCCAGTCTCCAATTGCAGCTTGTCTCCGTCGCCTCAATCGGATCGGAGTCTACTCCAGCAATACAGTAATTTTAATGTCTCGGTTTTACTACGGTTATATTTTGGTTGGTCAAAGTTCACTAACCAAACGTTGTGTATATATCTGTTAAGTCACGTGAGTGGTTCAAGTGCACCATGGTGCACTGAATACGCTCCGCGGTAACATATACCGAGTGAATGTTGTGTTTTTACAAAGTTAGAATTGTTGGTGCAAAAAAAATTCGGGAGAGAGATTTCCAACAAAAATCTCGCTCCTTTGATTCTTGTTCTATACGACGGTGAACCAAGGGGCAAAAGGTATTGTTGTTACTTATGTTGTTCCTCCTCCTCCCCTTCCTCTCTCTATAAACGCGTGAATTTATAGACCTTTTATTTCTTGATCCTCACTTCCCGTTGTAGTGGGAGTACTAGGAGGAGTATGTTCTCCATGAACGATCATGTTTCATGTCGTTTATATCTTGATATTGTTCATCTTGGGATTTGACCATCGAGCCTAATTTATTAAGTGGGGGGCTGAAGCCGAAATTTTATACCTCCACAAGAATATATGTAAATTAAGTGACAAATGCTACAATATATGTCTATGGTGGCTATCAACTTAATTATCACCATTGCGCACTGAGAATTATGCCCAATTTGGTATTGAGTTTTGAGGATTAAAATCATTTATAATCACCATTTTAGATAGATTTTTTGTTTGGTAAAATCTTAAAACGTACGGTTTATGATGAACATATTCGGTTCGTTCATCTCTACAATTTTTCAGTGCTCCCGAAGGATCACATGGTAGTCTGATGTGGTTCTCTATACCATTTAAATTTTGACATGTGGATTTTTATAATGAAAATCAATTTCAGCGATTTTGTCAAAGACCATTTTAGGTTTCTTGTTGATTTTTTAAATCCTAACCCTTAAACGCTAAACCCTAACCATATATCCTATACCCTAGGCCAAACTCATAAAAAACCCAAGACGGTCATTTCACAAAATATAGAAAACCTTAGTTTATATTTTAGTTGTAATAAATACACGTGTCAAAATTTAATTGGCAAAGAAGAACCATTCCAGACTGCCTCCTTCTAGAGCATTTAAAAATTTCTCCAAAACCATATCCATATTCTTTAGTAACTTATAAAATGTACGTGTGCATGTATAATTAAGCAAATTCAATTGTTAACTCGATCGCTGTTGAGGAATACACTACCAGAACAAGTACTTTAGCCGACGAAAAATTTTCGTCGCCCTGTTAAAAAAATTCGTCGGCTAAGACCTTAGCCGACGATCCTTCGTCGGCTATAGTGTCGTCGGGAAAAGGCCGTCTGTGATGACTTTAGCCGACGAAATTTTTTTTTTCGTCGGCTATAGTCCCGGACTTTAGCCGACGAAATATTCGTCGGCTAAAGTGCGTAATAAATAATAAAAAATAACTATAGCCGACAAAATATAAAATATTTCGTCGGCTAAACCTTACAAAACAAATTTAAAAATAACTATACCCGACGAAATATTAGGTTATTCGTCGGCTAAAGTGCGTAATAAATAATAAAAAAATAACTATAGCCGACGAAATATAAAATATTTCGTCGGCTAAACCTTATAAAAAAAATTAAAAAATAACTATAGCCGACGAAATATTAGGTTATTCGTCGGCTAAACCGTATAAAAAAAAAATTAAAAATACTATAGCCGACGAATATAGTGTTTAAATATCGTCGGCTATAGTGTTTAAATATCGTCGGCTAAAGTTGCTGGGTTTTGAAAAAAAAAACTGCAGAAACTTTAATGCATAGGTGACAGTGCCTCTGATTCCCTAATCAGCTGAAGAGTTCTACTCTGACAGGGCTAAAGATCATGTAGTAACAAACATCACCAAAAGCATCGTTTTGAGTATTGGATGGCCGGCATTGAGAACCTGCGGATGGTTTACTAGATCAAAACTGAAGCTTCTGTGATGCTAATTAGATGTCTCAATTGCCGGTTCCTCTGCCCCGCTTCTGTAAAACAGTAAAAGCAGTAGCAGTAATATTAGGATTATTAATTTGCAGGAAAAGGCCTAAGATACAAATGATAGTAGAAGTAGAGAAAGGTGAGTGTTATGTGAGAAGGCAAAGAGAAACTGGTGCGTACCAAGGAGAAACTGGCAGATAATAGACTTCTTACCATCCATCATCGGCTATATAAAGAACTTTAGCCGACGAAATTCTTTATTTTCGTCGGCTAAACTCTTTTGAAAATTTTGGTTTACCGCCAAAAAAATTTCGTTGAAAATTTTGAAAATTTTTCGACTTTAGCCGACGACTTTTCAAATATTTTCGTCGGTTAAAGTCCTTTGAAAATTTTGGTTGACCGCCAAAAAATTTTGGTTGAAAATTTTTCGACTTTAGCCGACGACTTTTCATATATTTTCGTCGGCTAAAGTCCTTTGAAAATTTCGTCGGCTAAAGATACCAATTTCGTCGGCTATACACCAATTCGTCGGCTAAACCTTCTAAACTCGTCGGCTAAGCTTTATAAATTCGTCGGCTAAACCTTTGAAATTCGTCGGCTAAACCTTTGAAATTCGTCGGCTAAAAGTATGTAATTAAAAAATTAAAAAATAATATAGCCGACGAAATATTAGGTTATTCGTCGGCTATAGTATGTAATTAAAAAATTAAAAAATAACTATAGCCGACGAAATATTAGGTTATTCGTCGGCAAAAACCATCTTAGCCGACGACTTTTCATATATTTTTGTCGGCTAAAGTCTATAAACTCACGAAAACACTCATATCTCCCCTTATATTACGTAGTTTGGTCAAATCTTCCACACGAAAAACTCTCACATAGATGAGACGCAACCACCTATATAAAAATTTTGAAACATTTACGTTCCGACGATAGGGCTTCCCATAAGAAATAATAACGGTAAATAGGGTTGACCGCTACTATCGGCTCCGAGACTTTACCCGATTTACGTGATTTTTGAACCATAGCCGTATTTCACCATTCTGAACACATCTTATTTCACGAGATTTTTAATAATTTTGCTTCCTATGTAGAGTTGGTTCACAAAGTTGTATAACCTACTAAACAAGTTATACAACATTAGTAGACACGTTGTGATTCCGATGACTAAAATTCAGAAACCAAAATTCGACCGTCAGATATGATCATTATGACGAAATACGTCTATGGTAAAAAATTCAACTGGATCCGACAACGTTAAGGGCTCGATCGAAACGGTCAACCATAATCTATCGTCACTTATCACACGAAAACGCTCATATCTCCCTCTATATTACGTAGTTTGGTCAAACATTCCACACAAAAAACTCTCACGTAGATGAGACGCAACTGCCCATATAAAAATTTTGAGACATTTACCTTCCGACGATAGGGCTCCCCATAAACCCGAATAACGGTAAATAGTAGACACGTTGTGATTCCGATGACTAAAGTTCACAAACCAAAATTCGACTGTCAGATATGATCTTTTTGATGAAAGATGTCTATGATAAAAAAATCAACTGGATTCGACAAAGAACATTCCTCGATCTAATAAAACTTAATTATGTAGATTTGTTATGATCCACATTTCTTTTTTTTTGGGGTAATTAATGTGATCCCCTACATTGTCATGCATCTATATATTATCGTGGTTTGGGTGGCTGATGAAGTGGAAGGAAGAGTGAGAGAAGAAGACAGAGCTTTTGGGTGGTGGTTTGGGTAGCTGATGAAGTGGAAGGAAGAGTGAGAGAAGAAGACAGAGCTTTTGTTTGGGTTTGTCTCCTCTCTCAGTGAGAGCGACGTTCATCTCTAAACGGGAACTTTGCATTGGACGTTGCATCAGACTCATCATCATGTTTTTTCTGGCAGTGGCAGAGTTCAGAGAAAAAGCAGAGTTGACCCTTTAGTCTTTTACATACGGTAACATATACCGAGTGAATGTTGTGTTTTTACAAAGTTAGAATTGTTGGTGCAAAAAAAATTCGGGAGAGAGATTTCCAACAAAAATCTCGCTCATTTGATTCTTGTTCTATACGACGGTGAACCAAGGGGCAAAAGGTATTGTTGTTACTTATGTTGTTCCTCCTCCTCTCCTTCCTCTCTCTATAAACGCGTGAATTTATAGACCTTTTATTTCTTGATCCTCACTTCCCGTTGTAGTGGGAGTACTAGGAGGAGCATGTTCTTCATGAACGATCATGTTTCATGTCGTTTATATCTTGATATTGTTCATCTTGGGATTTGACCATCGAGCCTAATTTATTAAGTGGGGGGCTGAAGCCGAAATTTTATACCTCCACAAGAATATATATAAATTAAGTGACAAATGCTACAATATATGTCTATGGTGGCTATCAACTTAATTATCACCATTGCGCACTGAGAATTATGTCCAATTTGGTATTGAGTTTTGAGGATTAAAATCATTTATAATCACCATTTTAGATAGATTTTTTGTTTGGTAAAATCTTAAAACGTACGGTTTATGATGAACATATTCGGTTCGTTCATCTCTACAATTTTTCAGTGCTCCCGAAGGATCACATGGTAGTCTGATGTGGTTCTCTATACCATTTAAATTTTGACATGTGGATTTTTATAATGAAAATCAATTTCAGCGATTTTGTCAAAGACCATTTTAGGTTTCTTGTTGATTTTTTAAATCCTAACCCTTAAACGCTAAACCCTAACCATATATCCTATACCCTAGGCCAAACTCATAAAAAACCCAAGACGGTCATTTCACAAAATATAGAAAACCTTAGTTTATATTTTAGTTGTAATAAATACACGTGTCAAAATTTAATTGGTAAAGAAGAACCATTCCAGACTGCCTCCTTCTAGAGCATTTAAAAATTTCTCCAAAACCATATCCATATTCTTTAGTAACTTATAAAATGTACGTGTGCATGTATAATTAAGCAAATTCAATTGTTAACTCGATCGCTGTTGAGGAATATATAAGAACCAGCTGGTTGATTCATCTAGCTCAGTACGTACAAGGAATATCGTATATATGGAAATAGTCCAGAAAAGAAAATTATATATATATATATATATATATATATATATATGGGGATATCCATTATATGGGGTTCAACTCGATCAATCTTATTAACTGAAAATCATCATCAATCTATGTAGTTTATTGTTCATCAAAATCCCACAAGATTTAGGGAGAGTTAAGAAATACAATAATATCATGCCTATATCTGTACACTCTACTCAACTAAAGTTCCTCAATAGACCAAGTGATCTTTGTCGATCTCGAAGAATCTGTATAAACTTTCTCAATTAATATCGTATGATACAACGCTATATTATCTATCTCCTATGGCAATCGGGATTATATAAATAAATAAATAAAAAGGTTATTAAGGAATATGCATGTTCTTTTATATATAAAGCCAAGTTTAGAGTTTCTCTTTGTAATTTATTTTTCTCTTAAAAAGAAAAGGCAAAGGTTTTCAGTCTGTTCCCCAAACCCTAGTTTATCTCCCTCCCTATCGATCCCTGGTCGTATCTGAAGAAGAAATCAAAACTTTGACCGGCCGTCAAATTTATTTACATGGCTAGCCATGACGTTGACCGGGATGGTAAGAGAAATATATTTTCTCATTCTTCATATGTATCCTAGCTTGTGTTTTAAAAGCTTGGTTGAATATGGTGTTATATATTTTGGTTGGTTTTTGCAGGAGGAGTTCTGAGATCATATTCAGATTCACCACCAACTCATTATAGTTAGGACGTAAAATGTTTTAAAATAATAAATGAATACTATTCAGCCAAAGGATTTGAAACGGGGGTGTTCGGTGCTGGAGGTCACAGATGGTAAATACCCTTATCTATATTTTATCTTGTATTACAGAGTAGATGAGTGAGTTATATTTACATGAGGCATTGAATGTTGTACATACGATGAGGTCATGAAATTTCAAGCTTGAAGGAATTCTCTTAGAACCTCCATGCATGGATGTTTTGAATGGATTAGCGCACATTATAATGTGTTTAACTTTGCTCGTAGGAAACTGGTGATCTACTCGCAAGGAAACAAGAAAAGAAATGTGACAGACCACATCTCTGTCTACTTGGAACTGGCTCAAGTGACTTCCTTTCCCAGTGATTACGAAATATATGTTGATTTCAGATTCTTTTTACTTGATCAGAGAAAGGGCAAGTACTTAGTTCTTGAAGGTATTATATCTTTCTTAACCAGTTCAAATGAATATTATCAATGTCTACTACTAGTACTGGTTACTTTCTGATTGTTCACTCTTTTTTCCTTCTCCAATGTTGCACTACTTAGATGCCTTTGCAAAGGAATTTTGCTTTCATCGGGATATGCTTCGCTCTCCCAGCTTTGATAAGCTTATGCCTCTTAAAGAATTTACTGATGCAACGAATGGATATCTCATTGGGGGCACCTGCGTGCTTGGAGCTGAGGTTTTCGTTTGTAAAGAAAGAACTAAAGGCATAAGAGAGTGTTTATCAAGGATAAATGATCTCTATATTGGCAAGCAGGTTTGGAAGGTTGAGCAGTTCTCAAAGTTGACTGATGAATATTGCATGTCTGAACCATTCGATGCTGGAGACCAGAAATGGTATCTCTCTTTACCCTTCTTATATTTGACCTTCTATTCCACACAAAAAAACAGATGAGATACTTGAATTTTGAACTAGAGATGTGTTTCTGTGTGTGTTTGTAATTTGACACATAACTTTTGCAACAAAACGAACCGTCCAGTTAATTAGCAATTGCAGAACTAATGGATGAAATGGCTCATACAATTGAACTTTTGAATTGCATGTGTTGGTTGTAGGCGGATAAAACTCTTTCCCAAGGGATTTGGCGAAGGAAAAGGAACTCATCTTTCAATTTACTTAGCGTTCGCTGATTGGAGAATAACTCCTCCGGTGACCAAAATATATACCGTGTTTACCCTGCGCATCGTAGATCAAAAGCATGGCAAGCACAAGACTTGGACAGGTAAAAATATATGTGACCGTTTTCTTTGTGTACAACTCTACATAATATATATCCCATACCGTGTTTACCCTGCGCATAGTATATTTGCTGCAGAGTCTTAATAACTGCAGTAAGTTAATATAGTCTTTTCTGCTTCCAGTTGAGTACTGTTTCACTGCCAATTCGTTGTCGTGTGGCAAGCCTCAGTTCATTAGTCTAAGCAACCTGGAGGCGGAAGGGTTTCTGAAGAAGAATACTTGCATTCTGGAGGCGGACGTCTTTGTCTATGGAGTTTCTAAAGAACTGTAGATTATTAGCTAAATAATCTATGAAGTATTTGTGCTGGATCATAGTTTCAGCGTTCATTGTGTCATTGACCTAATGTGTTAGAAGAGACATTGACCTAATATGAACTCTTTCATTGATGCTAGTAGCAAGATTTGTTGTTCATCAACAACCAAAAGAATTAGTTGTATATAATATGGCACCTGGTTTTCTATTAAGTTAGAGTAAGCATCCCTTATATAAATTTACAAAAGGTAAATAAAGAGAGTAGGCTCTTTTATGAAAGCACAGATCATACAAAAGGTAAGTAGTGTGAGGTCTGCAGAATCAACATTTCCCTTTGTTACTATATGCACTTAACAACTTCTCACTACATTAGGATCCTCAGGAGAAAATGCATATATCACTATTCTGTTTATCTATCTCATCTCTGACATAAACCAAATTTTGCAAACTCATCTGTCCTGCAAAGATATGACACTCTCCTAGCTAGCTACTCACTTCTCCCCGCGCCCTTCCAGAAAGGAAGTCAAACCCATTTCTCTTGTTTGATCTACTTAGTGTTTGTAGTCGCTAAGTTGTCTTACTTCCAGTGAGCTGTATAACGAATATTGTTATAGCTAAAGCAACCACTACTCGCTGAGCTTCTTAAACAAACTTGGCACAGAAGTTCAAGCCTTAATATTTTGCCTCAACAAAGGCATTTGAGTTCTGCATGAAATTTCCCAAAAGGTGAAGCTTTAACTTAGTGGTAAGCTTGCAAAGGCAAATAGGCAATAACAGAAACAGGTTTATGTGTTTGTTGAAAGTGGCTTTGGAAACCAAAAGCTAGCTGAGGTCTAATAAGTTTTGAAACTAAAACCTTGTTCTTCTTTTTTACCAAATTACAGGTGCTTGTCAATAGAACAAGCAGATCACTCAATGAAAAGTACATACTGATAGAAGTCCTATAGGATCTAGTGTTATTAGGAATCTAAAATAACATGTAGAGATTTCTCAATTCAGTGCTTGAGAGTGTCCCTCTTCGGGTGTTTCTAACGAAGAAGAAACGAAACAGCCTAAACCAACAAGTCCTATAGGAAAACAAGGCTGTTTGATTTGAACCAAGGCAGGCTGCAAAGAATAATTAATGAAAACAAGTGTTTGCTTTACTATCTCCTCCATTTGCCTTCTCTTAAAGTTTCTATCTTTCTGAGCTCATCATAATCCTAAGCCAACACCCACCATGTGTTTGTCCTCCATCACAAAGCCTTAGTACTAATTAGTAATCTGTATGATACTGATCAAAATGTGTACCAAGCATATGTATACTACATCAGAGTCTAACCACTAGTGTGATCTGTTTCTTGTCCACGCGTCACAAGACTGATTCCATAAGGGTCTTCTTCATGGCTTCACCTCTTGACAAGAACGTACGGCCTACCCGGTCCAATGTTTTACTTTTGCTTCCCTCCTTTGTTTCTTAGTTTCTGGTTTTTTCTGCTTGTTGTTTTTGCTTCCTCTTTGTCCATGTTCATCTCCATTGATTGCATTTATCCAATTTCATTTCAGTTTGTCCCATTATTCTCACAAAATAGGATCTTCACAGAGTGATGCAACATTTAGTCATGTGAACACAAAATCAAAATGAAGACGCAAATAAACCTACAGCACATGGTTTTCTTGGCAATGAACAAAGTGGCACTACATGGAGTTTGTATATATATAAAGTTCATCTCCCACCAGAAGCAGAATAACCAAACCAAACCCGGTTCAAGTTCTCCAATTTGCTTCCATCTTCCCAATCTTCAACTCCCACAAAATGAAGTACTCAATCCAAACCCCTCTTCTTGCTCTTGTCCATCTTGTTTTCCTCATTATGCAAACCCAGTCCCAAAGCACTGATCTGCTATCCAAAACATGCAAGAAGACACCCTACTATGACCTTTGTCTCTCATCTCTCCAGTCAAGCCCTCAGAGCTCGAACTCAGACATTGCAGGCCTGGCACACATAATGGCTGATCTTGTTCTGTCCAATGCAACTGATACACTGGATTACATCCATAGCCTACTCAAGCAATCACCAGAACTAGATTTGCAGAAGCCTTTGGCAAACTGTGCAGAGTTGTACATTCCAGTGGTCAAGTACACTCTCCCACAGTCAATTGATGCTCTCAGCAATGGCCATTACGGGTTTGCCAACTATGGCATTTCTGATGCTGCAAAGGAAGCTCAGGCTTGTGAGAAGGGGTTTTCAGGGTCAACCAAGCCATTGACCGATAGGAACACTCTTGTGAGCTGCCTCTCTGAAGTGGCTGTGGCCATCATCAATTTAGTGTAGGGATGATTTTGTTCATGAGTCATCTATACCATGTACTTACTAGTATTTATGGCTTTGCTTGTGTAATCTTAGTTCAGATATTTGTAATTGTAGCAGAAGTGTCAGCCACTGAAATTAGAGTTTCTGATATCTTTTTATGTTCTACCGTGGACCTGTGCAACTGTTTTCCGAAATGTCGGTAGGGATTATTTCCTGGGCCATATATCAACCTTGTCATATCTTCTTGTTTAGGAAGAAGTCCCAAAATGTCCAAAAGAGGGTTCTCTACCTACTTTTCTCACTCAAAACAGTTTCTTTTTGGTGCTTTAAGGTTAAGATTCTGGGTTCAGGATTTGGTCGTCGGAATTGTAACAACTCAAGGCCATGAATAGAAGTGCTAGCCAAAGCTCGATTTCATTCCAGAAAGACACAAACCTTATTACCAATTTGGAATCACTCTTGTGGTGAAGGAAGCATCCCACCTTTTGTGGGTTGTATATAATCAAGTTCTATCATCTCAGAAACTGTTGGGAAGTTAAGAATGCTTAATGTATGCATGTGAGGCATATGTTCGCTTGTGATAAAATGAGGGTCCCTTCATATATAATTTACATATATTGAAGGCTCTAGAAAGATAGGTGACATGGGGTGGTCTATTCTCAACTCTCAAGTCTCAATCTTCATGTCAATTATGTATGCTGACTACAATTCTAGAACCATAAGCCAAAACCATGTGAGATCACATGTTAAATTGTTAAAGCCAATGCATCAAAGTGTTAGAAGCACAATCTGGTTTAAAGCATTTTCATAAAGGAAAGATAAAGAAAATGCAGGCACATATCACCTGGGAATGCCCCAACTGGTCCTGCCTAACCAGAAAAGAAAAACAGAGAAGACAATTTCTAGCCACAAAGAAATTCTATGCATAGTTAGGAACCCCATTGTAGAACAAAATTTCATTGCAGGAAAGTGGCCTATAGAAAAGATGCTGCATATACATTGTATATTACCAACTGGCAATAATTTCCATTAATCAATTCCAAAATGAAAAGAAAAGTGGGTAGCGTCGGGTCACTTGATTTTCTACAGCTTTTATGAAGGGGGATTTCTTTTCTCTCAGCTCTGGAAAGGGAACATACTCAGATTCCAAAATTGGATATTAAACAGGTAAAAACTTATTTGCAAAAGTGTGCATTTGACAACAACTACAAAACACACTAAAAAACTGTATGGTGCTCTCTCTGTCACTATCTCTCTTCCTCACTCTCTCTAGCCTTCTCCCCCATATTTTCATTTTAATGTACAGAGAGGGGATAAACTACCGGGCATGATCAAGCTTCAATAGATGTGTACAAAAAGTGCAAGCAACAATGGTTCCACAAGGATCCAAAGCACCATGGAAAATTGTTCTTCAACGCAGACTAGGCAACAAGATTAGTATATCATCGCGCCCATCTTTTCAGCTTCTCATGCTGATCTGAACCAGCAACCTGCTCTACCATACTGCAAGGCGTAAAAAAGTTTATTTTAGAATACCTAACTAATACATTTCAGAAGTAGACAAATATCTGGTAATGAGTAATCCATTATTTTCTCAACTATGAAGATGCAATAGAAAAATAAAAGTAATTTCTTAAAGCTCAGATGATTTTAACATACTTGGGAGACTCGGAACCAGGTCCACTCGGGGCATTTGTTGACGGATTTGGAAAGAACTGAATTGAGATCAAACTGCCCTGCGTTCTTCCTGCAGACAAAGGAGAACCCTCAAAGCCTACAGTTGAGCTTCTGCTAGATGAAATTCCTGCAGAAAATGGCAATAGAATATGAATTGACCATTACCAACGAAACACCAGGAGAAACTGGAAGACATAGTAAGTCTTGCGCTAGATATAACTATTAAAGACAATGATGAAGGCATATACTAGCGTGTGTTAACTACAACATGGCGACATTGTGAAATTTATTTTTCAGGATTGACCAGAAGATATGCTAATCACAAAAAAATTTACCACAATCAATTTGGTAAATGAACCTCAAGCTCAATGACAAAAGATATTACCTTGGAAGATCAGCACTACACAAAAGAGAACAGTGAACACCATAGCATATACATTGCTATTGGATGATGATGCCTTGGCAGCTTTCATCTTCTTCAAGGCCTTCATCTTCTCAACCCTTGCCCGTTTCCACATTGCAATCTCAGAGAGTTCCTTGATTAACTTCTGGTCAGCAGCATCCAAAGACGGGCCTCTTGGAGGCCTGGGAGGTTTAGGAGGTTTTTTATTGCTCGTTTTTTTCCTCTTATCTTTCGACCGAGTCTTCTCTACATGATCCATACCACCATTTCCATCCGGCGTCTTGTTTGTCGCCGACTTCAAATTCTCAGGGCAGACCCCATTGGAGTTGAAGCCATTGCCACAAAAACCAACCCTATCTTCAGCATTAACTGAACCATCAGAAAAACCACCATACACCTTCGCTAGCAGTGTCTTAGCCTGTTTTTTGACACTTGAAACAGAGCTATCACTTGAATCCTCTTCACTAACTACCACCCCACTTTCAAGATCAATTTCACAATCTTTATCTCTCAGACCCTTATGATCCATAACAACCAACCAAAACCAAGTAAATTTCCAATCCCCTCTCCAGGCTCCTAATGATCAAGGCAACAATAGTTTCACCCAAATTTGAATCTCCCTATTCAACCCATCACACAAAACAACTCTCCTCTTTATATTTTTAGATTGACAGGGTGAAACTTAACCACAATTATTTCTAGCTTCATCAAGTAAACAACACTTTCCAGTTTTAACTTGCAATCAAATGGAAGACAGCTTCCTTCAATGCAATCTCCCTTGCTCTACACGGCTCACACCGCTTTCCTCAACCAATAATGGTTCACTACGCACAAAGCTCCCTTCCTTTCTTTCCCCCTTCCCCCTGCCAATCAACAAAACCCTCAAACCATTAACACCAACACAAGCTAAAACCAATAGAAATATACACAAAACGTGTCGATAATCAATAAACAAACTTCATTACCAAAACAAGAAAAATCGATAATATAGCTATTCACACGCTTAGCACACCAACATAGAGCTGGAAAATAAAAAGAACAAGAATGTAAAACAAAGCAAACCCACAAAAACTTAAAACAGAACAAAAACCAAACCTTTAATAAGCAATCACAGGCAAAGCAACATTCTTTTAAAGAAAATAAATAAACCCAAATTGAAAAAAGTAAAAGAAAACTTGGACCCAAGAAATGAAAGAAAGAAACCTTCAAATGGAAGCGAGAAAATCCCAGATCCGATGCGGAGAAAGAGCCTTACAGCGAAGCAAGGCAGCGTCAAATACGGAAGATTGGGATCGCTAACTTAAGAGAAGGAGGGGAATGGACACGAGGGGTTTCAGGAGAAAGTGGGATTGATTCAAGTTCAATAATGGAGATTTTGATTTTGGTTTTTGGGTTTTTGTTTAAAAATGGAGAAACGGGTGCTATATCTTCGCCGGATATTGATAAAAAAAAAGGCACCGGAAATGGTGGGAATCTGAAGCCTGTTGGCTTGGAAGAATGGAAACTACGGGAGAAGAGGAAGAAGAAGCTTCACCGACACAGGGCAAGGTGGCATGAAGTCTTTGACTTTGATAGGTTTTTTATATTTGGTTTTTCTTTGGTTTTGGTTTTCTTTAGTTTGATTTGTCTACTATTTATATTGGAATCGGCCTATTAAGGTTGGCCTAATGGTCTTTTCTGGTTTGTGAGGAAATAGTTTCTTAATTCTCATTTGATGCCTTGAGGGTTTGGTCATATTGCGAATATGTGAAAATTGTAAATGTTGAAAATGCAGATCGACTGCTATATAAGTTTGGTTTATGTTAACATGAACCAGCCTCTTTGAAAATATAGAAATCGGCACATCGTGAGGCCAATGAACATGAGCAGGCTTTTCAATTAGTCCGTTTGTTTACACATGCTCGAAAGAACATAACTTCTAATTCTAATATTTCAACAATCGGTGGAGTTCAGTTTATAAAAGACTCATTTAGAGTGTGGAAGGTGACTGTAACAAAATTAAAAGACAATCATGGATTAGCTTTTTTCCGTTAACTTATTTGCATATTCCAATTTCATTTCAACAAAAATTAACCATTCTAATTGCAAGCGGAGGTCGTCGTCTGAAATAACTAGCTTCATGACAGATCCAATTAATCTCCATGTCCTTGTATTCCATCAAGGGAATAATGTCACTCTCAAATTTGTTTTCACCAAAGAGAAAAGAAACAAAACACATTATCAACGAGTTCTCTTTCTTGCTTCTCAACCTTTATACTAGCATTACTCTTCGTTCTGATGAAGACATAGTTCGTGCAACGATAACTCACCTCTCAAAAATGTTACTATACAAACAAAATTGGTCAGAAGAACCTTGTCAAGAAGCACATCAAGGTCTCTATCCTCAATTGTATTGTTCGACACAAGAATTGTCATTGTCTTGCTGGATTGTTACTGCTCCTCCTCTCCCCTGGCCTCCATATCATTTCAAAATCTCTGTGATCCCAGAAATGCATGAACATAAAAGAAGAAATTGATGGGGTAGGTCCAAACTCACATAGACACTACTCACCCCACAGTCCACGTGAATAAAATGGTAGAAGATATTTACATCTATCTGGAGATTTCGTTTTTTGGGTTCTAGTTGCTCGCGATCGGCTGGTGGGAAACTTGTGCGGGAGTCCACTTATTTATGCATGGAGATTGATATTTGCTTCTTTTTGTGCTTAATAACAGGAAGTTGCTGATGATTCGATTAGCAAAATATTTATTATTGGATTGTGTGTTTCTCTTGGTGGTGCATGTATATAATTATATTTCCATTGAGACAAGATTCTAAAAAAAATTGAAAACATGATTTATGTCAAAGTTACCGTTGTAGACATTGAAATTTGATCAGCATCGTTCAAAATATAATTTAGAGTAATCTAAGAGAGCCTATTCGGCGCACCCGGCGCACCCGTCATCTCCACCGTTAATTTTTTTTTTTTGCGGGTAAAAATGGACGGTGGATACACCCGGATGTGCGGCGCACCCGGGTGCGCTGTATAATTTTCCGTAATCTAAATGTAAAATCATTATGTTTAGTACCATGTTGTGTTAGATCGAACTGCTCAAAGTCCACGGTACCTAATTTAATTGGTTACAAAGCCACTTCATTCTTAGTAGTTGGTTAAACGTTTGTTTTGAAGTTAGGTTAAGCTTGTTTTTTTAGAGCTAGCTAGTGTTGTTGTAGTTCATCTGCATTGGTCGACTGAATTCCATGTTTACTATTTTGTTGGAGTTAGTTACAGCTTTTGGATTTGTATATGACGTGATAAGCTTATAAAACTCATGAAAAACTATCATTATCTTAGCTAACCAAGCTATGTGCGTACTTACTTGGATTGGATTGGATTGTTTCTCTCTTCATGAGCTGGAATTTGTTAAGAAGAAGAACCATGAAATGAAATGAAGTAGTGATCGAGGAGGCCGTGATGATAAATGAAGCAGTGTGTGACTGTGTGTCTGATGAGATGGGGACCATGATAAGATACCACATTCCTGCATATGAGTCTGGACCCTGGAATGGGGACACGTCGCATACTCTGCAATTCACTTGTCTTCTACCTGGAGCCTGGACCTTCACTTCACTTTGCTCTGCGAGATTTGCCACCAATCCTGTCCTGCCCGAATCTTCAATTTCTGCTGACTACACAGTAATTTATTTACCAGATCCTAATTTGTAAAACAGGATATATACAGATCATAAAAAATAAATACATACAAAGCCTGTGAGAAAGGTGTATGAATGTACACACAAAAAAGTTCAGGGGAAAGGTTGACATCTTTATTCGATAAAGGTTGTGTCAAGCCACGGTCTGATAACATGGCTTTGGCAAACACTTCAAGTCTTCAACCATGGGGCACTTCCACTCGTCTACTATACATTCCGATACTGAAGGAACACCCTGACTTGACTTGTCAATCTGTAAACTCAAATGGCTAAAATGTACACAAATTACATCACAAGCTCCATAATCTCAATGAGAGAATCTGATGTTTCCAGTATGCCACATTAGCTATGAGACATTGGGCATAGCTCCTCCTACCAGAGAGCAGCAGGTTTATTTTTGAAGACAAGTTTCCATACAGTTTGAAGACATAAATTAAGCTAAATGGGGAGGGGACCATCTTTACAATAGTTCAGCCCTTGAGTAGGGCTTAACCAGTTGACATACGCTAAAACTTGAAAATAGCAGCGCCACTCGAAGGCTTCGAAGCAAAAACATACAAGCCAAGATCATTATTGTTTATGACACCTCTACTAATCCTCGACTGGTAGAATTTTTCCTGATAAAATAGAAGAATCATAAGTACTTTTGTATTCAACAACTCTATTGTTAGTGGTGGAAAGCATACCCCCACGATGATTTACCTTTAAATTAAGGATGAACTGTGGCACAATGCTGTCTTTTACCAAAGCAACTGCACAGCCACCCCATCCGGCTCCTGTCAGCCTTGCTCCAAGAGCACCGTTCTCTTTACAAATATTTACAAGTTCTTCCAACTCCGGACAACTAATAAAGGGAAACAAGGTATTGTCAGTAAATAAAAGATCAGTTACCTAGAATTCTAGAAAGAAATGCCAACTAAACTGAATTCAGGAGACAGTATTACAAGCATGATCTATTGGCTTTCAAGTGATAATACAAAAAAGTTTGACATTTTCAATATTCAGAGTTTGTTTTGTTTAGGTATAAAAATTTATAGCTACATTCAAGATGCAACTCCACCTATGACATGGATTTAATAATATATATGTGAGTCATTGTCACACAGTCATAAATAAAATGCTTATAATAATTTATACCTGCACTCATATAAAACACTGCAGCTATAATGGCTCGCATTCATAAGATCACCAAGATTCTTCAGCTTATCTTCGTCACTGAAAATATACAACGGCATTAATAAAAACCTTGGATTGTTCTACATCATACAAATTTTTCTTGAAAGAACAAGGCGACAATGCAAATAGTAATATGCCAGAATTATCTATGCAAAATGCAAAAGGAAGACTTGACATAATGCTTGATGCAAAATGAATTAACTGATACAAAATGCCATTGTTAAGAATTCAGCATGTAAAATTGACAAAATAGTAATATGAATTATCTATCCAAAATACAAAAGGAAGACTTGGCATAATGTTTGATGCAAAATGAATTGATTTATACAAAATGCCATTGTTAAGAATTCAGCATGTAAAACTGACAAAATAGTAATATGAATTATCTATCCAAAATACAAAAGGAAGACTTGACAGAATGCTTGATGCAAAATGAATTGATTAAATGGAAAATACCATTGTTAAGACTCCAACATGTGGTGGTGATTTTACAGAATAATGGATTCACACTTCAAGGGAACATCCAAATAACCTAGTGATCTATGTAAAAGCATACTACAGCAACATGTGAAGTACAAGTTTATTTGTTTTCCGACTGATCAGTTTTTTGAGTTCAACCCCTGAGAGGAGAAAAAATTATTTTCATCCTAAAAACCCTGAAATTACTATTTCCTCAGGCTAATAAAAGTACCTTAAATCTGATGATACAGTGTCCTTGAATGCATGTACCCGCTTGGCCTCAGAGTACACGTGGGAGGCTCTCTGGTGATAAGACTTTGTTAAAATTGAAAGAAATCAACAGAATTAACGATGATTGGATATATAAGAAAACAGAACAAGTACCTGATATAACTTGAAGTGTTTAGCAGCCTTCAAAACATCAAGAGACGATGCAGAATTTCGAAAGATAGACTCTAAATTTTCCCCAGTGATTTTCTCAATTTCATCAAGGGTATAAGGTTCTTCCTTCAACAATTCCTGTAACAAAGCCAAAAGTGATATTATGATGCATGCGACAAATTACACGCACCAAACACTAGTTGATAAAGCAAAACTGAGGGCAGAAAACGAAAGATTATACCTTCACAGCCAGGTTAGGATCTGAAGACCCGTGGTTACTAGCATATGATATGCACAACCCTTCAACATCAGAAAGAGTTTTCACATTTAAAATTGCATCTTGCGGCTTCATTCCCAACTTTATAGCAAGCAGAATCTAAAATAAATTGCCAGATCACAAATGAGTAGAGAGATATCAGGGAAAAAAAAAGTGTACTTGTATTGTTCAAAAATATATAACATAACACAACCCTGTCTGTACTAGGACACCTCAAAAAATTAAAATTCAATGCTCATTTTGGACTGAGTCCATGTTAAACACACATAAAAAGTCATGATACAACAACTGATATCAAACTTACCGAAGCCAAACGACATTCAACAACTCTATTATTATAATTGGTAGCAGCAGTTACTGCTTTCTGAGATTCTGCCAAGGAATGGGCTACAACAAAAGTTCCACCAGCTGGAAGTTGCACATCAGTAGCACGAATAGGGTTGAAATCAATCAGTTCTGCAAACCCAGTTTTAGCCATTACCGAGATTGCCTGCATATTGAATCAATATTAGGACAGGGATATCCAATTCCAAAGTCATCACGTCAAAAAGGAAAATCATCAATCACCTGATCCATTCCACCAGACTGTGTACCAATGTGTCGCTCACACTCACATGTAAGTTGAGCAATTTCTTTCTGTTCGCAAGGAAAACATGTCAGGCATTTAAAAGAGTGATTCACTCAGTCCCCTGAAGTACATTATCTATATAGCCAGCAAGCTATTGGTACAGACATTATACCTTGGGAAAATTCTCCTCAAAAGCAGCCATAATTGCAATTGTAGAAGCACAAACTAATGCAGCAGAGCTTGATAGTCCAGACCCTATATAACACAAATAAATGAATAAACAATTTCTGGGAGTTTACTATACCATATGGGAAGACAGTCACACAAGTGTAATTTACAATGTAGTAAAGTAAATTGATGTGTACTTCACCTGTAGGAACTGTTCCATCAATAAGAACATCAAGTCCCACGGGTGCACCCAAATCTATTCCTCGAGATCTGGAAAATTCATAAAAACCTTTGTACCTGACGAACGCAAACAATCAGTTTCTTATATGCAATAGTAAATAGTTGTTTGAATTCTCCTTTTAAAGTGATTTACGATTCCTTTAACTAATCTAACAGTACCATCAGCGACAAAATCAAACAAAGGACATGCAGCCAATATACAGAGAAGATAAAACAGTAAAAAGATGCGTAGCATTGAACAATTTCCCTTTCCCTAGTTAATAACTTAGTATGCTACTATTAAGTTATTAAATTTCATGTGCTACTATGTAGTTTACTCGATTAAAGTAACATCACACAACACTCAGAAGAATAACAGATTCCCTGTCTGTTTCATTAGATGACAAACAATAACACACTAAATCAAAGTCTCGATTTCTCACCCACAGATGAAATAATGGCCCCATTTATGATTTTTCAAGTCAATTTCCTGTTAAAAACAGTACAAGATTAAGGGTATGAACAATGATCAAACTTGAAATGAACTTTTGAGCATCACGCCAAATTCAAATGTATCGGACCTGGTTAGGATCAGCAGGATAAGTACACATTTGATACTTATCATTTACGTTGGCAATCCTCAGAACCTTCTCTCCTTCACTCCTCCTAATCGCCACAATAGTATCCTGCCGTATGGCCATCGGCAACACCGAGTATCCCTCATAATCTATATGCTCTCCGATCAAGTTCACTCTCCCTGCCACGTCCAATCCTCACAAATTCAAAATCAATTCGCAACAATCATGAGATTACAATCATAGATGAATAACAACCTGGAGAGCGAGCGCAGAGTTGAGGAAGGTGACCGAAGACTTTGTGGAACTTGGTCTTGAGGCGGTGGAAGCGGAGCTGGGCCTCCTCCAGTTGCGAGGACTCGCCGTAGACTTCATCGAGCGCCGAGTGAATTGGGATAGGAACTTCTTCGTGCCTCATCATTTGAGCCATCAACGACCTGCTCTGATTAACTGAATCTTCTTATATAACTTTTTCAATCACACACACACACTCTGGCAAAGCACTGTTTCCGATGATGGTGATGACAGGGTGACGACAGCAGTTATATCATGAAAATTTGGGCTTTTTGTTCAGGCCCAGTTGGGATAAGAGGCTCTCTCTGTTCTGATCTTGGTTCGGAAGAGTTTGAGTTGTAGTGCAACGGTTATTGAGAGCTAAATTCGCGGCGGGGTTTGGATTTTCAGTTCAGTTACGGCTGTAAATTAACTGTCGCGACGAAAGAGGAGGGGTCACGGAACAAGTGTTGGAGAATAAATCCCTTCTCTTTCTCTTTCTCTTTTCGTTGATTGATGGGAGAATCGGAATCACATGAACACTAAAGTTTGGTTGGTATCCATAAAGTCCTCTACTGTTAGCAATGGTCACCTGTGCAAGAGATAGACATCAGACAATATGATAAGCTTGACAACATTTCTATTCATCTTCTCATGCAAATCAAACCTATAAAACCAAATTACAACACCAATCAACATGTTAAATTACGACATGAAAAAAACATTTGGCATTCAGTCCACCATTTCCAAACAAAAAAGAATCTAAAAAGGAAAGAAAATAAGAACACAAATGCAATCCATCATTCCTAGACACAAAAATTCTCTAAGACTTTGTTGACTTTTGTAGAACAAACAAAATATCTAAGGTTCATATTCTATAAATTGTTCAGAAAAGCCAAAATTTGGTAAACACCAAGTCTACTTTTTAACCAAGAGGAGTAATGTATTTAGCAGATGACATGAAATTTCAGAAAACATTATTATCAAAAGCATAGCAGTATGATTACTTCATTATTTCTTAACTTTACAGGAAGCAAACATATATCCATCTTAAAGCTGGTCTATTCTCTGGTATAGAATAGATGGAATAGCAAGCCTAACATTTCAACTCTTCGTAAATTGGAGGATTAAAGGACATAGATGATAAATATGTCTAGTGTAGGAATGAATATTAATCAAACTGAAAGACCCTTTAACTATATAAAGGGTTATAGAACGAATAACACTTTTACCACTAAACTATACCAGCTACAATAAGATTATTGTATTTTTATTTATCCACTTGAGATTTTGAAAATAGGTTTTGATTGAACTTTTTAATTTACTGAAATTCAATTCTCTAAGCAACAGAGTTGTTGTATCCTATTATTGCCATTCTTCATGCACAAACTATTTTCATACTTTCATTCATCCATAGCAGCCATGGTATGAAATGTTAGGCATATACTAACGAAGAATTTGATAATACCTCAATAGGAGTAAGCTACTTCTTCTCACTGATCTTGTCATATTTCTGTTTTCTGACACATGTTTTTAAGCCATGTCAGGGAAGGCTGAAACAGAAATTATACATTAATGTCAAAAGATGAACTTAGAAAAAAAGTACAGAAAAGATACTGGTAAATTAACCATCAGACAAATATACAACCTTCCCCTCAAGAAATACATAAGCACATAACCAAGAGATTCCAGATCATCTCTCCTGCCTTGCTCTGCAAATGATTCTATTACAATTACATTTTTTGAATATTGAAAATCATCTAAAAACACCATTTTTTGAATATGGATTTGGTTTATATACAGATATTGAATTTAGTATCAATTGTTATATAAATGAACAACGATATCAACCGCAGCCGAAAAGGTAACAAAACTTTGGTACTATATTCAATATTTGTATGTACTTGAAACTTCATATGGATCTCATTTCTCTTTAGTTTACTCTTAGCCTCTGTTTCCTATAAACCCCACTAAAATTGGCAAAGGCATCAGACAACATTTACTTTATGAACCAAAGATTTTTCAGCCATTCACCGACTCCATATTAAAATTGCCATTGTCAAAAAAAAAGGCATGATAAAAGATGAAGATTATTCAGAGCTAAGCCATGAATAACTATAAAAAATCATAAGATAATTTATACCTAAGTCCAAAACAGTCACAAAACTTGACTCCACAGTATTCAACAACCCTGCAAAACGAAATGGAAGCAGTCAGTCCACTTACATCTATGAGCCCTTCCTGTTATGACACCAATTTCATCAACATGCCCTTCCTGTTATCAAATATGTAGGGCAGCCTTTCAAAATCGACATAACAAAAAAAAAATCAGAGGAAGAAGCTTACCCAAGCGAATCTGAGTTACCCGAAACCTAATCATCTTCGATGCTTGCACCAATTCCAGCCTCTCTATGCTTTACCTCTCTCTTGTTTTTAGTCTCTCCTAGAGAACGAAACGGTGGGTTGTGAAAAGCAAGAGAAAAATCTGACGCGTGGTGACCTTCAGCCATTATATAGCCGGTCACGGGTTGCATGGTAAAAACGAAAGATCGCAGGGACAAAACAGTAACTTAGATAACGATGGCAACCAAGTGAATATCCATCAGAACCAAGGGCAAAAGCATTCGCCCACTGTTCGGAATGCGAACAGTAAGGCGGCGCCAGGCCCTATATTGTAACAGAAATAAGTGGGGGAAAAAACGAAGAACAGAAGCATATTCAACTTAATGAAGATACTACCTAGTAGTCATTAGTCTGCCCTCCAAAGTCAGATCAAGCGAAGAAACGAATGGGGATACTAACCTCTATACTTTCCTAGACTTCAGACTTGCAAACCATAATTGAAATCTACAAATCCTTTTATCTTGCAATTCAGCTTGTTCACAAAGTGTTAATCTATGCCCCAATAAAAGTATAAAGATAAAACACACAAAACTTAGAACTACTCGTACAATGTAAATGCCAAACACTGCAAATACTTTTGACAACACCAAAATAAATTACCAATCTGTAAACAAACAGTAGAAATCCGTAGCAAACAAATTATACAATGTCTATTCCTAAAAAGTAAGGAGTCGTTTAGAACCACAAACAACACAGTCACACACCTGAACTCAAAAGAATTGCAGTCAACCGCTACTTGCAGTCCCCTAAATGTGCTTTCCCTGATTCCAAATCAGTTATACAATGTAGTACCTCACTCTCACCATAATCTGTAAAAAAGAAAAAGAAAAAAAACATCCGTAACAAAATAGAATTACTACAAAATCCACATCAACTTTATGCAGATTCTGAAATCAATTATGTAGAATACTCTACCAATTGCCATGCCTGAAAAATGAAACTGCAGTGAAGTAGCTATTTTCATGTGTGTATTAATTCCTCATCTAATACTCCTCCAAGTACATAGCACACTTACACAACTCTTCAAATTTCAATTGCTCTGAACCCCATCAGGCTACCTTCCCTAAAGTATTTGCACTTCACCTAAACTACATATGCCTATGCTAAACTAAATGACACCATATGCACAACTCTGTTAGCAGAGTCAAACATTTACATCGTAAAAGGTAAAAGGAAAATTCTCACATCTACCTTTTCACTCTCAAGCTCTTTTCTCAGTCCTCCCTCCTTATCTTCAAGTCCTCACTCATTATGTATCTATACTTTTCTTCCTAACGGGCACGTTAGCAACAACAAAGGATAGATGCAGAAAAGATGTACCGATATAAACTGAATCCGCTCTTTATGCAGTCCCCTCAACTCATCTTAAAGTCTTCTCACTCACTGTGAAGAGTGGATCTTGGTTTATAAACTGTAAGTAAATCTGAATGTATTTTAGTGAAAACAAATTGAAAATTGTATAATCAAACTCGGAACAATAACAAAAACTAAAAACCCAGCCTTTTCTTTAAATTGACAACATGAAAAACACATGTTTCCATAACATGGAATTTTTTTTAAAAAAAATTAGATTAAAAACAATATAATAATATTAATGATAATAATTGTTGGATCCATTGTGAACTACTTAAGGTGAAGCCACCAGTTGAGTGAATAATGTTAACCACTTTTAGTGAATAATCTAATCATGCTTTAAATTGAAAACTGCCTCACATGATTTCATGGAGCTGATTATACAGAAAATTATGATATGAGCAGTGCAAATTAAAAGTTAAAAACAAAAGGAAGAACAATATTTGAAACAACAGAATCATGCACCTCTGAAGATAAATGTCCCCTAACAAATTATATCAATGATCTGGTGAAATTTCAACTTGAAACCTATTGAAGGGAAGTCAGATAAATTTTACAAACATATAAATCAAAATTAACACCTGAAGTGTTGTTTAACTCACTACATAGTAGGAGCTTTAGTAATTGGCTTTAACTCTAGTAATTAATTTTCTATGTTACACTCATATTTTCTGTTCTCTCTGGAAACCTAAAATGCAAATCCTGTTAAATAAAAACTGAAATCCGTCTTTCAATCTGCTTTACAGTTTGAAAGAAGAATATTCTTTCAATCTACTTTAAATAAAGACTAGTGTTATTCATTCAAATAACCCTTATATATAAGAAGAGACCAAGGCAAGAAAAATCAATATACATTATATCAGAAAGTGAATAATATGAGCCTGCAGTACCTGCTTAAAATCCTTGCACACGAAAATAATCGTTCTCTATGGAATCCCAGATGTCCTGCATATACAGAAGGTATTTGAAATGAATTTCTTAAAGAAAATAAGTTTCAGCAACTATCCTTCATAAAAGCTTGCAGAAGGTATCCTTCATGAATTTCTTATGGCAGATGATTCTCACAACATGCTTGCAGAATTAACATTATCATTAAGCTACTTACCTTTATTTGAATTCCCTGTAGAATGCTCACCAAAAATTCACAGTCCTAGCCCTCTACAACAACTTCCAGTCCCACCCTTCATAAACAAAGAACGGAAAGGACGAAATTAAACGACTGAACAGAAAAGAAAATTCATCAATCCAAGCGGCTCAAAAGAATAAAATTTGAGAGCACCAAGCTTACCTGAACCAATGACGAACCAGATATCATCCAAAAACAACCAACGCCCAGCCACCACCACATCCGCCGAAGGCAACGCGAAGAAGCAAGATGCAAATTTACAATCAAAAAACGCAAATCAAACCCAGGATCAAAAACTTAGCAGAAGTATGCATACCCGGAAATAGATACTTCCTCTCTCGCCTTGTGACCTCAAGGAAGGCAAGCAACTGCGATCTGCCTTAGTGCCCTATTCATAAGGCGAAGACCCGCAAGGTCTTCGTGGAGTATGCTAAAAGATTATAATTAAGTTCATTTTGGTTCCATTTTCTATTCGTTCTCCGACATGCATGGTTTTGCTTATTCACTTTATAAGTTTAAGTAGTGTAGCGTGTGATGTATTAAATTTCATGTATATGTACTTTATGAATTCTAAAGTTCTTAGACCGGGGTGAAAAGGTCTTTAACAATTATTTTTCTTATAAGTTCGTTCTTAGGATAGCGATGGTTATAACTATCCTGAATAACAAATACATAATGACAATAAATAAAAGTTGTTGTAAAATAATAATAAACACCAAAATGTTTTTTACTCGTAGAAACCTTGCAACCAAGGAGAAACACTACGTGCCTCTAACTCTTGAGGGACAAACTTTTTCATTATGTAAAACTTACTTCCAAGATTATAGTTTAATGATACATCAATGACTTGTTATCCTGCCTAAACTACCCACTAGTCTAGATCTATATTTTTTCTCTTGTTTCTGAATACCTCACTCCTTACAAGATTACAGTATATGATACAACAACGACTTGTTATCTTACCTAGTCTCAAACTAGTCTAGGTCTACCTCTCTTGTCTCTAAGTGGTTACACATGAAGGTTTAAGAAGTTTCAATTCAAGACTCAGCTATCACTTAACTGATTCTTCTTAAACATTTCTCAGAAGTTTCACTATTAGAAACTCAACTATCCTAAACTGATTCTTTCATGAACTCAGCTACCTCAGTGGGATACATCAGAACTCATCTATCCTCAGCTGATTCTTTCATGAACACTTCTGGGGTTGCTGCACTACCAACTGATCTCATGTTATGCAGAATACAATGAGTTTATGAGAAAACGTTTTGTTCAGCTCTAAGGTTTATAATCACAAAATGAAGACTTATAAAATGAACAATTCAAAGGAAAACCAAAACTCAACAAAGCAAATGTAAAAACT
This sequence comes from Fragaria x ananassa, assembly GCA_034370585.1. Taxonomy (NCBI): domain Eukaryota; kingdom Viridiplantae; phylum Streptophyta; class Magnoliopsida; order Rosales; family Rosaceae; genus Fragaria; species Fragaria x ananassa. The sequence goes on along the minus strand of CP139762.1, from coordinate 22,179,944 downwards.
ATATTTTGACAACCATTGAGCAAAGACAACCTTGCTCAATATATATAGGCTGATATTATGCTCTAAACAAGTGCAAGCACGAGGGCCAAAACAAGGAAGGAGTTTTGGACTTTTGTCCTTGGCAAAGTCTGAAAGTGAGAGGACATATGCAGCTGTCTATGACCAAGAAAAAAAACAAACAAAACTATCATAAACAATGTTTGATTTAAAAACAAGAGACAAAAGGTTTTGCAAACTTTTTCCCAAAAGCATATACCACATTGGTTTAGCAAATCATTTTTTCTCTGATATCAAACAATGACAGCTGCAAATATTAGTTTGTGTATCGTAAATACAGCAAACCACAACTGGAGCCTAAGAGCTAAATCATGGGTCACAGGTTAAGATAAAGGCATCAAACCCTAGATTAATTTGAGCACCAAGGCAAACCCTTTATCCTAGTTGTCAATTTGAAATTCAAATAAGAATCTCACCCAGACATAAGATTAATGCAACAAGGGTAAAGAAAACCTAAACCTAAGACAACAAAACAAAAGATCGAAAAGCTGGACCCAGATTTTTAGGATGGGAAGCGATGCTGTTATCCTCAATGAAAAACCATGAATGCACATGCATGATTTTACCTGAGTTCCATTGAGATCAAGTTGGTTCTTCTATTTCTTCAACTTGTTCTTCAGATGTGCAAGACCAATCTCCCAATCGTTTTAGACTTCATATGTTGTGTTTTGTTCTATATAAGGATTGTCAACAACATTATACCTTCAAATTCCTCTTCAATTTATCATTAGCATTTATATAATTTTTGAAATGTTGTTACTAAAAACTCATTCTTTTATATTGCAATATAAAAATATCTCAATCTAATGTTTCATCCAAATATATTATTATAGTATTTTTACCTGGTTTAAAGCAACTTTAGAAAACTCTCTATTTTAGCTTTTAACTATTTTAAAGAGAGTATTTAGTTTTTTTTTTCGAAGCTACAACAGACTAGCCAAAGTTTAGCTATTATGACTTTTAGCTATCTCGCTAGCTAAATATAGATAGCGAGATGACTCAAATGAGGCTAGCTATAATTTAATACATTCCTTGTAAGATATTTTACGTGATATATAAATATATTTAAACTATTTAATCTTTATTTGAAGAATAATGTTGATGTAATACTAGCTAAAATAGAGAGCATTAATGCAACTGCATTTCTAAAGTGGCTAGCCAAAATGACATTTTAGCTAATTTGACTAAAATTTAACTAAAAGATGGCTAACATTGCTAAAGATGCTAATTTGATTGTGAACTGTTTGTGTTTGATTATGGGTACTGGTGGTAGTTATACAACCGAATATTTTATAAACCCTATCTCTACTATTATAAAGCCACCAGTAAAGAAATTCACCAAATTATCTTTTGTTGATATTGCTCTTATTAAACTAATTCAGACTATTAAGAACAATGGTTACTATAATAAATAGCAAAATACAAAAGATTAAAAGATAATGGGAAAAAAATTGGATAAGTTTGATAAATAATGCATTATATATATGAGAATAAGCCCATGCAATTGCACGGGTAAAAGACAAGTTTTTGTTAAACTGGCTCACAAACTCTATTAAATATGAGAGTACTCATTGTCATGTACATCCCAACTAAAATAATGCAGAACAGAATGCCAAATAGTATTATAAGAATTAACACATACATGATTAGTTAAAATGTGAGCCAGAGAACTCAAGAAAGAAAAATACCGCGGCCGCTCAAACTCTCTCTCCTCAAGTTAGGGTTAGGGTTTTTTTTTAGATCTTCGGCTGTGCGGCATCCTCTCTTCCATGGCTGCCTCTGAAGCTGCGATGACTGCTAGCCTAGCATCAAAACTCTCTCTTAGCAAGCAAGAAGAACCAGTTGATCTTGGAGATCTCCGTAGCCCGACAAAGGGTTTTCTGGCTCCAAGGTTTTACCTCGTGGGTCGCGTCAACACTGCGAGGGCGATGGAGTTTGAACCTTTCAGAAGTATCTTGCGCAATATGTGGAGATTGGCGAATCCGGTGGAAGTTTATGCACGCGGTGACCGATTTCTCTTCTCATTCATCAGTGAGAGAGAAAAGAACCGTGTGAAAAGAGGTGGACCTTGGGGTTATCAGAGAGCCATGATACTCTTGAACGATTACGACAGATTCTCAGATATCATGGCAGTCCCGCTGACTTTTGTGTGGATTTGGGTTGAGATTAAGGGACTCCCTCCTGCTCTTACTATGGCGGCTACCGCCATACTTGTTAGTGAAACGATTAGACCTGTTCTCTAGGTAGATCAATCTGGTCTCAACCACGGTAATGCCCGTGTGCGCATCACTTTGCCGTTGAATGATCCGGTGAGGCTAGAACACAAGATTAGGGTTTCACCGGTGGACTTGTTGTAGGTCTCATACCGCTATGAACGCCTTCTAGGGCGTTGCAGAGACTGCATGATGATCAACTATGGTGGTCTCCGCTGCCCTAGGGTGTTAGAAGACTTGCAAGCAGTAGCTCCTCCGCCGACTATGGTGTTTCGTGCTTATGCCTCGGGATCTGGATCGACCTCCCTCTCAGTCCCTACTGTGTCTCTTCCAAAAGAGAAAAGGACGGTGAGCATCAGAGATGTCCCTGAGGTTCCCTCCCCTACCAAAATTAAAGGTGTGCGTAGGGGTAGAGATGAAGATGATTCTGGTGGTGGTAAGCGTGTTAAGCATTCTCTTGCCATGAATCCTCTTCCTTTGAATCCGGAGGAAATTGGATTATCTGCCCAAGCTTTTGGTGGATTGGTAATTATCAAGACTGGGAAGTCCCCAAATAAGAGGGGCTACCCTCGTGGTAGTCAGAACAAGAAGAAGACTGAGGATGTGGTATCGGAGACGCCGGACTCAATGCCTCCTAGTTCGGCAGAAAGTGGAAGTGTAGAAGGTACAAGCCTCAAATCCGGGGCTGAAGCAGAATAGTTCCCTAGGGTTGCTAGGAAAGATCCCTTCTATACCTTAATTTCATCTCTCTTTCTTTTCACTCGATGACAGGTACACCATTGAGTCCTAGGCCTTAATCAATTGAAGGTTGAATTGTTGTTAGGGTTTGGAAGGTTAATATGCTTTTTAGTTTGTCATATCCACCTAGGCCTCATCATGGGCCGGGCTAAGGCTGACCCTACCCTAAATTTTAGGGCTTAGAGTAGGACCGGGCTGGGCTTTAACTAAGTCAACAGAGCTTAGGGCCGGGCTAGGGCTTCAATATGTAAACTCGTACCCGCCCTAAAAGCCCATTATGCAAAGGCCAAAAAGGTTGGGCCGGGCTAGGCTTTTGTTTTACTCACTGAAAGACAATAGAAAAAAAAAACCTGAATACTTCATAATAGAAGTGAGAACCAATATTTACAAATCCCACAAACTGAAGCTCACATCTCAATATCAAGTTTTCTACTTCAAATATTCTACTACCTCAATACATCACTGAGGGTGGGTAAAAAAAATTGAAATACTGAAATCTGAAGTAGTACCACCCCACTTTCAAGATCAATTTCACAATCTTTATCTCTCAGACCCTTATGATCCATAACAACCAACCAAAACCAAGTAAATTTCCAATCCCCTCTCCAGGCTCCTAATGATCAAGGCAACAATAGTTTCACCCAAATTTGAATCTCCCTATTCAACCCATCACACAAAACAACTCTCCTCTTTATATATTTAGATTGACAGGGTGAAACTTGACCACAATTATTTCTAGCTTCATCAAGTAAACAACACTTTCCAGTTTTAACTTGCAATCAAATGGAAGACAGCTTCCTTCAATGCAATCTCCCTTGCTCTACACGGCTCACACCGCTTTCCTCAACCAATAATGGTTCACTACGCACAAAGCTCCCTTCCTTTCTTTCCCCCTTCCCCCTGCCAATCAACAAAACCCTCAAACCATTAACACCAACACAAGCTAAAACCAATAGAAATATACACAAAACGTGTCGATAATCAATAAACAAACTTCATTACCAAAACAAGAAAAATCGATAATATAGCTATTCACACGCTTAGCACACCAACATAGAGCTGGAAAATAAAAAGAACAAGAATGTAAAACAAAGCAAACCCACAAAAACTTAAAGTTCAAAACTTTACAGAACAAAAACCAAACCTTTAATAAGCAATCACAGGCAAAGCAACATTCTTTTAAAGAAAATAAATAAACCCAAATTGAAAAAAGTAAAAGACAACTTGGACCCAAGAAATGAAAGAAAGAAACCTTCAAATGGAAGCGAGAAAATCCCAGATCCGATGCGGAGAAAGAGCCTTACAGCGAAGCAAGGCAGCGTCAAATACGGAAGATTGGGATCGCTAACTTAAGAGAAGGAGGGGAATGGACACGAGGGGTTTCAGGAGAAAGTGGGATTGATTCAAGTTCAATAATGGAGATTTTGATTTTGGTTTTTGGGTTTTTGTTTAAAAATGGAGAAACGGGTGCTATATCTTCGCCGGATATTGATAAAAAAAAGGCACCGGAAATGGTGGGAATCTGAAGTCTGTTGGCTTGGAAGAATGGAAACTAAGGGAGAAGAGGAAGAAGAAGCTTCACCGACACAGGGCAAGGTGGCATGAAGTCTTTGACTTTGATAGGTTTTTTATATTTGGTTTTTCTTTGGTTTTGGTTTTCTTTAGTTTGATTTGTCTACTATTTATATTGGAATCGGCCTATTAAGGTTGGCCTAATGGTCTTTTCTGGTTTGTGAGGAAATAGTTTCTTAATTCTCATTTGATGCCTTGAGGGTTTGGTCATACTGCGAATATGTGAAAATTGTAAATGTTGAAAATGCAGATTGACTGCTATATAAGTTTGGTTTATGTTGGTCAATGTAATAATATTCATTTTTACCTTCCGGTTATAATTGTGAATTTTATAAACTGTTATTACGATCACCCATCGTAAGAAAGAAATGCTGATATATTAAGACATAAATATTGAAACAAACAAATCAACAATAGAAATTAATATTAATAAGAAAAGCTACGAGAACTCTGAAAAAAAAAATATTGGATTGAGTTTTATCTTACAAAATTATAATAGTGCCAGCTATAATTGTTGCTTGTTTACGAAAATAGGAAATGCGGAACAAAAATAAGGAGCAACAACAAAACTAAATTTACAAAGAAAAGCTGTAAACTCCATTATTTGTTAATTAGAAGTTGGATAATACCTTATCCATTGTGTACTTTTATGCAACATATTGCCATGTCAAATCTAGGACTCGATCAACTGACAGGTAGCAATGCATTTGGCAACACCAGCCTCTTTGAAAATATAGAAATCGGCACATCGTGAGGCCAATGAACATGAGCAGGCTTTTCAATTAGTCCGTTTGTTTACACATGCTCGAAAGAACATAACTTCTAATTCTAATATTTCAACAATCGGTGGAGTTCAGTTTATAAAAGACTCATTTAGAATGTGGACGATGACTGTAACAAAATTAAAAGACAATCATGGATTAGCTATTTTCCGTTAACTTATTTGCATATTCCAATTTCATTTCAACAAAAATTAACCATTCTAATTGCAAGCGGAGGTCGTCTTCTGAAATAACTAGCTTCATGACAGATCCAATTAATCTCCATGTCCTTGTATTCCATCAAGGGAATAATGTCACTCCCAAATTTGTTTTCATTAAAGAGAAAAGAAACAAAACACATTATCAACGAGTTCTCTTTCTTGCTTCTCAACCTTTATACTAGCATTACTCTTCGTTCTGATGAAGACATAGTTCGTGCAACGATAACTCACCTCTCAAAAATGTTACTATACAAACAAAATTGGTCAGAAGAACCTTGTCAAGAAGCACATCAAGGTCTCTATCCTCAATTGTATTGTTCGACACAAGAATTGTCATTGTCTTGCTAGATTGTTACTGCTCCTCCTCTCCCCTGGCCTCCATATCATTTCAAAATCTCTGTGATCCCAGAAATGCATGAACATAAAAGAAGAAATTGATGGGGTAGGTCCAAACTCACATAGACACTACTCACCCCACATTCCACGTGAATAAAATGGTAGAAGATATTTACATCTATTTGGAGATTTCGTTTTTTGGGTTCTAGTTGCTCGGCTGGTGGGAAACTTGTGCGGAAGTCCACTTATTTATGCATGGAGATTGATATTTGCTTCTTTTTGTGCTTAATAACAGGAAGTTGCTGATGATTCGATTAGCAAAATATTTATTATTGGATTGTGTGTTTCTCTTGGTGGTGCATGTATATAATTATATTTCCATTGAGACAAGATTCTAAAAAAAATTGAAAACATGATTTATGTCAAAGTTACCGTTGTAGACATTGAAATTTGATCAGCATCGTTCAAAATATAATTTAGAGTAATCTAAATGTAAAATCATTATGTTTAGTCCCATGTTGTGTTAGATCGAACTGCTCAAAGTCCACGGTACCTAATTTAATTGGTTACAAAATTCTTAGTAGTTGGTTAAACGTTTGTTTTGAAGTTAGGTTAAGCTTGTTTTTTTAGAGCTAGCTAGTGTTGTTGTAGTTCATCTGCATTGGTCGACTGAATTCCATGTTTACTATTTTGTTGGAGTTGGTTACAGCTTTTGGATTTGTATATGACGTGATAAGCTTATAAAACTCATGCAAGTTCTTTACCAAGGAAGCATGGAAACTTAAATTACGAGGGTTATGGATAGGTACTAATTGAGATGATATATAATTAAGAGTGCTGACACCCTAAAGTCCATGTCACCCTTCATCAACAATTAATAAGAGCATAATGATGGTATATTAGCTATGAGACATTGGGCATAGCTCCTCCTACCAGAGAGCAGCAGGTTTATTTTTGAAGACAAGTTTCCATACAGTTTGAAGACATAAATTAAGCTAAATGGGGAGGGGACCATGTTTACAATAGTTCAGCCCTTGAGTAGGGCTTAACCAGTTGACATACGCTAAAACTTGAAAATAGCAGCGCCACTCGAAGGCTTCGAAGCAAAAACATACAAGCCAAGATCATTATTGTTTATGACACCTCTACTAATCCTCGACTGGTAGAATTTTTCCTGATAAAATAGAAGAATCATAAGTACTTTTGTATTCAACAACTCTATTGTTAGTGGTGGAAAGCATACCCCCCACGATGATTTACCTTTAAATTAAGGATGAACTGTGGCACAATGCTGTCTTTTACCAAAGCAACTGCACAGCCACCCCATCCGGCTCCTGTCAGCCTTGCTCCAAGAGCACCGTTCTCTTTACAAATATTTACAAGTTCTTCCAACTCCGGACAACTAATAAAGGGAAACAAGGTATTGTCAGTAAATAAAAGATCAGTTACCTAGAATTCTAGAAAGAAATGCCAACTAAACTGAATTCAGGAGACATTATTACAAGCATGATCTATTGGCTTTCAAGTGATGATACAAAAAAGTTACATTTTCAATATTCAGAGATTTCGTTTTGTTTAGGTATAGGAATTTATAGCTACATTCAAGATGCAACTCCACCTATGACATGGATTTAATAATATATATATGTGAGTCATTGTCACACAGTCATAAATAAAATGCTTATAATAATTTATACCTGCACTCATATAAAACACTGCAGCTATAATGGCTCGCATTCATAAGATCACCAAGATTCTTCAGCTTATCTTCGTCACTGAAAATATACAACGGCATTAATATAAACCTTGGATTGTTCTACATCATACAAATTTTTCTTGAAAGAACAAGGCGGCAATGCAAATAGTAATATGCCAGAATTATCTATGCAAAATGCAAAAGGAAGACTTGACATAATGCTTGATGCAAAATGAATTAATTGATACAAAATGCCATTGTTAAGAATTCAGCATGTAAAATTGACAAAATAGTAATATGAATTATCTATCCAAAATACAAAAGGAAGACTTGGCATAATGTTTGATGCAAAATGAATTGATTTATACAAAATGCCATTGTTAAGAATTCAGCATGTAAAATTGACAAAATAGTAATATGAATTATCTATCCAAAATACAAAAGGAAGAGTTGACAGAATGCTTGATGCAAAATGAATTGATTAAATGGAAAATACCATTGTTAAGACTCCAACATGTGGTAGTGATTTTACAGAATAATGGATTCACACTTCAAGGGAACATCCAAATAACCTAGTGATCTATGTAAAAGCATACTACAGCAACATGTGAAGTACAAGTTTATTTGTTTTCCGACAGATCAGTTTTTTTAGTTCAACCCCTGAGAGGAGAAAAAATTATTTTCATCCTAAAAACCCTGAAATTACTATTTCCTCAGGCTAATAAAAGTACCTTAAATCTGATGATACAGTGTCCTTGAATGCATGTACCCGCTTGGCCTCAGAGTACACGTGGGAGGCTCTCTGGTGATAAGACTTTGTTAAAATTGAAAGAAATCAACAGAATTAACGATGATTGGATATATAAGAAAACAGAACAAGTACCTGATATAACTTGAAGTGTTTAGCAGCCTTCAAAACATCAAGAGACGATGCAGAATTTCGAAAGATAGACTCTAAATTTTCCCCAGTGATTTTCTCAATTTCATCAAGGGTATAAGGTTCTTCCTTCAACAATTCCTGTAACAAAGCCAAAAGTGATATTATGATGCATGCGACAAACTACACGCACCAAACACTAGTTGATAAAGCAAAACTGAGGGCAGAAAACAAAAGATTATACCTTCACAGCCAGGTTAGGATCTGAAGACCCATGGTTACTAGCATATGATATGCACAACCCTTCAACATCAGAAAGAGTTTTCACGTTTAAAATTGCATCTTGCGGCTTCATTCCCAACTTTATAGCAAGCAGAATCTAAAATAAATTGCAAGATCACAAATGAGTAGAGAGATATCAGGGGAAAAAAAAGTGTACTTGTATTGTTCAAAAATATATAACATAACACAACCCTGTCTGCACTAGGACACCTCAAAAAATTAAAATTCAATACTCATTTTGGACAAAGTCCATGTTAAACACACATAAAAAGTCATGATACAACAACTGATATCAAACTTACTGAAGCCAAACGACATTCAACAACTCTATTATTATAATTGGTAGCAGCAGTTACTGCTTTCTGAGATTCTGCCAAGGAATGGGCTACAACAAAAGTTCCACCAGCTGGAAGTTGCACATCAGTAGCACGAATAGGGTTGAAATCAATCAGTTCTGCAAACCCAGTTTTAGCCATTACCGAGATTGCCTGCATATTGAATCAATATTAGGACAGGGATATCCAATTCCAAAGTCATCACGTCAAAAAGGAAAATCATCAATCACCTGATCCATTCCACCAGACTGTGTACCAATGTGTCGCTCACACTCACATGTAAGTTGAGCAATTTCTTTCTGTTCGCAAGGAAAACATGTCAGGCATTTAAAAGAGTGATTCACTCAGTCCCCTGAAGTACATTATCTATATAGCCAGCAAGCTATTGGTACAGACATTATACCTTGGGAAAATTCTCCTCAAAAGCAGCCATAATTGCAATTGTAGAAGCACAAACTAATGCAGCAGAGCTTGATAGTCCAGACCCTATATAACACAAATAAATGAATAAACAATTTCTGGGAGTTTACTATACCATATGGGAAGACAGTCACACAAGTGTAATTTACAATGTAGTAAAGTAAATTGATGTGTACTTCACCTGTAGGAACTGTTCCATCAATAAGAACATCAAGTCCCACGGGTGCACCCAAATCTATTCCTCGAGATCTGGAAAATTCATAGAAACCTTTGTACCTGACGAACGCAAACAATCAGTTTCTTGTATGCAATAGTAAATAGTTGTTTGAATTCTCCTTTTAAAGGGATTTACCATTCCTTTAACTAATCTAACAGTATCATCAGCAACAAAATCAAACAAAGGACATGCAGCCAATATACAGAGAAGATAAAACAGTAAAAAGATGCGTAGCATTGAACAACTTCCCTTTCCCTAGTTAATAACTTAGTATGCTACTATTAAGTTATTAAATTTCATGTGCTACTATGTAGTTTACTCAATTAAAGTAACATCACACAACACTCAGAAGAATAACAGATTCCCTGTGTCTGTTTCATTAGATGACAAACAATAACACACTAAATCAAAGTCTCGATTTCTCACCCACAGATGAAATAATGGCCCCATTTATGATTCTTCAAGTCAATTTCCTGTTAAAAACAGTGCAAGATTGAGTATATAAGGGTATGAACAATGATCAAACTTGAAATGAACTTTTGAGCATCCCGCCAAATTCAAATGTATCGGACCTGGTTAGGATCAGCAGGATAAGTACACATTTGATACTTATCATTTACGTTGGCAATCCTCAGAACCTTCTCTCCTTCACTCCTCCTAATCGCCACAATAGTATCCTGCCGTATGGCCATCGGCAACACCGAGTATCCCTCATAATCTATATGCTCTCCGATCAAGTTCACTCTCCCTGCCACGTCCAATCCTCACAAATTCAAAATCAATTCGCAACTAAAACTAAACAATCAATCATAGATGAATAACAACCTGGAGAGCGAGCGCAGAGTTGAGGAAGGTGACCGAAGACTTTGTGGAACTTGGTCTTGAGGCGGTGGAAGCGGAGCTGGGCCTCCTCCAGTTGCGAGGACTCGCCGTAGACTTCATCGAGCGCCGAGTGAATTGGGATCGAAACTTCTTCGTGCCTCATCATTTGAGCCATCAACGACCTGCTCTGATTAACTGAATCTTCTTATATAACTTTTTCAATCACATACACTCTGGCAAAGCACTGTTTCCGATGATGGTGATGACAGGGTGACGACGGCAGTTATATCATGAAAATTTGGGCTTTTTGTTCAGGCCCAGTTGGGATAAGAGGTTCTCTCTGTTCTAACCTTGGTTCGGAAGAGTTTGAGTTGTAGTGCGACGGTTATTGAGAGCTAAATTCGCGGCGGGGTTTGGATTTTCAGTTCAGTTACGGCTGTAAATTAACTGTCGCGACGAAAGAGGAGGGGTCACGGAACAAGTGTTGGAGAATAAATTCCTTCTCTTTCTCTTTCTCCTTTCGTTGATTGATGGGAGAATCGGAATCACATGAACACTAAAGTTTGGTTGGTATCCATAAAGTCCTCTACTGTTAGCAATGGTCACCTGTGCAAGAGATAGACATCAGACAATATGATAAGCTTGACAACATTTCTATTCATCTTCTCATGCAAATCAAACCTATAAAACCAAATTATAACACCAATCAACATGTTAAATTACAACGACATGAAAAGAACATTTGGCATTCAGTCCAGCATTTCCAAACAAAAAAGAATCTAAAAAGGAAAGAAAATAAGAACACAAATGCAATCCGTCATTCCTAGACACAAAAATTCTCTAAGACTTTGTTGACTTTTGTAGAACAAACAGAATATCTAAGGTTCATATTCTATAAATTGTTCAGATTAGCCAAAATTTGGTAAACACCAAGTCTACTTTTTAACCAAGAGGAGTAATGTATTTAGCAGATGACATGAAATACATGAAATTTCAGAAAACATTATTATCGAACGCATAGCAGTATGATTACTTCATTATTTTTTAACTTTACAGGAAGCAAACAGATATCCATCTTAAAGCTGGTCTATTCTCTAGTATAGAATAGATGGAATAGCAAGCCTAACATTTCAACTCTTTGTAAATTGGAGGATTAAAGGACATAGATGATAAATATGTCTAGTGTAGGAATGAATATTAATCAAACCGAAAGACCCTTTAACTATATAAAGGGTTATAGAACGAATAACACTTTTACCACTAAACTATACCGCTACAATAAGATTATTGTATTTTTATTTATCCACTTGAGATTTTGAAAATAGGTTTTGATTGAACTTTTTAATTTACTGAAATTCAATTCTCTAAGCAACAGAGTTGTTGTATCCTATTATTGCCATTCTTCATGCACAAACTATTTTCATACTTTCATTCATCCATAGCAGCCATGGTATGAAATGTTAGGCATATACTAACGAAGAATTTGATAATACCTCAATAGGAGTAAGCTACTTCTTCTCACTGATCTTGTCATATTTCTGTTTTCTGACACATGTTTTTAAGCCATGTCAGGGAAGACTGAAACAGAAATTATCCATTAATGTCAAAAGATGAACTTAGAAAAAAAGTACAGAAAAGATACTGGTAAATTAACCACCATCAGACAAATATACAACCTTCCCCTCAAGAAATACATAAGCACATAACCAAGAGATTCCAGATCATCTCTCCTGCCTTGCTCTGCAAATGATTCTATTACAATTACATTTTTTGAATATTGAAAATCATCTAAAAACACCATTTTTTGAATATGGATTTGGTTTATATACATATATTGAATATAGTATCAATTGTTATATAAATGAACAACGATATCAACAGCAGCCGAAAAGGTAACAAAACTTTGGTACTATATTCAATATTTGTATGTACTTAAAACTTCATATGGATCTCATTTCTCTTTAGTTTACTCTTAGCCTCTGTTTCCTATAAACCCCACTAAAATTGGCAAAGGCATCAGACAACATTTACTTTATGAACCAAAGATTTTCCAGCCATTCACCGACTCCATATTAAAATTGCCATTGTCAAAAAAAAGGCATGATAAAAGATGAAGATTATTCAGAGCTAAGCCATGAATAACTATAAAAAATCATAAGATAATTTATACCTAAGTCCAAAACAGTCACAAAACTTGACTCCACAGTATTCAACAACCCTGCAAAACGAAATGGAAGCAGTCAGTCCACTTACATCTATGAGCCCTTCCTGTTATGACACCAATTTCATCAACATGCCCTTCCTGTTATCAAATATGTAGGGCAGCCTTTTCAAAATCGACATAACCAAAAAAAAAAATCAGAGGAAGAAGCTTACCCAAGCGAATCTGAGTTACCCGAAACCTAATCATCTTCGATGCTTGCACCAATTCCAGCCTCTCTATGCTTTACCTCTCTCTTGTTTTTAGTCTCCTAGAGAACGAAACAGTGGGTTGTGAAAAGCAAGAGAAAAATCTGACGCGTGGTGACCTTCAGCCATTATATAGCCGGTCACGGGTTGCATGGTAAAAACAAAAGATCGCAGGGACAAAACAGTAACTTAGATAACGATGGCAACCAAGTGAATATCCATCAGAACCAAGGGCAAAAGCATTCGCCCACTGTTCGGAATGCGAACAGTAAGGCGGCGCCAGGCCCTATATTGTAACAGAAATAAGTGGGGGAAAAAAACGAAGAACAGAAGCATATTCAACTTAATGAAGATACTACCTAGTAGTCATTAGTCTGCCCTCCAAAGTCAGATCAAGCGAAGAAACGAATGAGGATACTAACCTCTATACTTTCCTAGACTTCAGACTTGCAAACCATAATTGAAATCCACAAATCCTTTTATCTTGCAATTCAGCTTGTTCACGAAGTGTTAATCTATGCCCCAATAAAAGTATAAAGATAAAACACACAAAACTTAGAACTACTCGTACAATGTAAATGCCAAACACTGTGCAAATACTTTTGACAACACCAAAATAAATTACCAATCTGTAAACAAACAGTAGAAATCCGTAGCAAACAAATTATACAACGTCTATTCCTAAAAAGTAAGGAGTCGTTCAGAACCAAAAACAACACAGTCACACACCTGAACTCAAAAGAATTGCAGTCAACCGCTACTTGCAGTCCCCTAAATGTGCTTTCCCTGATTCCAAATCAGTTATACAATGTAGTACCTCACTCTCACCATAATCTGTAAAAAAGAAAAAGAAAAAAAAACATCAGTAACAAAATAGAATTACTACAAAATCCACATAAACTTTATGCATATTCTGAAATCAATTATGAAGAATACTCTACCAATTGCCATGCCTGAAAAATGAAACTGCAGTGAAGTAGCTATTTTCATGTGTGTATTAATTCCTCATCTAATACTCCTCCAAGTACATAGCACACTTACACAACTCTTCAAATTTCAATTGCTCTGAACCCTATCAGGCTACCTTCCCTAAAGAATTTGCAGTTCACCTAAACTACATATGCCTATGCTAAACTAAATGACACCATATGCACAACTCTGTTAGCAGAGTCAAACATTTACATCGTAAAAGGTAAAAGGAAAATTCTCACATCTACCTTTTCACTCTCAAGCTCTTTTCTCAGTCCTCCCTCCTTATCTTCAAGTCCTCACTCATTATGTATCTATACTTTTCTTCCTAACGGGCACGTTAGCAACAACAAAGGATAGATGCAAAAAAGATGTACCGATATAAACTGAATCAGCTCTTTATGCAGTCCTCTCATCTTAAAGTCTTCTCACTCATTGTGAAGAGTGGATCTTGGTTTATAGACTATAAGTAAATCTGAATGTATTTTAGTGAAAACAAATTGAAAATTGTATAATCAAACTCGGAACAATAACAAAAACTAAAAACCCAGCCTTTTCTTTAAATTGACAACATTAAAAAGACATGTTTCTATAACATGGAAATTAAAAAAAAATTAGATTAAAAACAATATAATAATATTAATGATAATAATTGTTGGATCCATTGTGAACTACTTAAGGTGAAGCCACCAGTTGAGTGAATAATGTTAACCACTTTTAGTGAATAATCTAATCATGCTTTAAATTGAAAACTGCCTCACATGATTTCATGGAGCTGATTATACAGAAAATTATGATATGAGCAGTGCAAATTAAAAGTTAAAAACAAAAGGAAGAACAATATTTGAAACAACAGAATCATGCACCTCTGAAGATAAATGTTCCCTAACACATTATATCAATGATCTGGTGAAATTTCAACTTGAAACCTATTGAAGGGAAGTCAGATACATTTTACAAACATATAAATCAAAATTAACACCTGAAGTGTTGTTTAACTCACTACATAGTAGGAGCTTTAGTAATTGGCTTTAACTCTAGTAATTAATTTTCTATGTTACACTCATATTTTCTGTTCTCTCTGGAAACCTAAAATGCAAATCCTGTTAAATAAAAACTGAAACCCGTCTTTCAATCTGCTTTACAGTTTGAAAGAAGAATATTCTTTCAATCTACTTTAAATAAATACTAGTGTTATTCATTCAAATAACCCTTATATATAAGAAGAGACCAAGGCAAGAAAAATCAATATACATTATATCAGAAAGTGAATAATATGAGCCTGCAGTACCTGCTTAAAAACCTTGCACACGAAAATAATCGTTCTCTATGGAATCCCAGATGTCCTGCATATACAGAAGGTATTTGAAATGAATTTCTTAAAGAAAATAAGTTTCAGCAACTATCCTTCATAAAAGCTTGCAGAAGGTATCCTTCATGAATTTCTTATGGCAGATGATTCTCACAACATGCTTGCAGAATTAACATTATCATTAAGCTACTTACCTTTATTTGAATTCCCTGTAGAATGCTCACCAAAAATTCACAGTCCTAGCCCTCTACAACAACTTCCAGTCCCACCCTTCATAAACAAAGAACGGAAAGGACGAAATTAAACGACTGAACAGAAAAGAAAATTCATCAATCCAAGCGGCTCAAAAGAATAAAATTTGAGAGCACCAAGCTTACCTGAACCAATGACGAACCAGATATCATCCAAAAACAACCAACGCCCAGCCACCACCACATCCGCCGAAGGCAACGCGAAGAAGCAAGATGCAAATTTACAATCAAAAAACGCAAATCAAACCCAGGATCAAAAACTTAGCAGAAGTATGCATACCCGGAAATAGATACTTCCTCTCTCGCCTTGTGACCTCAAGGAAGGCAAGCAACTGCGATCTGCCTTAGTGCCCTATTCATAAGGCGAAGACCCGCAAGGTCTTCGTGGAGTATGCTAAAAGATTATAATTAAGTTCATTTTGGTTCCATTTTCTATTCGTTCTCCGACATGCATGGTTTTGCTTATTCACTTTATAAGTTTAAGTAGTGTAGCGTGTGATGTATTAAATTTCATGTATATGTACTTTATGAATTCTAAAGTTCCTAGACCGGGGTGAAAAGGTCTTTAACAATTATTTTTCTTATAAGTTCGTTCTTAGGATAGCGATGGTTATAACTATCCTGAATAACAAATACATAATGACAATAAATAAAAGTTGTTGTAAAATAATAATGAACACCAAAATATTTTTTACTCGTAGAAACCTTGCAACCAAGGAGAAACACTACATGCATCTAACTCTTGAGGGACAAACTTTTTCATTAAGTAAAACTTACTTCCAAGATTATAGTTTAATGATACATCAATGACTTGTTATCCTGCCTAAACTACCCACTAGTCTAGATCTATATTTTTTCTCTTGTTTCTGAATACCTCACTCCTTACAAGATTACAGTATATGATACAACAACGACTTGTTATCTTATCTAGTCTCAAACTAGTCTAGGTCTACCTCTCTTGTCTCTAAGTGGTTACACATGAAGGTTTAAGAAGTTTCAATTCAAGACTCAGCTATCACTTAACTGATTCTTCTTAAACACTTCTCAGAAGTTTCACTATTAGAAACTCAACTATCCTAAACTGATTCTTTCATGAACTCAGCTACCTCAGTGGGATACATCAGAACTCATCTATCTTCAGCTGATTCTTTCATGAACACTTCTGGGGTTGCTGCACTACCAACTGATCTCATGTTATGCAGAATACAATGAGTTTATGAGAAAACGTTTTGTTCAGCTCTAAGGTTTATAATCACAAAAGGAAGACTCATAAAATGAACAATTCAAAGGAAAACCAAAACTCAACAAAGCAAATGCAAAAACTATATTTTGACAACCATTGAGCAAAGACAACCTTGCTCAATATATATAGGCTGATATTATGCTCTAAACAAGTCGGGCACAAAGGCTAATGAGGTGTCAAGTACAAAAGGGCAAGCACGAGGGCCAAAACAAGGAAGGAGTTTTGGACTTTTGTCCTTGGCAAAGTCTGAAAGTGAGAGGACATATGCAGCTGTCTATGACCAAGAAAAAAGACAAACAAAACTATCATAAACAATGTTTGATTTAAAAACAAGAGACAAAATGTTTTGCAAACTTTTTCCCAAAAGCATATACCACATTGGTTTAGCAAATCATTTTTTCTCTGATATCAAACAATGACATCTGCAAATATTAGTTTGTGTATCGTAAATACAGCAAACCACAACTGGAGCCTAAGAGCTAAATCATGGGTCACAGGTTAAGATAAAGACATCAAACCCTAGATTAATTTGAGCACCAAGGCAAACCCTTTATCCTAGTTGTCAATTTGAAATTCAAATAAGAATCTCACCCAGACATAAGATTAATGCAACAAGGGTAAAGAAAACCTAATCCTAAGACAACAAAACAAAAGATCAAAAAGCTGGACCCAGATTTTTAGGATGGGAAGCGATGTTGTTATCCTCAATGAAAAACCATGAATGCACATGCATGATTTTACCTGAGTTCCATTGAGATCAAGTTGGTTCTTCTATTTCTTCAACTTGTTCTTCAGATGTGCAAGACCAATCTCCCAATCGTTTTAGACTTCATAGGTTGTGTTTTGTTCTATATAAGGATTGTCAACAACCTTATACCTTCAAATTCCTCTTCAATTTATCATTAGCATTTATATAATTTTTGAAATGTTGTTACTAAAAACTCATTCTTTTATATTGCAATATAAAAATATCTCAATCTAATGTTTCATCCAAATATATTATTATAGTATTTTTACCTGGTTTAAAGCAACTTTAGAAAACTCTCTATTTTAGCTTTTAGCTATTTTAAAGAGAGTATTTAGTTTTTTTTTTTTCGAAGCTACAACAGACGAGCCAAAGTTTAGCTATTATGACTTTTAGCTATCTCGCTAGCTAAATATAGATAGCGAGATGACTCAAATGAGGCTAGCTATAATTTAATACATTCCTTGTAAGATATTTTACGTGATATATAAATATATTTAAACTATTTAATCTTTATTTGAAGAATAATGTTGATGTAATGCTAGCTAAAATAGAAAGCATTAATGCAACTGCATTTCTAAAGTGGCTAGCCAAAATGACATTTTAGCTAATTTGACTAAAATTTAACTAAAAGATGGCTAACATTGCTAAAGATGCTAATTTGATTGTGAACTGTTTGTGTTTGATTATGGGTACTGGTGGTAGTTATACAACCGAATATTTTATAAACCCTATCTCTACTATTATAAAGCCAACAGTAAAGAAATTCACCAAATTATCTTTTGTTGATATTGCTCTTATTAAACTAAATCAGACTATTAAGAACAATGGTTACTATAGTAAATAGCAAAATACAAAAGATTAAAAGATAATGGGAAAAAAAATTGGATAAGTTTGATAAATAATGCATTATATATATATGAGAATAAGCCCATGCAATTGCACGGGTAAAAGACAAGTTTTTGTTAAACTGGCTCACAAACTCTATTAAATATGAGAGTACTCATTGTCATGTACATCCCAACTAAAATAATGCATAACAGAATGCCAAATAGTATTATAAGAATTAACACATACATGATTAGTTAAAATGTGAGCCAGAGAACTCAAGAAAGAAAAATACCGCGGCCGCTCAAACTCTCTCTCCTCAAGTTAGGGTTAGGGTTTTTTTTGAGATCTTCGGCTGTGCGGCATCCTCTCCTCCATGGCTGCCTCTGAAGCTGTGATGACTGCTAGCCTAGCATCAAAACTCTCTCTTAGCAAGCAAGAAGAACCAGTTGATCTTGGAGATCTCCGTAGCCCGACAAAGGGTTTTCTGGCTCCAAGGTTTTACCTCGTGGGTCGCGTCAACACTGCGAGGGCGATGGAGTTTGAACCTTTCAGAAGTATCTTGCGCAATATGTGGAGATTGGCGAATCCGGTGGAAGTTTATGCACGCGGTGACCGATTTCTCTTCTCATTCATCAGTGAGAGAGAAAAGAACCGTGTGAAAAGAGGTGGACCTTGGGGTTATCAGAGAGCCATGATACTCTTGAACGATTACGACAGATTCTCAGATATCATGGCAGTCCCGCTGACTTTTGTGTGGATTTGGGTTGAGATTAAGGGACTCCCTCCTGCTCTTACTATGGCGGCTACTGCCAGACTTGTTAGTGAAACGATTAGACCTGTTCTCTAGGTAGATCAATCTGGTCTCAACCACGGTAATGCCCGTGTGCGCATCACTTTGCCGTTGAATGATCCGATGAGGCTAGAACACAAGATTAGGGTTTCACCGGTGGACTTGTTGTAGGTCTCATACCGCTATGAATGCCTTCTAGGGCGTTGCAGAGACTGCATGATGATCAATCATGGTGGTCTCCGCTGCCCTAGGGTGTTAGAAGACTTGCAAGCAGTAGCTCCTCCGCCGACTATGGTGTTTCGTGCTTATGCCTCGGGATCTGGATCGACCTCCCTCTCAGTCCCTACTGTGTCTCTTCCAAAAGAGAAAAGGACGGTGAGCATCAGAGATGTCCCTGAGGTTCCCTCCCCTACCAAAATTAAAGGTGTGCGTAGGGGTAGAGATGAAGATGATTCTGGTGGTGGTAAGCGTGTTAAGCATTCTCTTGCCATGAATCCTCTTCCTTTGAATCCGGAGGAAATTGGATTATCTGCCCAAGCTTTTGGTGGATTGGTAATTATCAAGACTGGGAAGTCCCCAAAGAAGAGGGGCTACCCTCGTGGTAGTCAGAACAAGAAGAAGACTGAGGATGTGGTATCGGAGACGCCGGACTCAATGCCTCCTAGTTCGGCAAAAAGTGGAAGTGTAGAAGGTACAAGCCTCAAATCCGGGGCTGAAGCAGAATAGTTCCCTAGGGTTGCTAGGAAAGATCCCTTCTATACCTTAATTTCATCTCTCTTTCTTTTCACTCGATGACAGGTACACCATTGAGTCATAGGCCTTAATCAATTGAAGGTTGAGTTGTTGTTAGGGTTTGGAAGGTTAATATGCTTTTTAGTTTGTCATATCCACCTAGGCCTCATCATGGGCCGGCCTACCCTAAATTTTAGGGCTTAGAGTAGGACCGGGCTGGGCTTTGACTAAGTCAACAGAGCTTAGGGCCGGGCTAGGGCTTCAATATGTAAACTCGTACCCGCCCTAAAAGCCCATTATGCAAAGGCAAAAAAGGTTGGGCCAGGCTGGGCTTTTGTTTTATTCACTGAAAGACAATAGAAAAAAAAAAACCTGAATACTTCATAATAGAAGTGAGAACCAATATTTACAAATCCCACAAACTGAAGCTCACATCTCAATATCAAGTTTTCTACTTCAAATATTCTACTACCTCAATACGTCACTGAGGGTGGGTAAAAAAAATTGAAATACTGAAATCTGAAGTAGTATTCATTCAAAAACTGATCAAGCATTCATCAATTCTCAAAAAGTTATCATCTTGAAATATTTGATCATCTCTTACTCTTACTAATATCGACAACGCAAGAGCCAACAATGTACCTGCAAAAGAAATATCAAACAACTATAAGATGACATAGCAGTGAAAAACATTTTAACATAGCATTTATCAGCACTTTAACATAGTAGCACACATTTATATAAAACACAACAACCATTATTTCGTATACCGTATCCAAAAAGCAGTCATACTTTCTCAATCTGCAATCTGCTCGACCTCATCCGTGTTTGCATTAGGACGTTTTAGTGCAATCATATATTCAGGTCTTGCTCGTTTTGCAATTTCTTCCTCTTTAGCTCGGAGCTCATCTTACTCCTTATCTTGCTGCCTTGAATCTGCCAGCTTCCAATCTTTCAAGCAAATAAGAGCTTGAATTGTACTTGGGCTAAGACTTGCTCTCTTCTCTGATACAACTCTCCCACCAGCACTAAAAGCGGCTTCTGAAGCCACAGTTGAAGCTGGAACAGATAACAGGTCACGAGCTATCAAAGAAAGCACAAGATACACTTCTTCATGAGACCTGCACCAACCTAGAATGTTAAATTCCAAACCATCAGGAACTTCAAGAGTAGGCATATCAAGATAGTATTGTAAATCAGAACTTGAAGCACTAGAAGTAGAAGTTGTTGTCTTAGCCTTTTTTAAGACAACCTCAACAAAGTCCTCATCTCCATCATTAGGTAAAATAACAGAATCATAAGATGTAGGTAAATTTGAGTTAATACTAGAGGTTGGAACCACATGCACTACATTGTCCTTGTATATATCATGTAATTCAAACAACTGATTCTTTAGAGTAGATATACCAAATTCAACTTCTCGTTCATCAAGACCCATACTTTTCATCCATTGACCAATTGCAAAAAACTTGTACCTAGGATCCAAAGCAGCAGCAAGACAAAATACAGGAGGGAATTTTTTCCAATGCTTAGAAAATTTTGACTTCATGGCAACCAATGCAGCAGCAATTATAGGATAGCAAGCATATTTATTAAAAGTTGCATTGATCCTTACTAAGCATGGAATAACACGACATGAGGTCAGATAATACACACCACACAAGTTTGTTGTTGAAGAATCAAAAACTTTTAAAAAACGACACACAATGCTAGATATTAACCAATCTTCATCAGTGGGAAGTGCTAAGGTGGTATGGCGATTAGATTGGTTTAGTTTCTGAACATAGCGATTCAAAACATACTTATACTTTTCAGCCAATTGCAACAGCTCATATGTGGAATTCCACCTATGAGGAACATCAATATCGATATTCCTCTTTGGCATTTTCAAATCATTACAGCAATTAACCCACAACTCATGCCTCTTAACTGATGAATTCATGCTACGAACTATATTTGTGATCTTCTTAGCTGATTTAGATAACAAACCCAAACCATCTTGAACAATCAAATTTAAAATGTGAGCACTACATCGCACATGAAAGAACTTTTTAAGGACAAAATTAATCATTAGAAAATCAGGGAGTAATGCAACAAGAACATCATTATTTGTCGCATTATCTAAAGATATTGAAAAGATTTTCCTATGAATGCGCCAAGAAATCAACTCCTTATTTATGTGATTAGCAAGTGACTCACCATTGTGTGGGTACTCTATCATTTTAAAAGCAATAATTCTTTTTATTTAAATTCCATTTTTTGTCAATAAAATGAGCAGTTAATGACATGTATCCCATATTAGCACGTGATGACCAACAATCAGAAGTCAAACAAATTTTTCCCTCATAAGTTTCAAAAGTTTTGAGCAACTCTTTTTTCTCTGCAACAAAGAGCTTCATCACATCTCTTTTGCAAGTAGAAGCTGATAATCCTCCATATTAAGGTGCAAAAGCTCTTTTAACCAACCCCGTAAAATCATGCGTGTCTACGAATGTTCAGCTCTAACAACATAGTCAACTACCTCTGATCTAGCAATATCCTTACTATAAGACCAATTTGATACATTCCCACTAGAATCTGCAGCTATTTGGGCTTGAGTCCTAATATCAGGTGATGCACTATTTATATGACTATCTCAATGCCTACGTAAATGGCTAGTGCTATTTTTTCCTCCACGTACCAACATATGAGAGCAAATAGTACATTTAGCATATAGTAAAGTGACATTACCTTCAACAACATCAATCTTTTCAAAAAAACTCCAAACATACTCTTTTTTCTCTGTTTGATTTTTAGGTAAAGGAGGATTAAAGGCTGGTTATGGAGCTGTTGGTGGGGTTGTTTGACTCGATGGTGTTGGGTTTGGGTCTACGGAAGCAACATACATGGGACTAGTTACTGACTCAGACATTTCACTCATCCACACACAATAGAAATTAAGCAACAAAACACTTACTGCACAACAATACAACATGTACTTACACTAAGCTATTTGGAGAAAGGTTTAGAGTTTACTTGAAGTTAGATAACAAAACATAAGAGGCACTGTCACGCCCCGACCCTTAAATTTTACCTTATTTACTAGCATGGTGTTAATAAGAATTTTACCGTCTTTGTCATTGAGTTTATAGTCCTAAGGTCCCTAGAAGTGTGTTGAGGGACTAATATTTTGGAAGAATTATTCGTAGGAGAAAAATATGACGACGGTAAAAAAATGGTAAATTTCGGCTACTAAAAGGTCATTTTTATTGGGGTATTATTTTGGGGTGTTGAATTTTTGGAATTGGATTAAATGGGGTGTTGGACCGGCTGGGCCGAGCCCAACCCATTTTCCTTCTGTTTCTCTCTCTCTCTCTCTCCCTCCCATGTTCCTCTCTCTCTCTCCCCGAGCCTTCACGGTCGGTCTCCGACCCAGCTTCCATTCTAGACCAGTGACAGCCTCCCTAGCGCCGTCGTGAAGGAGGAATCAACCCCGAAATGTCCGACTGCCGGAAGTGGTTTTCTCGCTGGAACTCCCTCCTCCAGCCGCCATAGCCGGAGCCCCTTGTCTCAAAAGGAAGCCCTCATCTCGTTCTCTAATCCCTCCAAATGGCTCCCTCCATCTCGAGCTAGGTAAGGAGAAATCGGTTTTGGAAATTCTAGGGTTTTTTACTGTTGTTTTCATTCGATTGACATGGTTAGGCTTAGAATTGGAGTTTGTGCTAGTTAGGAATGTTGTGGAGGAGGTTGAGAGGAAGATGCTGCCAAATTTTGGTGAGCATTGGAGGTCGCCGGAGCTGGTCGCCGGCCGTCGCTGAAAAAAATGTTTTTGTAGGGAATTTTATGAGGAGTGTGTTGGAATGAGTTTTATAATTTTTGCATGAGTTTTGGATAGGTTTGAGAATTTTTGAAGTTTGGTATTTTTGATGGATTATTAAGTTAAAATCCGGCCACGTGTTTATTTATGGTTAGGAAAGTGGAATGTGTTTTTGAGGATGTCGGTTAAAATTGTGGAGCTTTATGGTTAGCAGAGAAGTTAAGATTTAGGGTGATAGGCATGGTTGAGCACGAGAGGCTCATAGTTAATTATGTCTATTTTCTTTAAGCGTCGGTGTTTTATTTAAAGATTTATTTATGTTTGTGGAACAGGACGTGAGGATGCCCAAGCGGAAGAAACCTCCGACTGACATCAGGCTTAGGTCTAAGTTGTGAGTGGACCTTTATTTTAAATAATGTGCTTGAAATGTTTTATTGTTGAATAAGTTCTTTTGTTGGGAATTAACCGAAGTTGAGAATTTCGGTGATTATACTCATATATAGAGATTTATGAGGATAGTATGTATATAAATAAACGCTAGCTAGCTATACGGGATTTCCCCCCATAATGAGGTACAATTCCATTATGGGGTGACGTGAGTGTTAGACGCAAGCGTCGTAGCCTTGTACGACTTTCTATTCTTCGTATTCATTCATAGAATTCGTACAAGGAGTTAGCACGTATATATACCCACTTGTGCGATTCCCCCCTAATGAGGAAAAATGTCATTATGAGGTGACGTGAGCATTAGACGCAATCGTCGTAGCCTGATATGACTATCTATTTTCGAGCTTATTCATAGATAGCATACAAGGAATAAACGAGTGTAAATACATACTGATATATTTATAATTCAGGCATGAGAGGCCATTTTATAAAGTTTTCTTGGGGAAATATTATTGTTTGTCAAAATTACTTTTGTCCACTCACTCTGACGTAATTGAATATTTTTCCCTGGGCTCTTCGTTTTTAATTGCCCAGTCTGCAGCGTTCGGGTGGGGTCTAGAAGGAGACGTCGAGGCATAGTCACCCATCTTTCTGCCACTTTTCGCCAGTAGGTTTTCTGTTTAATCTACTAGGAGTTTATCAGCTTTCGTTGTCTTTCTTATAGTAGCTCTGAATACTTTCGGAAAAATATTGTGTATTATCTTTTCGGTTATTTGGTTTGAGTTGAAGATTGATATTTTGGTTAAGAGGGTGTTCTACAATTTTTCCCGGTTAGGGTTGTCCATTTTCAAGGGAGGTTTGCCGAGTTCTTCAGTAAATTTTCCTTGGAGGTGGTCCCCGCAAGACTTACCTCGGGTTTCAGGGTGAAATTCGGGGTGGGTCTTGACAGGCACCCTCATGGAACAGAAAACACAACTCCTCATCCTTGCAAGTCTGTTACAGCTCCTATCTTTTCCACCGAAACATATCACAAACAAAAGAAATTTGGTAAGGATGCTGAATTATGAAAATACTGAACTAGATTGTATTCAAGGGAAAATTATGGTTTGAAAATACTAATACTCTTACAAGTCATTAATATAGTTGAGAACTGGAAAGAAAATTTGTGTATTTGGAAGATGAAAATAGGTTAACGTCTATGTTTATTTATAAGGGACTGACAAGAAAAAACATTGCAACGGACATATTGTTGATTGTAACGGTAACTGTAAATTTGGGAATATGTGAACAACGGTCAAAAAAAAATCTCAATATAAATTAGCTCATTGTCTCAGACTCTCAGTCTCTTAGAGTCTCAGACTTGCTCGTAGAGTTTCAAAAAAGACTATTGAGTTCTGGAAAGAAACTAACCTGATAACCAAGTTTCATATTGGCATGGATCTATATGTTTTGAATATGAAAAACATAAACCTCCGAGCACAAAATATTCTCCACCACCTCTTAGTTGTCTTTTGTCTCTATGTACCACCAATTTGATCAGCTAAGTCGTCCGTTTACTCCCACTCCATACAAATTGGCCAAATTAGCTTTTTCAACAACCAAGTACAAGAGATTCCAAGAACAGAACTAGACATATATAGTAATTAAATTAATCTACCTCTGCCCATATCTTGCATAGCAGTCTGCATCCCCTTACGGCGACCGGGTCAGAATAAAGACGGAGGTGACGGGGTGAGTAGTATAATTGGTTTCTCAGTGGGTATGGACTACTGGGTAGTGGACTAGTGGGTAGTATAATTGGAAGAGTAATCAGGGTTTTTGAGGGGAATGGGAGAGAGTCAGAGAGGAAAAGAGAAGAAGAGAGAGGCGGAAGATGGAAGTTTACTCTTTGCTTTGGAAAAGATGCTAGAGTAGATTGCTAGGTCTTTACTATGTCTCTTGGACATGGGCCGTTGGGCCGTTGAGTTAGTACCTAACTCACAAAAACTATATACCCATAACCCATTACCCATACCAAACCCAATAACATATATATGAAATAGAAAATAATAAAAATAAAATATAAATTATAGGGTAGGGTAGGGCTTTTAGGGTCGTGCCGGGCTTGACCCTAAAGGGCTAAATAGGGCCGGGCCGTAGGGTAGGGCCGGGTTTCATTTGCTCGACCTTTACCCTACCCTAATTGAAAAAGGCTAGGGCCGGCCCACCCTAACGGAGGGCCGGGTAGGGCTTTGGCCCTATAGGGTAAGGCGGGTTTTAGGGCGGGCTAGGGCCGAAGGGCCAAATGATGAGGCCTATATCCACCTTTTTAGATGTAGTTTTGAGATTGTTTTTTCAATTCTTAGATATAGTTTGATTTAGCTTTGCAATGCATTTGTATGGTCTTCGGACTATTCATGTTTGACTATCTTGGTCGTCATGATCTTTGATCAATGGAGCTTTTTCCTTTTCCCTCATAAAAAAAAATTGTGAGCCAGTGTCAAGACCCACCCGAAATTTCATCCTGAAACCCGAGGTAAGTCTTGCGGGGTCCACCTCCAAGAAAAATTTACCGAAAAACTCGGCAAACCTCCCTTGAAAATGAACAACTCTAACCCAGAAAATGGAAGCACTACTCTTTATAACAAGTTAACCATTCTCCATTTCAACCCATAAATATACAAATACCATAATGTATGTCTTAGCACACCACCAAGAATATTATACAATAATCTCATGAGTATTTAGAGCTACTAAAACCAACGAAAGTAGGAAAATACCTTAGTAGGTTAAGCAAGTAACCTACTGGTGAAAAGTGGCTGATAGATGGGTAACTATGCCTCGTCTCCTCCTACTAGTACCGACCCGCACTCTGCAGACTGGACATTTTAAAAACGAAACATTTGAAACCGTTAGAGTGAGTGGACAAAAATAAATTTAAAAGAAATAATTCTTTATGCTTTCCCAATTTAATTTCCATATAAATTATACTACATACGACAGCTCAAAAGCTCTCAACTTAAAAATTGGCAAATACATATGACTAGCTCCGACTAGTCTCCAAAACTTAATAAAATACAGCCTCTCAGGCTAAACTATATATATATATATGTAGGTATTTACACTCGTCATATTCCTTGTATGATTTCTTTTAAAGAAATGTAAGAAAAATAGAAATTCATACAAGGCTACTACGCTTGCGTCTAACGCTCACGTCACGCCATAATAGAATTTTACCTCATTATGCGGAAAAGACGAGTGTATATATACGTGCATATTCCCTATGAATCATTATTATATTCATATAGGGCTACGACGATTGCGTCTAACGCTCACGTCACACCATAATGGTATTTTACCTCATTATGGCCGAAAAACACGTATAGCTAGCTAGCATTTATTTATATACATACTATCCTCATAATCATTCATATATGAATATATAATCACTGAAATTCTCAATTTCGGTTATTCTCAAACAAAAGAAATATTCATCAGTAAATCTTTTGCATGCATAATATTTAAAACAAATGTTCACTCACAAATTAGGCCTAAGTCTGATGTCGGTCTGAGACCTCTTCTGCTCGAGCCTCCTCAAGTCCTGTTTCAAATATATAATTAATTTCCCAACTTAAAAATCTAATATTTATTCAAAATAGGCAAAATTAACTGTGAGCCTTAACCACGTTCATCCTTGCCTAACTTTGCCATTCTTAACTCAATATTATCCAACCTCACCGGAAAAATAACGGCAGCCTTAACGCAACCTTCCACAGTCTAAACAATATTAAACTAATGGCCGGATTCTACCCTATTAATCCGTCAAAATTACCAAACTTTAAAAATTTCCAAATCTATCCAAAACTCCTCCAAAAATTCTAAAATTCACATCAATAAACTTCCTTTAACAACACACCTTTAAAACCATAAAAATCTCCCAAACAACGGCGGCCAAAGGCCGACTCCGGCGACTTCCAATGCCTACCAAATTTTGACCGCATCTTCCTCTCAACTCCCTCTACAACTTTCATAACTAGCACAAACACCAATTCTAAGCCTAACTATGCCAATCGAACGAAAACATTACAAAAAACCCTAAAACTTCCACTAACTGATTCTTCTTACCTAGCTGAAGAGGGAGCGAATTCTTTGGAGGGATTACTACACAGGAGAAGGGCTTCCAAACGAGCCAAGTGGCTCCGGCTATGGTGGCCGGAGGAGCGAGTTCCGACGACGGAGCACTCCGAACAATCGGACCTTCCGGGTTCGATTTCTCCTTCACGGCAGCGTTAGGGAGGCTGCCACCAGTCGAGGAAGGAAGCTGGGTTGACGACTTCCGGGTTCGATTTCTCCTTCACGGCGGCGAACGGTGGTCGGACGGAGGCGGATGGGCGGCTGGAAGTTCTGGCAGAGGGAGAGGGCGGGAGAGAGAATCGAGAGGAAGAGAGAGAAGAAAGAGAAAAATAGTTTGGGCTTTCCAAACCCAACCTGTCAAGACCCACCCCGAATTTCACCCTGAAACCCGAGGTGAGTCATGCGAGGACCACCTCCAAGGAAAATTTACCGAAGGACTCGGCAAACCTCCCTTGAAAATGGACAACCCTAACCCGGAAAAATTAAAGAACACTCTCTTAACCAATTATATAAATCTTCCACTTAATCCAAATAACCGAATAAAATAAATACACAGTTATTTTTCTGAAAGTATTCAGAGCTACTACAAGAAAGACAACGGAAGTTGCTAAAAATCCTAGTGGGCTAAACAGATAACCTATTGGCGAACAATAGTGGAAAAATGAGTGACTATGCCTCGTTGCCTCCTTCTAGACCCCACCCGAACTCTGCAGACTGGGCATTTAAAAACGAAGGAAAAGCCCAGGGGAAAATATTTAATTACGTCAGAGTAAGTGGACAAAATAATCTCAACAACAATAATATTTCCCCAAGAAAATTATAAAGGAAAGTGCTATACAAGCGACACGACTATTTCCGGCTAGTCTCTAAATCTTAAACAAATATAGCCTCTCAAGCTAAAATTATATATATATATATATATATATCAGTATGTATTAACACTCGTCTACTCCATGTATGCTATCTATGAATAAACTTGAAAGTAGATAGTCATACCAGGCTACTACGCTCGCGTCTAACACTCACGTCACCCCATAATGACATTTTTCCTCAGTATGGGGGAAACGACCGAGTGGGTATATATATACGTGCTTACTCCTTGTACGAATTCTATGAATGAATGTAAAAACATAGAATAAACTCGAAAAGTAGAAAGTCGTACAGGGCTACGACGTTTGCGTCTAACGCTCACGTCACCCCATAATGGCATTTTACCTCATTATGGGGGGAAATCACGTATAGCTAGCTAGCATTCACTCATATACATAATATTCTCAAAAACGTCAATAAATGAGTATAAACACCGAAATTCTCAATTTCGGATAAAAATCCAACAAAAGAAATTATTCAACAATAAAGCAACTCAAGCACATTATTTAAATCAAAGGTCCACTCACAACTTATGCCTAAGCCTGATGTCGGTCGGTGGTCTCCTCTGCTCAAGCCTCCTCGCGTCCTGTTCCAAAACATAAATAATTCCTTAAATGAAATACTGACGTTTAAAGAAAATAGCCATAATTAACTATGAGCTTCTAGCGCTCAACCAAGCCTATCGCCCTAAATCTTAACTTCACTGCCAACCACAATTCTCCATAATTACCGACATCCTGAAAAACACCTTTCACCGTCCTAATCATAAAATAAACCAATGGCCGGATTTTAACTTATTAATCTGTCAAAATACCAAACTTTAACAATTTCCAAACCTATCCAAAACTCCTCCAAAAATTCTAAAACTCATTCCATTAAACTCCTCATAAAAATTCTCCACCAAAAACATTTTCTCGGCGCCAGCGCCGGCGACCAACTCCGGCGACCTTCGATGCTCACCAAAATTTGGCAGCATCTTCCTCTCAACCTCCTCTACAACATTCCTAACTATCACAAACTTCAATTCTAAGCCTAACCATGTCAATCGAACGCAAACACACAATAAAGCCCTAGAATTTCAAATTCTGATTTCTCCTTACCTAGCTCAAGATGGAGGGAGCCCTTTGGAGGGATTGAAGCATGGAAGGAGGGCTTCCTTTTGAGCCAAGGCTCACCGGCTATGGCGGCCGGAGGAAGGAGTTCCGGCAACGGGAACACTTCGGCAGTCTGACCTTCCGGCGGGCTTTTCTCCCTCAAGGCGGCGCTAGGGAGGCTGCCACCGGTCTAGAATGGAAGCCAGGTCGGAGACCGATCGTTTGAGACCGGTGCAGTGGTCTGGGGCTGCCGGAAAGCGGCGAAAGGCAGCCGGAAAGATTTCGACAGTGAGAGGGCTCGGGGGAGAGAAAACCGGGAGGAGAGAGAGAGAAAAGAGAGAGAAAGAAAAACGGGCTTGGACCAAGAATAAAGGCCCGGTCCAACACCAGTTTTAACCCATTCCAAAAATTCAACACCCCAAAATAATACCCCAATAAAAATTACTTTTTACTAGCTAAAATTTACCAATTTTACCGTCGTCATATTTTTCTCCTATGAATAATTCTTTCCAAATAATCGTCCCCGAACACCACTCTGGAGATTAATAAAATTATACACTTAATGATAAAAACGGTAAAAATTCTTATTACCTCCATGTTAGTAATTAAGGTAAAAATTAAGAGTCGGGGCGTGACACTACCGGTCCAACACCCCTCTTAAACCCAACTCCAAAAATAACACCACAAAATAATACCCTAATAAAAATTACATTTTACTAGCTAAAATTTACCTTTTTACCGTCGTCACGTTTTTCTCCTACGAATAATCCATTTGAAATAATTGTCCCCCAAAACCCCTCTGGGGACCAATTAAACCATAAACTCATTGACGAAGACGGTAAAACTTTTATTAACACCATGCTAGTAAATAAGGTAAAAATTTAAGAGTCAGGGCATGACAGCCAGAGAGTTAACTTGGTGAAAAATATGAGCAAAATAGTCCATAATATGTAAGCGATCACTTGTAAAGTCATCATACATATATATACAAGAAGTATAATATAAGTATGAGAAATGACCCCTTGGTAGTTTATACCTTACGAAGAAAAAATGTCTTGAATATTACTAGGCGAGCTCATGTTGTAAAACATGTGAGACAACAACCCTCTCCGATGTAGCCTCATATTTTCTTTTTTGATGGAAAATGTAGCCTCATACTGTGATGTTGAAGTCACATTAGAAATCTTTTGTAGAAACAACCCAACAACGACTAGAAATATGTTTGATAATGACTTATATACCACCAATCCGGTTACGCTTGTCAAAAGAACCATAAATACAAACCTCTTAACTTACCTTATAACAAGGACTAAGTGAGGGTTTTCAAATGAATGATTGGATAATATGCAAGTTGGAATTTAAAAATATCAGTTAAAGTTTCAAACACTCATGCAACCGTTCATTCAAAATTCAAAAGTCATATTTGTTTTTTTATAAGTTCTTCACTAGAAGTTCAACCCCATGCTAAAAATGTAACAAATGATTTACTATTTATTTCTTGATAAAAAAAAAAACCATGTAAATCTATTTATACTGGAGAATACAACTACAAGTATAACATACACTACATGTGTATTTAAGGGTCAGGCCGTCACATATTTAGTCTCTGAACTTATCCCTATCATAACAGATAACAACTCGAAGAAGGGAGTACTTCATAACACTACACCAAAGCTTCAGCCTACCTTGTAGAAGAACAACCACTAAGTTTCGGTGTGTCGCAAAAATCATTCTATAAAACGAACGACTTCAATTTACGTTAACCAAACGAAAATTTTATAGAGTTCAATACGTTTTTTATTTTAATTATGTTGAAATCAAAACACATTAAAAAAAGAGTAAATTCAATTTAATACCATGAACTATAGGGATAAAATCAGTTTGATCCCTGACTTTTTTTTTAATCACGTTAGTCCTTATACTCTCAAACATCATCAATTAAGTCCAAAAATTTTACATGACTCCAGAGGATCCACGTTTGAATGTTTTAACTTACAAAAAGGGCAAATGAACATTCTAATGATGAAAAAACATCATCATTCAAGGACCAAACTCAGTCATTTTTGGACTAAAATTCAAATTTTAGGAAAATTTTCAGAACAGTACATCAACTTTACTCTACTGATAATTTAGGTTTCTTAAGTTTCCAAAATAGCACATTAGTACATGAATTAACAAATTTGACATCATTTTTGTACATGATGTTAAGTTTTCCGTTAAGTAGCATGCTAAGTGTCATATTTTGAATGACAAATTGATCAGTTCAACATTTTGATTTGGAAGGAGGACACAAATTGATTTTTATTTTTTTCGATGAGAGGACACATTGATTTGGAGAAATATGTAAGAGGTTTTTTTTTTCCAATTAAATGTCTTTTTGAATTTTAATTCAAAATTATAGAATATAAGGTAAGGATAGAATTATGGTGTCAAAATATCATTTCACTCTTATGTATTTGACCCCGTTACAGAAAACTTAAAGATATGTGCAAAAATGATGTTATGTTTGTGTATTGATGTGTTATTTCATAAAATTAAGAAATCTTAATTATCAGTGGTGTAAGGTTGAAGTACTGATTACAATTTTGAACTTAAATAATGTTGTTTATGATTATAAGGACCTAACTGATTTTAATCATCAATTATGAAGAAGGGGTAAACTGAATTTTTGGTCTTTAAAAATATTTGTCAAATCATTCAGGCAGTAGGAGTCCCGTCACTAAAAAAAATAAAACCGTCACTCCCAATAGTGGCTCCGTTTTTTAAAACCCGACCCGAAACTATCTCAGAGACCCAGGCAATCGTCATGGTCTTTTCTATTTTGGCTTATTAAACACCAACGCCGCGCAGAGAGAGAGAGAGCCACACCCAAATTTTACTTCCCTGCCTCTCTCTCTCTTTCTTCTCCAGACTTCACTTCGTCTTCGACCTCCAAGTCCTTCCCTAACTGAAAACTCAACCCCCTCTCAAATTAGGGTTAAGGTTTCCCCCAAACTCCGCCAAGCTGGATAGGTACAGAGTCGACCGCTATGGCCTCGCCAACGACGACGCCCCTGACTACCGTCGTCCCTCCCTCTTCTCCGACTCCGTCATCCCCCCTCTCCGCAGCCCTCCTTCCTATCGCTCCGGCGGCCCTGCCCGCGGCGGCTTCGACAGTCCGCCTCGTCACTCTCCCTCTGGATTCCCGCCTTTGGGCCCCGCCGGTCCCTCTCCCGTTGGCGGAGGGTTTCGCCCGCCCCATTCGGAGCCTCCGCCGCAGCTCTCCGGTCAGAAACGCGGCCATCCTTTCTCTGCCCGTGGTGGCTCACCAGGTCAGTTTTTACAGCTAATTTTCCTTGTGATAGACATTTATGCATGTAATTTTTTACTGCTTCAGCTGAGTAGTTACTCGAATTCAAAGATTAGGTTATATGTTAGTGTGTTAAATGCTAGGATAGTTAATCACATTGACTTATTAATAATACTACTGAATACAATGAGTGCTACAAGTTTGTCTTATGTATTGCATTGCATTACAGATCGTGTAGATAGAGGAAATTTTGCCAAGCTTTTCGTTGGATCAGTTCCGAGGACAGCTACTGAGGGACAGGTAACTTGGTTTGATTATTGCAGTTTACAGAGCTCTTTTTATCAAGGAATTGTATTATGAACTCGAGACTTTTATGTCGTGGTGTTTATGTATGTTACTTTTATCTAATGTAGATTCGCCCTTTGTTTGAAGAACATGGAGACGTGGTAGAGGTTGCGCTGATCAAAGACAAGAGAACAGGACTGCAGCAAGGTATGTGGACTGTTGTAATTTTGTGATGTAATGATCGGTAATATCTTATTTCAGGTACACTCTGAGAGGCAGATGGGAACAACTGAAAGCTCATCTTTCATCTCAGTTTGTTTTTGCAACAAGTTTCGGACTTGTTGGTTTTGGTTGCAACCTTTTAATCATGTCCGTCCTCTCAAAGACGAAGAAGACGAAACATGTAAACCCACTAAAAACCAGTTTTGGAATAGCAGTTGGGAACTTGGAAGACACTTAGGTCCTGCCCCCTGAGATAGCGGCTGCAGAAATGGGGGCATTACCCAGCAAATTATTTGTAATGGGAGTGTCTGTTGCCAACTGTAGCTTGTTTCTGATTAGGATGTTAAGGGAGTGCTACTGTTGTACAAAAAATGACTCAGAAATAAGCAAATACATGGATTATTGCTTTTGAATAGTATTAATCACAATGTAATTTGGAGCATCATTTTGGTTCGCTCCTTATCTTGGTGAACCTGGGAGAGCTTTGTTTGAATGACTTGGGAATGTCATGTGTCACTTTGTGAGATTAACAGTATGTGATGGATCTTAAGTTGGATGGCATGTGAGGGATGGATGATTGTTGGATGAATGGATGTTGTGAGTTTGTTAGTTTTATGTCTTTCACTATCCAAGTTTCACTTATTGTTGTGATTCTCATATAATGGGTATTTCTATATGGTGAATGTATGCCTCTCGTTTACATGCTCAGTTAAGTTATTTTAGTTTTTCTGCATGGCTAGGATGTGGCACTGGTTTTTTTTGTGGTACATGTTCTCAGGATGGTTGAGTACAGATACTTACATCCTTTCTTTTGGAGCCTAGTCTCCAGCTCACATTTAGACTGTTATGTTGAAAGATTTGGCTCCTTCATGATACTAATGAATGACCAACCATACCACAATTGTGATTGTGTGTTGATCCTACTTGAACCTGAAACTCCTGAACTTATGCAGAATATGCATTGGATGTAGTGAATGCTGACTTTTCATGTGCGTGGTTATTGATACATAGAACTTGCACTGGCAAAAGCATTTTGTTTGGGCTTGTCAGTTTTGATATTGGTCTCGTCTATTTTCTCTTGGTGCAACTCAATGGAAGTTTGAGGTATTTCGGGTTAAAGTTTCAACTGGGTTCTCTAGGTTCCGGAAATCTGTATGGTTGTATGTTTACAATTCCTGAACTTATTGTGTGCCTGATCCCAGGTGGTAGAGGCCACCAACCTAGTATTGTCTGTGTACGTATATACATTGATCAGCATTTCTATAGGTTTCTGGCAGTGACTTCTCTTTTATCTTGATGCTTACATCTCTTGTATAAATGTATGCAAATGTCGATAGAACTTTCTGTGAGTCTTGAATGTTTGCTCATATCTTATTGACTTTTTTATGGTATTTATCTCGAGTTGGATGTTTTTTCTTCTTCTTCTCATTATGGGATGTAAAGTGTAGGGAATTATTTTCTCTTCTAGTTTTGCAAATCTTTAGCTATGTGAATCAGGCTGATTTATGTGAAAGCCTGTAAGATATGTGGTGAAATTGGTGATGGAGATTTAGCTGGTGGTTTCAGTCTTTTACAACGTACCTGAACACTTTTCAAGGTTGAATAGCTGATGGTGGCATCATGCTGTTAAGTGCTTCTCAGGGTTTCTTTTTGGTCTCTCAACTATTGTTGAATGGTTTTAATCATTTTATCATCGATTTTATGTGTCAAGGATTATCGCCTAGACTAGTAGGATAGAGGAGCCTTGTTAGCCTTGTTGGCTTAACTCAGAAATCTGACTGGTTATGTGAGCTAGATGTGTAAGTTTCAAAATCCAACCTCATGTTTCTGCTGCAGAAGTTTGGCTACCATCAAGTACCCTTTGAGGTAGAATGATGAAAACCTGTGTTTGTTGAGCTCTGTGAGGTAGTCTTAGACTTTTTTGTAGTGTCTCATCTTGGACCATGACTTGTTCCCCTCAGTTGGGGAATTGTACATCACTTTTCTCAGTTTATATGTTGATAGATAGTTTTCGGCAAACTAGTGTGATATAAACAATTCCGTTACCGTGCTCATCTGAGGTCAAAATTTTACTGATTTGTTGACTTCAGTCCGGTGTAGTATTGTGTGTCACATGTTACTGCTTGGTGAGATAGCGTAGCTGGTATAGGACAACAAGTGTGGTTCGCTGTTTTCTTAGGATATTCTTTCTGTGGTTGACTTGTGCAGTGAAATGGGTGGGATTTGATGGGGTGTTTTAATTTTACATGTTGGTTGGATGTGTATGATAGTATCTATTGTCACAAGAGGACAATGATCTGGAATCGAAGTGAACTGTACAGTGATTTGTTTAGCATTTTGGTCTTTTCTGCTTCTGGCTCCCAAGCTTCACATCATTATGAGCCAAATGTGGAAGCTTATGGTAGAATCTGTTGTCGTCATCCTTGTTTTGTACCCTTTCCATCTAGCTAATACTATCTTTGTTGCTTATTATGTTCCTTTGAGCACAGCAATATAAGGGAATTTTGTTGCCTGATTTTTTGAGTTTAGTTAGATTTGGCATGGTGGGTCAGATGAAGTGTATAGTTTTGAGACGTATAATGAGTGTATAGTTTTGAGACGTATAATGAAAAGCGTGGTCGGCGGTTTTCATTGGATGTTTCTTTATAGGGTTGTTTTTTTACTGTAAAATGGGAATATTCATTCATCTCTGGATTCATGCTACTTTCTGTCTAGTGGTGTGCTTTGATGGTATGTACATGTTGGTTTGGTGTGTCTGTGTGAAATTATTCCGTTAGGGTGCACGATCCTGAAATAATAGCTGGACTGTATACTGTTTTCTTTTGATTTCTTGATCATCTATTGACTCCTCAAGTCTCCAATCTTTATGAGCCAAATTTGGAAAATTGGAAGCTTTTGGAAAAATCTGATCTATGAAGCTGTGTTTTTCTACTGGTTCCTTGTTATACCCTTGTGAATGAGTCGGCAATATTGTTGAATGTAAATCTTGCTTATAGCCATAGTAATGGTATTTTTCTGGTATTTGAAAAGATAAAAGAGTTAAAGATGACTGTTGTATTCAAAGTGTCATCTAGTAATTTCTTGGGTTCTTGCACTGATGAAAAGTTCACTCCTTACGGAATGTATAGTGGTTCTTTATAGATTTTTATATTCTTGTCTAATAATATGCTCTTATGGATCTGGGGTTGTTTCATAGGTGTGCCATAAGGTTTGCGTAGTTATAGCTGGATATAAAATCCATCTGCTCCCTTCTTTTGAGTGTGCAGGTGTTTAGAAATACATAGTATGAGGCTGTGTTGTGGTTATATGGTTATTATAGCTCTGTCTTGAAATGTTTGTTTCAAAAGCTCAGTTTTGATTCTTTTTTATGTGAATATATATGTGAACCTAGATGATAATCTGTGACATTCTCATAATGTGTAAGTTGCATATGCAGGTTGTTGTTTTATTAAGTATGCAACCTCAGAAGAAGCTGATAGGGCCATTAGAGCTTTGCATAATCAACATACTCTTCCTGGGGTGAGTTTTCTTACTGTCTGAGTTTCAACGTTAGTGCAACTAGTCTATAGTTGATTCACACACTTTGTGTTCCAGGGAGTCGGTCCTATCCAAGTCAGATATGCTGATGGGGAACGAGAACGCCTTGGTAATTGTCATCTTGTGACTTTGTTTTTATCATTTCTTATGCGCAAATTATATCAAGGACAGCTTTCCTATTTCACATATGTTTCTTCCTAAATATTAAATAGGGTAAAATATGTCGCTCAAATGCTGGTCCCCCTCATAGCATAGTTTATGGTGCTTTATGCAACATCTACTTGTTTGTGGGTTTGACTGGCATCAAAATGTTTCCAACAACAAAATATGTCGCTCAAATGGTCAACCAAATACCTATCTAGTGTTGTGTCGGTTCACTTCTGAACAGACAGACAACACTGTTGTGCTTTATTCTCCTTGCTCTCTTAAACACGTCCACTGTTGGTGATCTTTTCATAGAAAAATTTATTGAGGCAAAAAAAATTTATATTTCATTCTCTGGGTTTGCATACATCTATGATCATCTCTTTTGTAGTTTTTCTGTTGTTTGTGATAATTTTTTCTAATGGTAGGTGCAGTTGAGTACAAACTGTTTGTGGGCTCACTAAACAAACAAGCTTCGGAAAAGGAAGTTGAGGAGGTATTTTGTACGCAAACTATCAGTTATATTCTAGTGTTAGTATTTTCTGCATACTTTTATAAAGACGAAACAGTTTTTCATTAGTAACATATATTGCGTTCAAGTAACGATAGTATAAACTTCTGCTTTGATGGACACTTCTGGTCGATTTGTGAAACTGCAAGCATGCACTCTTAATTTTATTGGTAATTCTTTTGGAAAAGAAAACATAACTTATAGATACTACTAAAAAGGTCATTAACTGCTTCTTCTTTTTGTCCAGATTTTTTCACCATATGGTCAAGTTGAAGATGTTTATCTCATGCGTGATGAATTGAAGCAGAGTCGTGGTATGCTTCCTAGTCCTATTTATTTCAACACAAAGAGATAGCGCTTGTAGATTTAAGGAAGACTTGATGCCCTGGGATATATTCGCATGCTAAATTTTTCCATTGATGTCGTAATCTGGTCCTTATACTATTCATACTCATAAAGAAATGTGCATCATGTTTCACATATATTTATTTTCTGATTACCGAATATGTGATGTGTTTTAATTGAAATACATTCTTGTAGAGAAGTTATGAGTGGATAGATATCTTTGTTTCAAGTACTTTTTCAAGAATAAGACTGGTTCTTTGAAGTACCTTGGCCTGGATTGTTGATTTTGCCGATACTTCAATTGAATTCTCTTTTCTTTTGTCAGTTCACTATACTCTTACCTAAGCTTATTTTCCAGTTTTAATAATATATGTTTGTCTTTTAGGATGTGGATTTGTTAAGTATTCCCACCGAGACATGGCCTTGTCGGCAATAAATGGTCTAAACGGGCGCTATACTATGAGAGTGAGTATTTTTCTTTTTCCTTTTGGTTTTCTTGAATTTTTTCTCCTTCATAATAACTTAGTAATATTATGCTACATTTTGAGTTATCATAGGCTATTCAATACTAAAGCGACATATTTATTTTCTTGCCCCAGGGTTGTGAGCAACCACTAACTGTCCGGTTTGCTGATCCTAAAAGGCCTAGGCCTGGAGAATCAAGGTTTTTCCCTCTTCATGCCTTTTGTCTTCTTATATTTCCATAAAGGTTTCTCTATATTCATTGGGCAGTGGATGTGTAAAGTTTGGTATATCTTCAATGTGGCCCAAAAAAGGTCCTTATCGTATCTGGGTTTTCTCTTGTGTAGGGGTCCTGCTTTTGGAGGTCCAGGTTTTGGTCCTCGGTTTCAAAGCCCAGGGGCCAGGTAATATGCCTGGCATTATCTGCATTTTTGGTGAAGTTAGTTCATTCTGGCTGCATTATTATATTTTAGTTGTTTACATACTTTGCTGTTCATTTCCTCCAAGCAGACCAGTACCCAACTTTGGTGATCCTACAAGTGATCAGATTCCAACAAATTCTTGGCATCCAATTAGTCCACCAAACTTGGTGCCATCCCCGAATCCTAGTATTCGTGGATTCGGGGGCCATTTGCTTCCTAGGTCTGGAGACATGGGACCCTTTAATTCGGTAAGACTAATTGAAGCCCATTTGTTTCATGATTCTATTTCTCAAACTGCAGTAGATAAAAATGTTATTTGTTGGTTTTTACTTCCTAGAGGTTTTATGTCTTCAAAGGTGAATGCTATGATTTTGAATATGTAGTGGGGTTCATTAACACACTTATGCATCATCTTGTATTTCGCATATGTTTGTTGATTGATGTGCAAATTAACTGATCTGTTGGCATTCACATGACAAGTTATAGGGTGCGCATGTGTTTGTGCCTATTTTTGTTTCATGTTCATCATAAACATGACGTTAGCTTCTTTTATATGTACATGCCTTTTGTTTGTAGTTTTAAAACTCTGCTTATTATTTACCCCCCAAATTTCTAGGGTGGGCATGGCAATTCTGTTGAGGGTCCACATACTGCGATGGCAGTTTCATCTCAAACAACACAGCAGGTATGGGTGACTGGAGTTTATTTCAAGTAGCATGTTACTCAAAATAATGTACTTTGAACTTACATTGTAATCGCGATTCCAGAATAATGATCTCATATTGTAAACTTTTCAGTCTCTTAACCAGTCAATGCCACATATGGGTCAGCAAATATCCCCATTACAGAAGCATAATCAGTCACCTCAGCATTTGCCACCTTCCCTCCATCAGCACCCTCAAACACCATCACCCTATGCGCACACACAAACAGCACGGCAGGTTGGTCAACCACAGCTTCCTCCTGCTGGCCAAACACCATTTAATCAAGCTTTACCATCACAAAGGTTACATGGTTTGGGCGGACAGCTGTCAGTCTCTCAGCCTGAGGTCCAGCAGAATGCATCTTCTGCTCCAACACTTCCGAACCTTTTGAATATCAATTTAAAATCCCATTCGATGTCCGCAACAAATCAACAGCAACGTCCTTCAGCTCCTGCTCAGCAACAACTTCAGCAGGCTCCTTCTCAGTTAGCTCAGATGTTGTCGCAACAGACACAAACTCTGCAGGCAAGCTTTCAATCGTCTCAGCAGGCATTCTCCCAGCTGCAACAACAGTTGCAGCAAATGCAGCCATCAAATCAGGGTCTGGCATTGCATCAGCCTTCCCAGTCCACTAAACAGCAGCAGGTATTTAATTAGGTGCTATGGTTTGATTTTTCTTCTGTATGAATATGTGGTAATTGAATGGTCCAGCTGTGCTACCATGAAGTTGCTGATTTGGAGCTATTCTTTCATGGTCTTGCCTTAGTGGCTTGAGTTGATCAATTGCCTAACTGGTGACTCAACAACTACTCTAACAGTTATTTTGATTGCATGCATAATTGACTGGATTATGCAATTACCTTGAACTTGAACTTGAAAGAATTACCTTGGTAGATTTTGACTGGGGACTGTCTCTGGCTCATAACTGGTAGATAATAACAGTTGCATGCTTGTCTCCCAAGGATAACAATTTCTGCCTATCAACTTGACAAATATTTAAACCTGGCTGATGCCGATATAAGATAATAAGATATGTTAATAGTTGTCAATCTAGAAGTACATTACCATCTTTGCATTTATAGAGGGCTTATCTGTTGTGATATTCTTTTGCTTCTGATCATCTTTACAACTCCTGGGTTTCGCTTCTGATCCTCTCTACCATATATGCTGAATAGTATTTTGTTCCTGCAGTCTCAATGGAATGGAATAGTACCACAGACAGTTGCCAATACTCCTGCCACAACACCAGCTGCAGATGTGCCTTCAGCCACATCTGCTGCTCCTGCTATACCTGTAACAAACCAGAATATAACTCCTACAAAATGTGTTTGGACAGAGCATACCTCCCCGGATGGATACAAATACTATTATAATAGTGCAACTGGTGAAAGCAAGGTAAGAATTTTGTCAATAAGATTCGTTGTTCTTGGTCTTTTGACTTCAATGTTAGTGATGCTGCTAATATGCACTTGCAGTGGGAAAAACCTGCCGAACTTGCATTGTTTGAGCAACAGCAGCACCACCAAAAGGCGTCAGTTCAGCAGCCTCATACCCCTTCACTCGCTCAAAGTGTATCTGCGCAGCAGCAAGTTTCTCAAACACAACAGATGCATCTTCAAACTCATCTTCAACCACAGCCTCAGCCCAATCTTCAGTCACAACAGCCATCTTTGTCTTCATCGGTCAGTGTTTCCTTGTGCTTCTGAAATGATAAGATTGATTGCCAAAACTCATTGCTAACTCATTAATTCTGAATTCCAGTACCAGGCTTCTGGAATTGTAGGCCAACAGAATGCTCAGGTAAATTTTTGATTCACTGCAAACTTTCATACTTGGAAGATACTTGCAATGACATAGTGATAGCAGCAGTCAGTCACATTATATGAAATTTGCCTTGGACTTCCAAATAGGATAATTTGTCTTCTTTTTGAGTCCGAACAGTGGATATATCTATGCTTACCAAGTAGCACTTACTCTAGGATGGTTGAGTTCCATGATGAAAATTTTCTGTAATCTGTGTATATGAATTCACATAAAATGTACCGAGTCCTGTGTCCTA
The DNA here is from genome assembly GCA_034370585.1 of Fragaria x ananassa. NCBI lineage: Eukaryota > Viridiplantae > Streptophyta > Magnoliopsida > Rosales > Rosaceae > Fragaria > Fragaria x ananassa. Next base: position 22,137,875 of record CP139762.1, on the reverse strand, counting down.
TGTAATTGTTTTCGTTTTCCGTGTTTTGTGTCTCTAGGACTACGGATATTCAAAGTTACCCCCAACAACTAGTTCATTTAGTGATCCTCGCTTCCCACAGGTACTAATTTTCTAATTTTATGTTCTCGGTCTTTCAGTATATCAGAAATTAACTTTTTGTTTGTTTTTGCTCCAGGGGCTTCAGGCTGCTCAGGAATGGATGTGGAAAAACAAGCCAACAGGTTGCAATTAATTTTTCTGATCCTTTTGTATGTTTCTCTAAAATCCATGGGTTTGCTGCTACATTTTATGTTGTACGTCTCGTATATATTAAGCTGTTTTACTATGGTAAATTAAAGCCAGCTTGACGTATGTTCGAGTAGCTTTATATGCATTGAGGGTTGCCTCTCTTTTTGTTAATCTCCTATTTAATATGGTGACATTTTGATGTCCAGGCGCACATAGGAATTGATGCATGGACGCCTTGGGGAGAGATAGAAAGAGAAGTTGTTGTCAACAATCTTGTTAGCAAGGCAGCAAGGTCTTTGAGCTCCAATATGCCAAATGGATGTTTGAGGGGAACATTTCCTTCAGGCATTGGTCTCATTTGCATGAACTTCGACTATTTATAGTTAATAGCTTGCAAAGTTAAACACTTGTGCCATAGTATTGGGCAAGAAATTGCCCGAAATGAGCTGTAGGATGTAACTATTTGGTGTAACATAGAATCCAATTTAGCATAGCTGTATTTAGAAGGCGGGTTGGCAATTCATTGAAGGGCTGCATGCCTTTCAATTTTTCCAGACCGAGAATTGCCAGATGCCCCACCCTTTGAGCTTCAGTTAACCTTTTGGTACGGAAATCCAGTCTCATCCTAATTTCCAAAAAGAAATTCGAATCATGATGACGATTCTTAGTTTTCCCCAATCAAAGTGCACTGGCAGCTAGTTCTCGAGTTAAATCTTGCGTACATGAATATGTTGTGTGTGTGGGGGAAAAACGACCGGCCAACCAACCAATCCTACATTGCTGAAACGAAGTTCCTCAAAAACAAGAGCTGCATCTTCAACAGCAATATTTGTCTTCAATGAAAGATTTGCTTTTCATGACTTCCTAACCCGATAGGTTTGATCTTAGATACCAAGGCCAACAAAATGCCTAGGTAATTTCACATTCATTATTACCTAACCCTCGCATGCACAACAGGAAGATGATCACCAAGTAATTCCATGCTCACTCGTGGATACCCATGACGGAGTTCCATTAGAAGCTTTTCTAAGTTGGTTCAGGTCTGATGTCAGTGTAGGGGTCTTGTTCATCTTGGTATCAATATTGATTGGCATTGCGAGGCCACCAAGTTCTTAGCGATTTATAATGATCCAGAGCCAACGTTTTCTTCATCCATTCGTTCAACTCCGTGATCTTCTAGTATTTTCAGTTGCTGGCTCATTAAGTAACACTAATGTTGTCATTGGTATTGGCACAGACAGACTTGAAGGAATTTTAGAATGCAACTCTATTTATAATATAGTCTGATAATGATTAGATAGTGTTGATTCATTTAAGTTGACAATTGCAATATGCCACCAAGGTAAGCAATTCTAACATCATAATCATCATGCTTAACATAGGAGCTTCCTAACTGAAGCGCATAATTGCATACCACAGCAGAGCTTAGAGATTAATTGACAGCTCTACAATGCCTACGAATCTCCCCATTCATCCCAGTCCCCACCCCCAAGCTTCCCATTTTCATCATGGAGTTTTTAAAGTCCTCAAAGAAGGCAACCACATCCCCTGCATAGGTTTCCACAAGCTCACGAGTTTGATCATCTTCGGTCACCAGATTCTGGTCCGAAGGAAGCAAACCCTGCCCCGAAAGCAGGTTAACATAGTACTGGTTGTCAAATGTTGCCGGGGTTGCAAGGTCAAGATTGGCCAGTGTGGCATTGCTGCTTGATCCGGAGCACAGTTCTTGCAGGGACTGAATGAACTCAAGGGATGCATCCGGGGTACTTGCGGTGATAGCGCCTTGTAGGCGCCCGCGGAAGGTGGTGCACCTGGCTCTCCCCATTGTGTGTGCACCTAGCAAAGAGCAAAATTGGTAAAACTTTTCTTGTTCTTCAAGTAAGCATATAATGAAACATATTGATTTAAGCATTTGAGACTTTGGTTTTGGCTTTCATGTCACGCCTCTCTTTTGTTTTTTATTTATGTATTAAATCTCCCTCGTTTTTTTAGTGTGAAAGGACTAGTTGAGAGTTTGAGAGTATACCAGAGAGCACAACCATGTCCCTGAGACTAAGGTTTACATTCTGGAACTTTGAAACAAGGTTTGCAACAGTGGAATTTGGTCCTGGTAAATTTTTATTTGCTAATGATTTGCTAGCAGTGAAGCTGTCCTTCCTTCCCATTTGAACATCCCAGCTTGGTCCACCAGACTGAAATTCATCAACTTCTCAAACTGTTAATTAATCAAAATCCCATATGTGAACAATAGCACTACTACTTGAGCTAGAAATACAGACCAGAACAACCGAGTCTCTGGCAGCAGTAGCAAGAATGTCGGCACATGAAACTGTTTCGGGGCAAAAAGCTTCAAGGTCTGCTTTGATAGCATCAATGACATCAAAACCCCTCAGAGAATTCAAGTTAGGTGCTGCTGTTTTTTCACCCACAAAGTTGGCACTGTCATCTAGTAACACAGAAGCATCACACCCCTGCACAAGTAATTCTCTTTATATTACAAACAAAATCAATAGCATATAACTTTATAATGTTGCAAGCAAAACAAGCTAAACAACATACATTGACAAAGCAGTCATGGAAATGGAGCCGAAGTAGAGAGGCTGCCATTCTGGAGTCCTCCAACACTGCCTCTTGTACCCGAGAAAATATTATAGCCTCTGCCTCAGGGCAGAAATTGGACACATTATTCCCTGATTGATCATGACCATAATCATCACCATAACCTCCTCCTTCACTAGTGGTTTTCGGCACAGTTGAAAGCACAACTGCGAGGTTGAGCAACAGCGAAACAAGAGCCAAGTACTTCATGGCCATCTTGGATATACTGCACTGTAGTCTGTTAGAATTTGGAGTGAGGAGACTGAACTAATGTCTCTATTATAGAGTGGTAGCTTGGGAGGGTTCAGTAGCAAAGAGCAGACCAGGTCATTGAGGTTTGGTGTTAGTTAAGAAGACATAGTCAAGTAAGCTTTAGAAGAGGTCAGTACTGAACTACTCAGTAGTGATTGATGAGCAAATGTGCATACCTATGTGCTTGCTTCTTTCTTCACACTATCTCTTTCAGTTCCTCTCTCTGGTATACTTGAGATTTGATATGCTTTTGATAGTGTTGATACCAAAAAAAAAAAAAAAAGAAAGAAAAGGATTAAAAAATAATAATAATATTTTTCTTGTGCTACATGCACAATGCTTTTGAGTTAAATTATGACTCTTACAAACAGGTGTCTGGATAGAAACACAATCCAATAGCAACTCAATCATCCTAACCAAGCACTCTATATATATAAAGAGGCAAAAGCCTCCAGATACTAAGGGGCGAGGAGACAAGACATAGAGGCGGAGCGAAACAAAGGAAAAGAAGAAGAGAACAGGTGAAGGAAGCAGAGAAGCAAAGCAAAAAGCAGTGTAGACATACAAAATTTAACGATAATAATAGTCGTTGAATAATCCAAGCAAATACGTAGCTCGTGAGTCGACAAAATTGAAAAGCCGTTGGAAATGACACGTGGCAATGTGGGGATGGTCAGCCGATAACAAAACCTTAAATTCCGATTGAAATCTATTATCAAGTGTCGATTGATGATCATCTATCAATTAAATTAAATTAATTATCAAAACAAAGAAGTCGGACATCCCCAATAATAATTGGTGATGGTTCGCCAGGGGTCAGGTGAGCTAGATAGTAGAGTTCGCGAGGCGAACCGGACTTCGTGAGGAGAACCGGACTCCGCGAGGTGAACTATACTTCACGAGACGAACGAGACTTCGCAAGGTGAAATAACTTCACGCTTGTAGATTTACATGAAGGCGAGGCGAGATGGCCCCGCGTAGGGAACCTCGCGAATGAGCTAGATGACAGAGTTCGCATGCATGCGGGGATGTACGTCCAAGATAAGTCGTCCGCGAAGTGGGATCAGAAATCACCGCTTGCTTGGAAATCAAGGTTCCTTGCGGGATACCTTCCATATCCACGAGATGGCTCGCCCCTTACTAAAGATCTTGATCAAAACAGGACATTCAATCCAAAGCGATCTGGGCATATCTAAATCTTAAGATTTGATTGATTTGATTATGTTAAAATCAGCAAGTAAATCAATCAGTCAAGATTCATTGATTCGATTAAGGAAATATCATTGATTCAGTATCTTCATTACTTGTCAAAAGCAAAGGCATGTTAACACTATAAATACCCCCCTCTCATATCAAGAGGAGGGGGCCAAGGAGGAAGCAGACCAAGGAGCAAACAAAAGAGAAGGCAGCGGACCAGAGAGAGAAAACTCACTCCCAAGAGCCTAGAAGTCTTCCAAAGCCCTTGAAGAATCATCAAGTTGCCAAATAGCCGATTCTGCATCAACCTCAAGCCTAGAAGTTGTCAAATCCTGAAGAATCATCAAGCTGCCAAATAGCCGGTTCTTCATCAACCTCAAGTCTAGAAGTTGTCAAATCCTGAAGAGTCACCAAGCTGCCAAATAGCCAACATCTTCACCAACTTCAAGACAAAGAACAAACCACCACGTGAAACCGCTCGTGAATCAAACATGATCAACATCAAGCCTCCACGGCCCTTGATCAACCATCGTCTTCAAGTCTTCAACAAATCAAAATCTCTACCAAGTTCTTCAACAAACTCGTGGAGAATCAACAAGCATCGAACACACGTACCGATTCATCCCTTGTCAAAGTCGAAGAACACGCACCAAGTGACACTGCTCGTGGCCTAAGTCCGATCAAGAACAAGCCTCTACGGCCCTTGGTCAATCAACTTCTACAAATCATCAACACGACAAGAAGTTCAAACTACAACAATTCGATTCAAGATTAAGTGCTCGCCACCCTTGGATCAAATCAACGTCGGAGATCGAATCAGAGGAAGTTCTTGTAAAAGAATACCAACAGAGATTGTAACTCGCGAGGTCGTCACCAAAAGAAGACGATGGCCGCTCCCCCCTTCCTCTTGTTACAACAAATATATGGCCGCTCGGCCCTTCCTCTTGTTACATATGGCCTTACGTTTCGCATAACAAGCCGTACAAGAGGGAGAAAACAAACATTCCAGACAAAGCGAATTTGAAGAGCAGGAACTTACCTTTGGCGACTTGGAGAATCCCTGAGCAGATCGAAGTAAGCTTAAATATTCAATGCCCGCTCTCGATCAAAGCAACAGAGGCGACATATCTCTATTTATAGAGGAGCAGATTCTTTAAGTCTGATTCCCAATCACATTCGATCTTCATTTGCAAGAAGGTTTTTATACTCAAGATGATAATCATCGAGGTGGTGTCAAGCCGATTCGAACTAGGAAAGACGTCTTTGAAGAGTTACAAAGTTCTTCTGGCCGAGGCAACAAGTTCCTGCTGAACATTATCATGCTAGCTGGATAGCAGTTCGCCTGCAAAGATGACCTCGCGAGATGGCTAAAGCCCCAAAGCAGAGGCGAGATGGCTAAAGCCCTAAAGCAGAGGCGAGATGACCTTGTGTGGATGACCTCGCGAGATGGCAGAAGTCCTAAGGGGTGGCGACGTAACATTCGCGTCAAAGCAGAAGCCCTAAGGGGTGACGAGGAGACATTCGCGTCAAAGCAGAAGCCCTAATGGGTGGCGAGATGACTTCACGCCAAAGCAGAAGCCCTAAGGGGTGGCGAGGTAACATTCGCGTCAAAGCAGAAGCCCTAAGGGGTGGCGAGGTCACATTCACATCAAAGCAGAAGCCCTAAGGGGTGGCGAGGTGACTTCGCGTCAAAGCAGAAGCTCTAGGCGTGTTGGCTTCACAAAATTGGAAGTCCAGGCGAGACGAGATGACGTCACAGGCGAGATCCCTCCATGCAGAAGATTTCGTGAGGAAGCAAGTCGCGAAGTCCGCTTACACGCGAGGTCTGCATGCCGCGGAGTCCGCTTACACGCGAGCACGCAGAGTCCGCTTACAAAGCATACACGCGAAGTCCGCTTACACGCTAGATCCGCATGCACACGGAGTCCGCTTACACGCGAGATACGCAAGCACGCGGAGTCCGCTTACAAAGCATAAACGCGAAGTCCGCTTACAAAGCATACACGCGAAGTCCGCTTACACGCGAGGTCAACATGCAGGCGGAGTCCGCTTACACTCAGAGACTGGATTTGCAGATCACCTACGCCACTAACTGTGGCTAAGACAATTCAAGCCTCCTGGTCACACTGATGCGTCACCTATTTCAGATGCACAACTCAAATCAACTAGCACTTTACCAAATTGAGTGTCCACAAGAAATACAGTTGACGGATTCAAAAATACATTTGTCAAACCCAAAAGCTGGCACTAAGCCGTAAAGCCTACAAACCCCAAGAACTACGGTTGGTTTGATCCCACAAGGGGGTACGTAGGCAGTCTAGCAACCCACTAGATGCAACCATCAATCCCAAACAGAATCTTTGACACCACCAGTCAAATTCATCCAGTCCAAATAACTCTGGTCAAATTCCTAAAGCACCAGAAAAATCAAATCCATAACCAAACCGTTTGAACTACATTGGTTTGATCCCTTCACAGGGTATGTAGGCAGTCTGGATTTAAATCTAGATGCAACCACCAATCCAAATAAATTCTCATATCGCCTGAAGCCATAATCTCGCTCCCAATCTCAAATGCCTTCAGATACAAATCCAAACACATTTCCAAACACTACTCTCACTCTAAAGTCAAAGCTCTCCAACAAGTCATTCACTTGTTGGAACCTCTTGAACTACGAGTGACTTGATCCCCTCCAGGGTACGTAGGCAACTCATTCCCAAATGTAGGTGCAGTCACAAAAACAAACAAACCTACAATGGTATCTTGATAAACGAAATCAAAAGATGTTCCCTTATAGCAAGAGATTGTAATTAAAAGACACGTTCTGTCTTGAATGAGTCGAACCGGACATAACTAAAACTCTATCTTAATTAATAAGATAGAGTAAAATTGTGTTGGGTATATATGTATTTACAATTTTTGCCCTAAACTATCAATCTGGAAACAAGTATGGATCATTCCAGTTACGATTAAAGCATCCATGAACTAAGAATGAGGGACACATCACCATTCAAATAATTTGATATTTTTGGGCAATGTCAGTGGCGTGGAGAAAATAACTTCATTCCTAATTAACAGCTAAGATGGTGACTGAACGTTGAGCTTTGCACTCAATGAGTTTGATACTATAAAATAATCAGGATGTAATCTTATATAAATAGGAAAAAACTGAAAGCCATAATCGGAATCAAATTAAGTGGTGAAAAGAGGTCCATATCTAAGTCTTGGCTGGGTTGGAACCTTAATCTATCTATGCGTGTGTAGGAGATACATATGAAATGTCTAAACTTGTTCAAAGTTATCATGTTCACCTTAGATAAACCGAAAGCGCAGCCCCACCCGTGCATTTTATAAACCGAAAGAGCAGTCGAGTTGGTAGTTAGGGATCCTGAAAATTGAAAATTAGGGTTGAGTTGGCTAAATATGTGCAGATTACTAAGCAAAGGTGTCGCTAGTTGTTACTAGCCTACTAGCTTCAGCGAGGTTAGAAATGTAGCTAGTATTGTAGGTTTGGGCTCTCATCAAGCTGCCTTGGCCCAAACTGTTCACTTAAAGAGTGATTCGATTGAAGGAGGGCGAGGGGTATGAGCTGAGATTTTATTCTTTCTATGTATAGGCATAAGCAGAACTGATCACTTTTAGAGTCGATTGGCCCTTGCCAATTTCCACAAGGTAACTCGAGTATTATGATATGGATTTACATATACGATAAGGGATCTACTTTTGACTTGTAAGTTCAATCACCAACAGAGATATCTGAAGGCCATGCATATCTCTCAAGTCTAATCTCTCCCTTCTAGACTTGGGACTGTGTAGAGCACTCATACAGAACATGATCGAAAAATTCGAGGTTCTAATGTGGCAGAAGACAGAAGTAATGGGCATCGAACTAATCATATTGAAGCATATTGCCATGAAGTTTGAATCTTTGTACACAAAGAATCTCCAGCTCACTTCAATTAGTTTTGCATGTAAAAAGAGAGAGACCCCCTTCTTGGTGTTTCTTTAGGCATATATATCTGACTACCTGGGTGGCATTAAGCTGAAATCTTGATCTACCTGTGTGAAGACTCCGACGACAAATCATGTTAGAAATCAAAAACGGGCACAAGTTATCTGGAGAAGACTGTAAATAAACTTGTGTGCTACCATGAAGGCATGTTTCTGGGGGATCTGATTTCACATATGAACCCCTTAAAGAAATGCTGCAATGCGTGCAGACAATCTAGGACTGTAGCGCAAAGTCAAATATTCTCGATCCAAAACTCGAAACTTAAGAAAAGTAGAAGCTAATATATTAAACTTTGACAAACTTTGAAGCAGTATAGTAGTTTCCCTCGGGCTTTGGACGCTACAGGTAGAAAGAAAGGAACTAGTGCATGAGACATTTGCAGAAGACCTCTATTCTTAAAAGACCTTATTGTTTGAACAAGCTTATCCTGCTACGCGGTTTCGGCTTAACCTTGTCTGGATTTGAAATGCCACTAGGATATGTAAATTAAGGTTAAAATCTAAAGGGGATCATGCGTGTTCTTCGATTGTAACAAGATCGATCCCCCAAAGTCTTAAATCCTCATTTCACAGTATGGTTCTTGAAATGTTCCCTTATATAATTATGGCTAAGAATACATGTATATACTTGTACTGTTGTACATCCAACACCATGCTGGTGGCGGTGGAGAGAGGTAAGAACTCCAACATGGCAGCTGCCGGCCAATGTGTCTGATGAAATATTGCTTCTTAGACATCATCTCCTAGATATGGAGTTGGAATTTATACGATTTTGTATAAGCATGCATAAAGAGTTATATTTCTTCTAGATATTGGACATTTCTAATGACTTGAAGGGGTCAGATGATCGACTTCTCGTTTATTATATACGCATAGAGCCCTGGCTCGATCTGCTACTAAAAGTCTCTGGCACGTAGCTAGATACGTGTACATATGAATATTCCATAATGCATTCGAAGGATTAGGAAGTTAGGATGTAGCTAATACATATATTTGCATGGCACAATTCAGGTTAATGAGCTGGTTTTCATGCATGCACATAATGATCATCTAGCTCTTCCTATAAATAGAGCTTAGACATAATCCATATAGCCGCAAGTCTTGTATGGCTTTAAGTAGCAAAAGAATCGAAATAACATACAGACAATGCGATATGGCCAAGTACGTGAAGAACTCCAATAGGTAACAAAACCCATATTATCTTCAACTATACTAAAAGCAACCCAATCTCACACCATATCCCTTCAAAATCAATAACACCCATATTAACTATCCTCTTACTTTACCAAGAAGTTGATCATCATTTCATTCTTCCATAACTCTATCTAACTTTTTAGAGAAAGAATGTCATTAATAAGAAACTTGTATTGCACCACCATCCATGCATGCTCTCTAAGTAATAGCTATGTATGTAGACTGAGTTTTCATCACCATATTCCTACCCTTTAGGGTTTTCCCACCATTAATATCACTGACCCAAAAGTAGGATCAAGTTCCCAAGTTCATTCTACATTCCACCTTTTTCCCATAAAGCTACATGAACAAGATGAAAGGGAGGATTTCCAAATCGACTTAGCCACCTCAGTGTAAAAACCCTAACCTGTTCTTTGTCTAACCAATTTACCCACTTGATTATTCAAGCCTGCAACCTACACACAACCCAGAGGAAGAGATGAAGATGATGAAGAAGAACCATGGAAAATAGATGAAGATGAAATAATATACAAAAGCCATTAATAAATAAATTAATTAATAACTCCATGAAGATACATATATATATATCATCTCTAAGTACAAAGAATAACATTAAAAGCTAGCTCAAGATAGAGTACGAAAACTACTAGTCTCCTCAAAAGGCTAGTGAGTACTACTAGAGATTAATTTTACAGAGCGAAAATGGCGATCGATGTGATCATGATCATGAAGCTAGCAGTGATCGAGTGCTAGTCTTTCTAAAGATGAACCCCAACAGAGAAGTGGTCATCATCAGTTAGAGAATTACATACCAGGAATTAACAACACATAAAACAATCATCAATATCCTTCCTTCCCTTTCCCTTCTACTCTTCCTTAGTCTCCTTTCGAATCTGTGATGGCAGCATATCCTGAAGAAGTCCATGGTCTCTAAGCAAATTAGAAGCTGCCGAATTAGAGGAATTATAACCACCAATGTTACCAAATCTCTCTTGAAACAAACCAGGAAACGAGGCCGGGTTGAAGCCATAGGATGGCGCTGACGAGGTGGTGGTAGTAATGTTCAAAGAAGGCGAAGAGTTATATATGTAAGAGTGCAAATGCTGCTGCTGTTGTTGCTGCTGCTGCTGATAATGATGAGGAACTACACCATAACCTGCCCCAGAGAACACATGACTGGACAGCTCCGAAGGCAGCGGCGCCATCCCCATGCTGCCGCGAGGAGTGATCGGGCTCGGGTGCGTGTGCTGGCCTTCGTAAGTCGTCACAACAATGGAAGGGTCGTCGGAGGACCTCTCGACCCTCTTCTTCACACCGCAACCAGCTGTGGTGCAACGATAGTAGCTCCTGTAACAAACAAAACTCAACCCACATCAAAAACGTGTTGCATTTATTGACTAGAATTATACTATAACGACTTGACTTGTTTTCGAAGCGGATTTGGGGCTTTCGGTGTTGTACGTTACCTTGGATAAGGGCTGTTCTTGACAGCTTTTTGGCCGTACTTGCGCCATCTGTACCCGTCGTCTAGGTTATCGACCTCGCTCTTCGTCATGAACGCAAATCTCGGCTCCCTCTGCCTCTTCTGGTTCTTCTTCTTCGGTTTCAATCTGATTAGTCAAAAACCCATAAACAAAACACAAACCTGTTAGCAACTTCACTACTACTGCTCTTTTTTTCATCATAAAAATCGGAAAATGAAACATCAACTACACCAGAGACCCATCATGAAAATCAAAACTCAGCTCTAAATAATGATATTATCGTGACTCGATAGATTTGGTTGGACTCATAAAACAAAGGGCGTGGAAATGAAGCTTACTGTTTCTGGGTCTTGTCGGGATCTTGGTCAGCATCCTCATCCTCCTCCACTGTTTTCTTCGTTGTTTGCTCCTCATTATTATTCGCCGCATGAGCTTCATTCGAAGACGACGAGATCGAAGACGAGTTGGGCGTCGTAGGAGCAGTAGTAGTGGCGCCGGAGTTCAAAGCCTCAGGGTTAGTCCCACTCTCCGGCACTGTAGACGACACCGGCGACGGTTGTGCTACTCTCTGCTGCTGAGGTGGCATCATCGTCATCGTCATCGAGTCAGACGGCGTCGTTTGGGTCCCGAAATCGAAGAGAGAAGCGTACTCCGAGTTGCCGAGCAGGTCGAGGAAGGAGCCCCTTTCAGCTTCGGAGTCAAAGAAGCCGGAGAGTGAGGAGAAGGTGGTGCTGATCATCGGGATCTCGTGATCGGAGAAAAGGGTTGAGTTGGCCATCGAGGAAGAAGAAGGAGGAGGAAGATCGGTGGTGGTGTTGCTGTTTCTCAGCTCTTGGCTACCATCCATGGGAGTCTTGAAAATCAAAAGCACATATTCTTCTCTCCCATTTGAACTTGTTCTCCAAGAATAGAGAGAGATATAGAGGGGAGAGGGGCGTGAAAGTGTTTGATATATTTTTTTTGTTTGGGGGAGTTAATATTATTTGGAGATGGGCATTTTGGGGATTTTGGAGTGAAACGTGAAATGGGGGATTTTGGAGAACAGCTCGGACCAGGGACGTTTCCCACTTCTTATTTGGAGGGAGATGACCGGCGTCTGTCGGTTGGGGGTTTTGTGTCGACGGGTCGGGACGGTGCCGAGCATTAAATGCGGGCGAGGCATGGGACCCCGGTTAGGGTGGGGACCACTGTCTGTTAACGCGGGGTTTTTGACGGGTTTAGCCGGTGCAAGTGTGGAAAGGGGGACAGTGTGGACGGGGGTGAGTTTTAGGCTTAACCACGTGGGCCTTCTCTTTCGCGGCTTCGCCATTTAATTTTTTTTACTGTGGATTACTAAAATAAATAAATTAAGGAATAAAAAGATATCTTAGGAAAATATATACCATTTTCTTCGTTATTTACTCGAAATCATGCATGTCTAACCGAGTTGGTAGTAAACTTGCTATATTCTTCTTTATTATACAATGTTTACATACAAGAGTCTCGTTTAATTACAATCTATGCCCGCGAGAATAGCCTATAGTTCAAAACAAGTCATCTATGTTGTTAAGGATCCGTTTATAAGATTTTTGAATTTTATAATCGGTAAAATTTGAATTTGAGATTTGAAATATGTTTTAGTGTCTCAATGAAACGGTGAGAATCGAATTCAATAGATTTGACCATATAGAATTTTGAGATTTGAAATATGTTTTGGTGTCTCAAAATAATGGTTAAAATTGAATACTATAGTTTTGACCGTGCATATATATAATTTTGTCATTTCCAATGACGAGGGGACTAGTAATTAAAATTACTAATTTTCCCTTTTTTTAAGGCAATTAAAAACCTTTTTTTTTTGTGATTGCATGTCTTTTTCGTTACGGACTTGATTATTCATTTTGGATGAATGTCTCTTTCTTCATGGCTCATGCCATCGATTCGTATGTGTTTTTTTTAAGCGTTCCACATGACCCATGCGTCTGTCACCTCTTCCCACAATCAAAACACGATTTCGAACCACTTGTTAAACTTAAACCCTAAGGGAATTACTATTTTGCTATATAGATCGAAAATGACTTGGAGAGTTGATGCTAATTATAATCAGGTAATTAAAGATTGTCCTCAAGTAATATTAGTTTGTTTGGGCTATATACGTACTCTGTAATGTTGTCTGGCTTATTAAAGGACAAACCTCAAGATTACCTTGCTCTGTAAGTTTGTGCGAGCTAGCTAGCTAAGTGCACTGTTTTATTCCTTCTCTCTTTACTTGAAGAAATATAGGGATCGGAGTTGTAAGAGCGAAGATAGAGTACGAGAGCATGCATGGGCATATATATCGTGAAGTCACAACTCTTAATGTGTATTGACATCGACTCCGAAATGACTACTACTAATTCATATACATCCTCTCTAAACCCCAACGCCATTTATATGATTGATTCATTTCGTCTGTGCATAAATATGCAAGACGCTAAAGCTGAAAAGTTAGCTAGAAAGAGAAAGGAGTGCTGCTTCAGAACTTAATTGGGATCTAGAAATTAAAAGTTTGATATCAGAATTTCCTAAAGTGCAAGCTAGCCGAGTACGTGTGTATGATCTCACTGCATATACGTTTAACCCGAATTTAATTCTTCAAGTAAGTAACCTATTTACTTATACCATTTATATAGGTCAACTTCGATCATGTAAACTCACTCGGGTAAAACATAGACACATGCAGATGATGCACATAAAACAGAGTAGCGAATATAAAAAGCTAAATTAACCAGCTACTATGGTATATAATTTCATTATTTCAGCAATTACGTACCTTTCACCACTTGGCCAAATAAAACCAATTTTTACCATCATTTTTGTTATCTACATTTACGAGTTGACTATGCTTTGCTTAGTAGGTAAGTTTGGGAGTACGTGAAGAATATCCAAAATTAGGTTTACAGGAGTGTTAGTGTAGCTACACACGGGTTCCGGTGGGTTATAACCTATCTTAAATTTTGAACATTCATTTCTAGTTAAATTTTAGTTCAAAATGCTAAAAAATAAAGTAAAATCTAACCCACCCTAATTTTTTAAATTTAGTTCATATATTATTAAACTTAGTCTGTTTCTAATAGTACATGTTTATTCAAAGAAGAATTTCTAGCCCATCCCATTCCGTTGCTAAACTCTGAAATAACTTCTGGAAGAAGAAGAAGAAGAAGAAGAAGAAGAAGGGTAGGTTTCATCAAACTTTCAATGGCTTACTGGGTTTATATTCCTTTCATATAATGCTCGGGTCAGCACAGGCTAAGACATCCCGGTCTGCGTAGGACACCATGCCCTACAACAGCGCGTGATCCTCACGAGATAGACGGCGCGTAAGGCGTCGGCGGTCTGACTTAGACTCCCTAGGACACATCGAAGGCGCGCGTTTGACTAAAAAGAAAGAAGCTAAGAGGGTTTCCATTTTCCGATATGTCCCCGGCCGATATGTCGTGTGTGGGGATCCGGAAAATCCTTCACTCTCTCTCTCTCTCTCTCTCTCTGAAACGAGCGTTGAAGAGAAGGCAGAGGTCAACAGTCAAAGGTTTGAGTAGCTAGGGTTTTGGTAGTTCAACGACACAAGCACAGGGATTAATTTGTTGGGTTCCTCGATACTCTTCTTCTTCTTCTTCTTCAGCTGTTTGTTTGCGTAGCTTAGCTTTCTCTCCACACACAGAAAAGTTCAAAACCAGCAGCTTGATTGGGAAGCCTTGTCAAGGTGTGGCTCTTTCAATCAATCCTCGAATGATGGATATGTATGGTAAAAGACACCGATGTCTTTCGTGCCGTTTATGTATCAAAACCTTTTTGTATCTGTATATGTGTCATGGTTCGAGTTTATTGCCATTGTTGTGTTCTTTAAGTTTTGTGTGTTGTTATGTGCAAGTCAATGGGCAAATTTATGAAGAAAATGAAAGAGCTTCATTAAGCTAGGTTGGGGGAGGGTAGAGATCGACAATGGTTTATAGGACTTGAAACTTAATGGCTAATTATAACGATCGATATAAGGTCGGCAATTAGTTGGTATATATGAACATATGTAAATCTTACACACATCCAGTTAGATCGAATATGATACAAGCAAAATATAGTTTTTTTTTTTGTTGCATACTGTTGCAAAATATATAGCTAATTCTTTAACTAGATTCTGTAACTGCCCAACATAGTTTTTGTATATATGATATTCCTATGCTAAACTTTAATATATCGATCATAATTAAGTTCATAACTAACATGAGATGTGGCATGAACAATATTCCATATTAGCCTATAATCAAGTTAAGTATATCTAATTTATGTATTGGTACAAATATTAATTGTATCTCGAATGTATGTTACTGCAACACAGTTAACCAAACAGAGTATTCAATCAAGAGCTTGGATTATGCAAATTCTTTTTTCATTATCTCCAACTAAGGCATCATTGCATGCAGTTGGTCTTTTGGACTAATTAGTGGTTTAGTAACTAACCTCCTATACTTAATTAAACTTGTTCATCCCCAATAAGCAAAAACCCTAAGATTCTGTTCACAACTTCATCAAATACTATTCCTCTGAGGTAGCTTTTTCTAGGCAGCACTGATGATAAGCTTAAGTACTCTATAGATCTAAATCTATAACTTCCAACCGCCCCCATTTCATCAGTTCTATAAATCCAGAACTTCTATCAGAAGTGCCAACACATATATCACCAACCACTTTATTAATCTAGCATCATATTAAGGTGGGAACTTATTGTATATATATCGTATATATATCTATGTATGAATACATACCAGCAGATATAAATTTCTCCTGGACTGAATAATTGAAATCCATGCATATGGTCAACGATGTTTTATATATTTGCCTTAACAAATACGGAAGATTATAGTTTTGGTTTTTTCTGAGAAACAGTAGCTAGTGATGAGTAGTGAACATGTTACAAAATTTATTCAAGTGTGGAATCATTTCACGATTAATATACTTAAGTGATGAAGGCCGATCATCAGCTACCTAATTAGGTTAATTAGTACTCGATCCATCGACGTCCATGATAATTATTAAACTACAGTTTTTTGAATGCCCTTTTGCTTCTCATTTTGACAGAAAAAAACTAAATCATAGTGGAGCTTAATTGTTATTAAATCACTAATGCAGATTACTTAGCCCTAATCATATTTTATCTTGGTTTAATTATATGTCACATTCTCGGATTCCTTTTCTAGATTATTGTTGACATCGATCATTTGGGGCTTAATTGTTTTACGGTGAAAGAAAGATGGATTCTAGATAACAACCATATATTCTACCCTCATTATATATATTGCTTAACTGAGCAGAATCTAGCTCCTCAAAGATTTTCCATTGTTAACATCCATAAGTTAGATTAAACAATTGGTCTCATCAATAATCTATTCTTATAAACATGAACTCGCGTACGTATATGCTTTGATCACCGCAGGTCATAAAAAAACTAATCAGAATTTCGATCACTTTCCCAAACCCACCACCATCCATAAGTTAGAAGAAGACTGTTGTAGTCTGGAGGTCTTGATCGATGATCGACCTAATGACCCTTGACCAACAATATATAATAAATTCTCTGCTCTGATTTAGACATCCACAAGTGAAGTCTTCTCCTCGATCTCCATTTCTGTGACCAATTCATCTCAAGAAAAGTTCTACAAATTTCTCAAGAAAAGTTCTACAAATTTTTTTGGTATAACTTCCCTTAAAATGGGTAACCCTGCCTGAAAGAAAACTCACCAGAACCCAAACACTTCAAATCAATTTAATCCACAACTTATGGAGCCACCCGCTCCCCAAATAAACATCCACCACCTCAAAATCCATATAATTCCAACCATTTCACAAATTAAATTTCTCATGCAACAATATCTCATAAACATAAATTGATACATCATCCCATGGTTATCAGATCTACTAATATGAAGGAAACAAGAAAAATACTCAAGTAGGTTAATCCGGTAACCTACGAGAGAAAACTGGAAGTGGTGAAAAATATGACTCGCCTCCTACCCTCGCCGAACAGAATTCTGCAGACTGAGCATTTAAAACGAAAAGCCCAGGGGAGAAGCATTTAAAATGTTACAGTGACTGGACAAAAATACATAATAAAAATATTGACTTAATGATAAAGCCTTGAAATCAAAATTTATGTTTTTTCCCATATTTTCCAATGAGAAAAATATTTATGCATGCCACTGTTAAAAATCTTCCCAAAAAATAATTATAAACCAAAAACAATGAACCAATCCCATTGGTTCTCAATAAATCAAAACAAATGGGGAAAATGTTTCACCATAACGATGAGCCTCCCAGGCTATAATAACGTCTCACACTAAGCGCTCTACTCACATATGATAAGTACCGCTAATAAAGTTATAATAGCGTCCCACGCTAAGCGTTCAACTCTCATATGATGAGGACCGCTAATAATGGCTAGCTAACAATAATATATATTTATATAAACCGATCGGTTGCCTCCCAGGCGATAATAGCATCCCACGCTAAGCGCTCAACTCTCATATGATGAGGACCGCTGGTAAGACTATAATAGCGTCTCACGCTAAGCGCTCTACTCACATATGATGAGGACCGTACCGCTAAATAATGTTAGCTAGCAATAGTCAATATCAATCAACTCTTTTAGGGTGTAATAAAATACTAAATATAAAAGATCAATTGACATGTCCTACATGTCAAATATAATGAGCAAGAGAGTTCCCAAATAAATAAATAGAACTCATTAATTAATCTCAAGAAAATACTAAATTTCAAACCTGTTTTTGAAATTAAATAACTTTAGTGCATGCATGACATTTAAATCAAAAGTCCACTGACAGTGCTCGGCTATGCCTGCCGACGACTCGAGGCTTCCTCCAAATGATCCTCCTCACGTCCTGAACAATAAATAATTATTAAGCCTCCAAACCAGAATAATACTTTAATAAAATTTCCGAAATAAAAGTAGCCTATAAATTCTCTTTCCTTGCCCAAATTCTCCACTTTTAATCTAATACGGCTCACAAAATTTTCGCAATTACCGAAAGCCCTAATTTAACCTTTCGAAGTTTAAATCCTGCTAAATCAACTACCGGATCTCCATTCGACTAACCACTTAAATCCTTAATCATTGATAAATCTCAAACCTTATCAAAACTCCTCCAAAAATTCCAAACTATACTTCATTAAACTCCTCTCATTATAACAAACCTAAAAACATGAAAAACTGCCCCTAAGGGGCGGCCGGTAGCCGAATTCCTGTGACCTTCAATGGCTACTAAATTTTAACAGAATAATCCTCTCATCGTCCATATCAACTTCCATAACTAGCACTTAGTCCAATTCTAAGGCTAACTAGAGTAATCGAACCAAAACATCCATAAATCCCTAGAACTTCAATTATATACATTTCACCCTAACAAGATCGAATTAGATTGATTCCTTTTGAGGGATTACTCACCTTGATGAGGGCTACAAGATGAGACAAAAATTTCGACCTATGGTGGCCAGAGGATGGGAACTCCGGCGAAGAAACAATCGGCTGCGGGGGAGCGGTTTTCTCCTGCTCGGCGGCCCAGAGAGAGAGAGAAGGTGGTAGGGGTCCGAACGGGATTGGTCCGGCGGTCCCTGGGGCCGGATGACGACGAACGCGAGCTAGACTCCAGCGGGTCGGGGTGAGTTTGCAGGAGGGAGGGAGAGAGACACCCACTAAACATTTTACCCTTTTTTTACCAACTCAAAAACTTATCATTTAAGTGATAACTTTTTCATGTTAACTCTGATTTTAACGCATAACATGTCTACGAACTCGTAACAACATCCTCTACGACTTTTATGAAGAAAGTTTTCCCAAATTCCAAACAGAATAAAAAGTCAATTTTCGGAGTCTTAAAATAGTAAATGGTTACTTAAAATGGTAAAAGACCAAAATGACACTAAAGTAAATAACTTAAGAACCTGGGTATGACATCATTCATTTATGCAATGCTAAAAATTAAAGAACTTGGAAATTAAAAGATATAAAACTATGTTGTTGCTTCCTTAACTGATCTAGAAGTACTGATGCATGCACATATGTGCTCCAAAGTTTCAACTGCAAATTTATATGCACCGTGTACATATACATGACCTTTCCACTAAGAGATTCTTTATTTGACACTTATATGAGGGACGAGGTTTACACTAACTTTTCGATCACATTTTTCCATCTCAACTCTTTAACCATGGAGTTAACTCTATGTCAACATGTTCGTCAAGCACTAAAAACTGTGAACACACATATCGATCGATCGATGGGTCTGCAAGTTCTATAGACATGTAACAAAATAATGTGTAAAGTGCAATCGATCAGCATGAGTAATATCTATCTAACTACGTGCAAAATTGTTTTTCAATACTGTATACGTTCACTATTAGAAATATTGCTTTTAATGACACTTTTCTTATGACGTTTGGTTGAAAAAGTTATTATATACTCTTTCTATGGTGTTTTCGATAACAAACGTCATAGATCTAAATTTAGGTAGCTTGAACCCAAAATGTTTTAGGTATCAAATTGTGAGTAGTAATTGTAGAATTAACTTGACTTTGAATTATTGAGGTCCTAAGCTCTCGTCCGTACAGGAACATTTATATACAGAACGGTGTGATATATATACACACACGTACGTACTTTCTCCCTTTCCATTCTTTCCATTCTAGAGGAGCCTCTCCCAGCTAGTTTCTAACAAGATGTCATCAATGAGGACCATTGTAACACAACATACTGCTAAGCTTGCTCGGGGGGTTCAGGTATTACGTCCGCCCCCCTCCGTCGGGATGGGACTGAGGCTATCAGTTAGAGACTAGAGTAGCCGGGTTCCAAACCCCTAGATACTAAAAAGCATTATTCAAGATCGTATATATTGTGTGCCGAATTTCGTTAACGGTGGAACAATATTAACTTGATGTGTTCATAGTGAGCGGAGGCAAAGGCAAGCAGTTGACTCGTACATGATAGCTAGCCCTTTCTTCTTTCTAGAAGTATGATCGATGAGAGTGAAAACCTAAACACGATGATTGCGGCAATTTTAAGTTACTCTAATCCCTCACTGTTAAATTAATCACTCACTTTGAGACCCTCAAATTCCCCCGATTAAAATAGAATTATATTCGTAGACCAGCGTTTTAGGGTTTTTTCTTCTTCTAATTTTGAAAGATCTTGGCCGCACATGGCAGGTCAAAGTCAACAATTTTCTTGATAAAAATATAAAACAATTACTTTAAAAAAACAAAATATAAAACAATTCGTACAAAACTGCAACAATGCAAAAACGCGTAGAGAGCACAAAACGACGAGTCGGATTTTTAAAAAAAAAAAAAAATGGAAGTAGTAGTAACTAAGCTCTAGGCAAATGAGGACAAATATCAGCCTGGGATTGCGTGCACGTCTCTCTCTTATGAAAATGGGTAAACGATTCCCTTTCCCTCTCCTCTCCTCTCCTCTCCTCTCCTCCTCCTCTTTTTCCCGACCAATGATTGCTTCTTACGTAAAAACAGCCCTAGTCTTGTTTTCCCGCCCTTCTTCTCTCAACCTGGAATCGGTGAATCTAACCCAGTAAAAAATACATCATTTGAAACTCTTGTGCTTGACTGCTTGGTAATTAGGAGTATATGATTCAGATGAAGGATACCATGGTACCGTATAGTTTGCCTAGCTTGCCAACTTTGATGATTCTGCATTTCGTTTTATTAATTACTGTGCTTAGTTTACATTTAGCTAGCTGGGAATCAGTGGCGGATCCAGGATTTACACATGGGGTGGGCTTCAAATTTGGGCGAAGGCCAAAAAATTTTTTGTTATTGTATACCCATGCAAAGTGTAGGAGCTCAAACATACGTCAATTACGAGTCTTTAAAAGAAATGAAAATAGGCGTCAATGAAAGGAGAAGAAAATTTAAAAAATAAGAGACAAATTAGAAAACCCAATAAGAATAGATTGAAATCCGATATTTTATCGGATTCAATATAGGAAAAAGAATATTAGAAAATTTATATTCAATGAACTTTAGAGATTTAAGCAGGATAAGACTAGAAAACTAGAAGGATAAGAAGAAGAATTAAAGAGTAGAGATATAGTCGCATACAGAGGAAGATGAGATGCGTAAAAGTACGGAAATTAGGTGGGCTTGAATGCACAAAAAAGATATATATCTAATAAAAAAACATAATACACTTAGTTTTATTTTCAATCCCAAAAACCTTGGTTGGGCTTGAGCCCCACCAACCTCTACACTGCCTCCGCCACTGCTGGGAATCCTTATCGAATTTGAAATGTTTGTGAACTTAGCATTTCGGTTGAGCTTTTTTACCTTTAGAGGTCTAAAGAGATAGAGCTAGCGTTGAGGGTGTGTGTCAATCTAAAACTCTAAAGGGTGCTAGTGGAGTGTGATTGTGAACCCCTAAATGCAATAATTGAAACAAGTCGAAAATGACTTCATGAGGGTGACATTCTTTTCCCGAATCCGGTTGCTGCTATAATAGATGGAAGTATCAAACGACGATTGATGTTAAACGCTAACAGCAGAAAGTGTAAGTTTCACTGAGATAATCGACCAGTTTTTGCAACTTGATTTTTCTGAATATGGGCAAAGAAAGAAAAGAAGAGACAAGAAAATCTAAACCCGTGCTG
Organism: Fragaria x ananassa; assembly: GCA_034370585.1. Lineage (NCBI taxonomy): Eukaryota > Viridiplantae > Streptophyta > Magnoliopsida > Rosales > Rosaceae > Fragaria > Fragaria x ananassa. The sequence goes on along the minus strand of CP139762.1, from coordinate 22,116,229 downwards.
GACTGCGGATTTTCATGGAGTCAAACGGAACCTTCACAACTAGCTAGCAAGTCATCACCTCTTTATTTTCTAATAAAATTACATATAACAAACGAAATGGAAAGAATGTTAGAATAGGATGATGAGGGTGGGAAAGAATGTGAGACTGTTGTGCTGGGTTTGGTTGGTCTCTATATTATTCAAATCACATGGTAACCAACCGTATCTCATTATCTCTTTCATAACTTAGGGCCCCTCCTTTGCAAGGTCAACTTAAGGGTGATATTAGACCCATCCAAGAGCTAAGATAACACTCCAACTTGGTTTCTTTCATGCTTAATTAGCCAGAGAAAACAACAATGCATATGAAAAAAAAGCTGGGTTTTCTTTTTCATGGACATATACGCATGGAATCTTGACTTGGACTATATATAAAGGCTTGAACATCTTGGAAGAGGAAGAAGATGATTAATTTTTGAGTTGAGTGGTAATGGTGGTTGTTCACGGGAGCTTAAACTGTCTTGGCCCGCTTACTTTGTTGTTTAAAGTTTAAACTACTCAATTTAGACCATAGAAAGATTTCTTCTAAACGATTTCTTTATCAGGGGAAGAAAGTGGGTTTGTCGTTTAATCACTGCTGAATGAAAGCTCAGGCTCAAGTCCTGTATAAAGCTTATTCCAAAAAAAAATAAATAAATCATGTCAGAATCGAACTCGGCTGGAATAGTTTATGGCTTTTCATTTTCTTATCTTCCAGTGAAAGTTTGTGATTAGTTTCAAGTTTTCATTTTCATCATCACCTTGCATTGGCTATGAATGATTGAATTCAGATTATTTGTTGTATAACATTTTCATGATATATATGCAGAAAATGTTACAAAACTGAAACACCTGAGCCCTAATTCCCAAATGCAGAACTTACAAGAGAAAGGAACAAAATCGCAACCCTTTTCCAATCTTTTATCATTTATCAAATTCAAACTCATAAAGGCTATGCTAAAGAAAATGCCAACGCTTTTGCGATTACAGCAAGAAAGTGTTTTGTCATTGATTCACTGCTGACTGCAAGTTGAAGCTCAAGATTCAGTTAAGAGTTTATGGTTTTTCATCCTCTGCTGAAATTGACAGAAGTTTCATCTGTGTGATTTTATTTACATTTTTGTGAGCTCAAATGTTGTCAAACTACAGCATGCAATGGATAAGACCCTATATAATATGGTACAGAAGTGCAAGCCTGAAAACCCTAATCTCCCAAATGAAGAGCTTAAGAGAACCCTAATCCCTAAAAGCAAAAACAAAAATCCCGTCTCTCCTTTTCAACTTCCCCACAGAGTTTGAGAGAAGCAAGATTAAACAAATTGCTAATGCTTTTGACAATAGGTGCTCACTGACATGCTTATTTTTTTGGATGCTAAATCCTAAGCTGATAAGAACAGCAGTCTGACTTTAGGCTTTGCTTATTTCATGGTTCAACTTTTGTGTCAAGCTAAAATAACACTATTTTGACCCAAGGAACACTAATTAAGTGCATACCCACCAACAAATACTGAACATAGTCAAGAACAGAAACTCTATTATATATCGATTTTGCCAGAGAAGGTAGATTATAAGAAGCATTATACACTAGCTGCAAGAGATAAATTTTCCTTTGTTGAAGGGGCAGCAACTATAGGCTTTGTTTCGAGAAAGGAATCATTACAGCAGTTGACTTGATCAACACCCACAATCAGCCATTTAGGTGTGTTGACATCATGTCATTTCTGACTTAGGACTATGCTAGATTTATTAAGAGAAACAGTCCAGATCTACAGCCCTTTTGAGGAAGGATAAGATGCTGACATCAAAACAGACCAAGCAATATGAGCAATGACTGAGCAATCAAACACCTAGTTGAAGGTCACCCTCATATAGCTTGGATTTGCCGACAAATTTCTATCACATTGAAGCTTCCTGGGCCCATATCAAAATTTGAAATCTAAAACCATGGCTTAATGCCACCACGATCATCTTAAACCGCTACTATTATTGATCAGGAAACATGAAGGATCAAATTAGATTAAGACAAGAACTGGAGTAACAAATCGCTTACACAACAAACGCATTGCCATCAATCTAAAACTAAAGCAAGTTGCACACGCTAAATAACAAGCTGATCATATTCCATTCCATCATGTATCAAAACTGGTCCTATAATGATATAGCATATTCTACCACCACAATAGATGGTATACGGAACTTGGCGAGCGAATTTTGAAGATACAATTCCCACAAATAAGATGATGATCAATATTATGTGGAGAGAGTTTGGAATTGAAACGTACTGCCAACAGGGAGGTAGTGACGATTCAACTCAAGATTCCATGGCAGAAGGGGAAGCTTGTCGGAGTCTGCGCTGATGAACGTCCCAGTTGTACACCCGAGCAATTGTTACCTGCTCAATAGTAGTCAAAGCGTCAAGGATTTGCAGTAACAGGAATGGAGACATCAAAGAGATACACGCATATACAATTTGAAGGGTTGTTTGAATTCTGAATTCTACTGTTAATCAAACCAAATATAATGCATACTGTTTGTACAGAAATGTTGAGAATCAATTGCTTTTAAGCTTTGTCATACTGCTTCACTGTTCGATAAATTTAAATGTGGAAATCATGAATCTATTTAACTAGTTTATGGAGAATAAGTACCTGGGTAATTGTTACTTGATCTCTCAAGAACTGTAGATCAGCAAGAAGAACTTCCAAACTGGCTTTAGCATTATCTAAATTCTTTCGTAGAAGAGCAGTAGCCTGCACCAAAATGTTACAAAAGAACTGAATCAACTGATGCTTCTGTCCTGAACTCGAAAGTAATAAGCTAATATAAGAAGGTGCAGACCTCTTCACATGAATACTCCAGCATGACATTTGCTCCCAGCCATAAACATACTGAATCAGTGTCCTCAATGCTAGCTCGTGAATATATCCCTTCAGAGATCTCAAAATCAGTAATAAGTGCCTGTACAAGAAAAAGGGCCTAATTAAGTACACTTGTCTTTAACTAATCCTCTAAAATTGGATGGAAAACACAAAGCTGTTGAAAATATATGATCTACAACATTTGTGATCAGTTGCCATTACCACCATTAGTTTAATACCTAGAGGCTAGAGCTACAGTAACTTCAACCTTCACCTTACGTCTCAATCACAAGACAAATTGCGAAGGCATTATGAAATTTCAGAACTAACCATGTTGTCTTCAGGAAGATTGATAGATTCTACCATATTGATACTTCTACAGCAGGTTACATTAACTTTAGAAACATCATTCATCTTCTCATCACTACGCTTCATAAAACGACTTATCATTGCACTCTAAAGCACTTCAGTCAAGTTTGAGATACAAAACTCAGACCCTCAGATATACAAGAAAAACCTACAAATTTCTGTATTTCTCTTCTACGCAGCATAGTGAATTGCAGCAGAACGCCTATTTGACACGTGTTTGGAGGGAATAAAAGGACAGTATAAATCACAGTAGGAATACAAAAGAAATGAAAAGTTATTTGGTGATGGAAGACAAACCGTGGTGGTGGTGATCTTCATTTAAAATAAAGAAGATGATATGCCATACAAGAATATAAATAAGCATCAGCATGTTCTTGCTTTTTCCATTTTCTATTTTTCTTGAAAGAAAAAAAGGCATTAATCTTGAGCCAGTCCTTTATTTTTTTTTCCTTAGCTTTGCAAACTTCATGTTTACGAATAAAATACAATTGATGAATCTAGTAAAACTGCAAGTGTTCCGAAGGATACATGCTTTTTCACAAGTTCAATCAGCATATTTGTGAGAATGACAGGCGACTAAACATGATATTATATATGTCATTAAGAAAGATAAAGCAAGCAGACGTGCTCCATAATCAAACTACAATGCCAAGGGTGGAGAACCACACTAGAAACGAACCTCACCAGTACCCTTCTTAGCTTGCAAAGTGGCAACAACATCTAAGCACTTCTCAATGTCAGGAATCTTTGCCTGATAATCAAAATGAGGAAAAATCAAAATTCCAAATGTATATATAGGCAGGCAACAGCTGGAGAAACAGCATAAGTGATGTCAAAAGTATGATAAATCATAACTTCAAGGAACAGAGCTACAATTATCTATCAGAGAAGTGACTATCTATCAGATACTGAGTGAGAAAATAATAATAATAATAATAATAATAATAATAATAATAATAATAAATCATAACTTCTAGGTACAAAGACTGTAACCACTATCTGTCATATCCAATCTCTAGCCTTCAAGACAAACATGAAAAGGAGACAACTTAACTACAACAACTTAATAGTTAGTTCATCTTTACAACTCTAACTTACACATTACGTTGAACCTTTAAAGACAATTTTGCCACTTATCTCTAATTTTCTATGCCGGGTATCATCACAATTCATAAGTATCAGCAAGAAGCTGTAACTCTATACCAGATAAAACCATGTCGATACACTGATCAATAATCAATACCCAAAGTTGCGGGTAATGTTTGAAAATAGAACAATGAGCCACTCAAATTAACTGATCAAATAATAAACACTAATGCCAAGGAATGTGCATGATCAAAAGAAAGGGCTTTGCTAAAACATACCAGAAGTTCCCTTTGTTGAGCTTGAAGCTTCATTTCAACCATTTTGTATTGCTGAAGTCTGCAAGCACCAAATTGCCAAAAACAGTACAACCCCATTAGATTTCAACTCCCATCTCTTTCAAAAAAGCGCATCAGCTAATGCATAACAAGACCAACTCATTTTGCACAAGCTTCAAGTAAGATTCAACCAGAAATTAAAAACAAAATCTTAAGATTGGATTCATATGTTTATTCATTCCAATCCCAATTAAATTTAAGCAACTAATTTGTGTAAAGTTTCAAACTTGGGGGACCGATTAGAGCTATAGAAATCAAAACCCAGATGATCAGCATGAAAAAGATTAAGACTTTAAGAAAAGGGAAGAAATAAATGTTAAAGGGTAAGACCTTTCTTGGAGAAAAGCGAGGGCAGAGTTACAGTCGAAGCCAGTTTGAGCGAGATAGGTCTGCACATCTTCTACGAACTGAGCTCCAGGTATTCCTCTGCGCTCTGTAACCACCTCGGTTGAAGATGATGACGTGGCCATTCTCAGTGTCCCTCAATCTCTGTAAAGACCGAATTTCGCAATAGAGGAACGACTTGTAGTGTCTGGTGATTCAACTGAGCTCAAAGTACGAGAGTGCAGAGAGGTTGTAGACGAAGACTCAAATGACGCCGTTTCTGGTTTCTAGGTTTTGTAATTTGGACCCAAGGTTTCTTCTTAGCCCATTCTTTATGTTTGGACCCGATTTGAGCCCAAGCTCAAGCCCAAAAGAAAAGGATAATAAGGTAGTACGTAGTTGATCGTAGTGCAGTTGGGGAATGTTAATGTTTTACATGATATATGAATGTAAAACATTATTTGGTATATTAGGCATCGCTTGGAGACCTAAAGTTCCCCATGAATTCATGATTTGCTTCACATTATTTGGTCATTGTCATTACCCTCTTAGCTAGCTAGGCTGAACCCCTATATTGGCACCTCTTGTCACACATGAATAATTGATATGCATGATTACACCTCAAACATGCATACCTTCCTAGCTAGCAGCGCCCTCTATCTTTTCACCGACATGCATGGATTATATCATTAATCCTTCCCTTTCAAATTCAATAAATAGTCACTACCAGAAAATAGGTCTTGGGCGACGAAACAAAAAAAACCGGGCGACGATTTTTTTTTTCGTCGCCCAAGGAAACAAAATCGTCGCCTAAAGTCCAACTTTAGGCAACGAAAATAAAATCGTCGCCTAAGAATACATTTCGTCGGCCAAGAGAGAAACTAGGGCGACGAAACAATATTTCGTCGCCTAAGATATTTATTTCGTCGCCTAAGTTTTTTATCCTTAGGCGACGAAACTGAGATATTTCGTCGCCCAAGATTTTTCATTCTTAGGCGACGAAACTCAAATATTTCGTCGCCCAAGATTCTTCTATATATAGAAGAATGAGAACTTTGAAAATTTTAAACATAAATTTCTCTAGTTCTTCAAATCGTTCGGTGTTGTGGAAATTTGTCCATACATAGTTTGTGGAGCTACTCCCAGGTACGTATATATGCATATATATGCACATATATATATGTGCATATATATATATTGATTTTCAGTTTTATTTGAGTTGAATTAATGATATATATATATATATATATATATGCATAGAGTTTGTTCCAAGCTGAGTAAGGGGCCGTTCTGTCATAGATATGGTTCACAGGTTTGTTTAACTGGATCTCAAGATCACAAACTGACCACTCTTCTCGGTGAAGGGGTCGATAGGGGTTCGCCTCCGTGATCACAAACGAGTCCTGCCTGGTTCCTGTAGGGGGTTCGCCCTCCGTGACATTGACACTTGCCTTCTGAAACCACGGAATCCGCTCGAACTAGATATATATAATTAATAATTAGTATGTTGTATTACATTAATATATATATATAAAAGATATGTTCATTAAATATTGATATATATATATGTGTTATTTTCAGGATATGGATAAGAGTTGGATTTCTCTTCCAAGATATCACAGAAAATATGCTGAAGGAGTTTGAGATTTTATGCAATATGCGCAGGGCAATGCTGACGGGAGTGGCATGTTCTATTGCCCGTGCAAGATGTGTAAGTGTCGCAGTGATATGCATCGATTTCCGTTGGGGACAGTATGGGACCACCTGAAGAGTAACGGATTCTGGGAACGTTACACATGTTGGATATATCACGGTGAAACCTCATCACGCCCGCATGATCATGGACAGTTTGATGAGACGGGCAGTACATCCAACGATCCAACAACGACCTTCATCAACGACATGTTTCCTCATGACAGCGGTGTATGCCCTGAACGACAGCATATTCCTCAGGCGCCGATGCAGGCCGTCCCTAGAGGTGTCAATACTGCCGGTATAGCCAAGTACAACAGACTTATTGCTTTCCAACAGACCCCTCTGTGCCCAGGTCATGAGAAGACCGTTCTTCAGTGTGTGATGGAGGTGATGCATATCAAGGTTGACACAAAATCGACCGTGACGGCTGTTGATAGGTATCTACAGTACGCTGCTTCGCTCCTGCCCGACGGTCATCGTCATCCCACCACGCATCATAAGGTCCGTCGTATCTTGAGAGATCTCGGGCTTTCCTACATCAAGATCCATGCATGCAGATATTACTGCGTTCTATTCTAGGGTAAAGATGCAGACGGTAATGACCTTGAAGGCCTTCATCGTTGTCCGGTATGTGGGACCGACAGGTATAAGCGGACTCCCGCAGGCAACAGGAAACCTGTTAAGGTACTTCGCTATTTCCCGTTGAGGGATAGGCTGGAGCGGTTGTATATGTCTTCAAAGACGGCCGAAGCTATGAGATGGCACGCTGTGAGGGAGGTGCATGACGAAGACCTCATGGTACACCCTGCTGACGGGGAGGCGTGGAAGCATATAGACAGGGAGTTTCCTCATTTTGCTTCAGAGGTGAGGAATGTGAGGCTCGGGCTGTCATCCGACGGGTTCAACCCTTTTGGGACCATGAGTCTTTCGTACAGTATATGGCCGGTCATTTTGGTGCCTTACAACCTTCCTCCATGGATGTGCATGAAGAAGGAATACAACATGTTGACCTTGTTGATTCCGGGGCCCGGTTATCCAGGTATCTACTTTCCCTTCATATTGTATATATTGCTGTTGGTTCAACACCTCTCCATTTATTGTTTTTGTTCTATATTGTTGGTCATATATAGTCGTTATCTGAATTTGTTGTGGTTGTTGTTGTTATCCAGGGAAGTGTCTCGATGTGTATATGAGACCGCTGATTGAAGAGTGTAAATTGCTTTGGGAGGTTGGTCATCCCACTTATGACTCCCACAAAAAGGAGATGTTCCAGATGCATGCCATGATTGTTGGTACCATCAGTGATTTTCCTGCACGTGGGATGTTGTCCGGCAACGTTGTTAGGGGATACAAGGCTTGTCTTGAGTGCCTTAGCTCCCAGGGGTGCAGCAATCATTGCAACAAGATAGTCCGGATGGGTCACCGTGCTTACCTACCACATGATCACCCCTGGTGGATAGATACCGGGGCATTTGATGGGACCGAAGAGAGAGGTGTGGAGCCGCATAGATGGTCGGGGGAAGAGATTTTAGCAGTGCTGGATGAGTATGATTTTGGGCAGCTCAGCAATCATCCTGATATTGTGGCCAGAATACCTGAAAGACCAGACAGGTACAAATTCTGGACACATAAGAGCATATTTTGGGAACTCCCGTACTGGAGTACGCTGTTGATCAGGCACTACCTAGATGTGATGCACATAGAGAAGAATGTCTGCGACAGTGTGGTAGGTACAGTGCTCAACTTGGAGGGGAAGACGAAAGACGGTCCTAAGGCACGCGTTGATCTTAAGAAAATGGGAATCAGAAAACATCTTTGGCTGAAAGAGGGGAAGAAAAAGATGCCTTATTTCGTCAGAAAAAGATGCCTTATATTAAATTTGTGATGTGTGGTTGGCCAGGTTGTGGAGCCGTTAGTAGCGCTGTCAAGATTCTTCATGAAGTTATGCACAAGGGAAGTGAGAAAATCCGATCTCCGGGAAATGCAGGCAGACATCATATACATCATGTGTAAATTCGAGAGGATCTTTCCGCCAAATTTTTTCGATATCATGCCTCACCTGATGATCCATCTTCCCCAGCAATTGTTGCTTACCGGTCCAGTACACTTCACTTGGATGTATCCCATGGAAAGGTATGTTTTATTCACTTACATCTCCAGAATACATATATGTACGTACATGTTCAATAACCATAACGTATAGTTTGCAATCTTATATTTACAGGCAACTTGGTGAGTACAAAGATTATGTCACTAATAAATCCGCGCCTGAAGGATGTATAGCTGAAGCATATATTGCGCATGAATGCGTCACCTACATGAAGTTGTATTTAGGAGCGTCGTTGGGAGCTCCGCAAGCCATGGAGGAACATGCGCCGCGGTTCAATCTCTCTATAGTTTCCAGTGATGTCGAAGTTGGTGGAGCACGATTGTCCGCCGAGTATGCATTGTCGGATGAAGAGATAGCCATAGCGCACTGGTGGGTACTAATCAATTGTGAAGAAGTTAAATATTGGAAAGAGTTGCACCTAAATTTTCCGGAAGTTGATGGTGATCTCGAGTACCACAACATGACGTTCGCAAATTATTTTCGCACCTGGGTACGTAATTTAATCTTCCCTGTTATATATATATATATGTAATTATTTTCTATTGCATATATTTTCGGATATTTACAGTTCAATATCCGTTACAGATGGACATGATTAAATCTGATGATAATCCAAACTGGTCGCACGAACTATTACTTCTTGCGATGCAACCGCAACGGGCTAGAGTTTATCCCACTTGCACAGTGAATGGCGTGAAATTTGTATCTGAAGAGAGAGACAGCAGACGAAGAACAAAGAATTCTGGGGTGATGGCGAAAGGTCATGGCCTTGACTATTACGGTGTTCTCCATTCAGTGGTCGAACTGGTTTATGCGGAAGGCATGAAATTGCATCTGTTCAAGTGTAGATGGTTTGATACAAGCGCACAGAGCATGAAGATGGATCAGTACGGCAATTTATCGGTCAACACTGCTACAAGCGCCTACGAAGATGACCCGTTTGTTTTTGCGACATCGGTAAAACAAGTGTTTTATCTTGATGACCTCGCCAGGGGTGACGCGTGGAAAATAGCGAACATTGTGCATCCTCGAAACATTTACCGGGCGGCTACACTTGGAGTGACCATTCCAGGGCCAGAGGCTGATGCGTATCAGGAGCCGAACGCAGTAGGTATTCATGATGTAGCTACTGTTCGTCAAAATAATGTTAAACATGGTCGAGTGCTCAGAATTCGTGACGAAGATTCAACCTTTATTGATGTTGATCCAAATGAAGAAACAGACGACGACTCTGACGACGAATTAAGGCATAGATTACCAGATATTAATTCCGATACCGAAGAAGACTCATCGGATGACTCAGATTACGAGCCTTAGCTTAGTTATAATTGAGCCTTAGCTTTGTAATTGTTTGTATACTAAAAGAATATGTTTGTACTAAAATAAATAAAGCACATTTAAATTTCATTGTAAAGAAATTTTTATTTTTACTCTTGGGCGACGATTTTAACAAATATCGTCGCCCAAGTATCATCTTGGCCGACGAATTAGCCTAATTTCGTCGGCCAAGAGTAATCCGAATAATTAAAATAAAATAAAACACATTTAAATTTCATTATATTAAATTTTTATTTTCACTCTTGGGCGACGAATTTAACAAATATCGTCGCCCAAGTATTATCTTGGTCGACGAATTAGCCTTATTTCGTCGGCCAAGAGTAATCCGAATAATTAAAATAAAATAAAACACATTTAAATTTCATTATATTAAATTTTTATTTTCACTCTTGGGCGACGAATTTAACAAATATCGTCGCCCAAGTATTATCTTGGCCGACGAATTAGCCTTATTTCGTCGGCCAAGAGTAATCCGAATAATTAAAATAAAATAAAACACATTTAAATTTCATTTGAATAATTAAAATAAATATCCCGGGTAATTAGCCTTATATGTACTAATGTTGTATAACTTTTTTATATAAGTGTTTAGTTTAAGTGTCGTTTTGAAGACAACGTATACGTAGAGGCCTCAAACGCAAAAAAGTCGTGAAATAAGATATGACCGGAACGGTGAAATACGTCAACCTGTGAAAAATAAAGATATTCCGGTAAAATTTCGGTGCCGGTTGTTTCGGTTAACGAATTATTCTCTTATTTCTACCTAGTGGTAGCCCTATCCCGGTTATTTATTTTTTACCAAATTTTTATAGCCCCGTAAGAGTCTCGTCGATTGGAAACTATTCTCAGTTGAAGGTCCGGCCAGATTACGTGATTTGGATGGTCAAATAGTCTGAATTTTATGATAGAAATCTTGGCCGACGATTTTCTTCATCTTGAGCGACGACGTTCATAGTGAAGAATGTCGTCGCCCAAGTATACTATCTTGGCCGACGATTTTCTTCATCTTGGGCGACGAAATTTATAGTGAAGAATGTCGTCGCCCAAATATACTATCTTGGCCGACGATTTTAAAAAAACAGGGCGACGAATTCAAAAATCGTCGGCCAAGAGTCTCTTGGCCGACGATTTTTACAAAACAGGCCGACGATTTTTACAGAATCGTCGCCCAAGAACGCCAGTATAAAAGGTAAAAATTCGGAAACCCTAACCATTTCTTCAGCCGCCAAGCATATTCTCTCTCTCTCTCTCTCTCTCTCTCTCCGAAAATCCTCTCTCTGCCCTCTCTCTCTCCCTCTCTCCGACCCCGACCCCGACCCCAATTCGGAACCCCGACCCCGACGTCGACCCACAATTTAAGGTATAACCCTAAAACCCTAAATTGGTTTTAATTGTTTTTGTTGTTGTGATAATTGTAAATTGTTGTTGTTGTTGTTGTTGTGATAATTGTAAATTGTAAATTGTTGTTGTTGTTGTTGTGATAAAATAAATTGTTGTTGTTGTGATAATTGTAAATGTTTGTTGTTGTGATAATTGTAAATTGTGATGTACGGTTTAGGGTTTACGGTTTACGGTTTAGGGTTTAGGGTTTAGGATTGTAAATGATTAAATAATTTAGGGTTTATTTAGGGTTTAGGGTTTACGGTTTAGGGTTGTTGTTTAAGGTTTACGGTTTAGGGTTTACGGTTTAGGGTTTAAGATTGTAAATGATTAAATAATTTGTAATTATATTGTAAATGATTAAATAATTTTTGATTAAATAATTAAATAATATAAATTATAATTGTAAATATATTGTGGAAATTTTGTAAGAAATAATGGATTATTTTTGAGTAAGGATGGTAAATATTCGTAAATTAATTTTTGTGATGTAATAATTGCGAATTAATGTAAATAATTTGTTATGTAAATAATTTGTTATTTTAAACAGGATGGCCAAGAGGAGAACTTCTGGACAAGACGGCTCGGACGGTACCTCAAACAACCCGTCGGAATCACCGTCGATCGGGTTTCCGTGGCAGTTGACGGCCCGACGTGAGGCGCTTAGGGGTGGCGCGAGCGGCTCGGGTTCTGCTGGGCAGTCGGGTCCCGCAGCGACGGCTCCTCGTCATCCACCCATACTTCGCCGGTCGCGATCCCGCAGCGACGCCCCCACACAGTCGTCCCCGACCGACGGTGATGGCGGGTCATCCGGGGTCCCTATGGTGCCGTCCGGCCTCTTCCTTCCTCCGACGATACCGGCGATACCTCGCGTCGATGAGGAGGGTCGACCGATTCGGGAGCAGCTCCCACATGTGGCACCGCACGAGGCCTATATCTACCGGGAGTTTCCCACGCCTCTTCATCCCGTGAGGGTCTCCGAGCAGGCGGACATAGTCGAATCCGTCGGCTCAGCCTCATCCTCAGGTAATTTATTATTACTTTTTTTTCGATTTACATTTTTTTTTTGTAAAAATGTATTATTAATATTAAATTTGGTTCACAATGTCACAGCCGCCGGAACGAGAAGGCGGAACAGGAGAGGCACCGTCAGCAACAAGGGACTCGATAGGGCGGTCGAGTCCGCTGGACGGATCGCCATCCCGTTTTCCAACGGGAAACCGGTGGACGCCGCGTTGGGAAACCGGTACACGCGCGCCGCGGGAGGCACCATCCGCTCCAGACTCCCTATGTTGTGGGGAGTCTGGAGCCAGGTTCCTGATGGAGTGAAGGAGATGCTCCATCAGTCGATGTCGGTGAGTTTACTCAATCAATTACTATTTTTTTAACTAATAAATTATTTAATTATCGAAAAAAATACTAACAAGTGGTAATGCAGCAATGGTTTGTGGTTCCCGAGGAGGGACGTGACTGGGCGGACAAGGCCCATAGGGAGAGGTACCTCTAGATATTTAATAATTTATTAAATTTTATTTTTTTAATAAAATTATTAATATTTTTTTTGTATATGTAGGTTCAAGGAGTGGAAGCACGACCTCCGGGAACACTGGAAGAAGTACGGGAGCGACCGTTCGGGTACCCCGAAGGAGTTCGAGTATCGGGAGTACGAGTGGCGGTGGCTTCTTGTCACGCAGTTCAACAACCCTCACAAACAGGTAATTCGTAAACAAATTTGAATATTTAATTACTGAATTAATTATAATTGTATGTTTTTAAATATTTACTAACGATAATTTTTTTTTGAAGCACCTCGCCCTGGTGAACGCTGAGAACCGGCAACAGAACACAACCAACCATCGTGCCGGTTCGAGGCCGTTTTCGGCCATCATGGACGACGTGCGGCGAGAGCGGCCAGAGGAGAACCCCTATGTGGGGACCTTTCAGAGGGCATATCCTCATTCTGAGGAGGATTTATTTGTAAGTTCCTTATATTTACTAATTTTTAATTTTAATTACATTTTATTAAATGTATATTAATATATTTTTATAATATATCCATTTAGGCGAGGGTGAGGGAGGCGGAGCAAGAGGTCATCAGAGGCATGGTGAACGACACATGGCCGGGCACGGCAGAGGATGACATGTCAGAGGCCATGTCCAGGATCGACACTTCAGATCCTACCGTTGGGGCGCGGATTATGGCCACTGCCTTCGCGCAGCGTTCCAACACCTACTACTGCCGGGGTATGGGAGACGCTGGAAAGGGGATCCTGAAGACGACGCCAGGATTTCAGCGCAAGGGAGCCGCCGGAGCCTCAAGCAGCAACAGCCAGACCACTCGGCTACAGGATCAGTTCACAAGCCTACAGTCTGAGCTGGAAGCCCAAAGAGCGAGAGAGTCTGAGCTGGAAGCCCAAAGAGCGAGGGAGATGGCGGCGATGGCGGAATCATATGCGGCTTCCAATGCTGCGCATATGGAGCGGGTGAATGAAGTCACCAATGCCAACCAGGCGGCTATGGGACAGTGGATGACTGCCTGCATGTCTGCACTTGCGGCCGGACAGCCGTTTCCGCCCATGCCTACGCCTATACCATTACCTCAGTGGCCCCATCCTCAGTGGCCCCAGCCTCAGCAGCAGCCTCCTCAGCCTGACCAGCCGCCGCCTCAGGACCCTCCGAACGGGAATGATGAGTTAGATTTTGGGTTTCTCGATCCATAGGCAGAATTTTTGTAATAAATTATTTATAAATTTATAAATTTGTGTTATTTTTAATTAAATTTTAGTATTAGAAAACTTTAAAGAAATGCCGAAAAAAAAAATAATGACAAAAATTAAAAAAACATTATTTATATATTTAAAAAAATTATTTAATTATTTTTTTAAAAAAAATTTAAATATATCTTAGGCGACGAAATTTATAAATCGTCGCCCAAGATTTAACACCTTGGCCGACGAAAAAATAATATCGTCGCCTAAGATGTAATGATCTTAGGCGACGAAATATTTGTTTTCGTCGCCCAAGGTTAGAAGATCTTAAGCGACGACAAAAAATTTCGTCGGCCAAGGTGTTAAATCTTGGGCGACGAATATTTTTGGGCGACGAGAGGTATATTTTAGGCGACGAAATTAGTATCGTCGCCTAAGAATTACTCTTAGGCGACGACGGAATTAAATTTCGTCGCCCAAGTTCTTCACCGACGGACTTCTGGCGACGACTTCTTGGCCGACGACATGTCGTCGCCTAAGTACTTAGGCGACGAAATTTTTAAACAGGGCGACGATTTTTTTTCGTCGCCTAAGACCTATTTTCTGGTAGTGAGTAGTCCCATTTTCGGGCAGGGATTCGTTCGGATGGGAGTGGTACGTAGATGCATCATTGATATATGGTTCCCAGTTTAGCTAGACAAATTGAACATTTTCCGAAATGTTCTATTCACCAAATTTAAACTTATGCAGATAAGGGGGCCTGCGTGTGGCTAGCTAGTAGCTAGTGTGTTGTGTCAATTATAAGGATGGATCAAAAGAAAATATGTACTCAATTCATTGCATATCCTATCCGCCCTCGTCACTGATGATACAAATGCTGTTAGTTATTTATAATTTTGTCAAAGCTAGCTTGCAATTGATGTGTCGGCATATAAGTTTGATCGTGACGATAGAACAATAACATGCTGCTTATATATATGGGTCAATGGCGGCTTCAGCATTTTGGAAGATGATTTATTTTCTTCTTGATAGGTCACTAATTTGCTGATGAATGTAGCTGATGGAAGATGATCGATGTATCTTCTTCTTTCTTTTGCTGGCTCTCGATCTGTAATTAATCTTAAATCTGTAATTTGGTAATAAAGCCGGACATTTAATTAGGTAAACAAGCTAGGAGTTGATACCGATCGACAAATACAGTGATGGTTCTCCATCAGATTCAGAATCTGCTAGAAATGGCAACATGTGATCCTCCTCTCTTTCCTTTTATATCTTCATCACTCTACTCTTGCTTGCATATGTTCTGTCATCTGAGAAATCAGATCCAGTAGAAATTACTTTCTCTCTTCAGTCTTCATCAACGAGTTTATTAAGATCATCAAGATAATAATAATACATAGTGCAAACAATTTGTAATCAAAAGGCTAGCTAGGAGAGCAAGACATGTCTAATCTTCAAGAAACATTTCTAATCTTCACGAAACTAATTTGAGCCCACTTATGTTTTCTGTTCATGCAATAATTCATCTCGCTTAAAAGACATAACCTAACCTCCAAAGCCATAGCTAGCTATGAAGGGAAAATTCTGCTGTGCCGGAGGGCATAGCATGCCTGCTGGAAACGTAGGCAGAATTTGCATAGACCTGTGCCCCCTGCTGATCACCTCCCCCTCCTCCTTAGTGATAGGCATGCTATGAAGTACTGGAGTTATTATTTGTTGGCTTATGATTTTATCAATGTCTACCCCTTAATTATTAAACTCTAAACTTACTAGTAAATAATCTACACATTCATGTTAAAGAAGCAGCTATATCCACAAGATTCTTGTTCTTCTTTCGCATCGAAACAAGATATTCTTGTTCTTCTTTTATATTTTTGGTAATCAATCCCGATCCCAATTACCCTAAAGCTAGCTAGCTCGAATATATTAACATGGATAAGGTAATATCCATGATCGATCGCATGCAACTGGACTGATGATTAATCGTGGTGCATGCCATAGCTAGCCTCTCTCTCATTTTCGTCATAGAAGAAGTTGTCTCCATGGAAGAAGACGAACTTGATTTGCTACACTTTAACCATTTCGTTGGATTATATATATGCACCTCTCTTTGATCTCTCGCTCACATTCAAACCCGAAATAGTGGTGAGCATATGTGTTTGCCATTGCGATCTAAACACGATGAGCTAGAGAGTAGCAAGCAACCTTTTCTTTGATTTTTCTCTCTTTTAATTTGCACTTTAACAATTTCTTGGAGTTTAACGGACAAGGCCATGACCCCTCCATGTGGTCTAAAATAGCTTTAGAAGCAAACTACATTACAAGACTATACCATTTCCAAATGCGCATGTCCTTTTCTTTTCTTTCTTTCTTTCTGGCTTTTGTTGTTCTCACATGGTGCAGACCCATATGGATGAATAAAGCATACGATATATAATATATGTGACATGATGGAGATATGTATCAAAAGGGTTTCGACGGAGAAGGTTGGTTGCATGCTTACATCGTCAACAAATTAAAGGTGTTATGTTTGTGTACAATATATGAAATCGATCTCTATGGTGTTGGACTATGCCTTCGACAGGTTACGTGCGACTCATGATTTTCCCTCTTTCATGTGTTCCACTGTGTTTTAGATTCTTTACCATGTTACATTACAGAACAATACGAGTTATTAGTTTTAGACTCGTAGTACATGAAAGATATAATATAGCTGTCTTACCCTGATTAAAGATATATCGAGCTTATACTATGTCATTAGGTTAAATGAGCCTGAACAAGTACACAGTTGAATGAATGAATTTATAACTACAATATGGTTTTTGTGTAAAATAATCCCAAAGTCGAGTCACTGATTAAAGTATTGTGTCGATTAATATTTGCTTTAATGTTTTTAAGGTAAATTACTGGTTACTATACATAGGATGTTAAATGGCTAAGTGCAGTGACTGCAGTCATTATCAATATAAAGAAGAAAACATGCAATGCTACTGATGTTAAGTTGAAGCTTGATCTTTAATTATCTGCTTTCAAACCCACATGCTGGCGACTAATGATAGGATGCTTTGTGGAGTCGACACTTTCATCCATGAAATTGATGATGGCATTTCACAGAGAGTTTGTGCTAATAATAAGTAAATTGAACACAGATTTTTGGTTCATAATTTTCAAGTGGACTGGGATTAGTTTGTGCTACGTACTGCTGTTTTATTTCAAACATCATCATTTCGATCGAGAGTTCAGGTTGTGGTGTCAAGTTTTTTGGTATATATATTTCATATCAAATTAATCGTATAATGCGATGTTTGCAAATGCTCGAGTGGAGAATAACTTCAATTCCAAAACTTGAAATATCTCATTTTCAATATTAATGACTTGTGTTTTATTTTGTCATGATTATAATTAAGCAGTTCCCTTCCAGAGTGATTCACCGTTTTAAAATTAAAATGTGGTGCTCCTCATTTTGCTCACTTTTATGTCACATTTTCACATCTTCACCGTTCAATGTTTATAACATAATGTGTAGATCATTCATACAAAGTTTCATCCAATTTGGAGATCATTTAGGTACCGAATTAGACTAAATAATTCAATTGAACAAAATTTGTTCAAACAGAATCGTTCGTGTAAATCACAATTACGGAAGCTCAAATAATCTCCAAATTGGATGAAACTTTGCAGAAATGATCTACACACTATGTTCTAAACACTGAACAGTGGAGATGTGAAAATATGACCTAAAAGTGAGCGAAATAAAGAGCACCACACTTTAATTTCAAAACGGTATCCCGCTCTGGATAAGAACTGTATAATTGAGTGGAACCATATATATAGAGATTTGATAAATTGATGTGGTGCATCCAACCAACAACAGAATAATCTTCTTGTACGGTGGGTGGTGTGATGACCTTTAAACTTGTTCACCTAGGTAGTTTGCTGTTGAATGTCGGGTTTTATAATTAGAATGTTTCCTTAGCTCTCAAAACACCATGTTTAAGGCAATCCTCCAAGATAAAATCACTTCACTTTCTTTTTCGATCAGCAGTATAGTACCCTATCTTCCTCGGTTCCTTCTTTTCTTCAGTAGTATCCGATCGAATCGACTAATTGGTATTGTCTATTGGTTATAGCTAGCTAGCCTCGGAGATTATTGGAAATGTATTGCCCATTTGCTCCCCCAAAATGAGGAGTGAATTGTTATGCTTTTGACGATTGTAGTATGTGATATATTGCCCTCTTGGCTCACGAACACCCTAGATTTGTATAAAATTATAGGAGATATGGGGCCAAACTAACTTGGTGCCAATATGAGTTGATGTCCACTTTTCTCATTATAGTTTATCAACATTGGCAATCATATAGAAATATTACTAAGTGCATTTTATAGATACTTTGAAGAAATGGACATTCAAACTTTAGGTCATCTTCCAAAATATTCAAGAAAAATAACAAAAGATCATAAACTAGTTGATAGTTAGGTCTCCATGGATCGAATTACGCAAAATAAATTATGGAAATCCTACATGGCACCACTAGCAAAAGACACTAGCACCTTCTATAACCTGATTAGCAACATTAGGTTGATTGCAAATTAATTAAAACCTCCGAAAATGAAGAGAAGTCTTCTTTGTGATCATAATCTCTAACACCGCAATTCGTATGAAGTGATTTATCATTTTCAAACGCAAATTTTAAATGCCAAACATCGCATAACGATTTCTGGTTCCATTCTATGCTACATGCGATGTAAGTTGACGGGCGGTAAAAAGTAAATATAACCTCAAACTAGATATAGAGTAAAAACGTAATATTCTCAAAGATCTAGACCGCCCACCTATGAATCATCCCACCTATGTTGGTTGGTACCAAAGGACACACAATATCATCTGGCTCTGCCAAGTTTCTCTGTTGCATGAAATTGGAGAGCTACCAAAGCCAAATGATAAGAGGATAAAGACTACCAGGAAGAGAGGCTTAAATAAAAGCACATGGGTTGCATGTGCAGTAGTCTGTTTTCTGGTTGTCTCTATTCTTCTTCTTCCCCCCTTTCCCCCCACCTTTGGTTTGAATCAATGCCACCATGTGCATATCTCTCCAAAACCATCACAACCAGCTTAATTAGCTTCCCCTTTCCAAAATCCTCAGTCCCACCCAGAAAACCCAACTTGTATTATCATCACTGTGGTCCTGTTCACTATTTATCATCATCATCCCCAATCAATACTACCCTATTCTTCCTTCAATTCAATCCCACTGATAGTGATGAAACCCAGGCACCCGTGTGATTTGAGAGTGAGCGTGAAAGTGACAGTAACAATAATGCCACCGTTTTTGATTGCCCCGCCGGTCCGGTCCGGTCCGGCCGGGAAGGGTGAGGAGCATGAAATGGGGCACAGATAAATCTCCCAGAATCAGAGAGTGGTGTCATTGTGCTGCTTGCTTCTAGTGGGGACGACATCCCACATGATATGTTTTGTACCACCAACTTTGAGTCCTTTTTGCTCATACGTATATGACCCAATTCTCATTCTCACCCTCTTCGCTGCTTACAGTTACCACTCTACATTCTCATTCTCGATCTCTTATGTAAACATTTGCTATTCAGGTTTGCCTCCCCACCACGTTGAAAAAGGACTTGTCACTCTTTACAGTGCTCAAACTTCAAAATGTGCATGTGTCACCAAAACTTACAAATGGTTAATCTCGTAGTTTTAATCCTAATGGTACTTTGCTAACGCACATCAGTGGACGAATGAAAGTTTCAGATAACTGGACCGGTGACACAAATTCGACACTTATCCCCTATCTTGTGCGGAACAAAAACTACCCATATAGATCTTGTTGCTAAACTTCATGCCTGGAACATATGCACACTGGTAGTAAAACCCAAAGAAATTGAACTATTGATAAGGTTGGTCCCCAACATGAATCTTATTCTCTCGTCATGATATATAGTTAGATGACAAGAAACTATACCAAATATGCAAATCTAGCTAAGATTAAGAGGCAATAAGATCAACCAACCATACACTTGAACATCACGAAGAAAGAAGAAGAAGAAGAATCGCCCATCTATCTAAAATTCTAATCCAGCAGTTCAAAGTTATTCTATTAAATATTTTTTCTTTTTTCTCCAAACTTGGATGATAGAAAAAGAGAAAGGCTTTTCCTTGAGCTAGACACAGGTATTTAACAGAGACATGCTGATAATGATGATGAGCATTACTTGCACTGAAAGAGAGAAAGAAAAGAAAACAAGTGACACATGGCGACTTGCGATTCGTCTGTCTAATCAACTCGGCGGCGGCGAAGATCCTGACCTGCCGGCGCCGGAAGTCGAACCGGAGACAGAAAGCAGCTGCGTGAGCCGGCTCATAGCCCGGACCTGCATCTCCAAAGCCGCAATATAATCAGTCGCCTCTTCCAGAATCACCGGCAACGACTGCTTCCGGCAACCGGGAACCAACCGGCCGAGCACCCTCACCTTCCTCTGCACAGCCGGTAAGCCCTTCCCCTTCAACCGGAAAACACTAAACTTCTGCTTCTTCAACTTTCCGGCGCCGGTCGGCGCCGCCGCCGCGCTCTGCTGCTTGCGGTTCTGCCGGAACTTGATCTTGAGCCGGTTGGTGAGAATGGCCCGGCTCCAGCGGGTCCTCCCCTTGGCGGCCGCGGCCAGGACCCGGTCCGCGGCTTCCCGAACAGCCCGGCCGCGGCGCGGAGGAGGAGGAGGACACGTGGAGGATGATGACTGGGTGGACGGCTCAACGGTGACGTGGTTGAGGGCCTGGAGCAATTTGGAGGAGTAGAGATGCTGCTGGGCTTGGGATTTCCATTTGGTGACGGGGGAGTGGAGGTGGTTGTGGTGGTCCTGTTTGGCTGCCTGGAGCTGCTGCTTCTTCTTCTTCTTGCGTTGTATTCTAGAAGGACGGTGATCGGAGGAGGTGGCTACGGGGTTGGAGATCAGTGTTGTTGACGCCATGGATTCCGATATAATATTCCAGACGAATCTAAAGAGCTAGCTGCAGGTACAGAAATGTACTGTCAACAAAGGAAGGTCATGGTTTTTGGTGAGAGGATTGGATGTAAGGGCTGGGAATCGAATCGGATCAGATCAAACGGAACGGAGGTTGTTGAGGGGGAGGAGGATGGAGGGGAGTAGTGGTGAGTAATAATAAGGGAGAGGGGAGAAACGGTGGGAAGAGACTTATAAAGGAATCAAAACACTGCCACCCCCCCCCCCCCCCCACTATTTTTCTTTAAAATTGTTCTTTTACATTTTCCAAATTTACCATTGTGTTTCTTACTATTTTTACAAGAAGGTGAGGTGGTAAAAATTTTGTATGGTGATCATGAAGTGAAAAGAGCAGAGGCATTATTTGCTTAGGAACCTAGAGTACAGGACGATTATAGTAATTTGGTTTTGTAAAGTCATTGTAGTTTTTGGTGTGATAAATGGATTATATTGTTCGTCTAAGTTGTGCCTCGATTAAAAGGTGTTTAGTTGACATTGCCACTCCAACTGACTGCAACCAATTATAACATACTATGTGTGTAATCGACACATTATGTCTACTAAGTTTTCACTCACGTAAGCTTATTTTTGGAAAATTTGAAGTGACTATACACGTTTTTGATCGAATAGGTAACAACGAAAATAAAGTACATTCGGTTGAAAACAATTATAATTAACCTGCCCGAATTACTGAATTTGACATGCCTGACACACTAAAAGAGGCGGGCGGGGGGTGGTTGGTTGGGGGTTTGAACATTTTCAAAAACACAAAATGTGAGTTGAGAAGATGAAAATGAAGATTATCGGGCGAAAGATGAAAAGAAAACTAAGATCATTTGGGGGGCAAATAAGTGAAATAACTGCTACCATCTGATTGGGGTTAATGGAAGGATGCGCGGTGGTGGTGGTGGTGTTGGCTTCCACTAACAGAGAGAGAGAGAGAGTAGAGGGGCAAAGGGTCCCCAATACAAACATTTGTTTTCATTCCGTCCAATGATTAAGGGAGGGGGGGGGGGGGGGGGGGGGGGGGGGGCGATGATCCAGAAAAGAAATGATAAACTAAACAAAACTGCATGTGCAATGTGGGTTGTTTCTCTGGCACTTTTCCTTATCCCCCTCCCCCTCTCTCCCTTTGTTTTCCATTTGTTGCGTTTTTGGAGCTTTCTCCTCCTCTCAAGGTGTGGCCAGTTCTGCTCCACCCCCTCCACATTTTCCTCCCCCGACGGGGTCCCTTCTCCGCCTGCTCCCTTAATCTATAAGATATTTCCTCACCTCAAATCCACATTTCCAAACATACTTAATCCTCAAAACACATCATAATTGTCCCTAGTACTATAACAGCCAAACAATGTGTATCGAACTAACACATATAACAAAAAAAGATTAGTCGATAAATTACAAACCGACAAAGAACTAGAGAATGCATATCAAATCAGACTCAAAATGTGAGTTTTGTGATCACAAGAATTGGTTTCAGTGAAAGCTAATGAGGAAATGCATATCACACTAACAGCATGAATTAACAAGATCCCATTCTGAAATGGTTGTGCAAAATTCAGAGAAACTAATCTCAGCTCCTGATGTGAATAATTATTCAGTTCAAAGCATTGATGAAGAAAAGAAAGGGGAAAATAGTGCTGACAACCTGACATTGGGATAAAAGAAGGTCCAGATGCTCCAACTGATCTATGACTTGGATAGTTTATTTGGATATAAAGTTTTAATAATCATGAACCTAATCCCCATTTCTCACCAAAATCATGGTGGCATGTGTGTATCAAAACACTTTAGGGGGCATTATACTGAGGAACCTTAATATATACATATATAAATTTTGAAAGAGACCAGAAACACCTCAAGGGCATTATGATGCACCAGGGAGATTGCCTCCCCTGTAACAGACACAATCAAACAATGAGCTCCATAAAGTGGGAGGAGCATTCAAAAGCCTCCAGAAAATTAAAGCAAGAAGATAGATACATTGTGCAAAGGAAGAATGGGGAAGGTAAAGTTGTGAATGGTGAAGAAGGATGAATGTAGATGATTGTGAATATGGGGGGTGTTAGATCAATAATTCAGAATGGATTCCTCACCAGTGTTTCTGGTGTGTCTCAGTAGCTTATCACAATCTATCGCTTTCAGATATCCCATAGCTATACTGCAGAAAGTATAAATTTGGTTTTCTAGTGAAAAATATACCATACAGGTATCTTCACAGTGCGGGTGGTTTTTGCACAGTTGAATGAGCTAATTCATCTGATTGAATAGTCCAAAACCCCTGCAAACAAGCCTGTACCTTACAATACATGAATATGAATCTTACACATTGTAAAAGCATCCTTCAGGAACAGCAAAACAAAACAATTCACCTTGGATCCTGTATTTACAAGATCAAGAGTACAATCACTATTGATCAATGATTTCTATGTTGGGACACCTTGATATGCCTTAGTAGGTATGTGATTAAACAAGAGGTTTTGGCTTAATCATAAAGTTTTAGGAAGATTGAAGAACACAACCAATCATTGACCTTAGAATCTTCATCCATGCCTCAATTTTCTTTGATTATGCCAATCACTACATTAAAGGGCAACAAACTCTTCTTTCTTGTAGGGATTACCCTCTCGAATCACCAAAATCTTTGCTTTTAAGTACAGCTAGCTCTCTCTTTCACTATGTCTCTATAATAGTTTATTTTGAGGACTAAACCAACTTGCAAGTCAT
The DNA here is from genome assembly GCA_034370585.1 of Fragaria x ananassa. Classification (NCBI taxonomy): domain Eukaryota; kingdom Viridiplantae; phylum Streptophyta; class Magnoliopsida; order Rosales; family Rosaceae; genus Fragaria; species Fragaria x ananassa. Next base: position 22,092,272 of record CP139762.1, on the reverse strand, counting down.
TCACTTTTTGGTAGCCTCATCTCCTTAAACTGATTTCAAAATTACTAGTCGGCCAAATTTGATTGGCGACTCTGGTTCAAAAAACGAGTTTCTATCTAAGCTTTACTGATCGTGATTTTAAAATAGTTAAATATAATTTTTAGCTATCCATCCTCCAGCAAATTTCTCCTCACTGAAGAAGTTTATCAGGTCGTATCTGGTAATAAAATATAAAATGAGCAACTAGGCCTTGCTGTCATGGAGAAAAGGTTAACTAAGGATATACTTAATCACTAAGAAGGGTGGGATAGTTTAAAAAACCAACTTGTAGTAGTCTCTAAACATTCACCCCCTTCAATTAGTCTACAAATAAGTCGTCTTTATGGTATTTTATGCAGTAATTAAAACAACTCTATGACCCTTAGGCTTGACTAGTTTTACTTCCTTTTTTCTCTCAGCCACCATCACAAAGTCTTTGTCCTAACAGAGTTCTTAAGATGAAGGGATAACATTTCTACAGAAGCAGTCCCTGACTTTAATCAGGTTCAACATCAATCGTTTAAACCGTTCAACTATGTGTTCCACAGACCCAGCAGGCATATTATGTATAGTGAAGACCATTTTTTTCATTTTCTTTTGTCTGACTAACTTCAATATTTTCCTACTGAGAACACTTTGCCCAGATATTCCAGTAGAGAGCAAAAATAAAAATAAAAAAGGAAAAAATGTAGCTTAACAAGACAGATAACAGGAAGGCAAGCATTAGGCAAAGTAGTTGGTAGATAAAAATGGATGTTCTTCAAAATAGTATTTGCAATACCAAAATTTTTCTATAATAATTTAAATGAAGTATATCCATATGGTATGACTTCAAAGACACAATCCATTTTACAATTTTCTTATGAGGATAATCCATCATATGGTTGTATTGTTTGGGATTTCATATTTGGGGCACCTACTTGTTCCTGGACAACAAACAGCACTAATCATCTTTAATCATTGATCAGACTGAAATAATTAAATTAATTAAGGACATGTGAAGGCAGATGTAATACGCGTCACATACTGGGTAGTGGGTACACACTTTTACCAATCCAGCACTCTATTGTAATTAGCTATAAAACATTTAACATGGGCTAAGCTGGCAAAATGGTGTTCAGATAGACTCTGAGTTGCCAAACAAGGACAACAACTGAACATGGGAAACCAGATGATCATGTTGAGACTCCATGAGTCATATTCCTTGCATAAGACTATTGAAGTAAGCATGAATATATTGGGGCATCAACCTAGACACCTAGTTAATGCACAGCATTTAAGCAAAAATTGCATAAATATAAACCATAACTATGTATGGATCTTCAAATAAAACAAATGCAAGTTTGATATACTCAGAATGATATGTACATGACCCAGATATGTACTTAAGATGTATAAAACTACAAGGAATTTTGGCTAGAACGTTATGTCGAACACCCAGATTTTTGTAGCCCTTCACATCTATGTCCAACTCAGTACACAACCATGGACATGTTAATCTCTATCTGTAGACCTAAGGCATGAAAAATGACTTCAGAGCATAATGTTCATGATGTCCTGTGGTCTGAAACTCTGAATGGTACTACGATTTCAAGTACCAATATCTAAGGAGCTAATTGGTTCAAACATGTAGAGCAGACAGGGTGTGGGTTACCTACAACTAGTTTTCTGCTCTCCACAGTATATAAGAACGAACTTTCCGTTTATAAAAATTAAGAACCCTTCAGTCTCATCCACAAATTTTTTGTTTTCTGCAATGACGAGAACATGAGTTGCACTTCCACACATTTGTGTATCCTTAAACGAGTAATCGTTGTTAACAATGTAAATGAACGTGCAATCATAAAACCTAACAAGCATTAGAAGCATACAACACTGAGTCTACATTTCTCTACAGAAACATCATCACGTTATCCAGAATGGGGAATACAGTAATCATATTTAGCTCTTACTACGCACAAGAATATAAATCACAGAGCAAAACAGTAACAATCGCATTCTGTTTCCAGAAAATCACACAGAAATATCTATTAACTGTAAAATGAACGATATAATCAGCTAAACATTCGAGGCCATACCCAATGGAGGGTAAAATACTGAGAACAAGAGGTTTATATGATTGTATCAGCTAAACATTCGACAATATCTAATGGAGGGTAAATCATACCTAGTATCCCAAGAAAGGAGGCCATACCATTCATCTTGATGATCACACCATTAATGAACTTATGCACCTCAAGAGTAAGAGTTCAAGTAGGCAGTGGTCCCGGAAAAGTGCTTTGTGCTCCAGAGCTGAACACCATACACACAGCCATTGCAAGGATCCACAGCAAAGAACACACAACCAGTATTTTAGCTTTTGCTGAAAGAAGTTCAGCAATATGGTCCCTCTCTTCAGGCACAGTGTGGAAATCCTCTATCACAATCTCAACCAATGCATCCAGAAGCTTCTTGGATTTGGCATCCACACCAGCAGAGTTTAAGACCTGAATCCGAGCTTGCTTGAGAAAGCTTGCTACAACCTCAGCCCCGATAGAACCAAACTTTGAGCCATCATTTTCACATTTAGCAACACTCCAAGAGACATGGCTTGAAATCGTGGACTCTGAAGACGGAGAGAGATCAGAGGTGAACAAGGTCTCTGTTGAAGCTGAGAGAGATGGATCTGGCAGGGCCATCAGACTCTGAAAGCCAAAATATAGTAATGTACAATGTAAGTCGAAGATTTAGTCATAAAAATCACAGTATCATGAACAAAATGGCACTATCTAGCATCTCATAACCAAAGTATCCAAAAGTTTATATTACAGATGATCTAAATCATTTTAGCAGCAACACTTGAGCAAACACATGTAACCTGAAGTAAAAAGTATCCAAAATCCTCACAGAACTCGAACTGTGATTGAACAAAACAGCACTTTCACACTTCTTTCAGGCATTTTCTCAGTAACAAAAAGCGTACATTACAAATTAACCGAAAGCTTTACAACAGAAACACTTGAGAAAACACATTTGAACCAAAAAGGATCTAAAATCATCACAGACTCGCATTCAGAGGACTCAAATTCTGTTTAAGCCAAACATAAGCATCAAGTATCAGTAATACTTCTCTTTCAGGCATTTTCTCAGCAACCAAAGGCGCACGTTATGAATGCATCAAAAGCTTCACAACAACAACACTAATCGAAGCAGCAAATCATTCACATGTGTAAAGCGCCAGTTATAATATGAAACCCAAAAGAGCGATGATCAATTTCAAAATCAGATTGAAGATGGAGGTAACCTCGGTGACGTCGGCATCGCGATTGACCTCGTCGATCTCAGAAATGACAGAGATCGGAGTGGAATCCACCGAGTGCTGGACTTGCAGATCTTCAGAGATTGAAGAAAACGCAGAGTTCAAGCTCTTCTTGGGAACCTGTAAGAGAAACGAAGCGGAGTGAAATTAGGGATTCGAAACCGAAATTGAAAATGGAAAAGAGAAATTAGGGGATCGGAGACTGACGGTCTTCTTGGAGACGCGAGCGGAGAGCTTGGGAGAAGGTCGAGCATGGTCCTTGTGAGGTGTTTTGGCGGGAGAAGACGATGCGTTGAGTTTTGAGTCGAGCTTGTGTCAGTGTGTGAGAATTGACAAAGACTCACAGGACTGAAGATGTGAAGATTTTTATAGCCGTAGCTTCAGGATAAGTTCGGAATAATGAGCCAATCACTCACCGTTTTTTTTTTTTTTTGAATTTTATTTCGTCGTCGATAATACATATGTGTATCACTTCATGTTTTACCAAATTGATTTAGCCCCAATTTACACAAATGGTCTATTTTCTTGTTGTTGTAGACAGTTTTTGAAATGCCTTTTACAAATGTTTCATTATCTTTAGAATTGCTTGATTTTCTTATGCGTTGGTGAAATTTATGTTGACCTATTAGTAATACGGAGGGTCGCAGGTAATTAACCGCTTAGCTCTACAGTTGCGTACATATATATATATATGCTTGAATAAACAAAATAAACAGCATTTATTTATTTTATTTCAATATATAAAACTAATACAAGTTAAGCCTAGAGTCGGCACTACACCACAAAACCCCATTAATAGCGTCTGGAAAACGCTATTGTATCATATAGATAGCGTTATTAAAAACGCTATGACAGCCGGAGCTATAAAAAGTCAAGCCTTTTTCATAGCGTTTTAGAAACGCTATCATAAAAAGTTACATTGATAGCGTTTGAAAACTGCTATCGTATATGTCTTCAATAGCATTTTCTAAACGCTATTGTTATACATTCATAGCATTTCTTAAATGCCATCATTGTGTTTCCAGCAGCTCTGAAAATATGCTATTACAGTACCATTCCATTGAATTTCCTGCTATAAACTTTTCTTTTACAGTATTTAGAAGACTTCATATGAGGGACTCTTAAAGGATCAACCAACAAAACACACATTCATAGAATCAAAGTCATACAATATCTCAACCAACAATCTTTTTGTACTTAATTGTTAATATATACATGCAAATCCTACCAAAGTCATACAAATACTTCACTGATCAAAGTGTCCACACTTGCAAAAACTCTCATACTTAAAGATAAAACTTGAAGACCAGCTGAGGTACATAGTCTACTAGAAACCTTCAGCCTCATTGCTCTTTTCATATTCTTGCTAGCTCCAGAACCTCCATTAACTTGAATACTGCACATAAACCATAAATATCACTACAAACATAGACCTCCACTAGCTTGTAAAATGCCAACAGTGTTAAACAAGCAATGCAAACAAAGGAGTTTATTTAATTGATGCATACCACAATTTTAAGACATAATAACTTTGTCGGCTGGCCATGCTACTGTAGTACCAAGAGCATCTTCAATGGTTTGCAGCTCAGATGATTGTCTCCAAAAGGATGCAGATGGGACTTTTGCTATATCTACCCAAACTCTCATAGCATTAGGACCCAATGGAATAAAATGAACCACCTGATTTGGATCACTCGAGGACCAACGTCCTTCAGCAACTATTTCTCTTGATCCATCAACATCTAACAACTTGCACTTTTTATTAGATCTGGTGCTCACACTCTACCAAGTCATTCAAGAAAAAAGAAAAGAAAAAAAAAAGAGTGAGACAAGGGCATAACTCACACATATAACTTATAATTGTATTAACATGTGGAAAAAAAAAAATTATTTCGACAATAGTATTGCCATCAAAACGGTCATTATTTCGACAATCTATGCAAGGACACAATATCAAGTCAAGGTTTCCTAAGTTCCTTTTGACTGTGTTCACAAAATTCCATGCTCATTCCTCGTACCGTGGATCAGCTCTATAATAGAACAAGAAAAAGAAAGAACGAAAAACTATGTTTTTGACCTCTAAGTGTTCAGATTGAAGTAATTATCAAGGCACAGTAGTTTCTACCTGTTAAGATGCACCCAACCCTTATCCAGCATCACGTACTCATGTATTACTTAGGCAAGAAAATTCTAAAATTCAAATAAAAACTACGTATCAGTTATGAAAGTGCACAAAATTAGAACAAGAAATTTCTGAAGGATAAGCAAACATGAGAAAGAGTTACATACAAACACACAAGCATATTATACATGAGATAGGGTCAGATATAAACACACAAGCTATATATGTTTACTTAACAGAAACTAAGAAAACAGAAAACAAAAACTCATTATTACAGTAGTATATAAAGCATATGTGCACGTTTCAAACCCAGTTTATTCCCCTTCTTATTACATGAGTAACACATTGCCAAATTCTAACATACAACCTGTGGCCAGAATTAACAGCACTCAGCAAACATACCTTCTTATCAATAATCACTGTGCATCCACGACCAGTCTCCAAAGCAGCTTTAATCTCATCAGCCTTGGCCTTGAATAAGGGATTAGAATCCTTGCTAAAAGAAGAAAAAGAAAACAAAAACAGTTAACATAAGACAATTAAGATTGATGCAAAGAAGCAAAATCCAAGGACAAATTGGGGGAAAAAGAAACCCAGACAACTGCCAGTCGTAAACACATGAAGAAAATCAAAATTGCAGCCCAATTGAGTGTCTAGAAACTTAAATCAAATCTCAAAAGAACCAACATGCATTACACATATGATCCATTCACACTACATAAGCGTTAAAAGGTTAAAAACATGATTCCAAAAGACAATATAACAAGGAGAGAACTCATCAGTAGTTTATAGAGGAAACTGAAACCTTGACCAACACAGACTATAGCTAAGGAGCTCCCCAATCTAAATGTGATATCCTCATCATAATATGATAACCGATAGAATCCCTCTAACCTCCTCTCTCAACTTAAGATTTTAGTAACATGGAACCATATGTCAAAATAACTAAACATGAGCAATCTGGGATATTACTACATCGCTTAGTCTTGGTGATACTACACTACATATAAAATATATAGGTTGAATGTATTTACTCATAAACAGATGGACTCAACTCCATTCTCTGGAAGCACAACGCAAAAACGAAAAGCACACAACTGACAACAACTTATGACTTCTGTGTTCGGTTTTGAACTATGGAAGCAACGTCCTAATCAATAACTACTCTCCGTATACCAAATCAATATAAACAGTGAAAATGCCATTTCTTCTCTAGCCTTCAGTTTACTCGGAGACCAAAAGAAGGGTTGTTTGGCTTGATTAATCAACATGAAAAAAATATAAAGAACGCACAGGAACAAAAATGTTCTGGAATAAACAAAGCAAAATTGAATCCTAGTCCTAGTTTACTAAACTGAAATCAAATGCTCTTACTTTTCATCTTCCTTTCCAGTTTACAGCACAAAGCAATTAAGAACAATCCCATCAAAGACAACGAAAATCCATACACTGAAAACCCAGACCCAAATCAAAAACTTGAGCTTCCGCTCTTACTTGTTCGGATTCTATTACAGAGAGAGAGAGAGAGAGAGAGGGAGAGAGAGAAGACCTTAGAAGAGGAAACCCGAGCCACCGGCGAACTGGGTTGACGGCGACCTCACTAGATGTGATGACGACGGAATCGGCGACCTCACTTCTCCAGTTCTCCCAATTTCTTTTATGGCGTCTTTTTTCTTTCTTTTTATGTCTATCTAGGTTAACTTAAACGCTATGGTCTATAAGCCCAAAGCTTATCCAATGCGCGAAACAATTTTTAAGTTCCCGCTTCTACTTTTCGATCCCGCGCTCTGAGTTCCTTTTCCGCGTTTTCTTTCGATAGCGTTTCCAACACTGGCCGCTTTTTTAAAATAACCTTTAATAGCACATGGGTGAGAAACGCTATTAAACTGTGCTATCAATAGCCTAAATTCTTGTAGTGCGGGTTCTAATATAGCATAATATATAGTTAAGCCTCCAAATTACTTACAGGGCATGGAAACCTAATCCTATGTGGACTATATACATGGATTAAAGTATGCTGTGAATAAAGAGTTAAATCCATGATTGTTCAGGATTTTTATTATGACAAGGGATGGAGATCATCGACTCCTTTATAAGGCCAGGTCCCCTCCTCACAATGAGAGAACAGTTGAGTTCTTAACAACAACATCACCTGCAGGTTAGTGATCCTCGCTTCAATAGTTATTTATGTTTATTTAGAATGTGTTATTATGTATGTTTGTTTAATCCAAACATTTTGTATTAGAGCAACTCGTATGCACGTAGAAATCAAACTATCTCATGAAACAAAAAATGGAGGTGTGTTTTAAGGTTGAAAGATTGATTTCTATGTATGAGAGGCTCTGATACCAATTGTTAGGATTAAACTTACACATCCATCGTCGTACTCATGCTAGAAACAGAAATAAAGAGTGAAATTAACTGATGATCAGCACATAATTGGGTAACTATCCAAGGTCGGAGGCGCGTAGAAGTTCTGAGTATATACGTATCTCGTAAAGCCGGCGGGGATGATCAGTCCGTGTAAATTAATAAGCTAATCCGGTTGTTTCATGATATGATTCTATATATGTGAGTCATGAGGTGTTGTGCGGAAGCGTAAACAAAACACGGATATTGATAGGGAACTAATTGATCAACTAAACAACGATAAAGAAAATAACGCAAGAATTTATAGCGGTTCACTCAATTAATGTGATTGAGATACGTCTATTTTTAAAGATGGTGAGAATACATTCACATTGATTTTCAGTGTAATGAAGAAAACAAAGTTGATCGATAATATGATCGATCGCTATGGTGTGACGTACATCCTCAGCTTCAAATCTTTGAACAGGCAAGTTTCTGATCACAATTGAACCAACGAATCAACTCACGAGTTCTGCTGTACTTGTATACAACAGTTGATTCTGATACCTGAAATTCATTATGTAATATACCCTTTGTTATTGGTTAATATCATAAATCACTTCTTTAGTGGCCCTAATTAACTTCTCCATCATTAATAGATATGGTGCCACTTAACGCTCTGACTGCTCTGAATGTGATACCACCATTTCATACATGCTCTGATCTATATATCAATACAAACATTTCCTAATGGGTTTCTGGGTTCACATTGCAAATGATCCAAGTTAACTCTATTAAATCTTATACTTTTGCTGGTGTTATTATTGTAACAAGGCTGGAAAAGATCTTCATCACTTTATTGCATCACCTTCACCCAATTGAAACAGAAACAATGCACCATAAAATTATTTTATTATTGAATATCAACCCTAATTTGTCAAATTAGGTTCATATCATGATTAACTTATCTGGTGGACAACTATATTTGTGTTACCCCCACTTCTTCTTGCTTTTCTCTAGCTAGTGCTCATCAACTGCTCTGATGAACAAAATAACAGGAGGTAATTCTCTGAAACAGTGTCCAAATTAGGTTTATATATTTATGGAAACCTCTTCATCCTTCTCGCACTAGCTTGAAGATATTTTTCTCTTTGCGAAAACGTGGTAAAACACTTGTTTTGATCAACCTTCATATTTTTCAAACTCATTTTGTGCTTCTATAAGTTTCTGGTTAATTGTATGTGGTTTAGTTTACAGGTTTTGAACTAAGATCATGAGGACTACCTTAACATTTGTGGTGTTCGTGGCCTTCGCCTTGATTTCTGCATCTCTGCACTCAAATGCAAAAAGGCTGACTTTGAAAGAGAACCACCGTCAGCTGCTGACCGATGATCAGCGCCAGAGCGAAACAAATGCTGTCCCGACGGCTGGGGTGGACTCTAAAGACACCAAGGTCGACGGCGTGGCCGATCAAAACAAGGGTTCGGGGGACTCAAGAAAAAGTACCGGAGGCAGCAGTAGTACTGGTACTAAAGCGACGAACAACGGTGAAGATGAAGATGTCAATTCGGCTTATAAACACTACGGAGGCACTGGTTCGAACTCTGATTCATCAACTGACACTCACCGTTATTATTCTGTGGATGACCGCACCGGTTCGGGCTCGAACGACGACGGACGCAAGCCTAAGCACTGAGATTCACTGCTGCTTCCAATCAAAGAAGATGGATCGAGCTGGCTAGCTCATGCATGTTTCATAAATAAGTAGAACCAGTGTGTGGCGATGTGTTAGCCTATGGGTTCGGTTTTACTATGTCTTTCGCGCTTGTTTAATCTATTGTACGTGATGGGTGTGGCTTGTTAATTAGGCCTATTGTATGTACGTATTTTTGAATTCGCAATATATAAGCTTTCAATAATCTATATCTATAGCATACGTACGTGCATAGTAGGATGATAGACTTAAGAAACGAAATCATTTCGTGACATAAGAGACATTCTTCGTCGCATATGTATTTATGAGACGAATAGTCGGTTGCATAAGAGTCGTCACATAAGAATATATGCGATGAAGAAAACTTATTCGTCGCTAAACTATACATAATGCGACGAAGAAACATTTGTCGCACAGAAAAGAGGCGACGGCACTAGTGTCCAGTTATACGACGAATGTTGTCGCATCTCAGTTCCGATGAACAGTTTTTCGTTGTCCGTAGTTCTATACTGACGAAACATGGGTGTAATTACCGATGAAAGGTTGATTCACTTATGTGACGAATGAACCATTTTAGTTGCATAGATTTTACGAGGAAAAAAAATTTCGTTGTCAATAGTTCTGTAACGATGAAACATGGGTGCTATTGTCGACGAAAGCTTGCTTCACGTATGCGACGAAAATATATTTTTCGTCGCATAAGACTTTTCATTGAGGCTAGTTTTATTTGTTTTTTCCTTATCCTCCATGTTTCACTATCATCATCATCATCTACAGAAACAGAAACTATAAAATTAAAAATTTAGCAAACAATAAATTTTCATATATGCATAATTTGTTCATACAAAGTCTTTACTCTTTAGTAACACCTTGAATTGCAACTAAACAAAACCATTCATTCATCCTAGCTTAGCTAGTCTATCCTTCTCCAACTGAACAAAACCAACTGCATAAACCTTAAAGGCTTCTCCATCTAGCTAGCCTATCTTTCTCCAATTAAAGAAAACCAACTGCACAACAACCTAACCAAAGGCTTCTCTATCCAAACAAAACTAAAATAGTGAAGCATACAGTGATATACCTAGCTAGTTCCTCTCAACTTCCATGTTGTTCCCTGCATCAACATTTTGTTGTAGAGGTTGTTGGGAAGGGACGTGTGGAGGACACCCAGTCTGCTACGCCATAAAAGACATCACTGCTGCTAGTTGCTGCTTCACCAATGTCATCTCTTCACTAAGGTTCTGCGCAACCGCCTTAGCTTTTTCGGCCCTCTCCTCAGCAATATGTAATCTCTCCTCCACCTCATGAACTCGAAAACGTGGAGTGGAAGATGATGACACTCGGACACCTGCTCTTCCAAGACCACGAATCTCCTTCCCGGCTCTTATGCCGACTCCTGCTTCAAGCACCTTAATATTCATTGACCAGTCCAAAGATGGGAGCTCAGCCTCCGGGATGTCAGGGTTTGCATTCTTCTGTGCATTTTTCAATTTAGTGGCTTCTTTCCGTATTTCCTCCTGCAGATAAGAGATAAGCTTGTAATTAGATTTGGAAGGAAAATAAATTGGAGAATGATGGAACTGTTATGAATCTGCTACATATTGTAGGCATGTAAATGTACTAAATGAAGAATTGAACTTAGAGACAAGCAATGTTTTGCAGAACATAAAAATAGTGAAGAGATATGAAACTTAGCAGGATATACAACTTCATCTAAAAGGGAAGAAACCGGACCTAACTCTAGTTAAAAAGAAGTTCCATCACAAAGTCTACAAGTACATTCCCCTCTTTACTAGTTTACTTTACTACTGATATGAAACTTAGCATAAAAAAGTCAAGATAAAACACAAATGCCTCTGCACAAACTGAAAATTATTTGCACAATATATGTAAGCTATTTGCACCAGATTTAATTAACTTACAAGATTCTTAGCAGCTTTAGGGTCGTTAACTGTGTCATATGTCTCCGTGTAAGCTAGGATAATAGGAAATTCCTCACCCTTCTCTTTGTGGTGGACCACCCTGTAGATGATAGGTAGCCACCCCGTATGGTGCTCCGACTCCTTTTTACCAACGTTGGTCGTGTTAGCCGCTGATCGTGTCTGCCAATCATATAGTACATAGTTCATATAAATATAATGGATTATCAAGCTTATACCACATCATCTAATACAAACAAAATTATTATTGTTAACATGCTTATAAGACAAAAAAAAAAATAATGAGATTACATTTTGGAAGCCTTTTGTTTTCCCATTACTCACACAATGTCAAAAAAGCAAAAATTTCAACAACTGTAACCATTATCAAAAATAGAAACAACTCCCACCATTATCCAAAATTGAAACATTCTAGCCACATAAGTATGAAAGTGGCAGCAAACTATATTTACCTTGAAATCAGGCGACTCAAAGTGCCAGTAAAGCCAGTCCCACTCATCTTACTTGTGTATCAAATCAGTCGGAATTGTTTCTCTCTCATACTTCTTATAGTGCCTTGAAAAGTCCCCCTTCCAATCTCGATATATGGTACCCGCCTTATCTTCAAGCCACGCCCACATCCGTTTATCTCCAAAATCAATTTTAAAATACGGCTACAACACAAAAAACTCTTCATCAGACTAAAAATTGAAATAATGAAGAATAAATATTGCATGTCAAGCTAAGATGGAACAGAACAACTCAATATTGCATGTCAAGCTAAGATGGAGTAAATGACTTGTATAATACATATATTATTTAGCTGATTTTATGCAAATATCATGCAGATTCATGGTCACTTAAATTATACACATCACCTATAATGTGCGGAAAAGCTTCCATGTTATATACTAGAATGTCACCTTTGGAAGATGAATTCAACCATGGAACATATACACATCACCTATAACACATTCACCTATAACACATCATTCCATTACTCATTCACCTATAACACATTACCTATAACACATCATTCCATTACTCATTCACCTATAACACATCACATATAACACATCATTCCATTACTCATTCACCTATAACACATTACCTATAACACATCATTCCATTACTCATTCACCTATAACACATCACATATAACACATTTATTGTCCAACACATCATTCCATTACTCATTCACCTATAACACATCATCATCATTACTAAACTGTAAATTGACATTGTCACAATAAAAACAACTCATTCACCAAAAGTGTACTAGATTCTTACCGTAAGCCCGTCGATCAACTTCTTCTCAAAGTCACCGAGGTATTCCCAGTTTTCGGCCGACAATTTGACTTTGGATCGAATTATGGAACCAATGCTATTGACCAGGAGGTTGTTCACTGCTGATGAAGACTGTCCTCTGATGAAGTCATCATACATAATTTCGATCAAGCCGATGCATTTCACAATACGTTTGACTTTGTCCAGGTTGCCAAACCCTCGTCGGCATTTTTGGGGAGGTCCGATGGATTTTTTAGTACCACGTCGAACACTACAACCATCGGACACCCTCGCCTGAGCTTCTGGGGCGACATCGTCGATCTCGTCCTCATCCAGTGGAGGAGATGTAGAGGCAATCGAGGCTGGTGGTGGAGGTGGAGTCGTTTCACCATCTCCCATCGGTGACTGGTCAACAACATCTCCCGTCGGCCCCGCCGTATTCTCCTTCGTGTCGGAATCAAATTGGGCTGCACAAGCCGATTGTAATCTCTCCGATGCAATCTCCTTGGCCCTTTTCTTCGTCAATGGTGGCATGATTGGGATTGAAACTCGGTTTAGATGGTAGAGAGGATAGCGAATTTGGGATTGGAATTGGGAGGACGAATTTGGGAACGAGGTCGAAGACGGTGAGGCGAAAGAGGCGAATTGGGATTAGGGTTCAGGGTTTCGAAATTGGGGAGAGATTAGGGATTAGGATTTCGAGTGATTCTGGGGAGGCGAATTGGGAACGAGGTCGAAGCAGTGAAGACAACCTGTTGGGAGAATTGGGACGATAGAGTTCGAACTGGGTTTGGGTATTTAGTTTCGAAACTGGCGACGAATTTTCCCATATTTCGTGGCCCAAACTAGGTATTCGAATTTTGGCCCAAATATTTGGCGCAAAACCAGTACGCGCTATATTTTAGGCCCTTTGTGACGAATAACTCTTTTTTGTCGCTTAGGACATGTCTTTAGCGATGAATTTATGCTTTTTCGTGGTAACAAAATAAATTGATGTATATTTTAATTTCACTAAATATATTTATTTAATAATAAATCTTTTAACAATAAGAATACATATGTTTTACAGTATAATGTTATATGTTCACATGCACATCGAAATAAGTCTAATAATAAATTTAATACTCAATCGCTATCCTCGTAATCCGGATCTTCTAGATCATCCTCAGGAATTTCATATGAATCTTCATCTTCATCGTTAATGAAGTTGTGACTAGGTGGGATGTACGGCAGTGAACCGAAATCGAACCCTAAACCTGAAATTGGAATGTACTCGCCTTGTGGGAAGTGGATGTCGTTGTTGATGCGAATAGTGCTTGTGTCGGGAATGTCAGAAGTTAAAGGCTCTTGATATGGTTCAAGAGCCACATTCTCAATATTTTGTTCTACCCAGCCCCTTGAAGTGTGGTTGCATTAAAGATACTTCTATGCTCCATCACATTAACTACTTTCCAACCCCTACCAGCTTTCAGATCATCAAGATAAAATAATTGTTTTTCTTGAATGGCTAGCACAAACAGGGCATGCTCATATCATCTTGTGGATGTATTCATTGATAATAGTCCATGATCCATCTTCGTACTCCTCGAAAAATTTGGGTCAGTATTGAACCATCTACACTTGAACAACATAACTGGCATACCTGCTGGATATAGTAGTTCGATGATGGCAACAACAATTCCGTAGTATGCAACATTATCCTTACCCACTACCATGATGCCACTATTCTGTGTCTTTCGGCATTGATCTCGTCGTTCTGTGAGGAACCTAACACTGTTGACTACACAAGCCGCATAAACATTATGTCCTTGTGGCATACACGCCAAATGATGCAATTGCGGAGAGTAATCCTTGCTATTTTGTTCTTGCATCCTCGTCACCTACAAACAAATGAAAATATATAAGTTAAAAATTATGATTAAAAAGGGCATGAGCTTCTGCCAATTATGAAATGGGGAGATTAAACATACCCATTTTAGGAAATATGCAAGAAACGTTTTCTTATGCATTTCTTCATGTCTATTCTGATACTTAAGTTGAATAAGTCCCAAATAAGCATCTTTATATTCATTCACTTCGTCACAATGTTGCAATACCCACCAATGAGCCTCACATAACTCATCTTCTCTTAAAATTTCTGAATTAGGTAAGTTACCAAACATTCTTATATCTTCAGAGACAATTGAGATGTTGAATGTAGGTGTTCTTGCAGGGTCGACGCCCTCTGATCGTCTGTATTATAGAGATATGACTTGCAATACGTTACACACTCATGTGCAATGTATGTGTTAGCTATTGATCCTTCCGTCTTTGCTCTGTTTTTAACAAAACCTTTATACCTACCAAGTTGTCTAAAAATAAAATAGTTAGTACAAATGAAAATATAGGGAAAATATGTAAATAATAATAATGTATGATTAAGGATTTAGGGTTATAATCATACCTTTCTATAGGAAACATCCAAGTAAAGTGTAACAAGAGATGTGTGGAACACCCGTTGCATCCCAAACTTGCTGATTCTGATCCCAAACAGTCCAAGTTGTCCATAGATAATGTGAGTGGAGCAAAAACTTATCATAATTATAACCGAAGAAGGTGTGATGATAAGTGCGTAGCGATGATAATTAAGGATGAACTACCCTTTAAGTTTGTGAAGAAGTAGGGTTTTAGGGAATTTGTCCATGAATTAGAATCGAGGTGGCTGATATTAAATAGAAAGCAGGTTGCCAAGGGTGTGTTGGATAAGTTCAATCATGAGAATACGCTTTTGTTGAGTGGCTTGAAGGCAGCAAACACAAGAATATCGATCACCACAGACACTTGGACATCGATACAAAACATCAACTACATGGTTCTTACAGCTCATTTTATGGACATTGATTGGAAATTGCACAAAGAATTATAAAATTTTGTCTAATTGTCAGTCATAAAGAACTGGTACCGTTGCGGGGAATTTTTAGTCAAACAGCCTACCGAGCCGACTCTCGGCGGTAATGAAATTTTAATACCAGTACCGGCCGACCAAGTTGGTATCCTGAAAGTTCGGTATCAGTAGCGGTACGGTTGGGCCTTTAATGAAGCTTATTGGGCCTCCGAATCTACCACTTTTTAAATAAAAACACAGTCACAGACCAAAAAAATATCCACAACAACAGTTTTTCAGAATCATTCAAACACTACAAAAACCTATTCTGATTCAAAAATAAGCAACACAATGATTCAAAGTTCAAAAAATGTATAAAACCAACATTTTGCTGTGTTTCACACTTAAATTCCAAACCAAGTAACAAAATTACAAAATGCAAATCCACAAACTCAGTATAATTGTATAAGTGTCTCACAAGAAATAAAGGCAATAAGGCACAAACCATTGAAACCAGCCTACATTCCTAGAATCCTAGTCCAAGACATCTGCAATTCTGCATTTAGTGTCTTATAAGCCACAAACCAACTTAACATTAGTACACACTACACAAGTACACAACTTCAAATCAACAAAGTCTTAAACAATCCTAAACACTAAACAGTCATGCACTCCTGCTACTGACATGCCATACACCAAATCTCAACCATAAAATCCTAAAGCCAAATAGAATTTCAATATCAATATGAGTATATGACACTGAATCAGACAATCAGTAAGTCACAAGTCACAATCACAATCACAATCACAATAAAATTCCAAATAGACTCACACCTTACAGTTTACAATGAAATAAAGACCAAAACATTAAACAAATGCACAAGCAGTCAAGCACAACTCACAAGTCACAACTCTAAAATCAGTAAAGTCTGAAATAGTTTAAACTGAAATAAACAAATAGTAAAGAATGGAAGAGTTTAAAGTCTTAACAAAAAAATAACTAAAACATCATGAAAAATTCAGAAACCCTGGATTTTAAACACATTGTTGGTCTGCTGCTACATATTGGTTTGCCCAGAGCTTCCAGTAAGCTCTATTGGGGTTTTTGCTGCCTCCTATCCTTGATTGAAACTGTTTTCTGTAAAATAAATAAAATGCACATGGTTAAAAAAATAAGGTTTGATTTGTCATATTCACACTATTTTCTAATAATTACCTCTCTCAATCTCCTCCAACTCAGCGTAAATGACGAGCTCATCTTCACTGGGATCCTTGTATAGGTTAGGTGGATCAGATTTTAACCAATCACTTGTGCACTTTAAGGCCTCTATCATTTTTGGTGTCAATGATGCTCTAAAAGGATCGACAACTCTTGATCCTAAACTAAATGCATTTTTAGAGGCCATTGTTGAGCAAGGAATAACAAATATATTCTTGGCCAGCTTTGATAGCACTGGATAGGTTGCCTTATTGCCTTTCCACCACTTTGTAATTTCAAAACTCTTGGAGAAGATGCTGACATATCTATCGGATAAGTACTGATCTACTTCATTTCTTATGCATAGAGATTGCTTATCCACCCTCTCCCTTGCTATCTCCTTGCTAACATCATCAAAGCCATCCAAATCATCTGCTTCCATTTCTAAACCATTACCAGAAGTCTGCTCAGCCATCTCATTTGTGTCTTAACCTCTATATTCTTCATACATCTTCATCAATATCTTCTTCAAGTCACTTTCTATCAATTCAATCACCACGACACTTGCTTTAACTTTTCTCATTGCCACTTTAGCCCATTGCAACTTGTATCTTGGATCCAGAACATTAGCTATCATGGTCACCTTGTTCACAACCTCAAAACTGCCCCAATATTTGTCAAACTTTTCCTTCATAGAAGCAGCAACCCTCTTCAAAACCTCATCAGAAGACTCATAAGCCTTGTCAATCTCAGTCTGCGATGTAATCATCTCGATAAATAAGATGTTTGTAGTCACTGTTTTCCATGCACTAAGCCTCAAAGTAGCTTCATGAAATTTCTTCAAAAAAAGACAAAAGACTTTTGCATTCCTCCAGTCATCATAACCCAGTGGTCCAGCCTTGTCCTGAAAATAACTTTTAAATACACCATCTTCTTATGCCATCCTCTCAAACACAACTTCATACTTCAGAGCGCAGCTTCCAACATAAGAAAAGTGTTATTTCATCTTGTTATTACAACTAATGGAACATTGGCATTAGCCCTGCATTGCTCCAAAACAGCAAACTCCCTAAATTTGTCAAGTCTCGCAGATAAACTCCTCAACATACTTTGCACAATTCCATATCGCTGCAATCTCATTCTCCAACTCCTTCAAACCATCCTTAACTATTAAGTTGATAATATGGCAAGCATATCGTAAATGCAAATATTCCCCATCAAACATCAAAGTCTTATACCCCTCAACCTTCTCTTCATGTATTGAACGGCCACATCATTAGCAGATGCATTGTCGACAGTGATGGTAAAGACTTTTGAGATCTCTCATTGCCTCAAACATTGCTCAACAACTCTGCCAGACTAGTAAGAAGCACTTGTTCGGGAAGATGGATCATGAGGTGAACCATGATCGAAAAGAAAGTCGGGGGGAAGATCCTCTCCAATTTACATAGGATATAGACAATGTCTGATTTCATTTCAACAACATCTGACTTCTTCAGCTCTTTACTGCATAATCTCTACCAAAACCTAGACAAGGCTACTAACGGCTCCACCATATCACGATGCAGATATGGTGTGATTATCACGGGAAGAATTAAAGACGTTGCAATAAAACATGACAGTCATGACTCTTCAATCCATGTATCTTCTGTTTCGCCACCTTAACACATCGAGCTATATTTCCTGCATATCTTTGAGAATACTTAACATCATTGAACCAACTGAAAACTTTAGGCTTGAAAGCGGGCTTCACCGAGTAAGGTGCAGTATGCATAAACACTTGTCTTGACGCCGTCCTTTTTACCCATAAGTGACGATGTAAGCCCATTTTTTGCAAATCATCCCGCCCTTTGATACAATTTTTTGTCTTGTCTTTAATGTCGAGAATTGTTCCCACGACGTTGTCACAAACATTCTTTTCTATGTGCATGACATCTAGGTTGTGTCTAATTCTCAAAGTGGACCAGTAAGGTAATTCAAAGAAAATACTCTTATGATGTCAATTGTCAAGTGCAGCAGGACGCACAAGATTTTGGGCCAAGAAATCTTTATCACTACTCAAATATCCAAAATCAAAAGTGTTCAACTTGTATAAAATTTCATCCCCAGACTGAATAGGGGGTGGTTCACGATGCTCTTCCATGCTATTGAATGCATCTGCATCAAGCCGCCATTCATGATTCATTGGAAGCCATCTACGGTGACCCAGGTAAACAATCTTGTCTGCGTGATGACTAGCATCAACGTTCTCTAAGAAGATGGGACAAGTCTTGCACCCTTGAGTGGTATGAGAAGATAACATACCGTAGCTAGGAAAGTCGCTAATTATCTACATCACGACTGCTCTCATCCTAAATGAAGTTTTACTATGTCTGTCAAAAGTGGGGATTCCATTTTCCCATAATTCTTTTAGCTCATCAATCAACGGTCTCAAATACACATCTAGGCACTTTCTCGGAGAATTAGGACCTGGAATTAACAATGCCAAAAAATTATATTCCTTCTTCATACACATCCACGGTGGTAAGTTGTACGACATTAAAATAACATGCCAAATTCTATGAGACAGAGTCATATTGCCGCTAGGATTGAACCCGTCGGTTGCTAGTCCGAGCCTTACATTTCGAACGTCTTCCGCAAAATCAGGAAATGATACGTTAAAAGATTTCCTAGCCTCCCCATCTGAGGGGTGTCTCAAAACACCGTGATCTTCCCTAGGAAGACTGTGCCATCTCATCTCCTCTGCAGTCTCTGATGACATGTACAGACACTGCAATCTCAGAGTTAATGGGAAATAACGAAGCACCTTCATCTGAAGAAGCCTCCTCATCATACCTCGACCCATTGTAGATGGGACAGTAAACAACATGCTTGTAAGAAATAACTTATGCGACAACACTTTTGTCGTATTAGTAATAAAATTTCGTCTCATAAGAAATATCTTATGCGGCAACATAATTATTCGTCGCTTCAGGTAACATTTTTGTGACGACATTAATTTATTCGTCGCCTAAGTTTTTATCATTCAAATTTTGGGGTGAGGTAAGTGATGCGAGGCGAGGAGGAGGTGTGCGAGCCAATTAAGGCAAGGCGAGTTAGGCGATCCTACGCGATGGAATTATCCGTCGCCTAAGTTTGTCTAAAGCGACGGAAAATGAATATTTCGTCGCTTAAGTGTTTTTCAAAAAGTTTTGGGGCGAGACGAGGTGCGGTAGGTGAGGCGAGTTATGCTCACGAGTGATGCGAGGCGATGAAGAAGCGGGCGAGGCGAGTCAAGTGAGGCGATCCTATGCGCCTAAGTTTGTCTAAGGCGACGACATATTTTTCGTCGTATTAGTAATAAAATTTTGTCTCATAAGAAATGTGTTATGCGACAACCAAATTTTTCATCGCTTCAGGTAAACATATTTCTGACGAAAATCATTTATTCATCGCCTAAGATATAACTTAAGAGACGAAATATTTGTCGTCTCTTAAGTTATATATTCGTTTCTTAGGTAAACGTTTCGTCGCTTAAGAAGTGATCTATGCAACGGTAGATTTTTCGGTCGCTTAGGAGAAAACGTATGCGACGAAGTGTTTTTTCGTAGCATAGGTTGATATCTAAGCAACGAATTATATTTTCTTTGTCGCATATGTCTTTTTTTCTAGTAGTATGGCTAGCTTGGCATCTTCTCGATCTGCATGCCTGTTCCATTACAACTTACAAATTAAGAAAGTGAACTGAAATTTACACTCCTAATTTTACAATCCACACTTTCATTTTTTTATTTTGGTAATTTAAATCTTGTCTTTAGTGACATGTGTTTGTTTTTTGTGTGAAAACTTTACCTAAAAAGAAAAGGTTGGAGTGTAGATTATATAATAGGGAGTGTAAATTTCACCTCCCTTAATAAATTACAAAGGAACCTAAATGAAGGTCGCAACTAAAGTTCATGATTGCGTATCTATTTTGTGCTGCTACTGTAAGGCAGAACCAGAATTTAAATTTAAAAAAATATCGACATTTTACCCTTATTTAACCCACAACAAGCAATATTATGTCTTGCATATACAAATAGCAACCTTAGTATGAATTTGTATAGTTTTGGCCATGAATGCTTCCCCTAGTCTGATTTAAACAAGGATACTGTTAAATGTACCTAGCAAATGAGTAAGTAAATACAAAAAAAAAAATTAATCAGTTAATTCCAATTTCACCCCTTACACAGTAGTTACACCCAGAAATAGCATCCTTCATTCCGATTCGACCAAGCTTGTGATTGGATTTTCCCAAGAACCATTGTTTGCGTTTTCCCGTCAATTTGCCCATAGTGGATGGAGATTAGTGCCTCTGTTGATCAATTCAATTCCATGAGTGCAATCATATGGCCACCTACTTGGGTTGGTGCTTAATATGAAGATGTTTATGGGAGCTCTACATATCGCTGCAATTACTTGATTCGAATTAATTAGTCGTTATTGTATTTTTCTACTAAATATGGAGTTCTCATCTCCATTAGCTCTTGATTTGCTTCAACCCAAGTGACAGAAAATATCAATCTCACTAAACATGTTTATGTGCAAGAAATAGAGTTTCAATCGTTCCTATATATGGATTAATTAATTCTCAACAGCTCAATAAAGAGTTTGAAACATGGGTGTTTTGGAAGGAGCAAAGAAAGCCGTAGTCAGAGAATTTTGAACAAACGGACGGGCGTGGATTGGGAAGATCTGCCGGAAAACCCAATCTGATTGTGGAGGCAAGTCCGCAGGGGAGATGACGCTGGTGTTGTTGGACGATTTAAGTCGAGGATAAAACAGGAAATGTATGGCAAATTTTTGTTTGCTAGGTCTACTTAAATATTTGTCGGATACATTTAACAACACCCTTTAGACGAACAATACTAAATGAACCAGCTTTTTTGTTTCGATACCTTATGTATCTCATCTTATGTACAAGTTAATGTGCTACTAATGACATTATGTGATAAGTTGGATTTTCTATCATACAATGCCACATAATTTGAGATGCATGTGCGATGCCACAAAATATGATTCATCTAGCATATTACTTATTTTGGATAGACATAATGATCATATTAAACGCTTTCTCCCAATAACCACCAAGAATTCAGTAAGATTTAAATTATATAGCGTTGCCGATATTGAACTTGCATATGGGAGTTCCACATATCACGTCCTTCACCCCGATCTTTCATCCACCCAAAAAGTAAACACAAATAATACACCATTACTTATATAATTATTATCAACAATAATGCAGATCCTTGGTGAAATTAGCTTAATATCATGATTACTTATCTGGTGGGAAACAACATTTTGAACGTGTTTAGTCCCATTTCTTTTTGCTTTTCGGTAGTGCTCATCAAAACTCATGAAAAAGATAGCACACCCTCACCCCGAAACAGTATCCAAGAGTTAGGATCGATTATATATTTATGACAATCTCTCTTCAGTCTTTTTGCACTTAATCAAAGATATTAATCTGAAATGATAAATGTGGTACATAAGTTTAACCTTCAAAATTTTTAAGCTCACTTTTTACTTTAGTTCTTAGTAAGAGTAAAGACACCAAAGGGCTGCTGTGACCGATCAAAGCATGAAAATAAGTACGTATATAGTACTAGTACATGGGTGAAGAACAATGATGTGCGAACCCAAATTACCGCCAGTTCAAATATGAGTCATCAACAGAAACGCGATCACTGTTATTATTCTGTGTTAGACCGCACCAGTCACCAAGGATTCGAGCTCCAAGGAAGTTGGCTAAGATTGGTAACTTTCGGTTAGTGCCGGCCGGGGTCAATGTAATTGTTCGAGCTAGCTAATTAACTAGTAGCCGAAACATGCATGCATGCGCGTCTGCACTTGCCTTTGGTTTCACTATGTATTGCTATATATGCCGGTTAATTTGTTAGTGTGATATACCTCTTTGGCTCGTCAGTACGTCCTAAATAAACCATGCAGCATCCACAACTCCTCAAGAATTCAACTTGTACTTTGCTGAAAGAAAATTCTCATCTCAGAGTTTTGATAAACAGAAAAATTGACATCTTTAACTGCAATTAATTATTCATACATATATAGTTCTGAAAATTCAAACACCGGCCATGAAATGAAAGCATTAGCCGGTACCGTACGTAATGAAGTTATCCTTGCTTTCAGTGTTGTAATATCACGATCTGGTGATTTCTAAGTTCCGCGCAGTTCTAATTAACTCCTACTCCACTCAGGAATCCAGCCACCTGTTGGGAATCGTATGATGAATGAGATTGAATGCTTAAGACTCATAACTTATGACATCAGACAAAACCTTCCCATGATGTAAATAAGATACGAATTATATACGAACAAAATGAAGTTAATTAACACTAAAATAAGAACCCTAGAGCGCGCACCTCCAATTTTTAGGGTTATCAGTTAAGCGTATGTTTATCAAATTAAGTAGAATAACACAGAAGTGAAGATACAATTATTGATTTATTTCAATAGCAGCAGTCAGCAGTATTAATTCTGTTACCCATTATTCATCATCAGGTAATTAAAGTCAACAATGACATTAATTAAGTACCCTAATTATCATTCCTCGCGTAATCATGATTTGCTTATTTGATGGCTTAGCTTGTATGCTGATCGAGCTCTCGACAGACGTGGTGCCACAGTCTTCTGAATGTGATACCACCACTTCCACATATGCCTGCTCTGTTCTAATTACCTAGTCTGTCTTAGTTATCTCAGTCTCCAATTGCCTATAAATTGCAACCTATGCAATCCCTTCTGTCATATAGTTTTTTCTTCAGACACTGGATATTTCTCCACTCCTGCAGGGTATGCTATATCCTCCACAACCCTAGCCTGGATCTTATAATATTTCAAGCTTTTATTGATATAATTGTATATTCTTGACTAATATATAGCTATGATATTGATCTTGCATGTACTTCTCATTAGTTTGTGCAGAATCATTTACGTACCATCATGAGGACCATACTTGTCATAAGCGTTATTGGCTTTGTGTTGATGGTGGCATCTCTGCAAGCTGGTGCAAATCGGTTTGTTCTGAACGAGCGTCACTTGGCTCAGGTCAAGACCGACCCAAATCAGGGTCGAAGCGCTGAGGTTCTTAGTGGCGGTGCAAAAGACCAGTCCCAGTCTCAGCCCCGGACCACAAACAAGGGTAGCAGCAACAGCGACGCTAAGCATGATGTTCAAGCCGACGACGATGCAAATGAGAGTTATGGTAAGTACGGACATGGCTCTTCCGAGAGTGACTCTCACCGTTTTTTTACCTGCGATAATTTCAAGCCCCATAATTGTTGAATATCCAGCACTGATCTGAAGCCTTCAATCCTTCATGAATCTCTGGCATGGTGTATTATGTAAACTGTGTGTAGCTTTTGTTCTAGGTAATAAACTGGAACAGGAACTCAATAGCATGGGCCAAATATCCAAATTACAGATATTGGAAGGGCGCATGTTTGATTTCACCAGAATTTTAGACGGTAATCAGCTTTTACTATGTATGTGTTTGTATTGGACCGTTTATGCTTTTCTGTTAATTGCATTGTGTATCATATAATTAAAAGCTATGACTAGCTACATGCATAGCTGTGTGCTTTGCGATTGTGTTTATGACATATCCATAGTTATATACATAGCAGTACTGATCGAAGTGAATGAAAGTTTGAGAATATTGCTTAATTATTAGAGAAATTAACCAAACTAAATCATCATGGCATCATAAACAAACCTAAACTCCGACTTACATAGTTACTAATCTATATTTGCTTTGATGTCTAAGTTTATCCAATGTATATCTCAAAGTTATTTGCTTGTACTAATGAGCTTGACAATTATACAACACATCGATACCTTGAACTACAGGTACAAATATTGATCACTATATTTTATCAATATATATATATATATATGTGTGTGTGTATATATATATATATATTTCACTTAAAGATCTGAAAAATAAACTCAAAGAACTAGTAATGCCTTCAATAAATAAAGTATCACTGGCATGCTGTCTTGAAGCTAAGAGTACTACAAGTCTACAAGTACCTTATGCCCAAATTTTTCAACTTACTGATGAACCATGGAACTGGCCACTGTTGCAAGCATGGAAGTTGGCCAAAAAAAATTGAAGGTTTATGACTTTCTGGCATTTCAAAACCTTGCCAAGGCTAGGTAAATATCAGCATAAACAAAATTAGTTATATGTAATGTAGAATGGCCGTTTCTAATTAAATAATTCTTGGTTAATTATATATGTATACTCTAAACGGCTAAATCGATCCCTTACCTCTCCTTCACTATTTCTGATCCCAAATATTTGTTGGTTATTAGCCAAAAACTGTTGGTCTTATGCTGAGGCTGTACGTCTAACTCTTGATCTATTTTTATATAAGGAAAGTCGGAAACTGTATATAG
The DNA here is from genome assembly GCA_034370585.1 of Fragaria x ananassa. Taxonomy (NCBI): domain Eukaryota; kingdom Viridiplantae; phylum Streptophyta; class Magnoliopsida; order Rosales; family Rosaceae; genus Fragaria; species Fragaria x ananassa. The sequence goes on along the minus strand of CP139762.1, from coordinate 22,067,065 downwards.
GCTTCCCTTACTTATATAGTTGTAACTACTTCATTGCGTTTGTGACAGCATATTAATTGACCGTCTCGTTCTGTCTATTGAACGCGCACAGTAATGCAGAATTCATAAGAACTCTAACACGTACTGATGCGGTTCTTACACCTCTGTTTAGGCTCGATCAAATTTCTCATGTACAGAAGTAATACATCTTACGGTAGTCCACAATTAAGTACTACGTACATCGATATTCATGATACCGCAATTCACTAATGAAATTCAACCGTGAAATTAATTAGATAACCTGATTATTGATCATAATGATAATTACTTCTTTGGTGCCTAAACCTGTTTAATGGTGCCACAGCGTTCTGAGTGTGCATGATCAATCAGAGTTTAATTAGGAATCTCAACTATCTTAGATTCGAATTCCATCTAATGATCCTGTAACTAATAATCACCTATGAAATGCCAGCTTTGAATTTCCTATATAACCGTTCTTCAGACATGGACATATAACTCATAGAAACAGCCAGGGCATGTTATACTCCCAAACCCCTAAAATGACATACTTCCAAATGCTAAAAGCTAGGGCGTGTAACGCTTCCAAAACTCTAAATTAACCTGAGTTTATTGATTTGGAACGCAGTGAATACCATTTAACTGGCTAATATAGATTCTCTAGCTACTTGATCCATACCATCCCATTTTCCCATCCTACTACACTTATACTGCAAATGGAGCTTTATTTTTAATAAGTTAGGGTATCCAACTACACTAGCTTATACTACACTTCCCTCTAGCTATTGTTCATTAGGGTACGTAATCGATCTCGATTGTAAGCGTTTAATTATGAGATTCTAAAACCAATGTGTAAGTTAGTGACAAGTACTGGAGCAGTCAATATGTGTGATATCCATTATTAGTTATCAAGTAACTAAAGTCAAGAACGAAATTCATTACTTACCCTAATTTTGAGTCCGTAATGATAATTACTTCTTCGGTTGGCTTGTATCCTCTCGACTGACATGGTGCCACAGTTTGCTGAAGGTGATACCACCACTTCCACACTGATGAAAACACTGCATCCCAATTGCCTATAAATTGCGACCTCTCCGTTCTTCGAATTATAAATTCTTATTCGGACATTAAAATTTTCTGTAACTGTAAGTGATTAGATTTAGGTTTGATCTCTTTGTTGATGATTGGCTTGTATTGATAAAACAATAGCAATGCTTTCTTATTAAATATTGAAGTACTTACATACCCTTACTTGTCATTCGTGTAGATTAATTACCATCATGAGAACCATACTTACCATCTGCGTCGTCGGCATGGTGTTCACGGTGTCATCTCTACAAGCCGATGCTAAACGGTTTGCTTTGCGCGACCGTCACTTGGATGAAGTCACAAAATAATCCTAATCTGGATGAAACCCTTGAGGTTCTTGCTGGTGCTGATGCAAGAGATCAGTCTCAGCTCCCGACCACAAGCGAGGGTGGCAGCTAGCAACAGCGATGCTAAGCACGATGATGATGTTCTTAACCAGATTTATTGTAAGTACAGACGTGACGTCTGTCCCGAAGGATATAGTCTCGAATGCAGTCCAGATTGCAAGAGGGCGCATAAATGTACGGATATAAAATACTGATATCCTAAATCCTTCATGGACGAATAAACAACGCTAGCTGTGTAATATGTAAGTATGATAACGGGGAACTCGATCAATAGCAGCATATAGCCAAATTCAGTATCAAAAATAATTATAAGGTTACATGTTTGATTTCCCCAGAATCTTGATAAGATGGTAGTGAGCTTTTACTATATGTCTATATGTGTGGTTGAACCGTTGAACTGTATCATATAATAAAACGTTATGACTTCGTGTATATATTGCTTGTGCTGTATCAATTTCGATCTTATGAAATATCTGCAGTTATATACGTATGTACATAGCGTTGCTTACTCGGGTCATTTTTCTCGTGTAGTTTTTGTACTTAGTCTGTGGTTGATGGTTTATTTGTTGGCTCTCATTGTGAAGCTGTAGGCGTACGTTGTGTTAAGATGTACAGTTTCAACTTATGACGAAATATTGCATTGGTGATTAGTGATGACAATAATCCCCGGCGGGTAGGGTATCTATGGGTATTCGACCCTAACGGAGAAGATATACCGGAATAAATAGGTAACGGGTACCGGGATCCCCAATATTCGGATTCTTGAATCGGGTACGGGACGAGTATGATATTTTGATATTTGTCCTCATCCCCACCCATTTAGGATTGGAAATATTATTATATATAATTGATTATATATATTTTTAATATATATAATTTCTAAACAAATATTTATGTAAAAATCTTTTGCAATATTTTTTTTTTTCTGATTCTCATAATGAATATTTACATAAACTTTCTTTTTAAGCGAGACTTGTATTCGTATTCGTTTTTGTTAGATTGAATCAAGAAACTTATTTATTTTGGTATTTGATTCTAATTTCATATTTCTATATTTCTTAAAAAAATTTAAATAATTGTTAACGGGAATCAGGACGGGTATGAGAACGTAATCCTCAAAGGAGACGAGGACGGGGACGGGGACGGGGAATCCCCATTATCTAATTACCGGGAATGAAACGGGTACGGGATGAGGAATGAAAAAAAGTACATGTATGGTATTTTGATTTCGTGACCCTACCCACTCCATTGCCATTCCTATTGGTGATCATGATGATCTACAGTCCCTCTCAACTTTTAACAGCTATGGCCTTGGCGTTCTTGATGTCTTAAACTAGAAAATTGTGATGTGAAATTCTTGACCATTTCGGCGTTGATCTTTGTCATTGTTGAAATCTTTAATCTCCAAAGTACTTAGCAGTATATCAGCCTAAATATCAATGCGATTCATTGATTCTGTAGTCTGTGATTAAAAGTGTAAGCTTAATTTGCTCTAAGGTTTAAGCTTTCTAGACCCAGTTGATTACATTATATGAATGGTGAAGTGATCAACTCCGATCGAAACATTTTGGCGGAGATATCTTTTTGTAAGTAGGCAAGAAGGGTTTCTGATTGCAATCCACATACTAAAACTGGAGTTTGAAAGTGTAGATTAAATTTTCTGGAGATAGCATTTCATAAGGACCACGTACTATCACTTTTAAACAAATTATTAAAATCTGCAATATTTTACATTTAACAATTTTAGGTACTACTGAAACACATTTAGTCCAAATTAAACAAGGGAAATCTCAATAATTCCAGAAAAAGATAATGCATGAGCAACAGTAGCAGCAGAAAAGTAACCTAATAAGTAAAGTACGCAGAAAAAAAAATGTAAAGCGCCAACATGAAAATTTCGCCCTCCCCCAACCCCAAAAAAAAAACCGTATATGAAAATTTCATTCATTGTTGTTTAATTTTAATGTTTCAAAAGGAAAAATGTAATACTTATCCCTCTCGCAAGCAATGAAACGGGATTTATCACTCAATAAAGAATTGGGCGGGATTCATCACTTCACTTATTTGTCCACTTTAATTCCATTTTTGTTTTCCCATACCTGATAGTATTAGATTGAGAAACTTTGGATATATAGCTGCCTATTTTACTTGTTCTGAGATTGACACAACTAACTTCATTATTAGGATTGCTATTGAAGATTCCTGAAACTTCGTTTATGCGCGCATGTATACATATTTCATATATATTTCAATTCCGTTAGGGGTTTCTCTTCAGAAATCAGTTAAACTCTCTCTATATATAGTCTGTCTACGGAAAACCAACCTTGATGTATATTTCAAATGTATAGGTTTTATCCAATAATATTGTAAGCTACTACTTATATATCTTTACATGCCAATTCCCAGTATTATGGTTACCTCTTTCTTATGTGCTCGCTCCTTGGCTCCTCTATCATGGGAAAAAGGTACAGAGTTCGGAGCAACATGTAAAATATCATTATAAATGTTTTGCTTGATTAGTTGATTAAACAGGTGGATACTGTAGCCTGAGGCTGATGCACCGAGAGTTCCAGATGAAAGAAATAGAGGTTATTTGCTACCCTACTGGAGAATGAATTTGAAAATGATAGCAGCCATCTATCCTCCATTCTTGTGAAGTAGCTAGGTTATTTGCTTTTTTAGTTATCATATCCAACAAGGCAAATGTCAATAATTCCAGAAATGATAATGCATAAGTACAGCAACGGCAGTAGTTATACCAGCAGAAAAATAAACTAAATAGTGAAGTACGCAGGAACTAGCATGCAGAATAATTATGATATGGCAAGAAAAAACTAAAAAAATAGGAATGGGCTTAGGGCAAACACCCGGCCCACAATAGCAACCCAAAGAGATGAAGGGAACCTAGGACAGCCGGAGACGTCCGAGTCCGACGTAGCACCCTTGCACCTCGGCCTCGACTCCTCCGCCCTGAGAACTTTGATAAATCATGTAAGAGAGCAAGTATAAATGAGGCATGGAGTACCGGCACAAAGGACATGTCTGCGACTGAGAATTGTTTGCCCTATCCCTGAGCCATCTTAAAATAATGCAATGCCCATGAAAAAGGTGCAAGCAAGGCAAGCGAGTAACCACCTTATCGGAAGCAGACATCCCAAACTCCTCCATGCAAATGACGTTGTTCTTATAGCTTATGACGATGAACTTATAAGCTAGACATCCCATACTCCTCCATGCTTGCAAGCTAAAGGAAAGTTCATCATCATTCCTCACCTCTCTCGTAATCTCATGACGTTGTTCTTATAGCTTCGTTGGTCACTCTCGATCGGTCGCCCGGCCACAAAATTAGGGCTTAACAAAAGACGAACCTCAGTGTGTGAACTCCTAGATTAGTTTAGGGTTTGCTATTATCTCTGCCGGTAAGCTCTTCGATTCACTATAAATTGATATAATGTTTGTTTAGATTGGGTTGGGGATCTGCAATTCAAATATAGAATTTTTTTTATTGAATTTTGCTTTTGATAGGTTGTGTTCATAGGGATGCGGGGTTTATGTTCGAATCGGTTGTGGGGATTATCTTTGAAGGAGTCGAGGGCGAAATTGATATGTGTACGTTGGTAGTTGGTATTAAGATGGTGGTGAGATTGATTTTATGCACACCAAGTATCTATGTTTGGGTGTGAATGCTTAGCTTCCTAAATAATTCCATTGATCTGTTGAGAATACGATTTATCAAGTTTGAGCTTTAATCAAAATCTTTATCGATAAGCATGTTTCCCTTTAAGTGATTTGAAGTTCATAGAATAGTTGATTCATGAAATTGATATCCTACTGAGTTTCAATGATATGTTGCTCCTTTGGGTTTTAAATTCCTTTCAATGGTATTGTTATGCATTCGTAGTTGTCAACTTGATCACAGTAGCAAGTATCCTCTCTTGGATGTCTTATTCATGATATAAACTAGTCTTTGAGTACTTTATCGAAATTATTGAAGTGTACATGGCAGACATTGTCCTTCGTTTCGTCTAAATTTCTTCTTCTCGAGTTTGGTTGCAGGCATGATCCATATTTACTTGGTATATATCATTGAAAATATTTTATTGACTAATTGATCTATGTCAATCTTGTTTTACTGTAGTACTTGGTGATTCCAAAAATATTTATTTGGCTGCACTTGAGAGTTATTTTTTGATCTATTCCTGATGTCTAGTTGTGCCACACCTCATTCATATATTTGGTTCATATTAGAATCCTTATTCATCAGTATTTATATACTTGTTAAACCAAAACTGAAATCTAAACTATATTGGAACTTTTCAAATCATTCCCACCAAGTAGTTGTATTTTCATTCTCTTCTCGCAAAACCTGAGCAGCCTATCATGTTCATGCTTCTTGTTCTCTTTCTATCACTCTATGATATCTTTATCAAGTTCTATAACAAAAGAGACTCCTTGAGTTTAAATTCTTATGAAATCATAACCTTATCAAGCTCGTGTATTTGTACTGATATAGTTTACAAAGTTTATGAGTTACTGAATCTCTACTTCTTCAGCAAGTTGCTCAATATAAAGAATTATATCTTGGCAGACTTCACCTTATTTCAAGTTTATGTCTTGAAGTGTAGGAACTGTGAAATATGCAACAGTTGGTAGACATTGCTGTGTAGTGCAAAGGATCAGGGAGGGTAATTACACGTTGAAAAGGTAAGTTTATCTCTAATTCAGTTCCAAGTCTGAAACTATAAATGCAATGAGCTATTACATCTTTATAGAGAATCAAAAGATTTTAAAACTCCATTGGATTTTCCAGATGTAGCTTTTTGGCCTCACATGTATGTTGAACCTTGAAAAAGTTTGCAAGTATTTTTATGGGTATTCTTAATTTTTTTGTAGACAGGTAGGAAATATGGTCATAAAACTCTGCCTATGAGAAATTTTGTATAGTAATGTATTTTAATAAATTATGCATGTCCTAGAATCCTCGTCTATCTAAATAGTCTCGTTTGGTATAGCAGTCAAGTAGCCAAAATATATGAGGGAAATATTATGATATCACTTCCAAAAGTACTTTATGATATTTTTGAAGTGTCAACTAGTCAAAATATTTTAGGGAAGATTTCTGATATTATGTCCAAATAGAATGTGTAGCCCACAAATAAGCAAAAATCTCAAGTGTTTCGCTAAAGCTCTGTTATTTTCCCAGCATCTTATTTCTTTGATGATTACTCCTACAGTGGGGAGAGGGAGACAGCTGAATGTGTTGCAGATGTTATAGCTGATAATCGCTCTAAGTTGGTTCATCTACCATCTGCCATAGATCTTTATATACCATTGCCATTTAAAGGTTGTTTGACCTGTGATGGCAGGTAAAACGTTTGCTCAATTGCAGTTGATTATTTTCACATATTTTCCCACTTATGAACTTATAATAGTATTTTTATATCCAAAGTTTCAAACCATGCGGGCTATCACCTCAGAAACTAAGGAATCAAAAAACTCAATAATTATTAGTCTCCTACATATTTTAGGGTGTTGTAATGCGCCATAGTTACCGAGAGATAGCATGGTGTCTTCTCTAACTACTAATGTGGGTTTGCACACACCAGCATGTGTGATAGAGATAAACAGTGTTAACTTTTCAAGTGATTTAAAAGTGGATACCCAACCTTCTATAAAGATTACATGTGGATAAATCAACCGGTACATTGCAAGTGTTTTCTTGGTCTATGTTAGTTTTAATGACAATTCATTTAACTGTATATTAATTTATATTTGGTTTATGTGTTCTTTAAGTACAACTTACTAAAACTTTGTGTCTTCGATTTGGCAGGAAACACTGAAGTTTGAGTATGAAGGAAGTAACAGAGTACACCACTGCAGTTAGGAGGATTTTTTGCACTATAAAGTACACCACTATTGCAGTTGCTAATATTTGGTTTGATGTCTTTTTATGTTATAGCTTATAGGTCTATTTAGAACAAGTAATTCTATGTAAAATATGTTGGTTTTTGAAAATTAGAATGAATTTGAGATTTCTGAATCATGTTGTGTAAATGCTTTTGTTGAGACATTAAATTCCCATAAAATTGACATCCAAATCAAAATCAGACAACAGATAGTCCCATGGACTTTGATGTCTCTACGTCTTTCAAACAACATTTATATGTCGTGTTAAAGTAAAAGATCATATTGTATGTCATCTGAGATATATATCAAACGACAGATAAGTGTGTAAACATGAAATAATCCTGTAATAAATAATAGAACAACACGTGTACAAGATAAAATATTTGTATTGATGAATTTGCGGGTTACAATCTCTGTTGGTATTCTTTTACAAGAATTTCATTTGATTAGATCTCCGACGTCGATTTGATCCAAGGGTGACGAGCACTTAATCTTGAATCGAATTGTTGTAGTTTGGACTTCTTGTTGTGTTGACGATTTGTAGAAGTTGATTGACCAAGGGCCGTAGAGGTTTGTTCTTGATCAGACTTAGGCCACGAGAAGTGTCACGTGGTGCATGTTCTTCGACTTTGATTGGGAATGAATCGGCATGTGTGTTCGGTGCTTGTTGATTCTTCACGAGTTTGTTGAAGAACTTGGTAGAGGTTTTGATTTGTTGAAGACTTGAAGACAAAGGTTGATCAAGGGCAGTGGAGTCTTGATGTTGATCGGGTTTGATCCACGAGCAGTTTCACGTGGTGGTGTGTTCTTTGTCTTGAAGTTGGTGAAGATGTCGGTTATTTGGCAGCTTGGTGACTCTTCGGAGTTTGACAACTTCTAGGCTTAAGGTTGATGAAGAATCGGCTATTTGGCAGCTTGATGATTCTTCAGGAGCTTGACAACTTCTAAGTTCTTGGGAGTGAGTTTTCTCTCTCTGTGGTTCGCTGCCTGGTTCGCGTCCTCGTTTGCCTCTCTGGTTCGCTTCCTCCTTTGCCCCCTCCTCTTGTTATGAGATGGGGTATTTATAGTGTTAACATGCATCCACTTTTGGCATGTAATGAAGATACTGAATCAATGATATTTCTTTAACGGTGATAATCGAATCAGTGAATCTTGACTGATTGATTTACTTGCCAATCTTAACATAATCAAATCAATCAATCTTAATCGATTGATTTGGGGCCAAATCGCTTTGGATTGAATGTCCTGTTTTGACCAGGATCCTCAGTATGGGGCGGGCCATCTCGCGGACACTGAAGGAAGGTGCGCGGAATCTTGATTTCCAAGCAAGTGGAGATTTTCTGGTCCCACCTCACGGACGACTCAACTTCAACGTACATCTTCGCAAGCATGCAAACTCTACTGCCTAGCTCCTTCGCGAAGTCTCCTACGCGGAGCCATCTCGCCTCGCCTTCATTTACATCTAAGCGTGCGAAGTCATTTCGCCTCGCCTTCATATACATCTACGCGCGCGAAGTCATTTTGCCTCGCCTTCACGTACATCTACGCGCACGAAGTCATTTTACCTCGCTTTCATATACATCTACGCGCGCGAAGTCATTTCGCCTCCCCTTCATGTACATCTACGCGCATGAAGTCATTTCGCCTCGCCTTCATGTACATCTACGCGCGTGAAGTCATTTCGCCTCGCCTTCATGTACCTCTATGCGAAGTCCATTTTGCCTCGCCTTAATGTACCTCTACGCGAAGTCATTTTGCCTCGCCTTAATGTACCTCTACGCGAAGTCCATTTCGCCTTGCCTTAATGTACCTCTACGCAAAGTCCATTTCGCCTAACCTTAATGTACCTCTACGCGAAGTCCATTTCGCTTCGTCTTCACTTACCTCTAAGCGGAGTCCGCTATCTAGCTCGCCTGACGTCTTGCGAGCCATCACTTATAAACTCAATTATTTTGGGTATGTCCAACTTCTTTTAATTAATTTAATTTAATCGAGATCTGATCATCGATCGACACTTAATAATTGATTTTGATCGGGATTTAAGGTTTTGTTGTCGGCCGACCATTCCCATGTTGCCACATGTCAATTTCCGACGGCTTTCCAACTTTGTCGACTGATGAGCCACGTATGCAATTTGTCAGGTCTATGTGTTGCTTGAATTATTCAACGATTATTATTATCGTTCAATTTTATACGTCTACAAAGTGACGTTTGAATTGGTGTGAGACGACATACATTATATCTCATACGACAGATAAATGACTTTTGAATTGGTGTGAGACGACATACAATTGCTCACTTTTAGTATAAAAGTAATTTCAACTATATTTTTATGTCGTTATAGCCAATGTCTAATGATAAAAAATTAGAGTTTGTTACAAATCTATATGCACACAGACGATAGATGAGTTTATATTGTCTGTCGTATAATTATATCTATCAGATGACAGACATTGCCTGTCGTCTGAGAGCTTATCAGATTGCAGCTCGATAGACGACACGCAAAAAAATGATCAGACGACGGGCATTGCCGCTTGTCTGAAGGCAAAATTAACGTAGTGATAACTCATATTGAGACTTGATCAGTTGCTTGGATCAGTTGGATAGTGTGGCAATCACATGTTGTTAAAGAGCTGTTCTTAGTTTATTGGCATAAGGTTTTGATATCTTGGGTTTGGTCAGTTTTTAATTTAGACTAAAACTTAATAATATGGTTTTGGTCTGTTTAAGAATTTGGTTATGTGAATATCAGTCGGATGTACTTTCTGGAATGATCGAGGAAACCTTGATATGAACTGACTTGAATACTTAGGTTGAATTGTTGCGCATTACTAATGGTGACGAATGATGATAGTAGTACTAGAATTCCAAAACTGAAAGGCTAGCTTTTTTGCATCTTAGATGGATATGTATAATTGTATATCTAGCTGTATTTCCCCATGATAGCACGTATTCTTGATTAATTTTTGTGCATTCTTTGTGGGAGTGATATTGTTTGATCCCAATTGGGTGTGTCATTTACAGGAAGAAAATGTGGAGCAAGATGCACTTACTGTATCACTCTACCAGATGGATTTGGACATGACTCAATTCTTGTTGAGATCTTATCTTCGAATTTGGCTACAGAAGGTGGGGCTGCCTGCTCTCTTGTTGTGTTTCTGTGTGTTTCTCATTTTGCATTAGTCTTCATTTTGTGTGTGTGCTTGATAATCATTTGCTAAAAACAAAGTCGTTTAGACAATTCTGGCTTGCTGTGATGGTTATAAGCAGTAGTAATTGCATAAATGCTGCGGAAACATCTTGTACAGGTTTAGATGTTGGTCTTTCTTGTTATTTACTTTCGAGTGACTTTCTTTTGCAGATTGAGAAATACATCTTTCACATCTTAGCCGCTGCTGAACTCTACAACCGTCTCTCTAAACAGGAGAAGGCGTTTGCAAAAATGTGAGGACTCTTGCTGCTTTATTAGTTTGTATTCTTTTGGTGAAAGCTTATGCTTGAGGTTCATTGTGGTATGGTGTTTCTTTGGTAATAGGTGACTTGTTGATTTGGAGAAGCATCTTGAAGAGAGTGTTCTGTCAAAATGGCCTAATAACTACCAGTCTATATTCAAGCAATCCATGATCAGTGAAGAGAATGACATGGCTACTCGCAATACCTTCTTTCCATGTTTCATGCATCTTTGTGTTTTCTGTTATGCATGTGTGTGTGTGTGTGTGATTTGGTATCTATCAGCTTCATTTTCTATAGATATTGCGGTCAGTGCTTTAGTCAATGCTTAGATTCTTTTTGCTCTTTTCTTAGACTTTACTTTATAGACTTGATTTATGAACAGTTCAGGATATCCATGTTACTTCAGATCCAACTTATTTGGTAACTATTATAATCAATTGGTGGTGGACATTGTGCCGAGGAAAAATCTGGCACAATTGATACTGTTGCATTAGCTTGAGTGAGAGGGAAACCAGTTACAAACTACTGCATGGGACAAGATATATGCAGTAAAGCCTTGTTTCTACCTGTTCATCCATCCAACCATACCTAGACTGATCTTATTTCAATGCCTTTGGTTTGCATTCCTAACTTTATCAGAGGAACATTGCATGAGTCGTTTGAAATCTTTGTATGCCCAACTCATGTGAGAACACTGAGTTTATATTCTGTTGGCATCTGGAATAGATAGTCTTTTCTTTAAAGTCAGTCACAGTGCTGAACTACCACCATACACCTCATTGCAGAATTGATATGACTTTTTCTGTAAAGCATATAGTTGAAACTCTTACAGATTCGGCTTCTGAATTTTGATACATGATACATTATCCTTTATCTTTGGCTTACAGTGGCAAAACTTCAATTAGACATGTTTGTTGTATGGAAAACAAATCACTATCTTGGACCTATCCAGCTTGAGGACAATGAAGATGAAATCAGATAACAGGCGAGTGATGAATCATAAACTTATACTTCTGTTTTGGCCCACGTCCTCAGCGAGGGGTGATGAGGGAACAAATGTAAAAAATGGTGTGTGCGGGGCGTGCCACCTCACGGATGAGGAAAGAGAACGGTGCGCGTCCTGACTTCTTGACCAGGCGAATGAGGGCTCCGGTGTCACCTGATGAGGAAATATTTCCGAGCTTACTCTTCTTAATCACCTGTCGATCGATACTCACTGTGAGAGCGAGCAGAGCAACAATTGGGAAATCGGAGACGAGTCCTGACGGGCTCCGGGATCTAAAGCGGGATGCGCTTAGAACGTTAGGGTTTCGAGAAGACTCGAAGGTTTTGACTGTGTACGTCTGTTTGAGAGAGATTTGTTGATTGATTGATTGTGTGTCCTTCTGCAAGCTGTAAAGCTTCTTTATATACTCATCCGTAAGCAACTCGTAGAGACTCACTCACAATCCAATGCGGACTCTGCAATTAGAATCCCACAAGGATACGTTTAACTCGCCAGTCGTACGCTCCATGCAACACGTGTCAAACCTATCTCGCTTAGGTTTCGTTCCCTGCCTCGCTGCATTTCATTTGTCGTGTAGTAAGCGAACTTAAACACTAAGCGACCTTATCCAGAGGGTGTTATTAGTCATTTCCATCCCATCCTCGCAAGAACTATAGAGTCCCATGCGAACTGGAGATAAGGATCCCGCGTAGACACCGAATCTCGCAAGGTATCAGAATCCTCTGGATAAAAGCCATGTCACGTGCTGCCAAACCTCGCTACCCTTGATGGGCTAAAAAGGCCACAGGCATTGGCCCAAATGATATCCAAGTCTTTCTCAAGTCTTGGACCGAAAATGCCCACTGGGCTCAAACATTGCCCCCTAGGCCTTGAGCTTAATCCGTTTCGCAACGGATAAGCGAAAAGGCCTATTTAAGCTTTTTTTTTATGGGAACTCGTATTTCAAAAGGTGCTGACGCTTCGGCGCTATCGCTTCCCTTCATCATTACGGCTTTTCGAATTTTGAAACGCGCTGACGTTTCGGTCGTCATTGCGTCTTTTCGTTGCGACCATTGATTGAAAGGGACGTTACGGTTCGTCTCCTTTATAAACCTCGACGCGGGTCCCCACATCTTACCATCGCTTTCAAAACAATCTCCGCCTTCTGCAAACAAACAAACTCCAGCACCAAACAAAAACTTTAACCAGAAACCATGCCTCCCAAACCCTTTGCCAACGACCCGAACCTGAACCTTACGGCGGCGACCTCTTGGTCGACCAGCCTTGCTCGCCGTTTCGCCACCAACCCGCCTCAAGGAGCACCAATCTATGTCCTCGACACAGGGGCGGCTCTGCTTGGCCCGACTCCTTCAAGGCCCCTGTCCGACGCCGACCTTAACCATTACAACTCTTCCGTGCGTCGGCCAATCTTGGCCCAACGGCGCGAACCGGGAAACTTTTCCACCTGGCAAGCCCGCTCTCATGTAAATGTCCGGGTCGGGGAGTGGCCCAGCGCCACCGCGGAGGAGCGAACATGGTACGAGGAGCGCCTCCAGACCGATCAGACGATCTGGGAAGCCACTGGCATCCATGAGGCCATTGCCTTGAGTTTCTCGCTGCCCTCTCACACCGACCGAGCGCCTATCGCTGCCATGGCCTGTCTGTGGAACAGCGCCACAAACACCTTCGACTTCCCTTTCGGGCAGATGGGCATTACTCTGCTGGACATCCTCGCCATTACTGGGTTGCCAATCCACGCCAAGCCGTATGTGCCAGGCGACTTTGCGTCGACCGAGTTCACATACGCCTGCAATTTGGGAGCCCGCCGCGCCCTGAGAATTTCATACGGGGCATGGCGGAAATTTTACATGGGCCACGCGGAGCCGCATGAAGGAGGCATCGCTTTCTTGGAGTACTGGCTTGACAAGTTTGTCTTCTGCGGCAGCGCTCACAAACCAACCGGGAGATGGACCAAGTTGGCCGAAGCGCTGTACAATGGGGTTGAAGTCGGGTTAGGGCAACCTGTATTAGGCGCACTCTACCGGACTCTGCATCTGCTGTCGCTGAAGCCTTTCCACCTTTCTGGCGGCCCTCTGTGGATCCTGGACCTGTGGACGCAGCTGTACTTTTCGCTCTTCCGGCGAGCCCCGGTGGAATTCCTGCCTGAAGATCGGCTGCTTGGCTTTGCGGTGTGCAGGAATGACGCGAATCGGACCCCTCTGTCCTTCTTCGCTAGCCTGTCCATCCTTTACAACCACATCGAGCCACCTCCGACTATAGATATGATGGTTCGCCGGCGCCACCCTGAGGTCCTATCGACGGGTTTCTTCCCCCGCCAAGACTCTGACAACGATGCGAGGACTGCCTTCGTAAGAGCAACCTCATGCTGCGACCTCCAGCTCGCCGAGGATGAGCAAGGCTTCGAGCTGTATGCCCCCAACCACTTCGCGAGGCAACTTGGTTTTCATCAAGGGATTCCTTACCCGCTTCTACATTCGGTCAACAAGTACACCTCGTGGAGGAAAATTGGCGAGTCTGACCGGGTCACCCCGCTGCAGAATATCTACCCTCTTTCTCCCAACCTGCTGGAGATCGAGCCTTCGCTGGGTGCTGACCCCGCTTACCTCGCTTGGTGGCGGTCTTTGTCTGACAACCATTGGGAGTTCCCAGACGACGCAGTCTTCGCTGCCGTCTTTCATCCTCTTTACGATACTTTGGGCGAATCAGACCGCACCATCCTCGATGGCCAACGCGACCATGCGGAAAGGAGTTCAGGGGCTGCGACAAGAACTAGGCTCGCGCCTCCGCCAGTTCCTACTGTTCGCCGCCCGACGGGGATCGTCATTCGAGAACGCGATCCCACACCTTCGGTATGTCACTAACCGTGTAAATTTTGAACTTCTTTTGACATATTGATAAAATGCTCTTCTCTAATCCTCTTCTTCTTTTCTCAGTCTGCCCCCCGCCGGAGAAACGTTGACAGGTCCGAAGTTGCCAGAGGAAAGGCACCTGTTCGAAGGGAGACTGTGGCGGGCCACGACAGTGAGACTGCTCCTGTCGTTCCTCGGCCAACGAGCGGCGAGAGCTCGCGGAAGCGTCCTATCGAGGACGAAGAGGACTTGCTGGAGGATGTGCAGTACCAGCGAGAGTATGGCTTGGTAAGCGACCCGGTAAGCGGACCACTTTGAATTAAATTTTCCTAAGCCAGTCAACAAACTCGCTAACTTTGCTTTTGACAGGTTCGCCGCACTCGACCTCGCCTCGCTGTTGTTGAGGAGGCGCCCGAGATAACGGAAGTCCCATCTCCAGAACCATTCAACGTGGACTTGGCCCTCCAGAGGGTTACTGAGGCAAGCGCGGAGATGGAATTCGAGGTAACTGCCGAAGCCGGCGAAGAGATGGTCATTGAGGAATTTGCTGTGGCAGGCGCGGAAACGGTTGCCGAAGAATCTGCTGAATCCAGCGAGGAGGTGATCTTCGAAGAGACTGTCGAAGCGGCTACGGAGGAGACTATCACGGTCATCGAGGGAGCTGGCAAGGCTAGTGAGGAAGTCATACAACCTTCCTCTCCAAACGCCGCTTCTGGCGAAGCTGGTCCAATCCTAGAACCATCCTTGGCTCCGATTGAAAATGCAGCTCTCGACCAGTCCAACCAAGTCTCTGACCCTACTGCCCCCTTGGCGACTCCGCCCGAAGGCCTCCAACTGATACTTTGGGCTCCTCCTCTGCGATTGGGCTGTGCGGGTCATACCGGTGAAGTGCCTCCGGCGGTCCCAACAAAGGATCCTACTGCCCCCTTGGTGGAGACAGAGACAGCTCGTGGCACTCCGCCACCCTCTCCAGAAATTGAAGCGGCTGCCGAAGTTGAGCCAGTCACTCCGGTCCCAACAAGGAAACCTGGCGAGGAGTCTTCTTCCTTCAGTACCCGGGCCGCTCGTCTTTGGGCCCGAACTACTCCGCCTACTGATCCAGAACCCATCCGCCTAGCTCGGTCTTTCCTTCATGGGTTGTTTCATCACGGCTCTCGCCCGAACGTCTTTGACTTGGTAGGGCGTATTCGCGAGGCCCATGAAGCTCTAGATCGACATCTCGCTGGCGGCAATCCTGTTCTGGACCAAGCGCTGGAGTTGGCCGATGCTGTCGAGTCGCAGGCTCGCCGAGTTTTGGATATCGGTGCTCAATCGGCCTTCCGTGAGCAAGCTCGCCGCAACTTGGACAACCAGATGGCGAACCTCTTGGCCGAGCTTGGTGAAGCTGGCATTCCTGGAGCGTCTTCAGAGAATCCAAGTGCTGGCCATGCTCGGCGAGTGGAAGCCTTGGAGGCTCAGATAGCAGAGCTGCAGGCTCAGCTTGTTCGGGCTCGCCAAGACTTGGCCCGCGCCTTGGAAGTGGAAGCTCGTTTGCAGGCCGCGGAGGAGGCCCAGGAGGCTTTGGACTCGGCCGTGGCCGCTGCTGAAGAAGTTCAAGCCCAAGCCTATGAAGAAGAAATAGCCTTAGAAGGCATGCTCTTAGATTTGTATAGGGTTTGTAGGCGTGCGTAGGTTTAACTGTATTTGCCCCCTTATGTACGAACTTTAATGATAATATCAAAGTTGAAATTTTCCCGCTCTTTGCCAACTGTTCTGTAATAACTGTCGGGGAAAAAATCCTTTTCCGAGATTCAGCGACGGTTTCCAATGTAACTACTCGCTCGGAACGCGGGCAATCATTATTGAAAAACGCGTCTGACCTTATCTCCAAAGCCCGTATCTCGGAGCAAATATTGCATGGGGGACAACTGTCAAACGCACAATCGCCCCTTCCGCCTATAAAAAGAAACGCTTGGCCGGGGTGAAGTATCAGTGAAGTCTCTGCCCCCTCACCATGATTTCTTATTCCCTTCTGTTCATCCTTCTGTCCCTGCTTAGAGCAAAGCCCTCAACCATATATTCCCCTTCTTTGCTGATTCTGAAAATCTACTCTCAGGCCTAGAGTGATTCTGAGAATCTACTCTCAGGCCAAGCCTTTGTTCGGCCTGACCGAAGGTCGGGTACCCTCTGCCTTGCGCCTGCTGTTCTATCAGTGCGTCTGGCTCTGCCGGCCCTTCAAACGGAAGACTGGTGGTAGCATGAGGGATCCTGACCCGCTGGACCTGTAGCTTCTCAACACTTTCTGTTGGGTCCAGGCCGGCGTCAGGGTTTTGGCTGGGCTAAAGCTGCGAGGCGTTCGTCAACTTTGAGCGAAGGACGCCGCGGCAGACTTCTCTTTAGCCAAGCGAGCCGGGACGAGGCTCCAGTATCTGTAGATCTATGCTTTTTTGAAATGTAAACATAGTCTAATTTACCTTTTCTGATCAATGTAATTGCTTTGGCCGCAAAGCCATAATTCGAAACATGTATTGAACAAAGTCAAAAAGGGCAAAAATAAATGAATTTATTTTTTAGGCCTCTGGAATAGGCCCCAATCTTGTACTAGTCTTTGTGTTTAGACTTTGCACGTTTACAGAGAATAAAGAAAACAATAGAACTTTTTAGGGCCTCTGGAATAGGCCCCAATCTAATACAGGCCTTTTTAGGCTGGTACGTTACAATGTATTCTATTAGTCTTCTGTCCCGAGTTGCCCCCTAGTGTTAGGCGGCGGAGCGAGTACGCGATGGCGCGTAGCACTATTGACTGTGGTGGCGGGATCTGGTGGAGGTGTAGGATCCTCGCGTTCCCAGACCCCCGCAATGTGGCGCTTGAGGAAGCGGCCATTAATAGGGTTGCGATGAATAGTACCGTCCAAGTCGCGCAAGTGGTACGCCCCCTTAGGAAGTATTCGGTGAATAATAAAGGGTCCATCCCAGCGAGCGGACCACTTGCCCCGACCATCTGTTTTGTCCCCAAGCGGGAGGACTGCTCGCCACACCTTCTGGCCCTCAGCATAGCTCTGCCCGCGCGTGATT
This sequence comes from Fragaria x ananassa, assembly GCA_034370585.1. Lineage (NCBI taxonomy): Eukaryota > Viridiplantae > Streptophyta > Magnoliopsida > Rosales > Rosaceae > Fragaria > Fragaria x ananassa. Next base: position 22,049,363 of record CP139762.1, on the reverse strand, counting down.
TTATCATAGGAGCGGGCGATGCGCTGTTTCTCCAGGACAAGGTTGTTGAAGGCGGCGACACGATGCTCGTCTAAATCTTCGAGCTCCTGCCACATGGCTTGGACGTAATCCTCGCCAAGTAGTTGATGCTGTTCCTGGACGCGGAGCGAAGCGATATTGATCTCAAGGGGAAGGACGGCGTCGTGACCGTACATGAGAGCGTACGGTGTGGTATCCGTTGGGCCTCGCTTGGAGGTGCGGTAGGCCCACAAAGTGTGGTAGAGTTCCTGGTGCCAAACGCGAGGGTTCAACTCCAACATCTTGCGGAGGATGCCAAGGATGACCTTATTACTAGCCTCCGCTTGGCCATTGGACTGTGCATAGTATGGCGTGGAGTGTAGAAGCTTGATGCCGTAATCGTTTAAGTACGTAACAACGGAATCGGCCATGAAAGCTGCCCCCCTGTCCGTAACGATGCACTCCGGGATACCAAAGCGTGAGATGATGTTGCGGAAAATGAAGTTGCGCACCGAGTTAGCAGAGGCGACTTTGAGTGGTTCGGCCTCGACCCATTTGGTAAAGAAGTCGGTGGCAACGATAATGAACTTGTGCTGCTCAGAGGAATGGGGATGAATGATGCCCACGAAATCCATTGCCCATCCGCGACACGGCCAAGGTTTGATGATAGGCTGCAATGGGATGTTAGGAATATGTTGCACTGGTCCGTGAGCTTGGCAGTCTTGGCAACCTCTGGCGAAGGCAATACAGTCTTTCAGCATTGTTGGCCAGTAGTATCCATGGCGGCGGATCAGCCATCGCATTTTGGGCCCGGCCTGGTGTGAGCCGCAAACTCCGCAATGGACTTCGCGCATGAGACGTTTAGCTTCGTTTCCGTATACACAGCGGAAGTCGTTGCCGTCTTCCCCACGCCGCCGGAGTTCGCCATTGCGTAGTACAAAGTTTAAGGCGAGGAAGCGGATTTGCCTGGAATGAGCAGCATCGTTGGGGTTCTGGAGGTAGGCGATGAATGGTAGCCGCCAATCCTCGTCGATGGGGTCCAAGGCTGCAACTTCTGGGATGGCGTCCCAAAATTGCCCCCTGGCGATGAAAGAGGGAAGAGTGCGGCGTTCGACCTTGAGCAGGCGTTCGCGCACTCCGTCTCTCAGGCTAAGGCTAGACGCTATCTGGGCGAGCTCGTTGGCAGCGAAGTTAAATTCACGTGGTATGTGTTCGATGTACACGTCGTCGAATCGATCCAGTACCTCGAATGCCTTGCGCAAGTATGGTTCAATTGACAAGCTTAAACATTTGAACTTTTCCACAAGCTGGTTAACGACCAACAAAGAATCACCAAAGATTTGGACCTCGCGGACTCCTAAGTCCAACAAGATTTCTAAGCCGATGATTAGTGCTTCGTACTCGGCCTGGTTGTTGGTGCATTTGAAGTCGAGCTGGAACGAATAGGAGAAGCGATCTCCAGCGGGATTAGTGATGGCTATCCCGGCTCCGGCTGCTATGTCAGTCCGTGAACCATCGAAGTACAGGGTCCAGGGGGCGAGTGTCACTGTGGCGAAGTCCAACTCGCGAAACGCTGTGAGCTCTGATGGTGGGTGGTGGGCAAGAAAATCCGCTATTGCCTGTCCTTTTACTGCCTTTTGCGGAACATATTGCAACGAGAATTCAGACATGGCGAGGATCCACTTGCCGATGCGTCCCCGCAGGATAGGGCGAGAAAGCATGTATTTGACCAGGTCGGATTGAGCGATGACGACCGTGGTAAAGGCAAGCATGTAATGGCGCAGCTTGCATCCTGCAAAGTAGAGGGCGAGACATAACTTCTCCATGGGCGAGTAACGTGTCTCACAGTCCGTTAAAACCCTGCTGAGGTAATAGACGGCATGTTCTACCCCGTTCTCATCATCCTGGGCCAGGAGTCCACCGATGGATAGATCGGCGGCGGCGATATAAAGTTTGAGCGGGGCGCCGTCGTGAGGCGGGATTAGGACAGGTGGGTTCGTAAGGTAGTCCTTGATTCGATCAAAGGCCTGTTGATGTTGTGGTTCCCATACGAACTCGGTTGCCCCCTGGAGCTTAAGTAAAGGGGAAAAGGGTTGGACCTTCCCTGCCGCGTTTGATATGAAGCGGCGGAGAAAGTTGATTCGCCCTAGTAGCTGTTGTAGCTCCTTCTTGGTAGTGGGAGGCGAAGCGGTGATGACCGCCTGTGCTTTGTCCTTTGGGATCTCGATGCCTCTTTGATGTACGAGGAAGCCAAGGAAATCACCGGCCTCTGCAAAGAAAACGCACTTGGCGGGATTCATCTTGAGGTTATGTCTGCGCATCCGTGTGAACACCTGCCGGAGGTCTTCCACGTGGGTTGCTCGCGATTTGGTTTTGACTACCACATCGTCGATGTAGACTTCAATCAACTTGCCCAAGATGTCGTGGAAGATGAGATTCATGGCGCGCTGGTACGTTGCCCCCGCGTTCTTAAGGCCGAAGGGCATGACAACATACTCGAACGCGCCAGCGAAACCAGGGCAACGGAAGGCGGTTTTGTGTCGATCCTCCTCGGCGACGGGGATCTGGTGGTACCCGGCCGTGCCGTCCATAAAGGATAACACCTCATGCCCTGCGGCGGCATCAATAAGTAGGTCAGCCACAGGCATGGGGTATATGTCCTTTGGTGTTGCGTTGTTTAGATCTCGGTAATCAACACAGACACGCATCTTGCCATTTTTCTTGCGGACGGGGACGACGTTCGACAACCACTCGTTATATTTGGCTACGCGAATGATTCCCGATCGGTGCATGCTTTCGATCTCTTCTTTAACCACGATCTGGGTTTCAGTTCGCATGAAGCGGCCGTCCTGCCGAACTGGGCGCCGGTCGGGATAGGTTGGCAACCGGTGGCAGACCAAGTCTGGGGACAAGCCTGGCATATCTTCGTACTTGTCGGCGAAGCAATCCCTGTATTCGCGTAATAGGTCAAGGAGGGCTTCCTTTTCTTCCTCCGCCAACTTTGCACTGATGGAAATAAGTAAGGGCTTTTCTGCAGTCCCTACATCAACTTGTAAAGTGGGGTCGCGGACTTGAGGTGGAGTGTCGTCCAAGGCAGCAGGAGCTAACTGAATAACTTCTTCCTTGGTATCGGAATAATCCACCGCTTCATCGACATATTCCATAGTCGCGACCTTGTCGTAGGCTTCGCGTTCTGCCCAGTACGAAAGGAGTCTTTCGCACAAGGACTCGCCAGCCTCGCGTGCCTCCTCGGAAAGGGCACTATCCATCGAAATGGGGTGTGAGAGTCGCGATGGTGTGAGGACGTTGCAGATCGTCCTTCGCCTGGGTAAGTCCCCATCGCGTTAAATTGGAGGCCGTTACTCCGTATGGGCGGCCCTTGTGATCGACGCCTTGAACATCCAACGGGCCCAAGTCTGTATTATAGTATCGGGCATCGTTGAGGTTGGCGGAAATGGAGAAAGGCCGCGGGTCGGCCTTGATGATGACTGACTCGCGTTTCTCGGTGTCCCAGATCATGAGTTCTTGGTGCATGGAGGAAGGCACGCAAAAACTCCTGTGGATCCAGTCGCGGCCGAGGATCATGCTGTAAGAGGAAACGCACTCGGCAACGAAAAAGGTATAAACCCGCGATGCTGGCCCGACCTTGACCCGTAGAAACAACAAACCTAGGGTCCTGGACACCTGTCCTGTAAAGTTTTTCACCGTTAAGGACGTTGTCTGGATCATTGAGCGCGGGATGTCGAGGAGCCCCATGGTGCGGGTTGTGACGACATTAACCGCGGCACCGGTGTCGATCATGACCTTGTTGATCAGTTTCCCTTGGACCTCTGCTGTGATATACAGTGGTCGCATGTGGGTGGCCATGTCCAGGGTTGGCGTAGAAAAGGTCATGGTTGGCCTTGGTGCGAAGCTACTCGAACTTTCTTCTTGCGGAGTGCCATCGGCTGGGGCCAGTACTGGGCCCATTTCGCTGCTGCACGGCGGGGGTATGCTGTCATCCTCGCTGACGATGGTGATGTCCGCCGCACTGCAGGTTGTGTTTGGTGGAAGGGCGTATCGTTCCGAAATGAAGAACACCATCCCGACCTGAAACGAGAATTGTTCGGAGACTGGGACCAGAGGTGTGTCAATGATCCCATGTTCCCCTTCGAGAACTGCAAAGGCGTCTGCTTCTCGGCTGAACCCTTCCTCAGCTTCCCAACCAGAGATCTCTATCATATTGCAGGTGAATGACTCAGCCTGCTCTTCGTCTTGCTCTTCCTCTAGGTTGAGCCGAGGTTCTGAATGTGCCTCGTCGGCTTCCTCATTCTCGCGGAAACGTTGGGCCATTTGCTCGGCGAGGTTAGGACTGGAGGGTGCCGGTGTCTCTGCTGGTGGCTCTGAAACCTCAGGTTGCCTCGGGCGCCATACTGCCTTGGTCGGTAGCGGTTGGTCCCTGGTTGGTTGCTTGGCTGCGGCCGCAGGAGCTTTACCATTGTCTTCTTTTCCTAACTGCTGCAGGGCAGATACTCGGGGAACCATCCTAGTCTCGGGTTCCGGGGTACGCCGTGGCCGAGGCTGTTGTGGCGATGGTGGCTCCCTTCTGGCGTCAGCCTCTGGATTTTGACGGTCTTGTCGTCGTGAGGGCTGAGGCGGCTCACGTTTAGACTCTGAGTCCGGAGTCATGAACAACTTTCGCCTAGGGCCGGTAGGTGGAGCCTTGCCTTGATCGGGTTCCGGTGACGGCCTACGTCTGGAAGGCTGCTGATCCCTCCTCCTGGTAGGCTCCGGTGATGGATTGGGCCTAGCAGGCTGTGGATCCCGTCTCCTGTCAGGCACGGGTGATGGATTGGGCCTAGCAGGCTGTGGATCCCTCCTCCTGTCAGGCACGGGTGACGGCCTGCGTCTGGAAGGCTGCTGGTCTCTTCTCCTTTCAGGTGCTGGGGATGGCCTGCGTCTAGGAGGCTGCGGATCCCTTCTTTGTTCAGGTGGTGGTGATTGCCTGCGCCTGGGAGGTTGCGAATCCGGCTTTGGTGGAACCGTGAGTCGGCAGAAAACGTTTGGCTTGGGCGCAGGATCGTCACTGAACTGCTCGCAGATCCTTGGAGGTGCGACTGGCGGCATTTGAAGGACTGCGCGCAGACCTTCTGCTTCCCGCCACATCCGCTCAGGCGTCTGTGCGAGCTGCGAGGGGCGTATAGCGCCCTCGTCGACAGCCCGTAAGGCGCGTAGGATGCTGCCGTACCGCTTCTGGAGCTTGCGCTTCTTGGACTTGCTGATGGTCACCGCTTTGCCCCCTTGCTGCGTGTACCAGACCCCTTCCTTGATCGCTGATTTAGACGTCGGGGGAATGTAAGGGTTGGTTAAGACGCCGTCACGAGGGCTTGGGGCGCCGCTGCTGTGACTTCCACTGCTGGATTCTGACATGTCCATCTCGCTGGCGGCAGGGGATGGAGGTATTGCGGCTGCCCAATGTGCGGCAACGTATGTCTCGAGACGCGCTATCCTTTTCTCCAGCTCTTCGCGAGTCCTGGGGCTCGTAGGCTGGGAGCCTTTGGTGGGAGACGGTCTATCGTCCCTCATGATTGCTTTGCCCTTATCCTTGTAGGAGGGGCGGTCTGGTTCGAGTCTTGCGACCAACTGTCGGGCTGGGTCGGCTGTGCTCCTCGTCTGGTTGTCCGGGAGCATGTAGTTGTTCGCCGGCCGTTTGCGGTTTCGGCCTGGCGGATCGGATGGTCCTGCATTTGGTGACAGGTCTAGTGTGATCATTCGCTGGCCGACGCGAGGCCAAGCGAAACCAGCAGTTGCGATTGTAAAGCCGCCCTCGTCCTTGAAGCAGATGTATCCAAGGTCAAGCCAGTCTTGGATCTGGTCTCGGAGCTGGCGACATTCGCAGGTCCTGTGCCCCCAACTGTCATGGAAACTGCAATGGACGCGTCCGTCCCTATACTCGCTGTATGGCAAGGAGCGGAGTGTGACGAGTCCAGCCTCTCTGAGATCTTCTAAGACCTCGTGTGCCAGACTTTCATTGTAGGTGTACTGGCGGCGCGGCTGGCGGGTATTATCGTCTCCTTCCTCGCGGCCCCTTTTAGGCGCGCGACGTCGCTCGTCGTCCTGGGCTTGGTCAGCCCAGTTGACCTCGACCATGCCTACTTCCGTCGGGAAAGGGTCTACATCAACCAATGAGGCCGTGCTACCCGGTGCCTTCATCCTCAGCTCGCCTGAGTTTAACCAGGTCTGTAGCTGGTCTCGGAGCTTGACACAATCTTTGGTGTCATGATTGTACACATTGTGGAAGGCACAGTATTTTTTGTCCTTCAGCTCCTCCTTAGGCGGAATTTTGTGGTCCAGGCGCACGTACTTCGCCTCGATTAGGTCATTGAAGACCAAATGGGCGTTCTTGGCGTCGTAAGTGTACGACTCGTATTCTGGTTTGGTCCAGGCAAAGGACTGGATGGTGATCGGTTCGCGGGTCATCTTCAGGTTCTTCAGTTTGTGAGCCACTTGCTTGCCGGTCAGCTCTACCGCGCCAATGTCGTCCAAGTCCTGATCTGCATGGGCTGGCTCCGGCCTTTGATAGTAGGGATCGTGAGCAGGGGTTTGCATGCTGAGTGCCCCCACGATCCGGTTCTTCCCTGGCACATAGGTTCCTTTGGAAGCGTTGGCCTTATCGTCCAGTTCGTTCAGGATGAGCTCGTAGCTGCCAACCTTGTTGATTAGGTCACCCATGGAACTGAAACGCTCTCCATGGTGCTTCAGCCGCTGGCGGTGCTCCAGACCCCGGATAGCCAATTTGATGGCTTCCTGCTCAGGCAGCAGGTAATCGCATTTGGCCTGCTGGATCTTGAAGCGCTGGAGGAAAGACACTCCGGACTCCATGATCTGCTGGCTCATCTGCGTGAGGGAGTCGAGGCCGACTTCGGGCTCAATTGTGCCGTATGTCTCCCGGAAGAGACGTTCCATGGTGGGCCAGTCTGGAATTGACCCCGGCTTCAGTCTGGAATACCAGGTGAAAGCGGCTCCGGACAGAGAAGTCCCGAAGAGCTTGAGCTTCAGCATATCATCATTCCCGTATTGGCCGCATTGGACCTTGAAACGGGCCATGTGAGTTGCTGCGTCTTCCCTTGTCTCCCCAGAAAATGTGGTGAAGACGATGTTCTTGAACCCGTGGGGGAAGGGGTACTGTGCCACGCTATCTGGATAGGGGTCACGGTAGTGCAAGCTAGCATCACCCTTTCCGGTGTGCTCCTTGACAATGCTTGAGATAAGTTGGCGCCAGTCGGCCGCCGTTACTGGTGCAGAATCTGCCCCCTGGTCATGGCCATGCCATGCGGAGAAACTAGGGGCCTGTCCGACGTTCTTATGAGTCGAACTGGAATAAGCCACGATCGGGTCGTCTGGTGTCCCCATTCCTTGCGGCGCAAGAGCATCGGTGCCCTTGAGTGTGGTCTTAGGGCTGCATGGCGAGGGTAGACGGGGTGGTGTCCTTGATGAGCTGGCCCCCAATGTGAATTGGGGAGCCTTCTGGGCCCCGACCCTCGGGTTTGCCCTAGGACGCTCATTTGGCGGGATATACCTCGAGCCCTCCGCTGCGCTTGAACTGGTGGAGTTCAGAGCGTGATTCTTCGGCGCTTGGGCCCGAATCCAGTCTTCCATCTGCAGGACCCTTGTACTCAGGGTATCATGGCGCTCTTTGTAGTCTTCGAGCTTTTCCATGCTGTTCTTGCTCCCGAAGAAGGAAGCGTCCTGCTGTTGCTGCAGCTTGATGTCATGGTCGTTCAGACGATGGGTTTGGGCTTCTAGGGCCTTTGTAAAGGCCACCTTGCTCTGATCCAGTTCAGTCTGGATCCTTTGCAGAGAGCCGGTCATTATGTCCTTGTCCTCCCTGATTGTGCCAACCACATAGTTGAATTCCTCGCTGAGCTTGGCGTGGTTTTCCTGGTTTGCGAGCCAGATTTCCTTGTCCTTAGCGACCTGCACAGAGAGGTCCTGGACAATTTGCTGAGTTTCTTCAGCCTTCAAGCCGCACTCTCTTCTGAGCGCGCCGATCTCATTCTTGAAATCGCTCCTTAGTTCTTCGAACATTCTGCGGACCTCCTCTGTGGACAGAGCAGGTCCCGCCTCTGGGATCGGTTGTGAGTTTGCCATTGTGGACTTAGTAAGGTCGGGGTTGCCGAACCGATTGAGAATCTCTTCTTTAGCGAGAGATCTGCAAGCCGCGCTGTTATGGGGCTTGTATTGTGGAGCCTTATGTTTCAAACAAGAAAGCGAAGGTCTCCGGTATGGGGAGTCGTCGAACTTCCTAATGATTGCTGGAAAAATAAACTCCCGGTCCCACTGGGCGTGCCAATGTTTTGGCCCACGTCCTCAGCGAGGGGTGATGAGGGAACAAATGTAAAAAATGGTGTGTGCGGGGCGTGCCACCTCACGGATGAGGAAAGAGAACGGTGCGCGTCCTGACTTCTTGACCAGGCGAATGAGGGCTCCGGTGTCACCTGATGAGGAAATATTTCCGAGCTTACTCTTCTTAATCACCTGTCGATCGATACTCACTGTGAGAGCGAGCAGAGCAACAATTGGGAAATCGGAGACGAGTCCTGACGGGCTCCGGGATCTAAAGCGGGATGCGCTTAGAACGTTAGGGTTTCGAGAAGACTCGAAGGTTTTGACTGTGTACGTCTGTTTGAGAGAGATTTGTTGATTGATTGATTGTGTGTCCTTCTGCAAGCTGTAAAGCTTCTTTATATACTCATCCGTAAGCAACTCGTAGAGACTCACTCACAATCCAATGCGGACTCTGCAATTAGAATCCCACAAGGATACGTTTAACTCGCCAGTCGTACGCTCCATGCAACACGTGTCAAACCTATCTCGCTTAGGTTTCGTTCCCTGCCTCGCTGCATTTCATTTGTCGTGTAGTAAGCGAACTTAAACACTAAGCGACCTTATCCAGAGGGTGTTATTAGTCATTTCCATCCCATCCTCGCAAGAACTATAGAGTCTCATGCGAACTGGAGATAAGGATCCCGCGTAGACACCGAATCTCGCAAGGTATCAGAATCCTCTGGATAAAAGCCATGTCACGTGCTGCCAAACCTCGCTACCCTTGATGGGCTAAAAAGGCCACAGGCATTGACCCAAATGATATCCAAGTCTTTCTCAAGTCTTGGACCGAAAATGCCCACTGGGCTCAAACAACTTCTATCGGAAGTGCTGTTTCTTTTCTTGCACTTACTGGTTTCAATGTCCATGTGACAGGGCGAATCAGAGACCTTTGGAGGAGCCTTTCGAAATGGAGCCTGATGTTTTATACTTTGTGCGTTATAAAGCAGTAAAGAGATTTGTAGAGGAAGGGAGGATTGATTTATTCTGAGCACCTTAAGGGGTATAGAGCTCTGTGCCCTCCCTTATGGCTGCATCTCCAGTTTTCCTCCTTATTGCTTTACAATTTGTTCTGAAACTAGCGATTTGTAATTCATGGAAGTGAGCTGTTGAGCAACATTCTTGTTCTTGCATTTGTAATCCATGGCCTGTATTCCATTTGTAGGAGTTAGTGATTCATCCTGGATTTGCTAGTTTGATAAAATAATGGTTAATCAGGCATGTATTGCATCAGTAGTGTTCACATGCCAAGAAAATCATAGTCAATCACCGTTAAATGTAAATCCAAAGGTGAGACAATTGAAGCTCTCAATACTTCATTCTATGCAGTTTTTGTTTTTACATGTTTTGAAGATGCATCCATATAAATAATGGTGAGCTAGTTAATATGCAACTATTGATACGCATAACACATACTACTCAATACAACACTTCTTAAAGCCAGTACTATACTACTGGCATGTCTCAGTCAAATGAGAAAGAAATCCTTAATGCGATAAATGCATACTCCTCAATACGGTACTTCTTAAAGCCATTACTACACCACTGGCATATCTCAGTCAGATGAGAAAGAAATCCTTAGCTTACGGCTTAAAGTACCAATCTTTCCACAGTAGCTTAAAGCTAATCAGTTTCGGAAAATGTGAACCTTCATGGTGTTTTCTTTGACAAGCTCAAAGATGCATGAAATCCTTAGCTTACGGCTTAAAGTACCAATCTTTCCACAGTAGCTTAAAGCTAATCAGTTTCGGAAAATGTGAACCTTCATGGTGTTTTCTTTGACAAGCTCAAAGATGCACATATCACCAACCTGGAGTTGGTTATCATTTCTAAAGGAAGACCACCCTCCAGACAACATCATTGTATCAGTGCAAGTATAAAGCGTCACTGTGAATTTTCCCTTTGAAGTCGTCAGGAAAATTTTACCAAAATTTCTTTAAGGAACCATCTCCTTATAGAAGTGTGTGGGGATTGCCTGCATCACTGACAACCAATGAGAGAGAGAGAGCCAAAAAGTTTCTATTTATAGTTGATACTAAAGAAAATCAAATAAAGAATAGAAGAGGCTTGATAAATGTTACTTACCACCATCCTCGATTTTTTAAGAACTTTTGTAAAACAGGGAAATTTGGATTTGAAAGCTGCAGCAGCTGCATGTCTTGGAAGGTGTTCACCTGCAGTTTTATGTACACAATAAAGCATATAGCAGAGATGAGTTATGGGTTCCAGTAGTAATATGTTTTTAAACAACTTCTTAAATCCAACAACTTAAGCTATGTAGCTAACTAGCCAACTATGTTAATGAACCCAACAATGTTGTAATGCCTAAAATTAAATACCTTCGGATTTAAGCCCCTTAGCAGCTTCCGCAGACAACTCATATCGATGATTACCTGCAACTTCACATACACACATACATTAGCAGAGACATGATTTAATCCAACTAGTAATATGTTAATAACAACATCACGTTACACTAGAGTTATTACCTGTTGGTGGTCTTGCCAAAGGCCTTTCAGAACTGTCTGGAAAGGTGGATGCTTCACGTGTTCTGAGGTTGGCGATATTCACTCTTTCGACACAGTTCTTGTCAAAAATATTAATTGTGAAATGCATATGTTTGTCATACCTAAACACTAAGAACTCAGAATCACCTAGGGAGTTATCCCTTAGAAACTCCTGCCAGCCATCCTTCAAGTATACGTCCCTTCCTGTTTTACTTACTATAACAGTCCAGGAAGATTCTGATGAATTCTTCAATTTCAAGATTGCCCTCGAAGTGAGTTCATGTGATACATGCTTCCGAAACGCAGGTGGGATTCTCTTCAAGATGCAAGTACAGAGGAAAAGAGTAAAATTTCAGATTGTGTCACTGAGGTTAAAGCATTAGCAGATAACAAAAACACACTCAATAGAGAATTATACTTTTGAGCAAGAAGGAACTTCTTATGACTATAAAGATCCTATAAATTAGACAAATACTAAGAGATTTGAAACATCAATCATGTACCAACATATAACCATAAATGATTTTCTACCTAAAAGAAATCTATTCCTCTTCCAGAGGTACTATCTCTCATCATAGTGTTTTTATAACATGAAATGACTAGCCAAGCAGGAAGCTAGCAGAAATGAATAGAGAAGATGTATACAAATATCATGAGTTAACAGCCAAGTATTACCTAAAGTATCTCATAACCATGTGGTTCATGATCACCAAAAAGATAAAGAAGTCACTTCCATCATCAATAAATAAAACCCCAAAAAAAAAAAAAAATAAATACAGCCTACTTTTGTTTCGATTTCTATCATTTCGCTCCATATTTCTTTATATTCATACAGACGGATGCTGCACATTTTACTGAAAAATTAAATGCTAAGTACCTCCATGACATGCTAGAAACTAAGTATGCTTACAACATCAAGAATAGGAAACAACAAAAACTTCGATACTAAACAAGAGAAAATCCCTCTTAAGCAATGTATTTTTCACCCATAAAACAGTAGCAAAATCTTGTACTTGGCCTCAGCTCCAGTTAATTTGTAGGGATCCCTGATATTGTGTCCTAGATCCTAATCAGATATGACACACAGACACACAGACATATTCGTACATAAATGATCTGGTGATATCAAAACAGCAATAATATTCAGAGCAAAATTCATGAAATTGAAGAGATGGTAGGGATTGAAATTACTTACTAGATGCTTAGTGTTGAATCCAGGCTTTATGATCTTGAAGAAGGTAGGCCCATTCTCCTCCTCCTCAACACCACCAACATGGAATGGAAGGGATGTGGATGCTCTTCTCACCGATGCTTTGTTTTTGTTTTTGTTAGTGATTCTCGGCATTGTTTCTTCCAACTAGCAGCTAGTGCTTCTCTGAAATGGCGGCAATTTCAAGCCAAACCGAATCCTAAATCCTAATCAAATTCGAATTCAAAACAGCAACACTGCATAACACAAACACAATTTCAGCACAGAGCACTTAACTTCAGAAAATCACCATAACTTATCTACCTTATCAAACAACACCAAATTTTCAAGATCAAGAGTAATCATATGGAAGAACAAGAGTACAAAGTTTCAAGTCAAACGGAGTCCTAAATCCTGACAAAAATTGAACCCCAAAACAGCTCAGACAATTTACTGAACAGAAACTAATCTTTCTATTCTCTCTTTTCTAACCCAAAAGCTTCAGATCCTAAGCAATTTCCAGTATGCAAAGGACATACATCAAGTCTAGAAGACTTCAATCTATTGTCTATAAGCATAAATTCAAAAGACCTAAGACAAACTAATTTGTAACCACCCTACCTGAAAAATTTCAGCTTCAGCTATCTCTAAGACGGATCAAGACCTATGAAACGTCCTTCCTTTCTTCTTTCTTCCTCCCAGCCAAAGCACTCCCAGTTAGTTCCTTGCTAAAGTGGCTATAAAAAATGGCTCAAAGACTTAAACTTTCACTCAACTGTATTCACACTGCACAAAGTAAAGAGGAAGCAATATACAATATAGAGGCCAACTACTACTCACATTGGCCATCTCAACGATCAAGATTGCATCAATTCCAGAGCAGGAGGCAATGAATGTTGCAGCAGCATGACTCCATTTTCAGCAGAACAAGCTCTTCAGAGATATCACAAAAGTAGTAAAAAGCAATTAAAGAAGCAAGCTCAGCTCATGACCATCGTCAGAGTGATACTGCTTCTGTAATGAAGGCATTTAAGAACCCCCAGATTGGTCCTTGGAGTAAAGAGTAAAGACTAAAGCTAGGTTCAAACTGCCACTACTCTCAAGAGGAGATGATGGATTTTAGTTACGTTGGAGAACTTGGCGAGTAACACTTTGGTGCATATACGCATACATACATGAAGCAGATGTTTAATCCCTTGAAAGTATATTGCCCACACTGTTATGAGATGATGCCTCTTTGACGTTAGTCACGTTACTATCCTGAATTTAATTGCTCATTCTACTATGAAATGTAGATGACAACTTCGTTTTCACGGACTACAGATGGATTAAATTGTATGCACAGTGATAAAATAGAAGACCACAACAATTAAAGTTGTATCAAAGTCTCCTTTAATCTGAAACGAAGGGAAACCCCTTGTTTAGCAATACACTCATTCAACAATAGGTATACTGAGCACAATCAAGTGTACAAAATATATTAAAGGAAGTTTGTACATCAGTAATTCATCTGCTAGTTCATAGAGAACGTTCATAGAGACACTGTCACAAGATCTCCTGCTCATCTGCTGGAAAACAAATTACCCTTCTAGCCACTTCCATCAAGTTGTCCAAGAGACAGAAGATGTGCCATGTATTGCTGCAAACATGTCAGTAAAACGCACAAGTTAAAGAACAACTTATGAGCAAACTCCTTTCTAATGGACCTAGGAGAATGTTTAATTCTAAACTCCATGGAACTTTCAGAGTAATCTTTGAGGAATTGACATAATTCACTTGACAAAAATCATCAGAATTGTGGAGGGAAGAATCATATAAAGGGTCCAGAACAATAGAATACTTTAAACGAAGAACACACAAAGTTGTAACCATATGAATGCTTTAACCAATTTTTTCATGAATCATGAGAGGTAACACTTCTGAAATGCTGAGGTAGATAGTTACATGCTTACATATATATGACCATGAATTCAAGATAACAAATATCATTATCCAAACTATTCAACTGAAAAACTGGACGATAATCAAGTAGAACTAAGTAACTTACAGCATGGTAAGCATAAGGCCCTTTGCCTTGGCGCTCGAAGTGTTTAGCCATGATGCAGTACTCAATAGGACCCCATTCTTCAGTTTCAAAACAATTACCAAGTGCTGCTTTATACAACTGGAAACAAAACCAAACATTCAAGTATCAAATCCAACGCTAACCCAATACCAACCAAAATCAAACACATCCAAACCCAAAAGCCAAAAAAATCACAGTTACTCTACAAACCTTAGCTTGGTCAGTCAAGAGCTCAGTTCCAGCAGGGTAAGACGCATAGAACTGGTCACCTCTGGAGAACCCAGCTCTAGTTCTGCAAAACCCAGATGGAGATTGTTAAGAATTTGTCAGTTTGATACGTGCTGAGGGCTTCAGAATGACTTACGTGTTGCTTGTGTAAGCGTAGCTCAAGACCGCAGTGAAGCAGTAGAAGCCAGTATATGACACGATTCTCCGGAACTTCTGAATCTTTAGAATGTCGAGGAAGCCATTGTAGAGCCGCATCATTGTTGCGGATTACGAAATTTTGGAAACTGAAAGCAAAAGCCGGTGAATTTGAACAGCGGTGAGCCGCTACCTGGGTTTCGTATAATGGGGTACCGACGAAATTTCATCGTTCGTTATATATGTATATTTTCCTTGGGTAGACTTTTACGGTTTTACCTACAAATATTTGTCGGTAGATTGGTTATTGAAATGGATATGGATTTCGTGGTACGTTTACACTTTCACTAACATATTTGTATGTGTAGTCGGTTGTGCATAAAACAACCTCTCAAGCTCATAAATCAGTAAGCATCCCATCATGATTAAGACAACCGAGGCCGCCATAGAGTTCCCGTCCGAGAATATGATGGACCAAGCCTGACCTTGGTGGCACCATGGGCCGGGAAAGATCTCGGAAGGCATAAGGAAGCAGGAAGCTTAAACCAATATCAAATGGGAGTTGTCCCACATCAGTTATCAAGTGAAGGGAAGATCCACTCTTGGGCCATAAATATAGCCCAACCACTAGTTTGTCAGGTATTATTAACTATCCTCATCAATTATATTTGACCACGAGACTGATTTAAGCTTCAGAGGAGGAAAGACCGGAAGCTCCCGATCACCCTTGTTATTGCAGGACAACAAGATGATATCCAACCACCTATCAGACACACCATCAGCTTCTGCAAACCCCTTCCGGGATTGTACATAAACATTTGGCGCCGTTTGCGAGAACCTTTACAAAAACGCCAGCGTGACTTGATGGCTGAGTTAACCGAGCAGCAAGACCAGGAGACAGGACATGAAGGGCGAAGGGAGGTGACATACAGATGGACCCCAGAGTCAGGAGGGAGAAGTTCAGGAATTACAGGGAGAGACATGCAATGGGAACACCAGAGTATGTGCTGCGAGATCTCAATCCCCAGGAGGTAGTGGAAATGTTGGAAGATATGAGGGCCCAAATCACCCGGTTAGAGCAGCAAAGTGCTAGCGACCGAGGAGAAGCCTCTGGGAGAGAGCGCAAGTTGGAATGGGATAATGCCACGCTCATGAGAGGGCTAGCCTAAGGGGTTGAGCACCGGGAGGCATTGGATAGGGCGGGTGAGTTGGATCGGGCAGCCACGTCCCGGCAGACGGGCGCTCCGGTGGGAACGAACCGTAGGACCGTGCACATAGGGACGAACTTGTTCCCAGAGGAGATGCGGAACGAGGGACCACCGCCCTTGTCTGAGCTAGTCCCGAAAGTCCAAATTGGAAGGCAGCGAGAATTGGAAGAAACCTTAAGAGCAATCAGGGACAGCATGGCGAATTTAGCAGACCAAATCTCAGACACCGAGAGAAAGGGAATGCGTAAACCCGACCCGTGCGAGTTTCGAGGAAAGAGGGGGACCATTCACAAGAGCGGTCACCCGATTCGTCCGGCCAAGCACAGCCAAGCCACTGAAACCTAGCTACAATGGGGATTGTGACCCCCACCTCTTCCTCGATAGTTTCAAATCTCACACGAACGCTAAAGGATACTCTGACGCAGTATGCTGCAATATGTTCCAGGAAACGTTAGCAGGGGAAGTGCTAAGATGGTTCTACGAGCTCCCGTCGAACTCTGTCGACTGCTTTCGGGAGCTGGCAGACAAGTTCGTTAATAGATTCATTTTACGGACGGAGGGGCAAAACACCGCCCAGCTGTTCAAAGTAAAGCAAGATAGGGGAGAAGGTTTGAAAGCTTTCGTGAACCGATGGCAAGGAGCCACGGCCAGGGTCAGGAGCTTTGACAAGAATGTTGCGGAGGAGGCGTTCATTTAGGGATTGCTGCCTGGAAATTTTTTATATGCAGTAAAAATCAAAAATCCACAAGGCTGGCTACGACGAGCTTATGGAAATGTCGATCCGGCATGCACAAGCGGACCATGATACTTACGGGGGAACCTCGGCCGAGAAAAGGAAAGACGAAGGGAGAGACGGCGGGTCCTCGGTGTAAGTGATCCAAGAAGTTAGAGCTTGGAAGGGAGAGTGGGAAACAGACACGTGCCCAGCTGGAAAGAGGCACAAGGAAAGAAACTGGGGGAAAGCAGGGAAGCAGCATAACGCGCAAGGGAAGGCAAAAGGGCCCTACCAAGATACCGGGTATGCGAGAACGGTGTCGGCAGGCAAGGAGCATTTCTCAGCACTCAACGCCACTTATGAGGCGATATGGAACGAGAATAAGACAACCATTCAGCCTACCCCGGCCCGGATGTTTCCCCCATCTCGGCTCACCAAGGAAGACACTGGAAAAGTATGAAGCAATGAAGGGGGAAGTGCAAAAGCTAATAGACATCAAGTTCATAAGGGAGATCCGATACCCCTAGTGGCTGGCCAACATGGTCATGGTTCCAAAGAAATCAACTGGGCAATGCATGACTATTCAAATCTCAATAGGGCATGCCCAAAGGATAGCTTCTCGCTCCCGCGCATCGATCAGCTGGTGGACTCCACGTCCGGGTTTGACCTCATGAGCTTCATGGACGCCTACGCGGGCTATAATCAGATCCAGATGGATCCAAGGGATAAGGAACACACGGTCTTCACGACCGACAGGGGCTTGTATTGCTACAACGTAATGGCTTTTGGATTGAAGAATGCAGGAGCCACTTACCAGCGGCTGATGAATGTCATGTTCGCCGAGTTCCTCAGGAAAATAATGGAAGTATATATCGATGACATGCTGATCAAAAGTCTAAAGGCCAAGGAGCAAGTAGGGCATCTCAAGAAAGTCTTCGAAGTCATAATGAGATTCGGGATGAGGTTGAACCCTTAAAAATGCATCTTCGGGGTCGTTAAAGGAAAGTTCTTAGGTCATATAATCAGTCGGAGAGGAATCGAAGCCAACCCGAAAAAAATCAGGGCCATCTTAGATATTGAAAGACCCACACTCAAGAACCAAGTGCAGTCGTTGGCCGGGAAGGTTGTCGCGCTGGCTAGGTTTGTGTCATGGCTCACAGATAAGTGTGCCCCCTTCTTTCGACTGTTATAAGACCAGAGATGTAAGGAGATAATATGGGGATCTGAGCAGGAAGAGGTTTTCAAGCAGATAAATGCGTACCTCATGTTCGCGCCGGTTTTGTCAAAACCAATCCCGGGCGAGATGCTTTATGTGTACCTCGCGGCATCCAAGTAGCTCGGTGCTCATCAAAAAAGAGTCCGACGTCGAGCATGCAGTATTTTACACCGAGAAATGATTCACACCGGCCGAGAGCAAGTACCCGGACGTCGAGAAACTTGCTTGGCCCTTATTGTAACTACCAGAAGGCTCAGGCATTATTTCCAAGCCCACTCAATAACCCTTTATACCAACCACCCCCTGAGGCAGATCATGCAAAAGCCGGAGATCAGTGGGAGGCTGGTAAAATGGGCCATTGAAGTGGGAGTTCGATATCCATTACCGGCCGAGAATAGTTATAAAGGGCTAAGTAGCGGCCGATCTTATATCCGAGTTCACGCCCATGAAAGTAATGGGGGAGCTGGCAGATCTCAAGCCCATGTAAGTGGTGGGAGAGTCAGCTGAAGCCGGCCGGGAGGAAGCAGGTCCCACGCCATATACAAAGGTACAAGCCTAGGAGTCATCGGCACCATTCTGGAAACTATTTGTCAATGGCTCGGTGACCAGAAATAAAAGTGGGCGCAGAAGCTGCCGGAGGTGTTGTGGGCAATCAGGACCACGGCAACTGAAGCAACGGGAGAAACACCTTTTAGCATGGCTTTTGGCACAGATGCTATTTTGCCAATCGAAACATCAATACCATCAAGAAGGGTGGAGAACTTTGATGCCACCACCAACGAGGAAGGCCTCCCTTTAAATATCGATCTCATCAAGAAAAGAAGGGAGAGAGCAGACTTGCACAACCAGGTCTATAAGCAGCGAGTGGCACGCCACTACAATAGGAAGGTCAGAACCCGGACGTTGGGACTCGGGGACTAGGTAATGAAGACAATCATGACAAAGACGGCGGCCTTGGACCTAACCTGGGAGGGACCGTAAGAGATCATTGAAGAGGTCGGCCCATCAACTTTCTTTCTACGGGACCAACATAGGATAGTCACCGGGCAGCCCTGGAATAGGGAGCACCTAAAACTCTACCCCGTATGAAGGACCGAGGTCCATTCCATCTTTTGTATTACGTACAGTTGTAAGTGTTGTTGTCCCCAGGAGAAGAAAAGAATCACCTAGTCCCGGAGGATGCCTCCTTTCGTTTTGAATGAATATAAGAATGGAAAGTTCAATTCAAACTCTACTGATAGAAAATCTACCAGGAGGCATAAGTCAATATAATCCCGAGTAACGTTGAAGGGGATAAGTAATCATCCTCGTGACAAAAAGTTATTGAAGTCCCCCGTAACACCACGCGGGACAAGCAATACAAATTGTATATAACACGGGAACGCAAGCAATAAGGTTAGCCAAGGCATAATATATTAAAACCCGGGATGCCGGGCGTATACCACCAATGAGTATTAACAAAAGCCACCGGGATGTGTAGTCACCGAGATACGGCACGAGGCCATTGTCTTACAAAAGCAAGGGCAACCAAAATAGATTACAGCCTATGACTGGCCGAGGTCTTCTCCCTCATTCCCGGATGATTCAGCCAATGCATCGTCCCTATCAATTCCTTCTTCAGCAACATTCCCGGATGGCTCCCTTGTCTCAGGTTCTTTCTCGGCCGCGGCCTTGGACTTGACCTCCCTCTCTTTGGCCTCTTGGGCAGCGAGCAAATCGGCAGTCATCTTGGCCTTGTCCAGGTACCCAAGGCGGCTCCACTCGCCAAATTTCTCAGTAATGCCACTCTCTCGGGCAGCCTTGAGCATAGCCTTCAGCTCTTCCGACTCCTTGAATCGAGCAATGACAAGCTTGCCTTGAGCGGGGATCTAGCTTTGCAGATCAGCTATCTGGTCATCCCTCTCCTTCAGCCTAGACCGCAGCTTCGCATTCTCCCGCTGAAGCGCGTCTATGTCGCACTCCAAAGCGATCACCCTTTCAGCTTTTCCCTCTAGCTCTTTGGTGTGGAGGCTAAGTTTGGCAAGCTTGTCGGCCACCGAGCGTTTCTCCTTCCTCTCGGCCTCCAAGTCTTTCTCCATCTTCTTCCTCTCTGCTCCGAGATAGCTGATCTGGCCTTTCAGACTGGCCAGACGCTATTTCAACTCGTTGGAGTCCTCGCTGGCGTCAATGGCATAGACCGCAAAGAGAGCATGCAAACAAAGTCAAGTTAGTTCCACATCCTGGACAGTGATAGTAAATTGGCATTACTCGGGAGAAGCTTACCCTCATCATTGCCTCTCGGGCGTACTGTCAGTTCTCTTGAGGAGTGTTGGACCCGACCTTGATCCAGTCCAACTCAATACCCTTCAGGTCGCTCACCATGGTCCGGACGAATTTTTTGTCCGCACACCCATACTCATCTAGGATCTGCCGAATGGGAGTACTCTTCCAAATTTGAGGAAGTGTTGGAGCAAGAGCACTCATTGAAATTGGGTTCCCGGCCGAGCAACTGGCACCCTTCTGCTTCTTTAGAGGTGGCGAGGCGCCAAAGATACTCAATCCTATCAAAGTCACGCCTTCATCCTGTTGAGACTTCGATTTTCTAGATGACAATTTCTTCCTCTTCTCGCCCAAGTGGACGTTGACCACATCACTGGTTTGTACGGACCCCTCTTTGTCATAAGGCTGTTTCCCATACCCTTCGTCGAGAATCTCCAGAAGCTCATCTTCATCCGAGACACAAGCAGTTTTATCTGCAAGGTCCACCACGGTTCGGGAGGCCACTTTCCTAACCTCCAAATGTTTGCTCAGCAAATCCATGTCGGACTCCATGTCGCTTGGGTACGACCCACGGTGTTTACGCCTGTGTACTCTAGCTGAAAATAAAACCAACAGTCAAGATCACGGGTACCAAGAGTAAAAGGCCAGTGAAAAGAGAGCAGAAAACAAACGACACTAATTTGGAACCCCACCAGGCATACGGCCGAGTTCGCAGTGAACCAGGACTGCCTAACGGATCAGTTTGTACGAGCTTCGATCCTCATCTGAGGGCCAAGCTACATATATCCGCCCAATACGTCGCTTCTCGATTTCTTACAGCAAGAAGGACCGATCCCGGATATATCTAAACCGGTTGGGCACAATGTACGTCAGACAGTTCATTTGCCATTGACCATCGGCAAGCACGACCTTTTCACGCCAATGGTTATTTATGGACGTCAGGAGATCAGTGACGGGAGGCAAGTAATCCTGGGCAGCAAATGACACACCCGCGACAGTTCTACTTCTTCGAGTACATGAGGTGGTACAGTGCGCGAAACTCGTTGATGGTCGGCCAACCCATCTCGGACAAGTGGTACAAAAAGCATAGGGACAACAACTGGTGCCATTGGTTTGAGAGAATCATCCCGGGAGCAAACTGAAGCATGCTCAGCAGGTACTGCACGCACTGAGGAAGCGGGAGGGAGAAACCGTTCCGAAACATGTGTTCGTGCACCGCAACAAAACCGTCTCTTGGACAGAACACCAGCTCGCCTTCGTGTAGGCCACGAAGGGTAACCGTGGGCGGGATCCCTCAGTCTTTGCCGAACTGTTCTATCTCGGCCGGAGACATGCTGCCCCGGGGCTCGTCGCACACGATGTCATCCTCCAAGATATATCGCCTTACCGAGCTTGCGACGTTGGTAATCGGGATGCCATGGAAAACCCTGAGGCCCAGACGACGTCTCTAGCGGGTACACCTTTGTGTGACTCAGCAGGCTTAGTTGAAGATGATTCCCCCGGGAGGGATGGTCGACTAATGTACTCCTCCATCCTCTCGTCGTTGTCCACTATCACCTGAGAGGATGTACTCGCTCCGCTTAGATAGGTCGAACTTTGGGAACTCATCTACCCTAGAATAACAAACCCTAAGATCTATCAGTAAGCACTGCCGGGAGTGCGCACAC
Source organism: Fragaria x ananassa (assembly GCA_034370585.1). Lineage (NCBI taxonomy): Eukaryota > Viridiplantae > Streptophyta > Magnoliopsida > Rosales > Rosaceae > Fragaria > Fragaria x ananassa. The sequence goes on along the minus strand of CP139762.1, from coordinate 22,027,813 downwards.
ATCCAAAGTTAACACAGGTTCAACCCAGAAATCCCTAGAACGCTAACATTCTCAGTTCTACCCAAAACCACACAAACAACGCAAACGCAGATCAAAATGAAAGGCAAAAACAGAATCAAGCATGAAGCGAAGCAAACTGAATAAACCCTTACTAGATTTTCGACGTAGTAGCAACGCTGGAAACTCAGAAGTCGGTAAACACCTTGTAATCGTAGGAATCGGCAGCAGCGAAACACAGAGACAGAGAGAAGCAGCGAGAAGGAGCAAAACACAGAAGCAGAGACAATGAAGCAGAGAGAAAACCGAGTGCGACCAGAGAGAGTTAAGAGAGTGAGTAAAGGGGGGGGAAGAGTTTAGATAGTGAGAAGTTATCTCGATCCACGAACCAGCGCATTAAAAAACCAATAAACGAAAATGAGGCACCCCTAGCCATCCGATTAAACCGCAGGATGGTGCCAAGTGGCTTAAACCGCCGTAGCTTCTTGAAGAAGGAAAGGGTGAAGCGACGTGCATTAATTGCTTGGCAGTTATCCCCAGGAATATCGTGACATCTGGCGAACATGCATTTAATGCCCCTGCCACAACAACGCACAAACTTCAAAGTGTAAGATCCATCTCGGGTGAGAGTCACCTAGTTCATAAGACCCATCTCGGGCGAGGGTAACCGAGATCACAAGACCAAGGGTACAACCCATCTCGGGTGAAAGTCAACGAGATCATAAGACCAAGTGCAAGACTCGTCTTGAGTGAAAGTCACCGAGATCATAAGACCAAGTGTAAGACCCATCTCGGGCGAAAGTCACCGAGATCATAAGACCAAGTGTAAGATCCATCTCGGCTGAGAGTCACCGAGATCGTACGAAGTAAAAAAAACCCACCTTGGCTGAGTTCCACCAATATATTATATTTCACCAAGATTGGCACTCAACCGAGAGGCATAAGTAATCAACCGAAAGACAAATTTTATATCATCCCTTTAAAAACAAAGCAAGTGGCTTGATAAACCAAGGACGGCATTAACACGCTGTCACTCGAGTAGACACAAGATGTAACACCTAGGTACAAGATCCATCTCGCGTGTGTCATCGAGACCCGTCTCACGTGGAACAAGATTCATTTCGGGTGAGTCACCGAGATTGACATTGTGCGCGGAGCGAACACCTCAGCTCGCATTATAGTCATTGTGCGCGGAGCGAACTCATTAGCTCGCGTGATAATTTCGGTCCTTGCGCGGAGCGAACTCCTCAGCTCGCATTATAGTCCTTGTGTGCGGAGCGAACTCATCAGCTCGCGTGACAATTTCGGTCCTTGCGCGGAGCGAACTCCTCAGCTCGCGTGACAATTTCAGTCTTTGCGCAGAGCGAACTCCTCAGCTCGCGTGACAATTTCAATCCTTACGGGGAGCGTACTACTCAGCTCGCCCGATAGCGTCAGCTCCTCTGTGCGAGGCGGACACCATAGCTCGCCCGGTAATGTCAGTCCTATGAGAAGATAACAAGAAAAGTAGACCCGGAATAAGCAACACCCGTTCAACCCACGTCATGAGCCCGGACTTGGGGGGACTATGGGCGGGACCCATTCAAAATAGTATACTGGTCTACGAGCTTATTTTAGCAAGTCCCCACTCAAGATGTGTCTTGAACGGGAACTTGGGGGAACTTGTAGTTGGTTGTGCATAAAACAACCTTTCAATCCCGTAAACCAGTAAGCATCCCATCATGATTAAGACAACCGAGGCCGCCATAGGGTTCCCGTCCGAGAACATGATGGACCGGGCCCGACCTTTGTGGCACCATGGGCCGGGAACGATCTTGGAAGGCATAAGGAAGCTGAAAGCTTAAACAAATAGCAAAGGGGAGTTGTCCTACATCAGTTATCAGGTGAAGGGAAGATCCACTCTTGGGCCATAAATATGGCCCAACCACCAGCTTGTTAGGTATCATTAACTACCCTCATCAATTATATTCGACCAAGAGACTGATTTAAGCTTCGGAGGAGGCAAGACCGAAAGCTTCTGGTTACCCTTGTTATTGCAGGACAGCAGGAGGATATCCAACCACCTATCAAGCACGCCATCAGCTTCTGCAAACCCCTTCCGGAATTGTACAAAAACAGTATGTCTCAGAATGATTTAGTGTATTTAATTCATGAAATTCCATAACTAGGGAGGACATGAGTTTCCCGATTACTTCTTTCTCCATTTCACTTGTATCTAATTCTTGACTTCTTCCATCTATGTAGTATTTAATTCATAACTTTTTTCATTTTCAAGTAAGTCAACGTTATATCAGTTTAATAGAGAGATACACTCTTAAACTTGAGCAATCAGAAGAATCCTTTAGTTTCAAAGTAGCCTCATAGACGACCCATTAAAACATACGTTTCTTAAATTTATAGCAAATGAGACAACTTCAGATGATAATTGATGAATTTTGTCTTCAAAACATAACAATGACGTGTGATATACTCATTGCTCAAACGCCAAGATAAAAAGCCTGATCTTGGAATGGGGAGTAGTGAGGAAGGAGTTTTACGTCGACTCTCAATGGAAGTGGTTGGAATCGATGAAGACTATAGAGAGATGATCATAACTTCTTCTACCCATTTTTCCTATTTTCCAAAGTTGGACTCAATGTTGGAAACTTGGAAATACTTGAAAGTGATCGAAAGGAAATATGAGGCACTGATTGCACCATAGGACTCAAAACCAAATGTAATTGTTATACATGCATTAATCGTTTCAGAGAAACAACAGAAGCACACACAGAGAGAGAAGTAAATTCTCAAACAGCTTGCAACTGTGATAGCATTAAAACCTTGGTAATTCAAGTCTGACTGGTTTGTTTCACCTGCTATTTTATATCTGCTCCCTCCATTTCCATTTCCAGTTTTTGCTTTCCCTCAGATTTTGCTTCTTTCTTGGACCTGTACTTTTTACCCTATCAAACATATCGAAAACAATAACCTAGCTGTATGTCGATAAAAACAATCGGTAGGGAAATGTAGTTTATTTGGGGTTGTAGAAGCACGTTTAACACATTTTGAAGGAACATATGTGACAGCTGCTTCTTTGGTAGTCATTTATAAGACAAGTATATTTGGATTGTAGCTTACCATCTAAATTTCTGATCACTATTCAATTCATATGAATGTCCTAACAGAATTGCTAAAATGTCTTTTGGAGTTCGATTAGTGTGTCTTTTGTTCTGTATAAGGTGGATTTGACAGTCTCATCAAATTAACTTGATCTTTATGTTGTGTAAAACTTCATAAAATTAATATAGCGTCTGTTACACATTCGGATATTTCAAAAATACAAACTTATATTCGCATCATTTTCCGATGCGCTCACGTCTACATGCTCATAAACTATTAGTCAATGAACATTTTTCCAAGCAACTTCCGGTATGTGTTGAAATTTGTTGCGATGCTCTGTGTTTTCTAACGACACTTCCTAGTAAAAGCTAACACGCCTCGATTATGCTCGACACTCCAAACTCAATATGTTTACAGTAGACAAGAATACCTGGGTTGATCTACACCAATGCAATTTCTGAGGTCGAAATTCAAACAAAACCGGCGTTCTGCATTTCATGACACAGAATCGAATATGACGAGGTACACCAAAATCCCAAAAAGATGCTCTTCATTTGGAGCCATACAGAAGAATTAGCTAACAAACAACCCAGAAATAAAACACAGCCAGAAATTTGGTTTTGGAGTCAGATTCAGATTCAAACAAGAACAATTCATAATTTTGTTTCCCATTCTTCCTCGAATTTCTCCTTACTTCCACAGCTGGAACTCTACCGACTCTAGCTGACTTGATCAACGGCCAGGATCTTCAGCAACCCGGCGTAGTCCACGCCTTGAGCTTCATCTCCGCCGCCCAATTTGATCATCGCCGCAATGTCGTCGTCGCTAGCCGGAAACCCGGCCGAGCTCATGTAGCTTTTCAGATCTTCGTGGCTGAGCTTGCCGTCGCCGTCGCGGTCCATGACCTTGAACACGTCCTCCATGACGCCGGAGGGGTTCTGACAAGCGAGGACGCGCTCGAACTCGTGATACTCGACGAAGCCGTCGGAGTTGGAGTCGGCGGCGGACATCATGTCCCGGATGAGGCTCTCGTCGGCGCCGGAGGAGGAGAATCCGGCGTAGAAGGCGCGGAGGTCGTCCTTGCTGATCTTGCCGTCGCTGTCGGCGTCGAGGACGTCGTATGCGGGGCGGAGGTCGGAGAACGAGGACGAAGATGTCAGGGTCGTCGTCGTCGATAGGGTCCGGCCGGTGGGACACATTTTTGATCGGAAAACGGCGAAGCGCGGAAAGTAAGGAGGAAGACGTGAATGAGAAAATGAATCGAGGGTTTTCGGGGTATTTATACAAGTGTTGAGAGAGTTGGGCTTCTCTTGGTGGGGCCCAGAATTGTGTGGCTTGAGGCGCAAGATTTTTAGAGTGGGGCCCGGGGATGTGGGCTGGAGGTTTCGACGCTTGTGTGAGATTGGAGGTTTGATTACGTAGCGAGTGATGTCACGAGGGTTTTGGGATTCTCTGTGAAGGAAGGGGACCGGACGACTGGTAGGTTTGTCTCTGTCAAAAATTATGGGAGCTCCTAGATCTTTCTTTAGCCAAGGAAAGCGGGTCAGTTGATTGGCAAGCCGACTGATAATATAGGCGGTTGATCGGTTTTGACAGCTCCGGTCCGATACCGTCGGACCCGATTAGTTGGGTTTGAGTCGGTTTGTTATGTTCACCTGGACACTAACTGTAATTTGATATACGTTAAAATGAAACTGGTCAATCCAGGAACGTAATTTCTAAACAATTTCATAGGGTATATATAGTGACTAGGGTTTTTATTTTTTGCGGGCAAGAGTGAAAATGGAATGAAATAGAGGTTTTATTGAGAAAGAATAGAGGGTCTTCGCTCATCACTGCGCCGCCATGTATCATTTGATGTCTGGGACGGGCAGTCTTCAGTTGCTCGATGCTTACTTCGCGGTGGATGGTGTAACTGCAGGCTGAGCGGGGTGAGGCGGCTCAGAGGGCTCAGCTAGCGTCTCCACAGGCTTTCTTTTTCTTCCAATTGCTTCTGCCTCTCAGCTTCTTCTGCATGGTTCACAACGGCAATAGCTAATGATGCACATGATGAAAAGAAAAAAATTAACAAGGCATAATACGAGCCATTTCGGAAAACCATAACACTTTTAACCAACTGAAAGCCTACTAGAAGAATATAAGGATTCAGAAAGATCATAACGAGGAACACCTAAAAAGCTTTCTTCTTTTGGTTACTAAAGAGCTTGATAAATGTTTACCTTCCTGAAGCTTTTTGAGTTTTTCTTCTTCACATCTCAGATAGTATAATTTCTTCCTCAATGCCTCCCTCTCTTGTTGCCTGGCCTCAATGATTGGAGTAATTTGTTCCTTCCACTCTGCCTCTCGTCTCTCAAAATCCGCCCTTCTCTGTTCCATCACCTTATCCTTGAATATTTTCAGTTGAATTCTTATCTGCAGCAAAGAGCAGGTGGTATAAATGCAACACGAATTGTAGAGGGAAATAGTGAGACATGACAATGCAGTCATTAAAAAGTTGAAAGCGAAGGAAAAGAGAAGCAAGAGCATTAGAATTGCAGACAAATTTCAAGGTGTTACTTAAAACTAAGTAGACAATGTCAACATATGTGTACCTGTTCTTCGTGTTTGTGACGCTCCCTTTCTTCCACTAAACCTTGTTGACAACGTTGCTGATATGCAGCTTCAATCAGAGGAGCAGACTCTTCTCTTTTTGCTCTCTCCAAATGATCTATTGTTTTAGCAAGTTTTTGATATTTCTTCTCCCTCTGCCTGATCTTGTCCATTGAAGTTTCCTTAGTCGCAACCTTACCTGTATTCATATAATTTGATGAATTCGACTTTCCATGCAAGATTGCAAAGCACGAGCATAATTGAGTTAGACCAAATTGGTACTTACCCTTTCTGAAACCAGCTTCTTGAGTGCTTGCATTGTGCTTCTTCCACTTTGCTCTCCGCCATCTCCTTTAGGAAAAATACCCATTTGGTACTTATTTTTAGGGAAAATCATATTGGGCCTAGTAAATGGTATGTCTGTAATTACAATAGAATGTAAAGGGCAGTTTAACACACCAAAGCCCAAACATCTAGTTCTCTCTAAACCCTAATCCTAAATCTTCCAGTATTTAAGCACAACCAAGCATACCAAACCTCCAAGTCGCAACCTCCCTCAGTCTCTTCCCCCTTCCTCTCTATCTCTCACTGCTCATTTTTTTTTCTTCGAAAATTCAATCTTTGTTCTTGGGTAGGCTTCGTAGTGCCTCTTATAGATCCTTGGATCTAATTGTTGTGGATTTAGGGTGCTATTTGATTCTTGTAATCAAGAGGAGGCAAATTCTTGCAGGAATGTTGAGTCACTTCGCCTTCGAGTTTCCACGGGCTCAGTGAATTACATCCTGTGACATCCCTTTTGATTCAATCTCAACTCTTCTGTTTTTTCGAGTACGATTGTTATTTGGGGTTCCGATGATGGCATGAAATCTTTGAGACCTGATCATCCTGTTGATGACAACTATAAGCATAATTTCTGAGGATCCCTTTGCTCAAATTCTTTGTTTTTTCTGTTTTGCTATTGTTTTGAATTTATACCGCAGATAGATTAGATGTGTATAGATGATGATCATGCACTGGGCTCTGAGCAGTTCAATGGAGCTGTTTTTTGATGGACAATGCCGCCTAGAAAGCTGAGTCTGATATACTCTATTGATTTCAACACACTTTTCCCTAATCTTATCTAACTAAATGGGTACATTTAATCTCAGAAGTAAATGAAATTCAACCGTGACTAACGGAAGAGGACAAACACTATCCTTTCACTAAATATGAAATAATTAACAAAAAATATATAAAAATAGAGAAGTCACCTGGAGAAGCAGGTGAACTAAACCTTGCCTGAGAACCATTGTGGAGTCAACAACCGGTGCCACCAAATAAAACTTCCATCTCCACCCCAAGCAACTCCTCTTTCAAAATATATATATTTATATATGTATGTAGTTAATGTTGTGAGTATCATTTCAGTGTTTGTGTTCCATGACCACAGAAGATTTCAGCTTCCCCACAGTACATAAAAGCAGTAGTACTAGAAGCATCGATTTCCCTCCTTTGTGGCGTCCATCTCCCTGCTATGAAGATGAAGAAGATCGCTCTACTCCTGTGGAGGAGGATTGTAATCAGAGGAAGAGCTTTGCATGTGTTGAGGAGGTTGATGATGATCAGATCGTAGTTGGTACGCGTGTTCTTGATCAGGACGAGAAAATGGACATGCTATGGGAGGATTTCAATGAGGAATTGTATCCGGCAAGGTCAACGACATCGGAGTACGTGTCCGGCAACATGCTGCAGCAACTGGGTTGTGTAGGTCGTCTTGGTGCTTTGAACTTGTCCAAATCTAATGCTGCCACAACTGGAACTGGTAGTGCTATTACAAACCCAGGTATGGTCTCAATCGTCAGAGTCTTCAGAAGGCTATTCTTCCTCCACAACTCTCATCATCTCAACCTCAACAAACCTGCAAAACGGTGATCACATCTGCCTCTCATTCTGTCATCATATTCGTGGTATTTGTCACAAACCTTGTATATTTTCTGTTTCAGAACCAAAGCACTTGAAGCTTGAAGTTGTAAAAATGAAGAATCAATAATCATATTGTATTAGCTAAAATTGTATACAGTACCAATCACTGAGATTGCTTTTCCCCCTTTGTCCGAATATATAGTACATGGTAGAATGAGTCGTTACAAAACAACATAACCTCAATATCCAATTCCTGTGTAAGAGAAAACGAAAAGGGGTAATAAGGATCAGATCAGAAAAAAAGGCACATAGAGAGCTAAATGAATTTGGGTAAATTGGCTTTGACATAGGGGAAAGATATAATAGCAGAAAATGTCATTTGATCCATATAACAGCAAGTGAAGATTGAACCAATGATAAAATAACCGGACCTAATATTGATAACATTCATGAGGAACTGCAGAATGGCAACAACAAAAAAAACCCAAGGACTTGGTGTCAAATACCTGAATTTGAACCCAGAAGTTCTTCAAAGAAAAGATACGTGAAATTTGCAGAGTAAATATGATCTTAAATGAATGAAACCAGCTTTCTCAACAACAACAAAAAAAGAAAAAGAATGACACCAGAAAACCCCGTTGCAAAAATATGGTCGAAGTAATAGATACGCAATATTGATTGAATGCTGGACTAACTCGAGGTTTTGATAGTTCGATGACATGTATCCTAAAAAAATAGTACTTATGACCTTAAAAGCAGCTGAAATCGGAATTCAACTAGCATACGTTTTGATCGAATGGGAGACGTTGGGCTCATGCAGTGGTGTAATATATTTGTGCTACAAAATTTTCAATCTATTCCTACTCAATGTGAACATTGTGTTTCTTCTACATTTCTTCTGTGTAAGAGACCGTTCGTGTCTCACGATACAAGATTTATCAAAGGGTTAGCGTACAGGGTTTGAGAAGAAAATCACAATGAAATATACAACGAATCCGGCAAGTAGAATCCCTCCATAGACATAAGTTTGAGATGACTGCACAGGATATTTGTACTCAATGTTGCAGCATTTCATCTTCTCCCTCTCGTTTGCCAAAACATGATCTACATACCTGCACCATGCACACATGAACACTTGAGAAAAACCCCTCAACCATTGACCAAACTGCCTTTTTTAGAGGACAGTTACAATACAAAAAAGAACTCAAATGTATAGAGAAAAATAGGATAGGAAACTTACTGCTGGGTAAATATGGAACTCTGGAGAATCTCTGAACTGTTCAAATGCGCATCTTGTAACCGGTGACCATACAAGGATGAAGACAAATCTACTAGCTGGTCCTCAAGATTCTGTTGTGTAGTCATGATTTAATCATGTTAAAAATCTCTCAGGTGTTGCACAATGAAATTGTACAATTAAGAGAGGGGAGGGGGGTGTCACTTACATTTAAGAAGTTCTCCAATCTGTCAACTAATTCATGTGGGAATGGTTCAGGCAAGCTAGTGCTTTTCTTGTAAAACTTCTCCACCCATAGCTCAGTGGTGGTTTTGTTCTTTTTGCCCTTCACTGGCTCGCCAAGCGGAGTTTTCAGATACTCAGCAGCAAAAGTTTGTACAGCCTGCAAATGACAGACTCGAATTCATAAGCTTAAAAACATACCACTAAGAAATCAACAACAGAAAGACAATTACCTCTGATGTATCACGAATTTTGTGGAGTGCAGAATCTACACGTGCATATATGGAGTTCCTCTGCCAGAAAGGTAGATACTTTAGTTATCAAAATCCAAAAGAAAGTATCAACATGTATGCAGCACAAACTTGTAAATGTGTACAATCAATGCAGAACCCATATCTTCCGTATGGAAAGAAATTAACATGGTGAGATTAGCCTTACCAATGCAACATCTTGAAGCATTTGGCTGACTTGAGAAGTATTAGAAAATGGTCCAAATGGATGACACCCAGCTGCCCATAGCCAATTCACGACTGGCCTTTCATGTACATGAGAAGCCTTCTCATATGGTGCACTCAACCCTGCCACAGCAGAAGCAAGTCCTGCTAATATATGGCGCTGTACCTGAGATGGTTGGGCATGCCTTCTCTGTGTTTCTGAGACATAACTGCCCATGCAAACATTTCAGTAAGTTTTTCTGTAAACAAGGAATCAAATCCATCAAAATCCACTGTATATGAAGCTTAAATGACATAATGGTTTAGTCAATCAGATAACAGAATGCAAATAGCAACATGATTTGTTCAATGAATTATTCACCTAAGAGGTATTTGCAGATTTTGATGCTCAAGTACAATCACTACATCTTTGCTTGTCCATACAAGACTTTCGTCTTCCATCATAAGGTTCGGGTCCACATCAGCCAATGATAGCACAAAGCTGTACACAAAATTATGAGACAATTATATACAGCAACACATTATTATGATGGATAGTGTATTTTATATTGTTATTGTTGCAGTCAAACAGAGGTCATCATACTCACACAGGAATAACTCTTGTTCCATAAGTTCGGTATAGATCGCCTTGTTTCCTAACTATTTTCTTTTTCTTCTTGCCACCTTTTTTGTCATGAGTGGACCAAATAGGTTTATGTTTGAGTATAGAATCACTTGTACCATCAGATTCATCATTCCAATGCTGGGGGAACAAAAAGTACAAATTAGGACAACAAAGACAACTAGGGAAGATAACTGAAATATCCGCCAGAGCATAAATTAAACAAGAGAACCAAGAAAAGAAGTTAATATGACATCCTTATTAATATCCCTAAAAAAATGTGTGACTTTCAAATTTGGACGAACCTGGCGGAGGAAAAATTTACTCGAAAGAGACGGGTCAGCCACCTCAAGCAAACCAGCAGCAAGCACATCAGCAGAACGTTCCATTTCCTGGAATAACCATTTCCAATTTAAAAGAAATAAAGAATGATGAGATAGCTTGACTAACTCAAATGAGATACCATTATGAAGAGAAAAGAAGCAAGAATGAATAACTCAGATATGGTGACAGCTATTTCTAAAGCCAGAAGTAAACTGAAATGCCTCCAGAAAGACATTCATGAAATAAGCAGATAGACAAGATGGTCATGCTACCCTAATAAATAACATGACCAAAAGCACAGATTCTTCTACAAGAACCATACACCCAAGTAAATGCAATTCAATGAACATTAAAATACGTAATTAAGCACTCACTTCTTTAAGAATAGCACCATCCAAATATGTTTTGGTATGAACATGGAAGCGTCCATCATTCCTAGTTTCTTGAAGGGAATGACCTCGCATAGCTTTTGAAACAGCAATTGCCAACTTCTCATGGCGATGTAATGAATGTGAACCCCCAACAATCACAACTTCTTGCCCCTCATGAACCATTTTCTTAACCTAAACAAGATTGAAAAAAAAAAATGATCTCATAAAAGTGGAAATGGTTTTTGGTATGTATCTTAAGCAGAAACATGGAAGTAATTCTAAAGGTGAAAGAACATTTATTTTCTTTTCTTTTCTGTGGCATTCATAAGTGGAAGGCAATCATAAAGATATGGAGTCCAGAGAACTAACGCACCTGTGCCTCAATTGCTTCAATGTTTATACTGTAGTTGTGGCCCTTGTCTATAATATTGTACCGATTATGATTTTGCAGCACAATTATTGGTAAAAGCAGCCTTGTTGTCAGATCAACAGTTTCGTACCTGAGTTAAGAGTACAGGCACATCATTAACCACTAAAAAGTGTTTGGACACTATAATCAACCGCTTAAAAAGAAAAGAAAAAAACAAGCAACCATTAATATTCACACAAGCCAGGTGTAAATCAACATGTCAAAAGATAGAGCAATGACCTAACATCTGGAGCTATAGCATGCTCAATCGTGGTGGATACTAGAGAGGCAAGCTGTCCAACAAATACATCACGTGTAGAATGATCACTAGCTGCACCAAATCCTCTTGGAAACATTATATGCCTTAGTCGTGGCAGGGTCCGAGAACTGACAGTTCCCTCTTCAGTTTCAATCTTTCCATAAGTGCATGGGCCAGCTGAGAGATCGATCACTACATATCTGAACAGCATAGGCAGGAAGTTAGGTACTTGTTCTTGAAAACAACAAAAACACAGACAAGTGAGAGGGAGCATAAAGAAGTAACATAACTAGTCCGATAATGCATAGTCTATACCTGATTCAATGTGAAAATTCAATTACGCGGAGTCCTATCAAAGTTACTAAAAAAATATTGGAACAAAACAATGTTGCTAACAACCATCACACAGATCATCAACAAGTTTTAAATGGATTTACCTTTTCAATCTGATCTTTAGTCATTGGCCATGCTCAAAGTATTACAACTACCATAACACAACTACCTCCTACATACTAGTCCAAACGCCTACACATAAGTATACCGTTCTTACATGTGCACTGATCTACATTTCCACTCACTTGAGGTTGGTCTTGTTGTGTTTTGGCTCGTTGATATGATTTGAAAGTTAGGATTCAGTAAGCAAATCCGAGTCCAGAAAGGAAAGAGGTTTTTTCTATAAGTTCTAGGAAAGTAATCTTTCAAGATCTGTTAGGATTTTGTCTACTAGGTTTAGGAGTCCTAAAACCTTATTGTATCAGCAGCCCCTATTCACTAGAAATAGGAGCTGCAGGGGGTTTTCTAAGGTTAAGATAGAAAGCACAAAAAACCGAGAGCAAAGGGTGATAGAGATATCTAGCAGGGAGTTGGGGATTAGCATAGGGATTTCAATAAGTACTTGTAATCAAGTTGTTATTCTCCATAGTGCTAGTGATTCTCTCAAGAGAGATCACAAAGTGGAAGTAGGCCAGGGTTTTGGCTGAACCACTATAAAATTGATGTGTGCTGTGTTTCTATCTTCAAGTTCATCTATCTACTTTGCTTAAGTCGTAAAGTACCAGTAAAGACCAGAAAAGATCCTAGGGCGCTAACCACAATAAGCTCCCTCTCTGTTCTAGTCTACAAAAAGTAGAATACAAAAATTTATATGTTCATGACAAATTATTCCAAAATGGATTGCGGAACAAAATTATATACAACTGATTCCAGTAAGTCTCATTCAATCTAAGACCAAGTTTCCTTATAAATTAGTAAACAAGATTTAAGTTTGTTAACAGTACCTGCCAGAGCCCAGCCAAACTTGAGATGCACCTCCTCCATTGTACCGATAGCGATAAATATAGTCTCCCTCTTGTTTTTGCATATCATCCTCAGTTAGTTGTGTAATTTTTCCATACATCAAGTTGTCGAGATCAATTTCCTTATTCCTAGGGTCCATTCTGACCTGCAAAAGCAGTATAAAGACTGTAAGATACAAGTACACTTGATCAAGACTACTTAAGGATGGGAATTTGGTTTGATAATCACTTCATAGGAACTTTCAAGCAAAAATGATACTTCGATTCTTGCAGGCCATACCTTATCAAAATTGACCACAAATATTGCACTTGGTACTTGGCGGTCCAACTCCACAGCAGAAACAGCTGAATTGTCTGTGTTGAATATATAGGAATACAACCTCTGAAATACGGGTTCCACTACAGTTGCATCCACCTCAAATAGAGGTACTTCCCTTCCAAACTCAGTCTACACATTGAACACAAATTCAAAACTTAACTCAAAGACACAACGACACTCGTAACTATTCCAAAACACAATGCACAACAGCCAAACAATGCCAACTCACCTCTCTCGTATTTCCTGCAGGAACCATAGCCTCTTTCAACGCCTTCTCAAGAGCTATAAGCTCCGGCTGGCCAGCCTATAATCAAAACAAATACAAAAATTCATATGCATCCTAAGCTACATCAAAAATACTCAGCTACATTCAGTTGCGTACTGAAGCATACATCATGAAGCAAAGGTGCTTACAGGGAAGGCATTGTACAAAATCTGATGCTCGATATCAAGAGGCTCCCCAGTCTCAAGGCACGAAGGCCGGTGCGCCGGGAAGCTGATCTTGAGCACCTCCTCCAACTTGTGCGCATCCACCGAGTACCTGTAGCCTCCATCACCATTGAAGCCAACCAGCACCACATTCACTTCCAGCGGAACCTGAAACGGTACCTACATACATACACACACCATTACAGATATCGAATTGCTCCGAAAATTAAAACCTAAACTGCATTTCAATTTGTTTGAATAGAGAAATGAAATAGGTGAGAGAGAGAGAGAGAGATCACCTCGGCCCGAGAATGGAGCATGCGGCGGACATCGGAGCGGATTGTGTCGTGGACGTCGTGGAAGGCGCCGTGGTGCCACTGAGGGTGGCCGGGATCTCTCCGGAAAGCTTGAGGTTTGGACTCGGATTGAAACGCGAGCAGGCTCAGAGCGATAACAAGAGCGTGTGCTATTGGAAGTGATGTTGAAGCCATGGCCGGAGCTCCGTCGTTAGCTAAATCGAATTGAGAAAATTGGAGTTAAGAAAGCTTGGACTTTGGCGTAGTTGGGGTCCTCTTCTGGTCTGCGTTAGTGAGAGTCTCGGACCAAGAAGCATGAGAGAAGAGAGTGCGGTATTTTCAATACCAAAATCACCCCCTCAAAATTTACCCCCAAAAAGTAAAAGTGACCAACCCCCACCCCCCAAGGATTTTACCCCGTGATAAATCTAACCCCTTTAATTTTTTTTTTTTTTTTCACACTGTTACAGTTGTGCCTTGGGATGTCCCGCCAGGCTAGGTGTGTAACCCTTGTGTTCACGTTCGGATCCTGCCGGCGCAGATTTGAGTCTGTCTATATTTGGCAGAGAGGATTCAAAGCACTAAGGTGCACTTAAACCAAGATGAATAGACCGTTGGATTACATTTATCATATTATTTAATATTTAAATAAAAAGTTAAGTATAAATATCAACGGTTAAGATTTTCTAATAAATACTTGGTTCACTTGTACCTTGGTGTATGCAAGAATTTTCGCTATATTTGGTGGCCAAAGAAAGAAGTGTTCTGACAAGACGCTCCCAAGACGGATGAGTTTGTTGTCCTAAAAAGCCTTAGAGCATGTGATCTCGATCAAAAAGAAAACTAAACAATTAAATTTTGAAGCTCAAAAGGGTTCCTCGAGTTCAGTTGCGAGGGTGGATTATTTAGACTACCAAAGTCCAAAGGTGCCTTCACTCTAACAAGGGAAGCAAGTCATCTACTGTGAAGCTATGGTTTTTGATCGCCTTGCATCAACTTCAAACCATCTCTATTGCCTTGAACTCATGAGTTCATAGAGGAACTGGATTAGAAAGCACTGCTAACAAAGGACACACTTTGGTTTGTTTCGGAAATTATGTAAAACGGATTAAAACTTCTGCTCTCACTTTTAGTATTTGAGAGGCAATGCATTTAACAATTTATGGCAGGGTATTACATGAATATCTGCAAAACAATTTTCTAGCACTTAAAGCTTAAGCCTCTGGTAACCAAAAAAGCTTTCAAGCCTCTTCACTTGTGATTTGTGAACTTTGTCCCGGAATGCTGGTGGGGTATCAGTGCTACTCTCAATTATGCATCATTAGAATTCTTCATTGCAGGGATTGACCCAAAACGGGTGGCGGAGACATGTCTGGTTACATATAATTATTAGTGATCAACACCACTTCTTATTGAGATCGGGGGATCTTGCGCTGTACCTCTGGAGATTAGGTCATGGTTCAAGAATAAAACAATTACGGTTATATCATCATGAAAATGCCGCCGCACCTTCTTGTCTATTTTCCGAAGATCTGAGTAACGCATTTCTCGTTTTCTTGCAGCTTCTTGGAGGGCTGTCTTAACAAGTCTTTTGGCACTTCCCTGCATTGAAAGAAGAACTCAGCACCAGAAATCCAAACTGGGATAATAATCACACATGAGAAGTTAAAAAATAGATGTATATTGGTGTCCCGTATAGTCAATTTGGGTATACTTTTTTTACAACTGTCGATACACTCTTCCAATATAACAAGGTTAACAGTATCCTAGATTAGAATCATATACTAGCAGCATTTAAAACACATCCCATTTAGATGCAATTTCAGTGACTGAGCAGAAAGTCTACAAAAAGAACAATCTTCCAAAAAAAAAAAAAACATATGGACTAGTTCTGCAATCGGCTCTGCTACCACCAAAAGGATAAAAAAGAATAGTAATGGAATTTCTTCCAGTTCCAATATTTCATGACCGACTTAAAAAACTACTAGCCTCAAAAGTCCACTACAGTTATCCTGAAGCTAAAAGTTCATAATTTCTGATCAAAGGGGGAAAAAATATTAGTTTCAGTGCTCAGAAAGAAATCCAATATGACCTTTTACTACAACAAGGCAAGCATGAAAGTACGAACAGTGTCAATTCAAATAAAATTGCAAGTATGAATGAAATAAAAAGACCAGAATCTTACTGCATGAGGATGCTTGTGGACAATCTCAACAGCTTTTTCATTACTCAAGTGTTCCCATAGACCATCAGATGCAAAGATAAGAAAAGAATCATTTGGATGCAGAGCATGAGAAAGAATGGTTGGAGTGGCAGACATGATAGGCATGTTCATTGGTTCAGGAAGCCGGAACTTTGTGGCAATTGGCTCCCGGTTAAACTCTGCATGTTTCATATATACATCACCGATAGATCTAGAAACCTGCATAAAATACAAAATCAAGATGTTAAAACATGATATCAGTTATGAAGAATGAGCATGGTTATTAAAATGATGGATCATTCAGTGCAGATATGTTTAGGAGAATAATTATGTATCAACTCCAAACTAATTTGAATCTAAGAAATGTCAAATATTAATGTCATTAAATGCTTGTAGTTCCATGAACTGCATTATGGACAAAAGAACCATTTAAACACCCCTCAATAGTTTTATCTACCACCACAAAACTTCTTAACATGAGGACATTTAAACCTAAACTACATCTTTGAGTCTCTACTCTAGCTTGCCTATAAAACCAATTATTAGTACTCCTGTAAACTAACAGAATTGCATTTAAAACTTACTACTACTATTATTTCGGTTTAGCCTTAGTCAGTATACATACATCAAAGGTAAAACAACAAGAAACAGATACATACATCAAAGGAAAAGCAACAAGATACTACTACTATTATTTTGGTTTAACTTTAGTCATAGATACATACTACAATACTACATCAAAGGAAAAACAGCAAGACCAATTTTGATACAATGATTAGATGATTTAGCTTAACATCAAAAGTTATTGAAGCTTTTATCATCCAGTGTGGAGTGATGTTAAGTTAGCCCATATACAGGGAGCTTAAAGTAGAAGTTGAAAATACATAAGGGTCCAAGATTCTTTGAAAATCAGAGGTTATTCAAAAGTTATTTAGAGCTAAGACATAGTACTTTCAGTAACATTGCTGCACATAGTAGTTTCAGAGACATCATGTAGGCTAATGCAAGAACCAATCTCAGGACTTTAAGTCTTTAAGCAGTAAAACACCCAAAGTTAGTGCAAACAATGAGTTCTTAAGTGGACAACAATATCCTAAACTTACCTGGATGATGCCTTTTACTCTCCAAACTCCATGCTTTAAAACGACAATTTGAGGATCATGTGAGTGCTGCTCTCTCAGCTCGTACCGAATCTCCTCAAGATTCACATTGTGTTCAGTGGATAACTGAATAGCAGCAACTTCCCCAGTGTTACCCACTTTCTTCCCCAAAACAAGACGGGAATCTCCAAGACTCGCCACAAATAGCATCCCTCGACATATCACTCCAACCAAACAGCATGTTCCAACAGTCGCTAAATTGGGTCTAGTACTCCACAACTCAGAAACAAGAGCCGTAAATCCTTCCTCTGTCCGACGAAAAGCATCTTGAATGGTATCCGCTGTCACAACACCCTCCGTCTCCGCTGATACTGCTGCATAAACACAATGCCTAAGATAGCCAACATAAGAGCAGCTCATTCTCCAATAGTCAAACAAAAAAACCCGCCCCCATAACACCAAAACAAGCAAACAAAGCAAGAAATCAGAAAAAATGCCCCACATTTTAGTTCCCAATACGACTCAAACCTCAGTAACCAAATTTCAAGACCAACTGCAATGAACTTCCCGTGATCCAAACTAAACCAACCAATCAAGATCACAAGCAAACGTGGCCAATTCAAAACCACACTCCTAACAATATATAAAGGCAATCACGATTCACGAACCTTGAAACTGTCTAAATAGATTATCACAGACGTAGTGAGCGGCCTCGGGGCCACCGTGGCCGTCGTAAACGCCGACGAAGGTCCCAAAGGGTCCAGACTCGATCTGGCCCTGGTCCTCAAGCACCTGATTGGCCTGAACCACAGCCATGGAGAAATCTCCCCACGCGTATTTCCCGATATCCCTAAACCAAAGCAAGCTATCTTTTCCATCTCTTCCGCCGCCGCCCAAATTGGCGCCAACGATTCCGATGGACTCGAGTCCTCCTCCCTCACCGCCGCCGCGCCCGGATGGCTTCCAACACAGCGAGAGAAGATTCATCAATGCATGAAGCATCCCACATCTCTCTCCGGAAAAAACCCAAACCCAAAACCCAAAGGACCCCTTGGAGGATTGCGGAAGGGAGAGAAGGAGAAGACCTAGGTTTTAATTGGGGGAAAATGTATAGAGACTGCGCAGGATAAGGGAGAGGGTGGAGGATAGGAGTGGCGGCGTAGGTTAGAGAGAGTGGGGTTGTGTTCGGTGGTAGAGGAACCGAGAAGGGGCCGAGTTCTCGGCTGTTTTGTGGGCAGAAGATGGTGTGGGGAAGCCTGTCGCCTTCATTTAATTTTTTTTTCCTTTTTCATTTTAAGGAATATTCCGATTGTTCTTTCCCTTGAATTTTGGCATGTGTTTAATTTTATTGTTCTCCGGTAAAATTCACTCGATGCAGTTTGTCACTTTGAACTCGCGCTCAAGTAAACTCGGCTTGGAATGTTTACATCTCCCTCGCAGAAGAATAAAACCAAATCAAGCTCAATTTGATTTATTGTACCGACTACCGAGTATACACTCAATCTCCATTCAAGTAAACTATAAAACTAAGCCAAATTAAGCTTTAGTTTGAAGTTTAATAAAGTTTTTGTGCTAGTTAAGAAAGTTGTTGTGCTAGTAAATTATAAAATTAGATTTTGTGTTAGTTAAGAAAGTTGTTGTGCGGGTTAAGAGGAGCGTTGTGCTAAAATTTGAGAAGCATTGGAGGTCGCCGGAGAATGGCTGCCGGCGGCGCCGCCCCTTAGGGGATGGTATTAAGGAGAGGAGTTTAATGAAGTATAGTTTGAAATTTGTAGAGGCGTTTTGTTAATGTTGGGGATTTTTTTTGCGGTGATTAGAATGGAATATCGGTAGTTTGGTTAGCCGGTTTTAAATTGCGTATAAGGTTAATTTTTGGTTATCGGTGATGGTGATGAATTTTGAGTTATAATGGATTAAAGATGGAGAAAATGGGCAAGGAAGAAAATTGATTTTAGACCCTTAATTTTATGGAATTATTTATTGAAGTTTTAAAGTTGTATGAGAATTAATATTAATTATTGTTCAGGCCGTGAGGAGGGATCATTTGGAAAAAGTCTCGAGTCGTCAGCAGGCATAGCCGAGCACTGTGAGTGGATCTTTGATTTAAATGTCATGCATGCACTAAAGTTATTTAATTTCAAAGGCATATTTGAAATTTAGTATTTTCTTAGGATTAATGAGTTCCATTTGTTTATTTGGGAACTCTCTTGCTCATTTCATTTGACATGTGGGACATACCAATTGATCTTTTATATTTGGTAATTTATTACACCCTAAAGGGTTGATTGATATTATTTATTGCTAGCTAACATTATTTAGCGGTCCTCATCATATGTGAGTAGAGCGCTTAGCGTGAGACGCTATTATCGCTTGGGAGGTAACCGATCGGTGTATATAAATATATATTATTGTTAGCTAGCCATTGTTTAGCGGTCCTCATCATATGAGAGTTGAGCGCTTAACGTGAGACACTATTATAATCTATTTAGCGGTCCTCATCATATATGAGTAGAGCGCTTAGTGTAAGACTCTATTATAGCCTGGGAGGCTCATCATTATGGTGAAACATTTTTCCCTATTTGTTTTGATTTATTGAGAACCAATGAGATTAGTTCATTATTTTTGGTCTTTAATTATTTTCGGGAAGATTTCCAAAAGTGGCATGCATAAATATTTTTCTCAACGGAAAATATGGGAACAACATAAATTTTGATTTCAAGGTTTTATCATTAACAGTTTAAATAACCTTTCACTCTTATCTCTTCTAGCATAGTAATAGGGGGCTTAGACTTTGCTCTTAAAACCCAACCATTGAAGCTCTCACAAGCATTGTTAATGAGCATGTCACAGTCATAACCAGCTGGGAAAAGAGTAAATCAGTCGAGAATTCAAAGTACAGGGGTATACCAGTTTAAAAAAAAAAGTGAGGGACAAAACTGATTTTAGGTGTAAACTACAGGGTGTCACAAGCATTTACTCCTTAAATAAAAAAAGTAAATTCAACTGATTTAAGCTAATACGTATGTTGGGTTCATTGCAAATTCCTTTTATTATTTTGGGTATACGTTACATAAGTTAGGAATGAAGTGATGACAACAAAGAAGGATAAAAGTTTAAATGATTAATTAGTTTTCTAACAAAACAGTTTTTATGTAATCCTTGGCTTCAATTTTTATGTTTTTTTTGGTATCTTGTTTTGTATCTAGTTTAATCCTCTGTTAAGCTCGTTTAAATAAGTGAACTAATTGTCTAATATAATAGTGTTTTAATGTTATTCTAGCATGAGTTTATCAATACAATATTTAAGGTTGTTGTCCTTTTTCTCTTAAAAAAAACAGTTTATTAATCATTGTCATATCATAAGTCAATCCGACACTACATCATGTAGAAAGAGTCCCGTATTTTAAGAGCTTAGCAACATAACTATGTCCCATAAGACTCCATTTCTATCGCTCATTTAGCAACAGAACGAAACAATTACATGTTATTTTGCTAGGTTTAGATTTTCCGGATGACATCTCTGTTATCTAACAAACCTTTTCATGTTCGACCAAACCTTCGGCTTCACTTGCAAACACATAGCAACGAGAACTTAGGAAGTTGATTCCTTATCATGTTACTTAGTTTTTGCAAAATATGGGAACAACATAAATTTTGATTTCAAGGCTTTATCATTAAGTTAGTATTTTTACTATGTATTT
Organism: Fragaria x ananassa; assembly: GCA_034370585.1. Classification (NCBI taxonomy): domain Eukaryota; kingdom Viridiplantae; phylum Streptophyta; class Magnoliopsida; order Rosales; family Rosaceae; genus Fragaria; species Fragaria x ananassa. The sequence continues at coordinate 22,007,005 of CP139762.1, read as the reverse complement.
TTGTCCACTCACTCTAACGTTTTAAATGCTTCTCCCCTAGGCTTTTCGTTTTAAATGCTTCTCCCCTGGGCTTTTCGTTTTAAATGTCCAGTATGCAGAGTTCTGTTCGGCAAGTGATAGGAGGCGAGTCATATTTTCCACCACATCCAGTTTTCTCTCGTAGGTTACTAAATTAACCTACTTGTGTATTTTCCTTGTTTCATTTATATTAGTAGCTCTGATAACTATGAGATGATGTGTTAATTTATGTTTATGGGATATTGTTGCATGAGAAATTTAATTTGTGAAATGGTTGGAATTATATGAAATTTGAGGTGGTGAATGTTTATTTGGGGAGCGGGTGGCTCCAGAAGTTGTGGGTTAAATTGAATTGAAGTGTTTGGGTTATGGTGAGTTTTCTTTTAGGTAGGGTTACCCATTTTCAAGGGAAGTTATACCAAGAATTTTGGTACTATTTTCCTTGAGGTGGGTCCCGCAGGGTTTATCCCGGATTTCGAGGGGAAATTTGGGGTAGGTCCTGACAGCTCCAACTTCCCAGAGGCCGTCCAGTCAATTCCTCAAGCAATTGAGGTGCACCGGCCTTTCCTCGATGTATCATTCCCTGCAATGCTCATTGCTCATTTTGAAAGCCTATTTTTTAGCTCAATTAGGGGAGCGAGACATTCCTACGTTAAATGAAGCAAAAGAGAATACTTCATTCTTACATCAAATTATGTAGATTGATACAACCATCTTGCAGACAACTTTTTATACTTTATGATGTTGGTTGAAGTGTTAACACACTGGTCACGTGTTACACTACTATCTACTGTTTATGTTGCTTATACTTCTACGGGCTCACTACCCGTTCTTTAAAGAAGTTTATCGGGATATAAGTTGAAGTGTCATGTACCCCATGTTCAGACGCAATATGGTCTCACCAAGGCTACGGGCAACTTTAGCTTGTCGCTCGAACATTATTGATGCGCATCAATCTTTCTATTGCGTCTTGGGGCTATGCAATATTTGCATACAACTTTAGTATTCATCTACAACTCACCATCATTGAATATTTTTGTACTACATCTCATGACTGTGTATGAGGATTGACATGAAATTGCAATCCCTTGAGCTCGACAGGATTAAAACGGATCTCCAATCCTTGAGCTTGGCTAGATGTTATTTCTACGTGCCAAATCGCACTGCCACAACGTACAATGATGGGTCATTTGAGATGAATACGTATTTAGGTTGGTTAGATATGAACCTCTAACTATTTAATCCGCTTATATAGAAACCTTGTCAAACGATCTGTTTCACCGCTATATTGCGGATTGTCACTTTGATGAGACAGTATTCCCATCGTTAGGGGAAGATAAGAACACAAGTGTTCACAAGTGGAACGACGTGAATTGTCATGGTTTGTCCTCACTAAGTCTCATCTTGATCTCAGATGCTTAAAGTGTTAAAGTGATGAGATCACATACTGCAAATATGTCTGCAAGGATTGATATCCTATCAAGAGGACATGACGCGACCAAAAGGAGTTGGTCTTGACGCCATCACCATGAATGATGATATGGTGACGCCATATAGTGGCAAAATTAGTGTCACAAGGCCATGTGGCTCCCCAAAAGGAGGGAGGCCCTTAGGTTCGATACTTTCTCGCACTAAAAAGAAAGCGAGATTGACACAACCTAATCCATTGATCAGTGATAATCTAATCCGTCTCATGAAGTTTGAATTGTGATTATCGTTAGGGGACGCTTCAATGTCTAATCCAATTCATATAGAGATCTCTACAAGTATTACATTAGTGTACATGAGGACGTGAGATAATGAGGTTACTATCGAACCACCCTTTGTTGATGGATATCAACTTAGTTGATTGACCTAATGGAAAGATGCGATCCAGCATTAACAAAGAGATAGGTCTTTGGGCAGGTGATGCCGACACCACAAGCTAAATCCTATCAACTATGCCTTTGTTAGATAGCGTAGTGAGAACAAGAGCTTAGACTCACCTTATGACACAAGGTCTCTCACTATCACGCACTGGGATCGACTACGATGAGATATGCTCTCGTAATGGATGTCATTGCACTCCACTACTTTGTCAGTTTGGTAGTTTTCGAATAACTGAACATGCAGCCTATGAATGTGGTCATAATAACATCTCTACGGGTCAAAGATATACATGAAGATCTTAAACAGACTTCATTCATCTAAATCAAGTGGCTTCAGACCACATGAGCATGCGTTTGCTAAATGCATTGAAACGCACATGGACTCTACTTGATTTGGAAGGGATACGGTGAATTATGTTTTTACGTGTTCGTTCTGGATTTACATAGACTTTTAATGAATCAAGAGATGTCAATATGTATCAACATCCGAAGTTAAGAATGAAAAAGATCTTGGAAAGATACGGTCTCGAAAATGCACTCGATGACTGTATTGATGATGATTTTCTATCAATTGGCTTAGGCGCTCTAACGAAAGTGAGGCCTACATATACCCCATGATTAGTCAAAGTCTTTACTCTTAAGAGAGATCTGTTGTTTTGTCTAAAAGAATATAACAAATATGTGTTAAGAGATGAAATTCTTATCTAAGTACAATAAGACGCATCGATGTACTCAACACAATACGAAAGACTTGACATCTCATTCGCTATGAAAAGTTGTAAAGCTAAGTGTAGCTATACGCTCACGCAACGCCAATGTAATGACAGTATCCCCTTTTTCAATACTTAATTGTATGAAAGGTTGAGGCTTATTTTAGTCCAACATAAGAAAGACACATTAATAGCGAAATCAGAATCTGCTAAGTTTCGTAGGTCAAATTCCACAAGACCTACAAGGAATCTCACTCACTAGAAAATAGTGAAATTGGTACCATTAGAAAGGTCTATGTGTCTTATTTCTAGGGAAACTAACAATTTGATCATACCTATCATATTGAGTGAGTTATGATCGTTTCGTAAAGTATGATGAATCTGTCTGAGAATTTGATTTTGGCAAAACAGTCAACTTCGACGGAACTTTGTGAACAACTCCTGATGAACCAGAATGTGTGTAATATACAGTTGGAAAGCTAAAGGAGTCTAGTTTCCAAAACCGTTTATGTTTCGTTCTTATCTATTTCCTAAAGGAAGTTACAGCTGTTCTAGTAAATGAAGGTCATGTTGCGCGAAAATCTGATTTCCTGCACGAACTTATGTTTTGAGCTCACAAGCAGCCTTCTCCTCAAGATCTAAGTGTAAAAAATTATGTTTGAGGACAATACGGCATGATCTAGTTGATCATTGCCCAATGCCACATTTGAAGACATGTTAAAGAGCATTGACATGCTAAGTTATTGAAATTTCCGTGATTAGTAAGAATCAGGAAGAGCTCTATGATTGATGTAAAGAAGACATATTCTTATGCTTACAGTGAAAGACATCATATTAGAACTTCTACAACTTGGAAGAAGGCTTTTTCGAACTCCGACCAGCTATAAACTCTTGCATCCTCTTAAACTGATCCTTGGTCGTTCCACTGTAATATTCATGAGCCCTCTCCTGAAAAATAAAGGCACGGGATACACAATATGCTCATTATTTCATAGTCATGAAGAAGAACAGTTGCTGGTAAAGCAACAAGGGCATAAAAACACTACAGATGCTTTGATGCAGCTTCCAGATTTTCTTTTCAGTCTTTCACTATATAGAAACAAATGCAAGCTAAACTGCTAAAGTCTTAGGTTTACTTGCACGCCAAATATTTTTACAGTTGCGAATGACTCACTAAGCTCTTCTAAATGCATTTGCTAACAAGATGATGATTGACAATTCATATAACAAATTCTTTTGTTCGAGAACCTGCAATGTTTCCATTATTTTAATTTAAGTTTCCAATAGTTGATTGCAGAAAAAGTGATTTGAATGTGAACCCCAATCTATCTCATTCCACAAGACCATATACCAAATTGAACTCATACTCTGCATGCATCTTCAGGTTGAAAAGGAGATAAACAATCCCAAAATAACTATAAGGTGATGTTTGATTGGATGAATGGAACAGAGTAGCTTATACAATGAGTGTACCAATGAATCAAGCAAACAGAGTAATTGAAAAACATAAGAGTGTAATTGATTCCATTCCAATATGCTAAATTTCCTTGTTTACAACAAAAACATGGGGTGCTTATTCCATTACTATGGTCATTCCATCACCATTCTCATTCATCATCGGCTCACTCCCCCGACCAAACAGATCTCAATCATAGCCAAACTAACAATAATCATAAAACTCACCCAATATCTCATTCAACCAACCAATCATCACCTGATCTCCTAGTATCTCATGGATTCCAGAATTCCAAACTAACAACTTCACTAAAAAGTAAATCATACTCCAAAGCTAGAATAAGCATCTATAAAACCTGAGAAAATTGAGCATTTGAAACGCGGATACAGCACACCAAAATCACAAAAAATAAAGCCGAAATCACATACCTTTTCTAGTGTAAGAGCATGGCCCAAGTCCAGTTTGACCCCATCATTAATAACAGCCTTGTACCTCACCACCATGTCCTGGTTGTTCTTCACAATAGCCTCAGCAATTTCCCGCGCTTTCTTCAACAACTCACTCTCCTCCACAACATGGTTCACAAACCCCGACCTCTCCCCCACCTCCGCTGTCAACGGCGTCGCCGTCAGCGACACCTCCCGCGCTTTGTTCGCCCCTATAATCCTCGAAAGCTTCTGAGACAAACCCCACGACGGAAATATCCCAAATCTAATTTCAAAACCAAAGTAAACACTCATTACCAACTTTCGGGTTCGAATCCGGGTCGGTTTGGATCCGAATTGAAACAAAAGCGATTCAAACTCACCTGGCATGAGTGTCGATGAACTTGGCTCCCTTAGCGGCGACGACGATGTCACAGGCGAGCGCGATTTCGAATCCGGCGGTGACGGCGAAGCCGTTGACGGCGGCGATGATGGGCTTTTTGCAGCGCTCCATTTGGGCGACCGGGTCGGTGTCGATGTCCTTGACGTCGCCTTTGAAAACGTCCTCGGCGGCGGTGAGATCGACGCCGGAGCAGAAGGCCCGACCCGTACCCGAGAGAATAATGACCCGGACCGAATCGTCTTGGTTGAGGGACTTGAAGATCCGGGCGAGATCCGAGTTCATAGCCTTGGTGAGGGAGTTGAGCAGCTTGGGACGGTTGATCGTGACGTAGGCGATGCCGTCCGGTTCGCGGTTCACGAGGATGAGATTTTCCGGCGGAGATTGTTTCCGGTCCATTTTGGGAAATACGGAGGTGAGTAATGATTGAAGTGAGGGTCGCGTTTTAAGGATTATTATTTTGAAGTGCGTGCCCGATTTGCCTTATCGGTGACGTCACTTGCCGCCAAAGCTGATGTCGTAGTGTGGATTGGGCCGCACTGCCGTCTAGATTTTTAACCTTGTTTTTTCAAACTACTGATATTTTGACCTTTTAAGCATGTCAAAAGTCATTTACAGTACTCGAACAAATTCATCTTTTTGACGGGTTTTGATAGAGTTTCAATATTCTCGTTCGTAATGCTACATAGGCATAATTTCTCAATGCCTGATGACTGATAATGAAGTACAAGTGTATAATACTACAATTTAAAAAATCATATATCTTGTTGTCTAACTAACAAAGTTTGGCATTCGTAGTCATTGTCATATTTGACTGTTTGAGCGATGAAGTTCGACCAAAAATTTTGTTTATGTATCATTTAGAGATTTCTCTGTGTCATTTTTCTAGTTTCTATATTGAATGTTTTAATTTTCTGTGTGTTCATAGTCATGACTAAGGGTTTACGTTAAATAAAGCTTATAACATAAATCCTTAAGAAGGCAAAAGTTCACAATACTAGATTTATGCAATATGGTGTTTGACTGATCTCTATATTTGTTACAAAGAGAGAAAGAAGGTGAGAGGATTCGTTTCGATATGATTGTTGGGAAAAAATTGTAAACAAATGTATACCCAACACAATTTCACTCTATCTTACTAATCAAGATAGATTTTTAATTATGTCTGGTTCGACCCATTCAGAATAGAGCAAATTCCTTAACTACAACCATTGTTTTTAAGGGAAGACCTTTTGATTCTAATATAAAGTAACAACTGGGGAATGTGTGTGTTTGAGGGGACTGGCTTGGAAAGAACCAAGGATTTGGTTTTAAATGTGGTTGTATCTAGATTTAAATCCAGACTGCATACATACCCTGTGAAGGGATCAAACCATTGTAGTTCGAAAGGTTTGGTTATGGATTTGATTTTTCTGGTGCTTTAGGAATTTGACCAGAGTCATTTGGACTGGATAAATTTGACTGGTGGTGTTTCTGTTTGGAATTGTGGTTGCATCTAGTGGTTTGCTAGATTGCCTACGTACCCCCTTTGTGGGATCAAACCAATCGTAGTTCTTAAGGTTTGTAGGCTTTGTAGGCTTTGTGGCTTAATTAGTGCAAGTTTTGGGTTTGACAGATGTATTTTTGAATCCGTCAACCGTATTTTTTTGTGGACACTCAATTTGGTAGAGTGTCTGCTGATTTGATTTGTGCCTCTGAAATGGGTGATGCATCAGTGTGACCAAAATGCTTGAATTGTCTTAGCCACAGTTCTTGATAGTGGCGTAGGTGATCTGCAAATCTAGTCTCCGCGTGTAAGCGGACTCCGCCTGTATGCGGTCCTCGCGTGTATGCTTATAAACGGATTCCGCGTGCTTGTGTGTAAGAGGACTTTGCGTCCTTGCGTGTAAGCGGGCTCCGCGGCATGCTGACCTCACGTGCAAGCGGACTCCACGTGTATACTTGTAAGCGGACTCCGCGTGCTTGCGTGTAAGCGGACTCCGCGACTTGCATCCTCAAGAAATCTTCTACATGGAGGGATCTCGCTTGTGACATCATCTCGTCTCGCCTAGACTTCTAATTTTATGAAGCCATCTCGCCTCGTCTAGGGTTTCTGCTTTGGCGCGAGGTCACGTCGCCACCCCTTAGGGTTTCTGTTTTGATATGAAGTCACCTCGCCACCACTTAGGGTTTATGTTTTGATGCGAATATCGGCTCACCACCCCTTAGGGCTTCTGCTTTGACGTGAAGTCACCTCGCCACCCCTTAGGGTTTATGCTTTGATGCGAAGTCACCTCGCCTTTGCTTTGGGGCTTTACCCATCTCGCGAGGTCATCTCGCAAGGCTACCCATGCGGGGTCGTTTCTGCATGCGGACTGATGTGCAGCTCGCATGATAATGTTTAACAGGAACCTGTTGTCTCAGCCAGAAGAACTTTGTAGCTGCAATCATATGAACCACATAACTCCTCAAAGACGTCTTTCCCAGTTCGAATCGGCTTGACACCACCTCGATCATTATCATCTTGAGAAACCTTTTTGCAGATGATAATCGAATATGATTGGGAATCAGACTTGTGGATGCTGCTCCTTTATAAATAGAGATATGTCGTCTCAATTGCTTTGATCGAGAGCATGCTTAGGGATTCTCCAAGTTGCCAAAGGTAAGTTCCTGTTCTTCCAATTCCCATTGCCTAGAATGCTTGTTTTCTCCTCTTATACGGCTTGTTATGCGAAGCACAAGACCATATGTAACAAGAGGAAGGGCCGAGCGGTCATATGTTTGTTGTAATAAGAGGAGGGGACGAGGTCATCTCGCCATATGCGAGGTCGTCTCGTCCCCTCTCAGGGGCTCTGCTTCGCGCCTTAAGGCTTTTGAGGCTTGAATGGTATTGGAGATCCGCCGGAAGCAAGGGATGAGATATAGAAAGATAAAGTCGCTGCAAAACAAAAGAATGGGAGTTCCACCTTCTCGTTGTTGGCCCGCCGGTCTTCCTCTGCTTTCTACTTTGCTTCTTCTCTTCTGCCTCCCTTTTCTCCCTCTTTTTTTTTTCCCTCTGCCCCTCTCTTCTTGTCCCTTTTATTGGAGGCTTTTGCCTCTCTATATAGAGTGCTTGGCTGATTTTCAATTGGACTTTGATACCTGGATTGTATTCCTATCCAAACACCCTTTTTTGCAAGAGTTATAATTGAACACAAAAGCCTTGTGCATGTAGCACAAGAAAAGAATTATTATTATTTATTATTATTTATTTATTTATTTTATTTTTTTGGTATCAACAATGATTAATGAGGAGCCCTTAAGCTTTTCACTCGAGATATTAATGTGTTAATAGAAACATAAACTTTAGCTTATTTCCGGCTAGTGTATTGAAAAATGAAAAAAAAAAAAAACAGTTGCGCGCCTACCCCTTATAACTACTAGCAATGCAACTCGCGCGACGGGCGTGTAAATGTCTGCACTCGCTGATGAACCGATTGATGTGACGTTCATAATAAAGCCTAAAATAGAAAGATTTTATCAGTTATGTTACGAAGAAAATTAAAACAAAAAGACAGAGCGGGTAAAAATGATTCAAAAGATATTGTATAATATTTCTCTCGCTCTACAGTCTTCTTGTCTATTTTCTTTTGCTTGTCTGGTGCAGTGATCCTTCAAAATCAATTTTTGTCACTCTACTGTCTTCCCTTTCTATTTTCCTCTACTTGTCAGGTGTGGTGATTTCTCTATATGAACGTGTGAGTTGTATGTGATGAGTTTGAGAGAGTTGGGAATATTTGTTAGAGAGAAGAAAACTGAAATCATAACCGTTTATATTAATTTGAGTTTGCAAAAACTGTTTAAGCGTGTTTATCTATGAGGTGGTTATCTTTTCACCACTCTCACGTTCAGTCAGTTATTCAGTTATTTCCACAATTTCACATCTTTTTACGTAATTATCTGTTACAGTTTTATGGTAATTTGTCTTTCACTACAATAACCCTCTTCTTTGTTTTTTAAATTCAGCCTAATGAGACAGTTTTGGCGGTTCATATTTTGATGAATTTCTAAAACTCCTCGCTTTATTGTAGTAGAGATGATTTGGAGGGAATGGAGGCTATTAATTCCTTTTCTTTCGTTACAAACTTTTCTGAAAGTGACTGCTATTTTCCCCTATTAGATCTCTCCTAAGTTGTGGTTCTTTGTAACTTACTTTTTTCTTAAAAAAGAAGTTCAAATATACTTGTTAAAACGTTCAAACAAAGAAATACTGAAATTTATTGCAACAAATAATCAAACCATAATCGGACCCTTGCAACATTCCATTTTTCTCCAGCTGCAACGTCGCTACTACTCTATAATCATATGTAGCTCTATGTTTTATGAACCAGTAACCTCCAATTGAGTGCAGATCAAGAAGCTTGGAGGAGTTGCACTATATTCATGGGTGAAATATCACTGGAGTTCCCATACAAGAGACGCCTTGCTATGATCACATTTGAAGCATCAGAAGGATGGTAAGCGTCCCAAAACACATACTTGGATCGGTTCACGCAAACTTTCGATGGCTGAGGACCGCATGGAATTAGACCCCCGTAGCACCGTGCAACTCTGCAGCATGCAGAGTTTGTATTCTGGAAACCTGTTAAAGCAACAAAAGTACTAATCAGTCTCATTATCTTCGAACAAATTAACAGCGAAAACTCATAACACCAAGTCTTTACCATATGATTTGTAGTTGTCAATGATGTCTTCTACAATGCTATAAACATCTGCATACACAAATTTGGCCCCGGGAAGATTATTGTTTAGCTCGGTGACAAGGGTTCTTAGTTTGGCGTTGAATGAACGTGATAATTGATTCGGAAATGCAGCACAGCTATCTGGATCAGCTACCCAATTCACTTCCCTCTGATAGGGTATACAGCCAATAGGTCCTACATTTACTATCACAATCTTCTTTCACCCAAATTGTATAGTCTCTGCATTTCCTAACAAAATCTATGTCAACAGAACTGAACCATAGTTCGATCAGTATGAATGACTATGTAATTTTGAATAACTTAATGTACTTAAATTTTTAGGACCAAACTCAAAGTTCAAAACATGAGGAAGAGAAATATATAGAAGAGTTATGACAAAGGAAAATGTTTACTGTAATTTGTAGTCTGAGTCTTGCGATCAAAATGCCAACAAAGGTTTCCGGGGGTATTGACTTCCTCTCAGCCTCAGAAATAACTGGTACCAAGTAGTTATTGATGAAATCATTCGAGCCGATTGTTACTGAGAAGAGCGCTCGGTTAAGTAGCTTTAGAGCTGCAAGAATACCAATTCTTGAGATAATGTCTTGCCTGGTATTCGCAAAGTTATCTATCTGTGCATCCATGTTAATTCTACCTACCTAGCCTCAAAAAATTACATATGATTTATATTTGATTAGCTCAATGTATACATTTCATACGATCAATATCAAATGGACGTAATTGAGTGAAAATTAAGCAGAAGAACACCCTGACAAATAATTTTCCTGTTTCATTAAAAATTCCACCTGCACCTGAAGCATAGTTGACACCCTTCAGAATTACTGGTCCAGCTGTTGAGGGAGCTAAGTAAGGAGGAGTGAACTCCTTGAGACCCATACACTCACCTGTTGACTAGACTCGGTTAGAAGAAGGATCAAGGTCCAGAAACAAAGAATGAAATAGAGGAAGGAATGCTATTAACTTGTTACTTGCCTATAATATCAATGATGGTTCTTCCGTTTGTGAATCGTCCTGTAGGCTTTCCGAAATCAATTCCATTGGGAGGATAATTAGCTTTGGATAGTGTCACAATGTAGTTGTTGTTTCCAACATCAACCAGAGAATCCCCCAAAAACGAAACAAGCAGGAGGTTCCTGTGCCAAACAGATTCTCCACAGTGCAAAAATAATGCCAAGAATGAATTTTCCGTCTGTAAACAAGTCCCCCATTAATATAAAGACTTTTGCTTAAGGGTATCTCAAATTTCTTAAACCAATACTTGAACTTCTGCTGAAACTTGAAAAGAGCAAGAGCCAATTTATAGAGCAACATGAGGCGTATTCCAGTATTCTTAAGTTATAAGCGTAGTATGGTGAGAGGTATAGGTAATTATCAAGAATTAACATCGAATTGAATGCAGTGTAAAGTCATGAGAACAAAGTTGTACGTTTTGTGTCGAAGTACTACATTGTGAACATGTTCGGCGCGGGAAGTCACAGAAGGAGTGGAGTTAGGTACTTGTAGAGTGGGGAAAGAAAAATGAGAAAATTAGTTCTACAAGAAATTTTTAAGGGTGCGGCTATTGCCACCCCACCAAATACTTTGTTCACCCCACATTTTAATTTTAAACTAAATATTCTAATACTAACCCCAGAATCAATAATTTTTGTGAAAATATAATATTAAATTAAAATCTATAAAATCCAAATAACAACAATTATCTACATCTTTACATCAGAAAAAAAAAACAATTCTCTACATCTTTCAAATCAGATTTGAGAGTCACTTCAATCTTCAATAAGGTGGTTATACAGTGTAGTGAGATTGTTCGTTCTTATTTTTATTTTATTTATGACTTCAAATGTAGTATTTCATACACACACACACACAGAGCTTCTCAGCTGCGGACGTCCGCATTATTCTTACGGTGCAGATTTTCATTTTACACTCATTTTTCAATCGAACTTTTATATCTCCACCATCTAGTATTTAGATACTAATGTATAAATCATTTCTACAAAATTTCAGCTAATATGGTTATCATTAAGGCACTCAAAACTGCGTTTTTTTGTTATAAACATGAACGGTTCAAGTTCGACAGAATTATGTTCATCCATTGGTTTAATCGAGTTTGAGTGCTTTAATGATAACCAAATTGGCTGAAATTTTTCAGAGATGATCTATACATTAGTATATAAATACTAGAGGGTGTAGATGTGAAAATTCGATTGAAAAGTAAGTGTAAAGTGAAAATCCGCACCGTAAGAATAAATGCAGACATCCGCACCTGAGAAAATCTGTATATATATATTTATAATCGTAAGTAACTCAAGAAAGAGATCGAGGAGAACATATATAGGATGTGGTTTGAGAAGAATGGAGGTCTGCATTAATATATTGATGAGATATTTGTATATATTTTTAGATTTTATTAGATTGAGGAAAATAAAAGAAAGAAAATAAAAACCAGATTTTCTCAAAATTTTAAGGGTAGAATTGGAATGTTAAAGATAAAAAATAAGGCGTGTGGTGAATTGAATATTTAGCGAGGTGGAAATAGCCGCAATCAATTTTTAAATGCTACGGGAGAACCACGTGGCAGTCTGACGTGGTAATACATTCCAATCAAATTTAAACATGTGGATATTTAGCGTCGTAACTGTTCGCGCTAGTGGCGTAACCGTTCGCGCTAGTGGCGTAACACTTCGCGCTAGGGGCGTAACGGTTCGTGCTAGCGGGCGGAATGGTTTGTGCCTTTGTACTTTTTCTTCGTCTCACATGTGCATGGTTAACGCGCGTGTGTAGGGGCGTGGGGGCGTCGTAAATGTATGTATGATCGTGGTCCACGTGGCTGTGCCCTGACTGTATAGAGTGGTAGGGTTTGGGTGGGGTGTTTATAAATAGACCTGGGGGACACTGGATGAGGGAGTTATTCTCGATTTTCTGTAGAGGTGTGGTGAGAGCAAAGCTGGGGAACGTCCAATTTCACCCTCGATCAGTTGGGTGCGAGCGCTCGGCTGTTTGCAACCAGCTTCCTTGCCACTACGCGTATCCCCCCGTTTCAAGGTATGAATTTGTTAGTTTTTGTTTCTTGGCTGGGTTTGTGTTTTGTTATCTGGGGTTGATAGGGGTTGTTCACATTTTTGCGATGTTGATAGGACTTCTAGAGTAAGGGATTGATTGGTTTGCTGTTGGGTTGGTTAGGGTTAAGGTAGTGAGTGTCTAACTTGTGAGGGTGTAGGGTATGACAGATCTGGTGTGGGTGTCCAGTGAAGAGATTGTGCTTGTCTCTAGTTTGCCTGATTCTGGTTCGGACACCCTACACCGGTGGGAGGAGGAGTTAGATAAGCTTATGGCGGAAATTGCCCTTGATTTAGGGGAAGGCATCCCTGTTACGGATGCCGGGTCTCATGTATCCTCGTCTAACCCTCTCTTGCAAAAGGTAGAGGAGTTTAGCATGGCGAGATCTCGGGAGGAGGATGATTCGTTTTGGGAACCTTCTGGCGAGAGTATGACCTCGTCGGAGCTTGAAGCACTCCGTGAGAATTGGAGTATTCCTGACGAGGTCATGCTGCAACCTCTTGGCCGGGGTGTGAAGTTTTGGGACCCGCCGGGCAATTTCACGTTGGTATACGAGTACCAACTTAGATGCGGGCTGATGTTCCCACTGCCCCCCTTCGTGTAGTACATACTAGCGTGTTTGCACGTCTCCCCGGGGCAAGTCACCCCCAATATGTTAAGGCAGATTCTGGGGGCGAGGGTGATTTTTCGCCTTCTGAGGCAGGAGTTCCCCAATTTTGAGGAGTTTAATGCCTGCTGGCATATAAGGTGGTGTGCAAAGAAGGGCAGCTGGGGCTGCGTGACAATGAAGTCCCGGGGGAAGTTTAAAGTCTTAGTGGAAGACTTGCCGACGTCGACAAATGAGAATTGGCGACAGAAGTGTTTTCTGGTGGGGGGGGGGGGCAGTGGCATGAGTGGCATGGACATCCCTTTCGGGTGCCTGGGGCTTTCCAGAAAATAGGTACCGTGTACTTGTGTCTTTGTGGTTATTTACTTTATTTTGTTCTACCCTTGTTGACTGTTGGCTTTGTGTAGTGCCCCAAGAATATAACCTAACCGAGCTAATAGAGCATCGAATACGTTGGGTGACATGGACGTTCGAGTGTAGGAACTCGTACCGGATATTCCGGCTTAGCATATATAGTCATTTCGGTTACTCCCGGGCTCTGGGTCTGTATGTTGGTTGTTGTGTTCCCTTTGTATACTTGCTGGCCTCTTTTTGACTTTATTTTTTTATGTTTGTTGCAGTGACGATGCCACATGATGGCAGATCACGGAAGAAGGAAGGTCCATACGACAAGGTGTCGGATAAGGACGTGCTGGAGGGGTTGCGTGCCGAGGCTGACCACGGCAAGCGGTACGACTTCGACTTGAAGACCGGCGAGGGAAAGGAGGTGGAGCTAGGCGAGTGTGAAGATTTTTGGAGATTGAACTTGGCGGATGAAGATTACGCCTATGTGCCTCCCTTGGTGGCAGAAGCAATGGGTTTGGGCGTCTAAGAAGTGGATGTGGAGGGGACGCAGACAGGGGGTGGTGATCGCGAGGACGAACAAAGTCAGTCCCCTGCGGAGGATCCTGTCGCGGAGCCAGAGGGTGTAGAGGACTTGGTTTTGGAGGAAGTGAGCGAGCCTCGCTCTGGTGGCGGAGATGTGGTGGAGGATCCTGTCAAAGAGATTGGTGCGGCAAGATCTCGGAAGAGGAAGGAGAGTGTCAGGCCAGCTCACGGGGGTCAATCCAAGAAGTCGCAAAGGGAAGGGCGCTCCAGGAGTTCAAGTAGCTTAGCTGGGATCACCCAAGATTTAGAAGGGACGGGGGAGGCGCAGCCGTACTTAGCCCAGATGACATATGACATGCGTCATCGCTCCCTCGACATACATGCGTTGGAGGAGGTGGATCCGCTGGCTGGCGTTGCACTCGCCAAGGAGAAACTGACTTAGGTAAGCACTTGTAACTTGTTTTCTTTTGACTGCTCTAGGCTTTGGCTTAATTTGTTGCCTTGTACTAGGCGACGTTGCTAATGTATGTTGCGAGTGAGAGGGCGGTCATCCACTTGCAGGGGATGTCGAGGCGAAGTGTTAGCAATTGAGGGAGGCGGAGGAGAACAACCGCGCCCTCGCGGAGCATCTGGAGTAGTTGGAATAGGACGCTGCCGTCTGCCGAGACCAGGCTGCCACCACGGAGAAAGTTGTTGCGGAGCTGAAGGAGGCGATGTAGAAGAAGGATGAGCAGGTGGAGGCTGGGCAGTTGGCTATATCTAAGGCGGCGTCCTTGGAGACTGAGGTGGCGAGGTTGACTTAGTCATTGGCGGAGTTGGAGATGTCCTGGAAGGCCAAGTGTGGGCGAGCTGTCGGGGTAGGGGAGAGGTTGTTTCGTGAGAGTGAGGTATACAAGCAGCAGCTAAGGGGTGCCTACAATAGAGGTCAGGATGAGCTGAGCCGGAATGGTTGCCAGGCGAGCTGGATAAATGAGGCGGCCATGCGCAAGTGGTATGCCGATATAGATGCTGCAAAGAAGGCGTGGGAATAGATGACGCCTGAACAAGCAAGCTGTGATTTCGCGGTCTTTGGCGAAGCAGCACGAGGCTTGGCGCTATACGTCCTTTGCTGGGCAGCATGAGGCTCTAGCTGTGGGTACGTTGCGGCCTCCGGCCCCTTTGGCTGCGTCACCCGTGAGGGCTGCTAGTCCCGAGGGGTCTTTGTCCACCCAAGTGGTGGTGTCCCAAGTGGCGTCTTCTGGTGTGTCGTCTGACTCTCTATTTGCGGGGCCTTTGTTGCCTGCTCGCCTCAAAACGCAGAAGTCCCCAGTGAAGAAGTCTCCTGGTCCGGAGGTTGCATAAGTGAGTTCGCTTGTGCGCCCCAATGTTGCTATGAGGCCTCCACTTGTGTCACGGGACCGTGTGAAGTACCCGTTTGGGCAGAGGGTTTCAGTGAATGCCAGCCAGTCTCCCGGCCGTGGTAGCGGGTCGAAGAGTGGGGGGAGTGTTAACAAGTCTGGCGGTTCACCTTCTGGGGGGAAATGACTGATGTAACTATGACTTTTTGGTAGGCGTAGGGAAAGATAAAATTTGTGCCTTGAAAATTTGTAAGTGGCGTGGTTAGCCATGTTGAATATGTTTGAAATATATGAATTGCCTGGGAGTCCAGGTTGATGCTTGGCGTTGTGTTTAACCATGTGTTTGTTTTGCCTTTGATTAATGCTTTTGTTTGTGGTCCCGTGTTGTGGGGACTTAGTTCAGCATGTTGGGATGATAAAATGGTTCGTTTTATTTAGACTTGGCCGCTAGTGGGCAAGGTGTACACATTGTTGGAGCTGCTACTGGGCTAGAGTACATGAGTATCGGCTATGATGCCAGGTTTAAAATTGATCAACTGGGGTAGAGATGGAGGTGGCTAGAGTTCCAGGGGTGAGGTAGCACGCGACCATGACAATCTCTGAGATAGAATGTGGCAGGTTCCGGAGCGTTAACTATCTCGAGTGGGCCTTCCCACTTTGCCTTGAGCCCCATGGGGTGGGGGATGACCTCTTTTATGACCCAATCGCCCACTTTCAGGGGGCGGGGGACGACTTTTTTGTTATAATAGTTGGTGATTTTTTGCTTGTTGTTTATGGTCCTGAGGTGCGCCTTGTCTCGACGTTCTTCCAGGAGGTCCATGTTAAGTCGTAGCCGGGTTGTATTTGTCTCGGGGTCGTAGGCTGTGACACGTTCACTCGAGACCTCCACTTCCACTGGTATCACCTCTTCGGTGCCATAAGCCAAGAGGTATGGGGATTCCCCTGTGGCTGTTGTGGGGGATGTGGGGAGTGTCCAGAGGGCGTTTGGGAGCTTGGCGGCCCACAATCCTTTGGCCTCTTCCAGATGTTTCTTCAAGTTTTGTTTGATGAGCTTGTTTATGGCTTCCACTTGGCCATTGGTCTGGGGACGTGCTGGGGAGGCATAAAAGATTGTTGTGCCCTGATCTGATAGGAATTCCCGAAATGTGTCATCGTCAAACTGGGTTCTGTTGTCAGTGATGATGGCCTGGGGCATCCCAAATCGACAGTTAAGTTTTGCCATAAGAAGTTTATCACATTTTCAGTGGTGATTGCGGTAAGGGGCTCTGCTTCTATCCATTTTGTGTTGTAATCCACAATGACAATGACATACTTGAATTGTCCTGGGGCTGTGGGGAGTTGCCTTACGAAATCGAGTCCCCACTGGCTAAAAGGGACTGGCGAGATGATAACAGAGAGGGGCACTGGGGGATGATGTGCAAAATCTGTGAATTTATGGCATTGAAGGCATGCTTGGACGATTGCCTTGGCATCTTGCTCTAAAGTTGGCCAATAATACCCCACGCAAATCGCTTTGAACATGAGGTTCCAGGCCCCTGCATGGTTCCCATAAATGCCACTGTGAAGTGACTTTAGCACCTTGTGCCCTTCTGTCGTGGGGAGACATCTTAGTAGGGGACATGACTGGCCTCGGCGATATAGCTTTCCACCCTTGAGCAAGTAAAGTGAGGCTTTGCGGCGTAACCGCTGTGCTTCATTCTTGTCTTGGGGTAGGGTGCCATCAAAAAGGAAAGCGACAAATGGGTCCATCCATAAGGGCTGGTCAATGGGCTCGAGGGCAATGATTTCTGAATAAGCCTTTGAGATGCTAGGCTTGTCCAGCGTCTCGATGTGCACATCAGATGGCGTAGACTCGGGGGAGTTATGGCGAGTCTCGCGAGAGCATCAGCCTTGGAGTTTATTGCTCGCGGGATTTGGGTGAGTTTGTATGAATTGAAGTGCTGCAAGAGGGCGCCTGCGAGACTTTTGTAGGATCCCAAGTTGTGATGGTTGGCCTTGAAGTCCCCTGCCACCTGACTGACTACAAGCTGAGAATCATTGAAGATGTGGAGGTGCCGGGTTCCGAGTTCTCGACAGAATTGAATGCTTGCTATGAGGGCTTCGTATTCAGCTATGTTGTTGGAGGCTTTGAAGTCAAACCGGAGGGCATATTCATACTAGTTGCCATCTGGGTCTGTGATTATGATTCCTGCTCCGTTGAGTCTGTGGTTAGAGGATCCGTCGACATGGAGTTCCCAGATGGCATCCCGAGTGGGGGCATCTGGGTGTGGACTGTCATTGGCCAAGGGGATAAACTCGGCAATAAAATCTGCAGCTGTCTGCCCTTTGATAGCCACTCTCGGCTTGAAATACAAGTCAAACTCTCCTAGCTCAATTGCCCATTTTACCATGCGGCCTGAAGTTTCTGCAGTATTTGCCATAAAGGATGGTTGGTTAACACATGTATTGTGTGGGCTTGGAAATACTGCCCGAGTTTCCTGGCAGCAGTGATGAGGGCAAGGGCAAGTTTCTCTATGTCTGGATAACGAGTCTCGGGATCTGAAAATCCTCTGCCACAGTAATAGACCAGGAGCTCGTTATCATGCTCATGACGTGTAAGGGCAGCACTGATGGCAATGGCGGAAACAACCAAATATAGGTAAAGCACTTCTCCCGGGATTGGCTTGGAGAGTAGAGGGACCTTTACAAGGTAGGCCTTGATACTGTTGAATGCGTCGTCATGTTCCGGGCCCCATGTGATATCCTTTTTATGCTGTGCTTTGAGCAGTTGGAAGAAGGGATTGCACTTGTTCGTGAGGCGGGAGATAAAATGTGCCAGGGCTACCAAGCGTCCCGTGAGGCACTGGACCTCGTTCTGGGAGGTCGGGGCAGTCATGTTAAGTATGGCATGTACTTTTTCTGGGTTGGCCTCAATGCCTCTTTCACTGACCATGAAGCCTAGGAACTTGCCACCCCCGACGGTTAGGATACACTTCTGTGGGTTGAGTCGCATCCCGTGAGCCAAGAGCTTAGTGAATACTTTTCTAAGGTTGACAATGTGGTCATCCTCTATCTTGCTCTTGACCAACATGTCGTCGACATATACTTCCATGGCTTCTCCAATTTCATCTTCAAACATGGCGTTTACTAGCCTTTGATAGGTTGCCCCTGCATTTTTGAGGCCGAAAGGCATGACCTCGTAACAATACAGTCCCTTGTCCGTGACAAAGGTAGTGTGAGTTTGATCTGCAAGGTGCATTTTGATCTGATTATACCCCGAGTAAGCATCGAGGAAGCTGAGCATCTTGTAGCCAGCTGTGGAATCAACCAACTAGTCAATCCGTGGCAAAGGAAAGTTGTCCATGGGGCATGCCTTGTTGAGGTTTGTGTAGTCCACACACATTCGCCACTTGCCGTGAGGCTTGGGGACCATGACTACATTGGAGACCCATGTTGGGTAAGAAACCTCACGTATGAACTTGATTTCTTTGAGTTGTTGGACCTCGGCTTGGATAGCTCGATATTTGTCTGGGTGGAAGGCACGTCTTTTTTGTTTGACAGGGGGGTGGTCTTGAAGGATGTTAAGCTTGTGGGTGATGATATCAGGAGAGATGCCTGGCATGTCGGCATAGGACCAAGCGAAGACTGCTTGTTTTTCATGGAGGAAGGTAATGAGTTTGTTGCGGAGTTCTGGGCTGAGGCTTGTGCCTATGCAGACTTTCTGTTTCGGGGTGGTAGGTGATAAGGATACCCATTTCGTGTTTTCCGCTAGATTAGGGCGTGGGGCCGTCTTCCTGCTCCCCTCAGGGTCGTCTCGTGGGTCATCGATGGGCTCTGAAGAGCTGAGAGGGAACATCTCATAGGCTCCCCAGCCCTGCTGGATGGCATTAAGATGGCATCGCTCAATGGCTGCCCGATCCCCCTGAATTGTCAGAATGCCTCCTGGGGTGGGTACCTTCATGAGTAGCATGTGGCCGGCGATAAAACACTGCAGCCCCCAAAGAATGTCCCGGCCTAAGATGAGGTTATAGGACGAGGGACAATCGACTATCAGGAAGCGGGTTGTTATTGAAGAGCGGCGAGGAGCGGTTCCCACAGACACGGTTAGGCAGTCTGAGCCTAACGGCTGCACTATCTCACCAAAGAAACGGACAAGGGAATCGTGGTTGTTGTACAATTTGGCTCGGTCCGGCCGGAGCCCTCTATAACAGTCGGAAAACATGACACTGACGGCGGCTCCCGTGTCTACCAAGGCTCTATGGCACCTGTAATGATCCACCTGCACGTTTATTATGAATGGCTCGTTGTGGTGGCAATTTATCGTATCCCCCTCTTTGCGAAATTTCACTTGATCCCACGCTGACTGGGTGATCGTGAAACCTCGCTGAATGTCAAAGACTTCCAAGGTATTGCCTTTTTGCAGAAGGCTGGCGAGGGGGGATCCGTGGGGCTCCGCCGTGCAGGGTTAGGATCTGGCCATGCACCTCGATGGCATTAGCTCCTGTTGCAGGAGTGCAATATTGGTGGAGTTGTCCATTGCAGACCAGATGTTCTATGGCATTGCGGAGGCCATGACACTGATCTGTTGTATGGCCATTATCATCATGATAAGCACAGTATTTATTGCTCGTTGCCCGCTGGGGCTTTTTTGGATACTTGATCTTAGGAGGTGGGGGAATGAGGTCTTTGTGCTTGGTCTATATGTCTGCGTATGTAGTGGTCAAAGTAGCGTGGACCTCGTAACGAGGTGGTGGGGAGGAACGACGTTGTTGTTGCGGAGGGCTCTGGTCCCTTGACCGAGAAGGGTGGTCGCGGTTCCGCTGTCCCCCATGACGTCGGTCAGAACCGCGTCCCTGGTCCCGGGAGGAGCTATGTTGTTTACCCTTATCTTGCCCTCTATCAAATTGCTCATACTTCTGCTAAGGTTGCTGCTTTAGGGGAGGAGCGGGAAGTGCTAATGTGGCTAGAGCAGAATGCCCAAAAGTGGCAAATTCAGCGCTTGCCTACCGGACAGCCAGGTCCATCAAGGAATCATAAGAAGCTGGAGGGTTCATGTTGATCTCCATTAAGAATTTACTAGGGAGCAGGGCCTGGCGGAAATCCTGCTCGGCAACCCGAGGTTCGAGGTTGTGACATCGCGCGGTGACGGATTGCCACCGGGATAGCAACTCATGGAGGCCTTCCCCGTCCTTCTGCTTGATGTGGAATAGGGCGTCCACACTACGGTAAATGTTGGCATGAAGTATGAAGCGGTTGAGGAAGCGTTCTGAGAGTTGGTCAAAGTTGTCAATTGAGTTGGGTGGAAGGTTGAGGAACCAGCTGAGTGCCTCATCAGAGAGGGTCTCTTGGAAGGCATGGCAGGCCATGGCGTCTATGTAACGAGTGGAGCTACATAGCGAGAGAAATGTCTCGAGGTGGAGATGGGGGTCCCTAGTGCCCTTGTACTTGTCTACCTTGAAGGGCTTGGCCTCGGGGGGTTGCTTCTCCGCTTGTACCCGTGGCGTGAAAGGACTCGGGCGATGCCCATAGCTAGAGAATAGAGGCCGCGGGCTCCCGCGACTCTCGACTCCTTCAATCCGCGAAGCCAACTGAGTGACAGATTGGCTAAGCTGAAGCAGCAGGCGGGTTTGCATATCGAGAGGTGGGTTGGAGGCGTTGGCAGAGGTAGGAGTGCGGATAGGCGGAACATATGAGTCTAATTGATTTAGCAAGAGAGAGGGTTCACTGGGGATTGTAGATGGTTGAGGGGCTGGGAGTGGAAAAGATGGGTTTATAAGTGAGTGGGTGACGTAGATGATCTAGTTAGGGCCTCCCGGGATCATGGAACTACTCTGGCTTTGGTTAGGATGTGATGTGTTGGCGGGATCTAGGGTACTTGCGATCCATGTCGTGCGGTCTAAGCTGTCATTGTACACGTTACGATGGTCTAACGTGGCGCAGAGCAAGAATTGTTCATTTTCCAGCTCGGCAATGCGTACCCGGTACGCTTCCACCTCCGCCCTCTCCCTAGCCTCTTGCTCGCGAAACGAATGGAAGTCTCGCTTTAGAATTTCGAGGGCGATGGCGGGGTCGGGATGGCCAATGGGGGTTACACTGCTGGTTTGGGGAAGGGATGTATCTCTGGATTGGAAAAGTTCTTTCTCTACCTGAGTGCCAGGGTCGTTGGGGTCATCTACGATTTCCACCATTGTTTCGAGCTAAATACAAGTTCCACAGAGAGGCTCCTCCTTCTAGCGCCAATTGTTTCTACCTGTCCCGAGGTCACGAGTCGGGATGTCGAATTCTTGAGCCCAGCCTTGTACCTACACAAGTAGCAATACGTCAGGAGTCGGGCGGGACTGGATGGTCCAGTCTTCGACTCTCTGATGCTTAAGTTAGTGTTTGATTGCTATTTGCAGAGTACGTGAGTTTGGAAGAAGTTCTGTGGACTTACTTCTTTCGGTAGATTATGCCTGTTTTATAGGCCGATGTTAGGCGCAGCGGCCTTGGTCCCCGATGTGGGACTATCTGTGGTCCTCTGCGGCACCTCCCCTTTAGGGGGTGTTTTTCCGCCGGAGAGTGGGTCTGGCAGGTAAGTTGTTGCCGGACCTCCACTCTTTGGATACCCGTGAATGATTCGTCGGTGTTGTCTTGCCCGGAATGACCTCCGGCGACCGGGTAATAATGCCATATTCTCGGTTTGGTCAAGTATTTTGACTATGTACTAACAATACATGATTTGGACTTAGCTTCTCTGCTTGGACATAGAGTGCTCAGATCTGCTTGGACTCTAATACCAAGCTGCCACATCACTTACAATCAATCCGGTCATCAGTAAAAGTCAGAACAAAACAAACCATAGGCCTCCCTTATTAGATGAATCTCCTTCTCAGAATGTTAAAGACCAAGTTCGGGAAAAGGTTTGGGGAAAAATGGATAAAAGCTTAGTTCTTGATGGGAATTTGGGAGAATAGCGAGGACCCAATAGAGATTGAGGGTTATGCGGTGAAGGAGAGTTAGGGTTTTGATGGGGTTTAACATCTTGGGCTATGCGGAGGTCATTAAATGATAAAGATAGGTTCTTTGCTGGGTTATGAGGAATCAGGATCTGGAGAGGGGTCGGCTGGTAGGGGAGGGTGAGTCGACTCGGGGAGTTGGTGAACGTGGTCATTGGAGAACCATAACCTCCAAAGTCTTCAAGGTGTCCTCCATTATTATAGTTCATGAGATTTTGAGGCTTCAGTCATGGCTTCCCAGAAAAACTCGAATGAAAAACCCATAAATTGAGCAATTGGAAAAACCCAGAAATCAAATCAGAATTTGACATGTGATTTGATATGAGAAAAAGAAGAGATTGCAGCTTAGATAACAATGGCTGACATTTTGGAGAGAAGAGTTGTGGTTGATACGGTGTGTTCGGTGCAAACTCTATAGTTTGGAGTTTTTCAATATTGTCCCTTTTGGATTGGTTTTAAATGACGCGTCAGCTTGGTATTAAAGTCCAATAGATCCAAGCATTCTCTGTCCAAGCAGAGAAGCCAAGTCGGGTTTAAGGTTTAGTGTTTAGGGTTTTAAAAAACAATAAAATAACTTAAAATGCTCTTTAACAAAATAGTTGAAATAAATTTTTATGAAGAAAATCCACATGTCTAAATCTTATTATAATGTAGGATCACGTCATACTGTCAGGTTGTCCTCCCGTAATACTGAAAAATTTCTCTTAGTTCTACACCCGTAGTATTTAAAGAAATAATTTAAGACGATGAAATCCACACTTCCACCAAACTTTTTGAAGAGATAATATTCATTTAATTAAAATAGAACTAATGAGTATGAACAGGTGTGGAGGCAACTAAGCCTTTGGACTTTGGTAGAGCTCAAGCCCAACCAAAGATTTTGGGGCTAAAAAAAACCTAGGTGTGTGTGTATATATATATATATATTTTTTTTTTTTTAAAATTTTTTCACAACCTAGCCCACCTAATTCCACAATTCCACCCTAATCTTTTCTTCTCTTCCTCTCAACAAGACAATGACACTCGCCTCCAGACTCTCAAATCCCTCCATTCTTCAATTTCTCAGTGACTCAGACGTCCCTCACTTCCTCAATTAATTAATCAATTTCTCAGCTGATTGTAATCCTCTTCTTCCTCCATTTAAGACATGATTGTAAGTGTGATTAAGTAATTTCATATGTAGAAAATTCGATGGTTTAGTGTACTGTACAATTTTTCCCAAATTTGTCAAAGTTCGTTGTTTCATCTTCTAATAGTCTAACTTGTATCTAATTTTCAGAAATTTGACGATGGCTTGGAGCTTTGGGCAACGCTATGAAGTAAGAACTTTGCCTAATATAGCAGTGTGGTTGGATTCCCATTATTCTACGTTCACTGACGTTTATTTTCATTTCTTTCAAAGACTCGTAAATCATAATAAACTTATGCTTGAGCTCCTACACTTTGCATGGGTGTACAAATTTTTCAATATTGAAGCCCACCCCATGTTTAAATCCTGGATCCGTCACCGAGTATAAATTGTAAAATTAGGAGTGTGTGGATTTCAATTCCTCATACTCATCTATAATTTTTTATGGGAAGAAAATTCTCCATAGACTATAGCTTTGTATCAGGTGTGACGGTTCTTTTTATCATACAATTTTGAAATGTTAATTGAACACAAACCATACTCAGTGTAAAACATTGGGTTCAAACTTCAAATCAAAATGGCCTAGTGTTTGATGTATTGTTTAATAGTGCGGTTATATATTGAGACCTCTAAATTTGCTTATTACTAGACCTCACTCTATTTTGAATTATTAAATAACATATACATCCTCATACACAATGACTATTAAGGACAATAATTATACAAAAAGGAAATATTGTATTTATTCTCTTTAGACTTTCTAATTCAATAATAATTGATTCCATTCTTTATTATTTTTCTTATTTATTTTTGTTTTCCAATTTCTTTTTATTAAAGCATATATATAGTTTATAAGAGCTAAAAAAATAATCAATATCGATCATGTGACATAAAATTTTGTATTATCATACATGTTGAATGCATATAGTACTTACAAGGTGCATAAATATTTTTACAAAAAAAAATAATATCTATCGATTATAGAAAATATATATTTATTGAAATAATCTATTATATGAGGTACAAAATAGAGATCAAATTATTCAAAAGAAAAAAATGGAAAAAAAATAACACGTACAAAAGAGAAAAACAATGAAAAAGATATATAGAGTAGTTTATGATAGAACATTTTCTTGCATGTAAAAAATAATCAAAAAATGAAGGTCCAATGGATGTTGAAAAAAAGAAAAAAAAAGAAAAAAAGAATGAGAGGTCCATTGAGTGAATAAGAGGTAATTAATTGATTGAAATATATGTTAATAAATAACTAAGGTTATGTTAGGAATTTGAAATGAGATATAGTGAGCAAATGCTTATATTGAAAAGTAAAAAGGAGGTGTAGAGAAAATAAGATGTATAATGAGTAAATTTGAAGGTCCCAATAGCCACGCATTGTTTAATCGAGATATAATCTAAATCGCGATGTAATTTTCTTGTTCCTGACTAGGCTTCTTCAATTTTTTTTTAGGTTTATGCTCTACTCCAAGTAAAGATTAGCCTGATTTGGGATTCCTTCATATATGTACAATTCAAGTGATGAAATGACGATTTGGGATCCCTTCATTTATGTACAATGCAAGTGATGAAATGAAGCTCTTATATATAGTCTATTGAATACTCCATATTTTGGCAACATTTATTTTGGGTTAAAATTTGGTACATGTAAAACAGAATTACAAAGCCATAAATAGAGACCCTTTTGGAGCATATTCTCTACTTTCAATTCTCTTCAGCTGCAACTATACTGTCGATCAATTACTTTATAAACAATGCTCTATGTTTGATGAACCAAAAAACTCCATTTGAGTGCAGATCAAGAAGCTTGGAGGAGTTGCACTACATTCATGGGTGAAATATCACTGGAGTTCCCATACAAGAGACGCCTTGCTATGATCATATTTGAAGCATCAGAAGGATGGTAAGGATCCCAGAACACATACTTCGAGCGGTCTTCGCACACCATTGTGGGCTGAGGACCGCATGCGATTAGACCCCCGTAGCGCCCTACTGTACTGCAGCATGCAGAGTTTCTATTCTCGAAACCTGTTCATGAAACAATACTAATTCATCAGTCTCATTATCCTGGAGCAACTTAACAATGAAAACTCACAGCATACACTCAGTCTCACTCACCATATGATATATAGTTGTCAATTATGTCTTCCACAATACTATAAGCATTTGCATACACAAATCTGGCCCCGGGAAGATTCTTGTTTAGCTCGGTGACAAGGGTCCTTAGCTTGGCATTGAATAATCGAGCTAATTGATTTGGAAATTCAGCACACATATCTGGATCAGCTACCAGATTTACTTCCCTCTCAAATGGTATGCACCCAATAGGTCCTATATTTATCACAACCATCTTCCTTGCACCCAATTTATACAGTCTCTGCATTTCATTACACATTTATCATTTATGTTAATAAAACTAACAACCATATATAGTACATTATCAATGACTGTATATCTCATCGTAACAGTCAATGTTCCTATTTAAAATTCAAAATCCAATACACGGGGAAGCGATATCGATATATTTGAGTTGTAAGTGCAAAATGTTCACCGTAAGTTGTAGTCGGAATCTTGCAATCAAAATGCCAACAAAGGTTTCCGGAGGTGTCAACTTCCTCTTAACCTCAGTTATAACCGGCACCAAGTAGTTACTGAGGAAATCGTTTGAGCCGATTTCTACCGAGAAGAGAGATCTTCTAAGTAGCTCTACTGCTGCAGGAAGACCAATGCTTGAGATAATGTCTTGTCTGGTATTGGCAAAATAATCTATCTGTGCATCCATGTTTATTCGACCAACCTACCAAAACTCATACATGACTTATATTTCAATATACATTTCATATGATCAAATGAAATTGAGTGTAAAGCAGAAGATCCTTACATATATTTTTCCTGTTTCATTAAGAATTCCACCTCCACCTGAAGCATAGTTGGCACCCCTCAGAATTACTGATCCAGCTGTTGTAGGAGCTAAGTAAGGAGGAGTGAACTCCTTGAAACCCAGAGTCTGACCTGTTAGTTAGAATGTGTCAAAAAAATGATCAAGGACAAAGGATGAACTGAATGTAGGACCATAACTTCTTACTCGCCTATAATGTCAATAACGGTTCTTCCATTTGTGTATCGCCCGTTAGGCCTTCCGAAATCGATTCCATTAGGAGGATAATCAGCCTTAGAGAGTGAGGGAATGTAGTTGTTGTTTCCAACTTCAACCAGAGAATCCCCAAACACAAAATTAGCAGGACAATCTATTGCGGTACACATTCTCCACAGTGCAAAAATAATGCCAAGAATGAATGTTCCTTCTAAAAATAGGCCACCCATCAGAAAGTTCTTGCAAAAGGGTATCTCAAATTTAAAAACAAATACTATACTTTCAGATGAAGCTTGAAAGGAGCAATAGCCCTCTTAAAGTACATAAACTACAAACATTTCAGCGAAACACATTATGATGAGCATGAAAAACAATTATACTGGGCCAGAGTAAAGCAACCTGCATGTGCTTGTCAATATCCACATTCAATCATATGCCTAAAATGTTAACGGTTAGAAGTTAGCAAAACATGACTGAATTGAAAGCAGTGCAAACGTAGCAACTAAATTTGTTTGAGAAGAGCTATCATATGTGGGCCGGGAGTTAGTTTTTTTTTTTTGACAAGCTGAATAATTCAATAAAGAGGTAAAAAGCCCAAACTACAAATCACAAGGAAATCTCATGTTCTCCGGCACAAACCAAACAGTGGCAGTGAGAGGAGATAAAAGAGCACAAAAAACAGGAAGCAATGCTTCCTCTAGATTACATCATCATAAGGGCATGGAAGCCTGTCATTTCTCAAAACCATAGTGAGAGACGGTGGGCTGGGAGTTTTAGTGAAGAAGGAAGTAGAATCAAGTTGCACACCAACTATGAAGTGTGTGAAAGTTCCAAATTCAGACCAGTAAAATACTAGATATGTGAAATCCCATACAGTAATTCAGATTCTACAGTGGTATTCAGGTTTCTTGTTACCTTAAACCTTGAGCTACATTTTCTCTTGCAGTTGCAGAGTTGCAGGTTACCATTAATTTGATCCTTGTCGTGAAGTTGAGGCAGAGGCCAATCTGCATGCATTATTTACAGAACACAGATGCGTTTGATTTATGGAGTTTGCAGTTGTGCGTCTGTAACTGTAAGCTTGGCAACATCTAGTGGGTCATTACCTTCTTTTAAGGTCTTTCAATATCTTGTTGATCTGATTATAGTGCTCCATATTGATGACGAGGTTGTCCCAACCAAAAACTAATTTCAAGCTAGGATTTTTTATTTTAATTTTAGAGAATATGGATGCATGCAATACTTCAATACCTCAATTTGAGAGTTGCAACAGGCTATAGTCTATAGGTCCATTTGCTTCAGTTGGTCACACTTTCTAATGTTTGAAATGTAACTCAAATCATTATCCTCTACCTCAATTTAGATCTCTCCTAAGTTGTGGTTCTTTGTAACTTGCTTTTCTCTTGAAAAAGAAGTTCAAATAGACTTGTTAAAACGTTCAAACAAAGAAATACTGAAGTTTATTGCAACAAATAATCAAACCATAATCGGACCCTTGCAACATTCCATTTTTCTCCAGCTGCAACGTCGCTACTACTCTATAATCATATATAGCTCTATGTTTTATGAACCAGTAACCTCCAATTGAGTGCAGATCAAGAAGCTTGGAGGAGTTGCACTATATTCATGGGTGAAATATCACTGGAGTTCCCATACAAGAGACGCCTTGCTATGATCACATTTGAAGCATCAGAAGGATGGTAAGCGTCCCAAAACACATACTGGGATCGGTTCACGCAAACTTTCGATGGCTGAGGACCGCATGGAATTAGACCCCCGTAGCGCCCTGCAACTCTGCAGCATGCAGAGTTTGTATTCTGGAAACCTGTTAAAGGAACAAAAGTACTAATCAGTCTCATTATCTTCGAACAAATTAACAGCGAATACTCATAACACCAAGTCTTTGCCATATGATTTGTAGTTGTCATTTGTCAATGATGTCTTCTACAATGCTATAAACATCTGCATACACAAATTTGGCCCCGGGAAGATTCTTGTTTAGCTCGGTGACAAGGGTTTTTAGCTTGGCGTTGAATGAACGTGCTAATTGATTCGAAAATGCAGCACACCTATCTGGATCAGCTACCCGATTCACTTCCCTCTGATAGGGTATACAGCCAATAGGTCCAACATTTACCATAACAATCTTCTTTGCACCCAAATTGTATAGTCTCTGCATATCATAACAAATCTTGGTCAATAGAACTGAACCATAGTTCGATCAGTATGAAGGACTATGTTTTTCTCATCATAACAGTCACTGAATAACTGAATGTACTTAAATTTTCAGGACCAAACTCAAAGTCAAATACATGGGGAAGCGATATAGTAGAGTTAGGAAAATGTTTACTGTAATTTGTAGTCTGAATCTTGCAATCAAAATGCCAACAAAGGTTTCCGGGGGTATCGACTTCCTCTCAGCCTCGGAAATAATTGGTGCTAAGTAGTTATTGATGAAATCATTCGAGCCGATTGTTACTGAGAAGAGAGCTCGGTTAAGTAGCTTTAGAGCTGCAGGAATACCAATGCCTGAGATAATGTCTTGCCTGGTATTCGCAAAGTTATCTATCTGTGCATCCATGTTAATTCTTCCACCCTACCAAATATTACATATAATTTATATTCCATTAGCTAATTTATATTTCCCTGTCTTCTATCGCTTGTGAAACGATCCATGGCCGGTAACGATGATAGTCCTGTTACTAGAGCAGAACTTGCTGCTTTAACAAATTAGATTACCACCCAGGTAACAACTCAACTGATGGGAGAGATGAGAAGGTTGTTGAACGAGAATCAGGGCAATCAGGGAAATCGGGGAAGAAGGGAACCACGACCTCAACCCCAATATCAAGACTCAAGTGAGTCAGAACCTGAGGAAGAAGTGGCGCGACCTGCTGTAGGAGGCGGCGACTACAGGGTCAAGGCAGAAATCCCAACTTTTTCAGGCCACATGAAGTTGGAGGATTTTCTTGACTGGCTAGTCGAAGTGGAGAGATTCTTCGAAATCATGGAGATCCCAGAGTCCAAACAGGTGAAGATGGTTGCGTGGAAACTGAAAAGTAGTGCTTCAAACTGGTGGGACCAAGTACAAACTTCTCGAACAAGGCAAGGGAAGCAAAAAATTCACACATGGAAGAAGATGAAGGGCTTGCTGAAAGACCGATTCTTGCCTAAGGACTATGAGCAGCAACTATATCGTCTGTACCTCGAGTGCGTGCAAGGTAGCAGAACAGTGAACGACTACACAGACGATTTCTTACGTCTTGCAGAACGTAATGACTTGGGAGAAACTGAAAATCAGAGAATAGCAAGGTATGTCAGTGGTCTACGATCGTCCATACAGGAGAAGATCGGTATGCAACACATGTGGACCATAGCTGATGCTTCGAATTTTGCATCGAAAGCAGAGATGTTGGAGAAAAACAGGTCTTATCAGAGAACTCCTTACTCCAGGAATTCTACTGCGTCATCCAGTGTCCCAGCAGAAACAGGAAAACAAATCCCTCAGAATCAAGGAGTAACCCCAAACCCAAAGACTCCTATTTCGAAGGGAACTACAGTTGGACCTACTGGTAATAAAAATCCATATTCTAAGCCTGCTGGAATCACTTGCTACAGATGCTTGAAGCAGGGTCATAGGTCTCATGAGTGTCCTGAAGGTCGAAGGCAACTAGTTATCATGGATGGATCAGAAGGGTACGAAGAAGAAGAGTCGGAGGAGTCGGATCCTTATGAGGGAGCTGAATTCGCCACAGAGGAGAGTTCAGAAAGAGTCAACTTGGTACTCCAACGAATGTTGTTGGCTCCTAAAGAAGAAGGACAACGTCATAGTATTTTCAAATCCTTTTGTACTGTGAAGAATAAGGTTTGCAACCTTATAGTGGACAATGGAAGTTGTGAGAATTTCGTGTCCAAGAAGCTAGTGGCACATCTACAGTTGGCTACAGAAGCTCACAACGCCCCTTATTCACTAGGTTGGGTGAAAAAAGGACCTTGTGAAAGAGTTACAGAAGTGTGCAAAGTGCCTCTTTCGATTGGAAAACACTACTCTGATGAGGTACGTTGTGATGTACTTGATATGGATGCCTGTCATATTCTGCTAGGTCGTCCATGGCAGTGGGATGTTGATGCAACTCATAAGGGTAGGGACAACGTGGTGATGTTTATGTGGAAGACCCATAAAATTGCATTAGCACCGGCCGGTAGTACTACAGGACCGAAGAATAACTTCCTGATAGTGAGCAGCAATGAATCTGACATGGGGAAGGACATGAAGGAGGCTGAGATGGTGTTTCCAATTGTGGTGAAAGGGCTATTAACTGCTGCCAAGGAAGAAATCGAGATCCCCTTAGAGGTACAGAAGATATTAAAAGGGTTTCAAGAGTTGGTGTCGGAAGATCTTCCTAATGAACTTCCACCAATGCGCGATATTCAACATCAAATTGATTTGGTGCCGGGAGCTAGCCTTCCAAACCTACCACATTATCGCATGAGTCCGAAGGAGTGTGAAATTCTGCGGGAACAAATTGAAGATTTATTGAGGAAGGGGTTCATTCGTGAAAGTATGAGTCCATGTGCAGTTCCTGTCTTGTTAGTCCCAAAGAAAAATAAGCAGTGGCGAATGTGTGTCGATAGCAGGGCCATTAACAAAATTACTGTTAAGTACAGGTTTCCCATTCCTCGTTTGGAGGACATGTTGGACGAATTGGAGGGTTCTAAAATCTTTTCAAAGATTGATCTTCGCAGTGGATACCACCAGATTCGTATTAAGCATGGGGATGAGTGGAAGACAGCATTCAAGAGCAAGGAGGGGTTGTATGAGTGGTTGGTCATGCCATTCGGGTTGTCTAATGCCCCGAGTACTTTCATGAGGTTGATGAATCAGGTGCTTCGTCCTTTTATTGGTTCTTTTGTAGTGGTTTATTTTGATGATATTCTGATCTACAGTCGTACAAAAGAAGAACATTTGTTGCATCTTCGTCAAGTCTTGGCAGTTTTGCAGGAAAACAAATTGTACATCAATCTGCAAAAATGTACTTTCTGCACTAACAAACTATTATTTCTGGGGTTTGTGGTTGGTGAGGACGGAATTCAGGTGGATGAGGAGAAAGTGCGAGCAATCAGAGAATGGCCAGCTCCTAAAACTGTTTCTGAGGTACGAAGTTTTCATGGCTTAGCTACGTTTTATAGGAGGTTTGTGCGGAATTTCAGTACTATTACTGCTCCTATTACTGAGTGCATGAAAAAGGGAAAATTCCAATGGGGTCATGAACAAGAGACGAGCTTTGCTTTGATTAAGGAGAAGTTATGCACTGCACCAGTTTTGGCTCTTCCAAATTTTGAAAAGGTTTTCGAGGTTGAATGTGATGCGAGTGGTGTGGGAATAGGGGCTGTTCTGTCACAGGAGAAGCGGCCTGTAGCATTTATGAGCG
Source organism: Fragaria x ananassa (assembly GCA_034370585.1). NCBI lineage: Eukaryota > Viridiplantae > Streptophyta > Magnoliopsida > Rosales > Rosaceae > Fragaria > Fragaria x ananassa. The sequence goes on along the minus strand of CP139762.1, from coordinate 21,974,892 downwards.
AGAAGCTTAGTGAAGCTCGACAAAGGTGGAGTACTTATGATCAAGAATTTTATGCTGTGGTCCGTGCATTGAAGTTATGGGAGCACTACCTCGTTCATAAGGAGTTTGTTTTGTTCACAGATCATGAAGCCCTGAAGTTTATAAATAGCCAGAGGAGTATTAGCAATATGCATGCACGATGGGTGAGTTTTCTACAGAAATTTCCTTTTGTCATTCAGCATAAATCTGGTGTTCAAAATAGGGTGGCAGATGCGTTGAGTAGGAGGGCTTCTTTGCTGGTCACTTTGGCTCAAGAAGTCATTGGGTTTGAGTTCTTAAAGGAGTTATATGCGGATGATGAGGACTTCAAAAAGATCTGGGAGCAGTGCAAGGAGCGTCCAGTTGGTGAATTCTTCATTTGTGATGGTTATTTATTTAGAGGTAATCAGTTGTGCATCCCAAAGACTTCTTTACGGGAGAAATTGATTCGAGATCTGCATGGAGGGGGTCTCAGTGGGCATTTGGGTCGTGACAAGACTGTTACCAGTCTTGAGGAACGATATTATTGGCCACAACTTAAGAGGGATGCTGGAGCCATTGTCAGCCGTTGTTACATCTGCCAAGCTTCTAAAGGTCAGTCTCAGAATACTGGTCTTTATTTACCTTTACCAGTTCCTGATGGTATTTGGCAAGATTTGTCTATAGACTTTGTTTTGGGGCTGCCCCGTACACAGAGAGGAGTGGACTCGGTGTTTGTGGTGGTTGACAGGTTTTCAAAGATGGTGCACTTCATAGCCTGTAAGAAGACAGCAGATGCTTCCAACATAGCCAAACTGTTTTTCAGGGAGGTTGTGCGTCTTCATGGGGTTCCCAAGACCATCACATCAGATAGGGATGTGAAATTTCTGAGCCATTTTTGGACGACTTTATGGAGGATGTTTGGGACAGTTTTGAACCGTAGTAGCACTGCTCACCCTCAAACTGATGGTCAAACAGAGGTGACGAATCGAACTTTGGGAAATATGGTGCGTAGTGTTTGTGGAGATAAACCGAAACAGTGGGATTATGCTTTGCCACAGGTGGAGTTTGCTTATAACAGTGCAGTTCACAGTGCTACTGGGAGGTCACCTTTTTCCATTGTTTACACTGCTATTCCTAAGCATGTGGTTGATTTGGTTAAGCTTCCTAGGCTTCCAGGTGTTAGTGTTGCTGCTGAAGGCATGGCCAAGGATGTCCAATCTGTTCAAGACGAGGTGAAAGCAAGGTTGGAGGTGACTAATGCCAAGAACAAGGCTGCTGCCGATAAGAAGAGGAGACTTAAAGTATTCAAGGAAGGTGATGCTGTCATGGTTTTTCTGCGCAAGGAGAGGTTTCCTGTTGGCACCTACAACAAGTTGAAACCTCGGAAGTATGGGCCATATCAGATTCTCAGGAAGATTAATGACAATGCTTATGTGGTGGCGTTGCCGAGCAGTTGGGGAATTTCTAATACTTTCAATGTTGCTGATTTGCATGAGTTCCGTGGCGATGAGTCTCTTTATCCAGATGGTGTTAACTCGGGGTCGAGTTCTTCCCCAGAAGAGGAGACTGATGTAGAACAGATGGCATTGAAGATTGAAGAACAGCTTACTCGCAGGAAAGGTAAAATCGGTAAAATACAGGTCTGAGTAGAATTGGGCCTTTTTAAGACTTTATTTATTTTTGGTTTTATTTTATTTTCGACCCATGGGCTTGAGTAGGCCTTTTGTTAGCGCCCTAGGATTTTGTTTTAGTATTTAAGCGCCTCTTTGTGGCTGCTAGACTTATCTTTCATATTATCAATCAAAAACGAGAACTTTTCTCAAAATCTGGTAGATTCCAGTTTATCTTGGTTCTTTCTAGGTTAATCGCTTGTTAACCTATATACTCCGCTGTGTCAATAACAGTCACTGAATAACTGAATGTACTTAAATTTTCAGGACCAAACTCAAAGTCAAATACATGGGGAAGCGATATAGTAGAGTTAGGAAAATGTTTACTGTAATTTGTAGTCTGAATCTTGCAATCAAAATGCCAACAAAGGTTTCCGGGGGTATCGACTTCCTCTCAGCCTCGGAAATAATTGGTGCTAAGTAGTTATTGATGAAATCATTCGAGCCGATTGTTACTGAGAAGAGAGCTCGGTTAAGTAGCTTTAGAGCTGCAGGAATACCAATGCCTGAGATAATGTCTTGCCTGGTATTCGCAAAGTTATCTATCTGTGCATCCATGTTAATTCTTCCACCCTACCAAATATTACATATAATTTATATTCCATTAGCTAATGTATACGTTTAATAATATCAAATGAAATAGATTGAAAAGCAGAGAAGAATCCTTACAAATATTTTTCCTGTTTCATTAAGAATTCCTGCTCCACCTGAAGCATAGTTGACACCTCTCAGAATTACTGGTCCAGCTGTTGTGGGAGCTAAGTAAGGAGGAGTGAACCCCTTGAAACCCTGACTCAGATCTGTCGATTAGAATGTGTCAAAAGAATGATAAAGAACTTGAGACGAATGATGAGCATAATATAGGACTAGAACTTGTTACTTGCCTATAATGTCAATGATGGTTCTTCCATTGGTGTATCTCCCGGTAGGCTTTCCGAAATCGATTCCATTGGGATAATAATTAGCCTTGGAGAGTGTCACAATATAGTTGTTGTTCCCCACTTCAACTAGGGAATCTCCAAACACAAAATTAGCAGGAGTTGCTGTTGCGGAACATATTCCCCAGAGTGCAAAAATAATGCCAAGAATGAATTTTCCATCCGACAATAGGCCACCCATTACAAAGACCTTGTAAAAGAGTAGTAGCTCAGAATTCTCAAAACCAATACTAGTTTTCAGATGAAGCTTGAAGCTTGAAAGAAGTAACAGCCCGGCCTGTTTATGTAGATAAAATATCGAACACGTTATTGAGAGCATGCAAAAAGTTAGACTGGACCAGAGTTGGGGTTATGAAGCTACACTTTATCTACAGTCATAGGCCTAACATGGTGATCGAGATTTAGAACTTAGAAGTTAGCAGAAGCATTGAATTGAAATTATTGAATGCAGTGCAAACTTAGCAACTAACCCCGTGAGAAGAGAGCTGTGTTCTGAGAGTCCCGAAGTGTAAAAGGAAGTGTCCTCAAGTTGCAAACCCACAGCTGAGTCCGTGAGTGTAGCTGTATAAAAGTCTCAGAGTCGTCAGACCAGTATAATACTAAAAGGGTGATCGATATCCGATATAGTAATTCTGATTATGCAGTGGTGATTAATATAGAAGAGATTTTGCTTCTCTACTTGGATACATATCGCTTGGACAACAATTTAAGATCACCACGTCATCTTTATTCAATCAATGACAACAATTCTGATAGAACGAGACAACAATGTTTCGGAGTTCTAGTCTTTTATGGTTTTTCCCATAAATAATTGTTGTAATGTTAATTTGTTATTGTCATTGGATCCAGTAAAGATGACGTGATGACCTCAAATCCAAACAGAGAAACCAGATTCAATATATTTAAGATACCTCAGAGAAGTATACATTGTTTCTTGGCATTAAATTTAGCCTGTAACAAAAACATAGCTCGAAGTTTGTATATTGGTCGGGAACAGCCTCATTCCGAACTTACGAAGCATACTCTGATAATTAAGAAAAACGACCTTGAAGAATGTAATGACCAACTAGATATCAAGCTCACATTTACAAAGGCCGGCAGCTGGAAACTGCACAAATCAAATGCATCTGTATGCTCTAAAAGCTGCAGATTGGGTTTTGCCACGACAAGAGATATAGGTCCATATATTGCTTCATTATTTTGCATGGTCACACACTCACACTTCCTGAGGTTCAGAACCACCAGTTCACACATAATTTGATTTTTTCCCCACACACTCTTGACAGAAGACGATCGACATGCAATTAGTTCCCCTCGGTGAAAGCATAGCAGGCATGAGCTGCATTATCTCTCTCTCTCTCTCTCTCTCTCTCTCTCTCTCTCTCTCTCTCTCTCTCTCTCTCTCTCTCTCTCTTTAAGGAAAGCATGTGCTGCATTATCTAAGCCTACCAAACACATGAATAACAGAGGCTAGTTGCAGGCTAATTATATGGAAGGTTGATGTTACAATGTAATCCTTTGATCGGTGCATACAAATAATGCCACCACATTATAGAGGCCTATGAAGAACACACATGCATATTGCAACGAGAACCTCCACCGACCTGTGCTAGCTAGGAAACGCCCTTCACCCAACGAAGCAACACAACCAATTACAAAAAGAAGAAAAAAGATATCTGGATTTAAACAATAGTACTGAAGAATTCAGATATATTGATAAAAAAATAATTTCATGGTTGTGTTAAAATTAGAAAGCTATGTAAATACCTGAAGATTTTGCTACGTTTACATGGTTGTGTCTGGACTATCTTACCAAAACAAAAAAAATCTTGTTCGTCATGATCTCTAATAGGAAGAAAATCCTCCTAGCTTTCTACTAGTTTTAACAGGTCTATTACTCTCTTATCATACAAAGTTGATTGAAGACGAAAATTGGGTCATATCGGTCCGCCTAGCGTTTAACTATGTCATGTGTATGGAGTATCATGCGTATATATTTGAAGAAAGAATGATTGTCATAAACTAGGTAAAAGTTGGTACATGCAAAGTTGAACCAGACCAAAAATTGAACCAGACTTGTTTTAAACAGAGAGATAATGAAGCTATTAGACCCCTTTAGCCATTTCTTACACTTACAAGTTGCAACTTGCCGCTCCCTGTCTGCACCATTTCCGGCGATTGGAGTACTTTATAATAATTGCCCTATATGTGTTTTATGGACCAACAACCTCCGTTTCAGTGCAGATCAAGGAGCTTGGAGGAGTTGCACAACATTCATGGGTGAAACATTATCGGAGTCGCCATACAAGAGACGCCTTGCTATGATAATATTAGAAGCATCAGAAGGATGATAAGCATCCCAAAACACATACTTGGACCGGTCCTCGCAAACCATTGAGAGCTGAGGACCGCATGGAATTAGACCCCCGTAACGCCCTGCTACTCTGCAGCATGCCGAGTTTGCATTCTCAAAACCTGTTAATGGAACAAAAGTACTAATCAGTTTCATTATCTTCTAGCAAATTAACAGTGAAAACTCACAATGTCTCACCATATGATGTGTAGTTCTCAATGATGTCTTCTACAATACTATAAACATCTGCATACACAAATTTGGCTCCGGGAAGATCCTCGTTTAGCGTGGCGACAAGGATTTTCAGCTTGGCATTGTATGACCGGGCTAATTGATTCGAAAATTCAGCACAGCTATCTGGAGCAGGAACATTATTTATGTCCCTTTGATAGGGTACACACCCAATTGGTCCTACATTAGCCACAACAATCTTCCTGGCACCCAAATTGTACAGTCTCTGCATTTCATAACAAATCTATGTTACTAAAACTGAACCATATATAGTTCAGTATGAAGATGAATATGTATTTCTCATCATAACAGTAAATGAGTAACTTAATGTAACAAAATTTCCAGGACCAAACTCAATGTCCAATATATGGGGAAGCGATGTATTGAAGTTATAACAAAGAGAAATATTGTTTACTGTAATTTGTAGTCCGAGTCTTGCAATCAAGATGCCAACAAAGGTTTCCGGAGGTATCAACTTCCTCTCAGCCTCGGAAATTACTGGCGCCAAGTAGTTATTTAGGAAATCATTCGAGCCAATTGTTACCGAGAAGAGTGCTCCTTCAAGTAGCTTTAGAGCTGCAGGAACACCAATGGTTGACACAATGTCTTCCCTGGTATTTGCGAAGTTATCTATCTGTGCATCCAAGTTTATTCTACCAACCTACCAAAGATTACATACGATTTATATTCATTAGCTTAATGTATACGTTTAATAAGATCAAATGAAATTGGTTGAAAAGCAGAGAAGAATCCATACAAATACTTCTCCTGTTTCATTAAGAATTCCACCTCCACCTGAAGCGTAGTTGACACCCCGCAAAATTACTGGCCCAGATGTTGTGGGAGCTAAGTAAGGAGGAGTAAACCCCTTAAAACCTAGAGTCTGACCTGTTAATTAGAATATATCAAAAGAATGATCAAGGACTAGAGAGGAAAGAAAAGCTGAAAGTAGTAGTTAGTACTAGCTAGAACTTGTTACTTGCCAATAATGTCAATGATGGTTCTTCCATTTGTGTATCTCCCGGTAGGCTTTCCGAGATCGATTCCATTGGGAAGATAATTAGCCTTGGAGAGAGTCACAAGATAGTTGTTGTTTCCGGCTTCAACTAGAGAATCCCCAAACACAAAATTAGGAGTTTCTTCTGCTGAACATATTCTCCCAAGTGCAAAAATAACGCCAAGAATGAATTTTCCATCTGACAATAAGCCGCCCATTACAAAGACCTTGTACGTAAAAGGGTAGCGCCCAGATTTCTCTAAATCAATACTATTCTGCAGATGAAGCTTTAAAGGAGCCACAGCCCGGCCTTTATATGTAGATAAAATCATACAATCATTTCATTGATCGAAAACATGTTCTTGTCAATCAGACCAGTAGTATACTAAAAGGGTGATATTTCCATATGAAGTTTGATATAGTAATCCAGGTTCTGCAGTGCTTGTCAATATATTTTGGTTTATTGTTACCTTAAAGTTTAAGATATACCATGGAGTATAGTATACATTTTTTCTTGCAGTTGCAGACTTGCAGGCATTAATTTGGCCTGTTGTTACAATTAATTAGAATCAGAAACTAAGGTATTTCATCCATACATAAATGGGTGAAAACATTGCTACCAATTTGTATATTAGTTGGGAGCAACCTTATCATCATCGATATGAACTTATTAAGTATCTTTTGATCAATAAGAAAAATGACTTTAAAGAAGGCAATGACCAACTTGATGTCAAGCTCACATTTACAGAGGCAGCTGCGAACTCCACAAATCAAATGCATCTGTATTCTGTAAAAGCTGCAGATCGATTGGCTTTTGCAACAACAACATATAGGTCCTGTTTGAGCTAGTGGACATTTTGGTCCAAGTCTGCATATTATGTTACATCCGGAGTAATACTTTACAGGGCGGTAAAATGTCCAAGTAAATATTAATTACATTCTTGGTCCACGTCATACCGGTGAGCCCAATTCTTTGGGTTTACAAGTGATGGCCCGCCAGTTATATCATGCGAGCTGGATGACATAATTCGCATGCGAAAAGAACTTCGTGTGGAATTACAGAAATAGACTTCGCTTAGTCTAGGCGAGGTGACACCTTGCATAGGAGTGAAATACATCTAGGCGAGACGAAGTACATTTAGGCGAAACTGGCTCGCATAGGAGACTTTGCGAAGAAACAATAGGCGGAGTCCGCATACACCATATTTATCGTTGAAGACTCCTACAAGTCTTTGACATGCTTTGGGCCTTTTAATGAAAAAACCTTTTTAAAACTCGGGGGATGGTTTGAATCCGCAGCCCGCACGAGATAGATTTCCACAAGGATTGTGACACCCCGCGGGGTAAAGATGTTCTTAATAAGTCTGCATATGACTCTACAGTTGAGCAGTGCGGAGGCAGTGACCTATGCGAAGTGTGTTGTGCAAAATGGACACGCGTCATACAGATGGTTGGTTCACGCGGATAAATCAGTATCCTTGAGGTATTCGGTTTCGGAGTCCGACTTGGATAGTGATTATTTCTAGCAGAAGGCCAACCATTATATAAAGGGGCTCGACAACCCTAACTACACACACAAAACACAAACAAATACAATAATGCAAAACAAACAAAACTTTCAACCTAGTTGATATCTTCGATCCTCTCGAAACCCTAACCCTAAGCGCGTCCCCGCCTTAGTTCTCAGAACCCTTTCGGACTCTACTCCGATCACCCTGATCCTTATTTGTTGCTCTGCTCGCGACACACCGTGAGTATCGAATCGCAGTGCTCTTAATTCCTCATCTGCGAGTGGCACCGGAATCCCTCTGCTTGATTAAGAAGTCAAGACCCGACGCACTCACTTTTCTCGTCCGCGAGTTGGCATGCCCGCATCTGCACCATTAGTTATTTTTGGTACCACTAAGTACCTTTCTAATCCCTTACTGAGGATCGTGGCCAAAACATTGGCACGCCTAGTGGGACCAGGAGTACAAGCGATTCACCATAGGGAAGCCAGGAGAATCACCATACAGGAAGCCTCAGCTTTCTTGTCTCAAGCACAGATCACCTCGATATAAGCCCCATAACAGCGCGGCTTACCGATCTCTCACCACAAAACAAGTTCTTGCTCAGTTGGGTAACCCAAACTTCAACGAGACCATAATGGCAGGCTCATAGCCGACCCAAGACACAGGATCTGCTCTGCCTATGGAGCAAATCCCCCAGATGTTCGAAGAGCTCAAAGGTCAGCGTTTGGCTACCCAACAGAGCGTCACCGACCTTATTGAAAAAGTCAACGACCTTGCTGGACAGATCAAGAGGGACAAGGTCCTTTGGGAAGCAGACCCACACAACCTCGTCATACTCACCGAGGACTTCAACCAATTAGCAGGCGAAGTAAGGGAAGACAAGGGTTTGGTCAACGGTTCTCTCCAATGGATCCAAAAGGATCTAGATCAGAACGCGGAGACCGTGAAGTAGACCGTGGAGACTCGTGCGACAATGAACAAGCAACAAGGTAGAGCCCTTTTGCAGGCCACCCATGACAAACTCATCGTGCTCAGTAAAGATCATGGTCACCTAAACGGCCAATTCACGGAAACCACGGGTCTAATGGAGGGGTCTCTCCAACGAACCCAACAAGAGTTGGGGCAAACCACGAACATCTTGCACGAGAAGATTGAACTGCCTAGTAGCCAATCTAATGACGAAGATTTTCCTTTGGACGAACCTACCTCCAAAGAAGAAGCTACTTTATTAATCAATGACAAGGAGCCTGAGGTTGAGGCCGGCAAGATTATGGATAATAATTCCATCTCGAAATTTCACGATGTTCCTCAGAAAGATGAACCAGAAGGTAGGACAGAACATTCCACCTTAGAAGAAGCGATCGGTTCGAACACTGATGGCGAACCACAACTCCATAGGAGGTTTGACCAAGCAACCAATCTTCCCTTGCAGGATGAATATGTGGACAGGTCAAACACATGAGGAGCGAAACCGCGTCCTCAAACGTCCTCACCAAGAGGATGATCCTACTGGCCAGGAAGAACCCAAGTTTGCCCAATTTGTCTTATGCGAGGGGGTTTCTGGCTTTATCAAAGAAGGTGGTAGTTAAGAAGCTACTGGATATGATCAATTCAACCTAGCTGCTGGACAGTTGCATGGCTTCCCTGCAAGCCAGTCATTGTTCTGCGTAGCTCGCCTTCCCTACGAGCTGCCTCATTCAAGCTTTCAAGTTGTTGGCGCGCAACATCTCAGCTCCACACTTGGAGCTTCTCAACACAAAAAGTCTCATGCCGAGAACACAACGACATCGAGGCTTGGAGTGAAGCGTTAGAGGCCTCCCCCATGGCCTAACGAGGGGTAACCAATCAAGCTATGATCCCTTCTTCTTTTTGCTCCTTGCTTTTACTTCAGACTTTACTTCTGTTTTTTCTTTCAGTTTCTTTATTTCTTGCTTTGAAAAAAAAAAAGAAAATACAAAAAAAATCAAATAGCAAAAAACACAAAAAGAGATCCTTAGTTTTGCTGAAATGCAAGACAACGTTCTTGCCTATATAAGGCTTGAACTTTACTTCGAAGCCTATCCCTGAGGCTTGACGACAATAGGAATTCTATATGCCTTGATTTTCTGCCAACAAAGTCACGTCCGAGAGGCAATACAACTCATGTGCAATGCTGAAATATTGCAGCAGCCACTACTGGACAGTCAACTTCGCGGACTCCACTAAAATGATCTAGGAGGAATTAGCCAGCGCGCCTTGTACCGACCAAAAGCCCTGGATGTCTATTTTCCAGAGGATTTTACGGTTCGTCATTTTGACATTTCTGGAGAGAGTTATGGTAGTTTGAAGGCAGATAGGTCAGGATACGCGCGGATTTGCAATGTGCATTTTAATTGTGTTTTCATGATCTTATAGCATGCTTTCCTCATTGGGGGGGCATCCAGGATCTACTCAAGGTCAACCTACGACCTTTCTCAGTGTTTTTCATTTTCAATGAGACATGGTACCACAACTCATTCCCTGAGGGGGTTGCTAAAGTTTTGATGTCCTTCATTCTTCTCAAGCATCGGCGAACAGACATTAAAACTGGGGGGCACATTGGGGATATGTGTTCCAGTAATTTCAGACTTTAGACCTTATTCAAAGTGTGTATTAGTCATTATTTAGGTTAATCCCTGTGGCCTCCAAAAAAATTTAAGTCCTTATTCAAAGTGAGTCTTAGTCATTATTTAGGCCAATCCATGTGGCCCCCAAATCTCCAAGGTTGGTTCGCCATCTTTATGCGGCCGTTCGCCGTTCCTTTTGCCTGCTTCTCATTGGTTCGCACTAGGGGGCAGTGAAGTACATACTAGGGGGTAGCGAAGTACATGGCCAAAAAATTTGAAGATTATACGGCTGTTCGCCGACCCTTTTGTTTGCTTCTCTTTGGTTCGCGTTGGGGGGCAGCGAAGTACATGGCCATTGTCATTCCATGTTTATCACAAAGTTGGTTCGCCATCGACAAGAGCTCGCGAAGGGCCATTTTTTGGAATCTAGTCAAAGAAAACGTCTGCTCAAGGTGCATCCCTTCGATACATGTATGCGAGTTACATTTTCACGTGCTGAATGGACCACGCGAGCTGAATTACAGAGTTCGCGTTCGAACGGGACTTTGCGCGAACTACGCAGTTCGCATGCGGAATGGACTTCACGCGAACTACATAGCTCGCGCGCGGAATTACTAGCTGACTCCGCGTAGATGAGGCGAGATTGACACTTCGCGTAGACGAGGCAAGCAGATTACATCGAGGCGAGCTGGAGAACTGGCTCGCGTGGGAAGCTTCACGAGGAGGGCATAAGCGGAGTCCGCGTGCATCACATTAATCGTTGAAGACTCTCACCAGTTTTTTGACATGTTTTGGGCCAATCCATGTGGCCCTTATTAATTGAAAAACTTTCTTTTGGACCGTGAGCTAGAAAGACCCGCTAGATGGTTTGAGTCTGTGACCCCCGCGGGATAAGGATATTCGTAAGTCTAGTATGCATAGGAGTCTACAGTTGACAACGTGGAAGCAAAAAACCATGCGGAGTGTGCGAACTGGACATGTGTCACAAAGTGGTTGGTCCGCGCGGATTAGCAGTATAATTGTGAGATTAGGGTTTCAGAATCCGACTTAAACTATGATTATCTCTCTTCTGCCACAAGTCGAACTACTATATAAAGGGGGTCGAAGACACAATCTCTAAACACACAACTTTACACAACAACAACTCAGAGACAACCTCTTTACAAACTGCAACCCAGTTACCCTTCGAGCTACTTGAAACCCTAACCCTAAGCGCACCGCCGCCTAGGTTTTCTCAGAGCCCTCCTGGACTCATCCCCGATCACCCTGATTCCCTATAGTTGCTCTGCTCGCGTCCTACAGTGAGTATCGATTTGCCTTGTGCTCGTAAATCCTCATCTGAGGTGGCACCTGGAAACCCCCTCCGCCTGATCAGAAGTCAAGATCTCGCACCCATACAACCTTTCCTCATCCGCGAGGTGGCACACCCACAACATCTCCTTTTCTCTTTGCTCGCTAGTTACCTCTCACCCGTGCGTTGAGGATCGTGGCCAAAACAGCATCAATATTTGTAAGAGAGGTTAGTGGTAGACAATTCGAATCCTAACACCATTCATTAGACCACTAGTTTAGTTTAGAGTAATTTAGTTTACATTTGAGCATATAGTTAAGTTTAGTTAACTACTTCAAAAACCCAAAATCAAATCACTACTCCATGTTGCACATACTCACCATGAGTCTAGATTTCCTTATGTGTTTAGGTTTATGATTGTACACTTGCATATTTTAGCTCTCTTAAGGTTAACACCCTAGCTAGTGAAAGGAATCCAATTCTCGTAGGTTTGACAACCTTTCTTAATCCATATACTATTACTTGTACCCTTTATACTTGAGGGTAACTTTTTGCCTAACAGGTATTGCTACGGAGCCATCTATTGATATAGAAGGACACAACATTTTGAGAGATTTTGGTTAAAAAAAGAAGAAGAAATCATTACTTATAAGAAATTTCATCGATTGTACTTTTTCTTTCGAAATAAGCATGTACGACTACCTTTAAGTCTTGATAATTAATGACACCACATAGTATTGAAACCCCATATAATAACCGAATTTTTAGCTAAACATATATATTGTTATATCAAGCATCAATTAGCGAAGAGTGTAACACTGACTACTCTATTCACTTTACATATGTGTGGCAATATACCAAAAATATATTGCTCATCATGCGGAGCCATAAGTTGTTTTTTTTTCTTTGCAGCTTTTTCACTATGTTGTCACCAGAAAAACATTTCGATAGCACCTGGTTTCATCCTACTTTTGGGAGGTTGTGAAGTTTTAACAAAGTAATTAAGAACTCATCGCCTAATTAGAGAAGACAAGACACACCAAGTGTGCAGTTTAGGACAAAGCCAGGTCATTTAACCACACTAGGGTAAGGTCTTTATACCGGCATATACCCACATCATACAAACAAATAACAATAAACTAAAACTAGAAAACTAGAACTAATTAAACCCAAGGCCCAATCACAAAGCACAAGCCCAATTATTTCTATAAAATTGGCCAACCCAGCATCGAGCCCAAATCCCAATGAGAAAACACTGACATGCCTATTACGTAGGCCCAACGCAACTCCAACACTTCTGATGCACCACCTACGGTCCTACGCTGGCACACCATCATCTAGTTAAGGCCCGATCGCCGTCACACCAACCTAGTAGCCGAACCAAACCAAATACTGTATGGGTTGAACATCTCAGATTGTTTCCCTCAGAGATCGAGCCAATTACACAGATCGATCCCACCACCGCCACCTAGGCTTCCCAACGCCAGCCATACATGTGACCCTATCTTGGTCTGCCCCTGATGCACTAAAGCTATAAGATTGATGAAACGGTTGCCTAAGGTATACAACACTGATACAACGCCTCCCAAGTAAGATGTCTCACTAGATCTGACTATTGAGATACCTTACTAGCAACATATATAACAAAAGCCGGATCTAATAGCCGGATAGCCGGATGCAATCCTTCGGCCAAATAATAGCAGGGATAACAAAAGATACTTTTTCCTGTTCGCCTCGGTGCGGCGAGCTGCCATACAAGCATAGAGTAAACGCACACAAATTCTAAGTTTTTTTTTTAAGAAATATGGTATAATATGAATAGTGAAACGGGTATGCTAATAGCACACCCCTTTTTTTAACGAGAACTTTATTTTTAAAGCAAATCACATATACATCCTCCAAAAGGATTTGAAACACAAATAAATTAACTTGTGTTGTTGTTAAACAAATAAAGACGAAGGCTTTCCAACATGCTCTGATTTTGGGGGAGCGCTTTAGGGTTTCGCTGCAAACCTTTTCCAGCGGCGGCCGTGCACACTGTGTTCAGCCGACCAACCAATGGTCAGATATCAACGATGGCGATTAAGGGAGGAGGAATCCTCTCCAATGGTGACATCAGGATCCATACCAATCTAGTGCTTCAGTTGAGGCAATTTGTTGAGGTTGGAAGTGAGTTCAATAGGACTAAACCGATGTGTGTGACATCGACAAAGATGGCCGGAGGGATCAGTTTTGGATTGACAACTTTAATGGCTAGAGGGATTGGTTCTGCCTCGACAGCAAGACTCGTTGGCTAGAATTGCGGTGCTAAGTCTGACTGGTTCTGGCCGGCCGGCGGACGAACTGATGAAGTTTGGAAGCCGCCGGACGAACTGATGAAGACATAGGCGGGGCCATGGATGCTAGCGGTTGATCAATCATGGGCGCCGTCAGTGTTGATGACGACGGTTGACGAGAGGAGGAGCATACCTGCTAGGGTTTGGGATTGGACTCAGGGTCTTGGGCCTGGGTTTGAACTCAAGCCCAAAAAAGGTCAATTTTGGAATTGGGCCTATGGATCTAATTTCAATATGACTATGGCTTAAGTTGTGGTGTCTTTGATAGCTTAGCAGATTGAGCAAGCTAGCTGCAGCTAGATGGATTCATGAGGCTTGGAGTACTGCAGTTGAGCACCTTGGCTCCAGTTTTTATGTTTTTTTGGTATCTTGTTTTGTATCTAGTTTAATCCTCTACTAAACTCACTTGAATAAGTGAGCTAATTGTTTAATGTAATGGTGCTTTGATGTCATTTTGGCCTGAGTTTATCAATAAAATTTTGGGGACTGCTACCCCTTTTCCCTTAAAAAAAAACAAATAAGGACAGTTTTTAACAATTAAGAACAATTTTTTCTCTACATGTCATGGTTTAATTTACCAAACTAACCTTACACTGATAAATATGTTTTTAGAAGATAAAAGTCTCCTTTTGAGATTTTTCAGTAAATGGAATACAGTAGCAGATTTTCTATAACTTAGTGTAATACCAGTTAATTCCAATAGAAGTAGTAGCAGAGGTTAACATTCCAGTAGAAGTAGTAGCATGGGTTAACATCGTAGTAGAAGTAGTAGCAGAGTTAACCTTTATTGTCTTAGTCTTTAAGCAGTAACTTAGTGTAGTGACAGTTAATTCTAATAGAAGTAGTAGCAGGGATTAATATTCCAGGAGAAATAGTAGCAGGGGTTAACATCCAAGTAGAACTACTAGCAGAGTTAACCTTTATTGTCTTAGTCTTCAAGCAGTAACTTAGTATAGTAGTAGTTAATTCCAATAGAAGTAGTAGCAAAGGTTAGCATTCCAGTAGAAGTAGTAGCAGGGGTTAACATCCTAGTAGAAGTAGTAGCAGAGTTAACCTTTATTGTCTTAGTCTTCAAGCAGTAACTTAGTGTAGTAGCAGTTAATTCCAATAGAAGTAGTAGCAGGGGTTAGCATAAAAAATCAAAAACGTAAATGCTTCCAAAAACTTAAACACCAAAAATCAAAAATTTAAAATCTAAACACACCAAATGTAATAGCAACATTTTCAACATCCAAAAATAGCCTAACACTATATTCCTTAAAAAAAAAAAACAACAACAACAGTGCATTACACTAGCACCCTTCTTAGCAACCATAGTAGCACCCTCTTCGGCATGTGCAGTAGCACCCTATTCGGCTTGCTCACTAGTACCGTTTTCAGCCACCACAGTAGCATACTAGCTCTCCGGCTTGGACACTAGCACCCTTCTCAGCTTCTGCATTAGCACCATACTTCAAGTTCTTCCTTTTTTTTCTTCTTTACCACCTATGTTTTCTTTCTTTCTTCTTAGCCACCACAGTAGCACCATTTTCGGCTTGCGCACTAACACCCTTCTCAGCTTCTGTATTAGCATCATTGTTCAAGTTCTTCCTCTTTTCTTTTTGCTTTACCACCTCATCTTATGCAGTAGCACCATTCTTCAGTGGAGGGTTCTCAAAGTCGTCGTCACCAACTGCATTATCAACATGCAATGTAATATTTTTCCAATTAATATAAAAGAATGAATCTCACAAACAATAGCAGAACTCGATAACTTATTTTGAACAAATAGCAACTAGTTTATTTTTGTAGCAGAAGAAGTAGAAGCTATATTAGTTCTGAGTAGTGGCAGCTTAATGTGAAAAGAATTCGGTAGTGGCATAATCCAATTAAGAAGTAAAATTCAATAATAAGTTGCGTGAGCATTCTTACCCTATCTCTCAATGTCATTTTTACAATCCCTTCTTTCTCTGCCACATGTTTTTCCTTTTCAGCCACATGCTTTTGCTTCTTTGCTCTGTTTGTTTTTTTTCCTACTTCTTGCTCCACCGCAGCAGCAGGCCTTGATGATGCTTCTTTCTCAATCCTATCTTTTGCGCATGTTACAGTAGCACAAAACACCAAATTAAACAACTCATGTTACAATAGCAGGTAAAATTCAAAGTGTAAATTTTAATTTGTTATGTTATTTTTGTCCTTGTAATAAAACACATATACACAATGCCTAATCTAACGCCTAAGGCCCTGGACACAGTAGCATAAAACTCAAACACATCAAAGAACTCATGATACAATATTAAAATTCAATCAAAGTGTAAACTTCAGTTCAAAATGGCAGCTATATTTTTAGGTGTAGTAGCAGCTATATTTGTTACTTCAATAGTAGCATATGAGCATGATGGAGTTGGAAAAGATTTGAAACAGTAGCAGCTATATAAGTCTATGCAGTATGAAACTACTGTTTACGCCCAAATTAATATTTTACTCTACAGTAAATGTCTATGTGAATATTAATTAATTTTTTATCTATGTCACATCGGCGAGCCCAAGTTCTTTAAGTTTACAAGTAATGGCCGCCAGTGAGACCACGCGAGTTGAATTGCAAAGACTTCGTGCTGAACACATAGCTCGCGCGCGGAATAGACCACGCGAGCTAACTTACAGAGTTCGCGTGCGGAATGACTTCGCGCGGAGTAGAGAACTCACGCGCTTCGCGCGAAATACAGGGCTCGCACACTTAATGATCTCGCACGCAGAATGACTTCGCACGGACTACGCAGTTCGCGTGCAAACGGGACTTCGCGCGGTCTACACAGTTTGAGCGCCGAATGACTTCGTACGGAATGACTAGCTGACTCCACGTAGGCGAAGCGAGACACTCCGGGAAGGAGAAGCCAAATTGATACTTCGCGTACGCGAGGCAAGCGGATTGCATCAAGGCGAGCTGGCTCGCGTAGGAGACTTCGCAAAGAAGCAACAAGAGGAGTCTGCGCGCACCACATTAATCATTGAAGACTCTTATAAGTCTTTGACATGCTTCGGGTCAATCCCTGTGGCCCTTTTAATATAAAAAAGCCATTTTAAGGCTTGCGAGCTGCAATAGCCCGCGAGATGGAAGCGAGCTTCAGGAGCAAGTGAGATAGCCTCTTGTGACAACCCACGGGATGAATTTCAGTCCGCATAGGACTCTACAGTTGGCGACGCAGAAGCAATGTCCTATGCATGGAATGAAGTGTGCGAACTGGACATGTGTCATAGGATGGTTGGTTCGCGCTGGCGGAACAGTACCCTTGTGCTATTAGGGTTTCAGAGTCCGACTTGAATTCTAAGCTATCTTTCTTCTGCCGTAAGTCGAACTACTATATAAGGGGGTTCGAATCTTACAAAATGAGACACACACAAATTTACAACAACAACTCAGAGACACAATCAAATCTCTCAACAAAATACAAATTGCAAACTAGTTACCCCTCGAGCTACCTCGAAACCCTAACCCTAAGTGCGCCGCCGCCTTAGTTTCAGAGCCCTCCTGGACTCACCCCCGATTTCTGATCTCCCTATTGTTGCTCTGCTCGCGTCCTGCAGTGAGTATCGATAGCCTTGTGCTCGTAAATTTCTCCTCTGAGGTGGCACCTGGAAACCCCTTCCGCCTGATCAAGAAGTCAAGCTCGCATACAATAGCATACAAGCTTTTTCCTCGTCCATGAGGTGGCATGCCCGCAGCACTCCCCTTCTATTTGTTCGCTATTTACCTCTGCTCCGCGCGTAGAGGATCGTGGCCAAAACAACTGTTACTGCCTCAAATTCAGATTACACAAAACATAGACAA
This sequence comes from Fragaria x ananassa, assembly GCA_034370585.1. Lineage (NCBI taxonomy): Eukaryota > Viridiplantae > Streptophyta > Magnoliopsida > Rosales > Rosaceae > Fragaria > Fragaria x ananassa. The sequence continues at coordinate 21,957,172 of CP139762.1, read as the reverse complement.
ATAGCTACTACAAAAAATTAATCAAATCTCTAAATAAAAGAGAATTACCTCGATATCTTTGGCTAACTCGATATGTTTCTTTTTGGCTCCTTAGTATCCTTCCAAACCCCGGTCCCTCCATTAATATTTAGGTTAAAATCTTGAAATGAAACTGTCACATCCCGGTTCCTAAGTTAATTTGTGGGTATTTATTGTTGGTGTTGCTTTGACCTTTTACTGATTTGAGTAACCGTTTACTATTGGAGGACTCTAGAGTTGACTTTTTGTAGGAATATTATTTTGGGAAAATTTCTTTAAGGAAGTTGTAGAGGACGTTAATACGAATCTGTGGACCTGCTATACGTTAAAATCGGACTTCGTATGTAAAAGTTATGGTGTAAAATGTAAAGTTACTACTTTCGGTTGGAGTATAAAAAGGGAAACTTACTGGTTAGGGTAAGGTAGAAAAATCAGAAGTTACTTTCTCTCTCTCTCTCCCCTCTCCCGCGCCCATTTCGACCCACCAGATTCGTCACCTCCGTCCGGCCAAGATAGGTAGCAAGCTTGGTATCAAATTAAAGCTTGGAGCATCCTCTAGTAAGAATAGTGGGTTAAGCGGAAGAGTTTTGGATGTTTATATTCAAGTATTTATTTTCCGGAATTGAAGTTTGGTCCTAAGCATATTTATTGTGCTAGGATACGAAGGGAACCTCGCTTGAGTAGTGATGCGGATATCGTCGGGCTTATGCCAAAATTTGTGAGTGGACACTTTGGTTTTTAATAAATATGCATGCAAGATTTTATAATTTATAATTTTATTTTCTGAGCATATATTAATACTTCGGCTTATGAAATGATCATGGAAATTATTTTGAGTTTGACGCATTGATTAATTGTTGACCATGATTTATGGATTTGAGCTTGGATCATAAATTTGGTATTTGAGTTTGGATATCATTTATGATTTCCGGATTTAATTATTATTGACTTTATTGTTGACTTTGAGATTTATTAATGACTACCGAAAATCTCATTTTCGGTAATTCTCTTTTTATAACTTTCTCGTTTATTTGAGAATTATCGATCTTGACATTGAGAATATTTTTAGCGATTATTTTCGGATTGAGAAATTATTTACAATTTATACTTGATAATTAAATCTCGCTTTTAATTATGGATTTGAGAATATTTGGACGTGTGAGACACGTCATTGGGTTTTAATATATTTGTTATGATGATTTTTAAGTACGGTTGTGAACCATACCATTCGTATGATCTTGGGGAAGTTTAATGGATTTAAGTTATTTCGTATGTTTTTAGTCACCATAATATAGGGTCGCTTATATTTCATTACTGGCTAGCTTTATTAGCGGTTCTCATCATAGGTGAATCGAGCACTTAGCGTGAGACGCTATTATAGCATGGGAGGCACCGATCATATATTATTATTTATTGCTAGCTAGCCTTATTAGTGGTCTTCATCATAGGTGAGTTGAGCGCTTAGCGTGTGACGCTACTATAGCTTGGGAGGCACCGACTCGAGCCTTAAGGCTCCTCTTACATAGTGATAACTCTTCCCCTTATTTTATTTTTCTCAGTTATGTATTTGATTAACCAGCGGGGCTGGTTTATCTCTTCTTACGAGATTTTTTTATTTAATTAACCAGTGGAGCTGGTTTGTCCATTCTATTGGGTTTCTAGAATTTAAGTTATATGATTTACGAAAGTTGCGTTCAGCTAAGTTTTTAAAACTGAAACGTGAGAAAGTATTTAAAAATGTATTTTGTTAAATTATTTAATTTATTTTTGTTCACTCACTCTAACGTTTTTAAAATACTTTTCCTTGGGCCCTTTGGTCGAGCGTACATGAAGTTGAGGCATAGTCAGAGGTTTCTTCCGCTTAATCTTTATTCATTGTTATTCTTTTAATATTAGATATGCTCTGATAACCAGTTAGTGATTTAATGTTGTCTTTGTTGTTGGTTGTGAAATTCCAAAAGTTTAGTATTTAATATTTTGGGAGATTTGATGAACTTGGGGAGCAGGAAGACTCCAAGTGTTGAGGCTGGTTTGTTTGGTTATAAAAGTGTAAGTTGGATTTTCAGGTAATGGTTGTCCATTTTCAAGGTAGTTTATGCCAAATTTTCAGTAAATTTTCCTTAGAGGTGGACCCCGCAGGATTTACCTCGGGTTTCAGGGTGAAATTTGGGGTGGGTTCTGACAGAAACTGCTACTGCCTCCAAAATCACTGTAAAATATAAGTTTCGGGTTGTTTTAAGCTTAGTGCTACTGCTCGATCATGAAATCAAAAACAAAATCGTGATTTCAAATTCAAATAACCGCAAATCTAAACCAAATACACAAACACAAAGCCAACGCAGATATTTTGGGCGGAACCTAGGGAGTTCTACCCATTTTCGCTTAATGCTACTTGAATTCCATGAAATCGAGTTCAAATTCAGAGAAATCGTTTATTTATTTCTGATTGCTACTATAAAATGGCGAAGCTCAAACTAAATCTCAAACTAAAAAGAAAGCATAAGCCATAGAAGACTGAACAAGTACCTGAATCGTGAGAGAGAATCGGTGTGGATTCTGCTACTGTGGGTCTTCCGCTACTGTTTGATTTCGTCGTCGATCGTCAAAAATCTTCATCGTCGACCATCAGAAGTCATCGTCGATCAACAAGCGTCGAGAGTCGGTCAGGCTTCAGGCGTCGGCCGTCTTCAAGTGCCGCGGTGCTAGCCATTGTTGAGCGTTGAGGTGACGGCGGTGTCGACGCTTCTTTTTACAGTTGGAGAGAGAGAGAGAGAGATCAGAGAGAATATATTTTTGGTTAGGGTATTTTTGGTTGAGGCAGTGACAGTTTTGTAGATATTTCAAAAAAGATTGGTTTCTTAGTATTTTGTGTAAAAAATTGCTAACTAGGTGTGGTACTATGCACTGTGGGTCTGAGCTTATGTCCTTATTTGTTTAAATCTATTGAAAGATGGTTTTTCTGTTTTATACAACTGTTTAAGGTAATGAGATATCATTTTTTTTAATTACCACTTGAATGGTCAAAATGGTAGAGAAAGCAGGAATGTTAATAGCAGCGGAATGCTAATAACACCACCCTTACTTTAATGGGAACTTTTTCTTTGATTACATGAAGAACAAACAGATATGCATGTTCTTAGAGTCACTGACTCTTAAAATTAATTGACATCTCTTGCACCATCGATGTTTTTGCTTAACATTTCAGTGATTCTTTCTTGCGGTACAGGTTCTTGCTAAGACCAATATTATTAGCAAGCTAGCATATGCATGTAACGAATAGAATCAAGTCAATCAACATCCCTAGCTTGTATTGATGTCTAAACGTACGGGTGAAATGGATTATTGTATTAATCGATTATATCTTGACCTTGCCTGCTTGCCAATCTCCAATAAAGCACATATATGGCATGTATATGACCTATAAAACTGAGGTTTGATTTAGTCAAGCCAACTCAAATGAGTCCATTCATAACAAATTTTATTTTTGGCAAACCTTATAGGGGATGAATCGTTATATGCCCCGCGCATTATGATATTTTCCCCCAATTCATGCTTTCCTGGATCACTTAGGAGACTATCCATCTGTCATTCTCTCTACTCTAGTATGTGTGTGCTGGGAACGTGTGCCTTTTAATTACTGTTAGGGTTATTAATCACGTATTCTGAGTTAATGCAAGGATTAGGGTCTGTATTAGCAACTGCCTCTACATGGATGACACGTGTCCTTATCTTGTTGACTACTGGATGGGGTTGAATTTGTGCTAGCAGCTAACTGCGTGTACTTCAGAGTCCCTATCTTTGGCAGTAGGCTCACGAATTGCGCTGGCATGGATCTCACTTTTACGTGCATCTTCTATCATTTCATTTCAAGTACAAATTAAGTTAACTAGCTAGAGACATCAGTAAATGCTGACTATAAGCTTCAGTACGTGAAATCAAGCTAACAGTAACTATTATTTATAATTTCTCACTCTACAAGACTACAAGCATGCATGAAGCATCTCTCACTCTATATGACTATATTGCATTACAAGTCTTTCTAACAACGCCTTGATCCCCAGTCAGAACGCCAGAGCGAGAGAGCTTGACGAAGGCAGAAGAAAATGCTTCAAAGAAATAAGCTTCATTATCAGCAAATAGTTGGACCACTGGGGCTGTGCGCGGGTCCATCACCATTTCAGCATCAACTTGAAGCACCCCGTGGCCTCCGAATGCATTTTTGTAGTAATGGTTGTCGAATGCAGCTGCAGTTGGATCATTTAGCACAAAGGTTAAGTTTGAAGCTGAAGACCGTTGAGGACAGTTTAGCCTTAAGAATGCTTCAAACCCAGGTGTGATCGCGCCTTTTGTTTGCCCCTCTCCTGCTTCGTTTAGGCGGTTCAGGACATTCAAACAGTGTGTTACTCCTAGTGTGTGCGCACCTGAAGAAAATAGATATTTAGCACAATGGGAAAAACATAATAATGCTGTCAAAGTTTGTGCATTCAGCTCCATCAAGTACCCAAAATGGCGACTGATTCTTCGACTGTCATCCCATGTTTCGAGAATACTTGAAGCGCGCCATCAACACCAATATTCGCTGCAGGAAGCGAAGAATCGGCAAGCTTAGTGCTTGGAGAAACAATGGAGTCTCTCCTTCCCAAAGGAACCTTAATTTCTGGCCCTCCTGACAAATGCACCGCCTCCCGTGCCGCCAGTACAAGAATGTCAGCACAAGAAACTGATAGGAGCACAAAGTGTGACGTTTTTAATATGTTTATACCCTTTATTTACCATTTGTTAACTCCTATTTAGTTGTTTTAGCTTTATATTTGTGTTTAGTGTAGAATAATTGCCTAATTTAGAAATATGTAGTTTTTAGTATAAAATACATAGTAATTTCGGAATTGAAGAATTTGGTGTTGAAATTGTGCTAAGTGTTGGAAACCCTTGTTTACTCAGGATTCCTGTCTGGATCAAGATTCAATTTTTCCTTGAAGCCTAGTCCATGAAGGAGAGGTCCAAACCAAGTCCAATATGGAGAAGAAGATCTAAATTCGGGAGAATTTGAAGAATATCCAAGCCTTGCAAATCTGGATGAAATCGGGAGAATTCCTGTGCACGTCTGTCAACTTCAACGGACTCTCCAGGACAGCTCACAATGAATCAGAAAACGTGCCAGATATGGATAGAAAGCTACGGGAATCTAGTTTCCAAATCAATTGGAATCACCTCAATATCTATTTTCTAGAAGGAGTTATGACAGAATCATCAGACGGAGGTCATTCTGCCGAAATTGAGAAGAACTAGGAATCCTAAACCAACTTGGTTTAGGCTTTGTGGCCGACTCTTCTAGGGTTTTTCCTCTATATAAAGCACGACTCCAAGGACAGAAGATCATCATCAACCCGTGCAAATAACACCAAAGCCTTTGCCGAAACTCCATCAACCTCCAAACACTACAATCCGATCCCACCTCCAGCACTCGTCCAAAGCACGTAGCCTAGGACTCCGCGCACTCAAAGAGTAGAACACGTAGGGACATTCTGAGAGTGTATTCATCTTCTACTTTCGGATTAGTATGTGTTTGTTCTTGTTTAATGTTGTTTTAGGTTTTTGCTTAAGTATGTTTCGATTCTTGTCTATGAGATAGAACAACTTTTGAACCATGTTTTGAATTTAAAGTTTTCAGTTTTTAATCTATGATTTTAGGTTTTATGCCGTGAGTTTTATGTCATGATACTTTAAGATTTTCGGTGCATTCTTATATTATCATGTGTAGTTGATACAAGTAGTTGATATTGCATGTGTTAATCATCCAAAGTTCGACTTTGATACACGTAGTTGATAAGTTGCATTGTCTTTGTTTTTCACCGATTTTCTGCCTATGTTTGATTTAGGACTAGTACTTAAACACATCGATTCTTTATGTGATACGTAATTGCATGATTAGTTTATGTGTGTGACCTATAAGTAGAGCACGTAGCCGAGCTTGTTGTGTCGCGATGTTGAATGAAACCCGTAGTCTAATTCTAAGTTGGTCTATGTCATAGGAACCCCGTAGGAACTTATGTGCATATCAAATTTAGGTTGTATATTTGCTCACGGTGTAGACTTAAATGAGATTAGAAATCGTCTTCTTTATTCTTGCATGGTTGTTTGGTTGAGTTTGCATGATTGTTGGTTGATCACATGTATATATGTATAGAAGTAATTTAGGATTTATTTTCATTGTCTATTTCGAAATCATCAAACCTTTAAAACCTATATGCTTATTTCGGCACTTATATTAGATTAGATGGATCTACCCTGTAGTTGGATCTCCGGTTTAGAACGATCCCTGCTTGCTTTATACTATAACTGATTTGTTGACAGGGTTAATTGATGCGTGTGCAAATACGTCTTATCAGAAACCTGCTGTGGACATTCTGCTTCAACCAATGCTTTCAGAAAGCCGATTGTCTCCCTCTTTCTGACACCAAAGTTCCTCCCCGAAGCTATCTCTAAAGACGCATATCCCTCACTAGAATTCACAAGAATCGAAGCGTCGCATCCCTGTATTTAACACAAGATGTCAATATCAAGCATTGTGCTTTAAAGAAGCAACGAAACTTGGATATGGTAATTAAGCTCAAGATTAGGCTTGTAGCTCAAGTAATTGAAAACAGTGAGACCTGAACTTGGCAATCATGGAACATGAGCCTCAACAAAGCTGCCGGAGTAGTCGGATCAGAGAGAAAGATAGGTCCGAGGGCAGCTCTAACAATGTCCTCAGCTTGTGGGCATGAGGCCTCATAGAAATTATAGGAAAGCCCTTCTCCTCTAGCCCCAATGCTGTTAAATAGCAGCAGACATATACCTGCCACTATAGCTCCGGGATCCATAATCGTACTATTTCTGCTTATTCTGACCGAGTTAATTCTGAGGCGAGCTCAACCAATGCAGATATATATAATTGAACACTGTCATCACTCTTTGCCTTTAGTGGGACTAGGAGAGGGGTCAATTTGCGTATGTTGGTTAAATGCAATTCTTGACTTTGTACGACCTTTGCTAACTGCTAATGCCTAACCGATCGATCACTTATATAAAACCAGATGTGAGACCTTTTAAGTTGGATGAATTATTGGGACAAAGATGGGTACTACAGGAACGAAGGTGTGCAAAACATGAATATGCAATCATGCATGGACATATTTTCTGTCAATTATATATTTGTGCCTGCCATGAAAAATAAGTAATTGCCTCATTTTATTTGTTTGTTCCTTTCTGTACTTCAATAGTTTATTCCTTTTCCGGCTCATTTAGCAACCCACATAATTTCAGAGCTCTACTTACAGTTCATCACGTACTAATAATGTTTCTATGGGAATGTGGAATTGCTCAAATTAATCACCCAAAATTTGCACCATATCTGTATCTTCTAGCTAGGGTAGCTCTAATTAACAATGTCCTCACTGATATTTCTATGTCACTAATGTTCCCATAGCTTGATCTCCGGCCACACCCTCCTTTGCTTGTAGTCCCATTTAACTTACACTTAGAGATGAGTTATATATCCAATCTGATCAATAATCTCATGCTGTTCAAACAAAATTTAGTAGAAGAGCTAATTAATATTGCTTAATTAAACATAATTAGCAGAGAATGTAATGGCAAAAGAAGGACTGTCAAACAAACTTCAGTCAGTAATTAGTTCCTAGCCTCCTTCATGCATGTAATGGCTTCTAATCTTCTATTCCGATCCTACTCAAACAACTGAAACTAGTGATATTTTCTTCCGGTATATATGATCGATCGATGCAGAACTACTACTACTTGTGAGCTTAGGGGTCGATCGGTCTAAAAACATGTGTATAATAATCACTGAATAATAAAGCTGGCGGTGGACAAGGAGATTTACAGATCCAACTACGAAGTATCAGAATTTGCTACAGAAAATATAGTATATATACATGTGATCTTAATGGGGAGAAAAAGAAGTATCAGCAAACGTAAACATCTTAGGTATTCTTGCCTTCCTGGTTGTAAATACCAGAAGATATGACTAGCACAGAAACTGTGAATGAAGATCGATCACATGCCACATTTATGAACTTGATTGGTCGAAATCAGCAACTTGGGTTGATGGCTCCTACATAATTAATCAATCTTGCTCACTATATAGAACAGCAATGTCAAGATCAGCTCGATGAATCCTATCCTCACCCCAGTTTTTTGATTCTGTACGCATAAATCTAAGGGGATTGAGGATTTATTAGTCCCTGCACTTGATGATTTCCATGTTTAATTTTTTTGATGAAACAGAAAATGACATGGCCAACAACCGGAAAGGTGTAATCAAATGCTTGCTACATTTACATGGTTTGGTTTCGTGGGGGTCGAAAATGACTTGTAACTACCAGAGTAATGTGGATGGCAATTGGCATGCATCATTCACATGATGGATCTAAAACCACGCCCAGGCCAGGAATTAATCCATGCCATAGTAGTCTAATAAGTTTCATCAGCAAGAACATCATGAACGTAGTGTCACATATCATTAGTGCAGCTAGATGTGCTCTATGTCATGGATTTGAGTACGTAGTTTCTATTAAATATCTATGCCAAGTCATTGCATTTCAAAGGACCTCACTAACATTCTGATAGTCTTTTCACCATGTACTGTAATTTTTTTATGAGTATGTGTGAGGGTTCCTTTTTTTTTTATTTGAAAGTAACTAAGCCAAAGTTAACTCAAAGAATTAGATTATCGAATTAACCTTGTGCGTGTTTCAAGATCAGGGAGAGACCTGTAACATGAGCTGGCGTGGGAGCTGAAGACACGCTGCGGTGGTGAAAATTGGACTGAGTTTTGAGGTTAGATTTCTGGGGAAGGACCTGGGTTTCAAAGCCAAGGACTAGAGGATGGCTAGAGAGAAGGGTTTTGGCTTGAAGGTTTGAAAGTATGAAGGCTGGAGTGCTTTAGGGATTTTTCTGGGTTGGTTGCTTGATGTCCTCTGCAGCTTCCCAGACCTCCCTTTTATAGAACCGGATTGGAGGGTTTTGCGATGGGTCACGATGCCTAATCCACTGTGCATGTAAAATGGTTGTTTTTCTCAAGTACATGATCTGGGCCTCAAAAGTTGGCAGAGAGAAGTTGAAAACATAGAAGAGACGACTCATTGTGAGGAGGCTGTGAGGACGGCTGCAGAGACGAAATTCCTGAAACCGGACGGACCAAGTGACTTGAATCCCACAATCTCGTCATCCGAGGATGAAAGAGCCGCCTTGAAACCAGTCGCTGACCTTCTTCTTCCTCAGATTGGAAGTGGATGACACTTTTCTGATGTACAAAACTTGTCGCCGTACTGCTGCGAGGAAAGATGAAATGGCTGACCGTATAGTCGGTAAAGAAGAAAGGAAAAGGATTGGGCTTTTCTTAAAGGAGAAGGATTGGGCTTTTTTGTAAAGAAGAAATAAAAATTAAGGGTGTTGGGCTTCAAATTCAAATATGTTTTGGGTTTAAGAGATGAGCAGTCCAATTCTCACGTTCTTCACCAATTCGTCGCCGACTTAAGTCGTTGGGCTTGAGTTTCGGGCCCAAGACCAAAACTTCTTAACAACATTAAACCGGCGGACGAGCATTACGTGCCTCCGTAACCATCCACATTATACCCACTTCTACAAGCCCTAATGATGCGTGTATGCGGCTTGGGCGCACATGAACGCATGGGTATGTTCCCTTGGGTTTAATCGAAGATTTAACATAAGATTGCATGAAAGTATCGCATGATTTTTTGGGTATCAATAGTATGACAGGAATTGAATTTATATGAGTATGGCAATGCCTACGTTTACTATGTTTTTTTTAAGACATTTACTATGTGTTTCTGTACAATCTCGGAAGGGGTTTGCAAAAGCTGATGGCGTGTCCGATAAGTGATTGGATATCCTCCTGCTGTCCTGCAATAACAAGGGTGACCGGGAGCTTCCGGTTTTTCCTCCTCCCAAGCTTAAATCAGTCTTTTGGTCGAATATAATTGATGATGATAGTTAATGAACATCGATACATACTTCCATTATTTTCCCGAGGTACTCAGCAAACATGACATTCATCAGCCGTTGGTAAGTGGCTCCCGCATTCTTCAGTCTGAAAGCTATTATCTTGTAGCAATACAGGCCCCTGTCAGTCGTGAAGGTTGTGTGTTCCTCATCGCTTGGATCCATCTGGATCTGGTTATAGCCCGCATAGGCGTCTATGAAGCTCATGAGGTCAAACCCGGACATGGAGTCCACCAGCTGATCGATGCGCAGGAGCGGGAAACTATCCTTTGGGCATGCCCTGTTGAGATTCGAATAGTCCACGCACATCCTCCATTGCCCAGTTGACTTCTTTGGAACTAGGGGTATCAGACCTCCCTTATGAACCTGATGTCTATTAGCTTTTGCACTTCCCCCTTCATTGCTTCATACTTTTCTGGCTTAAACATCTTTTGTTTTTGCTGCACTAGAGGGAATCCATTTTGGATTCCTAGCTTGTGTGTTACGATGCCGCTTGATATCACGAGCATGTCTATGTACGTCCAGGCAAACGCCCCACTGTTTCTCTTCAAGAAGTCTATCAAGGCCGCTCGCACCCCGGGTGACTGTCCCATCCCGATGGTCAACTTGTGATCCGGGAATTCCTTTGAGATTGATACAGCTTATGTTTTGTCTACTGATCTCAGACGCTCCTCATCCGAGTCGGCATCATCTCTAGGATCCATGTAGGGGTCTGAGGGTGATGCCATGGGCTGGCTGGCCGACAGGACCTCTAACCTTTTCCTCCCCTTGTCTACCGCACAGCAACTCCTTGCCGCACCTTGGTCTCCCCGGACCGTAATGATTTCTGTTGGGGTCGGGAGCTTCATCATCCGCATGTGACCAGTAACAAATGACTTTAACTTCCACAAGGCCGGTCTTCCCAAGATCCTGTTGTAAGATGATTCACAATCAACAACGATAAACTCTATTGTTGCTCGGGCGACCCCCTCCCGTCCTTCCAAGCTTACTCCAAAGTTGTATGAGCTGAGGGGTTGAACAACATTACCCGAAAAGCTGATCAGCGGCTCATGGTCTTGTAACAACTTATTACTTCCTCGATGCAGTCATTTCCAAGCACCCCTGAATAATAGGTTGATTGAAGCTCTCGTATCAATAAGGATCTTCTTAGTTATATAGTGATCGAGCTGTAACGTTATCAGGAACGGATCCTCATGTTGCCTTATTCCCTCCTCTTCCTCTTCCTCTTCTAGGAAGGTTACAGACTTCCAACCGGTGGTTGCCCGCTGATTGTTACTACCAAAGGTGAAGACTTCCCTGCCATCCCGAGATGGGGAAAACTTCCAGGCCGGGTGAGGCAGAATGGCTGTCTTATTCTCGTTCTGTACCACCTCATAAGTGGCGTTGAGTGCTGAGAAATGATCCTTGCCTACCGACACTGTTCTCGCATACCCGGTATCTTGGTAGGGCCCTTTTGCCTTCCCATGCGCGTTATGCTGCTTCCCTGCTTTCCCCTAGTTTCTTTCCTTGTGCCTCTTTCTAGCTGGGCACGTGTCCATTTCCCACTCTCCCTTCTAAGCTCTAACTTCTTGGATCACTTGCACCAAGGACCCGCCGTCTCTCCCTTCGTCTTTCCTTTTCCCGGCCGAGGTTCCCTCGTAAGTATCATGGTCTACTTATGCATGCCGGATCGCCATTTTCATAAGCTCGTCGTAACCTTGTGGATTTTCGATTTTTACTGCATATAAAAACTTCCCGGGCAGCAATCCCTGAATGAACGCCTCATCTGCAACCTTCTTGTCAAAGCTCCTGACCTAGCTGTGGCTCCTTGCCATTGGTTCATGAAAGCTTTCAAACCTTCTCCCCGGTCTTGCTTTACTTTGAATAGCTGGGCGGTGTTCTGCCTGTTAGTCAGTAAAATGAATCTATTGACGAACATGTCTGCCAGCTCCCAGAAGCAGTCGACCAAGTTTGGCGGGAACTCGTAGAACCAGCTTAGCGCTTCCCCTGCTAGCATTTCCTGTAACATATTGTAGCATACCGCGTCCGAGTATCCTTTAGCGTTTGTGTGAGATTTGAAACTATCAAGGAAGAGGTGGGGGTTGTTTTGGCCACAATCCTTAGCAGGGTGCGGAGAGACTGTAGCAATCAATGCTTCTAGTGAATGCGTGGCGTGCCACCTCACGGACGAGGAAAAGGTTGATTGTGAGATCTTGACTTCTTGATCAGGCGGAAGGGGTTTCCAGGTGCCACCTCAGAGGAGGAATTTACGAGCACAAGGCGATCGATACTCACGACGGGAGACGAGCAGAGCAACTATAGGGAACCAGGGAGATCGGGGGTGAATCCAGGAAGAACTCTGAGAAAACCTAGGCGGCGGCGCACTTAGAGTTAGGGTTTCAAGGTAGCTCGAAAGGTAACTGATTTGCAGTTTGTTTGTATTTGTTGAGAGATTTGATTGTGTCCGTAGAAGGAGCTCTGAGTCCCCTTATATAGGAGCTCAACTTACGGCAAAAAAAATTAACTTGGAATCCAAGTCGGGCTCTGAAACCCTAATCCACAAGGACACGATTTAACCCGCACGAACCAATCAACTTATGACACATGTCCAGTTCGCATACTTCATTCCGCATAGGGCTTTGCTTCCGTGATGCCAGCTATAGACTCCTATGCGAACTGGAATTAAGAATCTTTATCTCGCAGGGTGTCACAGACTTAATACCATCTCGCGGGCCTTTCTAACCTCGCGGGCTTTAGAAATGGCTTTTTATATTAATAGGGCCACAGGGATTGGCCCAAAGCATGTCAAAGACTTTTAAGAGTCTTTAACGATTAATGTGATACACGCGGACTCCGCCTGTGCCCTTTTTGCGGAGCCTCCCATTCGGGCTAGTTCGCCAGCTCACCTCGCTTAATCCGCTTGTCACCTACGCGGTGTGTTAATCTTGCCTCACCTGTTTTACATTGAGTCATCCCGCGCACGAGATCTGTATCTTACGCGAAGTTCATTAAGTGCGCGTGCAAAGTATGTTAAGTGCGTGAAGTCCGTTCCGCGCGCGGATTGTGTGACTCAGCTCGCGTGGTCCATTCTGCACGCGGACTGTGTAACTCAGTCCGCATGGCCTCACTAGCGGGCCATTACTTGTAAACCAAAGAATTTGGTCTCGCCGGTGTGAGATAGATCAAGAATTAATTAATATTCACATAGACATTTACTGTCCAGTAAAATATTAATTTAGGCGTAAACAGGAGTTATGATCCTCATTGTAGCTAAGTTTCAGTGGCTTGGCTGTGTTTGGCCGGACGGATCGGGTGACCGCTCTTGTGAATGGTCCCCCTCTTTCCTCGAAACTCACACGGTTCGGGTTACGTATTCCCTTTCTCTCGATATCCGAGATTCGGTCTGCTAAATTCGCCACGCTGTCCCTAATTGCTCTTAAGGTTTCTTCCAATTCTCCTTGCCTTCCAATTTGGACTTTGAGACTGGCTCGGGCAAGGGTAGCGGTCCCTCATTCCGCATCTCCTCTAGGAACAAGTTCGTCCCTATGTGCACGGTCCTACAGTTCGTTCCCACCGGAGCACCAGTTTGCCGGGACGTGGCCGCCCGATCCAACTCACCCGCCCTATCCAATGCCTCCCGGTGCTCAACCCCTCGGGCTAACGCTCTCATGAGCGTGGCATTATCTCGTTCCAACCTGCGCTCCCTTCCGGAGGCTTCTCCTCGGTTCCTAGCACTTTACTGCTCTAACCGGGTGATTTAGGCCCTCATATCTTCCAACATTTCCGCTACCTCCTAGGGATTGAGATCCCGCAGCACATACTCTGGTGTTCCATCCCGCACGTCTCTCCCAGTAATTCCTGAACTTCCCCCTCCTGACTCCGGGGTCCGTCCGTATGTCACCTCCCTTCGCCCTTCATGTCCCGCCTCCTGGTCTTGCTGCTCGGTTAACTCAGCCATCGAATCACGCTGGCGTTTTTGTAAAGATTCCCACAGACGGCACCAAATGTTTATGTACAATCCCGAAAGGGGTTTGCAGAAGCTGATGGCGTGTCCGATAGGTGATTTGATATCCTCCTGCTGTCTTGCAATAACAAGGGTGACCGGGAGCTTCCGGTCTTCCTCCTCCGAAGCTTAAATCAGTCTTTTGGTCGAATATAATTTATGAGGATAGTTAATGATACCTGACAAGCTGGTGGCTAAGCCATATTTATGGCCCAAGAGTGGATCTTCCGTTCACCTGATAACCGATGTGGGAAAACTCTCATCCGCTGTTGGTTTAAGCTTCCAGTTTCCTTATGCCTTCCGAGATCGTTCCCGGCCCATGGTGCCACCGAGGTTGGGCCCGGTCCATCATGTTCTCGGACGGGAACCCTATGGCGGCCTCGGTTGTCTTAATCATGATGGGATGCTTACTGGTTTACGGACTTGAGAGGTTGTTTTATGCACAACCGACTACACTATGTTAATATATGCATGAATACAGAATCAATTGGTCTATTACTCTTAACAGGAGAAAAAACTTGTCATGTGATCGAGTTATGAGTGTTATACTAATAGAGTATGATGTATCGATCAGTATAACATTCAAGATTAATGGAGAGTGAGCTTGCAGGCAACTGAATTTACTAACTCTCGGGGTAGGTCGGGTCTAAAAGCAAAGATGATCCAAAGTAGCCTGACCTAACCAATATGTGTCAACTACCTAGGATTCGGGTATGGACTTCTGGGCAGAGTGTTCATGTTTGGCTCGAGCCTAACCTATGCTCTGCTAAAATATTTGTGTTGTTTTCAAATAGGTTATGGGACTGCCGGATCACGGGTTTGGGCACGAAACCGGCGACGTCATTGATCTTGAGAAGCTGGATTTGGGTCCTGTTTGCTGCTTTTTGTTAATGTATTTTTGGGCTTGCCTGGTTTAAGCTCATCTATATTTGTTTTTCTTTGTTCTTGACTCAGTATGTTTGCGTTGTGTCTGTGTTTGTTTACTTATGTTGGTTTAATATATTAACAAACTATATATTAGTTATTCATCAAATTATTTTTGGGTAGGTATTTATCCCCTTCCATGCGTTAATGCATGGGACATTAAAAAAAGATTTATTTTTTGATCCAGTTATTGTATCTAAACCCTGAAGTCATTGCACACGTGATGTTCGAATAAGAAAATCCAACATACAATAGTAATTTTTTTTTTTTTTTGATAAAGCCTGTGCGAGATGGTTGAGTGTGGCCATTTTTACACACAATAAGGCCGGCACTGTTCAACTGTTAGACTCGTTATTGATTTTCTTAAATTTTATTTAGAAATGACTCGTTATTATTGGATTTTCTTTTAGGGCGCCACATTACAATTATTTCAAAATTTCAAAGCTTTTAACTAATCACACATTATTACCATAAAAAGAAACAATTTATAACTAAAAAAACAACAAATCCAATGGATGCCCATTAAAATAGACAAAATCTTGTTATAACCTTCCAAACAACCTGAACCCAAGTTTAGACACACCCCTCATTTCAATCAAAGAGGTTTCTCATAAATTGGTAGCCTCCCAATAATTTGACATTACTTCAACTTACAATCCCCTATATATTTTCCAAACTTTCCTTTTGTCTTCCTTGGTCCTCAACTCTTCATCAATGATGTTCAAATTACAAGGTTTAGTTGCCTTCGCAATCACATTCTTCGTATCCGCCTCTTTGACTCATGGCTTTCCTCACGGTAGCCACTCCCCCATCCCAGAGCCAAAGGTCGACTCTCCCCTCCTGACTGAAAAGCTCAACACCAACAGAACCATCTTGGTCGATATCGCCGGCGATGGCCAATTCAAATCCATCCAGGCCGCCATCGATTCTGTTCCTGCAGGGAACAATCAGTGGGTTATCATTCATGTTAGGCAAGGGGTGTACAGAGAAAAAGTGCACATACCCCCCGAAAAATCCCATATTTTCATGAGAGGAAATGGGAAGGGAAGGACACAGATTGTTTGGTCCCAAAGCTCTGAGGTCAACGAGGAGTCTGCAACTTTCATAGTAAAAGCTCCATTATTCATTGCCTTTGGGATCAGCTTCAAGGTTCATCATTTCCTCCTTAACCCTTTTTCTTCACATATTATCACATACTCGACAACCTAATGTTTAGATCATCATTTCATTTATTTATTTATTTTTTACTTAAAAGTCCCATTTCAAATTAAAAGAAATACAGATAATGATGTTTCTCATGCATAAATTCACTTGGTTCTACCGGAGAAAAAAATTAATGCTAGACACACGATATTTGTTCAGCACGTAATATTAATTTCTTGTACATGCAGCATGCATTTTGTTTAGAGATCAAAAGAGATGCATACAGTATCCAGATTGAAGTACTTATTGAAAGTTTGTAATTAACATTAGGTTGATAATAAACAACGAGACGAATGAAGCAATTAGAGAATTAGGGTTAGGGTTAGGGATTAGTCTAATTTTGAGGTTGTGAATATGCAGAATGAGGCTCCAACTGGTGTGGCATACACGTCGCAAAATCAGTCGGTGGCGGCATTAGTGGGTGCAGACAAGGCTGCATTTTACCACTGTGCTTTCTACAGCACCCATAACACCCTCTTCGATTACAAGGGCAAGCATTACTATGATAACTGCTACATCCAAGGCTCAATCGACTTCATCTTCGGACGTGCTAAATCTATATACCATGTAAGTACTTTGATCCATCACATTCTTCATGGCCATGCCTCTCCGAACGCAAATCGTTAAAACTTATAACAAATATTGTGTGCAGGACTGTGAGATCTTTGTGATTGGAGACAAGAGAGTTTCCATCAAAGGGTCTGTAACAGCTAATCACCGAAAGAGTGCAGACGAGTGCAGTGGGTTTGTGTTCATCAAAGGCAAGGTGTATGGCGTAGGTGATCATGTCTACTTGGGTAGAGCCAAGGGTGCCTTTTCGAGAGTCGTTTATGCAGAAACCTATCTCTCTAGGACCATTATGCCCGGGGGCTGGACCAATTGGAGTTATGCCGGAGGAACAGAGTAAGAACTAATTTCTCGCTGCTACCCCCAAACCCTAATCACAACATTATTTGATCACAATCAAATCCATGCATGCATGCATATTCAAATTCATGCTTAATTATTCATTTCTGTTTCGTCTAAATAGGAGCCTGTACCACGCCGAGTACAACTGCAAGGGGCCAGGAGCCGAGTTTAGTGATCGCGTTCCATGGGCGAAGCAACTCACGGATCAAGAGGTTCAACCATTCCTGACGATCGACTTCATCGAAGGAAAGGATTGGCTGCCGGTGTCGTTTTAAATCCGTTAGCTATAGCTAATTAAGGAGGAGCAGCTAGCACATTGATGATGATACATAAGACATGGACCCCAAGTTTCCGTTTGATCAAGAATTTGTTTTGTGACAAATGAACGATCAATCGGGAACGAAAATGATGTATACGATACTCGATCTTCTATATAATCAGCGATGAAATCTGACCATTTTAGAGCAAAATAACAGTATAGCTACTCCCAACTATTCTGTCAATTAATACAGATTGTTCTAAAACAAGTTTGTATTTTACTAATTCTGCATGTACATTTCCCTTTTTTGTATGATATATATTGTTTAGTCTCTTCGTGAATCAGGTCTTTAACCTAGAATTAGATCAGTGGAAATAGTCATGAAATGGATAAAATGGAATTTAAAAAGGTTCTGGTAATGCAAGCAAAATTAAGAACTAAATTAAGTTTTCATGGACGAAGCATTAGGTTTTAGAATGATAAAGCACGTTTACACTTAATTAATTGATTTATTCTCTAGTATAGATAGGTGATACGATCTCAACATGCAAAAAGCATCAAGCATGTATTGTTTTGCAATACTTTTGCATGCCCTAGCTAGCTGACTATGTAATGGGGATTTAAAACCCACCACCAATTCCACCACCAGCTCCACCGCCTCCTCCGAATCCTCCACCAACACCTCCGCCTGCACCACCACCGGCACCTCCTCCAAAACCGCCCCCAGAGCCTCCGCCAGCACCTCCACCGACACCGCCTCCCCCACCAACTCCTCCTCCAGCACCACCACCACCACTACCACCCCCAAAGCCACCACCAGCACCACTTCCTCCACCAGATCCTCCTCCAACACCACCACCAGCACCGCTGCCTCCACCTACTCCTCCTCCAGCACCGCTTCCTCCGCCAACTCCTCCTCCAGAGCCTCCACCAACGCCTCCACCGCCACCGCTTCCTCCACCAATTCCTCCACCAGCACCGCTTCCTCCGCTAACACCTCCGCCACTTCCTCCTCCAATACCACCACCTTTACCACCCCCAAAGCCTCCGCCTGCACCTCCACCGCCACCGCTTCCTCCGCCAACACCTCCACCACTTCCTCCTCCAATACCACCACCTTTACCACCCCCAAAGCCTCCGCCTGCACCTCCACCGCCACCGCTTCCTCCACCAGCACCCCTTCCTCCGCCAACACCTCCACCACTTCCTCCTCCAATACCACCGCCAAAGCCTCCGCCTGCACCACCACCAGCGCCACCTCCAACTCCTCCTCCACCTCCAACTCCACCTCCAGAACCACCTCCTACTCCAACGCCACCACCTTTACCACCGCCAAAGCCTCCACCTGCACCACCTCCAGCGCCACCTCCAACACCTCCTCCTAATCCTCCCCCACCACCGAATCCCCCACCGGCACCTCCACCAGCACCACCTCCTACGCCTTCCGAAAACGTTTCTTTCTCAAGCTTCCTACACTCGGCTATGGCTATTACCACTACAAGCATCACACCAAACACTCCAACAAACTTAGTAAACTTCCCCATCTTTCCCCAATTTGAAAATGCAAAAGAAACGAGCCTGTATATCACTGACAGTGTATGTTTTGGTAGCTCTTGATGATCTGAAAGTTAGAACGAGTACCGAATATTTATACTACTATGCTAGCTAGCTCCATGCTGGCTATATAGTATACTACTGTATCATAGTCCTAGTCAAGACCAAGATCAGCAGCACTCCTTCAGCAAGTAACATAAATGCATGCAGTTGAGAGATGCAAGTGTGGACTTCTGCGACACTTGGATTAATGAAATGCTGAGAATTTCAAACTTGAATAATTCTCATTCTGAGAAAGAAAGATCGAATCATAATATGCCGGTGCATTTATAATCCTGTACTCCCCCTGGTCTATGACAACATAGTCCCAGTTCTCTACTGCTCAACCACTAGGCAATAAACTAGTTTTCATTTGGAAACATGAAGGAACGTTCTCCATGCATAAAATCAAAGCAGATGCGAGGGCTCGATCAATTCAGCTGTTCTATAACTATACTTAATGGCTTCAATAAGTTAATCCATGTGATATTGTGAGCAAAAAGAAAACAAATCCATGTGGATCATCAGCTAATTTTGGATCAAAATTGCTTGTTCTGGACCATCAACATTAAATTTGGTTCATTAAGGAACAACGTTTTCATGCATGGCATGCACGATCCAATGTCTAATAAGATGATTTCAGAGGATATATATCATATCCAAGATGATTAATGTATTTAATGGGAGCGGATTTCACGTATTAAGGTACACTACTTGCACAATCAATGTGCAAGTCATGACGATTGAGCTGTGAAAATAGAATGAAGACTAGAAATCTTGAATTCCTTCGTCTGACCTTTTGATTTCCGACCGGTTAGATTAAGCGCTCATGATAATTAAGAAAACATATTCTTCAATCTTGGTATTCACCTCATGTGTTTGAAACACTTGGATTAGCATTTTGAATTTCATTTTTTATAACGGCCGGACGTGTGTATGTACGTATGACAGTGTCATGTAGATGACTAGATCAATTCAAAGATTGCATATTAGTTGATCGGTTCACTTGAAACCTTGATACGTACAATAATTTTCGCTATTTAATCCGATCCAAATCCAAATTCCTTTTAAGAATTTTTGATTAAATAGTTGTAGAAATTTAGTCGTAGCTAGTGTGCTCAAACAGTAAAAAAAATGATAACCACTGATGAATGGGCTTTGGGAAATTTTAGGTCCAGGCCCAATTTGAACCCGACTTGAGTCTCTCCCCTAAAAAGGGGCAAAATCTAGGGTTTTATCAATTTCACAGAGAAAAGGGGGGGTTTTGCAATTCTTCTCTGGCCAGAAACAGAAGAAGAATCAAAGTCAGTGAAAATGGAGGGCGCAGGAGAAGAAGGAATTGATAGGATGGAGGACTCCAAGGACTTGCAGCAACAGAGCAAAGCCTTCGATAAGCTCACTGACCGCGTCGAAGATCGCCAGCTCGACTCCACCCGTGTCCAGGAGGCCATGGCCTCCATCGCTGCCACCTCCGAAGCCGACTTGGAAGCCATGAGAAAGAGGTCACCATCCTCATTCATTCTTGTTTTCCTCTTCAATTTTCGATGAATTCCTTTCTTAATTTTACTGAGTAGTAGTTTAGGAAGACAATAGATTATTTATGATAGGTGTTGTTAATATGATCGAAATTGTATAAAGATGTTGAATTGCTATAAATTTGTGAAAATTAGTGTTAAGTGAAGCATGAGCAGTAATGTAGCTCAATGCTTGGTTACAATTTTGCAGGGAGAAAGAATTGGCTACTGTGAAGATCAATCCACGCGATGTCGAGATAATTGCTAATGAACTAGAGCTGGACAAGTTGGTGGCTGAGAGGACCTTGAGGGAGCACAAAGGTGATGCTGTTGCTGCCATTCGACACTTGCTTCACTAGATATATGACTAGCCTATCGGCTTTAGGGATATGGATATGTTGCAAGGATTTGAGTTTTTCGAATTTGATTGCTAATGCCATCGGATATTCAGATGTGTCCATCGCAGAATATGTTGTTGTACTGATGATATATGTGATGCTTGGTTTTCACATGTTTGGCTCAAAGTACTGTTTTGTATGAATTGGGTTTTCAAGTTTTGGTTGCTGAATGCTACATCAATCGTGTAGTATGTTGTAGTACTGGTGATATATGCAATCGTTGGTCTTCACTTGTTTGCCTTTGACCTAATCTTTTGGTTTTGTCAATTGACCGATAAGTTTCAGCTTTTCAATAGTGAATGTTGGTCGATCCTATCAGCTCCCTTCAGCCACAAGATCACAGGACATAAGAAACTCTTTCCTGCTCCTAGCCTCGTTGCCTACTTAGGTGCTTCGCCTAATCCTATCTTAGGTCTGAGTCGGATGTTTTGGTGCTGATGCTCTACACCCGTACAATCATGTCATTTTAGACGAAACTTAACATCGAATTTGAGTAGTTGAATTATTGAACTGAAAAACGTAGTTTGAGATATAAGCATAACAGTAGCAGAAAGATGGGAGCCTTGAACCCCAGGTCCTTATCAGCTTTCCTTCGGTGTCGACCAAAACCTCACTTAGTCAAATCACTGTCAAATACAGAAGAGACCTCTAAGAGTCTTTTGCAACAATGATTCCTGATGGCAGGAAACTGCCTCCTCAAAAGCAAGAGGCTCAGCCTGGAAAAGAACATGCCATGGAGCCTAACCCTCAATTCTCAAACCCCGATTTCAAACATCCAACAAGCTCCAAGGAAAGGCGGTGCTGGTGGCTGGAGGAGACTCCGGGATAGAAAGATTGGTGTGTCATTACTTTGCTCAGGAGGGTGCAACAGTGGCCTTCACTTATGTGAAGAGCCAGGAGGACAAGGATGCACGCGAAATGCTTGAAATGATCAAAGCAGGTGAAAACTTCTGATGCCAAAGACCCTATTGCAGTTGCAGCTGATCTTGATTTCGATGAGAATTACAAGAGGGTTGTGGAGGAGGTAGTGAAAGCATACAACTGCATTGATATTCTGGTGAACAATGCGGCTGAGCAGTACAAAACCGGCTCGGTGCAAGACATTGATGAGGCTCGTATTGAAAGGGTGTTCAGGACCTACATCTTTGCTTCCTTCTTCATGGCAAGGAATGCTTTGAAGCACTTGAAAGAACTCAAAGAAGAAGCAACATAATATGCACGACATCAGTTGTGGCCTATAAGAGGGAAATCCCAAGCTGCTTGATTACACAGCAACCAAGGGCGCCATTGTGGCTTTTGTGAGAAGACACTTGAGCTAGTGAACAAAGGCATCCGCGTCAATGGTGTAGCTCCTGGACCAATATGGACCCCGTTGATTCCAGCATCTTTTGGTGAGGAGGAGACTGTAGAGTTTGGCTCTGAAGTGCCAATGCAGCGACCTGGTCAGCCCTGTGAGGTTGCGCCTGTCTTCCTAGCTTCCAAAGTTCCAATGCTTTCTCTTCTTACATAACCGGCCAAGTCATCCATCCTAATGGTGGGGTTGTGGTAAATTCTTGAGGAGACGACAGCTAGTGCTCTTTTGTTCCAAGGCTCCTTCTTTGTAAGGCAGTTGTATATGTAGTAACGTAGAGACTTAAGGTTGTTCTGTGTGCTCTTTTGTTGTAACGAATAATGATTCCGCTGTACTAATCTATATAAAGTTAAACATGACATCGAGTTGCTTTGCAATAATAATAATCAAAAAAACAAAAAACAAAAAAACAGTGGCAGTAAGATAGAAATCCCACAATTGACAATTCTATTCGCTTTCAGTTTTGCCTCAAATGGTTTGTCACATCAATTTCCTATATCCACTACATGTTCATCAGTCATCTAATGAATTTGATCACTACCCACATGAGAGCAACGGTCTTTAATGATAATCTAGTCACTTTCACCAAAGTGAAATGCCAGCTCCTTAAGCATGTCATTCGAAAACCAACTAAAGCACTTGAACTTTCAGCTATTAGATCCAAAGGGAACAATTAGAGCAAAGTGGAACATCCTAAGATGACTGTAAATAGCGCAAAGGGTAAATAAGCAAAATGCTTGATCCACTATATTTACTCAATTGAATACTAACAGTGAAGTATCTACTTTGCTCCCCTTTGTACAACAATTTTGTCCAAGTGGTGCTCAAACTTTCCCATCATATAAAACAACAAAATGGGGAGACATATGATCAAAACAGGCAGTCATGACTGCCTGTCCTACACAACACCACTTTGGAGATAAATTTTATGTCAGTGAGTGAACAAGCATCACACAACCAAACCATCACCATCTAAAGTTAGGTAGCTCACAAAAATCCATCTCACTTTGAATTCTGTAGTTCCAATACCACAAACCCCTCTGTGGCTATCGTTGGTTGGTTGCCATTAACAAGTACAAGTAGCTCAATCGGTGGCCTGCTTTATCTTCATCCCCAATGTGGTAAATGAAGTAATGAAATCCTATACACAGAGTAAGACCACTACTGTTCTTTATGGGTGCTATCACCTGCGGCAGAGCGCTGTGCTTGGAATTGAAGGGCATACTGTCTCTGCAGATCTCGAAGCTTTTCCAGCAGCTCTTGAAATGTTGGCCGCAAAGCAGGATCACTGGTTATGATGAAATTGAAATTAGCACATTAGCAGTTTTACCATAGTTCAATGAAATCATATGACCCACAAAATGGCAGACCACAAATGCTCAGAAGATATAAAATCATCCTAAGTTCAATTTACAAGCATCTGAAATTCATTTGAGATATATAATATACAGAAACCTAACAAGTAAAACTGTACAACTATTGCACTTGGCGAAACACAATAATGATTGTAATGCAAACCACTTTTAGGCTAATGCTGGCTAGAAAACAGGTAGTGTAACATCAAGATATGCACCCATCAGCAAATGAGATGCAGAAAGACGGGCATGAACTTTGCAATTATAGTAGGAATGTGTAGAAAGTGATCTGAAATAAGCTGATCCACGTTGAGAGGTAGCATTTCACATAATTAAATTCAATGTTTGGATCTATTCAAGGAGTACCAGTTAAGAAGTAAGGAAAGAATCCCACCTGTGCCAGCAGCTCTCAATTAAAGAAATCCATTGTGGGTCAATATCTTTTGGGATCTCTAGTCTTTGGTTCATGAACCCTACAGCTCCAATCACCTGCAAGTATCCTAAAGAAAATGTTGTTCATATGTGAAGATGTCATAGCCCTTTACATTATAAAAAAGAAATGACAAGACCGAAAATATTACACTAAAAAGCCTCGTTTCAATTCTCAAGAAAAATAAATAAAAAATAGGCAATGTTGGAATCAAACATGTGTTAAATCGAAGATTCAACAACTGCATTGTTCAAAATCAAATACCATGAGAAAGTAGAATGTATTACAAATTTCTTGAATTATAAATGCTCAGACCAAAGAGAAAAACATATATCACAAAAAATGCTGTTACATTTTTTCCTCCTTTAGTGTCTTGATACATTTTCAAAAGAAAACAAACCTGCATTGAGTTTAGATTATCCCAAGGGATCTTCTCAGTAACAAGCTCCCACAATATCACCCCGTAGCTGTATACATCCGACCTATACACAGCGCTTAGAATGTTAAATCTAGTTTGGACAAAGCAGAAGGGATAAAGACACTATATCCTGACGAACAATCAAAACATACTTCTCATCTGAGGGTTCATTGCGTAGAACTTCTGGTGCCATCCACTGAGGCTACAAAACAGAAAAATGACAGACTTCAAAATTTAGCCCATACAGTAGATCTGCCTTTCCAGGAAAATAAATAAAATTGTAACTGTTAAAATTCTTTTAATGAGGAAATAGAAAATGGCAGTTAAAATACCGTTCCCCTCCCCGTCTTTGTTGTGAGAAATGTTTCATGCTTTAGACGTGAAAGACCAAAATCACCAACCTGGTCAGATAATTCAAATGTCCAGCTTAAACTATATATAAATGCCATAGAATCTGAAGGGAAAGCAAATTGGACAATATAACATCAAATGGTGGGAAACATAACCAATGGCAGACCTTGACAGTCCAGTTCTTATCAACTAGGAGATTTGAAGACTTCAGATCTCGATGGATGATTGGAGGGTTGAAATGATGAAGATAATTCATGCCTCGTGCCTGATGAAGGATAAGAACAATTGATAAGTTCACAATAACAAAATGACGATATTCCAGGCATGGATCAATGTAGTGGATCCCCAAGATGCACACAATTGTTGAGCCATATGGAAGTGTGGCATAAAATTCTGAGACCTTACGTATATGGCCAAAGGAACAAAAAATGAGATTGATTCTGAAAAACAAAAAATAATGATGTAGAACAAACATCATAAATAATCATCTTAGTTCCTTTTCTTTGTTTCATTTCTCCGGGGAGTGGTGATTTAATAACTCACTATATCCAGAGCCATATAAACACGTCGTCTCCAGTCTAGTTTTGCTGTGCTTCTTTGTAGTAACCGGAACAAACTTCCACTGCATACGAGAAATAATGTAAGCTCAAGAAGTACGTTACAAGGAAGAGAGTATTATATTGATTATTGTTATATAGGTTACACTAAAGACATAGATTACAAACACTAGCAAATAAAGAACTTTTGGAAAGGGTAGTTGAGAACAGACCGTGGGAGGAACTCTGTTACAATACAAAGACGCTCGGGAGAAGTCACAGCTCCCATAAAAAGTAGAACATTTGGATGTCGAAGCCTTTTCATTAGAGATACCTTCACAAACAACACCGCAAAGTGATATCAGAATTAAGAAAACTAATAATAAAACCAATACGAAGTGTCTTATAGGAATGTTTTGTGACACAATGGTATGGTGAAGTCAAGATTCACAAGTTCCTTGTGATATAAGATGTGCATTAACACCCGTTTTCAACAACAAAAAATATGTGCATTACTTAATCCCACACTCATGAAGAGAAATCTACACTGTATATTTGAAACTTCACACGTAGATAGTTCGATATTGAGCAGCTAAGAAGCACACCTCTTGTCTGAAGGAAAGTATCACATCTTCTGAATATTCTTGCCCGGAGAATACCTTAACAGCAACGTCCTGTAATAGCATAAATAATTAGAGCAGAAGACAGATCTTCCAATGCACCATCACTACATATTTCTATAATAATAATAATTAAAATATAAGAAAAGAGTCCACTTTGTACTGCAAATACCACACGATAGACTTCAAATAAGTTATTTGACATCTCATCCAATTTCACACTATATGCATAAGTTGCTGACATAAAAACTGTTGAGAATAGTTTTTTTTTAACTGAGCAAGACAGTTTAGGAAGCAGTGTTTCTGCTAAGCAGGACTGGTTGCAAACTACATCTTGTCTACATTAGTATAATTAAAAATGATAACATCAACTTATAAGTTCAGTTAAGTCAGAAATGTTCTCCTGTAACCATAGATAGAGCAAAAGAACATACTGATCCGTACCACAGACCATGGTATACAGTTCCACATGAACCTGCAGACGGAAGACAAACAGAGAAAAGATATCAGAAACCAAGCAAAACACTAAAAAATAAAATAAACTCACAGAGGCAAGGAGCCAAAAGACAAAGAAACTATGTTTGTTCAAGATCACCAATTCTGTGGCTACTGAAAATGGACTGTTACATGACCTACAGATGGACATCTTTGGATTGAACATGTCCCAATAAACAGTGTGAATATTGCTCCGTGAAAACAATGATTGATTAAAAAAATCAAATAAATGTTGGAGGATCCAGTTTAACACCATTGGTCTGTTGGACAAATACTTTGCTGTCTAGATATTAAAAATACTTCACAAGAATACTATGATCACCAGCATGCACTGGTCACTTGAGAGTTGATTACCTTGCCCAATCTGTTCTCCAATTATCAAGTCTTCCCACAAGATTTCGTAATCTAAGGAATCAGTGTCCACATCTACCTTATTCACAGTACTGGTGGTGCTTCCACAGCTGCTGGCACTGCTTGTACTGTTAACATTAAACGAGGAAGTCCAGGATCCTGAAGCCTCATTAGTTGCAGGTCGATTACTTTCATTTCCATGATTGTCAGGTTTTAAACCACCACTACTCTTCTGAGGAACTGTATCATTATCTTGATCATTATGCAACCAAGGCCAAACAAAACGAGTGGTCTTAGGCTCTGACCCTTCTCGCTCATTTCCTTTCCATGGCCAAGTCATCCCTTTCTTACCTATCCACGCTTCTGCCTTTGACGATATTACCTTATGGATTGGCGGTTTTCCTTCACTTTCATCGCCAGAATCTCTGGAGGGTTTTCCTGGAGACCTTTCATCCATCTGGGAAAACACACCAAAATGAGATGGGACTATATCTCCTCTAGGTGTACTAGCCCCACTTGAATTCGCATCCTCCCGATGGTCAAAGTCCAAACCATGATCAGAATGATGACTATCAACGTTCCCACCTTCCCGATCCATATAGTTTTCTCCTGCCCGAATCTTTGACTTGACTTTGTTGCTCATCTTGGACGCCTGTTTCACGACTATAACAATCAAGACTCGAGGTACACCATGCAATAATAAATCTCAGGAACACAGAAAATGATCGGACTAACCAAGTTTGTAATTTTTGATGCAATTGCAGTTTGCAGAGGCTGCTGAGGATCAAGACCAAGTTTCGTTGTAACAGTAGCTTTAGTACGACTGAAGCTTGAATCTGGTTCAGGGTGCGTCACTCCTGACAAAGGGACCCTCATTTCTTGAAATGACCTCGAATCACTTGACACGGCAATAACCCCAATAAAAGTGCCATCATCATCATAAAACGGAGTGTTCGTTACAGTAGCTAAGAACCTCTCCCCCTTTTTGTTCTTGACAGGGAACTGCCCTGTCCAGCTCTCCCCCTTGGTGACTCTATCGATTATATTATGTCCCACAACATAGTCCTGGGGATCTGCCAACAACTCAATGGGATTATGTCCAAGGGCCTCTGCCGCCGGATAACCATATAGAGCTTCAGCAGTTTTGTTCCTGCGAATTTCAATCAACCCACATTTACCATTACAAAACCTTCTAACACAAACCCAAAACCCCAAATACAGAACTTTTAGACATAAACAAATCAATGTGGAACGTATATAGGTTCAGCGAAACTCATAGTTCCACTACCATCCCGAATTGACAACCACAAGTTATACACAAGTCAAACTCATTTCAAGAGCACCACCATTGCACATTTGCAAGGACAACAATCCGAAAAAGTTACCGAAATAGAAAAAATAAAAATAATCTGTTTAACCAACACTTTGATTGAGCTAAGCTGGAAGTACTCACCAGTAAATTATACGACCATGAGGATCAAAAATATGCACAGACTGCCCAATGGACTGCAATATATTCAGATACTGCCTATCAGTAAAGTTCACCGCCGATGGCCCGCTACCACCTCCACCTCTAAAATCATCGCCGCCAGTGGGAGGATCATGGCAGCGGCTCTCCCTCTGCAGCGGCGAAGAATGCCGAAACGAGGTAGACCCTTTCTTCCAAGCCGCCGCGTCGCCGCCGCCTCCGCCGGCGACTCTCCTATTGGGCAAAGTCGAGAATCTGGACCGCTGCGGCGAGACAGAGTGGGACCTCGGATGCTCCGACTTAGCATCCGAAGTATGCCGGAGCTTGGACATCTCCTGCTTCAGATTCTCCTGACCCTCCTCCAGTACCTGGATCTTCTTCAGAAGCTCCTCCGCCGGCGGCGGAGTGGCCATTTCAAGCTCGAAACTTTGAAAAAAAAAAATTAACCAAAACTCACCCGTCACTTGTAAATGAAAATGAAAATGGAAATGGAAAATCTTAGTAGGGAGGAAAAGGGTTCATGAGTCTCTCATTCTCTTATTTTTAACTGACCCCCCCGCCCCCCAACTCCGATCCAAACAATTTAAAGCTAAATAAATGAAAATGATGGGTACCCAGATAACAATCTAAAGTATGGGAAGAAGGGTTGAAATTGATAAGACAGAGAGTCAGATGAAGATAATAATCACCCAAAAGACTCGACCTTTCTTTCTCTGTTCTTGATTATTAGAGCAGTCAGTTTACTTACTTGGCTTTTCTTTTCTTTTCTTTTTTTTGAGAGAGAGAGAGAGATCAGAGGGGTTTTGCTTCTCTCCACTCTCTTCTGTCTCTACTTTTGTTTTTGGGCGGTTTGCTGTTTTTCTCTCTATATTGCTACTTTTCGATTTTAATCTCCGTCATCGTCATCATCATCTGAAATCTAAAAACCATGGAGACCAGAAAATATTTATATTGCTGCACTCTCCAAATTGGGTCACGCGCTAGACACTTGGCGTGGGCGTTTAACAACCAATCATGGTTCTGAGGTTGCACTGATCTAACCAATCACAGAACAGCGTGGTGTCCACGCTGAGAGTTGGGGTGAGCCTCTCAAGCAGCCTTTTCACATAAAGGCCCTCACTAATTTAGCTCTTTCCACTCCTCTTTTCAATTCTACCACTCTTTCTTTTTTTCTTTTTTTGGTTTTTGTAGTTTCATCAAAGTGGTAATGTCCATTTGTGCAAGACTTTCTTTGCTCTAATTTTGCATCAAACTCATGTTTAAAAAATTATTGGGCTGACTTTGAGGATTGTACTACTTAATTTGCAATATCACCTACAAGTCATACATGAAGTTTGGAGCTCCAAGCAAACAAGGGCAAGAAGCCAAGAACTATTTTTATCCATGAGTTTCTTATTCTAAATATGCTTCAAATCATGTTTGATAATATTGAATCAAGTGTTACTTGAGGTTTGGATTACTTAATTTGCAATTGAACCCACTTTATAGTTAACATAGTCCCTGGGTTTTTTTAAAAATTATTTTTCCAATTTTCCCTCAACTCTCTGCATTGAAATGTAATGAGTTAAGGGCAAGATAAGGTTAGGTCATGAGCTGATCAGCTTAGGACGGTTTTGCTTCATCGTTCATGCATATCACAAGCAAAGTGTGCATTCTTTGGTCCTAAACTGTCTAGTCAGATAAGTATATGACTGATTAGGAAACTAAATCTAGATAAGAATTATTCCAATTGGGCAAGAATTTTTGGTTGAAGTAGTCTCTTCCTTTGAAGCCATGAAAGTTATTGAACCTCTGCACTAAAGTGAGGATGAAGAGAAGACACATAAGCCCTAATTTGAGTGTTGACTTTGCTTTTATAAAAATTTGCATCATTAATTTGGAATTTGTGGTGTCTTTCTTTTCATACATTCAACATGGATTTTGTGTTTAGGTTGATGATTAATGAAGTTTTTAATGATTATAGATAATAGTCGATTGTAATGAGGAAATTCTTCCTAAATGTCCTATATACATATTTTCTAACACGCTTCGGCTTTCGCGGAGCGTTTCAGCGTTCTAGGGTTTCCTAGATCAAGGTCTCTAGCGGTGGTGGAGAGCATGTCACTCCCCCGACCATCCAATGGCAGTTTCTCAATGGTGACAACACCGAGAGGAGCGATCCTCTCAAGGCCTTCAGCCACGGCGGTTCTTTGTTGGTGAGGAAGACTCCGATGAAGGAAAACTAATGTTTGGGACATCGAAGAAAGCCATCAAGGTAGGTGGTTTCTAATTGCTGGCTGTTGGTTGGACAACAGGTCCAATGAGTGGAATTTCAAGGCGGAATCAGCTTAGATGCTCGTTCAGGTCGGCGCTAAATCTGGGATGTTTGGTATTCCGGAAATTACTGTCACTACCAGAAGAAAGGCTTTAGCCGACGAAAAAAAAAAAACCAGGCCGACGAATTTTTTTTTCGTCGGCTAAAGTGGACTTTAGCCAACGAAATTTTCCTTCGTCGGCTAATTAAAAATCTTCGTCGGCTATGATCAACTTTAGCCGACGAAAATTTTATTTCGTCGGCTAAATAATTTTTTTCGTCGGCTATAGTCTGTGAACTTTAACCGACGAAAATTTCAAAAGTTTAGCCGACGAAATTTTCAAAACTTTAGCCAACGAAATTTTTAGAGTTTAGCCGACGAAATTTTTAAAAGTTTAGCCGACGAAAAATATAATTTCGTCGGCTAAAGTGTCTTATATTTACAAATTTTGATGCAATATAGTCCTACGCAAAAAGGGGTGTAACTTTTGATCCGTCCGTCAGAAATTGCTGAAATTTTAACAGCAGCTCCGCAGGCCCAAATCCAAGCTAACTTACTTTCGGGGCCAATCCGACCGTCGGATCTAGCGATCCGAGGCTTTTTATGTAATTTTCTGTTTTTAGGGTTTGGTTTTTTTCTTTTAAAACTGCGGTCAACCCTATTTACCGTTAAAATTTTTATACGACTTGTTGCGTGTCATCGGTTTAAAACTATTTTCAGTTGGAGGTCCGGCCAAAATACGTAATTTAGACGGTCGAACGACCTTTTCCGTGCGTTTAGGGGTTTGACTTACGAGATTGACCGTCCGGATCGAGCCCTTATTCTTTTCGGATCAAGTTGAATTTTTTCCCATACATGTATTTTATCATGATTGTCAGATCTGACGGTCGGAATTCTGTTTCTCAAGTTTGATCATCACAATCACAACATGCATACTAATGTTGTATAACTTGTTTACCAAGTGTTATGTAAATGTTCCGTTTCAAAAACAAACTATACGTAAAACCTTCAAACTCTAAAAAGTCATGAAATAAGATATGACGAGAATGTTGAAATACATCCACGGTTGAAAAATCACACTATTCCGGTAAATATTCGGTGCCGATAGTTGCGGTCAATGCAATCACAACATGCCAAATGTATAAAAATACTTTTAGCCGACTAATTTCAAAGGTTTAGCCGACGAAATTTTCAAAGGATTTTAGCCGACGAAAATATATGAAAATTCGTCGGCTAAAGTCGAAAAATTTTTGAAATTTTCAACCAAAATTTTTTGGCGGGCAACCAAAATTTTCAAAGGACTTTAGCCGACGAAAATATATGAAAAGTCGTCGGCTAAAGTCGAAAAATTTTCAAAATTTTCAACCAAAATTTTTTGGCGGTCAACCAAAGAGTTTAGCCGACGAAAATAAATAATTTCGTCGGCTAAAGTTCTTTATATAGCCGCAAATAAACCCAACACTAGACATATTGCGGCCCCTCCTCCTCTTCCTCCTCTTCCTCCTCCTCCTCCTCCTCCTCCTCCTCCTCCTCCACACAACCACCACAAATAAACCCAACACTAGAAATATTGCGTCCCCTCCTCCTCTTCCTCCTCCTTCTCCTCCTCCACCTCCGACACTCTCTCTCCTCACCCCACCGTCTACTCTCCACCCCCACGCGCCCAATGGCCACCTACCGCGCCCTCCTCTCCCTCAAGTCCTCCCTCGACGACCCCGACTCCTGCCTCTCCGCTCTCTCCGCTCTCCGCCTCCTCAACCTCTCCAACAACGTCTTCAACCGCACGTTCCCGCCGGAGCTCTCCAACCTCATTAACCTCCGTGTTCTCGACCTCTACAACAACAACCTCACCGGCGTGTTGCCAGTTTCGGTGGCAACTTTTCACTGTATATCACAGTTTCTCTGTCAAGATTCTCCACACACACAAAAAAAAATAAAAAAAAAGTTTCTGCAGTTTTTTTTTTTCAAAACCCAGCAACTTTAGCCGACGATATTCAAACACAATATTCGTCGGCTATAGTATTTTTAAATTTTTTTAATAAGGTTTAGCCGACGAAATAACCTAATATTTCGTCGGCTATAATTATTTTTAAATTTTTTTATAAGGTTTAGCCGACGAATAACCTAATATTTCGTCGGCTATAGTTATTTTTTTAATTTTTTTATAAGGTTTAGCCGACGAATAACCTAATATTTCGTCGGCTATAGTTATTTTTTAAATTTTTTTACAACGTTTTGCCGACGAAATACTTCGTCGGCTAAAGTCTGGGACTATAGCCGACGAGATTTTTTTCGTCGGCTAAAGTGGGACTATAGCCGACGAAAAAAAAAAGTTCGTCAGCTAAAGTCATTACAGACGGCCTTTTCCCGACGACACTATAGCCGACGAAGGCTCGTCGGCTAAGGTTTTAGCCGACGAATTTTTTTAACAGGCCGACGAAAATTTTTCGTCGGCTAAAGTGCCTGTTCTGGTAGTGTGTGCCGACGGAAAAAGTTTGGGAGCCGGGAAAAATGGTTGATGTTAAGGATCGGGTTCTCTTTTTTTGGTTTGGGGCTGGGTCTCGGGTCAGTAGACCTGAATCGAAGCTTGAAGCCAAGAGCGTTGGGCGTCTTCAGGATCCGATGATGATGTCAACGCTGTCATGGACTCTGGTGCCTGAGCTAATTTGGTCATCGTCAGCGTGATTGGTGAGTACCGGCGTGCGACAATGCAATCTGCTAGGGTTTGGGGATAGACTCAGGTTCTTGGGCCTGGGTCTAGCCTCAAGTCCACAAAAAGTCAATTTTTGAAATTGGGCTGTTAGACTTAAAACTTGACTATGACTTAAGTCACAATGTTTAGATAGCTTAACAGAATGAGCAAGTTAGTTGCAGCTAGATGGATTCATGAGGCTTGGAGTACCGTAATAGAACGCCTTGGCTCTGTTCTTATGTCTTCTTTGCTAAGTTCACTTGAATAAGTGAGCTAATTGTCTAATGTAATGATGTTTTAACGTCATTCTGGCCTAAGTTTATCAATAAACTATTTTACCTTTAAAAAAAAAAAGGGAAATTCTTCCATGTAATAATGAATTATTGTGTCTTGCATGTAACTCTTTCTTATTTATATAACCTAAAGTACTAGACAATGTTCTATAACAAGTCTGCCCAACCCGTCTAGGCGCTAGAAGCATGTCCATTGTCCGAGCGGGGTCTAACAAGTTTTCAAACCTTGGTACTATAATATTGTTATAATTATTGAAATACTGATAATGAATAGTAGTCATCAACCAGTATCAGTGGCCTATGGTCGAGTGTCATGAAACTGTCAAAATGGTTAGACAATATGTTTCAGTGCATAATTTAAGCATTTCACATACATTAATTTCTGGGTCTGTGAAGTTTTGAGATACCCTAACACAACACTTGCTCCGAGCAGCTTCAAAGTGCATTACTAATAATCACTGATAATTTTTTTTTTTCAAAAACAGTCAATAATGATTGTTAATTGTTATTCGATATAGATATGTTTGAGCTCCACAAAACTGGTTCCTCATGCGACAGTTTCGGATTTGGAAGCAAGAAGTGAGTTGCTTCGCAGCCTTTGCTCTACTCATCTTTGATCTTTCTCTTTGTGGAGCAAAAGTTCTAACTAGAACTTCAAATTTAGTTTGCGTACACTACATGAAAATGGACGTGCAAGCACACAATTTTGTAGTGAAAGGGACAATCAGCATAATCATATCTTATAATTATTAAGGACAATAATGATAATACTTTACTTATACTAGTGACACTTCCATTGTTACCATCAGTGCTAAACTTTTACCATAAAATAGAAAAGACCCCCGCTCTAAAATAACCTTATTTATCTCATATATACCTAACCCAGCATATTATATCTCATACTGACCTATCAAGTTGACTTGATCATAATATCTATTCCAACTTATCGAGTTGTGATCTAGATTTTCCCCCATTATTTTTCTTCTTTATTATGTTAACGTGATTTCCAATCATAGTATATTGGGAAAATGTATATTCTGTAATCAACTAGGATTATGTAAATTGATTTCACAAAACAAATGCTATGTAACCTTTTTTCTTATGTATGTTATTTTCCGAGACCTATCATCTCAAGCGATAATAGGCAAAGGGGATATGCGAGGGAGACTGTTTCACTTGGATTGCATGTACAGGGGGGAAGCAAGAGCACCGTCACCAACTGTTGCCTTGACATTGAGTTCTAATCGAGTAAAAGAAATTTGGCTATGGCATCACCGAATGGGTCATCCATCTCTTGAAGTCATGAAGAAGTTGATGTCATCTTTGTTTTTTGGAATAAAAGAGTCAAGTCTCCATTGTGAAACTTGTGTTTTTGCTAAGAGTCATTAGTCTAGTTATTCTCCTAGTTTTTCTTCTAGTTCTGTACCATTTGAGTTGATTCATTTTGATGTATGGGGGCTTTCGAAGAATTTGACATTGATAGGAATGAAGTACTTTGTTTTGTTTATTGATGACTTTACAAGATTAACGTGGGTTGTGTTATTGAAAAAGAGGGATGCTGTGTTTTCGGCTTTCACCGCTTTTCATAGTCTCATCCGAACTCAGTATGATGCTTGTGTGAAAATATTTCGATCTGACAATGGAGGAGAGTTTGTTAACCACTCTTTCCAAGACTATTTTCGGCAACATGAAATTGTTCATCAGACTACTTGTCCTCAGACACCAGAATAGAATGGGGTATCTGAGAGGAAAAATCCACACCTCTTGGATATTGGAAGAGCTCTCTTACTCAGTGCCAATCTACCCAAATATCTATGGGGTGAAGCTGTGTTGTGTGCCTCTCACCTTATCAACCGTCTACCATCTGTAGCTCTTCAAAATCAAGTTCCCTTTAAGGTATTGTTTGAACATGTTACTATTCCATCTCTAAACAAATTTCATGCTCGTGTCTTTGGTTGTGTGGCCTATGTTCATCTTTACCAAAATTAGAGATCTAAGTTGGAGGCTTGTGCTCATATTATCTTATATTTATATGTCTCATAATCTTTGTTTTTGCATTAAGTTTCCTTATTTGTGATTGATTTACGTTATTTTAGTGTTCTTGTAGGTTTATGTCATAAAGAGAAGAAAATGAGCTAAAATGAGCAAATAAAGATTGAAAGACCACTGCAATCCCAAGTCCCAGAATCTGCATGTGCAGAACATCTAACTTTGCCGAATTACTGTGAATTACTCGGATTGAATAAGACTATAAGCCTTACATCATTGAAAGCTACGAAAGTCTACTTTATGTAGAAATTTACAAATCTCAATTTCGATACTTCTAGACTGAGTTATGATTGTTTTGAATGAAGAAAGATCAGATAAGCAAATCTGCTCAGATTTATAAGCTTTTGTGGAGAACTCAAGTTCTGTGTCACAATACCGTCAACCCTAAAACTTCAAGGACAATAATGCAGATGAGGATTCAAGGAGTACGTGTATTCCCAGTTATACAAGAGATATCTCAAGGTTTTCCCATTCCATATCAAGAAAGTCTGAATCCAAGTTCTATAAGGAAACTTCAAGTCAAAGATGAGCAAAAACTTCTCTATAAAAAGGAGCATGAATTTCACATGAAAAGGAGGTCTCGGAAGCACATTGTAGACGCCTAAAGGAGCAGAGACCATCCATCCATCTTCACCTCCCTTCACCTTTCCATCTTTTCTATGTTTTATTTAGTCATGTTTAGTTAAACCTTTTCTAGGGTTAGGATGATGCCCTAGTATGATTGTTTATGTTTTTGATGATTGATTAATAGATTTATAGTTTCTTTATGATGAATTCTTAGTCATTATTTTAATTGATGCTATATGTTTTAGTTTTTTGATTGATCACCTTAGAGCTTTGCATCTAGTAAATTAGAAGATGAATTTGAGGCGTAACTGCAATATAATTCAAATTAGATTCTTGTGGTTAAGAGTTGTGAATTACATTATTGTCGTAACTGAAGTAATAGTTTGCATGATTCTCTTGTTTTCTAGAACGTAATGAGTCTTACATGTTAAATTTATGCCATAACTGGATAGACTGCATGCTAGGATATACGACCTCTACCGTACCTGGAGAGAATCATACACTTTAGGAAAACTATGGTCTAAGTGCCGTAACTGGACTTAGATATGGGAATTGTCATCTAGAGAAACGAAAGAGTCTGTTAGTTGCATCAAAATATGAATATGATTGTTAGTGGTTGATTCTGACACCCTAGATTCATTCATCATTATTTGTTTAATTATTCTCTTGTTTGTTTGTTTCTTTAAATTGTTATCATGAACTTGTGTTTTAGTGTAATTAGTTTAGGTATTTCATAATTTGAATTGAACTAATATCCTCGTGGGAACGACAACCCCTTTTCTTTCATTCACTATACTACATTCACCCTGTATACTTGAAGGAATTCCATCAGGCTCGTTCCCTTAAGTGCGTGTTTGTTGGATACGGATCCCATCAGAAAGGATATAAGTGCTACCATCCTCTGTCTCAATGATTCTATGTCACCATGGATGTCACATTTAGTGAAGACTAGTGCTATTTTTCTCTTACGGTATCTCCGAGTGAGGAGGAGAAGCATGTTTTTTATGAAGATCAATTTGGAGAACTAGAAGATTGTGTAATTGTTGACAGTAACCTCGCAGAAAAGAATCTTCGGCCTGTCACCGACCAGATCCGGAATCCGAGAGATAATACTCTGGAACCTCAAAAAGTGGTTCAATTTGTTGAACCTACCCAAGTTTAGGCATCTGTTCCCTGTTTTGAAAGTGTTCAACATGAGGAATAATTGTCCGACACGTCGAAAGGAGAAGAATTGAATAGTAATCAGCCGCTAGTTGTTGAAGATGTACATGCAAGTTCAGTCTCTCCCCCTACATCAACGATCTCTCCTGGCTTGTCATCACCTGAGGTATGTAGTACTATTTCATTGTCATCCTCCAATGTCTCTGAATCTAGTAGAGTCTTGTCTGCTAGGTCAACCTGTGGTCAACCTCCTAAAAAATATGAGTCTCTCTTGTCAGCTAAAGTCAAGTATCTTATAGCCAACTATGTGTCAACTCATAGATTGTCTAAACCTTATGTAACCTTTGTGAATCAATTATCTATTGTGTTTCTTTCTAGTAAAGTGCAGGATTTAATCAAGGAGGAGAAGTGGGCCAAAGCAATGGAGGTTGAGATGGATGCTCTCAAGAAGAATGGTACTTGGGATTTGGTGTCATTACCACCTGGAAAGAAGACTGTTGGTTGTAGATGAGTTTATACTGTGAAGCATAATGTAGATGACTCAATTGATAGATATAAGGCAAGGTTGGTTGCAAAAGGATACACTCAAAAATATAGGGTGGATTATGATGAGACGTTCGCACCTGTGACAAAAATCAATACCATTCGAATCCTCATGTCTTTGGCAGCTAATCTAGATTGGCCCCTGTAGTAGTTTGATGTGAAGAGAATGTCTTTCTTCATGGAGATTTGAATGAAGAAATTTACATGGATCTTCCTCCAGGATATAATACTTCTACGGGCGAGAAGGTGGTGTGAAAATTGAAAAAGTCCATGTACGGATTGAAGCAATCTCCAAGAGTTTGGTTTGGAAGGTTCACGTATTTCATGAAGAGGATTGGGTATAGGCAGAGTAACTCAGATCATACTTTGTTCCTGAAACACTGACAGGGTAAACTTATTGCCGTAATCATTTATGTAGATGACATGGTAGTGACAGGTGATGACATTGGTGAAATTAGAAGATTGAAAGATCAGTTGTCTTCTGAATTCAAGATGAAGGACCTTGGGAATTTAAAGTATTTCTTGAGAATTGAGGTAGCCAGGAACAAGGATTGTATCATGCTGAGTCAAAGAAAATATGTTTTGGATTTGCTAGCAGAGACTGATATACTTGATTGTACACCAGTTGATACACCGATAGAACAGAACCATCGGATTGCAGAGTATCCTGATCAAGTTCCGACTGACAAATCTCGATATCAAAGGTTAGTTGGAAGATTAATTTACTTGTCGCATACTAGACATGATCTTGCTTATGCGGTTAATGTGGTAAGTCAGTATATGCACAATCCTAGTGAAGATCACATGAATGCTGTGATGAGATCTTGAGATACTTAAAGTCTTCTCTTGGAAAAGGCCTGGTGTTTCGTAAGCATGGACATTTGAGGACTAGTGGTTACACTGATGCAGACTGGGCAGGGAACATCACTAACAGGCGTTCTACTTCTAGCTATTTTACATTTGTTGGTGGAAACTTAGTCATTTGGAGAAGCAAGAAATAAAATGTGGTGGCTCATTCTAGTGTAGAAGCTAAGTACAGAGGTATGGCTCAAGGAATCTGTGAGTTGTTATGGTTGAGAAGTTTATTAAAGAGTTTGGGTTTCAAGCAGGAATGGTCAATGCCTCTTCACTGTAACAATACTGTTGCAGTTGAAATTGCACATAATCATGTTCAGCATAATCGGACAAAACATGTAGAGATTGACAGACACTTCATCAAGGAAAAACTAGATGCTCGCATAATCTTGTTCCCATTTGTTCCTTCGGATGAGCAGCTAGCTGACATCCTTACCAAAGTTGTGTCATCCAGGGCGTTCGATCAGTGACTCACTTGGCAAGTTGGGCATTCAAGATTTGTATGCGCCAACTTGAGGATGAGTGTTAATGTGAGTCTCAATCCTAGTATATTGGGAAGATGTATTTTCTGTAATCAACTAGGATTATGTAAATCTTTCGGTGTAATTAGTTTCTTTCTAAGATTAGAACTATGCTTGTATATATACCCGATTTTGGGTTTGTTCAATACATCAGAAAATTCTCAACTTTTTGTATTCTGTTTGACTCATTATGTTTGTTCATATGTCCACTGTTATTGTTCATGCGCTGGCTGGATTTATGAATTACAATTGAGAATGATAACCACAAATTAAGGTATCCAACATCACCATCTCATATCTTGAGCCATTCATCAGATTGAAACATCCAACTATATGGGACAAACAGCCAGCAGAAGCCCAGATTATGACTAGTAGTAGGTTCTGGGTTCCATCCATCCTAAAGGATAATGTACATTTCTGATGAAATATAAGCCCAGAAAGCTAGGTAAGTGAACAGTTGGCTGAATTCCTAACTGGCTGAGTAACTTGATAGTGTTTATATCTAACCTATCTGCCTAAACAAGATAATTGGTTATAGAAGCGCTTCACTACTGTTCTTTTAACAAAGCGTTTCGATTACTTTTGCAGAAAACATTTGCAGAAAAAGGAGAGTATGTACTTCCAATGAAAATGAT
Source organism: Fragaria x ananassa (assembly GCA_034370585.1). Taxonomy (NCBI): domain Eukaryota; kingdom Viridiplantae; phylum Streptophyta; class Magnoliopsida; order Rosales; family Rosaceae; genus Fragaria; species Fragaria x ananassa. The sequence continues at coordinate 21,917,364 of CP139762.1, read as the reverse complement.
TTGCAGGAAAACTACTCCCTACAAAACAGTTAAGCTATAAACAGACGTGTGATCCATGAATATCTTTCCACTTCAGATAATTGTCATGGTTGAGCAACTAGTAGAGTAATAAATTGCTTACCTATTTTAAGACAATTACAAATTAAATAAACCGGGAGCCTGTTACAAACAGAAGTATTTAGGTAGAATGAATTGAGGAGCAGATAGATGTGGATCCAACCCACAGGTCACAAATACCAGAGAGCCTTGTTGTATTTGTGGTAGCACGGTTATCTCAGATGCACCCGCTTACTCTTTTTCAATGAATAACACACAGCAGCAAACCAACTCAATATGTTTACTGTGTTAGTGAGATGTTAATATATTGCTGACATGAACTGTTGCTGGCAGCAGCAACCCCCAATAACTCGATAAACTGGGTAGAATCAGGGTTTTCTGATGTGTTGAGTGCCGTCAAAAAGAATCGGGGGTGGCTAGTATGAGGAGCAGTTTGTTCCGGTATAAGTAGCATTTCTAGTAGAGACTATAAAGCGAGCAAGTGTTTACCTAGTCAACACTCCTTGCAGTATCCGAGGCATAGGAAGCTCAAGAATAACTAAGAAGTAACACCTCTCTGATTCTCTGATATATTGGACGTCTCCACCCATGAGCTTTAAAATCTTCCTGCACATGCTCAGTCCTAGGCCCTCCTGAGTCAGCCATTGACTACTATGGAACATGTCTTGAACTAATTGAGGGGGAAGACCTTCACCAGGGCATACCAACCTTCATCATAAAGCACCGTATTGGTACTAGTCAGTTACATATCTAAAAAATTATAAATGCATTGTCATTGATGCAAGTGCATTCGAACAAAACAAAGCCAAATGATGATTGGGAAACACAAGAGACAAGATTTACCTAGTTAAACTTTGCCAACAAAAAAAATAAAAAAATTAGGATCCGTAAGTGCCAAACAGAACACTGCACTACCAACCTAAATTCACCCAACCAAGTTATTCAAAATACACTAAGGAGGTTACTGGCTATGATCATTGCAGCAGCGATTTATTAAACCATATGGATTTGAACAACATTTTCACAGCCCAACCTAGCCTAGCTTCCTGTTAAGGTTCAAGTCCAATCCCCAAGACACCAGGCAAAGTCAAGTTGGTAACATAACTTCATTGTGTTGATTTCAACAACATACAATTATAATATCAAGACATAGACAGAAGCCAAAATACCTGAATTCCGTATGAACCATAGAGGGTCCATTAGAAATTGTAGTCAAGATTGGACGAACATGAATCTCCACCCAGCCTTCATCAGATGGTGCATAACGTACCATATTCAATAAGAAATCAGCCAAGACCTGCTGAATTCTCACCTGATCACCATAAACAGCTAGTGTTTTGACTTCTTCAGGAATATCCCGAATCAATTGTAAATTTCTTTCCCTCAGCAATAGCATTACTTGGCTAACAACAGCATTTATGACACTTCCAAGTACAAAATCTTCCTTCTCAAGCTCCAAAGAACTGATTCAAAAAACGAAAGAAGATAAAATAAACTTAATCATGTCCCTGAAAATGAAAAAAAATTTAAAGGTGAAATGATATTGTAATACACTACAATGTGATAGGAATCAGTGTACAATCAATATAAAATGAATAATCTTTGGGTCCTCACAAGCAAGTAAACTTTTTTTAGCCCTCACCCCACAACCACATGCACGCACTATAACTATCCTGCCTAGTAAATTAGTTTTTTTACCAAAAACTTACCCATCTTCGATGCTAGCCAAATCAATGTCCTTTATAATCTTCAAAATTTGTTTTTCACAAGCAGCACTAGTCTCAAGGAGCTGTTTTTGATCTTCACTCAGCTCTGTACCCCCCAAAAGTGAGTTAGTAAAGTGTATACCACTTAGTGGACTTTTTATTTCCTGACACATGTACGCCAATTCTTTCATCCTAGTGAAACATTGCTTCTCCTGTTGTCTCTGGACTCTAAGAGCCAGCTGCAGTTCTGGACTGGGAATCTGCAAAAAACAGAAAGCTCCAATAACCTGGCCGTCTACATTCACTCTCCTATTTGCTGTCAAGAGAGCTTGCACATACTTCCCATTCCGGTCAAAGAATGAAAAAGGAAACTTGTCGGTGTCTGAGCCTCCAATAGCATTGTGCAAGACAATCATGAATTTTGTTTTAGCATCTGGACCCTTGAGTCGACAGCAACTGCCAAAGACCTCCCCAACCAACATTTTTCCAATCATATCTCCACGGCTCCACCCAGTGAGTTTTTCCATGGCATTGTTCCACTCCGAGCAACATGTGTTATCATCCGAGGCAAATATGGGTGGGATCAAAGGATTGGGACTGTGAACAATGGCTTTGTAATCACCTTGTATGTTAATGAATTTGTCCATGACCACTTTTTGACCAGTAACATCTTGACCAACAAAGCAAACTCCCACGATATTATTAGTGTAATCCTTGCTAGAGCAAGCATTTACCACCACAAAAACAGGCTTGTTGTCATGCTCTGGGCCAAATGTCCTCAGTTTTATCTCTACATTTTTATCTTCTTCTCCTGCAATTTTATTCAACACCAGTTGATTACTCACCCAATTCTGTTAAAGATAGAAGTTGATTATTCAATACCAGACTATGAAAATTGCAATACTAATTCAAGAAAGTCTAAAATATTTACATGTGCGCAGAAAATCAAATCAGTTAGAAGGTATCTATGCAACGACTGAAGCCACCATCATTAACAATGCACTTGAAGTAAGCCAACTTATGGTTTGAATTTGTTCTGTGACACGGATTTTTAAGAAAAATTTGACAGTCACCTTCCAAAGAATTTGTATGCATAACTTTTATCCCGACAACTTTGGCAACGAACTAACCCTTTTGTCTTGAAAATGGTAGAACTACCCAAGGTTAAATTTGTGTTTTTATTGGAATAGATAATAAAGTGGTAAAGAACGTCACAACACCCCATTATTAAAAATTTTGAATCGAGCAGCAAAAAATACATTAGATAAAAGATACCTCTTAAAGCGTGGATGAGAAGTTTGTCAACAATTTCTTCAGATTCTTTGTAAACGAGATCATGAACTAAGGACTTCCCTGTAGCCTTCTCAACTGAGAGCCCTGTCAGCTCTGCAATCTTTGCATTCCACCCATTTATACACCCATTAACATCTACAGCAAATATGGGAGCAGTTGCAGTCTCTATCAATCTAACCATTTCTCTTGCTACCGAGCTGAGCTCGTCAATCCCTTGAATCTCTAGATCCCCATGCTGGTTCTCTGTAACAGCCTTTAAATTGTTTGTCTCAGCATCCTTAAATGAGTCTCGCAAAATAATTTGCAAGGAATGGATGGCATCCATTTCTGCATTGTCCCATGGCAAACTTCGGCTTTTAACCACTTCCAAAAACGCCTTGAATGAAGAACGTGGATGCATCCTCTGCCCATCATCCTTGTCCTCAGGATGATGCTTTGCTCCACCCCATTTCACCTCTTTTGCGGTGTGGGATCGAAACCAGAACAGAAAGTCCCTTTTAGTAATATAAGCAGCAGCCATCCCGCAGACAGCATCACCAAGTGAGGCAGCTCCAGGGTACCCAGCATCACCCAAACTGTCAGTGCTTAAGCCTGTTGAAGTCCCATGTGAAGACAACAACCACTCAACAATGTCCTTGATCTGCGCTTCAGTAGGGGTGACACCTACTGGATAGTAGGTGTCTTGGTAGTAGAGCGCTGCCCCATCACACTTGACAAGATTCATGATACTAGGACTCTGAGTAACAATCCCAGTTGGGGTATCACGAAGAAGCATATCACACAAGAGCGTCTGTGTCCTCAAAACATGCTTCTCCAACAACTGTGCAGCCAACTGCAATTCCATATTCAACTGGAGACCAAAAGCCTGCATCAGAAACTCACAAGCATAGCGCAGAGGAAACGGAATGCACCTCGCAGAAGTGTGATGGCAAACAACCAACCCCCATAGCTTCATCGAGTTCCTCCCACCAATAGCCTCATCATCATTTCCATTAATAATAACCGCCAACGCCAGCGACGCAATTGACCCCATATTAGCCATATACTGTGAATGACAACCATGAGGCGCACGCAGTGTCGATCCAACCAAGCACAAAGGCTGCATAAGCCCCTCATCCTGTATAACCTGCACCGGCGTGGCATGACAATCCACAATCATTCTCACCCTATTCTGCTTGAACAAAAACCTCGACGCCTGAGGTATATCCGTGGCCGGATAATGCAGCCCGATATAAGGCTCCAAATCCTCCCTCTTACTCTCCGCCAACACCTCCCCATGCTCATCCTCATGAAACTTATACACCATAACTCTATCATACCCGGTAAGCTCCCTAACACTCTCCACCACAGTGTCACACAGCAACTTAATATCCCCACCAGGCAATGACTGCAGCTTCGATATCGCCCTCACAGCAAGCTTCTGAGACTGCACTGCCCCGGCAATCGACAGCGCCGGGTCCTCAGTCCTCGCAGGCTCCAAATCAATCACAACACCAACATCAATCCTATGCAGTATAGCATAAAACGGCTTCCCGGAAATTTTCGAGTGAATCCAAATTGGATTCAATAGCGTAATCTCTCTGGCACCGAAGGCCTGCTCCAGCAAGGTGGAGCTCGACGGCGAGAACAGCGTCCTGAAGTCGGTGCCGATCGTCAGAATCTCGCGGCTTTGCATCACCGGGACAGACTGGGGCATCATGTCGAGAAGGTCACGGGCGTTCTCGCTGTAAGCAATGACGGCGAAGGTGGACTCGTCGACGGCGATAGTGCAGCCGAAGGGCTGGATATGGCCGCCTCTCTGGATTTTGGACAAGTAGGCGGTGATTTGCTTCTCCGGGACGGAATCTTTGGTGGTTCTCATGCTCTGAGAGTAGTCGAATGACTTACCGGACTCCGACTGCTCGAACACGGCGTGCAGCCGCGCGTCGACGGTGTACTGCGCCACAGCTTTGCTCACCGACTCCGCCGCTGCTGTGCTATTGCGGTTGTTCTGCTGCTGCCCAGTCGAACGGAAATTGCTGGTGCCTGAAGACGACTGTGCCGCCGCCGCCTTGCCGCTTGCTGAAGCCATCGTTTCTTACCGGGTCTTATGAATTTGTGAGCATCAAGAAGGAAACTCGGAAACTCGGAACAAGGTTGATCACAAAACGAAGGAGAAGTGGGTTGGGATTGTGAGAATGATGTTGGATTTTCTTTCTTTTTTTGATTTTGTTGGATTCAGTGGAAGAAGTAGTGGTACTGGGATTGATTTGGGCAAGGAGAATGACTCTGTTTCTTTTTTCTTCTTCCTTCTGCGTCACATTTAGTTGGTTTTTTGTATTGTTAGGATTTTATTACTGTTTTATTGGATTTTGGGATTTTCTTTAGCTCTGGGCTTGTGGCTGTGGACATTGACAGATAGATAGGACTGGGGAGATCGAGGGAATATTTTTTTTTTTACTATTACTTTTTAATCACAGCATTCTCCACGTTTTTCTAGATCGGATAAAAACAAAGAAAATGATTTAGTGGCGGTTGGGTTGGATTCGATGAAACCTCGACCAGATATTGGAAATTGGTTCCGACAATTGGTCGACGAAAAAATGAGTCTGAGAATGCGGTTTGAGAACAATTAAGAATTTAAGATCATGCGGATATACATGTGAAGATGCTCTGATATCCAAGATTAGCCTTGAGAGGCATCAAATATCTTATTCCATAGTGTGCTATTGTCTGGTCACATCGAACTGTGAGATAAATATGTGATCGGAAGAAAAAGGTTCGTACTATTCCCAACATTTAGCTTCATTGTCACCTGCTTCCCACGTGAATATTTAGACCCCATTTCCCCATCTTGATAATGGAATTCTTCCCCCATCTATGTCCCGTAATGTTCAACTTCTTACTTAGGTCGATCTCTAATGTCTTGCTAGTATTAGCCTGAAGTTATAGCTTTTATGGATGCAAAATTCAATACTCTAAATCACTGTCGCATATCAAAACTGAAGTGAATTTTACTCAAAATCGACCAAACACTTGGCACACACACAGAAAAGAAGAAGGCAATGTAATTGTATGGGAGCTTTGACAGCTTTCTATTTATTCATTGACCACTTTTTTTAACACATGATACATTAACAGGAGAAAGTGGAATCAAAGAAGAAATTTGACATGAATCATAAACTTTGTTTAGTAAAATGATCATGGGTTCTCTGTTTTATGAACTTTTCGATACACAGCTTACAAATGAACATGCTCGGGCATTAGCAGTACAAACACTATTCTAACAAGTAAAGAAGAGCAATCATATTCCAGCAAATTGCAGACTCAAGAAACTCGGAGAAGGCACCGATGCTCATAGAGAGCAGGGACAGCTTTGCGCAAGCTATAAGACGTCTTTTCACTTGGTGTAAAGAACATCCTCCCATGGGTGGCGGTATAGGGGCTGCTTCAACCTCTTCTGGTCAAATGTGTGCCTGAGATTCAAGGGAAGGGAGCAATCAGTCACATGAAAGCATTCTACAGAAAAATTGAAGGAATATGATATAGAAAAGCAGAAAATGATGCCCTCCCTCCCTAGTTCATCTGACCCACCAGCTTAAATATGAGAATTTTTTTCTTGTACTCCCCACAATGCCAAATTTAAGCGTCTAAACCTTATACAACTATGCCCAACAAATAGGAAATTTACTAGTTTTTTGTTTTTAAGTAAAAGGAAATTGACGAGTTGACTACCCAAGTCATCACACTCTAGGAACTTAGGGCCACCTAATCTGTTAAGCGACACATTAAGTCCATATACATTGGCAGTATCGATGAAGGGGTTGTGTAGAATCTGTATTCTGATTGTTCACGTGTTGGCATCAAGAATTAAATTGTAACTTTATAGACAACCTAATACAATGTACTTACCCAATCAAACCAATGGAACGTGCCAGCACAAATAGCCCATTCAGATAGCCAATCTCAACAATCTCATCAATCTCTTGCTTGTTGAACATTCCACTGCCGGCAAGGAGATCCAAGAACAGGGTTCCAATAGCACCATCCACATTCAGGACCAGGTTGTTTGCCTTTGAGAGCGTGTAGGTCTCAACTTCTACGGCGTATTCCATGTACTTGACAGAAGGGAAATGTGTGCGTGCGAACAGTTGTAGGAGCTCTACTCTTTTATCTCTGTTGTCCCCTCTCTTGATCCTGTTTCACAGCAAGAAAAGTAAACAGATAATGAGTTATGCTGTTACTAAAAGCCTTACAATGTCCTGGTTGCATGATTTTGAAAAAAAAATAAAAATAAAAATCAATACCTGTGACCAATCCCTGGCACTCGGATTCCCCTCTTTTTCATGCTTTCGACAAACTCATAGGGTGTAAGATTCTGATGAAACAAATAAAGATAGCTAGTTAGAGTTGAAACTCAGCTTTGAATAAGCGTCCAGTTATTACACACATAGTGTCCAACGCAAGTCTACCTTGTCATATGCATCCTTGAAGTATCGAGCAGCGTCATCAACAGCACCACCAAATCGTGGACCAATTGTGAGCAAACCTGTTTCAAATCTTCGATTATTCTATGAAAAACCATCCCTGCTAACCCCAGTCATAGAGCAGAAAGTTTAATCACTAAATAAAGAATCTTTCAGTGGCAGTATAAGTACCTGAGACAAGGCTGGAAACAAGGTCCTTGCCAGCCCTAGCAGTTACTATTGTGTTGTGAGCACCAGAGACGCAAGGACCATGGTCAGCACACAACATGACACATATCTGATATCAATGTATAACATGTTTTAGTGAGAAAGCTGGAGTTTTTTTAAACAAAAATGAAATGGGAGGATAAAAGTAGCAGCTCTAATATAAGTACCAGCAACCTACCTCAATAAACTTGGTACAGTAACTGGGAAGGCTGCGTTTGAACCACAAAAGAGAGATAACATCACCCACACCATAACCCTGCTCAACAATGGAAGACATAGGCACACCAGCATAGCATGGTTCCTCACCTGCAAAGTACATCAAAAGAAGAAGTCAATGAAACAGAAATGTAAATCAGTATCAAATTAACTATACATATGAGCATCATCGAATTGAGACATACCTCTATCATCAGAGATTGTGGATATAATATGAGTTGGAGCCCTAACTTTTCCACTCTTAATTGCGGTGTTAAGATCTTCAGGTATCTGTGGAGGCTTAAATTCCTTCACTGGTGCAATTTTCCCCTCTTCAACCTGTGGAAATTAAAAAAATTACTTCATTTTTAGACAGCCACAGATACAACTGAACTACAGACCTTTGTCAAGAAAAGTTTTTCGGTTTTTATCTTGAAGGGTGTTGGATTTAGGGTAGACTCAATTACCAATTTCTCAAACGTTTCCTTGATGGCAATTTCCAAAGCTTCATATGAAGTGGGAACAACAGCTCCAGCATCCCTCAGGGCTTGGTTCTTTGCTTGTGCAGACTCCATCTCACCACCACTTTTAGCGCCCTGGATTTAGAAAAAGTCAAGAAAAATTCAGAATTTACAACCCTTTCAATGTATTGGGAAGAAATGTATCGAGAAAAGAGAGTTGATGACTTACAGCATGTCCAAATTGGACTTCGGATTTGAAAAGTGTTGCACAAGTTCCACTAACCCAAGCAACCACTGGTTTGTTAACTTTTCCCTGCTTTAAAGCTTCAACTAGAGAATACTCATCTCTCCCGCCAAGTTCCCCAAGTACAACAATAATTTTAACCTGCATTAGATCACAAAATCAGATTGCAAAAGGGGCAAGACAAGAAATACAAATGGGAAGACACAATGGCAGTATTATTATTGGCATCCATAAAAATGCAATAATCCTTCAACGTTGACCACTAAAATTTGTATCTGTAGCATTGTAGCATGAGAAGCATAGTTTTCTGGGACTTAGAGGGCACTTATCAGACCATTCATCTTGTGGATTGCATAACAAAATTTAGACTTCATATAGATAAAATGCCAACCAAAGATAGGGGACCTCAAGAGAAGTAAAGGAAAGAAAAAACTGCTATGATTAAACACTTGCTTTTTCCCGCATGCTTACCTGAGGTATATTGTTAAACCGCAGAACATGGTCTGAGAGTGTAGAACCTGGGAACACATCACCTCCAATAGCAATACCTGAAGAGTTCAAATACCATACCCAAATTGTATTAGAATTTCTGAACTGAGTGCACACATTATGGCAACTAGAAAAGTTAAACAGAGCAGCAACAATGTGATTACCTTCATAAAGTCCGTCTGTTACACGAGCTACAGTATTGTACATTTCATTGGACATCCCACCCTGAAATTACAACAAACCATTATTTCTAAGAATTTTAAACATGTATACGACTTTCTTCACAAACCAATCACATTGCAGTTTGAATAAATCTGTGGATATGAATCTTATCATTTGTGGAAAGCTAACGGCAATTTGCATAACCATATTGACTCTCAGTAGAGGCTCTTGACTCTTGAGCCTCAGGGTAAAATACAGATATCATTGTACCCAATCCCACAGTGCATATTTAACTATATACATTATGTTGAACAAATCAACATACATTTTCATATACATTATCATAGATTTTATATCAAAATTAACTAAAGGTTTAACTCGAGAGTACCATAAACATTGGTTAAAATTGGAATAAAAGTGCATGCACTGGGATAGCTACTTACGGATTTGGAGACAAAACCAACAGATCCAGGCCTGTATAGCTTGCAATGAATAATGTTATCAATTGTTCCGGCAGTGTCACCGATCTTAAAAGCTCCTGCTTGGATTCCTCCAACAGTAGCTGGGCCAATGACAACCTGCAACACAGCATGACCATTAAAATTTGTCCTTCTTGGTCAATCGCCTAGTTAGTGCAATCCAGATGACTTTGCAACAATCGTCTAACCTTGTTGTTTGCTCGTGCATATGCGATCAACTGCTTAGCGTCCGACTCAGGCACACCCTCAGCAATAATGGCCACGACTCTGATGGTTGGCTGCTTGAGAGCAGTCAAGGAAGAAGCAGCAGCACTGCAGATATATCAAACATATACTCATCAAGTACAGCAATAGCAGTGCTACCTCAAAAACACCACAAACAGAATAAGCACTGACCTTCTGTAGGAAGCAAAGTTGATAAAGACATCGGCAGTGGGATGTGCAGCACATGATGCCTCAATGCTGCAACAATTATCATTATCAAGATTAGACAATCTCAAATCATCATCTAGATCAACCGTATACATTCATAGAATTGAAATATATTAAGAATCAAAGAGCAGTTACATACCTTGAGTGCACTGGTATGGCGATTTCCTCCTGACCGAAAAAGAGCTTCTGAAATCCCTCAGCACCGGGATTAATGATTCCGGCAACAGACGGTGTTTCCCTCCCTACAACAAAAAACTCAGTCAATACATTTACATCCATTTCCAACCACAAACAACTAAGATCAACATTCAAAACTAAAAATAAAAAATCCGAAACCATAACGCACCGCAAAGGAAGTCAAAATCAAGCATGCGCTGGATAGGGAGCTGCTTGTAGTTGTAGAACAAGGCTTGAGTGGTCCGGGAAAACAATTGACCGGTGGCCATGATCTCCGACTCGAGTTAACCTCCGATTTCTGATCACGCAAAAACCAAAAGGATCAACTACAAGATCACACCGGCAAGCACGAAAATAAGTAGATCATGATCAAATTCACAAAATGAGGGTAGATCTAGTGTCAAATTCACGGTAGCTAAACCACTAACCACCTAATGCCAACCACATCCTAAATTATAGTTATCTAACAGATCTCTACGCAATGCACCTAAAACATAGGACTCCGGTACCAACCAATCCAGCAATTCAAATACAACACACGCCGATCTTCACACTCGTACTAATTAGTCCTTGTGATCTCTAGTGCCTATTTATATATATACGAGCAAAAACGCGTCGAAACAAAACAGAGGATCAAGCTCCGCCTCGGGGATATCAAAATCTCCGGGATTTAAACAAGAGACAGGAAACGGAATCCGTTTGATAAGAGCAAGACGAGACGAAGAAGATAGAGAGAGGAATTGGAGTTTACCTGAGAGAGTAACCGAAGGAGAGGTGAGATGAGATGTTGGGGGTGAAATGTGAGATTGCTGGGATTTGGTTTAAATAGAGTGAGTGTGACGCAGGGGGAAGGTAGAAGAGGGAGGAGGGAGGGGGTGAGCTGGTCACGTGGCGGAAGGTAGTTAGCCCTCAGTGAGAGTGACTGGTTTTTTCTTATATTATTTTGTTTTTTTTTTCGGGCGCTGTACAATATTTACTGGTGTGCTGCTGCATAATTGGGTGAGAGAGAGAGAGAGAGAGAGAGAGAGAGAGAGAGAGAGAGAGAGAGTGGCGGGCTGGTTGGAGAGGAGGTAGGTGGAGCAGCGGGACAAAAGGGGTTGGCTGGGCTTGCTTGACCGGAAATATACCTCACAGATTCACACGAGTGTTTTGTTTTGTGTTGTGGATTTGCCCTCCGGTTTGAATAGAAACTACGAACTTGCCATTAATGTTTTTCTTGTTTTTTTCTGCTAATTAAGAAAGCAGTTTTTTCTTCTTCTTTTTTTAGAATCAATTAAGAAAGCAGTTATGTTCACCACAGTAATTACTAACTGAACATGAAATTAAGAACCAATATTTATTATAATTTCTTTCTTTTTGGGGGTAAAGATTGTAAAATAAAAGGAGTGATGAGGGGTTTGGGTGTGTTCTGGTTTAGGATCGATTTTTAGCAAATGAATGATTTTTTTCTTTTTTTTTAAAGAGCAAAGAAATATGTTAGAGAAGATAGTCCTATCTAGGGGTGGGTCCGGTTTTGTTCGGTTTGGTATTTTTGAGACCTTGAACTGGAAACCAAATCAAACTGTGGTTCAGTTCGATTTCGGTTTTTCCGGTTTTTTTTAAAATAATTTTTCTTAAAATTTGTATGTTTTTGGCTTAGTAAAAAATTATCGTATTTTAAGTCATTTTCTTTTCTTCCATTACTTGTTTTTATAAGCACATATAATATATCAATAAAAATTTTGGCAATAATTCTTCAACAAACCAACAATTTATAAATCAAATAGATACTTTGAAAGTTTAATACTCAATAATTTCGAAAGTATTAGGAATTGACCACACTAGCACACCATGAAACCATAATTTTAAAACTTCTAAGTTCATCTTGAACACAAAATATAGACTTCATAGTTTAAAGTCCATCCAAATAAATTCTGAATTTTAAAGTTTAAAAATCATAAATTTGAATAAAGAAGAGAAAAATAAATTAAATATTAGAGTCTATCATCTAAAGCTCGCAAGAATAAGGTCTTCGATTTTAGAGGTAACATATCACTCTCTATACTTCGCATACACGACACCTAAAACATTTCTATATGTACATAAAACGAAAATAAAAAGCAAAATATTAGAAAAAACAAACATATAATTATATAGAACATAAAACTTAAAATCATATTGTTCAAATCAAATATTTAATACGAAAATAAAGACAAAAAACGACGTCGTTTTAGAGAGATTCGGTTTTTCGGTTCGGTTTTTCAAGGGTCGAAATCAAAAACCAAATCAAACTAATTTGATTCGGTTCGGTTCGGTTTTTCTTAATTCGATTTAGTTTTCGGCTCGGTTTTTTTTTGTTTTCGGTTTCAAAATTCCACCCCTAGTCCTACCTGATCGGGGTAGGAGGAGAAAAGATGATCTCGAGAACTATTGTAGGGCAACTAGTCTCATCATCGTAACGAGGACACAAGCAAATATCGACATTGTCTAGATAATAGTAACACCACTCTACTTAGGTACAAGATTTTATCCTAGAAGACCACAAGTAGTGATATACTGATAAGTAACATTCATTTATATATATTGTTGAGTTTAACTCGTGGACGAATGCTGTTGCTGTATTTTGTTGATTTATTTTCTCTAAACGTATGAGTAGTAGTAATGATCTTAATACTGTTAGTGATGAGGTACTTTACGTATTACCGTTCTTGGCAAATGCAGTTGCAAACTATTTATTCCAATTGCTCAAAGTACGAAAGTTCTTGCATGCATCAAGGCAAGTGAACCGATAATCAGAAATAAATCTCAACCGTTCATTTGATCTTGTCTTTTAAATAGCATGAACATCGATACTAACATGACTAACACCGTTAAGTGTCTGCAAAACAAAAAAAGCGTTGTGCGTCTCTAATCCCGTTTGCGCGTCTGTTAGTACAGGTTAGACCCATGTAAATAGTTCAAGTGCATCATGATACATTGAATCCGCGCTCCGTTCAAAGTAAGCGTTGCCATTTCTTATGTTGGTGTGTCTTTCATTTTCTGTTGATCGGGACTTGCTCCCCTGCCAACCCTCTACGTGACTTGCAATTATTATACAGTCAATCCGGTTTAAACACTTCATTTTTGATTGATCATAGCACTACTGGTTTCTTGAGCCAACCCACTCATTCGAAAGTAGAGAAATGAAGACTTGCCAAACACCCCCAACAAATTTGGTACTCCACATTACACCTATATCTCAAGTCTTAACACATGTCGGTTTGTATCATGTTTTTATTTCTATTGTGTGCGTGCTATTCTAAATAGTATATTCAAGATCATCTTTGTTTTCGGGTGATGAAAGGTAGTCAACTTTCAGCTCCTACAATATTTCAGCTATGTCAAGACGATTATACAACTGCCAATCATGCATATATCCTTTCTCTAATTATACAACTCATACTATCAATATGCTAGTGGACGCCGTGACGTCTATTCGTTTGACTTCTAAGTTTTAACACTAGATTACATTAGCTACTCTACCAAATTCTTACACTCAATCACGAGATATATATATATATATATATATATATATATATATATATATATATATATATAAAATAAAAATTAAAAAAAGTTAAAAAGTTCCTAAATATTACTGCAGTCGATAACTAGTAATTATGTATTCATAATAAAACAATAAATTATGACAGAGACAGGAAATGTATTTTTAATGTTAGAAAAAGATAAGAAAATGACATATTCGTCCTAAATTCGGCTAAACTAGTTGTCATGCGACCGTAATATAGAAAAATATAAATGTGACAAGAAAATATTTTAAAAAAATAAATAAAAATGTCGTATTATTCAAAAGCATGTGAAATTGACAATGACCACTCTCTTTTGTAAAATGCACAACTAATCCACAAATTTCCCACATATTAGAAATGGTAACACTCCTATATATGAATCATCAATTTTAAAGTGAAGGGTATGTTTGTAATATCTTTCAAAACATTGTACTTTTTTTTCATTATGTAATTTATAATCAACGAGGCTTTCATCTTCAGAACTCGCGTTCTTGTTAGGTTTGAGTCCAACGAGCTAAATCCTAAGTATTTTCATTTAGCTAGTAGCCTAGTAAACAAATTAATATGCCTAAATCCTAGAACTAGATTGATGAATCTATAGAGACCCCAATATCTACTTAGATCTTATAACATAGAAAGATAAATTTATATTGAATAATAAAAACAAACAAACGAAAAACTTTCTACTCACGATACCATTTGGTCTAGTGACAGTAATCTCCTCTCTGCAAGTGGGAAGTTGTGAGTTCGACTCACGATAGACTCGTTATAGCATTTTAGTTGTTTGTATGATCAAAAAAAAAAACTTTCTACTCAAATTGATGAACAAGCTAATTTTTGTAGTAAGATAGTAAAAATAGATAATGGAGTAGTTTCTCGGTAATTATTGATTCGAAACTCAAATAGATAATAGAGTAGCTTCTCAGTAATTATTGATTTGAAACTCAAAATCGCACGCACCTACGATAAATCTGAATAGAAGTGAAATCATCACTTATGGAAATTCTACTACTCATACATTGTGAGACTTCACATATGTTTATGGTACCTGCATGTATACAAATTAACTAGACAATCGATTACTCTATTTCTCTGGTTCATCTCAAACGCATCTCAAAATCTGAAAGTCAGCTTAGTTCAAAACTTTAGCCATGAGATAACCAAAGCTTTGACAAATGATATACACATTTCTTGCTACTCTTGCATAGATATTTACGTCATAGCCAACCATGTCACACTAGGTCTCCCACTCATTTAAACGACTAAACAAGTAAGAATGACAATTTTGACTCGAACCAAGTATGCCTAGCTAGCACGTATGTGGTTGATATATCCCTCTACTTGTTTTTCATGAATTGAATTCCCAATTGGTGTTCTCTTAGTCGACCCTCACTTGAATTTTATATATTTTAACTACTGTAGTTCACATCTATATATGTTTGCTTTCTTTTCTTGTTTATATACAACACTACTATAGCTAGTGTGATATTAATTCTATTCGCAGCCCCTCAGGATTGACCAGACTTGTATACACATGGAGTTTGGACTCATGTCATTTCCTCACCGATCATCTGTAAAGCATTTCAATTTCAATAATCAACAATATATATATTTGGGAAAAGAAAAAAGTTTACATGATCTTTGCTAGGGTACAAAAATCACTAATCGACAACCGCCAGAGTTTAGTATACGCTGTTTGCTAATTTTCTAATGCATCCATATATATATATATATAAGTACGTCTATTGTCACCCCACAAAACACTTTATTCACTCATATTTTTTTTATCATTATTCATATAATTTTAATTGTAAGTCTAGTTTGTTCACCCATTAACAATACATAAAAACATTTTTCTCAATTCTACTTTGTTCACCCTACATTCTCTTCATATATTTTGTCAAATTCTGATTTGCTCAAGATAAGTAAAATCACCAAATGAACAAAAATTCACATGAAAGTATAAATCTAAGTTAATAAATAAGAAAAAACTCTCAAATTTAACAACTCAATAGTATCAGTCGATATCAAGATGCATAATGTCTGTAATAGTAATCTTCAAGATAATATGATCAACCGACCATATTATCCTAGAGAAATACTATAATAGTAATCTTCTTTGTACTGATTTTATTCATATTAGTATGATAACAACAAATCGAGCAGAATTAGTAGTAATCTTCTTTGTCAATCACGATCTAATCATTTTAACACGCAATATAACAGATACTGACATACTATATACAAAGTTGGCGTGCTCGAAATAGACTAAATGCAAATCGACCCTACATTATAGTCTATATATCACTAAAGTCGTAACTCATAACAACAATATGAAATTGTCAGCTATATATATATAGTGGAGACCAAAACATACCCGATCACTTCCTTTTGCTTTTTTGTTTTTGTTTTCCGAGAGCAACATGCGTGGTTGGCTACCTTTTCGATCAGTTCACTTCCTCTCCGATTCTAGCTAGGGATAACAAAGGAAAAAGAAACCAGATCCCATTCCAAAACGTTCAAGAACCGAAAACCATTCCTCCTAGAACTAGGACTCTTTCTGTTCAAACTTCAAACCAAGCTATGGAGTAGAACCGCCAAACCCCTGGGCAAAGGTCCTAAGGGACTGAGCATGAAGGATTATCTATGGAAGTTTTCATTTTTTTTTTCATCTGTTCATTAGGTTTTCTTCTTTGAATGTTGGCACAAAACGAAGTTTAGAAAATCCGTTTGATTATTATTTTTCTAGTAAAGGTCATATGGAGTTGATCATACCGATATAGTAGGGGATAAATCAGATGATTATATTGAAGTAGTTTGAAGAAGTGGATATTATGGTTTAATATGCTGTTGAAGTGATAGGCGCAATGCATCCCACATCAATATAGAGAGCAAGAGCTGTTAAGTGTGGGTGACATAAAATAAACTAACCAGGTATTGTTCAAAACACGGAGTCATGCGTTGAGCACATAGCGAACTATTCTTTCGCCTTTTACTAAAGAATACCGTGTGCGCGATGCTTTAAGTGACATACGCTTATTTTTGAAAGGGAGTACCTCTGTGGGTGCCCCTCAAATTAGTTTTCTAGATTTTAATTATTGTTAACTTTTTAAAAAAAAAAGTAAATAGTTTAAAAATATTACAAACGATGATACTCTAGTCTCTACGTTGTTTAGCTTTGTGGTGGAAATTGAAACGATTTTCTTTAATTAGTATGCTAAAATAATTGAAAAAGAACTATGCATCTTTAAACTTTCATGTTTTTTTTTAATCTTTACTTTGTGGCCTGGTTGATTAACTTTGTGGCATGGTTGGTTAGATAGGCTAATTGATGACGTTGAGGTCATGAGTTCAATGTTGTAATATATTTTTCGTTTTCAAAAAAAAATTTCTTGGTTTTTGTTTTTTGGTCTATGAATATTAATGATGGTTGTTTGTTTGTTTGTTTTGTTTTTTTTTTTTTTTAGGAAGAATGATGTTTGTTGTTTGAGGATAAGGAAAAACGAAAATAAAATATTAATCTTGTCCCACATCGCTAACTTGATGACATAAGAACGAGAAGGGAGTTGGTATAAAAAAGGCAGCCCAAAAAATGATAAAATCATACATTTCTCGGTCTTTTGGACTAAGATCAAGTGTAGTATCTGTTCAGTTTAATATCTGATATGTGAGTCAATGGTTCACTCGATATTAAATTAATTTTTTAAGGGATGAGTCTACTACAATAACTTGTTACTGAGGCTCACACGATATGCAATGAAATTTTACTTATGTAATCCGATTGTAATAACAGGAACAAGTATTTGAGTTGGCTGAAGAAGTAACCACCGTTTATTTTGATGGTTTACATGAATGATATTCACTACCTTCCCTATAAGCCATCGTTCAAGACATGATTGTTCTAACAATGTACAATCGATTGGTTTGGTGAAGCTAGACTGTCCGATGGGAGATCCCCTTTGCTTGGTAGTAGTTTGAGCTCTGAAACACCAGAAACTATGTGAGATTGGCAAGATCACCGGTGGCTTTTGCTTAGGATTCCTCCAAAGAATGGAGTTGTGAAGGTAGATTCATTCTTTTTATCTATATCTAGTCTCAAAGGAGGGTTATGAAAAGCCAGTTATAATGCTGTTCATGGTCGTATACTTAAATTACGGCTAAGACCAGGTTCACTGCCAGTCCCACATCAGAGAAGAGCAACATATATCTATCTCGAGGGTTATAAAATAAAGAAACTCAATTCTGTAAAACTCACAGAGCCATGCGTTGAGCACAAAGCGAACTATTCTTTCGCCTTTTACTAAAGAATACCGTGTGCACGATGGATCAAATGGCATACGCCTATTTTTAAAAGGGCGCACCTCTGCGGGTGCCCCTCAAATTTTAGTTTACAAATGTTTGTTAACAGGTTCTCCATAATAATCTTTAATCCTCCATTTTCAAGTTGTTTCATTATGTTCTAGTCGCACCACATCAGCCGAAGGTAGTGTCACAACATCAGAGACCATCCCAGTTCAAGAGCTCCCTAGTTTTCATAATAAGGTCCAGGGCTCCATGTTCTTCTGCTAAGGTCCTCCTGCTACCACTCCTTGGTGGATATGGCTGATGTTTTTAACTTTTTGATTCTCATAGACGTAGGACAACAACCCCAGCTTTCATGTGAAATACAGCGGTTTAGACATTTAGGGGTATTTGTGAAATAGAGCGGCTTATGAGAAGAAAACAGTTTTCTTTTGTATCATGCATACAGCAGGTTGCAGAATCAAAACTCAAGTATGGATCATGCAAAGTATGAAAACCTCTAGGCCATAATCGATAAGAGGTTTTTGAATGTGTAGAGTTTGTAGTTGAAGGATTGAAGCACTGGAAGTTTGTTCCAGAATGTCCAAGTGCAAACAATAGAATTTAACTGGGAACTGATAGGATTCTTCTGTTTATACACCCACCTTGTAAATAAAATGGCCTAGGTAGAAACTCAACTCCTCCCAAGTGATGCAAGAATTGAAGTTTAATGAAACTGCCGTGACGGCTTTCACTATTTGTCAACGAGCTGAAAACCTTCAACACCCATGAGATTTGCTAATGACATATCAACTCCTCCCACGTGATGTAAGAATTGAAGTTGAATGAAACTGCCGTGACGGCTTTCACTATTTGTAGACCAGCTGCCAACCTTCAACACCCATGAGATTTGCTAAATGTTCTTTAACTGACATGCTAACGTTCCTGCATATATAAAACCTGCACTACAGCATCTTTCATTAGTTCAGGGCCACTCGTAAGAAACTTGTGTTAGTGAAGTCCTTTACAAATCCAATAGCCCTGGCTAAGAAGGGCAATACTACTGGTTGATTCAATGCTATGGCTTGGGTTAGTTTGGAGTTAATACAAATCACAAATAAGTTTTAGAAAGGTGTTCCAAGTTCAGCACTCCTAGACTTTGCTGTTTGTATAATGTGAACAGTACCACATCGGTTATTGGCAGAAGAAGGAATTTGAATGGTTCCATACCAAGAGAAGAGCTTGGTTGAACAAATCATACCTTTCTCGGCCTTTTGGCTAAGATCAAGTGTAGTATCTGTTCTTATCAGTTTAATATCTGATATGTGAATTAAGTGTTCACACGATATTAAATTAATTTTTTAAAGGGGTGAGTCCACCACAATAGCTTGCTATTGGGGCTCACACGAGTCATCCTTGTGTTGCACTACAACAAGGTTTGGCGCACCCTACCAAATATATGTACAATCTTCATGGTTGAATCCTAATACCAAATGTAGAAGCTTTTGTTGTGGTTTGCCAAATCCTGTTCATAATCTAAAAGCATGTTACCAAATGTAAAAGCTTTTGTTGTGGTTTGTTGATAAATCCTGTTCATAATCTAAAAGTTAATGGAACAGTTGCATACTTGGTTTTTGTTCATAATCTAAAAGTATGTTAATGAAACAGTTGCATACCTGGTTTTTGAAGATAGTTCTACTTGTATTATCTAGAACGACTGGTAACATTTGAGTTTTCCAACTAAAGCTAGGGCCTCTCTAAGCGCCTGAAGGAGATGCTCTGGATAATCCTCAATCACAGTAATGCCGTGTTGCGATTGCATTGAACTCAGGATTCTTCCAACTATCTGAATATATATACAAACCAATTTACGCCTAAGCCTTCAAACATGAGTGAAAGACACATTGTATGATTCTAATAAAGTAGATAGTTGGAGAATGACCTTTCGTGCATAGCCACCATAAGCAACACCACCAATCATAGCTGTTGAGTTTTCATCCCTCGAGTTCTCTATCAGAAGTTAGGAAGATATGAAGAATATAAGACCAATGGTGAAGAATGAGTACTTGAACCTAACAAGTGGGAGAATGTTACTTGTAAAGGATGTCGCTTGAAAAAGTCCGACTTTCCTCAACCCATCAACTGTGTGAGCATTGGTGCCACCGGCCAATTGAAGAAAACCTGCCATATTAATTACCAGTGGATTAACAAAAAGAAAAAAAGAAAACCTTGTGTGTCCGAGGCTGGAAAACAACAATGATATTCTCAAAAAATCATGGAGAATCGTCTGCACAAACCACGAGGCCTTTCTTTTATAGCAGCTAAACGAAGAGCAAAAGCGATTGATTCTCTTGTGGCACCTCGACCAATATCTCCGCTCATGGGGCGCCCATCCAACTTCAGATTCATAAAGGTAGAATGCCAGAAAAGAGAAAATCAATTTATGTTGATGATATCGTGTGATAATACTTGGAGCATTCATATTTACAGGTAAGTACAGTGATAGGAAGCACACCTGCCATAAATTGAAGCAAGATAAATCCGGTTCCATAATGGAGTACATAGCCTTCATTGTTGATACAGTTGACTCTCCATGATCAGGTAAACTAACCTGAAAATGATAACAACTATATCAGATCTCCCAATATATTCTACTAGGTTCCCATTTAGTTGTGCACATGACAATCAAAGTGACTTAGTAAACAGCAGAGATGGATAAAACACCTACTGCTGCTAGTTTAAGATGTTTGATTGAACCTCCCAAACCATCCCAAAGTTCTTTAAATGGAGCAATCTGCCTACAGAAACTGAGGTTTAGTACAGACTACAGAGTGATAGCCAAACATTTGTATTCTCCAATGAAAATAGTAAAAGTTCTTTGATATTATTACTAAGCTTACTTTAAT
Organism: Fragaria x ananassa; assembly: GCA_034370585.1. Taxonomy (NCBI): domain Eukaryota; kingdom Viridiplantae; phylum Streptophyta; class Magnoliopsida; order Rosales; family Rosaceae; genus Fragaria; species Fragaria x ananassa. Next base: position 21,896,261 of record CP139762.1, on the reverse strand, counting down.
GATCAAGGTACTGTACCTTCCACTTGTATGAATCTCTATAGCATCAACATCATTTCTTTTGAGAAGTTCAGAGGTTGCCGTAGTATCTCTTATGTATGTGCTCACACCTACATCAATTTCGTAGTTTCGTTAATAGGGACCAATATAGACATGATAAAGGCCAGCTACAATGTATACATTAGACATATGTATGTACTTATTTTATCGTATGGGCAAACTGGAATGCAGCGGCCACAGCCATAGCAGCGTTCAGTTAATACTCCAGCCTGCATGTTTAACTAACAGTTTCAGAAAGGGATCTTTGATAAAAAAAAGTCAACACTACATATAGAAGTTTCACATCAAAAATATGTTCCAAAAAGAAAAACAAAACCTTTACTGAGGTCGGTGTTTTATTGCCATACGAGAATTTTTTTGTTGACCATCCAGACTCAAAAGATATTGCATCAGCAGGGCATACTCTCTCACAAGGCCTTGAACAGTCAAGTGGACACTCCTCTGGATCAAATTCTGTTCACAATTATGATGTTACTCAATTCAGTTTTAGTTAGCCGTAACCAAATATTGGTAACTGAAAAAGAAATCATTGTTTTCAAGCTGAATTACTGAAGCACCTAACCTTGAGATATCAGATCACAAACTTATGTTGACAATAATGTTAAAACATGAGCCACATGAAGCTGATGCAAATTTCACCTAGAGAAATGGAATAATGCAACTCATTTCAATGCTTATCATGCTATACAAAGTAAACAAGGAGGTACTTAATCACCAGCTTTTCGAAAGTGAAGATCCTCATCATCATTTACACTGATCATCACCCAAGGCCTTCGAAAAGGGAAAATCTCCAATGCTGCATCAATCCCCTCATTTACCGCGCTCACCACCGATACATCTGCTGCACAGTCTATGCAATCCACTGCAACAACACCACTCAATAAACTCAGTTTCTCACTCAACCAAAAGTGACTAGTTCAATTAACAAAGTTTCTAATTTAAGAGTTCTCAATTACCTCCAGCAAGAGTGTAAACCAAAGAAAGATTCCGTATATCAACCACATCCTAGAGAAGAACATAGAGCAAAGTTAGTTAGTGTCAGGCAGTTGGCAACTTGGCATATAAGCTTAAGGATCATTGTTGTTGTTACCAATTACCTCGAAGCTTGCGCCGCATATGAGCTTGACCCAGTTGCCATTCTGAAGAGATTTTACTGGAGAGGACACAACTGATGGAACCCCAACAGTTTTGATGAGGCTCTTCACATCTTCAAGGGCTTTGTTGCCTCTAAGGTTCAGTTTTGCTGATAGTTATAACACAAAAGGTGTCAGAAGATGAAGAATGGGAAATTTGAAGTAGTTAAAGGTAAAGCTTTTTGATCAGACAGAAGGCAGAGAGAGAAGTGAGGAGAAAAAGAAGAAACCTTGATGCTGTTGAGGAGCAATTGAAGCACAACAGTGGAAGAAGCTGAGTGCCATCTCAAACTGAGATTCTGAGTGAACCTGGTTCAGTGATATCCATTAACAACAGAATTTGACGGTACTGTAAATTATTCACTATTACTTCCAGCAAGTAATAACTGGGCTTTTCCTGATAATGAAGCGCAAACTGAATACACCCGGTCCAATAAACGAGAGTGAGACACATTTTTTTTCTTAATTTTTTTTCTTTTTCTATTTCACTAGCCTTCTTGCTGCGTTTGCACGTGCGTTTAATTTTTTTTTTCCCGCCTTTACAATGTATGGAATACGTCTTTTAGTTAACTATTTACTTATCAATGCATGAGATACGTATTTAGTAATTTTTTTCTATAATTCACACTACATTATATATCATATGACACATAAAAAAGAACCGTTCTCGCACGTGCGATTTATTATTTTCACCCATCTATGTCAGTTTGTTACAATTAATTCATTCATGACTTTGTATTATCTTTAATTAATGTTTCCAATATATATAACTAGTGATTACTGATTAGTTACCCACTACAAAGACTGGTTCTTCACTAAAGCGTCAATGGATTGCCTGAAGATACGCCGAGCCAGAAAGCATTTACCTTTTTTTTCTCTCTCTTGCCGTTTTTCTCTAACTAAACAGTAACCACCTCCTGTCCTAACGGTCTTCCTGAACAAAGAAAAACACTCATGAAAACATAGCATGGTTTGGCTTCTGATTCCTTTCGCCATTTAGTTCCTATACAAAAATCCTGGAAATCAAGTTTTACCACCTTCACTATTTTTCAAAGCACAACACTACGTACTGATTCATTGATTTGCAAGTCTCATTTTTTCTAGCTTGTTTCCCTAGCCTGCTTAGGGTTTCTGCCTTCAACTATGATCTCCAAAAAGATCTTATGTATTCTGATTCTGTTATCGTTGTCGCTAAACACCATCCATGTTCTTGCCGATGACTCAGACAACAAAGATTCAGACGACAAGGACTCTAAGAAGGACTCAAACTCAGACAAAAAAGACTCAGGCTCGGACGAGCCCGAATCCTTTTTAGTATCTTGTGGCTCCGAAAATGAGGTAGAAGATTCCTCAGGCCGGAAATGGTCCCCAGACTCTAAGTTCCTAAACTCTTCCGACTTCTCATCGACGGAACAGCTCAACAAAACTGACCCGACTCTCCCCTCCGAAGACCCCTACAAGTCGGCACGAATCTTCAACGCCACATCCTCTTACATTTTCTCAGTCACGACCACGAAACGCCTCTGGATCAGACTCCACTTTTATCCATTCGAATACTCCAAGATCGATCCAGCCAAGGCCTATTTCTCCGTCGCAGCAAACGAGTTCACTCTCCTCAAAAACTACAGCGCTTTCACAAACGCCGCAGCTCTCACCATGGCCTACATTGTCAAAGAGTTCTCACTCACTCCTAGCACATGCGGGAAACTCAACATCACAATCACCCCGTCTCCGCAACCGGAGGGCGCAATCGGTTTCCTCAACGGCATCGAGGTGATTCCGATGCCGGATGTTTTCAAGACAACTCCCTTGGTCGGCTTCCATGACCAGACCATCGAGGTCCAAAACTCCTCCGTACAAACCATGTACAGAGTCAACGTCGGCGGAGATTATGTTCCGCCAACGGAGGACGCTGGCGGGAACCGAACATGGTACGAAGATGGTGGCTACTTAATCGGTTCCCCCAACACTAAATACGGCGTCACCAGCGACGCCGATAGCAACAACGTCACCATTAAGTACGACGGAGATGAATACATGGCACCAGAAGCTGTTTACAATACCGCGAGATCAATGGGGCCGAGTCCAAACGTGAACCTCAATACCAACCTGACGTGGGTTTTCGACGTCGATGCCAACTTCACGTACGTCGTGAGATTGCATTTCTGCGACTTTGAGCTGGAACTGACGAACCAGAGAGTGTTTGATATCTATCTCAACAACCACACGGCGCAGGAAGGCGCCGACGTGATAGCGTGGGCCGGTGGGGGTGGCTCCTCCGGGAAAGGGATCACTGTTTTTAAGGACTACGCGATTTATTTGAATGATCGCAATAATGGGAATGAGCAGATTTGGGTGGCGCTGCACCCTAATGAGAAATCAAAGCCTGAATACTATGATGCGTTGCTTAATGGATTAGAGGTCTTCAAGATCAACGACACATGTGGGAATTTTGGAAGCGAATATCCGGTGGCGGTAAGACATTACAGCTACAGCGAGGAGTTTCTGGAGAAGACAAAAGATGAATGCAAGCTAGGAGATCAAGACACTGACGATAACTGAAGTCAGAATATCAAGGCCAAGCTAATACTTGTATTTTGGGTATGCTTCTTGACAAACGAAGTGTATTCGAGTATTATTACGTGAAAAATGTATTAATCTGTTTTTCTTCGCATACTAGTTAGCTGGTTTTCTAGGAAGATATATGATTCATGCAAATATGCACTGTTACTGATTTAGCATGTAATGCATGTCAATACTGTATATTATTCAAACCACACATCTACATGTTTACGGTTTTGCTCTTTTATATAGAGCTGCTACCATAACTCACGTACGTATCATGCATGTAATCCCCCTGGTACGTACTTTGAGTATAATTATCTTGAACTTTGATTTTCGTTCATGAACTACCGCAAAAACACTCCTTGATTGAGCAACCCCGTAATTAACATGTACGTAATCCCCATGTTAATTACTTTGAATATAATTATCTTGAACTTTGTTTTTGCAATAGCATTGTAATGCCAATACTGTATATTCAAACCGCACATTTACATGTTTGGAGTTCTGCTCTTATAGAGCTGCTGCCATAACTCATCATGGTTTCGACCTCTCTTTAAAGATCTCAAATTGCCTCTTTCTTACCCAACCTTATGGTGTGACAACATTATAGTGCTCTCTCTCTCTTGCATATAATCCGGTGTTTCACACTCGTACACGTCATGTGGAGGTAGATTATCATTATGTTTGTTAGATAGTGGTTCGTCACGAACGTACGTAAATAAGTCTTAAGGATTTGAAAGTCTACATTTTGATTCTCTTGTAGACCAAGTTTGAAAATCTGAGATACGTACTAAATGCACATAAGCTTTGCAAGCTAACAAGAAAATTGATTAACAGAAGATTTTCATTATTGTTGAAAATAAAAACAACAATCAATTCATATATATTCCATGATGGAATGAAGTTGGAAGATCATGAAAAACTGAACAGCAAGCTGACGACATGCAATTAAGTTTAACAGTATTCATTAGGATTGGCCAGGAGGTAGTCTTCAACAAGCTTGAAGAGGTGGGATGCCTTCTCCTTGCCAGCCTTAACATGCTCCTCTTTGATCTCCACATCACCTTTGGTGTGGTAGTTGCTTGTGCTCTTGATGACGGAGCCTCCATCGGAAGATGCCACCAATTTGGTCTCGTAAGAGATCTTCTCAATCTTGTCGGACAAGGCATCTCCTTCGACCAAACTGTAGCTGTACACAAAGTTCTCTTTGTCAATCCCATCGATCTTGTGTGTCACTGAGCCGAACTGGCTGCCCTCACCGAAGGTGATCTTCTTGATGGTTCCTACGCCTCCATCTCCTTCGAGGATTTCAGCACACTTCACTGCTTGTGGAGCAATCTCTGGGATGAGGTTATCGGCATCAAGGATAAAAGCCTTGAACAATCTAGGTGGTGGAATGACTGAGGTGAACTCGGTTTTATATGTGAAGACACCCATTATCAGTTTATGGAAGTGACACAAGAAAAGAAGAGCTATAAGAGAATTGGGGTTTGAGTTGTGAGAGTAGAGAATGATATGGATGGTATTTATAGATTAGTATTCGACCATGAGTTGAGATAGGAGCTGGTTGAGTGTGTCCCTGCATGTGGATGCTAGTACAATTCTCTTGGATGGTCAAAGAAAGCACCCCAGCCCCAATCGGCTTGATTGAATCGGTCGGTGTGCTAGTGCTAGACGACCAAAAACTACAGAAAGAGAATGGGGTCGTGTTCTAGATGTTCTTATTTCAACTTAGCTATGAGTTTTCATTAGGGTTTTTTTTTTTTCCCATTAGTTTCCTTTAGTGTTCGCACAAATTAATGTAGGGCAGTCAACATTGGCTATCCCATATTATTTTTTCTTTGGTTCAAAGACTTTACAATCAAACGAATGCTCATTTTTCTTTCACATCACTTGCACAACATTGCAATGAAAAATCAATTTTCACGTTCTTTCTAAATTCCATTGCCTAAAGCTCAAACTTTGATCTACAGGGTGAGCTACTTCACCCCTTTAACCTATAAATACCACCTTCAGGGCTTGCACCTTCTCACACCAATACCAATACCAATACTCTCTGAGCTTCCTCCACATTTCAGTCTTCTCATCTTAAGCTTGCAAACGATTATCATGGGCGTGTTCACTTATGAAACCGAGTTCACCTCTGTCATCCCACCCCCAAGACTCTACAAGGCCTTTGTTCTTGATGCTGATAACCTCATCCCCAAGATTGCCCCACAGGCTGTGAAGAGCACATAAATCGTTCAAGGTGATGGAGGTGTTGGAACCATCAAGAAGATCCACCTTGGTGAAGGAAGCGAATACAGCTATGTGAAGCATCAGATTGATGGACTTGACAAAGACAACTTTGTTTACAACTACAGCATCATTGAAGGTGATGCTATCGGAGACAAGGTTGAGAAGATCTCGTACGAGATTAAGTTGGTGGCGTCTCCAAGTGGAGGTTCCATCATCAAGAGCACCAGCCACTACCATTGCAAAGGAGAGGTTGAGATCAAGGAAGAGGATGTCAAGGCCGGAAAAGAAAGAGCTGCTGGTTTGTTCAAGATAATTGAAAACTACCTTTTGGGAAACCCTGATGCATACAACTAAATCGAACCATGATAGCGCTACTGCATTATAGTCTCCTTTTGTCATTGGTGTGGTTTTGATATCACTTTCCTTTCTTTTCAACCAAGACGTTTGTTTTGGCTTTGCATTTCGGTTTATGGCAAATTGTAATAATATTGGATTTGTTTTAGCCAAATTAAGAATAAATTGCTGGTACTCTGAACTTTGGCGAGTGATTATGTACTGCTCTTAATCACATCTGCAAAATATACCTATGTCACTTCAACTTAATTTCGGATTTATAGGGGCTGCGCAAACGCAAACCCCTTGGCAACAAATTATGACATAGGCTATCCCCTCTTGGGGAGACCTTAAGCAAGCACCCCTCCAAAGTGCAATGGAGGTCACTAGCCTAGGCCATGAGTCTACTTGATCACCCATTGACCCCGTCCAGGTAAAGTATGTTCCAGCGTTGTTACTCCTTTTCCATGGATTTGTCTCCCATACCATACGATATGACATACCTATTGCAAATGTGTTTAATTGTGTGGTACATGTGAGTTTTTGAAGGGGCAAATGATCATTACATGGTCATTTAATTGCTTCTTCAATCAATAATAGCCACACATTTTGTGAGACATACTATACCATATGGTATACTAGAATGTTCCTTTCCTTTATACCTCTTACCCTTGTCTCTTTTCTCTTGTTCTCCGTGTGGGATGCATGCGGAACCGTATCTACCAGTTGCTATACAACTCTGATAATGAATAAAAATCTCACACTGCCAGATCTCTGATATATGAATAATGATTCAAACCTCGAGTCTCTATCTACCCATAAAACTAAGACTTTGAATTTACATAACAATTAAGCTCAACCCGTTTGTTTTATCTCCAATCATCATTACTAGTTACAAATGGCTCTTCTCCAATGTGTTATACATACGCCTCCATTTTGCAGCTTGATGATCAACTCGAAACATCAATATATACTAGTTAATAATGGCTCTTCTCTAAGTGTACGTGTTACATATCCCTCCATTTTGCAGCTTTATCGTCAACTCATCTGTCTTTTAAATATGATCAGTGTGATTGTCAGTGTGTTAGTTGCTCAAATGAAGCAAAAGAATTGGTATTTGTTGCAAAAGAATTGGTATTTGGTTTGGTAGGGTGTGCCAAGCTTTGCTGTAATGCAATGCTAAGATGACACGTGTGAATCCTAATAGCAAGCTATTGTGGTGGATTCACCCCTTAAAAAAAATAATTTAATATCATGTGAACACTTGGTCCACGTATCAGATATTAAACTGATAAGAACAGATACTACACTTGATCTTAGCCAAAAGACCGAGAAAGGTATGATTTTGCTGGTCTTCGACTGTCTTTTTTATACCCAACACTAGTCTCCTACAGCTTTCAAGTAACCGATGTGGGATTGTGAGTGCTTTTTATTTTGTTTAATTTTTGTTTTCTTTTCATGTACGTGCTTTGCAGTTTTTACTTCTCCACAACCTCATAACAACCACAAATCAATGAATAGTACATCAAATGTAGAAGTGCTTTGGTTAGAATCTTCTGGTCCTTCTTATCGCTGCATACATAGTTTTGGTACTTTTTTATTTTCCATAGCTTAGTTCGACCAGAAAGACTCCTAGTAAGACAAGGATTGCTCTCTTAACCAGGAATTTAAAAGGCAAAGCAAATCAATCAACCATGTTGCTCACCAAAAAACAACTTAAACAATAAGAATAATCAGCAGCTAATGGTACTTAATTAGGTGCATCGCATTTTTCAAAGTCAACAATTTGATGTAAGATGAATCATATTACTGATACAAGTATGACGTCTACCTAGCTCTAACAAGGCGATGAAGTTGCTCAAACAAAAGCATGCATGTCCACCGGTGATAAAAAAAATCCAACACATGTTGGATCCACACAGAAAAAGTAACACAGCCCAAAATTTTTTGCTTCCACCCACGAAATGGGTTATCTCATTTTCTAACCCAGGTTATTTTGTTGGGGAGAAATCTAACCCAGGTGAGAGGAGAAGACTGACCCATGCAAGAAGAAGCCCCCTCAGCTCAGCCCACGCTCGTGGCTTGCGTCAGCAACGACGCCTGCACCGACCCACGCGCTTGGAAGGAAGGTTTCGTGCACGAACCAACAACAACGACGAGCTGAGCGCATGTGATGATGAAAGGGAGACAGGGACCACGCCACGTGACGCACATTGAGCCACGTCTGGAAACCGACCGTTGCAACCCTAAAAGAAAATTCGACCGTTTTGAATAAATCCAAAAAAAAAGGTAGGTTGAGAATAATTCCAACAAAAAAAATCTAATTTTTTTTAAATTGTAATATTTCTAACGGTAACATAAAAAAATCTCTTATATATATAGTCAATTTTACATATCTCACACCAAAAAAAAAAATTCCAACTTTGATTACTAGTTTTTCCTTTCCACACTATATTTCTCATTTCCTTTCTTCTCATTCCTTCTCTTCACAATGAATAATTTGTGGGAAATGATCCGAAAATCTCAAGAAGAAGACGACGAAGATGATCTAGCAACTAACAACATTGTTATCGCAGTCGTTGCTCACCTTGAAGCTGAAAATCAACCTTGAGGTCGTGGATCCCATCCAGGTCGTCGTCCAAACCAACCTCGAGAAAAGGAGGACATAGGCAAAGGTATGCTTGAAGATTACTTTGTCGAACGTCCTATTTTTAATGATGAGGAATTCCGAGTTCGCTACAGGATGAGCCACGCTGTCTTCAACCGCATATGCGGTGACCTTTGCAACTATGATCGATATTTTGTTCAAAAAATCGATGCTGCCAAGAAGGTCGGTTTACTTCCCCAGCAAAAGATGACATCCTCTTTACGGATGCTCGCCTATGGCACATCCGTAGATCAATGTGCTGAGTATTGTCAGATGGCAAAATCTACCTCTATCGAATGCCTCCAACGATTTACAAGAGGAATTATTGCTCTTTACTCAACAGATTACCTTCGAACTCTTAATCCAGCAGATCTAAAAAGACTTCTCGCTAAAGGTGAAAGGCGAGGCTTTCCCGAGATGATTGGGAGCATTGACTGCATGCATTGGCAATGGAAGAATTGTCCATCTGGTTGGGCTGGTGAATATAGTGATAGAAAACACATCCCTACTATCATTCTTGAAGTGGTCGCATCATACGACACTTGGCTATGACACACCTTTTTTGGAATGCTCGAGTCATGCAACGACCTCAATGTCCTAGCAAAATCCCCATTGTTTGACGAGCTTACTGCCGGTTGAGTGCTTAAGATCGAGTTCCAAGTGAATAACAGAGTCCACAAGTTGGGCTACTAACTTGCCAACGGTATATATCCTATGTGGGCGACTTTCGTCAAAACTATTCCACATCACACCCGTCCTAAAGATATTACATTTTCCAAGGCCCAAGAGGGGTATAGGAAGGATGTGGAGAGGTGTTTTGGTATTTTGCAGTAACGCTTTGGTATTTTGCAGTCACGCTTTGGTATTATTAGAGGAGCTGCTCGCGGTTAGGATAAAGAAGATCTTCGATACATCATGTTGGCTTGTATTATTTTACACAACATGATAGTGGAGGACGAATGCCCTGCTGATAGTGATGATGATTTGAAGTTTGATGAAGAAGAGGAAAACAATATGAGGCCTAGAATAGCCGGAGTTTGAGATGGACCAACCGGTCGAGACTTTGAGGAAGGTGGTAGAGATAGTCATACCTTCAAAGGGTTCATGGAGCGATACAATGCAATTAGATGTTCGTACGAGCACTTCGACCTTCAAGCAGATGTCATAGAGCATTTGTGGCAATTTCAAGGCAACTTGAATGTTTAGATTGTCTGTTTTTTATTATGTTTGTGTGCTTTTCATTTGGAAATTTCAAATAATTGTATCTTTTTTTTTTTATTTTCTAGGCTTGGCTTGTCAATTAAATGTCATAGAATAAAAATAAATTCAATAATTCATATTATTTATTTAATTACTATTTATTTACGATTGAACCATTATTCACATTTAAAAATGTTTTTTAAAATTCAATAAACAGTTATTGCCACGTGGCAGCAATCTCACATTTTAGACAGGTGAAAACTGCTGCCCAGTCATAGTAACCCGAAGTGACCCAGGTCACTATGTTCATTCTAACCCAACGGGTGAATTTGTTCTAATGCAGCTTTTCTGTTGAACCTCAAAGTTGGTCTGATATGAGTGATTTAAGAGGGTATATTGTATATGAAATTAGTGAAACTTTATAAAAAGTCTATGGAATTTAAATTAACTCTTATTATTTATTAATACAATTATACCAAACTGACGTCTACCCGACCTCCCAAAAAAGAAAATTAAATTAAATTGAAGAAGAGGATGAATGTTGCAATAATTTGGAAAGGTAAGGTAAATGTAGCACCACTCCCTTGCATGAAACCTAAAGAAACGCCAAGGCACCCGATTCTGATCTCCAAAAGAGCATTGTGGCGTTTCTCTCTCTCTCTGAATTACTCCATCGAGTAACTACCTCCTATCCTAACGTTAGTCCATGTCGAACCAAAAACGCAGGCACAAGAAAACCAAACCAGAAAGAAAGAAAAATGTTACACAGAAAATGAGAAACAAACCACCGTCTGGTTTGTGATCTTGAATCACTTCTTACATTTTAATTTCTAGGTAAATCTTTAATCTATTACTTCCTATAAAACCAAACTACGTACTTTGTTTTTGATTCAAAGCCATTGTGATCAAACTTCACCAAGTACAGGAAAACATACTTTGTTCTTGTTCCTCCTTGTTTTCCTATACTCTGTTTCATATCCTCTCTATTTTTCAATTCCATCACAAAAGGGTTTCTCATTTCAGCTATGATGTCCAACACCCGGGTCTTATTCTCTCTGATCTTATTAGCTCTAAGCACAATTCAAGTTCTTAGCGCAGACTCAAACTCTTCCAATCCTTACATTCTTTCTTGTGGCTCTTCAAAAGGTGGCACCGATTCCGATGGCCGGAAATGGTCATCGGATTCCCAGTTTATTTCCGGGAATTCCACAACGGCAAAGGTCCAATACCAAGACCCTTCTCTTCCTTCCGAAATCCCCTACATGTCTGCAAGAATCCTCAGCTCTTCTTGCTCATACAAACTCTCTATTTCACCAAAGCCACGCCATTGGCTCAGACTCCATTTCTACCCTTCTTCCTATAACAGCCTCGACAAATCCAACTCTTATTTTGATGTAACCGCAAATGGATTTACTCTCCTCAAGAACTTCAGCGCCTCCATCACAGCTCAGGCTCTCACGCAGGCCTACATTGTCAAAGAATTCTCACTCATTCCTATTGAGTCCGGGAATCTCAACATCACCTTCACCCCCTCTTCATCTCATAATAACTCATATGCTTTCGTCAACGGTATTGAGGTCATACCTATGCCGGAGTTATTCCAAACCGCCAACTTGGTTGGATTCAATGACAAAACAATCGATGTACAAAGCTCTACCCTTCAAACCATGTTTCGGCTCAATGTGGGTGGACAGTATGTTGGGCCAGCAAATGACTCTGCCGGGCTTAGCCGGACATGGTATGACGATTCGCCTTACTTGTTTGGTGCTGCATTTGGTGTCACATCACAGGCTGAGAAGAATGTCTCGATTCAATACTCTAAAAATGTGTCAGATTCTTTTGCACCTGTTGATGTTTACAAAACAGCTAGATCAATGGGACCTGACCCCAAGGTGAATTTGAATTACAATCTCACATGGCTTTTTCAGGTGGATGCTAATTTCACCTATGTTGTGAGGTTTCATTTCTGTGAGCTTTATCTCACCAAGGTCAATCAGAGAGTGTTTGATATATATGTGAACAACCAAACTGCCCAGCAGGGTGCAGATGTGATCATATGGACCGGGAAGATTGGAGTTCCTGTTTATGAAGATTATGCAGCTTATGTGAAAGATCAAACTGGTGATGATGAACTGTGGGTGGCATTGCACCCAACTGTGTCAATGAAGCCTCAGTACTATGATGCAATACTTAATGGATTGGAGATCTTTAAGATCAATGATACTCGTGGCAACTTGGCTGGCCTCAACCCTGTGCCGTCTCAGATGCTTCAGGATGCTGAGGCGGCCGCGGCTGGGGCCAATGATCCCGCCCCGTGGGCAGCAGGATCAAGGAATAAGGGTTTGGTAATTGGTGGAGTCACTGGTGGGGCTGCTGGTGTTGTTGTAGCTGCTGCGGTCTGCTTTGTTGTGTACCATAGGAAGAAGAAATCACATGAGTCCGGAGCTGGGGCTTGGTTGCCGCTGTATGGTACCTCTACCACAATAACTTCTCGAAAGAGTGGTACTAATAGCGGTAGTACTAGCCATGTTTCGAGTTTGGCTGCTGGTCTGTGTAGGCATTTCTCATTATCTGAGATCAAACATGGTACCAAGAACTTTGATGAGTCTGAAGTTGTTGGGGTTGGAGGGTTTGGGAAGGTTTACAAAGGGTTGATTGATGGCTCAACGAAAGTGGCTATAAAGAGATCCAATCCATCTTCTGAACAAGGAGTTAATGAGTTCCAAACTGAAATCGAGATGCTTTCAAAGCTTAGGCACAGGCATTTGGTTTCATTGATTGGTTATTGTGAAGAAGATGGCGAGATGATTTTGGTTTACGATTACATGGCTAATGGGACTCTTAGGGAACACCTTTATGAGCATGACAAGCCTCCCTTGTCGTGGAAGCAAAGGTTGGAAATTTGTATAGGAGCTGCAAGGGGACTGCATTATCTTCATACTGGTGCAAGGTACACAATTATTCACAGAGATGTTAAAACCACAAATATTCTCTTGGATGAGAATTGGGTTGCTAAAGTGTCTGATTTCGGGTTATCCAAAACGGGGCCTAATCTCCAGCAAACCCATGTTAGTACAATGGTGAAGGGTAGCTTTGGATACTTGGACCCTGAATACTTCCGCAGGCAACAATTGACTGAAAAATCAGACGTTTACTCATTTGGGGTAGTTCTATTCGAAGTCTTGTGCGCAAGGCCAGCACTCAATGCTACATTGCCTAAGGAGCAAGTTAGTCTTGCAGATTGGGCGTTACACTGTCGAAAACGGGGAACTCTTCATGAAATCATTGATCCACATCTTAAGGAGACACTAATGAATCCTGAATGTCTTAAAAAGTTCACAGAGACAGCTGAGAAGTGTTTATCTGATCATGGACTAGAACGTCCTTCCATGGGTGATGTGCTTTGGAACCTCGAGTTTGCTCTTCAATTGCTTGAACATCCTGGTGAGGAAAGTGTTGTAACTGAAGTTAAAGCAAATGATGCTTATGCTGTGCAAAATGCCGGTGTCGCCATTGAAGAAGAGAGCAGTACTGCTGGTGTGCCTGTCGATGGGTTGACCAATAGTACTGTTGTTTTTTCACAGTTTATGAATCAACAAGGAAGATGATGAGAAGGACAATAATCAATCATGTGATTAGTGTTATGCCTGAGTTTGTTTACTTTTTTTGTATGCTTAGGAGTTTTGTCTTGTAGATTGTGTATTCAGCTTTCATTTGATACATTGATATATCTACCATATGGACACTATCATTTTTGGGAGCTGATCCACATCTGTATGGATATATGTTAACTGCACCGGAGCATTTTTTTTTTCTTTTCTTTTTAGTTTTTCATGTTTTTCCTTAAAAGAAAAAAAAAAAAAAACTATGATGGAGCATAGATTGCAGCTTTTGTTTTCAAAACACAGCAATGTAAGTAGGCTACATACTAAGCTAAGCTTTGAAAAGACTTATAAGTACGCTATTTTCTGGACTATTAATAATCAGAAGTTTGGCTTTTGAATTAGCAAAACTTGGCAGATTTGAAAGAAAGGGGGTACATGAAGGAGTTAGAATAAGTGAAACTGCTGGTCTTCAAAGGCTTGCCTCCATTGACCAAGCAATCATCAAATGAGAGCCTCTTGAACATGGTCGGGTTTATGACTCTTGTCGAGGCAAACCAACCACAGTGGAGATGAATATTTGAAGGAGCACATGACGCAGGATTAACACAGGTGTTCACAATCTGTACTGTGTACCTTGGAATCCCAGATGTGGTGTCTATGCTTTGTGAGATGCTTATGTCTCTATTTGCACAGCTTCCTGTTCACAAAAATTAGTTAGCTCTAAACGAGATCGAGGAAAGTACACAAATTTTTGAGGATAAGTACTAATCAGATCATGGGTACGTATGTGTCATAGGAAAATAGATGGGATCTTCACCATGAAACAAAAGCTTTCTGTGAGTTGATGAGTCACCCTTTTCTGAACAATTCATTGTTGCTGAGTGGTTGCAAGAATCTCCATGAAATAAAAACAAGAGCTTGTTTAAAGGACCTGTAGAATGGAAATGTATTCATGTCGATTACACATAATGTGCATATGTACGAGGAACTTTGTATGAGAATTTATATACATGGAATTATGGATAAAGATTAATTGGGAGGTACCAGAATGTGTTCCAAGATTGCAGAACATAATGATGGGAATGAGGAGCAAGTAGATGAGGAAGAACACATGAAAAGAGCGCATGATGATGGCCTATTGGCCTAGCCTCTTGGGTTACAACTTACAAGGTCAAACTGCAGTGTGTTTTGTGGCTAGATCCCCTACTTAGTAGTGTTGGATAGAATCTGATATGTAATTATGCAGTGGAGGTCAAATTAAGTAAGAAATGAGAGGATAGGGTATGCAGAAAAGATTTTGTAGGGTGGCTGACTCTACTTGTCTTCTGGGTTTGAACAGTTGAGTACAGTAGTACACTACTATTAAGTCTGCAGGTTAAGCACCAAGGAAGAGTGAATGAGTATTTCACATTTCACTTTTTTATTTGCAAAGACAAGGAAAGGTAGCAGCAAGTTTTTATATACAGAATGATAAATTTCTATTTCCCAGTTATTTTTACTATGCTGTTGTTTTTGTGTCAGATGACTCAGATCAATGTCTTTTAGTAATTAAATTTTAGTAAGAAAGAATACAAATACTACTCAAATATTGACTAGAACTAATCTAGTTACTGTTAACTTCATATATAATTGGCAGGAATATAATGCACAAGCGGCTTCAAAGGAAAAGGAATTTCAATCCAGCAATGCTTTGGACAAAACACCATGGAAATTAATGGTGTGTGTGTGTATGTTTTGCATTGTTTTGAGTCTTTCAACTACTTATTGGTCACCTTCAGTTTTGGTTCTGATTTGCCTTCATCAAATTTGTGGAGTCTCAATCAATAAGAAGGTATTATATAGGCTTCATCATCAAACCTAGTTATTAAGAATAGTTGACTCCTCTTTTTCAAAGAGCAATATTACACATTTTCATAACATTATCATACACGTACTGTTTCTGTAAGTGCATCTGATTTTGAAGTGAAAATGTGTGAGAAGGTGAGGAAAGCACTACCATGAATATATTCAGTATACAGTTCTTCTTATTCTTCTTCATTTTTTTTTTAAATTTAAACTGAATTCAGTATACAGTAGCGCCATACAGTTGCATGTATAAGATGTTTTGACCCCTTTTGGGGCATGTGCAGGGGCGGATCCAGGATTTGAGGTTTGGGTGGGCTTGAGTTTGTCAATAAAATAATAAAAAAATATTATAATGAAAATTCTCAACAATGCGAGAAAATTTTATTGAATTAAAAAAAAGATACACCTACATAATGATTCTTACCTCTCAAATTCAATACAAAAGTAGAAACTAGCTAAATTTGACTCTACGGTTTGATAAACTTTCAAAATCCTCAATCACCACCGCATTGTCAATAGAATCAGCGTACTCCTTCTCAATGTGAAGAAGCATACAATCGTCAAGAAACTCATCTTGCATACTGATTTCTCAGAAAAAGGGCTTGAACTTGAGGAGGACTCATTTCTTTTAAAGAATGAAGTAATAAATTTGGTTTTCTTCGGTAGAGGCTCAGACATTATATTTAACCCCTATATAAAAT
Source organism: Fragaria x ananassa (assembly GCA_034370585.1). Classification (NCBI taxonomy): domain Eukaryota; kingdom Viridiplantae; phylum Streptophyta; class Magnoliopsida; order Rosales; family Rosaceae; genus Fragaria; species Fragaria x ananassa. Next base: position 21,879,937 of record CP139762.1, on the reverse strand, counting down.
AAAACTTAGATATTTAGATATGAATCCAAATAACTCAATATAACTCAATTATTGAACACACTAAGTCATTATATATATATATAAATTATAATACTGCTTTTCAATAGTCAGAATTAAGTCATAGCACAGTACGTACCTTCCTAATGCAAAGCCAAATGCTAATTGGGTCATGATGCTTTCATTGCTTTGGAAATTAGCTTTCCTGGCAGCTTCCCGATTCCTAAATAGCTGAAAGCCTGAAATATTAACAAAACGGTCAAAAAAATAATAATTGTGCATTTGAGCTCATAGCCTCGTACAGTCATATACTCAAACTCTCAAAGTTCAGCTTCAAGCCTTCAACAACTAGTTCAAATTTGAACGGAATGCAATCACCCAAATGACCCAATTCCATTTTCCATATCAAAATATCACTACATGTAAAACACACTAACACAGCATATACAATTTACAATTATATTGGCTCTGGCCTCTGGCATTTTCTAATTTCTATCAGCCCAGAAAAATGAGAAAACAAAAACAACCCAGATTATTAATTTGGTTCTGTGTATCCTTCTCTCTGATTCAGCACGTTACCTTAATTCTGAAATTTAAGGTGCCAATGGGCATGCACACATCAAGTATATACACAATTAAGGACCACGTACCCAGAAATAATAAGTTTCCTATAGCTAGCTAGCTAGATCGATCGACCTACATGTATGCTTTGATTCGGCAGGGATTGTTACCCAGCATAAATGAATTATAACGAAAAAAAAACAGATATTGAGAATTTGAGATGGTATATATGAAGACAGAAAACCTGATTGAGCTTGTTGAGTGACTTGAGTCGAATGGAGACCGATGACGGGATTGACGGCGATGAGTTCGATCTAAGAGATTGCGTCTTCCCCTTTTGGGTGAGAAGAGAGTCAGGAGACGACTGCGAGTTCTGAATAATTAGGGTGAGAAGAGAGTCGGGAAGAAGACGTGAAAATCTTGGGTGCGATAGAATTAATGGACTGTCGGAGTGTGGGCTTACTGGGCTCTACTCGTTTTGGGTGGGCTTGAATAATTAGGGTGGACTTCATAAAAACCTTGGGTGAGTTTTGGAATAATTAGATCAAATTTGTGCCTGAAAAATTTTTCCCTCCAAAATCTTGGTGGGACTTGAGTCCCACCGTCTTCTACATTGGATCCGCCCCTGGGCATGTGTGTTGCATCATATCAAAGCCTGTTTCTGCATGCACCTCAGCTCCTGCGCTAATGTCGCCACTTCATTAGTCAAAAAAAGCAGATCCTTCCCTCTTCATTCCGCAGTTTTCATCTTTGTTTTTACCCCATTGCAAATCTTAATAAATATATCATTCTCTTTTGTTTTCTTTGAGCATGCGGCATCTTTTCTTCCTGTCTTGAGATGACCTATGTGACTATCTGAAGCATCAGTATGTACAGAAAAGACAAAATTAAGGTCTTACTTTGTTATGCGGAAGTGGCCGACGGGTCTCGAGGGTCCCACACACATGAGTCCATTAATGCCGATACTCCCCCCACTTTAGCCACCCGGATGCCAAACGGGTATGAGGTTTTACACAAAATGCCTCGACATTAGTGTGTATGGTACCATTCCTTATAACCCAATGATAACTCTTCACGTTTCTGATGTGGGATTCCAAATGGCTCTAATCTAAGCCACACTTTTTCCAACAATCTCCACCTGGCGTGATTCGAGTCATCTCAAACTGTCTCACGATCCAAATTCCAATAGCTCCACCTTGATCACAACCATCTGAATCTTGTGATCCCAATCCAAACGGGAGCTCCACCAAATTGCAACTCGATCGTATGAGACACCAAGTCCCAAGCGTCGCCTGGGCTCTGATACCACTTGTTATGCGGAAGCGGCCGACGGGCCTCGAGGGTCCCACACACACGGGTCCAATAATGCCGATACTCCCCCCACTTTAGCCACCCGGATGCGAAACGGGTATGGGGTTTTACACAAAAGGCCTCGACATTAGTGTGTGTGGTACCATTCCTTATAACCCAATGATAACTCTTCACGTTTCTGATGTGGGATTCCAAATGGCTCTAATCTAAGCCACACTTTTTCCAACAATCTCCACCTGGCGTGATTCGAGTCATCTCAAACTGTCTCACGATCCAAATTCCAATAGCTCCACCTTGATCATAACCATCTGAATCTTGTGATCCCAATCCAAACGGGAGCTCCACCAAATTGCAACTCGATCGTATGAGACACCAAGTCCCAAGCGTCTCCTGGGCTCTGATACCACTTGTTATGCGGAAGCGGCCGACGGGCCTCGAGGGTCCCACACACACGGGTCCAATAATGCCGATACTCCCCCCACTTTAGCCACCCGAATGCGGAACGGGTATGGGGTTTTACACAAAAGGCCTCGACATTAGTGTGTGTGGTACCATTCCTTATAACCCAATAATAACTCTTCACGTTTCTGATGTGGGATTCCAAATGGCTCTAATCTAAGCCACACTTTTTCCAACATACTTATATCTAGACAAGTTGCACAATATTCCAGTGGCATGGCCAGAAGAAGCAGTAACCTAAAATAGGAACTTGTAGGAATAGCTAGGTTTTCACATGCTATGCCTGCGTCATCAATGTGTCATTTTTAGTATTTTTAATTTTTTTTGTTAATTACTAAAAAAAATTTCATTTGTACTTTCTTATTTTTTTTGTTTAAAACCATATCTTTTTATCTTTTTAATCGTTAATACACCACAATACGTCTTCAATAGACGTAGTTCTGCCCTAATTCTAATCCTCCTCTTATCTTACCTCTCCTCCCACCTCCTCATCAATTTAATTGATTAAGAAATTCTCAATTTGATTTCGACCTCTCCTAAAATATAGCAAGACCGATGATAGAATTAAAGCAACAAGTGTCGAAGATGATACATTGAAAAATAAACTTTGCCGTTGATTGGAATTAGTAGATGCATGGTGAAATTGCCAATGGAGTAGTCTCTGTCTCGAATATGTAGTCTTATCATCTTCCTAATGACTTGACTGAGATGTTGGTGAAGTGCTTATCGCTCATTGATTCACTAAAGTTCTCTGCTGTGTGTACATCTTGGAGAGGAACATCGTCAAAATGGTGTCAACGATCAACCATCTTCCATGGATCTTGAGAATTCCTTAATCGACTAAATTGAAGAGGGATGTGGGAGCGGATGAGTGAGATGAGAGAAGGCTAGGGTTTATATCATAAAGATTATTTTAAGGATTAGTAAGATAATCCTGTCCCTAGCTTGGATTCGTTGTAATTTCACCACCACCGCAACCCCCAACCACCACCCGTTTCACATCTGGGTGGCTAAACTGGGGAGAGTATCAGCATTTCTAGACCCGTGTGTGTGGGACTCATGGGGCCCGTCGGCCTCTTCAGCATAACAAGTGGTATCAGAGCCCATGTGACGCTCGGGACTTAGTGTTTCATACGATTGGGTTGCAATTTGGTGGAGCTCCTGTTTGGATTGGGATCATAAGATTTGGAATTGGATGCTTGTGGTTAGGGTTGAGCTATTGAGACTTGGATCGTGAGATTTAAAAATGGCTCGAATCACGCCAGGTGGAGATTGTTAGAAAAATGTGGCTTAGATTAGAGCCATTTGGAATCTCACATCAAAAATGTGAAGAGTTATCCTTGAGTTATAAGGAATTGTACCACACACACTAATACCGATGTCTTTTGTGTTAAAACCCCTCATACTTGTTTTGCATCTGGGTGGCTAAATTAGGGAGAGTATCAACATTTTTGGATCCGTGTGTGTGGGACTCGTGGGGCCCGTCTGTCGCTTCCGCATAACAGCCAAAAATTCTTTGGCTACCCAAGTTGACGATGACAATGAAAAGGTAACTTTCTACTTTAATGAGCTTTTTCGTCTTCTTCCTCGTGATTTACTCTTTTACCAAATCCTTTTCCTCAAACTTAGTTCATATTAATGTCATAATTTTAATTATTGAACTATACAATAATCCTACTCGCATTCGGGTATTTCATATTAACGATTTATCTCAACTACGTCACACACCATGTACGGAAAACCTATATCCTAGCACACGACCCCGCAAGTTACATTTCCCTATTATTATGTGATTCTTTTGTTTACTTTCAGTAACTTTTTGCTTTGAGGCTTAGGTTTTGAAGATTTTCGGGAAATTTATGTATCTATGTATGTTTACTTTGTACTTTAGATGCATTTGTTAAATTTTAGACACCTTGGATCACTAGGTGGTCGTATGTTGTTATTTGATGTAAATGTGTTGAATTTTCATAAAGATACAGCCTCCCCCGAGTAATCTAGAATTAGGACCTTTTGTGGTTAACCCATCACTTGCACCCCAACGACCAGTAATCGCCGGTTGTACACTCCCGTGATGGAAGAGAGGAGAGCAACCCCAACCTTTCTCCATCAACCACCAAAATCCAGTTCCTCCTTGGCTTGTTTTTGTGGGAACCTAATACACTTAAGCATGAAACTAATGATGATAATGAGGACCATGTGATCGAGGACTTATATATATCCACTCTAGTTGGAGTTTCACTGCAATGGTTTCGTATCACCAAGGTTGAGCGACTATGTTTAAGAGTTGTAGGAATGCTTGCCGTTTTAGTGTTTCTTTCTCTCTTTTTTTCTCTTTTTTTTTTCGAGAAAGTGTTTCTTTCAACTTTAGGGATTTCAGTAATTTATTTTATGTTGCATATCATAGGGATAGTTATGAGAAATGTTAGTATTAATGTGGATGTGAATGTTAATCTCATGGCTAATGCTAGGTGAACTTTTTGAGGAGCCACCTAGAACCCACATCTTATGTAGCATAACCACATCATCATTAAATCATAATTTCTTACTTTTGTTTTCTCTTAATTATAAAAATTCATTTTTGAAATTTCACATTCCAATAAATTTTAGAAGTTCATCGTCTTTGAACAAGGTACAATCACGTATGTGTATCTTTTTTTCTTCCTTCTGATAGAATATTTTATCCACCACTGATTGTTATTTCATCAATTTTTCATCAAGAGATCAAGGGTAGAACTTGACTTCTAACATGTGTTCAAATTTCTCCTCCAGATATCACACCTTTAGTATAAATCTTACAGCCCCCAGACAAGATCACACATACATGAATTTCTTATGTACTTTCTTGATTTTATATGTTAAACCCTATTCCACCAATTGCTATAAGAAAGGAGCGCACCTTCCAGCAAATTAAGAAACATGTAAAATAGACATGACAGTATGCATAAGGATGTCGTAACTCGAAATCGAATGCCATCACGAGTCCCCCATCTTTGCCACGATAACGATGAAACCAGGGTCAGATATACAATACAAGGCAAGCCTCATACATGATTCACATACTTCACTTACAAACCACCAAGGCTACCAAAGCAGACCACTTTATCCCCAGCTCTGCCACCAGACTGTATGAAGGGTGTGGACCGTGTGGTAAGCTTGAATTCTATATACGACTCAGACTCGAATGCTGTACTGTAATCTATACTGGAGCACTCTAAAGCTAGCTCCATCCCCTTTAACATTACAGATTTCCATCACCAAATCATTATAAGACTTTCTCTCTAGATCTCTTTACTGGTGGAGGCGGTGAGAATTCCATCTGAACTTGTAGCTTAGATGGATCCAAAGATAGTCTTTCTATACAGAAAGCATCTACATCAAAGCCAGTGTCACTTTCCATGTCATTGCTAACTGACTCTTCATCAACGTTCTTTCCACTTTCTCCTTCTAGTATTGTTCTGAGAGAATCTAGTCGACTTTGTTGCGAGGCCTGATCCAAGTTCAAGACACTCCTGATTCTGTCAAGTGCTGGATCTATGATGTCTAACAATCCCATAACCCATGAAGCATCATCCACAACTTCAGTGCGCTATTGCAAGAAACCAAAAACGGTACACTATTATCTTCCAAAAGTTACATTTGCAATATCATTACTTATATTACTCATGTATATATATGATGCAGTAGCTATGCTAACTACTAACCTGCTGGAAATAGAGATCGCGAATTTCCTCTGCACGGACAGAATTCCCTTGATTTTCCTCCAATGATGCCCATGTCATCCATGTGACATAACTCTGAGAATTTATATTGAGAGAGGACCTGAATAATCTTCGGGCTGTGGATAGGTTACCATTTCTCTGTTCTAGAACTCCCCAAGCCTGCAAAACATGGTCACTCGAATGAAACCTTGACAAGATGTAGTTCATGTTGCTAACGCTATGTGTTCATTAATACTTCCATTATCTTTTTAATAAAAGACATGATGGAAGAGAACTGTTAGAAGTTTCATGTTCGCATAACACTAAGAGAAAAATGAGATACTATCTGGCTACTATCGTTACCTGTAGGCAGCGAGCAGCAGTTTCACTAGTTGAGTTAATAGACAATGCCTTTTGGTATAATTTCCTTGCTGTGGCAATGTTTCCTTCTTTCCATTCCATCCACCCCCAAGCCTAAAAACTCCAACATTTTGGTATCAACCAATTAGTTTTCTGTTCAATTAACAGTGATGCATGTATGAATAATTAAGTCCTGTAATCAAAAGATATATCTATCAGCTTAATATTGTCAACAGGCCAATGCATAAATGATGGAAAATTCTATTCCTTTTCAGTGAGAAACAATGACTTGGTAGGAGAAAAACAATGATTACCAAGGGTAGCCAGGGTAACTAAGGAATGTAATAGTTTGTAATCCATCCGAAGGATCAAATCCCCTTACCATGGTGGACTATTATTTCTGAAAAAGCAAAATAATTCATACGGGACTTAAACAAATGATCATTGGGCAGTAGGATAGTCACAGATCAGATTTGCATCATTCTCACAATTAATCAGGTGGTCATCCCAAACAAATAAGAAGTGCATCAATTTATCTCAGCACTGAGAAGACTTCCTTACCGTCCACACTGGTTGATGCCTCGGATCCAACTCAGATGCTCGCCTGAACAACTGTCGAGCAAGATTTGCAGTCGAGTGTTCGTATTCCAATAAAGCAAGAGACTGAAGGAGGACTGGATCCCTTGGATTGAGCGCGTGGCCAATCTTTAATAATTTTCTCCCCTTCTCAACATTTCCCATTTTAGCTTCAAAAAGTCCCCAAATATGCCATGCAAACCTATTCTTTGGGCTTGCCTGTATTGATTTCTGCAAAAAGAGGAGGAGAACACCAAGTTGCCATGTAGAAAGAATCAACAAACTGAACTAGAGCTAAACAGAACCCAACTTGGGTATTGAAGCATTCTAAGGAAAATATTGGTGAGAATGTCTAATGGATTCAGAACACATGCTGATGTATGACCACATATTGTTATGAGTTATGACCAATCACCTCAAAAAGTTGCCTAGCAGCGCGGTTATTTTCCTGTTGCATCTCCATCTGAGCCCACGCCTGCATCATGATTATTCGACAAATACAATAAGAAAAGCATCTCAACATACCACAAACCACAAAAGACATGGAAACTAACATAACAGAGAGGCCTACATGCAGGAAACTGATGACTTACAAGCCAACTGGCACAGCTTTTAGGATTGCATCTAGTGGCCTGCCTGAACAAGTACCGAGCCTGCTCATAGCGACTTGCTTTAGCTTCCAATCGTGCCAATGTCTGGTATATGTACTCATTCCCACCACAAAATTTCAAACCTTTAGCAAGCAGATGCCTCGCCTTACTAATATTCCCTTGCTTCAGCTCTAAAACTCCCCATCCATGCCAGGCAGCAATGTGCTTCTTATCAGCAACCGTCGCGGCATCAAACAATCCCCTTGCTCTCCTTGTATTTCCCATCTTATCTTCCAAAACAGCCCAACACTAAAACCAAAACACAACCACCTCAATCTATCAATCCTAACAAAAACAAATTGCACAAAGATCAAAATCTCGAAAGCAAAGAGAACCACCAAACCTGCCAAATGTATGGATTCTCTCCTTGCGTGGCTTGGCAGCCTTTCTCATACACAGCCCTCGCTTCGCCCCATTTCGACTGCTTGCTTAACGCCTTCCCCAATGCCACATAAGCTCTCCCATCTTCCGGCCAGTAATATATACACTTGAACCAACAAATTAACCAATTTCAGTTTCAGCTACTCACAACAAATTAGCAAGTAAAATGGTAAATATACCTTTTCGAGTAACTGCTGAGCTTCAGCATAGCGGTAATTTCTGGTCAAGATCTTAGCTCTGTACAAGGCCAAGTCCAGGTTGACCTTCAACGGCTTCTCTTTGGGCTCCGACGCGGCGTCGCCGTCGTCGGGCTCGAAAATCGCAATCTTCTTGGCGAACTCGGCGAGGCCGAGGTCGAGGGGGGAAGGAGCGGCCTCTGCGTCGGTCTCGGAGTCGGAGGGGACGTCCAAGGCGGGGCGGCGAACGACGAGGACCGGTTTGGAATCCGGCACGGCGGCATTGGTTCGAGCGCGGTCGTCGTGGTCCAGGAGCTGGGTGGAGGAGTCGCGGGAGGAGCAGCGGGGAGGGGAGAGGAGGGGTAGAACGGGGATTTTGAAGGAGAATTTGGAGAGGTGGTTAGGGTTTGAGAAGAGAGTGAAGTTGGGGTTCGAGGAAGAAGAAGAAGAAGAGAGGAGTTGCTGCATCTCTCTCTCTCTCTCTCTCTCTCTCTCTCTCTTAGTCGATTGGGAAAGACCAACGCTTGCTGGTGGGCATTTTGCCACGTTTTCACTTTCTGGTATGGTTCTGGAAAAAGCAGATTTTTTACGACACGTGGGCGAGTAGTATTGGGCATTTCCAGAAAGATCAGATTGTGGGCAAAAAAAAAACATTTAATATATAAAAAAACAGAGAGGATCGAAAGGAAGTATGGGCTCGTATCTACTGTGATGCATTCTTGCTGCATTGATCACTCTAAACACTAACAATGGAGCTCCAGTGAATGACTTCAGTTGGACTGTGGAAAATAAACTTGTAAACTACAAGCAATCTTTCTGATAAATAGTTCATCCGCAATAAGATCACATTCTAATTTTCTCTCTAAGTGATGAAGATAGCTTTACCGACAATTTATTTCGTACGCGAAAGTCATATTTTACCTTAGTGTACACTTTCGGCTACGATCACTCATCACAAATGTCGTACTTCGTTTGTGGAACAGCGATTTCCTCGTACCATATGTTAAATTTCAAAGAAATAACTCAAATAAGATGACAGATTATTGAGTAAATAAAGCATGTGAGTTCCTATAGAATGTACAAGTGATTATTAGAAATGGGGTTATAAACCCAAAACTGAATTTCGGATTGGAGAAATCGACCTCCAAATACCAAGTATTGAATAACAAATGTCTCTCCAATTTCTCTGACAAAAAGAATGAAACTGTAACCGGATTCCTTTATCTGAAATGCTGAGCTATGCTGTAATTTGTTTACCTGCTTCAACTAGGAGAATGACGCTGAGGAACTTTCAGGCTGAGGCTGGGAAAGTTTCAGCCCTGACACCACAAAAGAAAAATATATATGGCACTTATAAATAGCGGCCTGCCTCAATCGGCAGTACATACTTGGAATTAACTTTATTGATCTCAGCAAGTCAGCTGACAGTTTCCAATGAACAGGTCAAAAGATGCTTTTCAGAACCTAGCTTTCAATGGAATCCCCAACATTAGAGAGTCATTCTTTGAGAACCTACCACCCCACCGCCTCTTTCGAGCCGGCCTGTGTTGCTTTTCATCAGCTATTTCAACCGTGGGATCACCCTCAGGCATCAACTGCTTGTCTGGCTCCTTTTTCAAGGTGATTGGCTCCTTAAAGCGCTCCCCACGTTGCTCCATTTTTGCCATTGTCTGCAGAATCCTTTGCTTGTCATATCCTTCTACAACTTTATTCCCTTTAGAGGCATTATGACTATCAAACACTCTCCTTATCAAGCTGTCAGCTGGTTCTGTATAATCAGAAGCATGTTTTCTCTGCAAAGGATGTGTTGTATTCTGTTCTTGTGTTACAATCTGGCCCTCCTCTATATCCAAATCAGCATTTTGAGCTGTAACTGGAAAAATATCATGCCCTTTCTTGTTGTTTTGGTTCCATACAATATTTTGGGTGATTTTGACTGCCCTCGCTTTCTTGGATTCACAAGCTTGCGAATTCCTTGAAGTCATCCACTCTCCACCAATCTCGGCACCCATATTTTCTGGCCTTCCATTGTGCATCAAATTTCTGGCTTTAGAGCATCTTGCAAGGATCTGCAGTGTATCACAAGGAAATGTCACAAGAATGTAATATATCAGTAATTGCATAGGTAAAAGAGATGATTGACATCAGCAGCAGAATGCATGACCACCCCCCCCCCCCCCCCCCGGGTCTTATAATTGTCCCTGACTTCTATTCCCAATTCCCATCCTTCCAAAACTGATTTATAAACTGTGACTGTTATTACAAAATTCAAGATAAATGATTAGACGATGACCATCAACATCTCAAGATATCTGTATGCATGGGTAAGCTTAATTAACAGTAGGCACTGTGTTATAACATCAACCAATGGAGTTATATGTTCATAAGGAATGCGTGTACTGATAATGTAAGCAATAAGTTCTAAGCTCCAACTCCTAGTCTTTAAACAGCTAAAAATAATCTATTTTGTGGCCAGCAGTTGCCTAGCTGCCAATCCCTCTACAAGAAAACAACAGTTACTTCCTAGTCCAAGATAACATCTATAACGCTGATCGCTGAGTCTTTGGTAGACAACTAGATATCACTTGGCTACAGTTTCAGATTTAAACTAAAAGCATAAATGCTTCAGACATATAGGCTGATATATTTTGACAGCAAGGCAGAGAAAACTTCAATCATGAAGGATGAAAGATAATAATCAAATGTCTTCCCAAAGTATTTAATCATTAATCTGTGTTCCCAAAGGAGTCTGACAACTATGGACGAGGATAATCAATATAATTTGTAGTAACTTTCAATAATATGAATTCAAAAGAAGATAGTTTCTAGTACCTAAAAAAATGCGTCTGCTTTAGATCAGATGAACCCAAAAGTAGAACATAGAAACAGATATGGAATAAAGAGCATGAAGAGGAGAATGCACAAAAGAAAATAGATTGCCTTCTTTAATTATAATCTATAGAAAAGTCATTCATATGAGAAGAAAAAAAAACCAAAAACAAAAGGGATGTCCGATTCATGCAATTTGCAACCTTAAATAGTATATATTTTATCAACTTGAAGAGTGAGATTCAAGCAACATCTAAACACCTGTCTTACTTAAATATTAGCATATATTAACCCCATCATTTGATTTGCAATTTCTGGAAGAAGCTTCTTGCATGAAATCAACATGCATGGCAAAGCCTACTTTACATTGAAATGCCTGAGTAATACTGATCAGCACAAAAATGAAAAAAAAAACAAAAACAAAAACAAAAGAAACATTGAAAATGAATGAACTAACTACACAACTGGAAGGTCCTGCTACAAGTCATTGCCTTGATGATTGCAGGAACCTTTTTCCCTCTCATTTCCAGTTATCAAGAACAAATCATAAAAGTAGAAGTCATTAAAAGGTTCATAAAACACATTACTTGGCCAAGGGAAACTAAACACACGATATAGGAAACCAAAAAAATAAAACAAGAAAGATGCAATGTGATATCATTGACCAGAATAACTAAGGCTTGCTCAACTGAATTGGAGCACTCATATATACAAGTAAAGTGATGAAAGGTTTCACCCTTGGTTTCCCCAACTTTACCTTTCGTTCCCTAATAGCCAAGTCCATCGAATTCCTGCACCTCACTGACTGCTCATGCTTACCTCTATACATCTTAATGCTTCTATTCACAAAGTTAGCACCAATTTCTTTTCTGGGCATTTTCAATCTACACTGCTCTGGCTGCATATTATCAATATGCATTCCATCACTTAAAGGACCATATTTAGCATGAAATTTTTCATGCCGCACATATTTTCGATAAGAACAGGATGCTTTCTCAGAATACAATTCATCAGCATGATGTCTGACAGTAAACTGATCTTCAGTCCAGTGCATAACTTCAGAACCCCAGTTAGATCTTCTCCACCTTAAATGATCATTAGCATACATGTTATCTTCAATGTCATAACCATCATAGTGATCATCAAACCAATTAATCTCATTGGCTTCTTCAACATCTATTTTTCTCACATGTCTCCAATATCTTTCGTCTGTTGTTCTTGGGCAAAAAACATCAACATCAATTCTTGGTGATATGGAGTGTTTCCAGCTTCCATCATCAGCTTTATCTCTGTAAAACTGATGGTGCAAGTGTCGATTTTCTTTGGGTTTGCAATGTACATCTTCAAAATTCTCAGAGTGTAAATCATCCAAATACATGGGACTGCCCACATATCCACCCCTTCGTCCCCAGTTATTCAGTTGTCTCCTGACCGGTGGGAACTTCCTTTCATCAAAATTATTCCTTTTTCGACTAGTGAATGATGCGCATCTCCCAGCTTTTTCTCCCAGAAAATCGTCTTCATGCCACTTAGAATTGGGTATTTTCTTAAACAGCAATTTGTTGCTGTTCCTTCTCCACTGAGCATCCCTTTTTCCAACAGTGTAGGAATACCTAGCATGCAACCCCCTGGACTCCCTGCAGGTAAGAGGACTCCTCTCCTCAGTGAACCGAGTTATTCCAAAGTGGTTCCAATCTGTACCCGTATCTTCACAAAAATTCTGCCTCTCATTAAAAGTTCTATTCACATATTGATCTAGTTTCGGTTGGAGCTGGTGACTACCTTTTCTACTCAAATACTTTCTCTGTTCTCTTTTATTCTGATCATGGTTATCAGCATTTCTAATACCATAATGGCAGGAAAACTTTGGTTCTTTATATTCTGAAATATCTGCTCTATTAATATCGCGAGAACCTCGCAGCCTCTCCTCCTGTCCGCGAGGATTCTCTGAGCCATTCCAGTCATTTGGGTCCTCAGTATCTGAGGTGAGAGACATATCATTGTCATTGTTTCTGTGATTACTTGGTCCATCAATACTGTTGAGCCTCCCACCCTGATGATTATGCTTCTTTTGAGAAGAACTTCTACACATGGAATAATCTTGGATATCAACTCTTTTTCTCTTGATGCAATTGCCTTCTGAGTTCTTAAAAGAAGATGTGGCAGACTTGCCTGGTTCAGTTTGTGAATTCACCACAGACCTTACAGGAGTATGAATATCTTCTGGATCAAAATGAGCACTGTTCCTGGAAGCTTCAGAATCAGATTCAAAACATGATGAAATGAGACTAACTTGATCATCACTCAGCGATAATTGTGTGTCCATCATGTATTCATCAGCAGAGGAAGTATTCCTGTCAGGACTTTCTGTCACTTTATTTGCAAGTTCAATAGCCTCCAATGAGATACCATTCACCTCCTTATGCCTATTCCCATCCACATCAATGACCTTGTTATTTCTGTGATCATCAGAGTCTATCGTCATTGGATGGGACACACTGATCTTCTGGGAACACCTGATGACATACCAGGAAAAATTACTACATGTGCATACAGTATCTGCATATATATATTGTATATATATAATAATAATTGAACCCACTAACACACTAACAGTAGTTGTCACATAACCATACTGGCATCAGACAGAATACGAACCCATCTAATGTTCTCACGTCTGCTTCTGGACTTCCTAATGATGAATCATCATCATATGAGATATAATCTTGGTTTCCACTAGCATCAAACTCCCCATTTTCAGATTTCTCATGGGCCCTGCTATTTGTATGCCCATGTTCCACGCTAGAATTAGGGGTTTCCTGGGTGGGATCCTGCACAGAAATCTACCCAGACACTTCATTAGTGATAAGATAATTACAGGTAACTTCAAAATATCCGCAAGACAAATCAAAGTGATAGCACACCTGTATAACAACATCAGAATTCCAACTACGTGGATGCCTGCTATCAAAAGATGGTTGGCGTTCAACAATACTATCTTCTATCTGAATTGTGTTTCCTATGGGCTGAAACAATCAAAAGCCAACATATTATCTCAGACCGAGTATCTGAATACACTACTGTGTGGGAATAATATAAAAGTATATCGTATTTACAAAAGAGGAGAAAGGTAGATCATCTAAATCTGATATACCAGTTGTAACTGTCTTACTCTGCAATCAGAAACTGTTGATGACGGAGGAGCATATGTCCATGATCCAGCATAATTCACTTCTGTAGACATAATTTCCTGGGCGAATATGCCATGCTCAGATCCAGCTTCTTTAGCCTATTTATACAGGAAAGACACAATTGGAGATGTCAATACCAGAAACATACAATGGTTGTGGTTATATGATAAGACTCCAAAAAGAATCAAACAGACCTGATAAAATTTTGAAGAGCCAGGCGTGCCATACTGCGTGGATTTTACCCGCCGAAGTTGTTGCTGCTATCATTTAAGCATTAGGGTTCAATTCAATGAAGTGCAGTATTGCAGAAAAGCAGTGACATCGAGTTGCCATAAGGCCAGAGCATTTATAGCATACCCACAAGTTTCTCTCTATAAAAAGTTTAGGAATTTTTTATTTTTCAACCTGCCAGAATACCCAAATGTGAGATTTAAGCATCAAATCAGCACTACTTCACTTACCAGGGATTTACAGTACTCTTTCCAGCTGTCCTCATTCAAATCAAAATTGAAGTAATCTGTTATATCAACTCCGGGATACCTCCATGACTTCTCCTCAAACGTTTCAATATCCACGTCCAGTATGGTCCTGTAAGAAATGTCAAGCCTTTGGTCAAACTTTAACACAGTACAATTCAAAATCATTTTATGCTCTACAGGGCTAACATTTTTTGGTTGATGTCTATTTTATACATACTTCCATGGAACCAAACAAATTGAAAGTGAACACTGAATAAATTGGGCCTTGTGCAGAATTAAAATTTCGGAAGCATGTACTAACCTATACCAAGGAAGTCGAAAACCATATCTATTTTGAGTCACCACAGGATTAGGTGCACGAGTAATCTGCGAGTGGTCTCCTCCGAACGGCATGGAAGACACCAAATCCACAGACTCATTGGCTCTTCCATTGCTTGCACAAGCCGATCCTTGAGTCCATACGTACTACACAAAACCATCATACCATCTGTCATTTAGAAACTTAGCAAAGCTAAAAACAAAAGAAACACAACAAGGTAGTCCTTCACATGAAAATCACCAATTCGAAATTGAAATGCTTAAAACACCAAGAATACTAATATAATCCAAATTCAGTTCTATCACCATAAAAGTCTCTAAAACCACACATTGAAAACTACAGCCTCCAAATTCATTAACAAAAAAAACTAATACAATACCTTGGAATCTTTGATGGCCACAAAAGCATCATCATCCTCATTGTCACAATCATCAACCCTCACGCTCCCACCACCAGAAATCGGAAAGGGAATACCTTCACAGCCCTCATCGTTCAAGACTATATTGAGATCATCCTCACTGTCACTATCACTGTACTCCTCATTCGATTCGGAACCCGAAACTTTACCGCCCAAATCCTCAGATACAGAACTGGGTTTCTTAGAATCGGAGACCAAACCGTCGCCGCCGTTCTTTTTATCGTTATTACTACCATTTCTATCTTCTTCGTCTTCTTCACGTTGAGTATAGAACTGAGTGAAGTTCGAGAAGCCATTGATGGCTGAAGAGGCCTGGGTATCAAATTCAGTGTAGATGTCTCCGAAATCGTCGTCCAAATCTGCCATGGATAATTAAACCCGAGGAATTGAAGATGGGGAATTTTTTTTTTTGTAGGGTTTAGGGTTTAGGGGTGAGAGAAAAGCTCCATGGATAGGAATGAGAGCGCTGCGGAAATGCTAAACCCCCTTAAACCCCTTTCGACTGTTCTAAAGAGCCTAAAACCCTACTCCACTGCCACAGTGAGCATAACGGCGTTAACTACTGAGCTTTCTTTAACGGATTTTTTTCTTTTTTTTATAAAGGGTAAAATGTGAGGAAGGCAGGAAGCAAATAGATAAAAAATAAAAAATAAAAAATAAAAATAAAAATAAAATAAAATAGTTTATAAACTGAGATTCATGTGAGTATCTTCCGTCGTGGACTGTGAAGACACGAACCCAAATGTTTTTTATGCAAATTAACATTTTGTCTCTTGTTGCAGGGGGGGCGAACCTAAAGACCTTTTTACTTTTTAATCCGTCGCAAGGGAGGAACCTAAAGAGTAAAGACCTTTTTAATCCGTAGCAATTGTGAGCGAAGAACTAGACAACTATTCATGGGACTTCATCAACGTGAATTAGTCACACAACTCATGACTCATCTGATATTCACACAACTATTCATGCATGAATTGGAGGGCGTTTTTTTTCTTCTTCTTTTGTTACACTTTTTCTTAAAGTGTGCCACTTCATGGAATTATGGTTTAACAAAATCACTGAGCTGCTTAATCTATGGTCTGACGAGTGTTTGCTCTAACATTTGGTCTAATAGAAAGCTATTCTTCGTAGAGGTTGCGAAGTTCAACTCCTCACTCTCCGGTTTGCCCGTCAAACATTAATCACACTTCAACGCACGAGTAATCTCCCATGAGGTTCCCTCAGTTTCTAGCACAAGAGCATCACCAGGTCCAGAACCTTCTCTATTGCAATTAACAATTGCCACCTTGAACCTCTCATTATGTAATGAAGAGGGATACATAAATTGTTCTTCCTGCATTAAAAACGAAAAACGCAAGTAAAATAAGAACCAGTTGACCAAAAACAGAAGCTAAAATCATCAGTATAATGTTGGTGACTTGTTACATAACCTGTCAGGACAATTCTCAAGTTGCACACTGTCAACATTCAGTTCAACCTTACAGAAACAGTAAATGTCATTTTGAGTTATAGTATATTACCTCAGGTAGTTTGAAGAATTCGTCAGGAGAGATTTGCAGGATCTCTGTAGCAGTATGGCCAGTACACCATGCTAAAACTTTCCCACTCTTATCAGCAAGGGTCACTTTCAGGTGGAAAGTGCGAACTACTTCATCACAATTCTCATTACAGAAGCTGCATTCAGAAACTCCCATGGGTTGCTCAGTAACCAAATGACCACATACAGCATGTGAAAACCTTGTACTGAGATGAAACTGAGCCATTTCTAGCCGAATGTGAACTATCTGCCCACACAATAAAAGATAACCAATGTCTTAATAGAGAATAGAAAGCATACTACCTTTTGCAACAAACAGAAAACACCCTTTCATGCAGGACAAAATTTGATGACAAACTCATACCTGAGTACAGGTAGTCTGGCTGGAGAGATCAGAGAGCTTTGTTAGTTTATGAAGACAGGATGAGTTTAGCAACGCTGGCACGCAACTGAGGTTGAAGAAAGAAGCTCCACCGGTATTCTCGGACCATATTGCTTCTAGATTGTTGTGGCATCTGTTTAGCTGGAACCTAAACATAACAAGAATAAATTCAAAATCATGGTTGAAAAACTATCTAGGAACAACTGGAAAGTGTGTAAACTATAACTGAGAGTGACTAATTGCAAAGTTTGGAGCTAGTTTTAACCAGCCTGTATATTCACTACTGATGACAATTGTAACTGAGCTTACCCCTTCCGCTTCGTCATAGAGCATGTCAGACCTGATATGTAGACTGTGTGGCCAAGGCTTAATCTTCCCAGTGACCTATATAATACATGTTTTGAAGTGAAAAGCACATCAAAATGTGGAAAAAATTGGGGAGGCTGTAAAACCAGTAATATCAATATAAATAACTTATAAGATCCATACCAGTATTTCATAAAATGTAATCTAGTCCAAATTGCTCCACTTGTATCTTCGATTTTCAATGAGAAAATAGCTTCTGTGGTACATCTTTCTTTGATGATACTTGTAACAACACCATAAAGGCTGACACCTGTCATCTTGTCCCGAAGATCGGAAACATAGGACTGCAAAACTTCACACAGGTAAGATATGTTAATAGCAAATTAGATTAGAAGACTGAGAAATGCCAATTTCAAGTATAAAGCATCTGGCAGTTAATTTCAAACAACTTGCCCATATAGCATAGCAAGTAGATAAGCACATGGTGAGAATGATTGAAAGAGAAAGATGATGATTTTTGAAGAAAAACAACAATAATAACCCACCCATTATACCCAACTTGAATAGAGTACAAGTTGAAAAGGTTCAAACAACAGACGGTTTCATGAATTAGTAATAATGCATCCTTTCAGCAGCATTGTGCTCATAGCTTCTAAGAGCAATTTGATTGGACATAATGGAATTCAATTAAGATGAGGAAATGTAAAGGAAGTAAACTCACTCGAAAAGGATAAATACTGAAATCAATAGACCCATGTGAATCACAGGGCAAGGAAACTTGAGAAACTTGTGTACTCTGACTAAGATCTATTGTGCTTAGCAGTCTTGATCCTTGATGGCGATTTGGTGTCAGTGCTATACATATCTGAGAAATAAAAAAATTTAGCACCCACCTTAAATGATAGCTCATTATACAGGTGACTGAGCAATACTTACTTGTTCCTTGTGTTGAACAACAGGGACCAAAAACAATTGTGTTGCACTACCAAATTCAAGGGAAACTTCAGCACTTGTTTCAGCAGCATTGTCTGCTGAACTTGCAATATATGGTTTATCCAGTGCAAGCATACTTCCCAAGCTGGGGAAACTGATTCATGAGCATATATAGGATGAAAGCATCAAAAAATGTCATTGGATGCAGGAGTTTACCTCAAAAGATTTGTCAGGACAACCTGTTCACCCCACAGCACAAACTGTAACTTGGTACCATCGTCATCTACAAGAGTGATTCGTTTCCTTTGTAAACTTCCAAACTCTCCAAGAACTTCCAGGGGGCCAATGTGCTCAGTTCTGCACAGAAATAGGAAAGCATGTTACACGATTGCTGACTAGTAACATGTCAACAGATCAATTAGAAATGTTCTAGGTCATGAGATTATAATATCAGTATAGCATTAGCTCATATTTATAAAGGCTATTTGATTATAAGTCCCAAGTCCTCATTAGAATATCTGATACTCAAATCTACTCAAAATTGATTATTAAATCAAAGCCTAGATAGCATAAGGCTGAGCTTTATATCAGCAATTTTAGCTTACCTTGCGTACAATGAATAATAAACATTTTTACTAAATGCATCAAGAGAAACTGAAGAGAATGTATCTGAACAAAAATGAGCTGCTAGCAGCATTGCATCAGCATCATCATCCTACATTGATGAAAGCAGCTAAATGTAAGAAGACGAAAAGAAAAGAAAAAAACTCTAAACACAAGTCGTTGTCTCAAGCTTCCCAGGTCGTCAAAGTTGAATATTACCTCATCTAACAATACTACAAGATATTCTGTTGGCAACAACCGCGGACAACGAGACCCTCCTCCAGAAGCACGAAGATAGCACCCTGTGAGGAAGATCTGCCTTCCTTTCTTGAGAATCCGGTTGGTAGGATTTATCAAGTCATAGTACCTGTACAGACAAATACCAATCATAAAATCTCCAACAACTTTGTATATGCACATGTAAAAGTAACAACACCCTACATATACATCTGCTCATTGGGTTCCTTAAAATCAGAAATACAAAAGGCATACCGACTCATACACAATACATCATTAAAGTAAATATAATTTACTTTTGGTGGAGATAAAGATCAATGGTATTGGTGCTCCAAAAGTCCCCCAGGGAAAGCATATAAATCTTGGTGCCTAAAACAAAACGAGTAGCAATGTCAACGAAAAAACATATCAATATCACATTAAAGACTAAAGCAAACACTTCTGAAACTAACAAATTACCGGGGAGAACATAAACGTCGACAATAACTGCCTCCAAAACACTATTCAATGACAAGAAATTCTTCTCATAAATGGAATCAATAGTCACAGTATTCGGAAGCTTCCTCCGCTTATGCTTCTTCCTCACGCATTCCGGCATCTTCCTCGTCGGCCTGTCCCTATTTTGCTCATGCCATGCCTACTCAAATCAAACACAATCCCAATCATCTCTCATTACACAAACCGAAAACCAAAACCCATACCTGGGAGAGATCGGAGAGCAGAATCGCGGCCGTAACGCCGCAGGAGTAGGCGCTGCAGGTCTTGAGAATCCGAGAAACGATCCAGTTCCAGCTGGGCCGGGCAGTATCCGACCCGTTTCCGTTCGGATCCGGATCTTCGTTGGCTTCAGGGGAGAGAGCGGACCTGGCGTAGTCGATGAATTTGAGGAGTGGGTCTTCTTGTGGTTGCGGATCGACTGAGTTCATTTTCCGCCGACTTCAAAATAAAACCCTACTGAGCTCAACTCGGGGTTATGTAAGGGAGGGAAGAGAAACTCGTTCGGCGTTTCGGCGCGGGTTTTGAAAATTGTGCTGGGCTGGCCCAAACATGGTTGAACTTTTCAATTATTATTAACATTCTTCAGTTCAATTCATAAAAATTGGAAGCACCTCGTTGCCAAATTTAAAGCGGAAAAATTGGAGGCAATAGTAGATTTGATATACTGTAGGGCGTAGGCTATGCCTTGATTTAGTTTTCAATTACCATGAAAAGAATGAATCAAAGTAAATCAAAAAAAGAACACAACAATTTGTGTACATATCAAATTAGCTGCATTGTCGCATTTTTGTCCACCTCTGATATGGAGCCTATGCCTATCTCCCCTTCCCCACTGCAAATCACAAACCAAACTCGGAAGGAGTAGAGAAAACTTCAAGGGGATCACTGAGAAAGAGAAATCTAAAAGATATACTGTAGCAGTGTCACAAAA
This sequence comes from Fragaria x ananassa, assembly GCA_034370585.1. Lineage (NCBI taxonomy): Eukaryota > Viridiplantae > Streptophyta > Magnoliopsida > Rosales > Rosaceae > Fragaria > Fragaria x ananassa. The sequence continues at coordinate 21,859,105 of CP139762.1, read as the reverse complement.
GTAGTCTCGGCTAGAAGAAACTTGAACCAGCACTCTGTCGTGCAGGAAAAGACCACATTACACTTGAATTGTCCTTATATCTCGCGTTTTAGAGTCACGCTGGTGATCCCTACTGGAGATTTAGGCCGATAATGTTCATCTGTATCAACCTCTTCAATTTCCTGATGGGCACACCATATCAAAAGGTTAAACATGAGAAAACCAAGCCTAGATGTGATAAAAGGTTACTCAAGAAGCTCAAATTTTTTACCTGCACCACATCCTCTCCTTTGACGACACGTCCAAACACAATAAGCTTGTCATTTAAATCAGGTATAGGTGCCGTCGTGATAACAAGCTCAAATCCTTTGTTCTCTAGTTTATTCTTTGTAGTTCCAAGCATAAATGCTTCATGCTTTGGCCTGTGTGTTCACAGGGTAAGATTACGCCATCAGTTTGGGACAAAGAGCACATACCAGCCAAACAAAGATCATTCAAGAAACAAACCTTGTCACAAGTTGACTACGAAGCTTCCCTTTTGATATCCAATCTTCAGCTACTCCAAGTCCTTGGGAACCTCCCTTAATTACGTAGTGTTTAATGACGTGACTGAAGAGCATCCCCTTGAAGTGTCCCTTTTGACTGAATACTAAGGTGTTAGAAGTGTCTTGAAGGTGTACTATATATCATAACATTATTATTACAACACAGAAATCAAACAAGCTTAGTAATAAAACAATGCTAAATGATTCAGTTAATGAAGTTATGATTTTACTTATATTTAATATTTGAGACCTAAGGTAGCCTAGAATTAAGTATCTGCACCGGTAAGCTTTCAGATAAAGCAGAATCCTCTAAGCAACAGTGTACGTTTCACGATTCACAAAGGAAAGATACAACAAAAATTGATGGTAATGTCGTCCTTACAGGTCATAAAAAGATTTTTTTTTTTTTTTTTTTTTTTTGTTAAAGGAGTGTTTTGCTTCACCAGGAAATTCAAGAATAAAGTAAATATAAGTATGAACGTTTATAGGTCAAGTAGTTCCAGATATTGTTAAGGCTATGCACTAAGTTCCACTCTCCGTTATTTTCAAGTTACACACACTCACTCTATTGGTAAACTACTAGGAAGATTTTTGATAGCTAAATTGCACATGATCCGAATGTAGATGAACTTTAATAGGTTCAAGTAGTTCCAGATATTGTTGAGGCAATGCACCAAGTTCCACTCTCCATTATTTTGAACTCGCATACTCTCACTCTATTGGTAAACTAAGCCTCAAACAGGTTTATTTGTGATAACTAAACTGCATATGTGTCGAAGTAAAGATTAAGGGTCTATGCATTATTCGATACTTACCATAAGTCAAGAAATCTATCCACAACCTCTGGAGAACCATCTTTGTAAAGTTCCACCGTGATATAACCTTTTGATGTGTTTAAAATCTGAAACAAAAAGAGGTATGAAAAGGGAGGAAGTTAGTGACAACATCCAAAAGCAGATACACTTGTCTATGTTACACCAAATCAAACAGCCAAACCTAATATATCAGCAGCAGAACCGGAAATGAAATGCTCTAAAGAAATCAATCCAGAAATCACCTGTGTCTTAAAGTTTTGCACTTTCCTACAAAACTATAACTGAATGCATCGTTAATCTTTCCACTTTACTGTAATTCTATAACTGAACGAGTAACATTGCGTTGTCAACAACATTGAAATTGGCATTCAAAATTTGCTTGTTATCACACTCACTGATTTCAATACTAATTGCTTAGTTACCATTTCATCCAAACTTCCAAATACAATAAATTTTGTTTACACAAAAAAAACAAAGCCACAGCATCTAGCGGCCTAAGGCTTAGTTTGGAGCAATATAACACAAAAAAAACAGCGAGTAGGGAATCAAATGTGTAGAAAACTTACCGCGTAACCGGGAAGATCATCCTTCTTGGCAAACGCATCCATTTCCTGGGCGGAACACAAATCAATAGAACTCAGTCAAAAGCACAAATCTAGCAGTAACAATAGCAACAAGAGAAAGGTAATTACCGCTGAAGCAGAAAAGTCCGACCCGGAATGATCCAGTGACCTAAAAAAATCAGCAAGCACACAAACCAATTTTCAGTAGCTGAAAAATTTCAAATCAAGCAGAAATCGGAAGTAATTAGACCTTCTGGACCAGTAGCGGTAAGTGGCGACCAAAGACAAGGCGATCAAAGCGATTATAAGATTGCACATAACTATGGTAGCGACACTGATTCGAGTCGGCCCCTTCTTCTTCTTGCTCTGAAGTAGCAGCGCCTGCGGCTTTATCCGAGCCATCAACTTTGACTTTAACTACACAAGAATTATCAAATCCGAATGAGTTCAACCCTAGAATTTCAGAAGAGTAGAAATTGGTGAAGAAATTTCACCTGGGGGATTTGGGTGTTTCGGAGATGGATGGGTTCGGGTTGGGGTTTGGGTCTGGTGGGTGATTTCAGATTTCTCACCCAGTTTTATCTATTCGATCTTCTTCTTTTTTGCTTCCTCTCTTCTTGTCATGTATTTCAAATTTGACGAAATGGTGGAGCCCACCACCACCTCAGCTTGTTCTTTTCTCGGGGCTCCGGTACCATTTCTGGGTTTGGATCTGTCCATTTTTCGGTTCCTTTTTTTAAATTTCTTTTTTTCTTGGGGTAGGACCAAAGAAAATTTCTTTTTTAGATTTTTCTAAGACAATCTAGAAAATAAGAGTAAACTGAACGTATTATGTTCCAACCCTTCATTTGATCACCAATATAAAAGTTGAGATCAGATGAAAGTGTTTTGATTGTTTAAGTAAAATCATCGAGTTCAAACTTAACGGTAAGTGTCTACGTGATCATAAATTTCTTAACCAGTATACAATTTAAAGGAACATTACTCAATGACAATGATATCATGTACCGTAACTGCATGCATGTTGCCAACAACTTGAATGGTTTGGGACTAGTTCATCATCTGACACTCAAACCATATCAAAATCCATTTATTACACATAGAGAGGTCCAGCCTCCTCTTCGAAAGTATGGTCTTAGTGGCTCACATATGGAAAAGAACTCCTGTTGCTCAGCTTCCGCGAACCAAAACGAATCCTTCAGTCAAATGTGTTTTTTACAAGCATCATCAGTATATCAAAGACTATTTTAAACCAAATCATAAGTTCATTTAGAAAACAATGGGGGACTCAAGTCATCAAAATCAAATAGCCTGGATCATGACACCTTCCAATTTTTAATGGGAGAAGATGACTAGGAGAAAGAAAATTCACCAATAATCAAGTACTTAGGGTCTTTATTTATTAAATTGCTACAACACCACTGGTCAAAGGAGAATCAGTGAATCACAGTCACTCTCCATATCAACCTTTACAACTGGAAAAGCAAGCCATGCTCATACAAGAGCAGCAAACACAATCAGATTATTATTAGCCAATTCAAACACAACCAAAACCCAAACATCAGTCCCTCTCTTAAACCGAAAAAAAAAAAACAGCAAACTTGGATCCTGAAATCAATTTGGTATCCTTAGAGAAACCACTGGTGTACAGCAACTCCTATGTCCCTTAGCCTCCCATGTAGAGCAACACACTCCCACTAAGCTCTCTTGCTCTTATCACTCTTTCCATTCTGCCACCATTCATTGTTACACTCCAAAAACAACTCATCCACCAGACAGATTGTACTCTTCTGCATCATATCCACAACTACTTCTGCTTCTGCTTTCATCACAACATAATCCTCTTCCTTCACATTCTCCTTTAGCCAACCCGAAACATCCTTCTGCGGCTTGCTTGAGGCTTCTTCTCCTTCAGCCTCTACTTCAAGGTTGTGTACTTCAAATTCCGTATTCATCTTCGGATAGTTTTGATGAAACCATTCAACTGCGCCACTGTTTTGCTCATTCAAGTCAACACTAACAAACACACGGCGCTCACAATTTTCAAGAGAATTCCCCAACAGGTCAGGAAGGAACTTCATCTTCTTCAAGTACTCGCTTGATTTTGCCAATGCACGTCTTGGCGGCTCAAGCAAAACATCTTCAAGACCCTGTAGGACGGCCTCCTTGGCCTCACTTCCGAATTGGCAAAGCTGCCGGCGGTCAGGACTCTCCAGCTGCTGCTCACCAGACGCACCGGTCTTCCTCATTGCCACAAAAGTTGAACTGTATCGGCGAAGATACACAATCTTGTAATTGGATTTTTTGCTAAAAGCATTTGAAGGGTCATTGCTTAGAGGAACAGCAACAATGCCACCAACTTTCAAGACACGATCCACAAATTTAGCGTCAACTAAATCAAACGCGAACACAAAATCCACCGACTCGTCCTCGAACGAGCTCTTCCTCTCCGAATCCATAACAACTTCAAATCCATTATCAACAAGATTCAAAATATCAAGAGCATTAATCATACCAACACTGCCAGGACTCACAATGAGAGACCTGTCACTCTCTCCGCGGAGGCCTTCGCCAGCCAAGTCATTGAAAAGCAAGCCCAATTGCTCAAATTTGAAAGTTTCATACCCATGACTGGTTTCCAATTCAGAAACACTCACACCCTTTATAATAGACTTAATGCAGGGCAGTGTGAGCATAACCAAAGCAAGAAAAACTGACCGAGAAACAACACGCATTACCTTCTTATCAGGCAGCTTGATCACCAAAATCTCGGCCCTGAAATGTCCGTGGTGCTTGGCCTTGAAACCACCGCCCAATTCCATCTTTATACTACTCAAAACAACGAGATCAATCGGATCTGCAGAAGAAAACTAGCTCGAACAGCGCAAGCTTTGGAACAAATGCGAACACTAAAAAGGGCTTTGTAGATTGCAAATGTGATGCAATGTGTTGCAGAAAATCGAGAGGGAAAAAGCAACGGAGGACATGATTTGGTTTAGCGGGCACAGAATCTGGCGGAGGTGTGATTTGCACCCACGAGAGCTACGAATTTGGTTGCGCTCCATAAGAGAGATAACTGCCTAATCCTCTCAACCTCCATTATCACCCTATGCTTCACAATCATGCAAAATCGCTCTCAATCGATCTCCCTTTTAAATTTTAATGAAATATTCTATCTCTCACAAGATTGACGCTTCAGAGTCGTCAGCTGGCTACAGGGCCGTAACGGGTGGTCATCTGAAACGCAACCACCGGAGAGAGAGAGAGAGAGGGAGCGGAGAAAGAGAGGGACTTTGAAATGTGGGGAAGAAAGGGCGAGAGAGAGGAGAGTTTTATACGGAGGAGAGAGAGAGAGTCCGAGATTTGCGAGAGGCACATGAAGGACAAAGCATTGGCTGGGGTTTGCTTTCGGTGGGAGTTGGGCTTTTTGGGCCTAACAACTACAACTACGTAACAGAGAAGCGTGGAGATAAAGATTGCCAGAAATGGAGTTGACGAGTGTGGAGATTGTTGGTTGGTTTGGGGAAGCTAAATATAGGTTTGGTTTGTTTTTTTTTTAATTTGGAGGAGTTTGGTACCTTTCACTTTCTTCCTCCCTGAGATTGGTCGGAATGACTAAAAAGGTCGGTAATCAAAGATTCGGAGTTGGCCTTCCAGAGGTGGGTACGGCTGCATGAATGCAGGTGAAAGTTGGGGTACGTAGATAAGTATGTTCGTCATTGATTTGGGGTGAATATACTTTGGAAAACAAAGGAAATCATCTTGCTACTACTGCACCCTTTTTTCTTTTTCTTTTTTCCTGCTAGCTGCACATAGATTCAGTAAATTTTGAATCTTCTGCACTATTTAACACAAACCCTAAGAACAATGCTGCAATCTCAAAGAAAGAAGAGAGTAAGTGGACAACTAAGTTAACTATTTAAGTAAAGTGACAATTTGTTATGAAGGTTCATTCAGCTCATGAATATTATTATTGACACACTCATAACAACGGAAATGAGCAAGAATATGTATTGTACATGGTGTTGTGATATGAGTTGGTCATTTCAATGCGTTGTAATCTTTTAAGATCAGTATTGACGTCTGTACTGTTCGTGGTATGAAAATAAGAAAACTCTTCTGAACCGTCCACCGGCTATAAAATAAAATAAAATGTGAAATTAAAATGATCGATACCAATTGGAAAAACATAAAAGGAAACAAAAATAGAAACAATTGGATACTCACAAGATGACAAGATCAGATGATTCTATGTACTCCTGAATAGCTGTGATCTCAGACTTGAGCCCTTTAATGAGATCCTGTGTGGCCTTGAGTTTTGGAGGATGTGATGGAGCAGAGCAAGGGGAGGGAAACTATGGATGCCGTCGGCAGCTTGCAAGACCCGGAAGAAGAAGAAGAGAACAAAGCAGCCATCGTCACATCTGCTACTGAGCATGGCAGCAGCGTAACCATTTTCTCCATTTCTAGCTTAATGGATCAGGGTTTTGATGGAGACGGCTTCAAATAGGGTTTTGGGGATTATGAAATGATCAAACGGTTAGTTTCTAAAGGATTAATGTATTGCACCATGTTTCTAAAGAATTACGAAATGTTCCATGTGACCGTTTCTAAAGGACTAATGTACTGCATCATGTTTCTAAAGGATTACGAAATGTTCTCTAGTCAGAAACTGACTAGATGAACGTGACTGTTGATCTTTAAATAAGATACTAATTTTGAGATCAAATTACAAAGATCAAAATTAATATCATTTATACTGCAGTATCAATATTGACAAAAGAAGTGGATATGAAAATGCTTTATTCATGCTATTCCCAACAAAAATGGGAAATATATGTACGAATATATGTTTGTGGGTGTTGTGATACCAATTTGTCATTTCAATGTGTTTTGTTATCTTGTTTGGTTTTCAATGAAAAGAAGTCTTGGTTATTAGCAATCTCCAACAGTATTTCTATTTCGAAAGAAAAATTCTAAACTTAGCTACTTTTGATGTAAATAAGCTTTAACTCCCTATTGGGTTCGATATTAGCATTTAGCAATGCTTTTGGGTTTCCTACTATCTTTTCCATCACTGCAAATAGGCCTCATCATGGGTCGGGGTAGGGTTGACCGTACCCTAAATTTTAGGACTTAGGATAGGGTCGGGTAGGGTTTTGACTTGATTAACAAAATTTATGGCCGGGTAAGGTCGGGCCGGAGCTCAAATATGCAAGCTCTTACCCACCCTTAAAGCCCATTTAGTTATGGTTAATAGGGCCGGTAGGGCCGGCCCTTTGAATATGGCTAAATAGGTCCGAATATAACATTATTTTGTTTAACAAAATAAATTCATGAGTTTTAATTTAATTTTTTTTTTCAAATATTACCTCAAGGGATATATGTGATACAAGACCCTATTTTTACTCATATTTAACATACATATACATTATATTTAACTTAAGACATCCAGAATTATTAATCTAAGTAGTTATATTCATATATTTCATTAACTATCTCTCTAAATCACCAAAAATCAATCGTTATTTAACAAAGAAAAATACAAATTAAAGAAATAAAACTTACAAGATTAGTTGTATTGTATTAAAAATAAGAAACATATTAAAAATAATAAAAAATAAGTAATTATTATGACCTAAAAGACGGACTTTTAAGACCGGGTCAAGCTTGGTCTTAAAAGACTTAATAGGATAAGACCGTAAGATACGACCGGGTTTTATTTGCTTAATCTTTGTCCTACCTGACTGAAAAGAGCTAGGACCAGCCCGTCCTAACGGAGTGCTGGGTAAGGTGGGTTTTAAGGCGGCTAGGGAGGAAGGCCAAATGACGAGGCCTAACTGCAGATACTGAAATACACCTCAGTATAAAATGGGGTTCGTCATGCATTATCTTGCTCTGAAACTCCATTTTGCTAGTTTGATCTGAAGTACATGCAATGGACCAATTTTGGAGCGTGAGGCTTTTACCCTTTCAAATTCAATGGACGACCCAGTGAAGCTACGCTCTCACTCCCAGGATAACCAAAGTTTTCAGCCCATAGAAACCCAAGAACAGTTGTAAGAGCTAAAGTTTTGATCTTCCTTTTCAATCACACTATGTCAGTATGTCTTGTTTCTTTTTTCCTTCTTGTTCCTTTCTTTTTGGCTAACTGAAGCATTGTATTCATATGAGAACCATTTAAATCGTTGATGTGAACATGAATAGATTCTCTGATTCTGTATATATTTCTGTCAGGCTATTATTTTGTGCTGGAGCTAATGGGTTAGCGAAGGTAGGGTAGTAGTAGTACTAGCATATGATATCATTGTTGTATATTCAATTAGGGGAATCACCTGAATGTGAATTTGTGAGGTTTGGGATTGTACAGATGTGCTCAAAATAACCTGATTCACAAATTGAAAATAACTCTCTAGAATTCTCTGGCAGTGATTTAAATTTTTGGTCTTCGATTTGTGGCTACAGTTCAAGGCAGTGTGTCAGTGTGTGATTTATACTCATTATCTTGTTGAAATCTCAAGTAATAATTCTCGCGGTTTCAGTTCATAGTACTACACAATTCAGAAAATAATTACACGATCAATAATAGCATTGGCAGTTTCCGTTGCAGTAGTTTCTTTCTAGTCTGTTAATAAACAGTTAATTTTGAGTATGAACATTCCTTCTTTTCTTGTCAACATGAATTTTTCTCTTTTTATTAGGCAGCTAAGGTTAATGTTAGCAGCTAAGGTAAAAGGACATTGAGTGACATTGATTGCACAGGACAATATGTACCGTCATTTGTGTGAAGACTAGTTTCCAAGAACAGCTAGGATCTGATCTCTGAAGGAAAGTAGCAAATTAGCACAGACAAGTATACGGTATGCCTCAATGATTGTTGGTATTTTGTTCCTGACCACCAGTTCACATGGCCGGTCTGATCTACATAGACTTGCTTTTTTGGTTCACCATATAAATTGGTACGAAAGAAATGGTAGCCAAGAATAATAACAGAAAAAATTACAGAATCAGTAACATATATGGATGAGTCAGTTGATGGTTCTTTTCTTTCTTGATGGTATACAGCAAGATGTGCATAATGTTCTTGCAGGACCAGGTTCTTCAGTTTTACTGTGTTAGCCTTCAAAGATACCAAACTTCATCATCTTGCTTTCGGTACCTCAAACAGACTAGTATTATACCTTCAACATCAGTTTTCATTATCAATTTTGTGTTGTCTTATGCATTTTTCAAATTCAGTGACATAAAAACACCAAATATAGAAATGATTGCAAATACCATGGATTACATGCTATTGATATCTGCCGACTTTTATTGAGTTGATATGGTGCTTATGATGCATTAGACTACTAAGAGTTATCTTTCTCGTTATGTATTATATTCAATGCATGAGCTACACAACACCATTTCAAGGATAAGAAAGAGCAAAACCATATGATCCATAGAGGGACCTATTACATTCAATTCATGCATCTAGTTCTGGTCTGATTCTGATTATGTTGTACTGAAGTAACAAACAAAACAAGGGGTAGTGATAGATCAAATCAAAAGGAAACAAGCACAAAAATAAATAAAAAGGGTCGTTATAGTATAAAAGAATGCAATAGAGGCACTTGTGGCAGGTCCCCCATTCAAGAAAGGTTTAGTTATTTGAATTTTTTCGCTTCATACCTGTTAACCAATTCACTTCTTTTAGAAGAGAAATAATATGGTTGACAAGGCAGTGAACAAGGTTCTTATAAGGGAGTTCAATGCAGACACTGATATTGAAGTGGTGGGGAAGCTCGAGAGGAACTGTGAGCTAGAGTCTAAAAGGGGGGTCTCCATTTTCACTAACATGATGTGTGACCCTTTATGTAGGATTAGGTTCTACCCCCTTCATATTATGCTGGTGGGTTCATTGCTGTGACTTCTTCCCTCTTATCTTGCGTTTAAAAGAAAACAGGGAAATATTTTTCATGAATCATACCTCATAATCATTTTGGTGTCTCCTCTAATAAGCATTTGCATGATTTACTGCTTTTATAATATGGAAGTCATTGCCCCTCCAAGACCTTATAGATGTGAATCATTGCATTGCTCGAACACTAATATGTTTGGAAATTGCCAGCAGGTAGCACAGCTGCTCGAAAATGAGGAGCTTGTCGGAGTCGTTAGAGGATGCATCAAGCATGTGGGGACTGGTTTTGGGGGACATGTTATCGGTTGCATACTAGGCCTTCGAGTCTCTCCCACACACAGGTATCATCCACTTTTTCTTCTTATTGAGTTCTACTTCTAAGAGTCTTCTTCTCTAAACAATACATTGTTAGTTCTCGATCAGCCATACAGTCTCTTGATATTCAATATTGAATCTCCAGCTTTTCCGTTACTGAGGTACAGCATATTGAAAAGCTAGATCACCTCTTTTGGAATCATCCATATATGCTTGATAACTTGTCATGTTATAGAGGTGGTGTACTGAAGTGTTTGATTGATATTTAAGTTTGTGTGTTGCTTGATTTAGGCGGATGGGAATTGGATTCCAATTGATGAACTCCGTGGAGGAGTGGCTACTGAGACATGGAGTGCAGTACACATTCCTGGCCACCGAGAGGAGCAATACTGCCTCTACAAATCTCTTCACTTCCAAATGCAATTACATGAACATCAGCTCACTAGTCATATTCGCGCAACCAATTTGTTCCTCTGAAAAATATATGCTTCCCCAAAACATTAAAATAGAGAAGTTGCATGTAGACTGGGCAATTTCTTTGTATGAAAACAAGCTAAGAGGCAAAGACATGTTTCCTACAGACATGGATGTGATCTTAAAGGAAAAGCTCAGCCTGGGAACATGGGTGTGTTATTTTGAAGAACAGGGTTGGATCAACTTGGACAGTGAGGAAAACAACCACGGAACAATCACCAAAACTCATGGCTCTTGGGTCATCTTTAGCATATGGAATACTTGTGAAGCTTACAAGCTTCATATACAAAAGTCACAACCTCTCAGGTATTTTCATGATACCTTGATCCATGCAAAAGAGAAAATCTTCTCCTGGTTGAAAATGCCTCAGAGTAATGTCTCAGTTGAAAGCTCCTTCGGCTTTCTCTTCCTCTATGGGATTCATGGGGAGGGAGAGCAGCTTGGTGAGCTCATGAAATCTGTTTGGAACTTTGCATTAGGGTTGGGGCAGAATGCGAAGGACGGTAAGTTGATTATAACTGAGATGGGGCTATGTGATCCTCTCCTTAAGCATGTCCCAGACAATCCCAGCATTTCACGTATCCATGATATCTGGTATGCAAAAAGTCTGAGCAGCCACCACCCCGATGAACAAGATGCTCTGCTAATGGAGGGACCTCTGGGAAATGTGTTTGTTGATCCAAGGGAATTCTAGGCTTAGCTAGTTTTCCTTCCCCTCATCTTCCCGAACACCTAGAACTAGTCACAGATGGTAATGTATTTCTTCCTTCTATTTGGTTGCTTGATATTGTTGGATACAAAAAAGGGCCATCATAACGCAATGATGTAATGTAGTAGTCCTTTGTATGATATATTAGTTATGTAATTCAAGAAGGAAATATTTGGGGAGTCATCATGTAATTCGTTTTGGTTTCCAGAGTAATGTAGGATCTGTCATCAAATTCCAAAGTCGCATTACCAAATAAGCATAACTGTTAACATTGAAACATCAAGGATTGATTCAACTGTGCCAAACTACAAGGACAATTATCGGATTACCTCACACTAGGGTTATTGTTTGGTGAGAAATGAATAATTCATTAATCATGGGACAAACCCGATTACAAAGCTTACAAACGCAAAGCAATAAAACTACTAACAAAGAGTATGGGTCTCTAACTTGATCAAACTAGGAGTAAGAGGAAACTAACAACTCACTAATCTATGGACCTAAGGTCCTACATCCGAAATTAAAAAAGCAACACTTACAAATCTACTACATCCACCCCTTATGTTTGCTAACATTGTCATCGATGTCGCCGCCAGCAACTGTGAGGTAGTGAGGAATAGTAAATCAAAGCATTGACGCCTGAGAACCAATAGCCAACAGAATCCCAAAGCACAAATCATATGAAAACCCACACCACAGAGGAAGAGCTCCCTCAAAACAATACCATACAATCCACCATCCAAATCCAAGCCATGAAGAAGTTGAGGCTGACGTGATAGGACCGAGAACCATAACCAAGAACCGTAACCAAAGAAAATGGGGGGTGATGAACCCATAAGTGAGCACCCATAATCTGATAGGTAAGTGCGAAATTGCATTTTAAGCGTGCAGCCACACAAGCACTCATGAAGGTTTGTGATTGTCATTGACAGGTTGTTTTGGTGTAAGGTAACCAAATATTTGGCAAAAATTGAGATCGATTGACATCGGTATGAGGAACCGAGTCCTCCCGCTCTGGACCAAGCCAGTATAATCCACAAAGGGATGAAAATGCACCACAACGGTGATATGAGCCCATAAACATGGAACCTAGATAAACTAGCAACAGTAAGTAAATATGCAGGTAACATAGTTACCTCAAGAGTGCACAAGGCTCAGGCCCTGTGATTCTGAGGCCCAATCCCATGGGCATAAGAAGCCCATAACCCATTGGCCCGTAAAGAAGATACCCAGACCCATGTCCTCCCAGTCCTACCGGACAACTGCACCAGAGCCGCCCCATCACCTCCGTCCCCGACGTCCCGTCAGCGAAATCAGTCTCCTACTTCCAGCGCTAGGGTTAGACGGTTAGTTGTTAGGAAACTACAGAGATCAGTATATGAAACTTTTCTGTTTTCTACATTTCCAATCATAACTTCCTTCAAATGACAAGATGTTTGTAGGGAATGTATTCTGATTATGCAACTCAAACAAAATAGTGGACCAAGAAAAAGGAAAGGAAGCAATTCCCAAATATATCCCCGACTTCTGAGATATCATAAATATCTCTATGTTAACCCATGTAAATGCTCCAACCATCACGACCTGCTCAGTCATCTCTTCTCTTACCAGTGGTAACAGCATGAGAGTTTTGATCAGAAAGGATCTTTAGAACAGTGACCAATGCTCGCAACCGGTCCCAAATGTTCAGGCCATAGAGTGCTTCAACAAGCGACTCCTGGAACTCGAAACCATTCTCTCCAATAGGATACTACAGTTGGCCAAGAAAGAAAGCCAGTCAGATTTTAGTTTTAATTTAGCTGAGAAGAAGAGAGGGGAGAACTTCAACCCATTATATTTTAGATTGACATCTGACCTGAATAGGCTTTGGTATCTTGGTTTTGATGTAGGGCCACCATCTATCCTCGACAACCGATTTTACAAGACAACATGCTCGCAATCCTTCAACACCAGCAAATCTTCCAAATCCACTGTCTTTTACACCACCAAATGGCAAGGACTGGAAATCCAGGAGACAACATTAGTTCATTGGATTAACAATCATGATAGTATATAAATCTTCTTATTAATTAGTAGGACACTTACACACCAATTGTCCAATCTAATATATGATAGCCCTACATTTGAATACAAGTACAAAGCCTGGCTTTATGCTATCTTATAAAGCAGGAAACCATATCTAGGCAATTATTGAAAGAAGAAAAGCACTGCCAGATATTGTACTCAGTAAAGTCTCTAGCTCGAGTAAAAAAAATAATAAAACACAAGACATGTTACTATACTAACAACTTGAATATATATTACCTGACACATGTAATTTGATGCAAAATCATTAATTGCAGCAACTCCACATTGTATCTGGGAAGTTATCTCTCTAGCGCGACGCTGGCTGCCGGAAAAAACAGCACAACCAAGACCGTATTTTGAGTCATTGGCTAGTTTGACAGCCTCTTCATCAGTGCTAAACTTCATTATTGGCATGATTGGTCCGAATGCCTACAAAAATGTAAGAAAGCATTTAGCTATATTAACTAAACTAATGATTAAAAGAATGAATCAAAATGCTATTTACAACACAGTATGACTTTGGATACCTCCTCTTGCATCAACTCCATCATGTGATTTACATTTTCAATCACAGTGGGTGGAAAAAAGTGATCAACTGCATCTTCACCTATGTGGCCTAAACTTCCCCTAACAACAAGTTTTGCACCTTTGTCTAAGGCATCATTTACAAGGTTTTGAAGCCTTTCAGAGTGCTCTTGCATACATATAGCACCCATATCATACTTTCCAGCAAGTGGTGGGCCCTAGACAAGATCAGTTAACAGAATCATGAGTTTTAACTTCTAACATAAAGCACTTCAACTTGACAGTTCTTGTAAAATACATGTATCAAGCACAAATTGTACAACAGCTGAAACAGATTTCGGCTTGGAAACTTCATTCAGAGGGACATACTTACAGCTGAAACAGATTTCACAATCCTAGACACTTGACTGACGAATGAAGAGTAAATGTCCTCGTGAACATAGAATCTCTCAGCCCCAGCACAGTTCTGTCCACTTGACTGAAGGACAGCTCTCACAGCAATTTGGGCAACCTAAATAGAGTAATTTACTCCAATTAGGACACATAGTACTTGAAAATAAAAGGACCAAATAGATGAAGCAGAAATTCAGAACGCCATTGGCCACTGTAATGTCCAAGCTTGATAGACATATAAATACCAGTAAAGGTAGGAAATTTCATACATGTTCCACATCTGCATCTTCACATACGATAAAAGCATCTTTTCCACCAAGTTCAAGTGTAACTGGTGTAAGTGTCTCAGCAGCATTTCTCATTATCTGCAGAAATAGCAGAAACAAAAATCAATAAGCATTCCAGTAGATTGCAGTGATTTCTTCATTATAATAGCAGCAACAAACCTTAGTGCAAGACAAGTACAATTTACTATGTCAAGTCCTCGGGTTCTCTTAATATACAACAATTGCAATAACCAGATTACGTATTAGAATTTACTATGTAACAAAGCTACTGGGTTACTGGCTAATTGATCAGATAAAGAAAATTCAAATAAAATCATCTCCGATGTATCAGTTGACCTGTTTACTATACACTTAACAAAACTTCATAAAGTAAAAAATTTATATGCTTCCAGAAAACTTAAGTTCTGCTGAGGTTAGAACACAGGAGTTAAGAAGTCACTGATGAATGCTAATTTATTTATTTTATTACCAAAGACGCATAATAACGATTTGAAGACCTTTAAAAAAAAAACATTTGAGGTCATGAAAGGATTGAAAATTTGTAGCCGAGAAGCCTGTTTCAGAAATTAAACTTGAAATCAATAAGTTATTCAACTAACCAAAAGAAGAACATACCATCTTACCCACACCCGGTGATCCAACAAAAATTAACTTGTCAACAGAAGACACAAGTGCTTCGCCGGTTTCAGAAAACCTAGTGGGGCAAATAAAAAAGTTTGATCATAGATAGATAAATTCATGAGCCTAGAAAGAAAGTCCTCCTTCCCAGCCAATCCAAAAAACTACGGTACCCTGTTATGATGTCAACTAGATTTTCAGGAGCTCCTACGGCAGCAAGGGCAGATTGGATTATGCGAAAGTAGAAGCATCCAGACCAGCTTGCATGTTCTGAAACCTACAATGACAAGCATGGATTTTCGGTTAAACCAGAAACTGCAAATAGTATGAAGATTTATATACGTGAAGTGAAAAAAAGATTTAGTGATGTCTAGTCTGAATACCATGAAACCAACAATTATCGATACCGACACAGGAAATTATAGATCCTCTGAATTGCTTGCTATATAAGGAAACAGAGACAAGTGCAGCAGTGTTCCAGTAAATATTTAAAGGTGCACAGAGTGATTAAAGAAACTACGAGCATTCCACAATTAATTACCTTAATCACAATGCCATTTCCCGAAAAAACTGCTGCCAGCATTGGATTAAAGATATTGTGAAAAGGGTAATTCCATGATACAATGGCACCAACAACTCCAAGAGGGTGGAATTCAACTTTAGATCTCTTGTGAATCATTGATCTTCCACAAGATCTGCAATTTTTTCATGAATAACAAATTATAATACAGAACATAGATATGGCTACAGGTGGAAGTAAATGTGTAGTCTACAAAAGTAAGGAAAAAATAAAGATAAAGAATGACAAACACTCTTTGCAAACAAACACCAAGTAATTCGACAGATAGTGGAAACTGAAATAGAATGAGGCAAATCTTAAATCATTAAAGTAGAGGATCCCATGCAACATATAATATCTAAATTACCAGTCACTGAGGTAATATATCATTCAGTTCCAATAACCAAAAAGAGTTAAAATTTGTGAAATATACATCCTTGATAATTGCACCAAACATTGTTGGAATATTACACAGCACGTTAGTAAAATGATATAGAACATTAGATGCAGACAATGTAATGGGAAGAAATGTATACCGGTATTCAGGCTTTAGCCACCGTTCACCCTCTGAAAGAAGCCAAGTGATCTTCTCACATGTTGTCATTATCTCCCCTAAAGACGCATCCACCATTGTCTTCCCCGTATCACGTGAAGATATCCTAATTAAAGTGATATATAAGTCGGTATATATGGAGTAAAGTCAACCGCAGGAGAAAGACAGTAACTGTGATGTATGTAGATTACCAAAAATAATAACAACATCCCGGGAACAAAACATGGCTTGGGATTTAAGTATGCCTACCTAATACATTTTCTTTTTCTGTCAATACCTACGTAATAACTCAGACAACGATGCACGCAGAGAGAGGGAGAGTTTGAATACGGCACTTACTCACATATAAGATCTTGGTGCTCTATTATATACTTGAGAAGAATCCGAAGAAACAGACGCCTTTGCTTGAAGCTACTCTTTGCCCATGTTTTCTGCGCCTTCCTTGCTAGCGATACCCGCTCCTTGACCTGAAATGAAGATTTACACCATGAATTTCCCAATAATTGTGATATTCTGAGTTCTCTCTTTTCTACCATCTAAACTCGTGTATATGAAATCAATTTGAGCGAACAAACACTCCATTTAGATTTAAAATATATAGCAAAGACTCCACAACAGCTCACAAGATGTTTAAAGTAGACAACAAACTAACCTCATCAGTTGTCAATGCAGGGTAATATCCCAAGTACTTCATGGTTGCGGGTTCATAGCACTGAACCTTGGTCTCCGACTGCGCTGTCCTTCCCCTTGGAGGTACCTGAACAGCAAACATCATAAACACCACCAGAAGCGAACGAATTCGAAACATTTTCTTCATCTCCTATCTCTCTCTTGTTATTTATTTTCTCTTTCTCATTTACACTAACAACATTTAGCATTTATAAACAATTTTCAAGTCCTTCCAAACGCAATAAATTCAGTTTCATTCATTCCGTTGTGATTAGCCAAAGATGTCAACATAAGAAATCAAAACTCACATAAATGAAGCTGTTCTCCTGCGTCTGATTCCCGTCGTCCAACACTGACATTCATCAAACCGCGCTAATCACTCAACCAAACCAAAACAAAGCACGAAAACCGATGAGGTCTAAGAGAGAGAGGTTACCGTCAGAAGCGTCGACTTCAATGGAAGGGACATTGGGAGGGATGAGCATCAAGAGGAACCTACAAACGGCGTATGCGAAAGCGAGGACGATCAGAGGCCACCAAAACGCCATCGTTTTCGTCTGCGGCACAAACTGGAAGAGTCACTGAAAACAAAAACTGATTCCCGGAGTTGGCGTCGGATCCACGGCTACGATGGCATCTCGGTCTGTGACTCTCTGAGATGAGGTGTGAAGTGGACGGTCAAGACTGAGAGAGTGTCAGGACTGAAGATGGAGACGCCATGTAGTTTTTGCTGATGTAGTTTGATTTTTCTTTTTAAAAAAAGAAAAAGAAAGTGGGTAGCTGTTTTTCTGTTTTATGGCTAATTCCAGTTTTACCCTCATCTGTTAAATATCTTGTGTTTATGTGTGATTCAACGTTATGGGTAAAATCAGGAATTCAATTTTTTGAGAAGCTTTTTCAGGAATTCAACGTTATTAAATTTACTTATCAAGGTAATAAAAATTTCATCAATCGCGCAAATTTTTGGAAGTCCTCAGCTGATGCTGAAAAAGGAGTTTACTTAAGTATTGAACAACAGCTAATCACCTGTGGTCAATTTGTTAAGAGCTTAGCTGTGGAACCCTCATATCCAAGTTCAAAACTCGTCGACGCTGATTGGAGTTTAAATCTCAATCTGTTCTTGGTGGCCAGAGGAGAGGAAGCGTTTTGACATAACCTCTCGTGCGCGGATTAGTCTCTGGGCCCAGAAAACCTTTAAGAATACCGTTGTTGAATATTCAAAAAAAAAAAAATAAGTATTGAACAACAGCTCTCCATCCTACTTGTAATGGAGCAAAGAATAAGATGTCCTTCAATATGTTCACAACTGCAGCCTGATTTCTGAAACTCACATGACCACCAGAGGCTTTATCATATTCTTATTGCAACTATATGAAGAAAAGCCAACGAAGTGTAGATCAAGATGATACTTCCATATTATGAGTAACAGTGAACTTACTATATCTAGTACCTAAACTCACTTCTAAGCAATAAAATATTCTTAAGCTTTTCTTTTGGCACAGCTTTGCTTGTCACAGCAGGTTCTAGTTGATTGAATTCTGTTTGCCAAACTCTCCAAGTAAACATTGATTCCTATCAGTTTTGGTCATCTTCAAGTGTTCTCTTTGGTTCATAACCTTTCAGAGATCATATAAATAGTTTGCTTGCTACACAAAGATGATCATCAATATACAGCAAGGTACATTCTGCTTGTACTTTCCTTTAGAAATTTATGCCATGAATTAGAACACTTCTAGTGATAAGCACAAGTCACAGCAATTCTAGCTGTGGTCTTAATTAGCACTAGTACTTTTACACACTGATGGCTGGTAGCATCTTGATCTGCTATTCTCACTGCTCAAGTTCTTTAAATGAACACAATATTCTCGTGCTTGTGTAAAGCATTTCTGAAAGGATTTCAGTTATATGTTTACCTCGTAGCTTAGAAGGCAGGCGAAAAGCAGATGAGTATATATTTGAACTCTATCTGATTTCTTATTTTGGTCTCATCCAATCTGTAAACAATGGTCTCATCCAATCTGTTAACAATGCCATAGTCGATAGCGATCAGAAACCCCTTTTCCTATTCTCACTGAAATTATGAAATAGAAAACTCAGTCAAGCTAAGCTGTTTACGGTCTTTATGAAACAAAGTGAAACTGTGAAACTTCTGTTCATTAGTATTATGTTCATATTATTCTTGAGATTATGCAACTAATTAAATCCATTGCAGGTTTTGTTGACAACTCCGAAATGAATCAAATTGAGGATTTTAAAAAGATGGAAAACATTAGCAGATCAGAGGGACAGTCACAAACCAGAGACCACATCTCTCTTGAAATCACTTCTGAAAGTGGTGGACTTGTATCTCAGATCAAAGAAAAAATGGAAAACATAGGTGTATCAGTTTCTATCTTCAGAGTCCCTAACGAAAAAAAATGTGCCCCGGATTATGTCTCCATTGGCCCTTTGCACTATAAACAGTTACGTGATAGCAAAGTCTCGGAGGATGATAAGTGGCGCTACTGCTATGCACTCCTCAATCGAAAACCAAATCTAGAAGCAAGCCTCGACACCTGCGTGAGAGCCCTGAAACAAATGGAGCACAAGGCACGAAGATGTTACAATGAAGACATCAGTCTCACTAATGATGAATTTGTGCAGTTGATGCTAATTGACACCTGCTTCATCATTGAGCTATTTCTCAAGTATTCATACAAGAGCTTTAGGTCTCGCCGTGATCCCATCTTCAATAGCCCTGGTATGCTCATAGAATTGAGATGTAACATGGTGGTACTCGAAAACCAAATCCCCTTCTTTGTTGTTCAAAGGTTGTTCCAATTAGTACCACTTCCAACACAATGTACCGAGTCCCTCAGCGAACTTGCTACACGTTTCTTCAAGTGCCTTATGATAAAGTAGTCTGGGGTTCACATCCAAAACTAATTGGCAATGGGTAGAGTGACCCAAACCCTTATTAACCCACAGGCAAGGTCCCATATTCCCGATGTGGGATTGATATCTCAACACCTTATACCAGGAGAGTATCATCGTGAGCAAGAAGGGCATCATTTACTCGATCTAATTCGATAGTGCATCCTCCCAACACATCCTAAGCTACAATCGACAGGCAAGAGAACTCTGGGCTACTTGGATTGCGTAAAGAAGCTAAAAAGAGCAGGGGTTAAGTTCCAGTGTGCTACCGCGGTACACAGTTTCTTGGATGTCAAGTTTACTAATGGTGTGTTCAAAATGCCACCTCTTTTAGTCCCTCACTGCACTGAAACACTCCTCAAGAACCTCATTGCACTCGAGCAGTGTCACATTGGGGATGATCCGGTGCAGCATATCACATCTTATGCATACTTAATGGGGTGCCTGATCCAGTCCGAGAAAGATGTGAAATTGCTGCGGAAAAAACAGATTCTTGTGCATGAGGAGAAGAATGACAAGGAGGTTTTTGAAGTGTTGAAGAAGTTGTGCGAGCAGATCGATTTGAAGGATTTTTACTATGTGAGGCTTTTTGATGAGGTGGGTGAATTTGTGACGAGAAAGAGCTGGCACATGAAGAAGCAAAAGTTGAAGAGTACATACCATCCCAAGACTCCTTCGGCCGTTGCGGTGCTTGTTGTTGCCGTTTTGGCTCTTCTTCTCACATTTGTTGGGGCTTTCTTTTCTATACTCACATTCGCTCGCCACCATATTTAGGGAAACGGTCGAGCTATGAGATTGATAATTGCTTGCTGAACCACTTTAACAGTCATCTGTTCAATCTTTCATTATGCTTCATTTTATTCATTATCTGACTGTAAAGTTCAGCACTTTGGTTGATTTTCCAGCTGGGTTTGGTGAAATTGGGTCTTTTAGGACTGTAGGATTCTAATGTTGTTCCTTTGTGTCACAACCGTTTAGTTTTTAGATCTCAATGAGTGAGTAGTTGGTCACTTCTATAAATTTTTACCTATATTGATTCTTGTTTGGGTGTTGTATTAGATCGAATCAATTTACGAATCAAATTTGTCCAACTTGAACAATACATGTTCATTGTTAGTATATCATGATTACGAGTACCCAAATGACGAACAAATAAATAATCAAACAAACATGTGTCATCAAAATCCGAAAATTCTTCTACGCACCAAGATACAAGTGAACCGAATAACTAATATGTAATATTTTGATTCGGTCATCCACATCGTATTATCATGCATATTGTTTATGCAAGATCCCGTAGAAACAACATGTTGATTATGCAAAATCCCTTGACGTGACACCTGCTCCTGATCTTCGCTATCTAGCAACCTGCAACATGAGATTGACCGGGATTTACCGGTCTTTCCCCCTCCGACGGTGAAGTCAGTTGTGAGGTTGGTGAAGTGTATTTAATGCTCCGAAAGTAATTGCCTCTTTTGTTGACTTTAGCACTGTATTTATAACCCCGCGTGGACTTCTTTCTAGCTTGTCAATGGATGTGGGACAAGTGTGTTGTTGTAGTTAGTTTATTTGGCCCTTTGTTGTGCGCCTCCTGCTTGGCCCAAACTGCTATGACCTCCAGGACGAGACCTGGTTGGTCTACCTCATGGTGGGCTTCTGGTGGCATCATGGACCGATGAGGTATTCATCTACTACCGACTACACATGTATTCTAATAACGTTAATAAAATTGAAACCCAAAAAAATAGTCTCAAGTGTTTCTAACACATGAGGTGAGGACCTGAGGTCGAATAAAAAGTGTTCTTATTATAGACGCTTAATTTGATCGGATCAAAAATAAAAATGAAATGAATGAATTTAGGGTATCTAATCTCCATTTGATCTTCATATACCACGATTTGAGAACTTAAACATTAACGGTGCGTAGAATCATTTCCGCATCAAAATCTACAAAAGAAATCATAGTACGAAGGTTCTTGTTTTAGCAGATGAAGATTAAGGTTACTTCATTTGTACTTGAGCAATCAATGTCTTTAATTTTTAAGATCACACTCGAGAATCACCGAGAGTGCAATGGCAAACTGGTCCGAAATGTGATCAAAACCGGACATAGTGACACTACCGACGTCTGTCTCCATTTCACTGTCTTTATTGGGTCGTGTCTTATTCCCTGAACTCCAGGCAAAGACAACCCTCTTCTCCCTCAACACCGTCAGATTCTAATCGTACGTCTCCCATATTCTACTATACCTAGTGGGATATATTTCTACATCCCACTTGTCACTCAGTTTCGTCATTCCATAAAGGGTTAAATACTTGTGACACCCTGTAGTTTACACCTAAAATCAGTTTTGTCCCTCACTTTTTTTTTTAAACTGGTATACCCCTATATTTTAAATTCTCGACTGATTTGCCCTTGTCGTCAAGTGAACCCGTTATGTAGCTGACGTGGCTAACATGTTGACACATGTATGAGACCAAGGTATTGAAATGACAATTTTACCCACAGAGCAATTCCAAACTCATTTTGAATCATCAACTTTTTCACTCTCCTCCTCTCCCTCTCCTCTGCCGCCCTTGACCACCACACCCTCCTCCTCTCCCCCCTCCCCTCCACCCCCTCTCTCTGTTTGAATCATCAACTTTTTCACTCTCCTCCTCTCCCCTCCACACCCTCCGCCCTTCACGTACTTCTCTGTTTGCCTTCCCGGGTCCAACACCTGCGCGAATCTCCCCAGGAAGGACCGGTACGCCGGAATCACCACCGCCGATATCAAAACCCTAAGCTCCGACTGAAGCTGCTCGTCACTCACCACCCGCGTGCTCTGCGTCTTGTGTATCTCATCAAACATAGCGTTGAAGCTCTTGAACCTCTCTTTCAGCACCGGCTTCTGCACTTTCCCATGGTTGCTCAGCCCCTCGTGGCTCAAGAAACTCAGCAGCCGGCTCCACGTCTCTCTCTGGTAATTCTTGTGGTACTGCCGCAGCTCCGACGACCTCTTCCGGCACCACGTGTCGCCCATGCATGCGTTGATCTCCTGAGAATCCTTGATCTTCTTGTACAGCTTCGACTTTGCCTCCAGGTTCGAGTCCAGCAAAGCCATCACCCGCGCCAGTTGCACCGCGAACGGCGACTCGTCGTCGGCCACCGCGTACGACGTGTCCCTCGCGTCGTACTCGTCGCGACTTTTGCTCGTCGAGTCGGTCCGCTCGATCTTGGCGTGCTCCGGAGGCCGGTTTTGGCGGTGTAGAGGGAGAGCGGGATGGTCTTGATGACCGACTCGTCGAGGCCGTAGGGGGAGAAGACGTGGAAGGCGTCGAAGGAGGAGGAGTCGTAGGGCGGGGAGTCGAGGTCGCCGATGGAGGAGGGGAGGTAGGAGCGGCGGTGACGGCATTATTAAGGAGGAGGAAGAGGAAGCATGGCGGTGGTGATGGTGGTGGTTGTGGTGGGAGGGTTTGATGGAGAGTAATGGGGAGCAGTGGAGTCTGTTGGGGGGTCTTGTGTGTGGGAGGGGTTGACCTTATTTTTTGGCTGACCCGAGAAAATCCTCCTCCTTCTCCTCCCTCCCTTACTCCTCCCCTCTCTGCCGCCACCTCGACTCACCCGGCTGCAGCTCACTATAGTCAGGGGTATATTGGACATTTTATGTCGATGTTGCAGGTTTCTAGCTGAGTTGGAATCGCAAGACCAGTCATCTCAGCAACTTAACAGTCTTCTTTAACGGTCAATTGACGACAAGGGCAAATCAGTCGAGAATTCAAAGTATAGGGGTATACCAGTTTAAAAAAAAAAGTGAGGGACAAAACTGATTTTAGGTATAAACTACAGGGTGTCACAAGCATTTAACCCTTCCATAAAAGACCTCAACTCTCGGTGCTCCTTCTTCCTCATTTACTCTTTCGGATCAAAGCACACGTCTCTCTTCCTTTCTTTCTTTCTTTCTTTCGTTCTTTCTCCAAACCAAGAAAGCCAAACATAGCTAGAAATCATGGACGCAGAAAGAAGAATCGGAGTAGCTGTGGATTTCTCACCCTGCAGCAAAAAAGCACTGAAATGGGCCATCGACAACGTCGCCCGCAAAGGAGATCACCTCATCCTCGTCATCGTACGCCCCGCTGACGTATACGAGCACGGCGAGATGCAGCTCTGGGGTGTCACCGGTTCTCGTACGTCTCTCTAATCTTTTTGTGGGGTCAATTTTGGATTTTGATGATGAGTGATATTGTAACAATTTAATTTTGCAGCTCTGATTCCTCTGCCGGAGTTTTCCGATGCTCATATTATGAATAAGTATGAAGTGAAGCCTGACGCGGAGACGGTGGACATAGTCACCACTGCTGCTAGCCAGAAAGAGGTAGAGAGATTATTTGTATTTTGGGTTAAGTTATTTGCTGTTTTGTATTAATTATAGTGTGATTGATTAGCTGTCGTGATTTAGATTACGGTGCTGGTGAAGATCTACTGGGGTGATGCCCGTGAGAAGATTATTGAGGCTATTGACAAGATTCCCTTGAGCTTCCTTGTGATGGGGAACAGAGGGCTTGGCACGCTTAAGAGGTAGAGATGAGATCTAACATGCATTGCTTGAATATTTCTGAATTTGAATCTGTGTTTGTAGGTTATGATTTAGTGTGTATGTATGTATTTGAGTTTGGTTGGGGCTTTTGTCAAACTTCCATGTTTGAAATGAAGCTATTATTTACTTCTTGAGAGCTAGCATAGACTTTCTTGACATTATGCTGTTAGGATTTAGTAGCTCAAATAGATAAGACTTGCATATCATCGTGATCTTTTGAGATGAGAGGGGATATATGATCACCAGAAGGTCAATAAGTTTGTGGATTTATCAATACAAAGGGGCTTGGTGACCATGTGAACTTGAACATGAACCTGAATACTTTATGCAGACTTAATAATTTCTGCAACCATCATATGGAAATTTTTCTAATTAGGAACATGTGAAGGGAAGTAAATTAATATCTGAGGCACCTGTTGTTGACTGGGTTGTTTTGTTGGATTTTGATTGCATTGGTTGTTGTTGTTGTTTTCTTCAGGGTTATTATGGGCAGTGTGAGCAATTATGTGGTAAACAATGCGCATTGTCCAGTTACTGTAGTCAAGAGTGAGACCTAAACCTTTTGGCGTGATGACCGCCAGGTAAATAAGTGCAAATGTTGCCTCTGGTATAATTGCTTCCTTTCGCAACCACCTTTTAGTCTGTATAAGAACTACTGGTCTTCTCCTTTGTTTGAAGTAATAGAATCTTGTTTTCAACTCTTTGTTGTATGTTGAAGTCGGGTAGATTTCATGGATGTAGATGTTGGAATTTGTTTGTGCAACATTGTATCATGTGAGTATAACTTGTAGCTGATTCTGTTGATTTTCATTCCAGAATTCAGTAGCTAATAAAATTGTATAGATGTTTATTCGTCTTGGTGTGTTTTTTTTTTTAAAGCAAAGTACTTTGGGAAAATGCCCATTTAGTACTAATTCAAACCTCTTATTTCCCATTCCAATGATAATCTTTTGCATTAGCCCATTCCAATATAAGGTAACCATTTTTATGCCCAAATGCACAAATTTTTACTAAAGTCTTAACAAACCATATTATTTCAAGACTATTTTGCCCCCACCTCTTCAACATGAAAAAACTTGGCCGGAACCTCGGACTCCGGTCACCAGCCGCCGGATTCCGGTCACCGGAATTTCCCCGACCGCCGGATTCCGGTCACCAGATTTTCCCCGACCGCCGGATTCGGGTCATCGGATTTTCCCCTGTAACCAGTTACTAATCCCCAATAATCAGTTACTGACCAGTTAATGACCCATAATAACCAGTTATTAACCCCCAGTAACCAGTTATTGATTAATTACTGACACCCAGTAACCAGTTACTGACCCCCAATAACTTTTTAGTTTTCAGTTACTGACACCCAGTAATCACTTAGTTTTCAGTTACTGACACCCAATAATCACTTTGTTTTCAGTTACTGACACCCAGTAATCACTTTGTTTTCAGTTACTGACACCCAGTAATCACTTAGTTTTCAGTTACTGACACCCAATAATCACTTTGTTTTCAGTTACTGACACCCAATAATCACCCAAAAAAAAGAGCAGAGTCAAATATACCCATAAAAACATGTGTAATAATTTCCCAAATTGGGTGACCAAAGAGACTTACTAGTAGTAGTAGAGAAAGAGAAGAGAGAAAAGCCCATCCCCATTCTCCTCTTCCCATACCACTGGAATAAACAACAACAAATCTCTTAACTCAAAACCTCTCTCTCTCAAATGACTACGGCGGCCAGAGACCGAACACAAGCCCAGCCCAAATCATTCCCCCTATCACTCTTCTCCGACCTCTTGTTCACCGGAAACACCTCCGAGATCGCCTCCAGCACAAACCTCGCCGGATCCACGCACTCCGCCAAGGCCAAAGACATCTGCGCCCTCAGAGACTCCAGCTCCTTCTTCCTCCTGGTCACAAACCTCCAGAACCTTCCAGAATCCATCTTCAAGCACAGCGACTTCATCTCCATTAGCAAGCCCTCGTTGTTGTCCACCTCGCCGTACTCGTCGTCAGAGCGGGCCTGCTTCAGGACCACGCCGGATCCACGCACTCCGCCAAGGCCAAAGACATCTGCGCCCTCAGAGACTCCAGCTCCTTCTTCCTCCCGGTCACAAACCTCCAGAACCTTCCAGAATCCATCTTCAAGCACAGCGACTTCATCTCCATCAGCAAGCCCTCGCTGTTGTCCACCTCGCCGTACTCGTCGTCAGAGCGGGCCCGCTTCAGGACCTTGAGCGCGACCTTCTTGGTCTCCTCCACCTTGACTAGCGCGATCTCGACGCTCTGGTTGATGGTGATCTCTCTCTGCTCCAGCTCGTCAAGACTCTCCTTGGTCTCGTGCTCTAGGGCCTGGATTTTGAGCAGGTTTCTGGTGGAGCAACTCGGTTAGAGAGAGAGAGAGGAATGGATCGGGAAGAGAGAAGAAGAAGAAAGAGATAAGAAAAGAATGATGTAGGTTTAATTAAACACAGGGTAATACCGTCTTTTTCTCAAGAATCATTGAAATGAGCACAATGATAAGATTTTAATTGGAATGGGCTTTAGTTTGCAAATATTTGGGCATTAGGGCATTTTGCCTACTTTGGGAAAATGCCCATTTAGTACTAATTCAAACCTCTTATTTCCCATTCCAATGATAATCTTTTGCATTAGCCCATTCCAATATAAGGTAACCATTTTTATGCCCAAATGCACAAATCTTTACTAAAGTCTTAACAAACCATATTATTTCAAGACTATTTTGCCCCCACCTCTTCAACATGAAAAAACTTGGCCGGAACCTCGGACTCCGGTCACCAGCCGCCGGATTCCGGTCACCGGAATTTCCCCGACCGCCGGATTCCGGTCACCGGATTTTCCCCGACCGCCGGATTTCGGTCATCGGATTTTCCCCTGTAACTAGTTACTAATCCCCAATAATCAGTTACTGACCAGTTAATGACCCATAATAACCAGTTATTAACCCCCAGTAACCAGTTATTGATTAATTACTGACACCCAGTAACCAGTTACTGATCCCCAATAACTTTTTAGTTTTCAGTTACTGACACCCAGTAATCACTTAGTTTTCAGTTACTGACACCCAATAATCACTTTGTTTTCAGTTACTGACACCCAGTAATCACTTTGTTTTCAGTTACTGACACCCAGTAATCACTTAGTTTTCAGTTACTGACACCCAATAATCACTTTGTTTTCAGTTACTGACACCCAATAATCACCCAAAAAAAAGAGCAGAGTCAAATATACCCATAAAAACATGTGTAATAATTTCCCAAATTGGGTGACCAAAGAGACTTACTAGTAGTAGTAGAGAAAGAGAAGAGAGAAAAGCCCATCCCCATTCTCCTCTTCCCATACCACTGGAATAAACAACAACAAATCTCTTAACTCAAAACCTCTCTCTCTCAAATGACTACGGCGGCCAGAGACCGAACACAAGCCCAGCCCAAATCATTCCCCCTATCACTCTTCTCCGACCTCTTGTTCACCGGAAACACCTCCGAGATCGCCTCCAGCACAAACCTCGCCGGATCCACGCACTCCGCCAAGGCCAAAGACATCTGCGCCCTCAGAGACTCCAGCTCCTTCTTCCTCCCGGTCACAAACCTCCAGAACCTTCCAGAATCCATCTTCAAGCACAGCGACTTCATCTCCATTAGCAAGCCCTCGTTGTTGTCCACCTCGCCGTACTCGTCGTCAGAGCGGGCCCGCTTCAGGACCACGCCGGATCCACGCACTCCGCCAAGGCCAAAGACATCTGCGCCCTCAGAGACTCCAGCTCCTTCTTCCTCCCGGTCACAAACCTCCAGAACCTTCCAGAATCCATCTTCAAGCACAGCGACTTCATCTCCATCAGCAAGCCCTCGCTGTTGTCCACCTCGCCGTACTCGTCGTCAGAGCGGGCCCGCTTCAGGACCTTGAGCGCGACCTTCTTGGTCTCCTCCACCTTGACTAGCGCGATCTCGACGCTCTGGTTGATGGTGATCTCTCTCTGCTCCAGCTCGTCAAGACTCTCCTTGGTCTCGTGCTCTAGGGCCTGGATTTTGAGCAGGTTTCTGGTGGAGCAACTCGGTTAGAGAGAGAGAGAGGAATGGATCGGGAAGAGAGAAGAAGAAGAAAGAGATAAGAAAAGAATGATGTAGGTTTAATTAAACACAGGGTAATACCGTCTTTTTCTCAAGAATCATTGAAATGAGCACAATGATAAGATTTTAATTGGAATGGGCTTTAGTTTGCAAATATTTGGGCATTAGGGCATTTTGCCAAGTACTTTTAGTTGATATAAGAGAAGCCTGGTATAGTATAACATAACTTATTGCACATCTTAGATTTTAATTAACATTGTAATAGTCTCTTCTCCATCCATGTTCACCTAGGTAATTTTTTTTTACTGTTGTGCACAACTATTATTGGATATAAATCTAAAAGGACTAAATTAGAATAATTCTGTAGTTGAAATGTGTTTATTTAATTCATTATTTTGCACCACTGGATTTACATTTATGGAGTGGGTGAACGGAACTGGTCTCTTCTAATCTTCATATCTCGAGCCTCGAAATCGAGTTGGAAGAAGGTAAAAACAGCTTAAACAGGACACCTTTTCCTGGTGTTATTTGTCATGAGAAAATACATTCTATGTCATATACCGAATTCAGTTAGCCCCATGTATACGAAGAAAGAAGTGGATGATAAAAAGAAAATCAATTCTTTTTTTCTTTTTTTGAGAAAGAAAAGAAGAAAATCAATTCTAATTTCACAGTTGAAGCTAAATACCAAATATAGCTACAAATCCACAATTTAAGGTTGGTTCATGATCTAGGGCGACTATCATTGTTATAATATCCAGACTAAAATAAATAAAATAGTATGAAAGGTTTCATGAGTTACACAAACGTTTCATGAGTTACACAAACGTTACATGAGTTACATGGACGATTTTGGAGTTATGGTCAAGGTATGAGTTACAAGAATATTCATGAAGCACCATTTATTGGGAGAGCCTAATAAGGTCTAGATGGTTCCTCTTTAGCCTATAAAAGGAGAGTCATTTGCTCATTCCAAGCATCTCATCCATCTCAAGCATTTCTTTCAAGAGAAAAACATTCATCTTCTAAGTAGAGAAGAGTGTCCACTCTAAGTTGAGAGTGTAGAGTAGTTGATAGCAAAACAAGTGTGAGAGAGAGTTTCCTTCAAGTACTGTTCTTGAAGTTATGTATCTCGTGTATCCATTATTTCATAGTGGAAGTTCTTGTTATTGTTGCCCCGTGGACGTAGGCACATCGTCAAACCACATTATATCCGGTGTTCCCTTTCCTCTATCTTTTACATCTTCGCATATTTATCCTTTGTGTGTTTTCCGAATTGTTACTTCCATCATATTATTTTCCCAACAATGGTATTAGAGCCCTTGGTTCGTAGGGCGTGGATGTTACAATGGAAGGTTCAAGGAGTACCATGGTGCGACTCAACCACTCAAATTGGATTACATGGAAGCCGCGAATGGAGGACATCCTCTATTGCAAAGATTTGCATGAGCCCATCGAAGGAGTTGAGGCTAAGCCGGAAGGGACTTCAGATTTTAATTGGACAAAGATGAATCGTAAGGCAATCGGCCATATCCGAGAGTAGATGGATGATGGTGTATTCCACCATGTAGCCAACGAAACCGATGCGCACGAGTTATGGAAGAAGTTGGAGTCCTTGTTTGAGAAGAAGACCGCTGCCAAGAAAGCCTTTTTAATCAAAGAGCTTGTCAACATGAAGTATAGTGATGGCGTGAGGGTCACCGAGCATCTAAACAACTTCCAAAGTACAATTAATCAATTGACAACCATGAGGATGGCGATCAATGATGAATTACAAGCACTGTTGTTGTTGGGGTCGTTGCCGAACAATTGGGAGACTTTTGTCATCACTGTAAGTAACTCTGCTCCTGATAGTAAAATGACTATGGAAAATGTCAAAAGTAACTTGTTGAATGAAGAGACAAGGAGAAAAGCCTCAAGCTCCGACAGTAGCCAAGTCTTTGTGGCGGAGAACAGAGGAATGAGCAAGAGTAGAGGACCCAAAGGTCATGGAAAGAGTGTAAGCCGATCCAGAACGAGGTTCAACCGAAAGTGTCATCATTGTGGCATTTTTGGGCACATGAAGAAAAATGGTCACAAGTTGAAAAAGGGTCCAAGGGAGGTGCGAGAAGGCAGTTCTCAACCAAATGATGACACAAAGAACACAACTGTTGCTGTGTGCAATGATGTGTATGAGTTCCTTTACCTTGAAGGAGAATGCCTACATGTTCATGACGATACTCCCGGTGTTCCATGGGTCGTTGATTTCGGAGCCTCTTTCCATGCCACTCCAAATAAGGAGTTCTTCTCTACATATAGAGATGGAGAATTTGGGATTGTAAAGATGGGCAATGAAGGCTACTCCAAGATTGCAGGAGTTGGAGATGTTTGCCTTGACACTGATTTAGGGAACAAACTTATGTTGAAAGATGTTCGACATGTTCCCGGCTTACGTCTCAATTTGATGTCAACCGACATGCTTGATCGGGATGATATCATCATCACAGAGGAGACCAAAAGTGGAAGCTTACCAGAGGATCACTAGTGGTGGCTAGAGGGAAGCTGTGTTGTACCCTCTACAAGACATATGGCAAGATATGTAAAGGGAAGTTGAACGTTGGAGAAAACTCTTCTCCAAGTCTATGGCATAAGCGGCTGGGCCACATGAGCGAGAAGGGATTGCAAGTTTTGGCAAAGAAGTCTCTTATTCCTTTTGCCAAAGGTACCTCTCTTAACTCTTGTGATCACTGTTTGTTTGGTAAGCAGAAGAAAGTCAGCTTTTCTAATACATTTGTCAAGAAGGAGAATCTTTTAGACCTAGTACATACTGATGTATGTGGCCCCATGGAAGTTGACTCACTAGGTCATAACAAGTATTTTGTTACTTTTATTGATGATGCTTCACGAAAGGTTTGGGTGTATTTGTTGAAATCAAAAGACCAGGTGTTCCAAACCTTCAAAGAGTTCCATGCCATGGTTGAGAAGGAGATGGGACGAACCCTCAAGTGTCTCCGTAGTAATAATGGTGGAGAGTACACTTCGAACGAGTTTAGAGGTTATTGTTCGAAGCATGGCATTAGACATATAAAGACAGTTCCTGGCACCCCACAATATAATGGTGTAGCAGAGAGGATGAACTGCACCATCTTGGAGAAAGTGAGAAGCATGCTAAAGACAGCTAACCTGGCGAAAGAGTTTTGGGGCGCAGTAGTGACAACCGCATGTTACCTCATCAACCGAACACCATGTGTACCGTTGGGCTTAGAGACTCCAGAGAGTGTGTGGACTGGTAGAAGTGCTTCATATTCTCACTTGAAGGTATTTGGGTGCAAAGCATTTGCACATGTTTCAAAGGAGAAAAGATCGAAGCTAGATGACAAGGCCGTGCCGTGCATCTTTCTTGAGTACTGTAATGAAGAGATGGGCTACCGGTTGTGGAATCCAATAACCAAGAAGTTATTCAGAAGCAGAGATGTGGTGTTCCATGAGGATCAGACTGTTGCAAATTTTGACAAGAACATACTAGAAAATGCAAAGCGTCTCACTTATAACTCATCTCCGCTCCAAGAAGAGTCTAACAAACCTCAAGAAATGGTTAATGAAGACGTTCCTAATACGACAGAACCAGAAGCTGCAGGTGCTGCAAATGATGACCATAAGAATCAGGATGATCATGATCAGGGGGAGCCTAATCAGGAAGAGCCTAATCAAGAGCAGCAACAAGAAAATGCCCAAGCACCAGTTCAAAGATCTCATAGAGTGCTGAAGCCAAGTACCAAGTATCCTTCTTCTCAATATATTTTTCTCACCAGTGATGGAGATAATCCATATTCTAAATACATTATGTTGACTGGTGATGGAGAGCCTGAATGCTTTGAGGAGGCGAAGACTCATGTAAACGGCGACAAGTGTATATTAGCTATGAAGTCTGAGATGGAGTCCTTGTTGAAAAATGATACCTACGAGTTGGTGGAGCTACCTAAAGGTAGAAAAGCACTAAAAAATAAATGGGTGTTCAAGTTGAAGAGAGACGAGAATGAACAATTGACAAAGTTCAAGGCTTGCTTGGTTGTCAAAGGTTTCGGGCAAAAGGAAGGAGTAGATTTTGATGAGATCTTCTCACCAGTTGTCAAAATGACATCTATCAGAGTTATTTTGGGCATGGCAGCTAGCATGGATCTTGAGGTGGAGCAGTTAGATGTAAAAACGGCATTCCTACATGGTGATTTGGAGATAGAAATATACATGGAGCAACCGGAAGGTTTTGAGGTCGAGGGCAAGGGCAAGGAGCACATGGTTTGCAAGCTAAAGAAAAGTTTATATAAGCTGAAGCAAGCGCCAAGACAATGGTACAAGATGTTTGACTCATTCATGGTGGGTCATGGATATAAAAGAACTGATGCAGACCCATGTGTGTACATTCAACGGTTCACTGGAGGTAAATTTATAATTTTGTTGCTTTATGTTGATGATATGTTGATAATGGGGCAAGACGTTTCTATGATCCGCAAGTTGAAGGCAGATTTATCAAAGTCTTTTGATATGAAAGACTTAGGTCCAGCGAAGCAGATTTTGGGCATGGAGATTACCCGTGACAGGAAGGCAAATAAATTATGGTTGTCACAGGAGAGGTATGTTGAACGGGTGCTTGAAAGGTTCAACATGAAAGAAGCCAAGTCAGTGGGCTCACCTCTAAGTAATCACTTCAAGTTAAGCAGATTATTATGCCCAACTACACAAGAGGAGAAAGACAAGATGGCAGGTATCCCTTACTCATTAGCTGTTGGTAGTCTTATGTATGTCATGGTATGTACTCATCCAGATATTGCTCATGCAGTTGGAGTTGTTAGTAGATATTTATCTAACCCTGGCAGAGAGCATTAGGAAGCTGTTAAGTGGATACTCAAATATTTGAGGGGCGCCTCAAAGTTGTGCTTGTCTTTTGGTGGATCCGAACCCGTTTTGGAGGGTTTCACATATGCAAATTTAGCTGGGGACCTTGATAATAGAAAGTCCACTTCTGGGTACTTATTTACATTTTATGGGGGAGCTGTATCATGGCAATCTAAGTTACAGAAGTGTGTTGCCTTATCCACCACTGAGTCTGAGTACATAGCGGCAAACGAAGCAGGCAAAGAAATGATATGGCTGCAAAGGTTCATTCAGGAGTTGGGTGTGAAGCAAGAAAGGTATGTGGTGCATTGTGATAGTCAAAGTGTTATTCATTTGAGTAAAAATTCAGTTTATCACCCTTGCACTAAGCACATTGATCTACGTTATCATTGGATACGAGATATAGTGTCAAAAAAGCTTTTGCATTTGAGGAAAATACACACCAACAAGAATACTTCAGATATGTTGACTAAGGTTGTGCCACAACAGAAGTTGGAGTATTACAGCAAGTCTGTTGGGATGGACTTCAAGTAGAAGTCTTGCCGCGTATTTCCCCGGGTTGGTCTGGAGGGGAAGATTGTTATAATATCCAGACCAAAATAAATAAAATAGTATGAAAGTTTTCATGAGTTACAAAAATGTTTCATGAGTTACACAAACGTTACATGAGTTACACAAACGTTACATGAGTTACATGGATGATTTTGGAGTTATGGTCAAGATATGAGTTACAAGAATATTCATGAAGCACCATTTATTGGGAGTGCCTAATGAGGTCTAGATGGTTCCTCCTTAGCCTATAAAAGAAGAGTCATTTGCTCATTCCAAGCATCTCATCCATCTCAAGCATTTCTTTCAAGAGAAAAACATTCATCTTCTAAGTAGAGAAGAGTGTCCACTCTAAGTTGAGAGTGTAGAGTAGTTGATAGCAAAACAAGTGTGAGAGAGAGTTTCCTTCAAGTACTGTTCTTGAAGTTATGTATCTCGTGTACCCATTATTTCATAGTGGAAGTTCTTGTTATTGTTGCCCCGTGGACGTAGGTACATCGTCAAACCACATTATATCCGGTGTTCCCTTTCATCTATCTTTTACATCTTCGCATATTTATCCTTTGTGTGTTTTTGAGTTGTTACTTCCATCATATTATTTTCCCAACAAGCATTGCATGAATTACCAACCGAACGAACTCCTAAAACGAACTCCTCAATAATTACTTTAGCATGCTCCTTCAGTTTTCTTCTTCTTTGATTTTCCCCACTCTGCAAACAATTCAGGGAAGGAATGGATCCCCTCAATAACTATGGTCAAAAACCTTTCATCATTATTTTGTTCTTCCTCCTCTTTTGCTTCTGGTCTGCAGAAGTCGAATGCCTGCCAAATGATCCGTAGTTGACTCATCCTGCGGCATCCCTATGGCTCCGGCAACTCTAACCTTCAACTCTTCAACAACCTGTGGCTTCCCATCAGCCTCAAAACCCTGCCCCCAGCTGATTCTCCCTCATCATCATTTTTCTCTCCCCTTTTAACCGGTTCCTCCAGAACAAACCCACAGAGAAACCTATTTATGCAATCACTCCAGCCGAGTGCAGCCCCATTGCCACCACTAGCTGCCGTGGATCCAGTTGTTAAACAGCTATGTAACAACACCAACCACTCGGATCTTTGCATTTCATCCCTCATCCCTTTCCTTTCAATACAAGGAAAGACATCTCTAGATGCCGTAACCGTACTCAAAATGTTGATAAAGGCTTGTTCCATACACAGAGCTGGCCCTGGCAGTGGCATCAAAACTCTCCACAGAGCCGAAGAATGCGCACCAGACAGCCATGGCCATCATGGATTGCAAGGATATGTATAGCGATGTGTTGGACGGCCTTCAAACCGCAACGGATGCAATTGCGAAAAAAGACATGAGCACTGTTAAGAGTATGCTTACCGGGGTAATTAGTGATGCTGTGACATGTGAGGATAGTTTTGCAGGACAGATATCACCACTTAGTGATTTTGACGATAAACTTCGTAATATGGGCAACAATTGCCTTGCCGTTGCTTCTTTGATAAAGTGGTGATCATATTAAGCTCCTTCAATTTTGCTTTGTGCCGCAAAGGAAATTGAAAAAAGAGTAGATGTACATGTAGCTATTATATAAGGAGATTTTCTTTGTAACATAGCTTTGTTTGTTTGACTTGAGAAACTTGGTAATAGGAATTACTTGTAATTCTAATAATTCCGGTGTATAAATTTCCGATTTTATGAACACTTGGATATTGGGTTTGAAACTCTAATATGGAATTAAACTTTACAGTAGAATTTTCTTAAGATTTGGGGTCAAAATGGCTAAGGTGGATTTCAAGGAGAGAGAGAAGGAGAAGGAGAAGGAAATGGTGTGTTGACGGGTGCATCAAATAAACCCTTTTTATCGTTAGTAGTATAAGGTAAATAAGGGTATCGTATAGGGCCGGGGATTGAGGTTACCTTGCAAAACAAAGCGTTAGTAAAACACAATAAATAATAACAAGTAATAAAACCTTTAAACAATTTACAAAAATAACCATTATTCCTAAACTAATTAAAAATCTAACCTAAACTACTCAGAAAAATACAAAAATTTACAGAGATATATTAGACACACATATGAACAACTGTACAAATTTTCAGGGGGTTTGGAAATGGTTTGATATGAAAATAAAATAAAAGAAAACAGGGAACAGAAGAATGGCGAAAATCCTAAACTATAAGGAAAACAAAAAAACCTAAGCTACTATATACATGTGATCGTCTCTTTGCACACAAGAAAACGCTAAATCAGATTCATATAATCAAGTAGCTATGTAATTTCAATCCTAATAACCTAAATCATGCATACGGAGAAACGAATCAAATTCCATGTTTCAAGTAATTTACCGACGCTGACTTCATATCTAAAATAGATCAGAGGAAGAACTTGAACATGTTAGAATGTAATTCACCGACACGGACTTTAAAAACATCCTAGCATGCAACCTATGACTTTTTACCATTCTAGTTCGTGTTTACCGTCGCGGACTTAACACAAACAATGACACATATTGATTAAGAACAAGTCATAAGTTGTCAATCACACATAAACACAATTTAGATCATCAAAAGCATCATCAATTACACCAACAACTCAAGTGTACAGATCTGATTTTCATGATTATAAGAACAAACTCAATCAAATATCCAACTCATGAACGCAAACGAATAAGAGAGATGGAAACAAACTAAAGTAATTGAATAGATAATAAAAGATAACATGAGATCTGAGTTTAGATTACACTTTGAGTATTGAAACAAGGAACTACGCCTAGGATTACAAAGGAGAAAGCATGGCAGGAGATGTCCTAAAATTAGGGTTTGTGTTTAGAGAGGAATTTCTGAAGGAGATGAAATGACGTTATTTTTTCTGCAGCAAAGATCGACCCCTTTTCACGTCTGCAACTCCTCCTATATATAGGGAACGTATGAACGGCTTCTATTATGGTTAGCGAACTCTTAATTTTTCGTCCATGGACTCGCTGATGTGGTCTGGGCCTTGAAATTGAAGTTTCGGTTCAAATTAGAAATTCAGACAGACTGACCTTCGGCCACTCAAACAGTCATAACTTCTTCTCCAAAATAACTATTGATGATCTACAAAAAGTTCTGGAAACTAGACTCTTCTAGCTTTCTGGTGATATAAAGTTAATCACCTGGATATATGTGAGCTGATCACAATCCTTTGTCGAAGTTTACTGTTAATTCCTGGCAGATTTTCTGATCTCTTTCCTTGTGCCATATGGATTCCTCTTCCTTCAAGATTTCTTCTCTTTAACTTGCTTCTTTTGTGCTCCTTGCCTTTATTTGAGACCTAAAAACACAAACCAAGTTAAAATCAATATTGTTAAAGGAATTACATAGCTAAATAGGGTCGGAAATACACTAAGAACGATGCATAAAATGCACCTATCATGTGTGAGTTCCATATGAACAAAGACCTATGTGCACATTATGAGCCATTTCAAGTTAATGATTTTCCATGATTTCGTTCAGTACAATTGATGAGCCACTTAGAGCAAGTTCACCCGTTGGGTCTTTGTTAGGAAGGTCTGGGTCGTGATTGAGACATGTGTCGCCACATGGCAGTGAAATTAGACTGTAGTTTCCACCAACGGTTTCTGTTTCTAAGTCGTCACGTAATAGTGACTGTTTATTAAATTTTATAATAGGTATTTTGAGTGTGAATAATGATTTTATATGTTAATAAAATTATGATTATATAAACAAAATGACATATTGAAATTAAGATATTTATTTCATGACATTAATTGACAGAAAATGCTTAGAAAAAGATATATACAACGATTTAAAATCTAATTAAAACACACAAACATAATAAGTTAGGAAATTTTTTGTGTTGGATGATGCAAAAACATGTAACAGGTATTTATTGCATACATTTTAAAATATTTTTCCTTAACCTTATTTTTTTTTTCCTATTATAGTTCTTCTCAGTAATTTCTTTCCAATTAATACTATTGTCATTAAATGGTAACAAACTAGCTAATATACAAGCCGTTGAATCCTCTTGACCAATTATATACAAGCCGTTGGATGAGTTTTCCAATTTACTTCAGACGCGTGTGGGCCCCATCATCCTTGCACAAGATGACAAAAATGTGGTATCACGTTGTAGTGGGTGGACGACGTCCTTTCGTGTCTTACACGCAGTATGCAAACGCGTTATCTCTCCCCTCTCCGCGTCAGTGCATGTGGCGGGCCCCATAGCTCGGGCTGAGTTGACACGGAAGGTCCGAGCCTTTAAAATGGTGACCTGGGTTATGGGTCTAACCAAAGGGAAGACCAAATAAAGACCCAAGTGAAGACTCAATGAAAGTTTGGGTTAAAAAAAAATATTGTGGGTGGACTTGCTTTTTTTTTGCTGGGTTTTCTTTTGACATGGATGAAGGCCTAAGTCATGTTTTTAAACTATGGGTGGATTTGCTCTTGGACCATTTCTGTAGCCAAAAGAAAAGAGCAAACTGACTATAATGGACGATACATTAATGTATCGTTGTATGAACAACGATACTATACTTACATGATTGATAGGTTTCTTCACTAATTACACTCTTTTCGTTTATTAACAAGTAACATTACTTCATGACAATCGAATCAACACATTATAAACAATCGAATGAAAGCAAATTTGACATATTTTTTTTTAGAGAAAATACTGGTATTTCATTAACTTTCATGCACTCGACAATTTACTTCATTAACTTTCAATTTCAATAAATCACTCCTTCAATTATCTAATGTCACATAATTAAGTTCATCCGTTAAGTGACCGTCTAATTCAGTAGTTAAGTTAATGACCGGAAAGGAAATTACATTTAACACCTCAGCTCCTCCGTTCTCTCTCTCTCTCATCCATTTTCAGACTATATTTCTATCTCTGCTTCTTCTTCTCTGGTAAAGTCTCTGCCTTTCTCTCTCTTTTGACAAAGACATGTTTGGTGACAATACCGCAGCAACGCTCTCCTTGCCATCGGAGACGAGGCTTCTCAGAGCAAGGTGACCCGCCACGTCTCTAAGTAACACAACAACAACCCGGAAAAGAAGACGGGTCTTAATTTCCTCAGGGATTCAGACTCCGATGGGTTTCAGTCAAAGTCTAACTTTGGGTCTCAGGAGCTCACCCTGAGCTATCTCTGGTAACTCCAAGCTGGGATTTCTGGAGAAAGGTAAGGAAATCATGGTCCCCGAGAATCCAAGTCAAGATCACAAATGGGTTGAGAGGGATTTCCTCAATCTAAACGAGTCCAGTAGGCCTAACTCTTCAAAGCGTGAGCTTGGTGAAGATGTTGAGAGAGACAATAGCGACAAGAAGCCGAAGCTTGAGACTTTGAATCTCTCTCTAGCTCTGCCTCAGGTATCATTATCTCTCACTGCCTCAAACAACGGTGAGCCTTCTATGGCAATAAGGCCCAGGAGTACTACTATGGCACCTTCAACCAATACATTAACCACTTATTCCAATGATTGCACAGCTGCTTCTTTATCTTACTCTTATTCGCATCCCTATTCGCACAATCCAAGTTGCTCTCTGACTCGAAATTCGACAGAGAACTTCGAGTGTTCTGTAGGGAAGGATGATCAAATTTGGAACTGTGGGGAGGGCACTTCATAGCAGGTTCAAGCCGATTGGGGATGGAGTTGGATTGGCAAATCCTGGGGGGATTTTGACTTTGAACTCGAACACTGAGGCCGGCTAGGCTGAGAGAGAGAGAGAGACGGAGGAGATAAGGTGTTAAATGGAATTTCTTCTTTCATCTCGCTGAAAAATATGTTAGTCATCAGCTTTGATTTGGACGGTCACGGATTGATTTAATTATGTGACATTAGACAGCTGAAAAATATGTTCAGTCTGAATTTAACCACTGATTTAGACAGATTGATCTGATTTTGTGATATTAGATAATTGAAAGAGTGATTGATTGAAATTAAAAGTTAACGAAGTAAACTGTGTGCATGAAAGTTAATAATTTTTACTAACTAAAAGTCATTATAATTACGGACAACACCAGGAATACTAGATTTGGGGATTGCATAACTCTTTTATTTTAGACAATATCTAATTGGTCAAATACTACATTCTAATCAATGTAGAAAAAAAAGAAAAAAGAAAAAAAAAAGAGAGCAGGTGAGGGGTCTTCTCCCTCGTTGGGCTTGGGCTCTGTGGTCAGAGGTCCATGCCCTGGTTTCATGCACATCAATAATGGCTGTTGCATAAAAAGCTGTGCTAAATGAAGGAGCAGAATAAAGTCTGGAGGAAAATGTAGCAGATAATAGAGAGCTCCATTCCCATGCTTTACCCAAAACTAGTCCAAACTTCCCCAAACCCCTCTCACCATCATTTACTTCAGCTACTCTCTTCATCCACCTAGTAACCCTAGCTCCCTCCACCTCCAGGCTTCACAGCCCCTCATCAAGGTAAACCACTTTCTGATTTCTGATGTTATAATGCTCTGTTTGTCTCTCATCCAAAGTAAAACCTGAAACACCCAACTGAAGAGAATAAGCTTAATGTAGAGAAAGACAGGTCTTTTCATTTCTTTAAGCTATTAAGGAATAGTGAGTGAGTTCAAGAAAATGAAAGGACAAGAGAAGATTGGTTTCTTCCAGTTCGTTTTCATTGTAGTTTATTACTTGTACGTATATTTAGTATTGTTTGGTGGCTGCTTTGTTTCACTAATCTTGGTATATAGAGCTTGGTAGTGTCTTTAATGCCCTTGATTTTGCATTGTCGTATAGAAATTCTCCTAAAAATATGGGTTTTCTTGATTTCTTACCGACCCGAAAGTGGGCATATATTTCTTTCCTGTAATGTTCAGAAATTTCAAAGTGATCATGCTCAGGTTATTGGTTGGCTTGAATTCTTGCATACAGCTTGTAGTGCGATTACATTTATGGGATCACATTAGCTTACAATTTTTATCTTCAGGCGCAATGCGGTGTTCGTAATGACTTGCATTGGACCTCATTCCCTTGTTTATTGAAATTGGAGGTTGGATCAGAGACTTGCGGTCGTTTTAGTATTAATGGAAAGCTTTGGTGGCTGTGGGTTTTCTGTTGGAGGATGTGTTGTGAGGAAGAAAAGGAGTGTTGTATCACATAAGCCTCGCTTGGATCCACTCACATTTTCTGAGAGGTCGAATATCTTGCTACCAATTGTTCATCCCATTGGCAACGAAAGTCTTGATAAGAAGCATAATAGCAAAGAGAAACTATTACATTCTGATGGACTGCAAAGTGAGAAAAAGCCGAAGAAGTTAAAGCTTAAGCTTCAAGGTGTTACTCATACAATCCAAACGAAGTATACAGTTGATTCATGCCCGTCCAATGACCTCATACCCCAACCGAAGCCACTTCTCCAGGTATCTACAGTGATGGAATAACTAATAGGTCATATTTGTACCACCACTGCAGATTAAATTTATTTTGTCTACCTACCTGATTAAAACCAAAGGTTTTAAATGGTTTTCTCCATGTGCAATCACAACTGTAATGGCAAAAACAACAAGTTACCTTACACTCTTACAGGATGAAATACTCTCTGTTTTTGGAAAAAATTGTGTACTTGTTACGTTAAAGAAGTTGTGTGTTTGACTTGTTAGTTTTTCATTTAACATGTCTTCAGATAATGATGTTTTACTGTTTAAATTTGTTGATCCATGTGAGTTTTTATTTATTAAATTACTGTTGCAGGATGGCAAACCCATATGTTCTTCTGATCAGGGTAAAGGCATTGGAGTTAAACGGAAATACTCCTTGAAATTTAACTCTGCTTTGAGAAAGGAGTATTCTTTGAAAGGTGAAATCTCCGGGGAAAGTGTTCCTGAGGATGGAAAACCAGCTCGTAAGAGCAAGCGGATTCATAAGAGACGTGTCTTGGATTTGGGACTTTGTGAAGATGGTAATGAAGATGATGAAATTCGATTTCTTGAAAGACTAAATGCTTCTAAGGTTGCTCTTTCAAAGAGAAGTCAAATGGATGGCGCTCATGGAGGTGATATTGGAAACAGAAAATTACCAAGGCTGCAGAAACATGGTGGAAAAAAATCAAGATCAGAAAAAAAGTACGAGGATAAAGACTATTTGGGAGAAGAAGAAGACGAAGAAGAAGAAGAACTGACATCTGATGATGAACTTCAATCTAATAGAAAGACGCTGAAAAGAGGATCTCTTAGTTTACTTCTTGAAGGGCCGCAAAAGTCCACGCCCACCACACGTAATCGGGCCCTTCAGTCTGGGATAGATGTCTTATCTGGCTCCGGTTCAAGCATTGTTAACATTGCAAATCATTTACTTCCTGCCTCATCTAGAAGTGCGCATCCTCTTCTTCCATATTTGCATTGTGATTGTGTTTCTACACGTCAAAGATATGTTTGTATATGCATACTAACTTGTTTCCAGTTGTTTTATTGGCTGGTTGACCACAGAAAAGGAGAAAATCTCTGAAGAGGATAAGCAATCAAAGAAAGCCGAGGCTGCACAGAGACGTAAAATACAAACAGAGAAGATAGCTAGAGAAGCTGAGGTTTGGTCTTTTTTATCATGTTTTTTATTATGTTCTCAGCTGGTAGTCATAGGAAACGGTCTCACTTGGTATATTCTAGGCTGAGGCAATCAGAAAGATACTTGGTCAAGATTCGAAGAAGAAGAAGCGGGAAGAAGAACTGGAGCAGAAGAGGGATGAATTGTCACAGGTCCTTTAAGCTAGAGCATTGGTCATTCCTATATTTCTCATGCTTGTTCGCATCGTTCTGATTCAGTATCTACTGATATTATGCAGGGGAGGAATGCCAGTGCTGTCACCCTGGCACCAAGCACTGTCCGATGGGTGAATGGCCCCAATGGGACGGTCGTTACATTCTCTGACGACATCAGTCTTCCAAACATTTTCAGTCCAGTGCCGTGCAGGTAAAGCATTTGCTTTCTTTTTCCAACCCAGTTTCTCCTTTGATCTCAAATTCTTGTAATCTCATACGGCTTTCTGGTCTTGTGGGCTGTTATTTAGCTATCCTCCCCCACGCGAAAAATGTGCTGGTCCAAATTGTACAAATGCATACAAGTATCGGGATTCTAAGTCCAAGCTCCCCCTTTGCAGTCTCCATTGCTACAGGGCGTTGAACGGAAAGACACAGCCTCTTAACTGCTTGTTGATACAGTCCTAATGGGCACACCAATTTAGTAGAGCCAATTGACTGATTTTGCTGGAATGTGGAAAGACCATCTTGTAGTCATGCATCCTGAAACTGATCACGGAATAGTGAATTCTGACCCCTGATATTGTCAGTATTTTGTAGAACAATCATGTATAATGATCGGCTTAACTGTAAAAGCGAAGTTTTGCAATGTCACTGTGCCACTTTCAAACATTGCAAACTTGTCTGTAAAGAATTTTAGAGAACTTGCTAACTCGGGATGAAATGTCATTTATGTCTTCCACAATCGTACAATCCTACTCGAGGGAAAGTCTGCGTCAGTTTTTCTTGGTACTTCTCAAACTGATTAGTCTCACAGACAAGACAACTTTCAATTTAGCTTGTGCGGTTACATGTATTGTCCAAAAAAAAATTCGAACCAATTATGTTGCTGGATAACCAGATTGATCGGATCCAGCAGAAAAATCAAATACTGTTGCTTACAATTGTGTACATTAGGCGGTAAGATTGTCAAAAAGATTACAGATTCTTCAAATATATTATATATATATGGAAAACTTTAAACATATGTTTCTCACTACAACAGACAATAAGCCAAGGCA
The DNA here is from genome assembly GCA_034370585.1 of Fragaria x ananassa. Classification (NCBI taxonomy): domain Eukaryota; kingdom Viridiplantae; phylum Streptophyta; class Magnoliopsida; order Rosales; family Rosaceae; genus Fragaria; species Fragaria x ananassa. The sequence continues at coordinate 21,815,352 of CP139762.1, read as the reverse complement.
TCTTGAGCTTCCATGCTAGTAGGAAATCATCGCTAAGTCTAAGACTCGTCCATAAACACAGCACCATATCCGCTAGATTTCATGAACTTCTTCAATAGAAGAACCAAAATGGCAATGGTAAGTCCAACAGCAGCCAATGTGAACAACCGATCTTCATTTGGTTTTTGAACTCTCATTTCTGGCTTTTGTACAACCCGAGTTGATCTGCTGTAAGGAACTTCATTCAACACCCTTGGTATTTCAGGAGTGGGGTTAGCATTCTGAGGGGCTTCCTGTACTTCTTCAACAATCCTGTCGTCTGCTCCCGGGTTTGGGAGCTCTTCCCCAGTGAGTGCGGCTCCAGAATTTTGTGTAGTCCCATCGACTTCACCTTCCCTGCTTGAAGGATGCTCTTCAGAGGCTGGTGAGGGGTTTATTTCAGGAACAGGTGGTGCCTTGCTTAGCATATATTCATGAATCTGCAAAATTATTATACATGAAAAGTTGTAATCAAAAGAAACTGTAAAAGTACAATGTTGATAAGACTCTCAGTAGCTATGTACCTCATCAATTATCTTCTGACGTTCAGGAGTACCGAATCTTGGGGCTGTCTCACGAGATTTGACAGCCAAAGTACGCCTTTCTTCCTTTTTGTATTCCAGTGAACCCAATGCACCATTTGGGTGGGTGGGCATGAATGCAATAAGAGCAACTAAAGCAGTCCGCACTGCAAGCAGCAATAGCATACAGGCAAGATGAGAAGTGAGTGGTGGCCTAAAGATGTCTGAGAACATGTATGCATGTGATATCAGCAAATTCCCTTACAAATAAGGACAATAACAATGCAGAAAGCTATTGCTAGACAAGTCACTTCCTAAACCAGAACTATTTTAGGTTCGCAAAATTTCCCCACATGATTCAACATGCACCAAGTTAGTCCATCTGTCGTTTTCAAACCACATTCTCAATACCATATTGTAAATAACTGAAAACCAAAAAAAAAAAAAACCTAGGGTAAATCAGTCTAGATGATCGAACTAAGAAACATGGATGCTCCTCACAAAATGCATATATAGGAATATAAGCAAAACCACAATGACACTAGAATTTTCGGCTGTCTATTTCTAACAGACATTTTCAATCCCATGTAGATATCAAACACCAAATCAATATACAGTAACAGTAGAAATGTGAGCAACTCGAAAACAAGCACGTGACCAAGAACCTTGGCATAGCAATGCGGCCATTGAACTAAGATGTTCAGTTCCAAGTAACCTCCAATTCAACCTAACCGTGCTTTAGTATATATGATCACAACGAAGAATAAGCTCCTTCCACATTCGAGCATCCTAGTAAATCTTTCAACACATTTCAATCCTTAACTCTCACGAAAAACAAAAACTCACCGCTCCAGGACGGCTGCCAGTGCTCAGGATGATGATTCGAAATGCTCAAGCAAATCTTGGTTTGCGTCTCGAACCGGCCATTCGGCTGGAAAAAGCAACAAAAATCAGTCATAAACCGAAACCAAAACCTAACGCAACCATAACAAAACAGCCAGCAAGGCAAGAGCAAACTACCGTCAACAGCAAGAACGACGGAGGCTTAAACGGATACTCCGCCGGCAACTGAATCCTGCCGTGGTAAATGCCGCCCTCGAATTCCGTATCCCGAGGGCCGCGAATCGCAAATTGCCAGTCAAATATATTCTCCTGCTCAAAATCCCCAATTTTCAACATCTCAAAAACATACACACAAAACACAATCGATTCAAAATTAACCATAAAATCAAAGCTAATTAGGTTAAGATTGAAGCTAATACAAATCGGAAGGGTGTTAACCTCGAGAGGGAGGCTCATGAAATCGTCGGAGGGATTGGATTGCATCTCCTTGACCTCCTGTAGAATTCGCTTCACGGCCGGGTTTTTCCGGTTGTACTTGTCCTCCGCCATGGCCGTGGTTCTTCCGATTCTAATAGTTCCCGTCTGGAGCGACCCGATCCGATTCAGATGAGCTTCGTTTTTCCGATATTCAATATATGAATCCGAAATGGAAGAGAGCTCGGTGGTTTTATAGGTCAGTGGGTTTGATCTGTTGGTTGCTTGCCACGTCATTTTATTTGGGATTGATCACGTGGCGAGTGCTCATTGGGGACTGTCACTTCAAGAGTGAAATATCTTAGGTCAATGGATGGCTCACGGAGCTAAAATAGCTATTTAATCTGCAACAAATAATAGAATAACATGTATAGAAATAATAATTTAATTTAATTAATATGAATGCGGGTTAAAATCTTTGTGAATTCCTCTAATTCTATCTCAGAATATAGGTTTAACTCAAGGGTGACAAACACTTGTTCTTGAGGGTTACGTGGGTGATCACACAACGAGTATTTGAGATTTGGATTTGGGTTTAGTGAAGAACTAGCTATTTGGGGAGCTTGATAGTTCTTCAAGGGTTTAGTGAAGAACTGACTATTTGGGGAGCTTGATAGTTCTTCAAGGATTTTGAGGAGACTACTGAGCTCGCGGAGGGATTTTGTTTTCTCTCTCTCTAGTTCGTTGCTTTGTTTATGCTCCTTGGTTTTGCCCCCTTCTCTTGATATGAGAGGGGATATTTATAGTGTTAACATGCCTCCACTTAAGACAAGTAATGAAGATTCTGAATCAATAATATTTTCTTAATCGAATCAATGAATCTTGACTGATTGATTTACTTACTGATTTTAACATAATCAAATCAATCAAATCTTAAGATTTAGATATGCCCAGATCGCTTTGGGTTGAATGTCCTGTTTTGATCAAGATCCTTAAGAAGGGGCGAGCCATCTCGGGAGGAACCTTGATTTCCAAGCAAGCAGTGATTTCTGGTCCCACTTCGCGGACGACTTATCTTGGACGTACATCCCCGCATGCATGCGAACTCTGTTGTCTAGCTCCCTCGCGAGGTTCCCTACGCGAGGCCATCTCGCCTCGTCTTTATGTAAATCTACGCGCGCGGAGCCATCTCACCTCGCTTTCATGTAAATCTACGCGAGCGGAGCTATCTCGCCTCGCCTTCATGTAAATCTACGCGCGCGGAGGCATCTCACCTCGCCTTCATGAAAATCTATGTGCGCGGAGCCATCTCGCCTCGCCTTCATGAAAATCTACCCGCGTGGAGCCATCTCGCCTCACCTTCATGTAAATCTACAAGCGCGAAGTCATCTCGGCTCGCCTTCATGTAAATCTACAAGCGCGAAGTCATTTTGCCTTGCGAAGTCCGGTTTGCCTGTCGAAGTCTCGTTCGCCCCGTGAAGTCTAGTTTGCCTCAGGAAGTCTAGGTCGCCTCGCGAAGTCCAGTTCACATCGCGAGGTCTTGTTCGCCTCGCGGAGTCCAGTTAGCCTTGCGAAGTACAGTTCGTCTCGCGAACTCTACTCTCTAGCTCGCTTGACCGCTCGCGAACCATCACCAATTATTTTTGGGGATGTCTTATTAATTTAATTTAATTGATACCTGATCATCAATTGACACCTGATAATTGATTTCAATTGAGATTTAAGATTTTGTTGTCGGCCAACCATTTCTATGTTGCCACGTGTTATTTCCAATGACTTTCCAATTTTGTTGACTCACAAGTCATGTATTTGTTTGGATTATTCAACGACTATTATTATCGTTAAATTTTATATGTCTATGATGACCTCAACATACTTTTTAGTATCAAAACACTTTTTAGTATCGAAAAGAAAGTACAACGAAACGTTTATTTGACGACCAACATTAAGAGTTTAAGATTATTTAGTTGAAAAGGAGGAAAACATGAGCTAGGCAACCGGTTGAGCCATTTATTGAGAGTAGCAAGGCCGTGACCGGTGGAGGCAGCGACGTCGACAAGGACGTTGGCCTCTCGAAGACATGGATGAAGAAAATTCTCTCAAACCGTCTTGCATCAAACAATATGTCTCTAACTAGAAATGTGCCCCCGCATTGCTGGGGGTACATTTGATTGATCAGTGTTGCATATTTCCATTTACATAATTCATAAGCTGGTGCTTTCAGCAGACTTGTCTATTCTACATTTTTCAAAAGATAGAACTTCAAATTGTTCATTTTGAACAAAAAACAGCTCTACACTTACAGACTACTTTCTAGGTCAACTCGTCTGAGGTATTCCCGGTTGTTCTATCTACAGTTATGTGACTGGCTGCCGCTGTAAATTGAAATAGCAGAGGGTTAGGAGAGCCTAATCACAGTGAATAACTTACAGAGAGATCTGACAATAACACACACACACACACACAAAAACATTGCATTTTTATCGTTGTAATGAAAAAGGCAATATAGAAGTCAGAATAGGGTACTGATGAGCAGAGTGTCCAGGTATAGACTCCAAGATACATAATCAGAGAAGTTTCCAACTTCTATATTCCAGACTGAAGATATAAATTGTGTAGTAAAATCAGTAACAAAAACCATAAAAAATTTAATGGAATATTGCTGCAAAAAATAAAAACAGAATTATTTCATGCTAAAACTTGAACAAACATCACATGTAAATAATCCTCAGACTTGGAACAAAAAGGAAATCATAATATGGTACATGCTATAGTACATTTTGTGAAACTATACATGGAGTCCAACAGCCATACCAATCACAAATGTTATCAAAAGTTCATCAAAAGTATTTTAAATCCTGCTATAATGCAACCAATGGTTCCAAACTTCTACCGGCAAGATGCAGAACTTGGGAATTGTTCTATCTACTTGTAAATTGCAACCATCACCAGATGTCAGCAAAAAAAAGGGTAGAGAAACAGCAAGCATTTGAAAGCTAGACTAATACTTCATTGGACAGCTACTGTAATATAAACTACAAAGTATGAGAGAAACGTAGTCCCTAAAGATAGTATGTAATATAAACTACAAAGTATGAGAGAAAATCCAAGATAGTATGAATTCCACTCCAATAAGTACATGATGTTGTATCAGCACAGCCCAACAATGATGGGTGGCGTTTAAAGTAGACGTGGGAGTAGAGGAGTCTGGGTTCTCTTCGCTCTCTCCCTCTTTCACCTGACGTTTTGCAAGGCTGATCGAGAAGCATCTGGAGCAAAACAGGTGAGGGAAGTACCCGAATTGCACAGCCCAACAATGAGGGCAAAACCTGGAAAACTGACGAATTGCAGCCCGAGCCATCTTCCAGAGTTTCGACATCGGACCGAATCTGGATCAGAATTTCAGATTGGAAAATTTTGAAATAAATAAAAGCTAGAGATTTCTGGTTTACCTTGAGAAGAAAATAGAAGATCAGGTGAGAGAGGGAGAGAGCGAAGAGACCCAGAAGAGGAAAGTGAAGTTTTGAGACGGATAAAGAAAGGAGCGGAGGGATTGTTCGGGAAGCATCTGGAGCAAAACAGGGAATTTGGCAGAGAGAGTGAGAGAGAACGATGAGGTCGGCTATGGAAGTTTCAGGAGAGAGAGAGAGAGATAAAACGATGCGGTGTAGGACAAAAATGAAAGACAGCAGGAACAAAACCGACTCTGGAAGCTTCAAGTGGCGACCCAGAAAAAGAAAGATCGAGAGAGACCGAGAGAGACAAAATGCAGCCCAGCCCAACACTGTTATTTACTGTAGATGACGTCATCTCAATCAATAGATATATAGTAAATGAGGGACTTAATGTGCCAGCAGGGTGGGTAACTCTTTTCATTGATGCAGTTGATATTTAGCTATACTGTGTAAGCACACGTGGATGCTCATTTTATCGACACGGATAATGCCATAGCGGTGCTTGTACATCTAAAGCCTGCCTGCATGATTCCCACGTGTTGGTGACAACAAGGACAATGCCATTTCTGGGTCTACTGGCGAGCCCAACACAAGTGACAATCACCTCCAAGTCTCCCACCAACTCTGCGAGTTTTAGATCGAAGCTGACCAACAAAAATGGACGTAGTCCCACCCAAGCCCGGGATGATCGACACGTGGCTCAACAAGCACACTCTGATCCACACCGGCGCCACCCGGCACCCTTTCATCCTCGCCATCCGCGACGGCACTGTCGACATCTCCGCCTTCAAGCGCTGGCTGGTACCAAACGCCGTCGTTTATTTCCTCACCAAATTCTTTACTTTTTTTTTTACAGCAGTTATAATCGGATTATGGATTTCAGAGCCAGGATTATATATTTGTTCGAGCGTTTGTGCCGTTTGCGGCGAGTTTGGTGGTGAAAGGTTGGAAGAATTCTGATGATAGTGACGGTGACGTGGAAGTGATACTGAGTGGGCTTGCTGCTTTGAACGATGAGATTGACTGGTTCAAGAAACAAGCCTCCAAATGGGGTGTTGATCTTTCTGTTGTTGCTCCTCAGCAGCCTGCTCTAGATTACTGCAGGTACCCAATATTACCTGCCAATCAATCATTTTTTCGATTAATTTTCGAATGAAATTTGGGTGTGACCAAAGAAACAGAATTTTGTGTTGGTACCTCTAGGATTACTCCATGGCAGTAGTGCTTGGAGTGGTATTACAGATTGATGTTGATATAGTTACACAATGTGTATAGAGTTCCAAGATAGTATTCTTAATCTGAAGACTTCGAACATCTGGTGTAAGCCATTGGAAGTAAAAGCGTTTAAAAGGATACGGCTGCAATAAAAACTAGATATGCGGAGGAGTTTGATTAAAGATTTAGGATTTTGGTTTGGTTTGGTTTGGTGCTTGTAGCCATGGTGTAATTGGTTAAACCCCAAGTGGAAACAATTATATAGTCACCAAAGATTTGCTGAAGTTTATACACCAGTTTGTGTAAAAAGTTGATGAGAATGGATAACAAGTTTACAAGTTATGTTGGTACCTTTAGCATTACTTTCATGATAATCAAGTACTTATTGGAATGGTGTTACAGATTTCTGGAGAATTTGACGAGTCCCGAGGTCGAGTACACAGTGGCCATGACGACCTATTGGGCCATTGAAGCTGTGTACCAGGAGAGCTTTGCCCATTGCTTGGAGGAGGGATCCAAAACCCCACCGGAACTACAGGAGGTTTGTCAAAGATGGGGCAATGATGGCTTTGGTAGCTACTGTTCTGCTCTCCGAAGCATTGCTGACCGGCTATTGTTGAAGGCTTCAGATGATGAGGTGCGAAAAGCAGAAGTGACATTCCTGCGTGTTCTTGAATATGAGGTTGAATTCTGGAACATGAGCTGTGGGATTCCTGGGTACTAAGTCATGAGGTTGAATTGATCACCACTCTCCTTATAAATACTCAAAGTGTTATGTCATGTTCAAGCTGCACCTTTGGACAAGCAAGCTAATGTTAATAGAGTATTGAAAGTTCAAACTAATATGCGTAGCAAAGTTGATCTTGCAGTAATTTGTTGATCTTGCAGTAATTTGTAACCATATGGTTGTATGGGGTCGTTGAATTCGATTAGCTTTATGGGGATGAATTTGGTGACGATAAACACAGGAGATCAAGAGCTGTATAGTAACAGTTGCCAAAGGTACATGAATTGTTGTGTCTCAGACTGAAGTGTCTCTGTTACTTGTTCATGGTTGCTCACAGATCAGCTATGGTATTCTGCTGATTTCCTGGGCTTTTCAAAGCCATAACATGTTCGAGTTGGGGTTCTTTCTGTGGCATTGAGCCTTCCTTGTAACAAAGGGAATGAGAAGGAAAAGAAACACAATTCACATCAATCCTTCTGTAACGCCAAATGACGAGGGAATAACTTTTTTTTGTCTTTTATTTCCTCTCTGTGGATTCAAAGAGCTTAGCATCTTCTTGAGGCTTGATTGTACAGATATATGGATGAGAAGAATCATATTCTATCAATGTATCCTAAGAACAACACACTTTGATGCTCCATTTTGCCACTTAGGTTCCTTTTCCCATGGATTATATATACAGGGACAAAGTTCATAAGAACGTATCAAAACTGGAAAATGGCATCAGGCCAGCTCTTTCTTAAGCCTCAGAAGCAAGAAGGTTATAATAAATCTAAAGTCATGAACATCGAGCATGAAAATGTCAAGGCCTCGGCACCACCACAGCCTGCTTCTAAGAACGGCAAAGGTGAACAAAAGAAGAATGGCAATAAGAAAAAGAAAGGCAGAGGGAGCGGTGATGTTTTCAGGGTTCAGGGCAACACCATCAATGGAGGCAAAGCCGACAAGTGTGGAGTTTTCGGATTTGGTAACAAGTATGTTGGCCGCAAGAAACCAAAAGAAGATGAATCCAGTGAAGAAGAAAGTGACTCCAGTGATGAAGACGAAGAGTGAAACTTATGTATATGTATATGGCATGGTTTTAGGACCTTAAGTTAAATAAAGCCTTGTTGTGCTGGCTGCCTCAACCTTAGAACTGGATTAATAAAAGGTCCCTTAATAAATCGTTATGTTGGTCTCTTTCTTATTTTATGCATACGTATTAACAACAAGAGAAATTGTCTTGTTTTTTTTTTCTTTTCTGTTTCTAACAAGGATTGAAAATGGGGGAATCGCAGTTGGGGGACTTCTACCGACATTTGTTTCAGACATAATTGGCAAGAACTGGTATTTTGCTTCAGATAAATGCTATATAATCCGAATACATGTCCTGCCGTGCCTTTGACTATGGCTTGGTGTGGTTTGCCCTGCATTCCCCTTCTTGCTTTCCACATTGAATTGCATGAGCTGCTTTGCCTTGCACTAGTCGTGCTGGTAATTACCACTGGTGACATACATCTTTCTATGTGTCAAAGAGACTAAGAGCTAGAGGCTATATGTGCAGCCATTCAGGTGCGACAATATAAAGATTTTCTAACAGCGAGTGGTTAAGCTCAAACGAATGTGAGGTGATGGTTCTAAGCTAGGTTGGACGTGCCTTGCCTTCTCCCATATGGCTGTAAACCTAGCTAAACCTAAATGAATTGTTGGAGGCTTGGTGCCTGAAATGAAAATAAGTATATAATTCCACAAAACTATTTTGACAAGCAACGGCTAGGTGCTAAAATAGCATATACTTCAGAAAAAAAAAAAATTAATGGTATTGAATGTTTCCCAGGCTTACCCCTAATGTAAATTCATCTCCTTTTCATATATATAGCAGCAGTTAGCATTCCTCAACATTTTGCTTTTGCATATATATGATAAAATTTTCACAAGGATATCAACCTCAAATTAAAAAGAGTTACAGTGACATGAATTAAGGTAACAAATCTAATGACAGAAGCATGATAATAAAGATTTAACAAGAATTTTAAAACGTCCACCTGGTATGTGAGACTTGGAAGATGCTATACAACTCGATCTTGGGATAAAATTGGATGCTGATATCTAGCATGATAATAATTCCATTCTTTTTCTTTGTGAATCCATTCGCCTCTCCACTTATAGTGGAGAACAGAATATTTATCTTCTTCTACATGAACGCCTAATTAACCATTTCATATCACGAATTCAGGATCCTTGTATATATAGACACACTTGATGAACACCCTTTATATCTAGACACTCGATTACTCATATAGCTTCCTCAAGCTATTATTTTTCTGAGCGTCTTTGCCATAATAATACATCAATCCATTCTACCTTTGATCACTGATTAAGTGATTATTCGAACACGGTGAGTGCTTGCATGCGGCATATGGAAACATCATATTTTTTTTTTCTGTTTTGTTTTCCATATAGAATTTTCAATCGATAGTATACAACTCGAACCCTACGTTCTTTAACATCAATATGAACCGCAGAGTTCTATGGAAGCAGAGAAGAAACCGTTGAAGGTTGGGCCGTTTGGTTCAGACAGTGGAGGAGATCGTTTTGATGATGGAGTTCACTCCTCTGTGAGGCAACTGGTGATATGTTATAGTCCATCGTCAATTCGCTACATCCAGATTGAATATGATGACAACGGAAAATCATATTGGTCGCAGAAGCACGGTTATAGCAGCTCCCTGAGTCTTGACAAAATAGAGTCGGTACGTATAATAATCTCTGCATATATATTTAAGTTAGAGTTAGAATAATCCCAAGGACTGTACTCCTGTTTCAATTGATGCAGATCAAGCTTGATTATCCAGAAGAATATCTGACTTCAGTTCACGGATATTACAAAAGTACTTGGTACTTACCTACCTACATTAGCTCACTCACTTTCACTAGCAACAGAAAAGTGTACGGACCATTTGGAGATTATGAAAATGAGGGAAGAAAATACTTTACAATCCAAGTCTCTGGAAGTAAGATCGTTGGGTTCCATGGCAGGTCAGATGAGTGGTTTGATCTTCGTGCATTAGGAGCTTACCTTAAGCCTCTGGTTCATACACCACAGTATTCCAACAATAATATTAGTCCTGCACCAGTTGCTCATATTGGTTATCCAGCTGCGTATGATTATACGCCGCCTCTTCAGGCTCGTCCTCCTCCTCCATATTATGGTAGTTACTATACTAACCCTAACCACCCACCACAGGCTGCTCCGACCCCATATCCATATGGCTATTATGTTCCTCCTCCAGGTCCTCCTCCATATAATAATGGATACTATGACTATCAAATGTCACAGGCACCACCGCCGCCCCCGCCTGCTGCTCTTGGACGTCCTCGTAAGCCGAAAAGTGTTCCTGGTAAGCCCAAGGCTGCTAAAAATAATGACCCTAAAAACGTATCTTACAGGGTTTTGGGGAATGAAGTCAGTGGAAACACAGGAGATCATAATGGAGTTTTCAACGTTGGCAACAAGAATACTGGCCTCCACAAGGAAGATGATGAAGAAGACGAAGAATGGTGAATGAAGGACCTAGATTTGGAAACTACGTACCCTGCAGTTTGTAATAGTTCGGAATTTCTGAAGGCCATAATAAGTTTATACGTACCAATTGTTATTAGTCTCTCTGCTGCTCTTCTTATAGCTAAGATATATGTACTACAACGTTTCAAATGAAACTCTGATGAATGTACTGAATATACGAGGAAATAGAAGGCATGAAATCCACGCTCTTGTCTGAGACTTTCGAAGAAGAAAAGACAACCTGCTACAAGGGGAAAAAAAACTACTAATGGAAATTGAAACCCTAGTCTTTTGCTACAACGATATCAATGTTTTTCTTACGGGAATACAAAGATAACAATGGAAAATTAGTCACCTTTGTTCTCCTAAATGATCGAGTTGATTTGAATATGAGTCTGCCCGAATTAGAACTCTTTATTGTTTTACCAACTGAAATTTGATTCATGTCAATTTTTAATCAAAACAAAAATTGATATATTCTCTTGTCCTATGGATATATATAGTTTGAGACTTTGAGTTCTCACAACACAATGTCAGACTGCATTTGCCGTAAAATTCTACAATGTGTTAATGTATGACATGCATCAACTTTGTTCTAAAATTGTAAAATAAGTCTTCAAAATAGTAATATTAGTTCTCAAAGCTGTAACATGAGTTCTTAAAGCTGTAACACGAGTCCTTAAAGTTGTAAATTTTTTGTTACATCATTAGTCTTCAAGTGGTAAAATATGTGCTTAACACTAGCGGAACTAAGAAGAGACCAAAGGGTGCCATGGCACCCCCCACTTCTATGTTGACACATTTGAAACTATTACCAATTTTAATCAACTTTGTTGGAAACAATGGAATTTTTTAGGTGTGGCACCCCCAAACTTAGTTGTTAATGTGTTTGGCCCCCCGATTTCTCAAATTCTAGTTCCGCCACTGGACTGCTTAAAGTGGTAATTGAGTCCTCAAAGTGATATTTACAACTTTAAGGACTTCATATTACCACTTTGAGAACTAATATTACTACTTTAAGGACTAATGTGGTAGCTGATAATATTTATAACTTAACGACTTGTATTACCACTTTAAGGACTTAATTCACAAATTTAGAACAAATTTGATCACACCCTACCCTTCCGCGTTGCCCCGCAAGCAAACTTATAACTCAAAGTTTAAACATCACTCATGCAAACTAACCTTGCAAACTTGAAATGTGATTAGCCTTCCAATTCATGGAACGCAACTTAGTTCTGGAAACTATCGTCAACCCTAGCACAGCACATGCGCGATCGATATTGGAAAAACCATAACGATTTGCTATAAAATAATTCTAACCATGGTGAGCAAAAACGACGTACATGGTTTGAGACGTGTGTATCAACAAGATATGGTGCAATACATGCAGTAGTCCTTGGATCAACATGAAAAGGTCACCGGGTCATATGCTTCATTGCTTAAGCTCTTTCAAAACTTTTAGGGTAACTCGCGCGAGATCGGAATCCCAAAAGAGTAGTTGAGATAAGATTGGCTCAACAAAGTGGAAAAGATAAGATACCATTTCTAGAGTTCAATTGAGAGAATCTCATATAGGATTTGGATATGTTAGATTCTTGTTCCTTGAATCCGTTCACTTCATATATAGTGGAATACAGAATTAGCTTCTTCTAGCTACATGATCTTGGAAAGCTTTTACACGACGAAAAGAATGGATTCAAACAAATAAGAATCAAATGTCCAAATCAATTATGTAAGCAAATAAGCTGGACTACCAAGTAGCAATTATATATAAAAGGATTCATTTCAACTTTTGCTAGAGTTTGCCATACTTATCCTTTCTATACTTCTAAAACTTGTTCCTCGCAGATTAGTTTTTCTCTTGTAGTGATTACTATAATTAAGAATCAGCCGTAGTAACCCTTGTTAAACTTGTAATGCATGCAGAACTTAACATTATGGATATAGACCGGATATTCTTAAGCACTCCCCATTAAGTTTGAGGATTCAATATCGAACTGTAGCTATACCAATAGCTGAGCTATCACACAGGAGGTGGATCTGGAGCCATTATCGAAGGAATATTTGCTAATTAATTAGTACTACAAGCATATCATTAGCTTGGTAATTAAGCTAGCTAGCTCAGGCCCATGCATGTTATTCCTTGATTCATATCTCCCTTATCCGTATACACTTAGCAGCTTAGCATATATAGCATCTGTGAAGGGATACAACGCAAACCAAAACCAAAGCCAAAGCCTTCCATCACACAAAGGAACAAGATGAATCTCACGCATCCAATATACGAGTCTGCTATTCCATCCCCTAATAATCCCTATTTGGTTTATCCTCATTCTCCAGCTCCTGCTCATCCTGCTACTCCATGTGGATCATCATCGTCCTCGTACTATCGCGATCCGTATTATGCAGCTCCAGCTCCTGTACAGCTTGCTCCTGCTCCACCTAGTAAAAGCAAGATCAAGAGAATCAAAAGTGTAGCCAAAATAACGTCTTACACAGTCACCGGTAATCGAGTTAACCAGAACTCAGGTGACAATCATCGGATTTTCAATATTGGCGATCGCACTACTTAAGCAATGGGAGCATGAAGAAGGAAATCCGTTGATGCATGAATCAAATGAATTATAGCAACAATGCAAGTTACGTATGTATTGGCAGTGATTTCTGTAAAAGTTGATGTGTGCTAATTGAATAAAAGTTGAAGCCTAAATAATTGTAATTGTATATCATTTTTCTATCTAAATCCAATGTTTAAATTTGTATATATGAAGGCGCGATAGTACGTATATATATACAAGTGAACACCAATTCGTAGTTTTTACAAATCAAAATCCCATCAAATTGAAACTTGAATCCCAAAAACTTATCGATCTTACTCCTAAATATCTCTCTCTTTTTCCTCTTCCTCCTTCCTTTCATCTTCTCCTCCCTCACTTTAGGGTTTTCTTCATGAATAACGAAAAATTGATACTAGGACCAAAGACGAGTTTTCTCTTAATTCTTTGAGCTGTCTCTAGTTTACTTCATCTTTTCTTCGTATTCTTTCAATTTAGGGTTTTGCACTTGATATATTGGCAATTTAAAAAAGAAAAATATTTACACTTGCTACCGGGTATACAGGTTACCAATATTGAATGATTTGAGCCATTAGATATATATTTGAGCCATTAGATATATTTTTATTTTTATTATATCCAACAGTCAAAAATATTTTAAAAAATTGATGCATAACATGCATTAACTCAATCTAGAATTTTCCATGATTTTGTTAATTTAGGATTAAGATAATGGCTGAGAGCTTAAACAACATTTAGAAGTAAGCAATCATAATTAATGGACAAAGCTTGTCATGAGTGGATGCAAGTTTTAAGGTAGTTGGTATACAAATTTCATAACTTCCTGATTACTTTAGGTTGGATTAGGGAGATCGAAGGAAAAATAGTAAATAAAATAAAATAGAGGTTAATTTGGGTTCTGGGAGCAGAACCTAGCCAGCTTAATTCTGCAGATGAGGCACTAATTAACTAGCATATGATGCGATACAGATCGACGTTGACAGAAAGTTAGAAACGTCTAGGAATATTCCTAGCTACTCTTATCTCACTACGGCGAGGTTCTATAAATACTTGGTCTGTGCAAAGTGGAAGAATTCAAACTTGCAAAACTAACCGATATCGAACACAATAATGTCACATTATCCCCAGATGATGAACCCTGGCGCCATGTTCGCCAATGGTTCTGATCCGAATAAGCCTTCAAACAATCCCAACTTTGGGGCTCCTGCATCATTTGCTCATAATGGATATCCAAGTTATAATAATTATGCCCTTCCTCCTCAATCTCATGGTTACTATAACAACCAATACCCATCACAGTCAGCTCCTGCTCATCCAGCTGCTCATGCTGATCTCTATGGTGGATATAGCAACCATTTCGCTCCTCCTCCTCCTCCATCTTACTATGATCCAGTGTCACAGGCACCTGTTGCCCCTCAGTATCCTAGTAAGCCAAAGAGAGGCAAAGGTAGCAAAACAACATCTTACAATGTTTCTGGGAATCGAATCAGCGGAAACAAAGGAGACCACAATGGAGTTTTCAATATTGGCAACAAGAATACTCATTACAACGATGAAGAAGATTGATCAAGTGAACGTAAATTAGGCTGCAGTATTTGTAGTCGATCTAGAAGGCATGCATCATGTATAGCATCTGTTATATACAATATATATATATATATATATATATATGAATTACGAAATAAAGATATCATGTATACTTATTTGAGGTTCATAGACTTCTTACAATCAATTATTATTTATTTATTATCTACTGATTAATCATGACAAGCTCGGATCCGGCAGCTGATTGCAAGTTCATAGCTATCTAAAATTTGAAGTTGATAAGAAAATTGAAGTAAAATTGTAATTATAAAAGTAAAAGTTGTTGAACAATGGGAGAAAAAAACATTAGCATATATAGACTGAGACCGATACAGGAATTTTTGCGATATGTATTTTGATACCTAATTCAATTCAGAGGGACAGAGGATATATTTGTTCACCTTATAATTCCTAAAAGCTGGTCCAAGATAAAAGGCTCCTGTGCGGTCTGCGGAGAATACCGAAAGATATTGGAAACTTTATGTCTTTTTTTTTCTTGTAAAGTAGATTCCTCCATAATGTTCAAAAGAGAAAGAATCATTTATCCGCATACAGTGGAGCTAGAACAGAATATTTAGGCTTTCTTCATCCCCGGTCATTATATTTAAATGAGTGTTGAAAAAGAAAAAATAACGAGAATAACGGTCTACTCATTCATTGATAGAAATGCCTATTTATAGGCATTACATAGAGTCTCCCAAAAGATCTAGAAGTTCTATCAACTGTAATCTAATCTAATAAGGAAACTGGATTAACCAATTGTTTCTACATGTCATGTCCCGAGGTCACGAGCCGGAAAGGGGTTGCGAGCCAGGGAGAGGTAGAATCCTTTGGTCCTGCACTTGGTACCTGCACAAGTAACAGCGTCAGGAAGTCAGGACTAGGGTGGCCCAGTCTTCGACTCTCTGATGCTTAAGTTAGCTTTGGGCTACTTGTGTGTACGGGAGTGCTGGAAGAGAATTGTGTGTCTTACCTTTTATGGGAGTTTGTGCCCGCTTTATAGGCCAAGGTTAGGCATTGTGGCCTCAGTCTCCGATGTGAGACTATTTGTTAACCTTTGTAGTGTCTTCCCTTTTGAGGGTGTTTTGTTGCTAGAGTGATTTTGGCAAGCGGGTTGTTACCGGCCCTTCACTCTTTGGATACCCGTGAAGGGCTCACCAGAGCTATCTCGCCTGGAATGATCTTCGGTGATCGGGTAATTGCGCCTTATTCTCGGCTCAGCCAAGTATTTTGGATATGTACTAACAAGTCCCCAAATCCCCAGTCCGAGAGAGCTCTTGGGTGGGGAGTTATTCTACAGATGCCGAGAATATGTTTTACCCGGGTGCTGGAGGCATGGTGCCGAGTCCCCAAGTCCCCACGCGAGGGTCGCGAGGTGACGGGGGTGAAGTACCGAGTTAAGTTCGTGTCTACTTGTGAACAAACGGGTCGCGTTAGTTGGCGAGATGAACCGCGCTAATGGCGTGGCGGGCCGCTACTGGGAGACACAGTTCGCGCTAGCTGGCGAGGAGAACCGCGCTAGTGGCGTGGCGGGCCAGGCCGCTACGGGGCGAGAGAGTTCGCGCTAGTTGGCGAGAGTACGCACTAATGGCGTGGCGGGCCGCTACGGGGTGAGAGTTCGCGCTGGTTGGCGAGACAATTCGCGCTAGTTGGCGAGATGAACTGCGCTAATGGCGTGGTGGGCCGCTAGCTGGCGAGGAGAACCGCGCTAGCTGGCGAGGAGAACCGCGCTAGTGGCGTGGCGGGCCGGGCCGCTACGGGGCGAGAGAGTTCGCGCTAGTAGGCGAGAGTACGCGCTAATGGCGTGGCGGGCCGTTACGGGGCAAGAGTTGGCGCTGGTTGGCGAGACGATTCGCGCTAGTTGGCGAGATGAACCGCGCTAATGGCGTGGCGGGCCGCTACGGGGCGACACAGTTCGGGCTAGTTGGCGAGAGTACGCGCTAATGGCGTGTCGGGCCGCTACGGGGCGAGAGTTCGCGCTGGTTGGCGAGACAATTCGTGCTAGTTGGCGAGAGAGTTCGCACTAGTAGGCGAGGGTACGCGCTAATGGAGTGGCGGGCTGCTACGGGGCGAGAGTTCGCGCTGGTTGGCGAGACAATTCGCGCTAGTTGGCAAGAGAGTTCGCGCTAGTTGGCGAGAGTACGCACTAATGGCGTGGCGGGCCGCTACGGGGCGAGAGTTCGCGCTGGATGGCGAGACAATTCGCGCTAGTTGGCGAGAGAGTTCGCGCTAGTAGGCGAGAGTACGCGCTAATGGCGTGGCGGGCCGCTACGGGGCGAGAGTTCGCGCTAATGGCGAGACAATTCGCGCTAGTTGGCGAAAGAGTTCGCGCTAGTTGGCTAGAGTACGCGCTAATGGCGTGGCGGGCCGCTATAAGGCGAATAGGTTTGTGGCCCTGCATTGCGGGGACGAAGTGTAGCATGTTGGAATGACAAAGCACTTCATTGCATTTAGATTTAGCCGCTAGCGGGCGAAGTGTACATTGTTGGAGCCGCTACTGGGCTAAAGTACATAAACAATGAAGTACGACGCCAAGGTTAGAATTGGTTAACTGGGGTAGAGATGGAGGTGGCGAGCGTTCCAGGGGTGGGTTAGCATGCGACCATCACAATCGCGGAGATAGAATGTGACGGGTCCAGGAGAGTCAACTATCTCGAGTGGGCCCTCCCATTTTGCTTTGAGTCCAGTAGGGTGGAGAATGACATCTTCCATGACCCAATCGCCTACCTTCAAAGGGCGGGGATGACTTTTTTGTTGTAGTATCGGGCTATTTTCTGTTTTTGTTATTGATGGTCCTGAGGTATGCCTTGTCCCGGCGCTCTTCTAGGAGGTCCATGTTAAGTCGTATCCCTGTTGCATTTGTCTCGGGGTCATAGGCTGTGACACGTTCGCTCGGGACCTCTATTTCCACCGGTACCACTGCCTCAGTGCTGTAAGCCAAGATGTATGGGGACTCCCCTGTGGCCGTTGTGGGGGTGGTGCGGAGTGTCCAGAGTACGTCTGTGAGCTTTGCTGCCCACAAACCCTTGGCCTCTTCCAGGCGTTTCTTCAGGTTTTGCTTGATGATCTTGTTTATAGCTTTTGCCTGGCCATTGGTCTGGGGATGTGCTGGGGAGGCATAAAAGATTGATGTGCCTTGAGCGGACAAGAATCCCCGAAATGTGTCATTGTCAAATTGGGTTCCGTTGTCAATAACGACGGCCTGGGGTACTCCAAAGCGACAGTACAAATTTCGCCAAAGGAAGTTGATTACTTTTTCAGTGGTGATTGTGGCGAGGGGCTCTGCCTCAATCCTTTTTGTGTTGTAATCCACAATGACAATGGCATACTTGAACTGTCCCGGGGCTGTGGGGAGCTGTCCTATGAAATCGAGTCCCCACTGGCTGAAAGGGACGGGTGAGATGATGACAGAGAAGGGCACTGGGGGGTGACGTGCAAAATCTGCAAATTTGTGGCACTGAAGGCATGTTTGGACGACCGCCTTAGCATCACGTTCTAGGGTTGGCCAATAATACCCCGCGCGAAGCGTTTTGAACATGAGGTTTCGGGCCCCCGCGTGGTTCCCGCAAATGCCGCTGTGAAGCGATTTCAGCATTTTGTGCCCTTCTGCCATGGGTAGGCATCGCAATAGGGGACATGACTGGCTCTGGCGATATAACTTTCCACTTCTGAGTAAGTAAAGTGAGGCTTTGCGGTGTAGCCGCTGTGCTTCATGCTTGTCCCGGGGCAGGGTTCCATCCGAAAGGAAAGCGATGAATGGGTCCATCCATGAGGGTTGCTCCATGGGCTCAAGGGCAAAAATTTCTGAATAGGCTCTTGAGATGCTAGGCTTTTCGAGTGTTTCAATGTGCACATCAGGTGGTGTGGACTCGGGAGGGGCCGTGGCGAGTCTCGCAAGGGCGTCAGCCTTGGAGTTTTTTGCTCGCGGGATTTGTGTGAGTTTATATGAGGTGAAGTTTTGCAGAAGAGCCCCCGCGAGACTTTTATAGGATCCCAAGTTGTGCTGGTTGGCCTTGAAGTCCCCTGCCACCTGACTGACTACGAGTTGAGAATCACTGAAGATGTGAAGGTGTCGGGCTCCAAGCTCTCGACAGAGTTGAATATCTGCGATAAGAGCTTCGTATTCAGCGATGTTGTTGGAGGCTTTGAATTCAAACCGGAGGGCATACTCATACGAGTGGCCCTCTGAGTCCGTAATTATGATTCCTGCTCCGCTGAGTCTGTTGTTAGAGGATCCATCAACTTGGAACTCCCAGATGGCGTCCCCGGCGGGGGCGTCTGGGTGGGGACTGCTATCGGCCAAGGGGATAAATTCAGCAATAAAGTCTGCAGCTGCCTGCCCTTTGATGGCCACTCGCGGCTTGTAGTGCAAGTCAAATTTGCCTAGCTCAACCGCCCATTTTACCATGCGGCCTGAGGTTTCAGGTTTCTGCAATATTTGCCGTAAAGGTTGGTTGGTGAGTACATGGATTGTGTGGGCTTGGAAATATGGCCTTAGTTTCATGGCGGCAGTGATGAGGGCGAGAGCAAGTTTCTCTATGTCTAGATAGCGAGTCTCTGGATCCGCGAGTCCTCTACCACAATAGTAAACTTTTTTCGGGAGGTCGGGGCAGTCATGTCCAGTATGGCTCCGGGAGGTCGGGGCAGTCATGTCCAGTATGGCCTAGACTTTTTCCAGGTTAGCCTCAATGCCTCTTTCACTGACCATGAAGCCAAGGAATTTGCCACCTCCGACGGTAAGGATGCACTTCTGAGGGTTGAGACGCATCCAGTGTTCTAGGAACTTAGTGAATACTCTGTTGAGGTTGGCAATGTGGTCGTCCTCTGTCTTGCTCTTGACCAACATGTCGTCGACATACACTTCCATGACCTCGCCAATTTCATCCTCGAATAGGGCGTTGACCAGTCGTTGATAAGTCGCCCCCGCGTTCTTGAGGCCAAAGGGCATGACCTAGTAACAATACAGTCCTTTGTCGATGACGAAGGTTGTGTGGGCTTGGTTGGCGGGGTGCATTTTGATTTGGTTGTAGCCCGAGTAGGCATCAAGGAAGCTGAGCGTTTTGAAGCCAGCTATGGAATCAACCAATTGGTCGATTCGTGGCAAGGGGAAGTTGTCCATGGGGCAAGCTTTGTTAAGGTTCGTGTAGTCAACACACATGCGCCACTTGCCGCTAGGCTTGGGGACCATGATGACGTTGGAGACCCATGTTGGGTAAGAAACCTCACGGATGAACTTGATTTCCTTAAGCCGTTGGACCTCGGCTTGGATAGCTCGGTACTTGTCTGGGTGGAAGGCACATCTCTTTTGCTTGACAGGGGGGGTGGTCTTGGAGGATGTTGAGTTTGTGGGTGATGATGTCAGGGGATATCCCAGGCATGTCGGCATAGGACCAAGCGAAGACTGCTTGTTTTTCTTGGAGGAAGGCAATGAGCTTGTGGCGGAGTTCCGGGCCGAGACTTGAGCCAATGCGGACTTCTCTTTCTAGGGCGGTGGGTGACAGGGATACCCATTCCATGTCTTCCGCTGGATTAGGTCGCGGGGCTCTCTTTTTCCTGCTCCCCTCTGGGTGGGTCATCTATGGGCTCCGAGGGGCTGAGAGGCAGCATCTCATAGGCTCCGCGCCCCTGTTGGATGGCGTTAAGATGACAATGCTCAATGGCTGCTCGATCCCCTTGAATTGTCAAGATGCCACCTGGGGTAGGAACTTTCATGAGAAGCATGTGACCAGCTATGAAGCACTCCAGCCCCCAAAGGATGTCCCGGCCTAAGATGAGATTATAGGAATAGGGGCAATCGACAATGAGGAAGCGGGATGTAATGGAAGAGCGGCAAGGAGCAGTTCCCACTGACACGGTTAGGCGGTCTGAGCTTAACGGTTGTACTATCTCGCCAGAGAAGCTGACCTGGGGGTTGTGGTTATTGTACAGTTTAGCTCGGTCTCGCCGGAGTCCTTTGTAACAATCAGAAAACATGACGCTTATGGCGGCCCCTGTGTCCACTAATGCTCTGTGGTACCTGTAATGATCCACATGCACATTGATTATGAATGGCTCACAGTGGTGGCAATTTATGGTATCCTCACCTCTGCGGAATGTAACTTGATCCCACGCTGATGGGGTGATCGTGACACCGCGTTTGATGTTTAGGATTTCCGAGGGTGTCGTGCATTGCCGTTTTACAGAAGGCTGGCGTGGGGGGAACCGTGGGGCTCTACCATGCAGGGTTAGAATGGCGTTAGCGCTTGTGGTGGGAGCACAATATTGGTGGAGTTGCCTATTCTGGACCATGGCGTCGCTGTAGCCAGTGGAGCTACATAGCGAGAAGAATGTCTTGAGATGGAGATGGGGGTCCCCTGTGCCTTTATACTTCTCCATCTTTGATGGTTTGGTTTTTTGAGGCCGCTTGTCCATCTGCACTTGAGGTGTGAAGGGGCTTGGGCGATGTCCATAGCCAGAGAACAAGGGTCGCTGGGCCCCGTGACTCTCGACGCCGTCAATCCGCGAAGCCAACTGTGTGACTGTTTGGCTGAGTTGGAGCAGTAGGCGGGTTGACATGTCAAGAGGTGGGTTAGGGGAGTTGGCAGTAGTTGAAGTGGAGATAGGTTGGGCAGATGGATTAGGCTGATGTGGCAGGGGGAGTCATTGGGGATTGGAGATGGTTGGCGGGCTGGGAGTGGAAATGAGGGGTGGGCAAGGGGATGAGATACGTATATGATCTGGTTAGGGCCTCCCGGGAGCATGGAACCGGCCTGGCCTTGAGTAGGAGAAGAGGTGGGGTCCGAGGTTTCGGCAACTCGCGTCGCGCAATCCAAGCTGTCGTTGTACACGTTACGATGCTCTAACGTGGCGCGGAGCAAGAATTGTTCTTTCTCCAACTCGGCGATGCGTACCCGGTACGCTTCCGCTTCTGCCTTCTCTTTCGCCGCTTGCTCGCAGAACGAATGGAAGTCCTGCTTGAGAACTTCAAGGGCTGTGGCGGGGTCGGGATGGCTAATAGGGGCTGCATTGCCGGTTTGGGGAAGGGATGTGTCGCCGGATTGGAAAAGTTCCTTCTCTACTTGGGTGCCAGGGTCCACAGGGTCATCAATGATTTCCACCATGGTGCCGAGTCAAATGAGAGTTCCACAAGATCGGGGCCCTCCTCCTAGCGCCAATTGTTTCTACCTGTCCCGTCCCGAGGTCACGAGCCAGAAAGGGGTTGCGAGCCGGGGAGAGGTAGAATCCTTTGGTCATGCACTTGGTACCTGCACAAGTAACAGCGTCAGGAAGTCGGGACTGGGGTGGCCCAGTCTTCGACTCTCCGATGCTTAAGTTAGCTTTGGGCTACTTGTGTGTACGGGAGTGCTGGAAGAGAATTGTGTGTCTTACCTTTTATGGGAGTTTGTGCCTGCTTTATAGGCCAAGGTTAGGCATTGTGGTCTCAGTCTCCGATGTGGGACTATTTGTTAACCTTTGTAGTGTCTTCCCTTTTGGGGGTGTTTTGTTGCTAGAGTGATTTTGGCAAGCGGGTTGTTACCAGCCTTTCACTCTTTGGATATCCGTGAAGGGCTCACCAGAGCTATCTCGCCTAGAATGATCTTCGGTGACCGGGTAATTGCGCCTTATTCTCGGCTCAGCCAAGTATTTTGGCTATGTACTAAAACCAATCTTACGTGTATTAGGGCAAAACACATAACAGAAGGATGAAAATATAATTTCCTTAAACACTCCCCCTTGTGTTGTGTCCCTAATACGATATGGTGCTTATGGTGTTGCCTCGGTAAAAACCTTGTCAAGTTAAACAAAAACCGCATGGGTAAAACAAAAGACTTGGACGAAGGGAAAAAGAGCACAACGCACCAACTACAATTGATGATAACATGTGATGCATGTAGACTCCCCCTGATGTCTACACAAGGACTCCCTCTGATTGGTAACTCAATCTCAGAGTACAGTTAAATGGCGCAAGCCAATACACTTCACATACTTCAAAAGTAGATTTGGGCAACGATTTAGTCATTAAATCCAGCCACATTATCCTTATATCAGACCTGCTACACTTAGCATTACTTTAAACTTTAAGGAGAAGGTCGTCTAACAACTCAAAACATAAGTTCGCGTTGAAAATCATATTCACGCATGACATGACCTTTGTGTACTTAAACAGTCATAACGTCTACGATACAATAGGTATAGACAAACCATAAAAAGTTTTGGAAACTAGACACACGTAGCTTTCCAACCATACATGGTACATAACCCAGTTCATCTTGAGTTGATCACAAAGCTCTGTTGAAGTTGACTGTTCTGCCAAAGCAGATTCTCGGACAGATCCGTCCTACTTTACGAAAATAGCCATAACTCACTTAATATGATAGATGTGATCAAATGGTTGATATCCCTGGAAACTAGACACATAGACTTTCCAATGGTACCAATTTCACCATTTTCCAACGAGTGGGCTATATTGCAGGTCCTATGGAAGTTGATCTACGAAACTGAGCAGATTCTGATTTCACATTTGATGTGTCTTTCTGTAGGGATGAATAAGCCTGAACCTTTCATAGAATGAATCACGGCCATTACATTAGCATTGCGTGGGCGCATCCGGCCATTACCTTGATGTTCTTTCTCACACATCTAAGAGGGAGCGAGTGATCGATTATTTATAAACCAATTTATTTTCCTTATTCACAACTAGATTGTCGTTTATAGTATGGGCAAATAAGGGTCATTCCCGCAGAGGACTAAATGAATCTAACTACTCAAACAATGTCACAAAAGTGACTACTGATCCTATTGAACAGAAGTCGAAAAATAAAAGAAAAACCTAACCTAGACTACTCAGAAAAACACGAAACTTTATAGAGGTGTACTAGACACACAGAAGGTCTCACACACAAAATTTCAAATGATTCGAAGTTGATTTGTTATTTCAAATAAATACTAGAAAACAGAGGACAGAAAGTGACGAAAACTGGTTTTGGGAAACAATGAAATAAAACTAGCCATGGGAGATGCTATCCACCCCGACAATCGCACACAACATACTTTGTCCAATTTTTGACCAACTAACTCAATTGAAGATGCTCAGATTGACTCGGTACGCTTGAGCACAATCTATTACTCTTTCTTACTGTGTACATTAGGCAGGAAGTGCTCTACACCTAAACTATTCTCAAACATTGTAACCTAAAGGTACGTTTATTAGGTCAAACAAGCAGAGATCAATAAGCATGAAAAGAGTTTGAGCAATCACTAGGCATCGCAATAAACTTAGCGCCTTGCTAAACCTAGGGTTTTGTCTACTCGCTATTGAAAACTACCGATTACTTCTCTAGATAATTTGAGGGATCCAATATTGACCCAGACATCAAATAATCAAAGTGTTAGAACCCTAGCATGTATACTAAGTAGGCCTCCAAAGCACACACACAAAAAATTCATTGATGAACAATCGGTAAACAAAACCTCAATATTATTAATTGGAAGAACAAACTGAAAATCAAAGCATATTATGAATCATGTCTAGGGGCTTCAACAGCCCCCTAGCTAAGGAAGCTTAAATAAACATAATAAAAAGACAATGCAGAAGGAAGAGGAGAAGAGTTAAAGAAGAGGTGAGGAAGGGCAGCCAAAGATGATAGCATAGGCTTTTTTATATTGTTTCCTTCAACCAATCCATCTTGATTTAGGTTTCCTTAGACATTCTGATTGGTGTACATCTGTAGGACCAATGGAAGTGTGCCAACTCATTTAATTCTTCATAATCAGCTTCAAATAGAGATAATAAGTTGGATAATGAAGTACAAACTCGTCCATGGGCTTTCCAGTGTGATTTAGGCCTCAAAACACAAATTCCCGTTAAGAGTCAGATTTACACGCAGATTAACCTTCTGGTAGTTAATTGGCCATAACGTCTTCTAGGAAAATGCTATTCATGAACCGTAAAATGCTATCGAAAGCTAACATCCGTAGCTTTCCGTTGATATAAGACTCATCATCTGGTTCTTCTCGAAATGCTCTCAGTGTCCTGTCAAAGTTAGCTGACTTGCTTAGGCAGATTTCTGAATTTTGTCTTTCACTCTCTCTTTTCCTTCTTTTCTTCTTATTTGCTTTGGAACACCTATAAAACAAATAAACAAAGTAAATAACTAGAAAACACACCAACCAAGTAAAGAAAGTATAGAGGATTTTGATACAAATAATGTATAATTATGCACCTATCAAATACCCCCACACTTAAGCTTTGCTAGTCTCTAGCAAACAAAAGAAGCTAACTAGAATAAAAGACACAAACCTAACATCTTCCAAACATCTCTGAGTACTCATAATGTCCACAAATATGGTCAACAAAACTCAAGCAGTCACATATTAGAATTCACAACTTCATTTAAAAGCTAATTTGTTTTGATAACCATCATTCTCAAATCATTATGCAAGGATAATCAAATCAATGTAACGAAGGAAAATCAACATCCTCATAGTTCAAACAAGTGTCCACTCAATTCCTCACAAAGATGCTCTTAATTTCTTTTCTCTCATGATTTTCTGGCTCAATCTCTCAATTATATGCAATAGAAAGTAGCTGACATATTTATATGAACAAAAAACACATGACAACATAAATAAACCTCATGAAAGAATCAATTACTCACACAAATGAACCACACCATAGGCTCAACTCTTGGAACAAACTCCACAGATCAAGTTTTACTCATCTTTTAGATCAAAATGAACTTTACAAGGTAATACTTGGGATATGCTAGGGGTATGAGTTGAAGAGTAAGGAATTGCAAAATTCCTAAAGACCTAGTAGAGCATTGAAACACTCCTTATGTCGCCAAAGCAAGGGTCAAACATCATCATGTTGGGCCCATCGTCATTCCAACCTCCTTACAACATTGTGAAAAAGAACAAAGGTCATATATTTAGTTTTTGGGCCTTCAAACATACACAAAACTCCAAATTCACAAACAAGAGACTTAATCCGATTTTTTTTTCTTCCTGCCATTTCTTTTGTCATTTCTTTTGTTTTTTTTCTTTATTTTTTATTTTTGTGGCATTTTTCTTTTTATTTGGACAAGTCACCTTCCCCCACACTTGTTTCTCATCATCATTCCACACAATACATCACAACATCATACTCTACTAGGCCCAAAGGGCAAAGGTAGAGATATCACTACAATAAACTCAAGGTATGTATTTCATGGGTGATGAAAGAAAAGGCTTAACGTAGACTCAAAGGGGTTTAACTAAGGGGTGTGCCGCGCACACAAATAGGGACACATGGCAATCTGGTAATGATGTTCATCCTAAAAAGTTCTATTTATCCTTTCTAAAATCAGAGTGTTTTATGATAAAAAGTTTCGAAAGTCCATAAGAGTGAGTTCTAGTCATCTAGATTTCATTAAAAGCTATGGTGAGAAATCAATCGACAAGAAAGAATAATGAGGTTTTCAAAAATTTATAGCTAAGAAAACGAATCAGAATATTTTCAATAATCACTCAGAAAGAAAACACATATATAGGCTCAAGATCTCACAATGGTCATATGAATCAAGTTTAACATGTCCTTAGCATGCCTCAATCAATTCTCAATCATTACATTAATCTAACTATAAATACACATAACTCAAGCGTAATAATCATAAAAATCTATTAGCAATTACTTGAATTCAAGAATCTAACACATGTCTGCAATCCTTTTGTGACCATAATATTCCATAAAAATTCAAACTCAATCAATGTTTGAAAGAAAACACACTAGACACAAGAAAAAGAAAAGAAAAATCCTATAACTGATTTTTTTTTGTTTTTTTACGAACACACAAAAAAACAAAAGCGTCATTCCCCCACACTTAAACCAAAACATTGCCCTCAATGTTTAACATAGATAATCATGCAATGATAGCATTTAAGTGAAAAATGAAATAAACACTAAAAAAAATGTAAATGAGAGAAGAGTAAGAGTGTTCCCTCTTGAAGACCTCCCAACGTATTTAAGAGCAAAAAAAAGGAATCATCTATTTGAAGTCACAAATTATGCTGCATTAGCCCATGCTCCAGACCCCATAACCTTCTGATTAAATGTCGGATGACTAAGCTACCACATGTAGACGAAAGTTGACGTCGCTAGCTTTCTGTGGATATGTAATTCACCTTCTAACTCCCAACGGTTTGGAAGTTATAGCCCTACAAAGTTAGGACAAAAACTGAAAGTCTACACTAATAGAATAACCTTTACTCATTTAAACCTGAATTCCGGGAGCTTTGCTAATCTAATGAAGGTGAAACTTGGGGAGCATGAAGTCCATATCAGGAGCTTCGATTCTATATATGGCACGCCACATTTGGACCCCGGGAAGTATTCCCTGTTTTGCGTTTAAAGTGACACTCCTGCACAGTTTCGGCTTTCCTGAGCTGACGTTGCTGCACTCAAACTGAAGTTTTGAGCTCACGAGAACTGGAAATCTGGCTCTGTCAAATCCACTACAAAGTAGACTCGTGGGGCTTTTGATCCATACATTGTGCGTTTTCTGCTTCCAAGTGAGCTCTGAACGGTGGCTGTTCAAAGTGGACTGATCCGCACGGCAGAAAAACGGTTTCCATCAAAAAGTGATTTTCTCGAACTTTTCTCAACTACATGACCTACACACAAATCCACACAAACCAAAAACATAAAACCAAATAAAACATGAAGCAAATGAAGAGAAGAAAAGGAATAGGAAAGCATCCCTTTAAAATTTGAAACTTTGAATGCGCAATATCCCTCCTCCATGTCATGACAACTCCTCATCAAGGATAATCAGGAGGTTTCGGTCTTGGATCCACAAGATGCTTAACTTTCTTCAATGATGTTTCATGCTCTCTTGATAGCAACTTGGGTATCTTAATATCAATGGGAAGATATGATTCGAAATTCTTCTTTTTCTTTCTATTCTTCCATTGTCTCCTTCTCTTTTGGAATTCACCAAGCATGGATAAAAGGATTTCCTTATCAGATTTTGGCTACTCATAGATCACCATCTCCACATGTTCAAAGAAATCTAATGGTGCTTGGATGGGTGAAGCATGTGGAGAACTTGAGTGTGGCAAGGGAGAATCTGGTGGTTGAACATGCATTGGCAACAGAGGCTCAAACATAGAACCTTTGATGGTATCCTCCTTTAAGCAATAACTCACATCATGCATGAAACACTCTTGATCTTCATGAGGCACTGTGATCTCTTCCAACACATGGAACTCGTTGTCGTTATGCTCAGCTTCAAGTTTCTCACTGTTAGATTCCTCAAAGTTCTCTTCATAGAATTCCTCTAAATTTGAGTCTTCATCCTCATCTATGATTGAGTCAAGTGATGCACCATGAGTATGAAACAAAGAGGTGGTTGTGGGAAGCTCCCAACGGTCTGCCAGATGTGTAGGAGGGTGCTCTGGAGGTGCCATAGTCTCTAAAGACTCATCAACTGCCGACCAATCGATCTTATGACTCATGGAACCATCTTGACTTTTTACCTGCTCCCTTGGCTCATGAGTTAAGTAAGCCAAAATTGTATCAAGATGTCGCCCAATATTATCAACAGATTCGTTAAAGCTTTGTTCATGAGCATCAAGGTTCTGCACATATGTAGCCACATTTTGCGAAACGGAAGCAGTACTTTGCGCAAAGGATGCAATAGCATTAGTCATAGAAGCAACCGAATCTTCAAGAGACTCACCTTGAGATGTTTGAAACGGAGGATCATAATATGAATATGAGGAAGCTTCAAACCCATTGTAGGATCCTTCTTGAAAATATGGATGGCTATTCCACTAAGAGTAGGGAGGATGCTCCCATGCCAGATTGTAGGCTGGCGCATAATGATCATTCCAATGCTCTTGATTTGCTTGATATTCTCCAAACATACCACTTTGATCATAGTAACCATGATATTGCATGCTTGGACATGTCTCCGATGAATGACCAACAATAGAGAATATGGAACACACCTCGTAGGATCGCTGCCACATTTGAAAATAAAAGAAAATAAAAACAAGTTGGTAATTTATACAAAAATAACAAACACAAACAAAACAAGTAATTAGAAAACAATAGTCCCCGGCGACACGGCGCCAAAAACTTGATCGATTATTTATAAACCAATTTATTTTCCTTATTCAAAACTAGATTGTCGTTTATAGTATGGGAAAATAAGGGTCATTCCCGTAGAGGACTAAATGAATCTAACTACTCAAACGATGTCACAAAAGTGACTACTGATCCTATTGAACAGAAGTCGAAAAATAAAAGAAAAACCTAGCCTAGACTACTCAGAAAAACACGAAAATTTACAGAGGTGTACTAGACACACAGAAGGTCTCACACACAAAATTTCAGATGATTCGGAGTTGATTTGTTATTTCAAATAAATACTAGAAAACAGAGGACAGAAAGTGACGAAAACTGATTTTGGGAAACAATGAAATAAAACTAGCCAGGGGTGATGCTATCCACCCCGACAATCACACACAACATACTTTGTCCAATTTGTGACCAACTAACTCAATTGAAGATGCTCAGATTGACTCGGTACGCTTGAGCACAATCTATTACTCTTTCTTACTGTGTACATTAGGCAGGAAGTGCTCTACACCTAAACTATTCTCAAACATTGTAACCTAAAGGTACGTTTATTAGGTCAAACAAGTAGAGATCAATAAGCATAAAAAGAGTTTGAGCAATCACTAGGCATCGCAATAAACTTAGCGCCTTGTTAAACCTAGGGTTTTGTCTACTCGCTAGTGAAAACTACCGATTACTTCTCTAGACAATTTGAGGGATCCAATATTGACCCAGACATCAAATAAGTAAATTTACCGTTTTGCCTCTTGTTCAATACACAGTGAGATAATCCGGGTAGGGCACTGATGCCGGATTTGGGTTGAACAAGTCGGAGCGGGGAAGTAGACGTGTGATCAGGGAGGGGACCCGGGGTTCGGTGGTGCGACGCTGTGATGGTTCAACCACCGTTCTGGGCTAAGGGCGCATCGGAGCAGGGCAGCTGAATCGGTGATCCACACGGGAGCGCTGCCAGAATCTGGCCAGGCTAGCTGACCGGGAACGCGCGCGTGGAGACTGAGCAGAGGTCGGAGCATGTCTGCCGGCTGCGGGGCGTGCGCGGAGCAGCTGGGCTAGGGGGGGCCGGCCTGCGTCGCGTTGGGTTGCTGTGCCGGAGGTGGGAGAGTTACACGTCGTCGGGGCAGTGGTGGCGAAGTGGGAGATCGCCGGGGAAGTAGGCAGACTAGGGCTCGACCAAGGCTAGGTCAAGGTTGTTGGGCTTCGACCGAGATGCTGGGGCTGCCGGGTGGAGGTCGCCAATGTCGCTCAGGGAAGGAGGGTGCCTAGAAAAAATTTCTGGGTGCTCAGGTCAAAATCGATGGGTACGGCGGTAGAAAATGTTAGGATTTTTCTGTTTTAGGGTTTCGTTATCAAGCTCGGGTCAGAACAAAGTGCTGATAACGTGTTGAAGGAGAAAATATAACGAGAATAACGGTTTACTCATTCATTAATAGAAATGCTTATTTATAGGCATTACATAGTCTCCCAAAGGATCTAGAAGTTCTATCAACTGTAATCTAATCTAATAAGGAAACTGGATTAACCAATCCTACGTGTATTAGGGCAAGACACATAACAGAAGGATGAAAATATAATTTCATTAAACAGTGAGTTAATTAACTTGCTAATTAACTCACTTAGCAAGTTAATTAGCATATATCTGATCAAAAGCTTTGTACATATATACTCACTTCTTAGTGCGCAACAAACTGTATTTCCTTCACTCAGTTGCTCATGACTTATTCTAAGCTTACGTGCCTCGCTCTATCTTTCAAGAATCAAGAGGCTAATAATACAAGAATCTATTCTGGATAATATCGATCGTATACTATCATGGGGAGATTTCAATATTATCATTATTATTATTCTGAGCTTGCCTATTAAGCGCAAAACAGAGTACTTGGCTTCATCCAAACGTATGATACAGAAGTTTCTCAGGCTACCTAGCTAGACTTTTGCTGATATATATATATATATATATATATATATATATATATATATATATATATATATTATATATACACACACATAGAGATGATCTAAAGAGGACGTCTGCACTGGGCTTAAAGTGCGAACGTCCCTTCGTCTTCCACCGGACGGCTCCGACGATGGCGCGTCTTCACCCAAGCGGACACTTTCTATTCTTGGCGAGATCGATTTGAAGGTTTGGATAGCAACCTCCACCCAAAACTTCACAGAAGATTGATCTCGCCGGAAAACTGGAATTCGGCGAACTACCCGGGGAGAGAAAGTGATTGGGGACCCTCTGGTGTCTACTCGGGTGGAGGAGCGCCGTCGTCGGCGCTGAATGGTGGAGAACGGAGGGACTCAAGGAGGCAAATGACGTAAGAAGTATAGAATACTTATGTCTAGGGAATAAAATTAAGGTCGATCTGTCTAAAGTCTTAACAAACAATATTGCAGTGGGGCGAACGGGGATTGTACAATGAGGACATTGTACGGTACCCGTGCTTGGATTTGCTGCTGACTTTAGAAGTCAGATCACCCTGTTTATGTTCAAACATCTCTGAAGAACTCAAAACAGTTGATTGAATAGGCTATTAAACTTTCATGTCCCAAATGGTATGATGTGCAAAGGAGAGCAGCTCTCTCTAATAGAGTTGTTTCGTCTACATGCATGTGCGTAGCAGCAGCCTCCGATGGGAGGTTCTATTTGGTGTTAGAGCTGATGAGACTCATGTCAGAATAAGATTAACGTTGTCTGCTCATGCACTAGAGAATAAACATGTTCGATATCTTATTAATTTCAAGAAACACACACTTAATTCGGATGTTGGGGTACCACCGTACCACAAATGCTATTACGTATCACTCTTGAGAGAAGCGGTAACATTATACTCAGCAGAATTACTAGTTTCCAATCTTCCTCCGCCGAAACCGAGCTGATACTTTGGCTGTTTGTTCGGGTAGAAAACGCCGAAGTGTTTCTCCAGCTCTGGATTTTTCTGGTTTTCATCAAACAATGCAAACAAGTAAGTCTCTATGGCTTTATTAGGCCTCTTTGGGGTGCCCCCTTTCACATGCTGAATCATTTTGGAGTAATAAGTCTGAGCATTCTCAGGAGAGGTTCCAAAGCCACCTGCCGATGGCCACCCGCTTTCGGACACAACAACCTTCAAAGAACCACCCCAAGCTCCCTCAAGAGCCGAGTACAAACCATCCAGCATCGCGTCGAACAGGTTTTGGTATCCTTTATCACCATCCCAAACAACAACCGAAGGCGAAGTGAACAAGGCATAAGGAAGAGAGATGTCTCTAGGGTTTCCAGCGTAACTAAAGTATGTGTAGATGTTAGCTAGTAATGGTGCTTGAGCATAAACCAAGTAGCCGATAATTGGGTCCAAATAGCCTCTCACGTCACCGCGAAATGCGCCGTGCGATGGAGGGTACGAGACTCCTATTAAGGTGGTGTCGATGGCGGTAGAGACCTTGATTAGGTCATGCAGGTTGGCTGCTCTGACGGCCTGGTACACATGCTGCATGGCGGGGAGGAGGAACTGTGCAAGAGATGTGTCTCCGTTGACGGGGCTTACTTCATTTCCAACGGCAATGTACTTGATTCTGATGCTAGGGTAGAAGTTGAGGACATTTGTTTGTACCCACTTTTGGGCATTGGAAGGGTTGGCGGCGAAGTCCTGAAGGAGTGAGTTTGGGACACCGAGGATGAGTTCGATGTTGGAGCCTCGGAGAGCTTCAAGAGCACCGTGGTTTGGTTCATAGAGTCTCATCCGATCAATATTGTTTGATTTGAGGAGAGATATGACTTCCGAGTGAGAAGGGAGGTTGTTGCCCATCATTCCATAACAAACACCTACGGATGATTGTGCACCTGCATACATAGAGTTAAATTAGCCAGCTGAATATCTCAAATAACTTTAATTTCTACAAATTTTAATTTATAACTTCAACATACAGGAGCCTTGATGTACGTGTTTCAATTATACATTTAGTTCTACTACTCGCTTATAATTCATTGTTGGATATATATTATAGATGTAACTTAAACTGCTAATTAAAAACCTAAGTTCAATAGAGAGAGAGAGAGAGAGAGAGAGAGAGAGAGAGAGAGAGAGTTTCACCTGGTATATTAAGGATTCCGACGACCAGGAGTCCCAAAAGAAACATGATGCTAGTCTTGAATGGAAGAGATATAGTAGCCATGGCCATAGAGAAGAATAGCTAGCTAGCTGCTGGTTTGATTTTTATCATGTTATCTAATTGGGCTCTATTTATAGACATGTAGATTGATTAAGTTTCTCCTAGCGAGGCTTATAAAGATGAATATATAATGCATTACCTTCCGATGCATGCATGGCCTATAATGTGAATAATAAACTTATATTAATCCAAGGCGGCCTATATTATAATCCACGGATGAGGTCGAGGTAAAGCAAGAGTGTCATTACAAAAATAATAATAAAAGGAAAAGCAAACAACTTTTTGGCCACCAAATATTGACAGTATATTTTGACAATTAAGCAATCATTTTTTGGAGTTGAATATTGATCGGGTGAGTTAGGCAGTAGTGTATGTGAGAAAATACCAGAATCCAGAAACATGCATCGAACTAGCTAGCTCCAATTTGGATTTAGCTAATTATAGTTTCGTATCTATTCCAATCAATATCCAACTGACTTTAGCTGATTATCTATATACATATATACCAGGCGGCTTTAGCTCTCCTCCAGCACTCGATTACGAAAGAAACATATGCATGTATCAGACCAGAAATCTGCATGCAGTGGAAGTTTACCAAACTTGGTGATATAAAGCTAAATCATAGTTCTTGACTCTTTTGACCAAGTAGCTACTGTCCATAATTGAACGAGTGCATGCGTTTATATGATGGATGAACTCGATCGCAGCTAGGATAGCTATATTAGACTTGTGCTATGATTAATGCATGTTTTGTTGATAGATTGAACCCGATCGCGAAGTTATCAAGCCATTTGCATATATAAAACATACATACATAGTGATTGAGGGCACTGCAACACCAATTTAATTAATTAGTTTAGGATCCTTGTAACATTATTTCTCAGCAGAACCAGTTACTACTTAATTTGTAATTCTTCCTCCCCCAAAATTAAGATGATATATTCTTCAAGTCTTTGTTAGGGTAGGGAACCATAGAGAAGATTTTCCATCTTTGGGTTCTCGTCAAACATGGCAAACAAGCAAGAGGGCCGAGCTTCTTGTTTATCCTTTAAAAAAACGAAGGAAAAAAAACTCCCTAGCTAGTGCTTTGGGCCCGATTTGTGGGCCTTATGGGCTAAAGGGTGTTGGGCGAAGTACGCTCTTGGAGGGGGGGAATTTTTGAGGTCGCGGATGGTGATTTTGAGGTAATGTATGAATGGTGGTTGCGTGGTGTAGTCCCTAAAGCTAGCTAGTATTGCAGTGAATCCCCCCTTAAGTAACCGTGTATTATGATAGGACTTTGATGGTTGGGAACCTGCTCTTGGGGTGTCTAATTGTTTTGTCGACTATGGTGGCACACAAAAAGTTCGTGCCGGTGGTTCTGTAGGGGTGGAGGCAGCGCTGATGACGACATGGGTTGTAGAATTGGGGTGCGGCGGCATGATGTATGTTGACATCGGTATGATGGGAAGATACTGATCGATATATTTTCGGTCGTCGTCGACAACAGATGTGGGGAGCTAGGTTCCCTGTACATTCCGGATCCTAGACGCAGACGTGCTGCTGGGATGCCCACCTTGGGTAGCCATAGCTATTGAGATGAGCTCACATTTGCGCCTGTGATTCAAGGGCCTTGGGTTCTTGTTTCTTGGTGTCGGCCTAACCATGTTTGCAACAACTCTTTGATTTGAAAGAGGTCGTAGCCTGCTTGGGAAGGCACTCGCGTAGTGTCTTGTTATGTTTTGAATAAGCTAGGAGAGATTTGGATGTTTTGTTCCAGTTTATCTTTTCTAGTATTGTCAGGGAAAACGTGGTTAGTAGGTAGTTATTTTTCTCATTTTGTAGATGTTTTTTTGTGTGAAGTTAGTGGGTAGTGGGAAGTTTCCTGTTACAGTTTTTTGTTTGCAGTTAAAACTCTTAACTTCTCAATTTTCACAATTATCTACTCTATTTTTTATATTCATTTTCTTTTTACTTTTTACTATAATACCCTGTTTATTTAATTGTTTTAATTAAACAAAATAAGGATAATTTAGGAAAAACATAATTTGGTGAAGCTTTTGAGGGCTTCTCTTTATAATAGTAGATATGTATTTTCTTTACTTTTCATTCCGATAATTGTTTCGACATAAGCGACATTGTTTAGCTTGCAATGTGGTTTTAGACAAATATGGTCATCTAAGAATGACTTAATCTTGTCATAACCTTCTTGGGGTGAGCTATGTAGTTTGTAACGATTTAAACTTTTAATGGCTTGACACTCAACTTCCTTCAAAAAAAGAATATATATCATAATTAAGAATGTCTTAAAAATCCGAATTAATGTTGTTTTTGACGATAAATTTTTAGATGTTATAAGAGAACCACGTGGCAGTATGACATGGTCTTACATTCTGATCAAATATTGACACGTGGATTTATTACAACTAAAATATAAACTAAGGTAAAGTTTTTTTTTTCCTGAAATGACATTCATGGGTCTTTGTTGAGTTTGGACTAGAGTTTAGGGTTTGGGTTAGGGGTTAGGGTCTAAGGTTTAGAGTTTAGGGTCTAAGATTTAGGGTTTAGGGTTTAAAAAGCAACAACAAACCCAAAATTGTCTCTGACAAAATAGCTGATGTAATTTTTCCTTAATAGAATTTATGTGTAAATATTTAATTAAAATGTAGGACCACGTTATACTGCCATGTGGTCCTCCCGTAACGCTGAAAAATTTCTGGTTTCTGACTATGCAAACATAAATCCTCTTGAGCTAATTAGGATCGATATAACCTATATGTAATTAAACTTAATTTACAGCGTTTATATGTAAGAAGTTACCTCATGTCTATCTTTTCCTACATGTATGTAACCTGAAATCAAGTGTAAGTGCATATTATATCACCGAGTAACCGCCCCTGAAGTTTATTAATACAATAAAATATTGTCTTATATACAAATTTCCATTAATATCATAATACCTATCATCCAATCACGACATGTAGTATTCCATATGTCACTACTATTGCAGGATCCTACTAGCTAGCCTCAGTTATACTTGCAACTCAAACCAAATCAAAGATTCACCTTTGGGCTCAAACACATTTTTCACTAATAAAAATTTCATGCAAACTCCAAAACAAAAGGTTAGAAACCAAATGAGACTGAATGTCAATCAAGTTTTTTTTTTTGTTGGAAAGGACGTCGAGCATGGTGAGATGCCCTACGTGCAGTCGTGCATGGCTTATACCAGTGAAAAAGTACGAAAATAATCATCCATCAAGCTAAAAAAGTACATACAAACCCAAAAAAATTAAAAAAAAATACCCGACAAAAAAATAAAAAAGGGCCACCGAAACGACGTCGTCGGATTGTGGATAGGTCCACTAATCTAGGTCACCAATACGGCACCGTTTCGCTGCTCCACAACTTTTTTTATAGTTTCCTTGGAGCAATCTACAGTAGAAGCATAAAGGTTAAAAACGCATCGTTCAGCCTGCTGTATCTTCTTTCTTTCTTCTCAGAGAGAGAGAGAGAGAGAGAGAGAGAGAGAGAGAGATCTCAAAGCGCGTGAGCCACACTCTCTAATACCCTCTCTCTGTTTCGTGGAGAATTTTTCTTTTTGTTTTTGGTTTTGGTTTTTTTGGGTCTGAATTCTGGTGTGCCAAGGATCCCCACAATGGCTTCTTGAAGGTACTAACACAAAGCCAATTCCTTTTTCAAATTTGGGTTCTTGAATTTTTGGAATTTTGTTTGAATTAGGGCTCTGCGTTCTGTTTTATTTTGTTTAGGGATTTGTGCCCAGAATGGGTTTGATGTGTTTGCCTGCTTGTGTGGATTGGATTGTGTTCTTAGTGCAAATGGGATTGGATTTTTAGGGTTTTATTTAGAGGAATGCGTGATGGATTGTGGAATGTATGGGTTTGTTGAGTTTAGAGAGGAGTTTTGTGTTTTCTGGGACTGCCCATCTGGTTAAAGCAAGCATATGAATCATTGAACATGTAATTCAGGGTTGTTTGTTATAATGAGATTCAGTTTAGGAGTGTTGAATCGGTATTGCATTATCTTATGATCTTATCTAGTCTAGGTACTGCATGAGTGGGATGCTGTGTGTGTCGCAATGGTTTAAGGAAGTAGGACTCACATTGTGTTTTACATTCTTGTTTAGTTTAGGGTTTTGGAGTTTGAGGCTTTAGAAGTGCGGTTAGGCCAGAGGCTCTTCGCTATACTCTTAGGAAAAGTTTTCACTGTTTACAGAAGGAGTAGAATCGTGGGGTTGCTACTGAAAATCGTAGGAGGATTGTGTGGGAAAAGAGAACATTTGGAGGTTAACGTTATCAGCTCCAAGTTGTTGCGCACTATGGCTATACAGATCAGTCTAAACTGAGAAATTGGGTTTATGATTCTGTGTGACAGAGAGTGAGGCAGGGGGTGTGTTGCTTCTATTTATGATCAAATTAATACTTGCAACTTTATACCTTTACCATCTTTCTTTTCTGCATTTGTTTCTAACGTGGATGATTATAAAGTCAGTTTCTGGCTCTTTTATGCAGGTTTTACAGGAGCTATGGCTCTTCAAAAGTTTCCTTGTGGCGATGCTCCTTCTGTTAGCATGAAACACTTGAACTTTCTCAGTAAAGTGCATGAAAACACTCTACATGAGGATGTAGAGCCAAATCATGCCAGGGAACAAGATGTGGATGTTGACCTCAGAGAAGTGTATTTCCTCATTATGCATTTTCTTTCAGCTGGACCATGTCGTAAAACTTGTGTAAAGTTCTGGAACGAACTTCTTGAACATCAACTTTTACCTAGAAGATATCACGCTTGGTATTCAAGGAAAGGGATGCATAGTGGGGATGAGAATGATGATGGGCAATCATTCCCCTTGAATTACAATATGTTGTTGCCAAGGTATATGCATATCTTTTCTTGCTTTGCAATAAGTCACCTTTAATACTGTAATTTAGGTCAGCTTCTCTGACCTTTCTGCCACTTAAAAGACTTAATAATAAGTGGCATCAATTTATTACTTCTTGAAATAAGTGATAACATTTATTGCACTCCTTGGTGTGACATGTATATGGGAGTTCTGGGCTTTTATTACAGTTGTCTAGTGTTTTTCTGGTTCTTCGTTGTGTTTTTATAAGCATATAGTACAGTCTGAAACACTATTCCTCATCGTAGCATTTGAACTTTGGTGTTTGGAGGGAAATAAATTTGCACCTTTTGATTTAGGGGGCCAATTACGGATAGAATATAATGAATCTTAAATAATGGTAATTATCTGATAAATTTTTGTTTAAAGACAATATTGATAAGTTATCCCTTATCTTATATTAGTCAAATATGAACAAAGAAATAATGAGAGAAAGATCAACCATCTCTATCAATTTAGGTTTCAGTGGTCTTTTATATAGAATTTAAATAGGTTTTAATGGTATTTTAGAGAGAATCTGAATCATCTTTGATAATTAGAAAACATTTCCAGGTCTTGAATATATTCGAATGGTCAAGAATTTTTGTTTGTCCTCCATCTTATTTTTTAAATGTTTTTTTTAATTTTTTTTTATATAGAATCAGAGCCACTTGGTGAAACTAACTTGGTTAGCACGGAGAAATACTACACCAACAATTCAAAATCACAAGTTGTTTCCTTTGAGCTAATTACATGCACAGACACACATATCACCACTTCTTTGTTTTTAATTGAAATGTTTCTGAAAAATAAGCTGTTGGTCTGCATAGAATGTTTATGGGCATGCATGTGCTATTTAATTTACAGACTACCAATGGGCCACTCTCAATTCACTACATATTGCACCCGCCATGACCTTTGAGGATCATGAGAATGCTATCTCTTTATTTTTTGTTTCATCTCTCTTTCCATGGATGTCAGTTTCACTTCTTGGTCTTCTACTGCAGGCAATTTAGTATACTTGTAAATAATTCTTTATTTTTTGTTTTCTTAAATACTTGTAATTATTTTTCTTTCAATTTTACACTTGCTTAGGTATCCTCACATTGAGCAGGATCACTTGGTAAAGCTTTTGAAGCAAATGATCCTGAGTACAGCCCAACCATCAAGGGGTATGACTGGTGGAAATGCCCCTAATGCAGCTGATGTACCTACTCTCTTGGGAACGGGCACATTTTCACTTCTGAGCTGTATGTGACATTAATTGAGTTTTGACCATTTCATTTTTATGGTTGAATCTATGATTTTGTCAGTTATGATTGTATCTTAGATTATTTTTTGAAGTTTGGAAATAATAATCATTCATGCAATGGACTTTGCAAGTGTTTCCCTTCTTTTTTTGAAGTTCCTTCCAGTTGTGTGTCTGTTAGTCACTGTCAGCATCATTTTCATTTTCTCTGTATTTTATTAGAACATCTCTTCTCCTTTCAGATGATAGGGATCAAGAAAACAACGAAATGAACCGACCTGCTGCATACATGCGTTGGCCTCACATTAAAGCTAATCAGGTCCATGTGTTAGGTTTGAGGGAAATTGGGGGAGGTTTCACCAGACATCACCGTGCACCATCTGTTCGTGCTGCATCTTATGCCATTGCAAAACCATCAACCATGTTTCAGAAGATGAAAAATACCAAGAGAATAAGGGGCCATCGAAACGCTGTCTATTGTGGTATGTTTCCATTTCTGAGAGTTCACCAGCTATTACATAGGTCCATATGGAAGTTTATTCCACATATTATTACCAATATTTAAAATGAATGGAATTACTTTGCTTAATAAGTAACCATATTGATACCCCCCCCCCCCCCCCCCCCCCCCTTTCTCTTTTATATATCTGCATCATAGCTGTTGTTATCAAGATCGTGCTCTAGATAGTTTGCAGTCTGTAGATTAAGGATTCATGATTAGATATTTAAGTGGCCGGAGAGAATGAAAGAGAATTTTGTAGTTTCTCTTTCAAGGGAATGTGATTGTCCCTCCAACAGTGGAGAGATTTGGAGGATTTTAGGTAGTTCTACTTTTTTGTATCCCAAAGATTCCTGAGTGATGGTTTCTTTCAATTTCTATTCACTATCAAACAAAAATAAGTGCTGAAGTTCTGTGTCTCATTTCAAAGTATCTTGTGAAATCAGAACAGGCTGGGCGGGTCTTGTAAAAATGAAAAAAATAAAATTGACGTGCAATATATCTTATCTACAGTGGAGGGATTGTGTGGTCAAACATAATATCTGGTTAATGATTTTCTTTTCTCAGGAATCACTTTTAATTTCTTATGCTCTTCTCATCATCTCAGTTCTATCTCATCTGTAAAACCTGTTTTTTATTTATTTAATTTTTTTTTCACTCGGATCGGGTGTTAGTCATAAAGTGCCTGCTTTTATTTTCTTCTGCTGTAATATGTTGCAAATGCTTAAGCATAGTAAGATATAGCTATATTCATTTCAAATTTGTGAACCCGCATCACTAAGCTCTGAATTTAGTGTTCAGTGTTCGTCTTCCACATTATTTTGGTTTTTTTGTCCCTGGGCCACATCATTTTCAGGTGTTTTTTTTGGGTACGATTGAACCTATTGTACATTCATCTGAGCCCACATATTTTAATGTTTTGAATACAATTCTTGTTTGACATTAGTTGTCAATTCTATCTTCGTACAGTATTTTGTTTTCCTACGTTTTTTTCTTCCCTTTGGTGTATTTTGAGTGTTTGTCTACTTTTTCTTCTTATCAAGCTTGTATAGCACACGATGTGATAAGTTCTCACAATGGTTTATTTCGACTTGAATCATGCAGCAATATTTGATCGTTCTGGTAGATATGTTATCACTGGTTCAGATGATCGCCTGGTGAAGATCTGGTTAATAGAAACTGCATTTTGCTTGGCCAGCTGCCGTGGACATGAAGTAAGTTGTCATGGCCATCAAGACTTGCTTATCCTTTTCTTGTCCTTACTTTCACTTATTTTTTGCTTGAAGGGAGACATCACTGATTTAGCTGTGAGCTCCAACAATACTTTGGTGGCATCCGCATCAAATGATTGTATTATACGAGTTGTAAGCATCCTCTGTTGCCCAGTTACAAGTTGTGTTTCTTTTTTGTTTTATGTTTTTTTTCTGGTAACATAGTGCTAATTTAAGAGAACTTTTGGTTTCCTTAGTGGCGCTTGCCAGATGGGCTTCCAATTTCAGTGTTGCGGGGACACACTGGGGCTGTGACTGCAATTGCATTTAATCCCAGGCCTGGCTCTATATACCACCTTCTATCGTAAGGCCGATTCTCTGTCACTGAAATAATTTTTCATGTAAAGTCTTTTTGTTAGAAACTTAAAATAAGTCACTCTTGACTTGACCATTCCTATTCTTAAGTGATATACTGCCAGTTTTTTGTTTTTTTTTTTACCAACTTGCTTTGGTCAGATAATATTTAGTTGATGATCGTAAATGAAGTCCTAAACTGGAGAACGGCATGGGTCACCGTTTTCTTTCCTTTTTCTCAGCTATTGCCTATATTCTGTAGTCCTTTTGTTATCAATTTTATATGGTACTTTATGTTTGTACCTTTTCATCAAATTTATTTATTTTCTACCTTTTCATCATATTTGTTTTGTATCTTCTTCTTCTTCTTCATCTTCTTTTTTCTTTTGTTCAATATCTAATATTGTAGGTCTGTTAATGTATTGCTAGAGATATTTTTGTCCCAAACTTTGAAGGATTTAGTTTTGGTGGATTTTTCTGGTACTAGTGTACAACTAGTATTCAACTTTGGACATGGGGTCGTGTAGGAATATGAAATTTTACAATAAGATCATAGGAAATGGTATGTACAGATTAAGTTATTTGGGCACGGAAAGATGAGGATGGCTGGTATATCAAAGGAAATTATATTTTTAGACTGGTCCATAGGGTTGCGTGGAATATGAAATTTTAGGACAAGATCGTAGGAAATGGTATGTACAGATTAAATTATTTGGGCACATGGGGTCGTTTGGGAATATGAAATTTTATGATAAGATCATACGAAATGGCATGTACAGATTAATTTATTTGGGCACAGAAAGATGAGGATGGCTGGTATATCAAAGGAAAATATATTTTTAGATTGGTCCATAGGGTGGTGAAGATTAGGAGAATGTAGTTTGCGAATAATATGTAATAATGATGTTAAAGATGTGATTCTTATTGGATGGAGATTATGTATTTCATTTTGGACTGCTTTTGGTTGAGTGACGAAAGCGGCAATTTGTGGGTAGGCATTTTAGCAGCCATTTTTGTGCAGTTTGGATGGTGAGGAATAGGAGAACATTTTACAACAAATGTAGGAAGAAGGAGATTTGTTGTGGGATAATATAAGGATGTTTGCTTT
Source organism: Fragaria x ananassa (assembly GCA_034370585.1). Lineage (NCBI taxonomy): Eukaryota > Viridiplantae > Streptophyta > Magnoliopsida > Rosales > Rosaceae > Fragaria > Fragaria x ananassa. Next base: position 21,772,899 of record CP139762.1, on the reverse strand, counting down.
TAGGCTTTACTATCTACTGTTTTTCTTTTTGCAACATGCCACTTTCTCTATTCATGTAGATTGAAGGGCTGCTCTAAGATGTCCTTTTTTCTTACCTATTTAGATGATGGTATAGAACTATAGATCACGTTCAGTTGTTCACCTCTCTCTCTCCCCCTCCCCCCCCCCCCCCCCCCCACCCACCCCCTCTCTCTCAAGCGAGTTTTAATTTTGATGCTGTTTTTCCGTGCAGAATGCTGTTAATTTTTTTTTTATAGAATTTTTGATATGCCGTTTTTTTTGTGGACGATCACTTTCTTATGATTTACCTTGTATTGTTCTTTTTCCATTGCAGTTCCTCTGATGATGGAACTTGTAGGATATGGGATGCCAGGAATTCTCAAGTGACTCCTAGGATGTACATTCCAAAACCTTCAGATACTACAACTGGTCAGTTTCTTGTTCAGTGCAGCCAAGATTGACCAACTTATTAACATGTGAAAAAACTTAGTGTTGTATCATAATTGCCTGGATGCAGGGAGAAACAGTGGTCCATCCTCAAGCACTGTACAGAGCCATCAGATCTTCTGTTGTGCATTTAATGCTAATGGAACAGTCTTTGTTACCGGTAGCTCAGACACTCTTGCGAGGGTATATTATACTTTTGGGCCCCTAATATCATTTCCACAACCTTTTTCTGTTTAGTTGTTATCATCAGTATTTCAGTGAACCAGTAAATATAGTGCTTGTAATGAGAAATGGATTGACATATCAATTGTATCACTGTGATAATCTATATCCGAAATAAATCTATCTGTTTTTACTGAGAGAGAGCTAATTGTAGGTGTGGATTGCTTCCAAGCCAGGCTCAGATGAGTCAGGCCAACCAAATCATGAGATAGATGTGTTATCTGGCCATGAGAATGATGTCAATTATGTACAATTTAGGTAAAGTTGTTATAGTAATTTCCACAGATACACACACACGCATATGTATCTAATCTTTGCATGATGATATATCTTTCTTCATGCAATGCAGTGGCTGTGCTGTAGTATCTAGATTTATAGCAGCTGACACCTCAAAGGAAGAGAATGTTCCTAAATTTAAAAATTCGTGGTTCGTTTCCTTTGCCTTTCTTTTTGACTCTGCTGTAAAGTTTGCTATTATCCTGTTCCTTTTATTATTCCTTCTCCTGGTGATCTTTTAGCTGCCAATTAATAATATATACATTGCCCGGTGTTTCCTTCTCCTAGGTTCAATCATGACAATATAGTTACTTGCTCTCGCGATGGGAGCGCAATTATCTGGATTCCCAAATCACGAAGATCACATGTAAGTTATTTTTACTCTAAATGATAACTTTCAATTTTTAACTTTCTATTCTATTTTGAGCTTATCAACCGAAACAGTTATGCAGAATAAATAAGCTATTTGCATTTTTTAGGGAAAATCTGGTCGTTGGACAAGAGCTTATCATCTGAAAGTTCCCCCTCCACCAATGCCTCCTCAACCTTCACGTGGAGGCCCCCGCCAGAGAATTCTTCCAACTCCTCGTGGTGTTAATATGATTATCTGGAGTCTTGACAATCGCTTTGTTCTTGCTGCTATCATGGGTGATTTGTTCATTTCTCCTTTTGATGTATATATTATATAAGAACTAGTGTCTTAATACCTTTGCATAATATAAATTTATTGGTGTGGATGGTTTACGAACTTGAATTGAGCAGATTTGTTCTTGTCAAGGCTATAAATTCGGTAATGTAACAATTTGATATCTATATTTTAATGCAGATTGCAGAATATGCGTATGGAATGCTTCTGATGGTAGCTTGGTGCATTCTTTGACGGGTCACACTGAATCTGTAAGTAGTTGAATCCCTTCTCCATGGATCTGTTTCCTTTAGAATTTTGTTATTTGATCTTGCAAATATGATACTAAGCTAACTAGTGTGTGGGTGTAACATTTGGAACAGATACATATCTTTAGTGAACACATTTTCAATAGGATATCCTTTTCAATACCATTTTAATTTCTGTTGTTTACCTAGTAGTCTGTTAGTATAGAATGGGTTTTAGAAGAACCGACATTCCTGGAATCATTTGACATTTACAATATGTTTTAATCAATATCCCCTGTAATTTGTACTTGAAGTCCTTTCTTATCTGCATGTTTTATTTTCTATTTAATATATAGTTTTGTGGGTACGTCGATCTTTCTGTTGCTTTCTTGTCTGTCATATAACACTTCAGTAGCTTCTTCTAGTGAGTTTTTAATGTCCTGTGTGATCTTTGCTCAGCTTGTGTTGCATGCTTCTGTGTAGATGATTTTTATCATTATATGAAAATACTTTAATCCTGTCCTGCAATTCCGAGGCTCCATTGGTAACCAGTTTTGGTTACTTAAGCTGGAGGAGCAAAAGTTAAATCACTGATATTATTAATTTGTGTTCTTGATAGACATATGTTCTGGATGTTCACCCCTTCAACCCCAGGTTGGCAATGAGTGCTGGCTATGACGGAAAAACAATTGTCTGGGATGTGAGTTTCCAGATTCCTTATTCTACTTGTAATTTCTTCAAAAGATCTCTCTTCTTGAATGCCTTAGTTGACTTGCAATTTCAGATATGGGAAGGCATGCCTATCCGTATATATCAAACTTCACAGTTCAGATTGGTTGACGGAAAGTTTTCACCGTAAGTCGAGAATAAGAAGCCTTAGTTTTGGATTCTTGTTTCTTCGTAGTGGTTGTATTGAATTTTAAAAGTTCAATGGAATCCTGTTTTGTTTATATTCGTCAATGTGATAGTTTTCTGTTCAAAATATTACATAATTTTCTCCAGCTTTATTTGGTACTTCAATTTGGCCTCGTAGTACTATGTAGGATTCATTGCATACCTCTCTTGAATCCCAACTCCCACATTATCAGTTGGCAAGTGTGGACCCTAGTGGCTTTCATGTACTTACAAAGTGTTCATTCTCTCTACTTTAGGGACGGAACGTCAATTATACTATCTGATGATGTTGGGCAACTCTACATATTGGACAGTGGCCAAGGGGAGTCCCACAATGATGCAAAATATGATCAGGTAGATTTTCCCCTTCTCTTTGTATAGAATATATCTTTACACTTCTGTTAACAACTGTACTTAACTTCCATGCACTTATCTTTCAGTTTTTTCTTGGTGATTATCGCCCAATCATTCAAGACAGCTTCGGGAATGTTCTTGACCAGGTTAGTTGGTTTCACTATTAATGATGAGATTTGTGGTTGAATCCATTCTCTTTGTCTTAAATTTTAGTGCTCAGAATATTAAAAACATTTTTTTATATTTTCATTTGATTTTTACTTTCTATTATTCTTTTCTCTCCCCAGTTCAATTGCTGAAATATTTGAACATTAGAACTTACTGTTTGTCCTCAGTAACTGTTACACTTACAGGACCCATTTTTATATTATAGTTTCCTATGTGTTCTTAAATTCACCTTCTACTCATGCATTCCCCTACATGACCAATGGACTTATCATTCGTTTAGTTTATATAGTTTTATTTCTGTTAGTTATTTATACCATGGGGTCTCACTGGTGATTTTGACTGATTGATAGCTGTTTGGCATGGTGCAGCCAAAATTCAATTTTCTTTTAGGAGTGGAGATTTTAAAGTCAGAGCTAAAATCCGATGCCGTGCTATATTTAGCATGATGTTGCCCCTACCTTTTAGAAATCAATTAATAGTATGGATGTGTGTGTTTGGCATAGTGTGACCAAAATTCAATTTTCTTTTAGGAGTTGAGATTTTAAAGTCAGAACTAAAATCCGATGCCGTGCTATATTTAGCATGATGTTGCCCCTACCTTTCAGAAATCAATTAATAGTATGGATGTGTGTGATTTGACTTAGCACAAGTCAATTCTAATTATATCTGTGTGTAGTGCTTTTATGCTGCGTTTGATTCTTTGATCCCTTAAGATGTTTTCTGCAACATTTGTTTCAGGAAACTCAGATTCCAGCATACCGACGGAATATGCAGGATCTACTTTGTGATTCAGGTTTCTCTCTAGTCCATTTCCCTTATGGAACTATCCTTATCTGGATTTTCAATTTTCTGAAGCACTGGTTATTGTGAAAACACTAGGCATGATACCATATCCGGAACCCTACCAGAGTGCGTACCAGAAGAGACGATTAGGAGCCCTGGGTTCTGAGTGGCGTCCTTCCTCGTTAAGACTTGCTGTTGGGCCTGACTTCAGTTTAGATCCAGATTTCCAAATGCTACCTTTGGCAGACTTGGATATGTTATTGACTGAGCCACTACCAGAGTTTGTAGATGCCATGGATTGGGAACCAGAAAATGAAATGCAAAGTGATGATGCTGGTTCAGAGTACAATATCACTGAAGATTATTCTACTGGAGGGGAGCAAGGAAGTTTAAGTTCAAACCCTTCTGTTGATCCAGAGTGCAGTGAAGAAGATAGTGACGAGGATGCTCAACTGGATGGACTACGAAGATCAAGAAGGAAAAAACAAAAGGCTGATGTGAGTTCCCTCTCAATAACAAATTACTTTTAGAATCTTGTTAGATGTTGCTTGACTGTGTTCTCTTTCTCTTTTCTTCAGATTGAAGTCATGACGTCTTCTGGAAGGTGTATTAAAAGGAGGAACTTGGATGACCGTGATGATCACTCATTCAGAAGTAATAGAAAAAGGAAATCAAGGCATGGCCGAAAATCTTCAAAAAAGAAATGCTCCACATTGAAGTCACTGAGACCTCAAAGAGTTGCTGCACGCAATGCCCTTACACTATTTTCTAAGATAACGGGACGACATACAGATGGGGAAGATGAAGATGGATCGGAAGGAGAAATTTCAGGAAGTGAATCAACACTGCAAGATTCAAATGTTGAGAGTGATGGATCCGATAGAGAAAATCACCTAAGCAACCATATGAAAGGAAAACAGGTTTTACTCGATGAATCTGAGGACCCGGTCAAATCTCATGAACTTCCTGAACTTCAAAGGAACTCTGGGAACAGGAGGAGATTAGTGCTAAAACTGCCAAGACGGCCGTCAAATACAAATACGCTTGTGGATACAGAAAGCACAATACATAAGTGGGAAAATCCGGCTTATCTGGTTGACCAATCTTGCAATCACAAAGCCAGTGAAGCAAATGAGAATCACATGAGCTCTCAGGATCTAAGGACCTCTCCTGGTCAGGAAAATCGCAGCATGTTTGAAAGAGCAGTGGGAGGGAAATCATACGAAGTTGAGAATTATTTGGACTTGATTGAGAATTATAAAGTTGGAAGTATAAGATGGGGAGGGTCCAGAGCTCGAACATCGAAGCGGCTGAGAGTGGGAGAAGCTACATCACTGGATGCACTTGCCAGTACCAGTCTAGCTGTTGTTGGTCACGGTGGAAACACAGAATCTGAAAAGGATGGTCGAAACTTGTCCCCTCAATTAGAAAGCCCAAGGAATGGGGATATGATGGATGGACTGGTTATGACAAATGAGAGAACTATTGGGACTAGTACCTCTGAGGGCCTAAATGGTAAAGCTGAGGTTAATGAGAACTCAGGTTTTAGTGAATGCAAGGATCATGACCAATCACCTAAGTCTGTTCACATGGCTCCTTGGGATGCAAGCACTTCCTCTTACCTCAACAAGGATGGGAGTGTTTTCTCTTCTGAACAAAATGAGAAGCTCACACCAGCCTCAACGAAATTAAGGTTGCAGAAGATTCCAAGGGGCTCTGAAAGTCCTAGTGAACAGGTTATGAGCTCTGTAGTAGAGAATTTGGAAAATGGTAGATGTAACACATTGCCTGAAAGCCTTCCAACAATAGATCACAATTCAATTGTGCCAGAGGATAATGGCTCCAAAAAATTTAACACAGATCAAAGATGCAGCGGCTCACGAGAATCAGACACTCAAATTGAATCAGTCGAGTCCCATGTAAATAGAAACAAAATGTTTAGTGCTGTTTATAGGCGGGTGAAATCACATAGGGGTCGGAGTAATTTGGAAGGTGAAAGTAGTGGGAAGGGAGAAGGCACTTCACAAATTTCCAACACTAGCGACCAAAATGTCATTGCTGCAGTAGACTGCCGTGACGGTTCAATTGATGGAGCTCGTAGGACACGGTCAATGGGGTTGAAGGCATCTACATGTGATCCAAGTAGTGTGGATCAAGATCACAAGTTAAGTCAAGGCCATGAGCCTAGGTATACATTCAGAAGTGCCCAGAACAACACGGTGCACAAATGTCAACTTCCGAATGAAGAACGGGGATCAAGTTCAAGGACAGCAGTTGGGTTGAGATCTACTAGAAACAGAAAGAGTTATTATGATCATGATGTGGATCCAATAGATAACAGGAAGTCACATCAATCAACGAGGAAAGGAACATGGTTGATGTTGTCGGCACATGAGGAGAGCTCACGATATATTCCCCAGTTAGGGGATGAAGTTGTCTATTTGAGACAGGTTTCTACATTTATTGCTCCTGCCTTTTTGTTATTTTTACTTCTTCTTTTTTTTATTCTTGGGATTCTTGGAATGGGGTGTTTGGTTTTATAAGCTACGAAGACAGCCTCCCTTTTTATTGTTTTTGTTTGGATTTTGGCATATGAAGGTCATTGTTCACTAAACTTTTATAATTTTTTTTATTTCTCAGGGGCATCAGGAGTATTTTGATCTTGGTAGGTTGAGAGAAGACCCGCCTTGGGCATTTATAAAGCAGAGAATAAGAGCTGTGGAGTTTTGTAAAGTTCAAGACCTAGAATATTCTTTACTTCCAGGATCTGGGGATAGCTGCTGTAAATTGACCCTTGAATTTGTAGATCCTTCATCTGATGTGTACTGCAAATCTTTCAGAATGACTCTGCCTGAAGTTACTGGTTTCCCTGATTACATTGTTGAAAAAACTCGCTATGTTGCTGCAATAGAGAAAAAATGGTCATGTAGGGATAAGTGCAAAGTCTGGTGGAAAAATGATGGTGAGGATGATGGTAGTTGGTGGGATGGCCGGGTTGTGCAAATTCAGCCGAAATCTCCTGAGTTTCCTGACAGTCCATGGGAAATGTGTATGGTTATGTACAAGTCTGTTCCTAAAGAGACACAGCTACATAGTCCTTGGGAGCTTTTTGATACCGCTACTGAGTGGGTGCAGCCCCAGATTGATGATAAGAGCAAAAACAAGCTGCATTCCGCCTTTGCCCAACTAGTGAAATCAGCCCGCAGTCGTCAGGTAGTAAGGCAAACCCTTTATTGTTTGTTGTTTTACAAAATGAAATCTTGGTTATAGCTGCATTTCGGCAAACTAGTTCAAGACTAGGTTTTTCATACATTTGTACATTTCAGGACTCATTAGGGATTAATAAATTGAAGCAGCTTCAGGAGAAGCCGAAGTTCAGAAATTGGTATGTTTTCATACCCTTGTGCCTTACATTGCATTCGAATCTCTATCAAGGAAAACTGATAGATATCTTTGGTACCATATGGGGTATTGAAATGTATTTGCCTTTTGGAATTGTCTCAGGTGTGCGGTTCCAATATCTCTTGACTTGATAGAGAGTAGGCTAGAAAACGACTATTACCGAAGTTTGGAAGCACTGAAACATGACTTTAAGGTAATGCTGTTAAATGCGCAAGCCTATGTAGAAAGCCATGCGGAGTCTTCAGGGAAAACGAAACGGACAGCAGATAAAGAGTTTCTAGGGAAACTGCATTGCCTATCTGGCTGGTTTACAGAGACAATTTCGTCCTTGTAGCTGACCATCTGGCTCTTCTAATTTTTATATTTTTATTTTTTATTTTTGTAGATATTTTACCTTCATATGTTTAGACTTTAGAGGGTTTACCTTATGGTACCCTAGGTTCATTTTTGGAAATGGATTAATCCTTTGGATATCCTTAGAAGCAAGTGTAAATTTTCCAGAGAAATCATTTTTGTACAGATGATATTGTCAGTTAATAACAACAACAAAGGAAAAACACCATTTTCATCTGACTTAAAAGCATCTGGGCGCCAGGACGTTGAGAGATTTTCATTCTCCCCCGTTTGTCTGTTTCACTCTTGAAGACTCTTTTTCATTCTCCATTTATCTACTTGGAGAGATCGTTCCACAACAATATAATAGCATATCCATTGTACCATCATACCCTCAGGACAATCGATTAAGGTGGTTGTCAAAGCTACTTTTCTCCATTTCCCTCTGGAAAAAAAAAAGAACTTATTTTGCCAGCATCCAAAATTCAAAATTACATCCTTGAGAGTTGAGACTTGAGATCAAGTGACAAACTCGGGTTGGGAAGTGGAAAGGTTTTTTAATTTTTCAAGTTTTAATTTTTTATTTAAAATCACGATATCTTAAAGACTTTCTAGGCCTAAGGATTTAATTCTGTTCTGTTTATACATGCAACCAGAATTCTTAAAGGTCGGGAGAAGAACATTATCACATGCACTGAATATCTTTCAGCCGTTTAGGATTGCAGGTCACTCTGGCACCAGCAAATGTACTCTAACATGAGACCTTTTGAATAATGGATATAAGGTAGAATTAGAAGTTTGAAGATAAAAACTTGAGAGCGGGTACTACATTGAGATATTTGCTGGATCTTTCTATCTAAACCCAGATACAAACAAAAGTCAAATAGTTTTTGCTTCGTGCTGGACAAGAAGTCCACAGTCTATTCCATGGCTCCAAGCTATATAAACTTACAAAGCAACAGATTTTACAAAATGGTTAATGTTTCTAAAGAGACCTAAAGACCCTAAACCAACAAGCATGACATGAAGTTCACCCTTCATACATGCATTGAATAGAAGACACATTGGCTCTCAAAACCAACTGATTTTGCAGCATGGAAGCTAAACCTTCCTCAGAAACAAACTTCTTGTCACGGCCGAACATGAAGATACCTGAGGAGTCCATAACGACGTCTCTACTATAAGATCATAGGACCAAAAACAGGATCGATCACAAACCAAATACATAAACACGTTTCTTAAGCATCAACTATATGAACTCAACTACATGGGATAATGACATACCTTCTTGATTGATGTCCATGTCTACTAACTGATCAACTAGGCTGTCAACGTCTTGAGCAAGTCCGGTTTTGGCTTTTGTCTTCTCCTCTCTGCTAAGCTTAGACACCATAGATGGGATGGCTCCTATGTCTTGTCGTAGAGAGAGCAGGGACTAAAGCACCTTTATTTATAGTGTTACAAGATAACAAGAGACCTCCCACAAAGATACTTCTTGATTCCCAAGTAAACTCCTATAAACTTATCCTAATGCATTACCAACACAATAAACTTGTTGCTAATGGATTCCCTTACCATATATGGATAGATATACATAAACCATATTGAACAAGGTTAAGTAATAACATAAGCTCCTATTAAGTTGAAACCTGTTCCAATTAGTATTTGCATAATGATGATAGGTTCACATAATGAATCTTACAATCTCCCACTTGAACCATCATCTTAAAAATGCACAATACAAGTAGAAACATTTCAATCAAAATAGCTGAAGTGCGCGCTGAGCCATATGCTTCTTAAAATCTTAAAATCCATTCAACTCTGTCAAAATACAAAGAACAGCTGCAGAACTCAGAAATAAGCATGTTCACATGATCATGCCTGTTCAAAACTACAACAGCAGCCTAAGTACTTCACATGAGTCAAAAATACTTAATGTAATGCAGTTAAATGACAGTGTATATCAAAGTGGTTAAGTCATTTAACAAACAGTCCTAAATCAAGCAATTTTGAATATCAAAAACACAACATAATGCAAACACAACTGAACACCAGTGGATCTGGTTTGCTGCTACTGAAATACTGAATATATGCATATTTCAATCCACCTGATAAACTTGAACTGATAAAAACAGAAATTTTATAATTTCAAACATACTGAAAACATCAACATGAAAAATTTCTCAATTTCATTTAACTGGAAAAACATACACTACAATGTTCACGTCAAAATCAGACACCAAGAACTAAATCAAAACCAAAATAGAAACACTGAAAACAAAACTCAATTTCTTTGAAAATCCAATGCTCCCACTGAACTTAAGCCTCCTTGAAACTCGCCAATACACCCATGTTTCCACAATGCTCTTTAAAAGCTGCAACTGGTAATGCCTTGGTGAATGGATCTGCAAGTTGATATGCAGTCTTGATATTGAAAACATCAACTTCTGCACGCTTCACCCTCTTCCTTACACTATAGTACTTCAAATCTATATGCTTAGAATTATTTGACCTCTTACTGTTCTTACAGAAGAACACAGCTGCTTCATTATCACAATACACCTTCAATTTTTTCTTAATAAGCTCACTCAGGACTTTAGTCTCCAGAATAAAGTTCCTGATCCACAAACCCTCATTTACACCTTCATAAAGTGCAATTACCTCTGCCTGCATTGTGGAAGTAGCTATCAATGATTGTTTCATTGTTTTCCAAGCCACTGCACCACCTGCAAGCATATAGACATATCCACAAGTAGATTTCATAGATGAAGGGTAATTCCCTGCAAAATCTGAATCAGTGAAACCTACAAGTTCAAGCTTTTTCACACGTTTATACACAAGCATATGTTCTTTGGTCCTTTGCAGATACCTCAGAATTTTCTTACCAGCTATCCAATGTTGTTGTCCAGGATTTGACTGAAATCTAGACAACATACCTACTGCAAAAGATAAATCTGGTCTTGTACAGACTTGTGCATACATGAGACTTCCTACAAGCTGAGCATATGGCACTGCTTTCATGCTATTTTTCTCATTGTCAGTCTTAGGACACTGATCTTTATTAAGTTTATCTCCTTTAAAAATTGGTGCTTCACCATTACCACAGGTTTCCATTCCAAACCTCTTAAGAACTTTGGAAATATAATTCTGCTGAGATAAACCCAACAGACCCTGCTTCCTCTCTCTCTTAATCTCAATGCCTAATACATAACAAGCTTCTCCCAAATCTTTCATGTCAAAATTCTTTGACAGAAAATCCTTAGTGTCTTTAAGCAGTTTAACATTACTGCTTGCAAGAAGAATGTCATCGACATAGAGAATAAGAAAAATAAAATTATTACCAACCACTTTGAGATAAACACATTCATCAACTATATTTTCAGAAAAACCAAAAGATGAAATAACAGCATCAAACTTTTTGTACCACTGCCTACTAGCTTGTTTAAGTCCATAAATGGATTTCTTAAGTCTACACACCATGTTTTCTTTACCAGCCTCCTTAAAACCTTCTGGCTGTGCCATGTAAATCACCTCTTCCAGCTCTCCATTAAGAAAAGCTGTTTTTACATCCATCTGATGTAACTCCATGTCATAATGAGCTACAAGAGCCATTATGATTCTGAAAGAGTCCTTAGATGAAACAGGTGAGAATGTTTCAGTGTAGTCAACACCCTCCTTTTGTGTGAAACCCTTAGCTACAAGCCTAGCTTTATGTCTTTCTATCTTTCCACTTGCATCTCTTTTAGTTTTGAACACCCATTTACAGCCAATGGGTTTCTGAGTTTGATTTGGCTTAACTAGCTCCCACACATAATTTTTATGCATGGATTCTAGTTCTGCAGCCATTGCATCTTTCCACTTTTCAGACTCATCACTTTCTAAGGCTTCCTTTAAGGTTTTAGGATCATTGTCATCAGACAATATACTTTCAACTTCAGTCAAATAAACCTCATAAATATCATCCTCTCCTCCATACTTAGATTTTCTAGCTCTCTTAGATCTTCTAAGCTCAGGTTGCTCTACAACAGGCTGTTCTGGAACAACTACTGGTTCAGTTACTGTTTCTGGTTCAGCTTGGGGTTCTGGGTGCAGTTGGGGTTCCTGCACTGACACTTCTTCCATCACGTTTTCTTCTTGGTTCTGCAAACTTTCTTGTTGCAGCACAGGTTCAGACTCTATGTTATCTTGGTTCATAGGCTCTAAGTCAATATTTTCTGAATTTTGATCCTCATTTAGGCTTTGGTTCACAACTGTTTCTTGACCTAATGCATCACCTAAGGTGTTAGGCATTGCTACTGTGTTCATCCCTTCCTCTACAACTTCTTCAAAATCTGAAGACAAGTCCTCAAAAATTGTATTGCAGACGCTTTCACCTAAAAATTTAACTTGATGTGTTTCAAACACTCTAGGTGAATGATGAGGTGAATACAACTTAAAACCTTTAGATTTTTCACAATAGCCTATAAAATGACAACTCACAGATTTTGATTTTAATTTATCTGGCTTTTCTTTATAAAGCCTTGCCTCAGCTTTACAACCCCAAACATGGCAGTGATGTAAACTTGGTTGCCTACCACACCATAATTCAAATGGTGTTTTATCCACAGATTTACTAGGGGACATATTGCAAAGATAATTTGCAGTTCTTAAAGCTTCTCCCCAAAGAAATAAAGGCAGACCAGATGTACACATCATACTCCTAACCATGTTTAATAGAGTCCTATTTTTCCTTTCTGCAACGCCATTCTGTTGGGGATTATGTGGTGTACTGTATTGAGCCTTAATGCCAACTTCTTGCAAATATAATGCAAAAGGTCCCTTATGTTGGCCTTGCTCAGAATATTTACCATAAAATTCTCCCCCCCTATCAGACCTCACAGTCTTTATTTTTAAATCCAACTGATTTTCCACTTCAGTCTCAAAAATTTTAAAAGCTTCTAAAGACTGATTTTTCTGATAGTAAATATATATAGCAATATCTGGAAAAATCATCTATAAAGGTTATAAAATAAACATTACCACAAATTGTCTTATGTTTAAAAGGCCCACAAATATCTGTGTGTATTAACTCTAACAGTTTTTTACTTCTGTCAGCAGTTTTTCTTCTCATGTTTGTCATTTTTCCTTTATAACACTCAATGCATTCTTCAAGATCAGAAAAGTCTAGTTCAGGTAATGTCTTATTCTTAACAAGTATCTGCAGTCTTTGTTTTGATATGTGGCCTAAACGTCTATGCCACAGATAGGCTGATTTCTCATTGTGTAAGGTTCTTTTAACACCAATGGTGTTATTTCCTGTTGTGTTATTATTATTTTCAACAAGTAATAACTCTTGTTGAGACATAGAACAATTTAATCTCAAATAATCATTCTCAATAACACCAGAACCAAACAAAACAGAAGAATTAAAATTCTGGAGCAAAGATTCTGAAGAATTTCTGAAAATTTTAATTCCACTCGAACTAATGAGAAAAGTACAACCAAGTTTGACTAAAAGACTGACTGACAATAAATTCCTTCTAATGGAAGGTACATATAAGACATTGTCTAAAACCAGAAAATTTCCAAAACCTAAATCCAATCTAAGGGATCCTACAGCCTTCACTGCAACCTTCATCCCATTCCCAACGCAGACATTCTGCTCCTCATTCCTTGGTTTTCTCTTCCTTATGAAACCCTGCAATGAATTAGTAACGTGTAAGGGGCTTCCTGAATCCAAGTAATAAGAATGGGATTTGGTATTGACAGAATTAATTTCTAAAGGAAAGGTTTCTAAAAGATTAAGATAACTATTTTTACCTTTCTTCTCTAGCCAGGCCTTAAAACCAGTGCATTCTGACTTCTTGTGTCCAACTTTCTTACAGAAATAGCACTTGAACTTAAAACTGGATGTCTTTTTGACCTTGCTACTGCCTGCAGTGCTACTGGACAGCTTCTCTATGGTTTTATTGACTTTTAGGTTATTTTTCTTCCATTTAGCCTTCTGAACTAAGTTAATAGAGGTTGCAGGCTGCTTCCCCTTCCTCATTCTGCTCTCCTAATCCACACAGATGGATATCAGTTGATCCAACGTCCAATTTTCTTTCTGAGAATTGTAACTGGTCCTCAACATGTTGAAACTCTCTGGCAGGCTGTCCAGGGCATGATGCACCAGCTGCTCATCCTTCACTCCCTGATCAAGCTCCTTGAGCCGACTGTTCAGCTCTGTGAGTCTCATGATGTGTAGCCTCACTCCTCCAACTCCATTATACTTGAGCTGGTTGAACTCCTTTCATATCCTCGCAGCTTCTGCCTTGTTGCTTTCCTTGTACTTCTCAGCAATAGCATCCATGAAATCAGCAGCAAAGATTGGCTCCGGAATGCTACCCCTTACTACCTTAGTCATAGAGCTTCTAATGAGGACCTTAGCCCTATGGTTTGATCTGTACCAGTCATAATAATACCTCCTATCCTCAGGTGAACTTTGGGAATTAATTTCTTGAGGTGTAGGGTCAGTGAAGCATAAATCCATGTTGTCATGAGACACCATGTACAGGTCTAGTGAAGCTTTCCACTCCTTAAAGTTGGTTCCATTAAGCATCTGGATGTCATTTGGTTTCAGGTAGGTGATTTCTAGAGAGCAAAAAACAAAGAAATAAGTTTTAGTTTTGACAGTTCTATAAAGACTTGTTACAAAAACTGTAGTTTTATGTGTATTTCTTAATCAGTTCAAACAACACACAAAACAAAAACACAGAAAACATAACAAACAATACATCCCAAATTACTGCAGTTCAATATCAAGCATCACTTTTATAGCAGAAGACATGATATTCTAAAGTTTCTGAATCATCAAGCCACAAAATAAAACTCATGTTATCCAAAAAGCAGTCAACATCTTTATGACAGAAGAAAAGCTTTAAGTATCCAAATATGAGTTCTAAATTCATGCATGATGCTGTTTGAAAATTTTAAACCATACAAAATTCTTCTTTGGAAGACAACAAATATAGTTCAAAAAATTCATAACACAAGTTCTGGTCTTTAACTTTAATTCCTTTAACCTGCAAGAAATTGCTTTGTGCAACATTCAAGCCTCTAATATTTCTACAGACCACGATGAAGTTTCCAATTGATTTTTACTTACTTAAGTTTCAGTGTTCATTGTAAAATCAATTCTGCAATTCAATTCATGCATCCACGGGAGACATACATAACATCATTTAACCAGCAATTGCAGACAACACAGAAACTTCATTCCATTCACAAAACACCAAAACATGCCCAAACAATTCACACAAAACATGCTTCTGTATTTAAGTTTCATCCGGACACCATATGACTAGCTTAGCCTATGTTGCACTCCGGGAATGCATCTAGGGTTCTTGTGCTTAACAGAAATCATAGACATGATCTGAAATTGTAATCGAAAACACAAACAAAAAATCCCAAAATCTGACCTCTTTAACTCATTCAAAACGCGGAAGCAAAAACCAAATTGAGCATGCAAATCCATTTACCCTTCTTAATCCGCAGCCATATGAGTTTCGAAAACAAACACCTAGAGATGCAAATCGCCTCTCTTCTTAATCCCAGACTGAAGAACCCGAAACCCCAAAACTGAATTGATCGTATTTTTTTTCACAAAAGGGATCGTGTTTTTTTTTGTTACTGAAAGCGGGTTTGGGTTAAGGGCTGCGGTTTTGGGTCAGAAAACACTGAATGGCCCATACGATGGCCTTCTTGATTATACGGGTCCAAATATTTTTTTTTTTTGTACGACAAAGGAAAACCAAAAACAATTAAACCCATGTTCATATAATTAGTCGATTTCCATTATACGATTTATGCAGTTTGTGAGTTGCTCTGATACCACACTATAAGATCATAGGACCAAAAACAGGATCGATCACAAACCAAATACATAAACACGTTTCTTAAGCATCAACTATATGAACTCAACTACATGGGATAATGCCATACCTTCTTGATTGATGTCCATGTCTACTAACTGATCAACTAGGCTGTCAACGTCTTGAGCAAGTCCGATTTTGGCTTTTGTCTTCTCCTCTCTGCTAAGCTTAGACACCATAGATGGGATGGCTCCTATGTCTTGTCGTAGAGAGAGCAGGGACTAAAGCACCTTTATTTATAGTGTTACAAGATAACAAGAGACCTCCCACAAAGATACTTCTTGATTCCCAAGTAAACTCCTATAAACTTATCCTAATGCATTACCAACACAATAAACCTGTTGCTAATGGATTCCCTTACCATATATGGATAGATATACATAAACCATATTGAACAAGGTTAAGTAATAACATAAGCTCCTATTAAGTTGAAACCTGTTCCAATTAGTATTTGCATAATGATGATAGGTTCACATAATGAATCTTACATCTACTGCCTGTCAAAGGAAGAAAAACAGTATAAATAATATACATGGAATCTCTGTCTGTTCCCTTGTTTACTGATTTGAGTATATACACTCTTTTATATTTATAAATTAAGGGAAGCATGAATCCATCACCTAACAGGGATATAAGGGTGACTAGCTCACAAGGAAACTTTCACATCATACCTCCCTTCACCAACAATATATGCATCGCAGGAATATGAGGCTGGTACATATGTAAAAGGAAGAGAAATTGACAATAATTGTTGGTTCTTACCGTTAAGCAGATGGAGGCACCAACAGATCTGAGTTCGTGCAACACTTTCTCCAAGTCATATTTGTTACAGATGGTTTTTGGGCAACTTAGGCCTCCATCTAGCACCTACATACAATGTAACCTGATATTTGAAATGCAATGGAAACTATATTAGGCAGATATTCTTCTATTCCACAAACCTAAAACAATCCTCGTTGGATTAGCCAACTCAATCATCAAATCTAAGTGTAAGATTTGCAGTAAATCGGCCTTACCATTATATCAACATTGTACAGATCATTAGCTGATTTTTGGCTTGTTGGTCTTTGCAATTTCCTGTTGCCGTTCACATTAACGAGTCTATGTTCTTAATCCTTTCTTCCAGAGAAAGTTTTTTAATACGATTATTTGCTTCGTATCTGCTGACTGAAATTTGACACCACCTTCAATAAAGAATGTACAAATAATTAAAGTTAATATAATCCACAACCGTACGCCCCTACCTACAATCCAGATGAATCTAGTAATATATATAGTTATATACAAGTATATTTTGTTCTATGAATCCACATTAGCTAGCTAGAGCAAAGCAAAGCTACCTTAGCTACGTTATGTAGTGAATATGAATAGAAACGATATGGTACTTACAGATATGGAACAAGAATTGTAAGAATTGAGATGCCGAAGCAAAGCTATAGTCGTCTCTGCAACAAAAATGTGTACATTGTAGATCCAACAAAATACTTAGAAAGCTAGGAAAGAATAAGTATCTAAAACCTTGAAAGCAAAGTTTAGCAAATTACCGTTCAAAACATAGCACAAACCCTTATAGGTAGAAGTACCAGCACCTTGAGCAATTTGATTAAGATCGAATACGAAACCAAGCTCAAGCTTAACAACACTTGACATTTCTGAGCGTACAAATTGAACCGCCCAGAGTAGCCAGATTGTAAAGATGAAGGCATAAAACCAGATAGGGAGAAAATCCCCGAACTTGCCGTACAGCGTCACTTCCACACAAAAAAGGAGGAAGACGGAATGAATCACATTTGACCAAGTATTCTCGGTAGGGTTAACCAATGTAGGGTTGTACGGATACTTATTGTACGACCACTTCCCGCCGACCAGTCCAAGTAATACCAAGGTGATCATGATCATTCGCTAACCGGTTCTTGTCGGCTGCGGAGAAGAAGCAGCAGCAGCAGCAGCAGCTCCTCTTAAGTTTAACGTCTACATTGAATTTAGGACAACAACGAAAAGAACCAGAGACGATGCATGGCGCCTGATACTCGGTTTTGCTGCGCTGAATTTAATAACAAAGGGAAAACACCAGTTTCATCTCTCTTTAAAGGATAGAGATTTTCATACTCCCCTTCGTCAGTTTCACTCTTCTTTTTAACATGAGATTATATATTTTACATTGGTAACGTTGAAGACTTGTTCATTCTCCATTCTAAATACTTAGGAGAATTCTTCTGATTTGTTGCCGTTTATTCTCGATGTTTGATTTCAGATCGAGCTGTTAGATTTATCCTCTTTAATTATTACCTCTCAGTGATCACCTCAGTTGAAGGTTAGCTCATTCCCGATTGTATTGATCTCCCCCAAATTATTCGTTCGGAAAATAAGAAATGAAATAGATTTTAACAAGCTATGGCCCTAGAAGACAATAGCAGAGGGCAAGCAGGCAGGGACTCTATAAGAAGTTCACAACTGCACTATCATATTGTCAAACCAAATAGTTGGGGGATACTGCTATTCTGGCAAAATGAAAGTGCCTGTTAATGTCAACTGATGGTCCATACACATGCAAACCTAGACTAGGGATCAAAATTCTGGTGTCTGAAATGAAGGAGTATCTCGGGGCTCATACAGTACCGCTTAAAGATTCTGCTACAAAATTAATAAACCTTAACCCAATTTCATAAGTACACCAGAACTAATTCCGAGCACAACTAGATTTGATTAGATGAAACTTGAGCATATTAGTCCCTCCACCTGTAACCACAGTTTGGGTTGCAGCAAACAAAGAACAACGTCATCCCCTCCTCTCCTCTAGCAGTTGCCTGCACATATATAAGAACTTGCACATTAGAATTACCTCTTACATTTTAAACATCTTGAACAAGAAAAGATGGTTTAAGATAGCTATGAACTTTATATATGATAACTCAAGGAGTGGAATCATGTGGAGTAAAAAGCTATCTAAAAGTACAATCTGACTATTCGCTTAGATGTTTATACCATATTTCTGGGCATGAAACACTGGGATACAAACCCAAAAAGAAGAAGAGTGATAAACAGATGTGACTTTCCTATGTTATAGTGGTGACAACTACAACTACTCAAAGATGTTTAAATGCCAAGTGACCACATAAACCACTGATCCCTAACATTCAGTTGAACCAAACAGGCAAAGTGATATGATATATTGAAAAACAACCATAACTTTGTCAAAGATAATCTTTGATGCATTACTAAATCATGGATTGCTTAAAGGTCATACCTGTAAAATGTCTTTCCAGATGCATTACTAAAAGATACATTGTTAAAAGGTTATATCTATTAAATATCTTTTCCAGATGCATTACAAAAGTAGCTAGAACGGCCCTCATGTGGAATACTTGGTAATTGTATATCATATTCTAAGTTGCATGGAAATCCATGGTAAAGACTTGAAGCATCAAGAGTTGGAATTTCAACTGAAAGGCTTAGAAGATCTCATGTGTCTTATTAACAGATACTTGAACATCCAGTCTCTTTGTATTTAACCAAGAACTAAGTTAACTGAAAAGGCACATGTAAAAGTACACAACTTCATCCAAAGAATGAGCACTTCACCTGAAAGAAGACAGCTTCTCCGTGCTTGCACTGAGCACAGCGCACAGCTTTTGTGCGAGGTAGAGTTGGATCTGCGGCTACATCTTGCAAGATTTGAGTGCGTTCCCCAACTGAGTGGTGTATCTCATTTCTGTAGACGCAGTTGTTATCAGCAACCTCCTGCAAAACAACACATACTCTAATAAGAAAATGTACAAAATGGTTGAGCTATAGACCTTTAATCAGAAATGATAAAATCCTTCAACGTAGAAAATAGCGGGAGCAAACAGTAACAATAAGCTGAAAGCTGAAGTTAGAAGGTAACTCCATATGAGAGACATCAAGCATGTTCTTCAGGTGTTAACTGAAGTGACAATTGAGCTTATAAACTGAGCCTAGAAATACTTACAAATTTTGCAAACCCCATAAAGAAAAAAAAATGATTAGCAGCAAACTGAAGAGACCCTCTAAGAAAAATTTTAACGGCCAAAGTAGTGCAGATGAAGAATTTCCAAAGCATATCACCAAAAACATGAAGAAAACCCTCTATTGAAAGAACTCCAGTAAAAGCTAGAGCCTTGGGTTATGTCAAGTAATTATGTCAATCCAAAAAGAGTAACGCCAACTGAAACTAGCTTCTCAAAAGTAACTCTTCAACCATCTTCCCGGTGGTAGCAATCGATCTTATGAACTAAGCCAAGAAACCTATTTGCAAATTATCAACATGACCCAAAAAGCAGAAAATGATGGCAAGCAAACCCAATGACCCTTCAGCAGAATATGAGCACAGATTAAAAAAAAAAAAAAAAAAGGTGGGTAATTTCAATGCAATTCACAAAAACCCTTCTTTGAGAAAACTTAGAGTCAAAGTTACAACCTTTAGTTCATTCTAGTACTTAATTCAATAATGGGATTAGGGTTCTTGCAATTCTCAACAAAATAACACACACCAACCAAAAACTACCAAAATCAAAAGAGCAAATAGAGAGAAGGAGCGACCTGGTGATCGCAATTGCGGCACGCATAGAGGAGAATCTTGTCTTCCTTGTTCTCCTTTGGGTACAGAATGTTGTTGCTGCAAAAATGCGAAAACCCATATTTACAAATTAGAATCAAACTTCACAACAAAAGATGAGGAAAGAGATAGCGAGTGTGTTACTGACCATTCGCGGCAAAACTTCATGGTACTCATCTTGGGAAAGCTTGGGTTTTTTTAGAAGCTCTGTTTCTGCTTGGTACTAAATCTCTCTCTGCTCTTGCTTCACTGCAGACTCTCAATAGTTTCCAGGGTTGAGACTCGCAAGAATACATTTTTGAAGGGCTTTTCCCAGGCCCTTATTTGACAATTGCTGCAATTAAGGGTATTCCCCGGAAATGTTAATATTTGCAAAAGGCATACTTTTTTCTTTTAATGCTGAAATAGCCAAAATCTTTGAGAAATTATATCTACACAACTCTATATATTAGATACACACAATGTTTTAAAAAATATTTAAATACAATTTCAAGGGCCCTTTTAACAAATACAAGAGGGAAAGAGAGAACACAGCTACCTTCATACATTTCTATCCAATCTGATCTCCTTTCTCACCCCTACTCATCTTTTAGGATCGATTTATTATTCATGATAATCAACAAATTAATCATCTGAATTTTGAATAACCTCCCTTAACTACCCCCTCCTCGATCAGTGCTTTGTTTAACGTTGTCTCTACCTATTGTTTAATTAGTTTTCTCTTAGGTTTCATTAAGTCTATTTTTTTTTAAAGGTAAATATTTCATTGATAAACTTAGAATGACATCAAAACACTATTACATTAGACAATTAGCTCACTTATTCAAGTGAGTGAGATTAGCAGAGAATTAAACTAGATACAAAACAAGATACCAAATAAACATAAAAACCGGAGCCAAGACGCTCAATTGTGGTACTCCAAGCTTCATGAATCCATCTAGTTGCAACTAGCTCGCATAGTCTGCCAAGATATTAATATTGCAACTTAAGCCACAGTCAGGTTAAAATCAGGCCTAACAGCCCAATTCCAAAACTGACTTTTTTGTAGGCTTCAAGCTAGACCTAGGCCCAAGAACCCGAGTTCATCCCCAAAACCCTAGCAGATTGCATTGTTGCTTGCTTGATTTGAAACAGGGTTTAGAAACCAGGTCAAATTTCCTTCAGTTGGATTCCGTCCATATTCGAGCCCGCACCCAGGCCCAAGAACCCAGGTCCATATATGCCCAAACCCTAGCAAATCGCATTTAGATCTCCAGCCGCAGATCGGCTTGGCAATCCACTTCCTTCTCTGGTAGCCAATTTGCAGTCTTGTAACCCACAAAACTTACCTTATGTCGCGATGCATCTGCCAAACTAGAAATATCCACTTCTGTTGTCATGAGCCTCGACCTGTCAGATCCACAGTTCACCTGCGCAAGCCCAGTTGCCGCCCAATTCCACTTATGATCTTGTACATCACCGGAAGTCACTCGTCTACCCCTAGATAGAGCACCACCCTTCATCTCAGATGCCCAAGGCCTTGGAAAAAATTTGGATCGGAGTCACATCACTGAAGCCGGAGAAGGCATCATGTAATACCCTAGATTTTCATATATTTTCCCTTGTATAATTTCCATATTTAATGAAGGAATATTTATGGAAATTCTTATTGTTGGTGCGAAGTTGAAGTTGAGGAGGTTATTTAAGGTGCTTTGACGTTTAAGGGACCAAAAAGTTGACTTTATTTTCCGTAAGTTATCTTCGAAAACTTCCTTCATGAAAGTTGTAGGGCTCGTCAATACAAGTTCGTAGACATGCGGCACGCATGAAACGGACATCGTATGAAGAATTTATGGTCAGAGGAAGTTAGGTTCCGGGTATAGAAAGTTTATAAATAGAAAATTTGTGGGGGAGTTATTTGGAAACCCAAGTATCAGATTTCTTCTCCCTCTCTCGAGCTCTCCCGCACTCTCTCTTCTCCAACTGATTTCTCTCTCATCCGGCCACCAAATTGGACGCCGTCAGTTCCGTTGGGTCGGCACGGGTCTCCTCTCCACTGCTGGGGCAGCCTTGCTCGCCGTCGCGCCGCCTGGAAGCCGCCACGGAGCGGCGGAGCTGCTGCTGTGTCGCCGGAAAACCGACCATTTTGGCGGCGTTTCGGGTGAAAGCTTGGTGAGTCTTGCTCCTCTCCTTCCTCTAGTGCTGTTTATATGCCTTTGGTGATCTAGAAGTCAAGTTTTGAGGCCGATTTTGTAGGTTTGGAATTTTTGTTTTCCGGTTGGTTGCGGGGTGTTTTCCGGCGGGTTCCGGTCAGAATCTGTTGAAACCTCAGGTATTAAAGTTGTTCACCATGCTTTAATCTACAAGTTTCATGTTTTGAGTTTCCCCAAATTTTGAAGTTTGGCGGAGGCGCGTGAAGCTCACTCGCCGCCGCTTGTGGTGGCGCGTGGGAGCACTTCCGGGCAGGGTAGAGGCCTAGTTTGCTGTGTTAGCCGGTCCTTGTAGTTGCTAGGGTGTTGTTGTGTGTGAGGATTGAGTGTTGATTAGGTTTTTGCATTGTAGGTGTTAAGTTGGTTCTAAGTGTTTGTTAGGTCGGAAGCTTGGAAAAAAATTGGTCTTGGAGGTAGTGTGATTGTTGTTGAGTGTCCGATGACCTTGGGAGGTCTTGGAGGAAGGATTGTCCTTCTTTGGGCAACCTTTAAGTTAAGGATATTTTAATCCTTGTTGTGTTTTTACTAAGGTTTTAATTTTGTAATTTTAGGTGGTTAGTGAGGTTGTGGTTAGCTTGACTCGTGCGTTTTTGTGAAGACGCAGCGGGAGTATTCAGGTGAGTAAATCTCACCAAGGTTCATTTTGAACCAAGTTTAATTATGGTCGTTTGTTGATGATAATTGCTATGAGAATGATTATGATGATTGATTTTTGATGATGAAGATTACGATGATTGATTTTGATGAGGAGGATGATGATGATAATGTTTATGATAATGATAATTATTATGATGATTGATTTTTGTTAATGATTTTGATGATGATTATGATGATTTTAAATAAATAATTTAATGAAGAAAAATAATATTATGTTGTTTGGTTTTAAAAATATATGAGCTTGATCGTCAACGGCTCATAGGTAAGGTAAAACAAGTTTTTAGTTATGTGTTACTCTATGACTCTTATGATCATAATTTTATTAAATTGTGAGAAGTATGTTGTTGGATTTATTTTTATTATTCATATAATTATATCCTTGTGAAGGATATAATTTTTATGATGTAAATCTTGTGATGTTGTTATTGGAGTTGTGATATGATGACTGTTGAATAAATAGCCTAACCGGGTTCCAAGCCTCATTTAGGTGATTGGTTACGGTTAAGGTGTTATTTATCATTTTATGTTTTGATATTAAATAGCCAAACCGGGTTCCAAGCCTTTAATCGGGTGATTGGTTGCGGTTCTGATGCTATTTATCATTTTTTTTATTGTGGTGATGTTAGACAGTCAAACCGGGATTCCAAGCCTTTGGCCAGGTGATTGGGTACGGTTAGGAATAGAGCTCTAGTCCGTCTGTCAGTGTAGGTCATGGGAGATACTTGAAGGTATCTGGGACCCATGGGTACACATATTGTTGTTGTAGGTCATGAGGGGTATTTTCTAAATATCTGGGACTCATGGGTACATGTCTTGTTGTGTGTGATTTTTATTCATTATCAAAATTTATGTGGATGTGTTAAAGTGTTGGACTGTGATAAATGTGGAGTTTATTTTGAGAATTACTCATACGAGCTTTTTAGCTTACCGGGTTTGTTGTTTACAACCCGGTGCACCAATTCATGGTGTAGGGGTTAGACTTACAGGTGTTGATTTTCAGGGTTGAGGCAGAGGCATAGTGGCTGAGATTTAGTTGATGTACATTTTATTTGTATATTATGTAAGTTGTTTTAAGCTCGTGTGAGCATCTTCTTTTTACTAGACTTTTGAAGTTGTAAATAAGGAGATGTAATGTTTAACTCAGTCGATGAGTTTTGTTGACATTTACATTTCCAGCATTTAAGTTTAGTAGGGATTTTGTTGAGCAGGTCATGTAGTCTTATTTGTGAGTTATATCATGCCCGAATTTTTGAAATTTATCCTTCGAAAATTGGGGCGTGACACATCACCTCCCACAGTCTTCGTCAAAGAGATTCCTTCACTACTAGATCGACGGATCGAGAAGCCCGCCGCCTCTTGTGAGTGAAGATTGATTGCCCATAAAGGGTTGGGGTTTGCCTCCACTGGAGGGCTTGATGCCGAGAAGGATCGGCTTAGAGTCGATATCGTAGTGCATCGTTGGAGAGCCAGGCCAGGGTAGCGAGGGATTTTGAAGGGACTGGAGAGACGACTGAGGGAGAAAAAGAGCATCCCTGTTAGCCAAAAAGTCACCCTCAAGTATAAGGGATACAAGTAATAATATAGAGATTTAAGAAAGGTTGTCGAACCCACGAGGATTTGATTTTTTTTGCACTAGCTAGGGTGTTAACATTAAGAGAGCTAGAATGTGCAAATATACAATCACAAATCTAAATACACAAGAAACTCTAGGCTTATGGTGAGTATGTGCAAATGGAGTAGTGAATTGATTTTGGGTTTTTGAGGTTGTGAACTAAACTAAACTAAATACTCAAATGTAAACTAAATTACTCTAAACTAAACTAGTGGGATAATGGATGATGTTAGGATTCGAAATGTCCACCACTAACCTCTCTTGCAAGTATTGATGCAAATCAATATGAATGATGCTAAGCTAATTAACCAATTTCTCTCCTTGCATCCCTCTCGGGTATGACAAGGGACATGCTTCTTTTGTGGTATCAAGCAACCCCTCTCGGGTGTAGTACTTAACTACTTAAGTCATGCATTTCAATCTGATTAGGTATCTAATGCATTATCCTAAGTGCATAAAGTTTGGAGATGAAGAAACTAACCTCTCTTGCAAGTATTGATGCAAATCAATATGAATGATGCTAAGCTAATTAACCAATTTCTCTCATTGCATCCCTCTCGGGTATGACAAGGGACATGCTTCTTTTGTGGTATCAAGCAACCCCTCTCGGGTGTAGTACTTAACTACTTAAGTCATGCATTTCAATCTGATTAGGTATCTAATGCATTACCCTAAGTGCATAAAGTTTGGAGATGAAGAAACTATGCAAACCAACCAAGCTTATCTCTAAGTGATTGTAATTCACAAATCACAACCCCTATATGCACACCCCTAATGTGTTTTCATGCTTTAACATTCAAAGGTTATCAAGCTCTAAACATTATCATGCCATGACAAACACACATACTTAAAGTGGTAAATTCTAAGCATATGCATTCAACTCTTAAACTAGCATATATGAATGTTAACTAAAATTGCATCACATCATATAATAGCATCAATCCATACAAGATTGGTTAGGGCTTTCAACCCTAACCCCAACAAAATACTACTCACTCATAATTACACAAACAAACTTCATAATCAAATTAAGCACCAAAATAGATCTAGAGTTTAAGGGAGAGAGTTGGCTTAGTGGTGTGTTGATTGATCTCCAAGCTCACGTTTTAGTAGTGGTGGTGATAGTGGTGATTCTCTCTCGTTCTTGCTCTTGATGATTTGATGATAAGATATAGTGAAAGTTGATTTATGTTTTGTGTGAATAGGTAGAATAGATGGAGAAAATGGTATAGAAATGGTGTAGTGGTTGTGTTAACGGAGGTTTGAGATTAGAAATGATGGTGGTGATGGAGGAGATGGAGTTTTGTGGGTGAGGTAGAGGAAGATGAGTTTGGATTTTAGGAGAATGAGATGGATTTGTGTGGTGGAGATGGAGGAAAAGAGAGAGAGAATGGGTGAATGGGTGGATGGTGGTCTATAGCATGAAAGGATGTATATATAGGAAAGAGAAAGATGTGTGAAAAGAGAGAGAAAGAAAAGCTAAACAGCTTTTTCTTCTTCCCCATCCTTATGGTTCAAATGAAGAGTAGAAGAGTAGCATAGCAATGCCAAACCAAGGTAAAAAGTTGAGGGAAATGATGGCCTAATTAAAGTAGGCAATGATATATAAAACATGATGATGAAGTTTATTATCCAATGAATAATTTGATGGAAGTAAATATGTTACTCCATCATCTTTCATCTCCTTGCTCTTCCTTCATGGTGATCGAATATGGCACCACCCAAAGTGGTGGTGCGCTGCTACTTGTGCCACCAATGGTGGTGGTTCACCGAAATCCGGAAATTTACGTGTTGCTCCACATTGGACTTCATTCTTCCTAGCTCTGATTTTCCATATCAATGCCAAAAATGCATGTTTCCTTCACTCTTGTAATATTCCTAGATAAACAATAAATGATTTAGTTAAAGCTAAATTAAGCTCAAAAACAAGGCAAATTTAATATTTAAGGGAATGAAAATATGTGTAAATTATGGTCTAACAATCCTTAGGGTTTTACCAAGACTTGTCTTTGTGAGTTTTCTAATGTAACTATCGTTTGATCATCTTTTCTGAAGATTTTGGTTTCATTAAGTCTATAGAATATCATTTCCTGGCCAAAAACAAAAGGAAGAAATTTAGGAGAATGATTTTTGTGATTACACACAACTGATGACATCGTTTATCATCTCTTTGTCAAACCTGCAAAGGCTCTATGGTAAATTATTCCGTTAATTATTGTGTTTCACATGATGAGGACATAAGAGGAAGTTTCAGAAAAATGTGGGCAAAAAAAATTGGGTGCGTCTATTGCCACCCCACAAACTATTTTACTCACCTCACACGTTGTTGATTTATTAAAAGACCAAAATATCCTGATGTGAAATTACAGCAAGAGACATTAAGCTGTTACAAATTACTAATTATTATTATTTTTTTATACTTTTGTTTTAGATGAACACATACTTCATAAACCCTAACTCAAATTTATCATATTCGATCGCATTCAACCTGAAGATGAGGTGAACTATTTGTTTTTTTTTCTTTGTTGATGTTTCGTCTATCCCTTTACTCATTATTTCCCATGTTGATTTTGTATGTAAATTCGCATGGATAATTGTACCGTATTTATGAACAACTCATAGATCAGTTCAAAAAACTCATAAGTATGGAGTAATGGAAAAGAGAATGTAAGGTGAACAAAGTATAATTGAGAAAAATGTATTTTAGTTATTGTAAATAGTTGAACAAAAAAGAATTGAGAAAATGATATTTTAGGTATTGTAAATGTGTGAACAAAGTATATTTATAAATAAAAATATATAAATGGGGTGTGAAGAGAATGTAGGGTGAACAAAGTGGTTTGTGGGGGTGGCAATAGACGCACCTAAAAAGGAGTATGTATTTAAGAATGTGCGAATAAAATTTCTTAAAATCTTTTTTAATTATTATTGCGTTTGAGTGGAGTTTGTAAATGAAAAGTGACCATTTTAGCTAGGTTAAAAGTTCGATAGTACCGCTCATTGGGCTTATATTCAGGAAAAAAAAATCATGTGTCTTGTATGTGTAATGTTGTTCTCATTGAAACACAATTGATATGATACCGATTGTTCCTATTTGTTATGTGATACTAATCAATAAGCATACCTATATGTTTAATAACCTAATCATATGGCCACATTATTAAAAAAAAAAAAGTTGAATATAGAAAACATGAGATATTAGAAGAAATTAAATATGACAAATGTAAACAGTATAGAGTATACAAATATTCATTTTCCCTTATGTGTCTTATCATTTAGAAGACAATTTGTGAATATTCTTCATGCAACAATTGATATTAGACGACCAAATATACGAGTTGTTAATTTAGGGAGTGTTATAGCTCTGAGGATTAGAACAAATGTGTATATTAGTTTGGGAGAATATTTTGTGCAGCGTTGTATGATATATATACACTCACATGAGTTTGTGCACGTGCTTTAGAGAGGGTGGGTGAGTGTTTTGTTTTGAATTTTTTTCAGTGTTCTAAAAGGCGCCGCCTAGCCCCGCCTAGGCGCCGCCTAGGCTATAGGCGGAGCCAAGCCGCCTCGATTTTGGGCAAGTCGTTGCACCCAGGCGATTCATCGCCCAGTGACCGCCCAGGCGACGGCGAGGCGAGCGAGGCGAGGGAGGTGAGGGTGAGGCGAGGCGCGGGCGAGGCGAGGCGAGAAAACCCAAATTGAAACGCGAGCTGCTCGGCCGTGGCTTCGGCGCCAAGTGGTGAGCTCTCAGATCTCTCTCTCTCTCTGGTTATGATTTCGTCTCTCATTCTCTGTGTAGTTCATAGAATTGAAGCGTTATTTTGATTTGGTGCATGTGTTAGTAAATCGCTGATTAAATTGACGAAGAGTCGGATCGATGTGATTCGAAGGAAGAGGAACGCGACGCAGAAGTTTCTGAAGAAAGATATAGCTGATCTACTCGCCAATGGCCTCGATATTAATGCTTACGGAAGGGTGAGATCACTCTCTTCTGTTCTTAAATTTCTTCTGGCTTTTTGTGTTGCTCAGTTCATTTGTTTTTGTTTTTGGTGTGATTTTAGGAGCGATCTTGAAGTTTCTGTAATCTGTTAGGTTAGCCGAGGAAATAGGATTTTGGCATATTCTTACTGTGAATTATTATTATTTTTTGGATTATTATTGGAGAGGATTATTGAATCGCTGTAAAATAAAATTGACATGGTGGTTTTGTGGTTTATTGGATTCTGAACAATTCAGGCTGAGGGACTTACAGTGGAGGTGATACTTTCGTCCTGTTATGATTTCGTTGAGAGATGCTGTGAATTGGTGTTGATTAGTTTGATTATGATGATATTCTAAATTTACAGGTTGGTTTGCTCATTTTTAAAGTAAGGTTATGTTAAATTTTTTTTAATTTATCATATTAAAACTATTTTTAAATATTATATAATTTATTTTTATTAATTAAAAATATAAAAAAAGTAGATCGCCTAGTCCATCGCCTAGTCCCGCCTAGGCTATCCAGGCTCTAGGCTACGGGTCATCGCCCGCCTAGCGCCTAGCGCCTTTTAGAACATTGATTTTTTTGCCTGCATGCAGCGCTGCAGAAGAGAAGTTTCCTAGTTTTGCTTTCAAAACATGTAATGTTGTTGTGCATACTTGGTCTGCATGATACTCCTATCATTTAGTTAGAGATATTCATCATCTACATTCTAGCCATCCTCCTAAATGGTCACCGTTAAGCGTAGAGCCAATTTCCTCACTAATGCTTTAACTAAATATGGTCATTCATCTCAGGACACAAAATTGGAGAAAAATTTTACGCACCACCTTTGGAAAAAAAGAAAAAAGAAAAAAAAAAGGAAAATGTGAGGAGTTGTAAAGTGAAAATAAGGGAAAGCCAAACCCTCTTCCTCCAAGATCCCAAATCTCTCTCTTTTTCTTCAAGCTCCCGCACATAAACCCAACCAATATATCTCCATCATTCCCTTCCCTTAAAACCCCAAATTGACGGGCGCTCTTCTTCGTCTTCA
Organism: Fragaria x ananassa; assembly: GCA_034370585.1. NCBI lineage: Eukaryota > Viridiplantae > Streptophyta > Magnoliopsida > Rosales > Rosaceae > Fragaria > Fragaria x ananassa. The sequence goes on along the minus strand of CP139762.1, from coordinate 21,743,209 downwards.
AGCTCCGGCACACAAACCCAACCAAGGTATCTTCACTCTCCATCATTCTTTTCCTCAATCAACAATTTCTGAGTAGATCGGCCGCGCAAGAAGGCCCATATGATTTTAATTCCATCGCTTTTAGGGTTATCGATTATACGTGAATTGAAATCTTGGGTCTTTTGATTTGCTTATGTTCTTTAGCTGAATTTTAGTTTCGATTGAAACTAATGATGCACAGGGAACAATTGAGTTGAAAGACAAGTTTTTATGTGCTTAATTTGTTGTTAGTTTACTTTAGGTCGATTGCAGCTTGAAATTTTAATACCCTGAATGTGTATGGTGGCATGATTCCTGTTTTTCGAACAATATAACTAGCTTTAGTTTTATGTTAGAGATTACGATATGGTTTTGGTTCATGCGGGTTGAGTTAGCAGTTTGATACTTGTACTGGCCGTTACTTCAACCTAATTAATTTGAAATCTGCTACTGTTGTGCCTCTTTCTTCCTGATTCATTCTTGATGATCTTGTTATGTTTGGTTTCTTGATCTTATTGGCCACATATGGTGATAGTAGATGAATGTGGATGATCTAATTACTGTTTAAATGCAGGGTGTTAAAAACATTTGGGGACTGTGTTCGGGGATAGTTTCTCTGAAGTTGGGATTGGTCCTTGAGGGGAAGGCAGTTCTGCTTGTTCTGATTTGAACATGTCGAGTAAGAAAGAAGAGAAGGCTGAGGCTGCAGCAGAAAGGATCAAGGCTCAGGCCTTAAGTGCTGCAAAAGGTCTTAGTCGAGCTCAGGCTGAAAGGGCGGCTGCTGCTGCTGCACGAAATGTTAACGCTTATGGGCAGAAGGAAGAAGGACCCAGCAGATGGCAGGAGAAAAGGGAAGCCAAGAGACAGATGTATTTGATGAGTACTGAAAAAGCAGTGAGACTGGGTGAGAGGAAAGACCTGAAGGCAAATATATCTACTGTTGGTAGTGCAGCTTCACAATGCCAGAAGTGTTTCCAACCTGGGCATTGGACATATGAATGTAAGAATGAACGTGTTTATATCTCAAGGCCATCTAGGACTCAGCAACTCAAAAATCCTAAACTGAAGATGAAGGTGTCACTATCCTACGATCTGGATGTTGCGGATCCAGAGACTAAAAAGGAAGAAAAGAGTGAAAAGTCATCGAAGAAAAGCAAGAGGAAACATAGGGGAGGTTCTGATTCTGGCAGTGATAGTGAAGCTTCAGTTTTTGAGACTGATAGTGGGGAATCATCAGTTACAGGTTCTGATTATTCTTCTGAAGGGAGTAGTTCAGATTACAGTTCATCATCTGATTCTGAGGAGGAGAGAAGGCGCAGGAGGAAGAAGAAGAAGCAAAAGACAAGGCGTAAAAGATACTCCTCATCATCTGAGTCTTCTGATTCAGAGTCTTCTGAATCTGATTCTGATGGTAGGAGAAGCCGGAAGAAGAGCAAGAGGCACAGCAGAAAGTGTTAAACTAAGGTACTTGAGCAGAAGGAGAATGTTGGTGGATAGTTCAAGTCTGTCGTGTATTACCAATCAATTGATGAATGATTTTGTATGTTATCAATTCGGGGCCAATACATCCTCGTGGATGTTTCCATGACATTTATTTCTTTTCTACTGTGGTGCTTGATTTGAAGTTGTACTGTAATACTTCCCATGGTTTTATGAATTTGAGCTTTTCTTGGTAGATTTCCATTGGTTTCAGTTTGAAGAGCAGTGGCAGCGTTTGAATATTAAGCATATCATATTAATTTTGTGATGGCAAGTTGAATCACCTGTAACAGTGGCATCGCCTGTGAGGCTATGACCGATATGGCGATTAAACCGAACGTTGTATTGGCTTATGATTTTCAGAAGTCAGCGATGTGAAAAGAAAAAGAAATGTTTAGAATTATGGGAAGTTGAAATCCACATTCCATACAGTCAGAGTGCTAGAGTTTGGTTGCTGAGTAGGTTCCCAAATAGTGGGAAGTATGTTCACCCTTAGATGTTCACCCTTTGAACCTAATTGTCCGCATTAGAAGGGTGCAATATAGGTTTGACAGTTATGGTTTAGAGGGTTCACCAGTCAAGCTCATAACTTCTCACTTATTAAGAGGAAATTATGCTGTTAGACCAAATGGTATTGAGCGATTGATCTTCCTTAGAAGCAAGTGTAAATTTTCAACCAGATAATTCAATCTTGTAAAGATTTGATAGTTAGCCATTTGATAACAAAGAGAAAACACCATTTTCATCTCACTTCCAAGCATCTAAACTCCATGATAGAGATTTTCATACTCCCCTTCATCAGTTTCACTCTTGCACTCTTCTTTTTAACATGAGATTAAATATTTACATTGGTAAGACTCTTTTTCATTCTCCATTCATCTAGTCGGAGAACTCTTCTAAGGGCATCTCCAACAATCATTTTTATACCCATACATGTACTCAAAACCTATAAAAACTCATCTCCAACAATCAAAACACATACCCATAAATAGGTTACTCCCAGTCTCCCGACCCAAAATGGGTCGACTGTGAAGGAGGAAACTCATTTCGCACATGAGCGGGACCCACAACCAGCAGCTGCACGTGGAGCAGTCTACTGCAGCAGAAGCGACGCGCCAGGGACAAGAAAGGCAACAAACGCGCGCAAAACGATAAAAAAAACGGCTGGAGACGGAGGACGCGCTAACCACGCGTTGAGAGAGTTTGACTGGTGTGGCTGATCTCACGTGAGCTCGGCTGAGGTCCTCCAATGGTCAAAAAATAAGCGGCCCATAATTGATTCGATTCAAAATGAAAGGTCCAGATAAAGCCACCAGAAAAAGAAAAAATTAGGCCGAAAATTGGTTTTGAAATGAACAAAAAACTTGAAAAATAAGAAGAAGAAAAAATATGAAAATATAGAAAATTATTTTGCCCGTTGGAACAATAATTTGTACCAATTTCTATAAATGCCATCCACATTCTTCATAATTTTTCACTTCAAAACTTCTCTCCTCCTACACTCTTTAATTTTCATAATTGTTCTTCATCTAGCTCGTTTTCAAACCTTTTTTTTTTCAAAGATGTCCAACCCCAAACCTAGAGGAGAAGCTTGGAAAAACCCCGAAGATGTGTCGTTGTGCATGGCGGTGGTTGCAGTTGGTGAAGACGGTGACAAAGCTACTGGGCAAGAGAAGAAAAAATTATGGGATCGTATATGGGAAGTGTATGAAGCTTGCATGCCACCCGATTCCGTTATTAGATCGGGAGGAGGGTGTGAAGCTCGTTGGAGAAAGATTAGTCCGGGTTGCACAAGGTGGCGTGAAACTCTTACCAAAGCGGAGGCCACTCACGCAAGTGGTGAAAATGCCACCGACTTGGTAATATTTATTTGTTTATGATCGGTAATATTTTTTTTTGTTTTATAACCCAATATAAGGAATTTTCTAATATTCATTTATGTTTATGACATTTAATATCTTGTTTATAATCACTAGCATGTGTGTGTGTACATATGACCACTTATATATTATTTCTTGTATGAATATATAGGAAGTGCAAGCTAGGTCGGTATATCATACATTGTCTTTGGGGGAGGACTTTAAATTTACGCATTGTTGGCCAATATTGAAGGATACAGAAAAATTTAGCAAACCTCTGTCCTTGGATGATGAAATCTCTAGTGGTCCGTCACCTATTGACTTGTCCGAAGAAGATACCCCCATTGAGGGAACCTCAAGCCCTTCAAATGTGCATGCACGCCCTCCAGGTCAAAAAGCTCAAAGGGCTGCTAAGAAAAGATGCAAACAAGATGACACATCTCAACTCTTAGCTCAAATGAAAAGAATTACAGACCAAGGAGATCGCGATCTCGAACACAGACTACAACTTAGGGAGGAGACTAGACTTGCACAAGAACGTGCGGATGATGCAGCCACAATGGCGGTGGATCCATCAAAATTTCTCGCCCCAATTATGGCTTATTGGGAAAGGAAGCAAGCTATGGTTATTGAGAGGGAGGAACAAGCTTACAATGCCGGGTTACACCAACCATTTGCTTCATCTGAAGGTGAAGATGACCCAATGCATTAATACTTTGTTGCCTCTATTTTAATTTCATTTTGGTACTTTAATTTATGAAATGAATGTACTTTGACTTTCAATTATAATTAATGAGTAATTTATTTATCAAATTGTAAACATTACAATAATACTAAACACACAAACAACAAACAAATAAAAGAAGCAAATTGCAAACATTACAATAATACTAAACACACACCATGGTGGCACAATGCCAATTATTGAAAGCATAAAGCATATTGTTGCTTCACATGCGGTTCTGCTTTGCATGTTGCTTCACATGCGGTTCTGCTCTGTCTGTTGCTTCACATGCTTTTCTTTTCATACTGTTGCTTCACATGCGGTTCTGTTCTGCCTGTTGCTTCACATTCCATAGGTGATTAACCAAATCCTCCTGAAGGTTTTTATGCACAATTGGACATCTAACCTGCTAGTATCAGCGCATGAATTCCCCAAGTGCAGGAGGATCACGCTCAACCAAATGATCTACTTCGTAGTGGTCATATATTTCTGCTCTCCTTGGTCTTGTTGGGACCTCATCGGGATCAACTTCATGATTATCTTCAGTTTCATCGCGTTCATCTTCAACAATCATATTATGCAAAATAATGCAAGTCATCATGATGTATTGGATATCTTCCCTATCCCATCCACGAGCTGGTCCTCTCACAATTGCAAAACGAGCTTGGAGTATTCCAAATACTCTCTCCACATCTTTTCGGAATAACTCTTGCATCTTTGTAAAATGAGCTTGTTGTGGTGTGATCGGGTTTCTAATTGCTTTCATAAAAGTCCCCCATTTCGGGTAGATCCCATCAACTAGGTAGTAGCATTGACCATATTGGCTATCTCCAACATGGTATTTGACTCGAGGCGACTCATCTCTACAGACTTCGTCGAATAGAGGAGATTGTCCAAGGACATTGATATCATTGAGGGAGCCTGGAAGTCCAAAATAGGCGTGTCATATCCAAGTATCATATGATGCAACCGCCTCAAGGATGATTGTTAGCTTTCCTTTGTAACTGGTGAAATGCCCTTGCCATGAGGTTGGGCAGTTTTTCCACTGCCAGTGCATCCAGTTGAGACTTCCAACCATTCCAGGGAATCCTCTTTTGTCAGCAACATTGAGCAACCGCCGCAAATCTGCCTTTGATGGTCGACGGAGGTAATGTTTGTGGTATACTTTCCAGATTGCTCTAGTAAAGTGACTTAGAATTTCCAAAGCTGTAGATTCTGCTATGTCGAGGAACTCATCACACAGGTCGGCGGGAAGCCCATAAGCAAGCGTCCTCATGACACAAGTCAACTTTTGTTCAGATGACAAGCCAAGCCGACCGGAGACGTCAGGCTTTTGGACAAAGTAAGAGTCATGGTTAGCGACATCGTGCATCATCTAGTCAAACACATGAGGCCGCATTCGATACCTCCTATGAAACACATCGCCTTCGAACCGACATGGCGAAGTGAAGTAAAGAGCTTTCAGTCGTTGATCCATAGTTTCACGCTCTCTAGGGGTGTATCGTCGGCCTTCTTGGGAACCACCTCATTTAGATTCTTCCTCTTGGATCCTCTGAATGTGTGAAGAAGCTGTCTACATCACCAGGGCTCTTTGACGATTCCTTGTGATGGAATCTTCCTCATCCTTCATTAGTAGTTTCCTCAGCCTATTCATTGCAGCAAACAACAAAAACTTAGAACTTGAATTCTGATATAAGAGAGAAGTGTTTGTGAATTAGTGAGGTATGATGGAGTGAAGAGCCTCGTATTTATGGACGGACCAAAAATGATTGATCAAGATAAGATATGACACGTGGCAGATAAAGATCTAAAACGTAATCTCACTAGCCTCTCACGCAACGACACGAGGAGCTAAGTATACCCAAAATTCAAGATCCGAAATCTTATCGGATATGTAATTATTGAGAAGATAGACATTATTAATTTTTAAAAATAAAAAAATTTATTTAATTTTAACTAGGACAACATATTATATTAAATTATTATGTATGATTTATATAATTTATTTGTTGTTATATAAATCATTTAACCATAAACATTATATATGAAATGATATTTATTTGTTGATGACCAAAACCCATACTCATACCCAAATTATATAAAATGATTAAAATTTGGGTATGAGTATGGGTTTTGATATAATGGTTGGAGATGAAATATGAGTTTGAATAGGTTTGAGTGAGTTAAAATATAGGTATATGAGTATAGAAATGATTGTTGGAGATGCCCTAATTTGTTACCGTTTATTTTCGATCTATGATGTTAGATCGAGCTGTCAGATTTATGCTCTTTATTACTTCTTACTGATCATCTTCAAGCTATCTTAGTTGAGGGTTAGCTCTTTGTCCAGAACCATATGATTCAACAAAATCACCAAACATAAATTAAAATCAAAGTTTTAAAGTTGAACTAGAAGTCTAGAACAGTAAAATTTCAACAAAATGACCAACATAAATCAAAATTGAAGTTCTAAAAATTGAAAAGCATCTAATATTAGGGGACAACAACAAAATTGACAATCAAAATAGAACTCTACAAAGAACAAGAACAATCGTCGAACTCTATCTCATGCTTCAGAATCATCATCTCCATCAACTTGAGAATTAGAATTCTCATCAAACTAGAAGATCACAATCCAAACTACCACCACGGACAACATCACTACCATAATCACTACTCAAATTAGGGGAATTGTATATTCGTATCAACATATGCAATATATGTCTTCATCATGATGCGTTGCTTGTTCCTATTTTACAATCCACATTTCCACTCTTCTTTTTGGGTAAAGTTTTCACAAAAAGACAAAACACGTGTCACTCAAAACAAGATTTAAATTACCAAAAATAAAAAGTGAGAGTGTAAATTATAATATTAGGAGTGTAAATTTTAGTTCCTTAAAGAAAAACTACAATTTTTCTTCAGAACTAGTTGAACTTATCATTTGACTGAAAATTTATTCCCGTTTGCGCCATTGGCCTCTTTGTACGAGCGCTATATGTATTTCAAGCCTTGACGAAAAGTCCTTCACGCCTCATCGTCTCTGCACCTAAACTCACTCAATCTATGAACAAACTTTCATCCGCTTATAGATCCTTAAGAAGCACGCTTTTTGAGACATTGCATGGCATACTCTCGTCTGAATGGAATACCCCCTCATTTGTGAATATAACCATATGTTATTTCCCAGTTACAAGTTGGCCCCAAGACACTGCTAACAAGTACAAGATGTAGAAATATTTGTTAAATGTTTACTTGTAAGAAAATCACTGTAAACTTAAACTTATCCAAAACAATCACTGAACTCAATGATTCTTAGCGTGTGTCTATATATATATAAACTTATCCAAAACAATCACTGAACTCAATGATTCTTAGTGTGTGTCTATATATATATATATATATATATATATATATATATATATATATATATATATATATAATTAGATAAAAACTCAAAATACTACATCTATTTTAAGATAAACTCATACATATTTTTTTTTATTTTACACTCACTTCACATAAGCAAACATACCATATAGAGCAAATGTCTATAATTAATAGTTTTATTTATATTTCAGTTTCTCTAATTTGCCCTTCAGATAGTAGAAAGGTAAATTTGGTATCTTTCTCAATTTCAGCATCAATTTGAAACTCAAATACTAGGTAAAATTTAGTTGGATTTAACTTTGTCATAATCAATTCCATTCTTTAATTTCTTACCTTGTTATTACCATCTTGAGAGTGTGTGTGTGTATATATGTTATATACATAAGTATGTCATTTGTAATAGGATGATACTTTTCATTCCTAAACTCACATTTGGTGTCTCTTTACATAGTCGAAAAATTTCTAATTAAAAGGTACACGTTCTTGTTCTTTGATTAATTTTATTCTTTTTAGGTATATTATTATCTCATTTCCCATCCTAATCAAGAGAACATTTTACTCTCTACTACTTACGTTTCTAATGTATCTATTAAGTAGGGCATGATATGATAATATACCTAAAAAGAAGCTCAAAATTGAGTTTAGGGTAAAGAGTTAAGGTATAAGGTTTAGGGTATAGAGTTAAGGTATAAGGTTTAGGGTAAAGAGTTAGGGTATAGGGTTTAGGGTAAAGAGTTAGGGTATAGGTTCAGGGTATAGGGTTCAAAGTATAGGGTTTAGGGTTCAGGGTATAGGGTTTAGGGTTTAGATTAAATATCTTATTTATATTATATTTTACCTTATGTATAGATTAGAGAATAAATTCCTTTAATCTAGATTTTTTCATAAAAATAAAGAAAAATACATGATTCTTGCAAATTGATTGAAAAATGTTAGTGTTAGAAGAAAAACTCATAATCAAGGTATTTAAGACAACATCAATTAAGTTTATTTATTAAATTTATATGTTATAGTTGAATGATGACAATTGTGTAAAATTTAGAAAAAATAAGACATAATATTTATCATAATTGATACATTTTAGATGTCTATCGGAGAAGAATATTATGTGAGTTTTATTTAAAATCACTCTTCAAAATTGGATATATATGAAAATTCTCAAAAAAAAAAAAATACAGAGCAAGGTGGACAAGACCAAAACCTTGCCTACATAGAGTACAAGCTAACCGAAACAAACAACAATTTCAAGTTGACAGAATAGCACAACCAATTTGAATAGCAAAATGAGAAAATGAATAACAATCGAAAGGACTATCCTCTACAATAAGCATATGTAGAAGAAGCATCAAAAATGCAAAAATCGAGGGGCAACATCCCATCAAAAGTCTCCGTAGTTGGCCCCATAATTTGTCAAAACATCTGCAACAACGTTACCTTCACGATAAATATAGACAAATATTTCACTAATGGACTTTCAGTAAAGGACTTACTAGGTGTAGCAAACACTACAATGATGTTATTACAATACGGTTGTTGCTGAAACAACGAAAAATCAACATTGAAAGTACTACGGAAAAATGCGTGTGAGTAACCGATATTGTTAGTTAATAACCAATTACTTGACATATTGCTATGACTAGATTATTGGCTCAATTCTAGAGCTCTCGTGTGTGAAGTTGTTTTTCATCAACCAACCTAAATATCAGTAACTACCTTTGTTACCTTCATCAGGCTATTATCTTTGCCAACCTTTTTATTAGAGGAGGACGAAAACATATATTAAAATATAACTTATATAGAGCGATACAAAAACATCAAAAATCAATAACAATTGTAATATAACGTGATAAGACTCACAAATACAACATTGATAGTGAAAGAGCATGAGACTAGCTAGATGCATCACGATGCTCAAATACATCTTTTAAATGAAAGGTGACCATAGCGAAAGAGCAATAAATGATAATAAGACTCACAACTACACCTAAAACCATGAGACTTGATGCATAGCGACCTCAATACGCTGCATATGTCACAAAAGTTGTATTGAAGTGGTAATAGCAACCGCAACGAGAATTGTAGAGATAAATTCAGTTTATCATCCTGAACTTTTGGTCTAAAATCAGTTCGATACCTTATCTTTTTTTAAATCAGTTTCATCCCTAAACTTTCAAAATGACATCAATCTCGACCAAAATGACTAAAATAGCCCTTGTTACGGTTTTACTTAATCTTTTTACTCTCTTTTACTCTCTCTTTTTACTCTCTCTCTCTCTCTCTATGCAACTGAGTCAACTCGCCTAGCCATTATTCCAGATCCGGCTCACCGGTGTGCCCCGCCACCACTCGTCGCCACCGCCGGGAATGGCTTCTTCGGAAGCTGATTCCCTTCTCCGACAGGTCGTTTCTCCAGCCCTAGAGAAGATCATCAAGAACGCCTCCTGGCGCAAGCACGCCAAGCTCGCCAGCGAATGCAAGGCCGTCATCGACCGCCTCTCCAACCCTGACAAGGCCTCCCACCCCGCCAGCCCAAATTCAGAGCCCGGCCCTCTCCACGATGGCGGCTCCGATGAGTACTCCCTCGACGACGCGGAGTCGATTCTTAGCCCTATCATCAACGTCGCCGCGTCCGGAGTTCTGATGATCGCCGTTCCCGCCGTGGATTGCATCCAGAAGTTAATCGCGCACGGATACCTACGCGGCGAGGCCGACACTTCCGGTGGCGCCGAGGCCAAGTTGCTGACCAAGCTGATCGAGTCGGTTTGTAAATGCCATGATTTGGGGGACGATCAGATGGAGCTGCTGGTGCTGAAGACGCTGCTGGTCCAAATTGAGAGAGAGAGAGAGAGAGAGAGTAAAAAGAGAAAGAGTAAAAGAGAGTAAAAAGATTAAGTAAAACCGTAACAAGGGCTATTTTAGTCATTTTGGTTGAGATTGATGTCATTTTGAAAGTTTAGGGAGGAAACTGATTAAAAAGAATGAGGTATCGAACTGATTTTATACCAAAAGTTCAGGGTGGTAAACTGAATTTATCTCAGAATTGTAATAGTAACCAACAAGCAGGAGCGGAGCCAGGATTTAAACTTAAAGGCGGTCTGTATATACAATATCGATTATACAACTGATTACTATAATTTAAGATGGAAAAACAATAATATAAACCAACGGTCAATTAAAACAAAATTCATATAAGTAATGAGTACTCAAATATAATCAATCAAAACATAAACGATATCTATTTCTCGCTTGCTACAAACTAATAAAAATAAGGTCTTAAAAACAAATAATGTGTCACAAAGTAACCTAAGTAGTATCACGAATCCCGATACAGGGACGAAGACTGAAAAGCTACAAATGCTAATGATTGTGAGGAATTATTACTAAGGCCTTATTACTAATTATTATTTTGATTTTAAATTGAATGCTACTTTTGTTGTTTATTCATAATATATGATGATCACGTGCTTAATGTATGAGTAGGGGGTGTAAACTCTCTAAACATTACTTGGACTTGGTCTTTAGGGGGGGTTCGGACCCATGAGGCCGGAGTGTAGCTCCGCCTCTGCCAACAAGATAGCAGTATACTGCTAGCAAGAAGCGAAAGCGTCGACCAAATAAGGTGTAAAAAACTCAGACATTACCTATCGAGCTCCTAAGAACAAGAATTTATTTTTGCCAATTATGTTTGCTTAGACGAATAATCCAGGTAACAAGATCTTATCCATCAAACGGAATCTACAAATTTCATAATACAGTAGACGAGTAATATCTAATCGTAGACACCAACACATGAATAGCTAGGCTGTTCATGAACAAAAAAAAAAAAAACCAGTTCTAAAATAAACGGAAACAAAACTAGTTCTAAAATAAACAGATCGTATCCTTTGACACCGCCGCGAAGTCATTATGGATAACAATAATAAAAATTCGAAGGTTGATCACGGCACTCCAAAAAAAAAAACCAGTGTTGGAGATGCCTTATCAAAGGGGCACATGCACACATCATATAAAGGACGAATGATATATCAAGTTAATGAAATCAACCGGGCAAAACCTACATATTCTTCACACTTGTAGAAATGTTAATCAAAGAAGAATAAACTTCAATTGCCTTCAAATATCAACAGTGTTTGTCGGTGAGCTGTGGCTTGGTTGGTTAAGGTATTTAACTGATAACTTTGAGGTCATGGGTTCAAACCTCACGACATATTTAGGGTGTGTGAGTTATTAATAAAAAGTTTTAAAAAAAAAATATCAACAGTGTTCAAACAAACACTTGTGAAAACACATGCGTACTGATATTCCAAAAGCCAGAATCCTAATTAAGAAAGTAGAATTCCTTGAACAAAGATGGAAAAGTTTAGATCCCTATAGCTTAATTATGAAGGAAGAAGCCAACTGGCTTAATTATAAAAGAAGCAGCCAACTTCTTGGAATGATATGACTTGATCATCGGCAACTTTAGCACCCTAAAATATCCCAGAAAGAAGATTTGCAGCACTGGAAATGGCAGCTCCAGTGATAGCACATTGCACAATCTGCTCATGAGAGGAACAGTCGGATGTAAGAGCCAGAGCTACACCAGTAATGGCTCCTGCAACTGCACTATTTTTCTGCACGGAAGCAAGCAATGACAGTTTCAAGTACCATAGGTAGACATTAGAATCTCTACATTCCCCTACGCAAGCTTCGACTCAAAAAGAAAAGGAAAAATGAAGCAATACCCAGTCGTGGGCTCCACGAGCCTCCTTCAGTCCATAAGTAATCCCCGAGTACACCCCTGCAGCAAGCCCTGCAATGTAAATAAGGGATTAGCTCTCAATATGAAAATGCTGTCCATTGTAGCAAAATGTAAATGTCATGCTCGAAAGTCTGTTAACTAACAAGCAAATCTTGTGCATTTCATGCTCTAAAGCAATTCATATTAAACAAAAATGCACTTACCCCATTGTAAGGATTCCTTTCCTGTGTGCTTCACCTGAAATTAAACATTGTGATCCCTCATCAGTGACTACGGATCAAATTGATCCAACTCAAAATAAGTAAACCAGATATCACCAGTGGCACAAGAGAAGAATCTACATCCATTGGTTGCAAGGCCCGAGCTTGCCACATTAGGGTACGAATACAGAAAGGCAACACTAAGAAAAACGGTACAAACGTGCCGGAACTTAGGTGCATACTATCAGAATAATAATCAATCAAGTCCATATTTATCTTTCTTATAACTGAACCCATTTTGATCCACACTTGGATTTTCTGAATCCCATGTGTTCTTATATCATTTTGATTCACAATGAGTCTGCGTTTGATATTTGAGTTTCGAACTCACCATAGCTTCAAGAGATTTACTGCTGCTACCCCCTGCAAAGTACATAATAACACTTAGACCGGCATCCCAAATATTGAATATATCCATGATGTTTGGACACTCTTGATTATAAATCCATTAGAATTTAGAAATCACTTGGATTAGAAACCAAGCACTAATTTCCGAATACAAGACTCGCAGTAGAAGACTAAGTAACATTTATTGAAGAAGCTATATATAGAGTCGATTACAAAAAGTAGTAGTTTGGAAGGTATGAGTATGACAGAACAGTAGTGCGTACCTCTGAGGTCCGGGAAGCGATTCTTTTTGTGGCCTGAGATATCCGGCGGCGTCCCATTACTTGAACCAAGTCCTGAAGCTAAATCACAAACTCAAACACATGCTCTTTCAACAAGTCACTACATGCATGAGGTGCTAATGAAGAGAATGGAAAGAGGAGCAGGAAGCAGAGACGAATATAGCTAGCTAGTTATTATGAAGGAGAAGAAGGAGATGGTATGGTTAATATTATGGCATGTACCTTCAGTGGCAGTGAAATAAGCCTCTCGTGACACAGACTGAACAGCTCCAATCTGTACTCATAACATGGTCAATATTATGGCACGTATATTAGTGTGAGATGAAGATGAATTAATGAAGAGAAATGTAGCGTACCCCGGCGGCCTTGACAAAGCTCTCGGCGATGCGGTTGAGGAGAGGATGGCCGAGGTCGAACATGTCACCCTTCTCAAATCCAGGGAACTCAAACGACGACGGCTTCGAAGCCTCGATATGAGCGTTAACACTTCCCCCGCTATTCAACATCTTCGATGGTTTCAGTTTCCTTTTTTCTGTGAGATGATAACAAGTAACTAGAGGTGGAATGAGAAGGAAAGCAGTGGAAGAAGAAGAGGCTAGTTATGGCATGGGAAGTGAGTGAGTGTGAGGTTGGAGCAAGTCAGCGTGGACACGTATGCATGCATGCCACCCTTCTTGGCGACCTTTCAGAACTGCTTCCATCGCCACCTGTCGTGTCCGTCTTCTCCCACACCGAATCAAAGTTAAAACATTTCTAGCTCTATTTTAGAAAAATGAATCAACTCTATTATAATTATCTCAAAATGGGTTTTGTTGTAAACTAGAACTTACTTTTGTTAAAAATAAATTAACCAATAGATAGAGAATAGGAGAATGAAGTGAAGTATCTTATTGATTCTCATATGTCTTCTTTATATAAAGAGAATGATTACATAACAAGTCCTTATACTATTAAGATATTGTATATTAGTCCTAAGAGCATTAATGGACAAACACTTAATATTTACAACACTCCCTCTTAGTGTTGCCTCGTTAAAAACTTTGTCAGGTATCAAAAACCCAGTGGGAAAAAATAACCCTAATCGAAGGAGAAAAAGAGTGCAACGCGCATGTCTTAGGTAGCATGATTTTGGATGTTCCCCCTCAACGAAAGCTCCCCATGATCCTTGCATGCCAATTTTAATAGCTCTGATAGTCGCCTCAATCTGATGCCTTTAGTTAATTTCTGAAAGGTGCATTTTGGTAGAGACTTCGTAAAGAGGTCGGCTAAATTCTCATTAGATCGAATTTGTTGAACTACGATTTCTTCGGTCTTCTGGAGCTCATGAATATGGAAGAACTTAGGTGCGATATGTTTAGTTTTGTCACCTTTGATGAACCCTTATTTGACCTGAGCAATACAAGCCGCATTATCTTCATATATGGTTGTTGGATTGTCAGTTACTGAAGGAAGGTCACATGTCCTCCGTATGTGGCGAATAACTGATCTCAACCAGTAACATTCTTTGCCAGCTTCATGTAATGTCATCAGCTCCGAGTGATTTGATGAAGTTGCCACTAGTTTTTGCTTTGTCGATCGCCATGAAATTGCAGTATCTTCACAAGTAAAAACATATCATGTCTGTGAGATGGCCTTATGCGAATCAAAGAGGTATCCTGCATCAGCATATCCAACAATGGTTGGACCATGAACATATGTTTTTTCATAAAACAAGCCTATATCAGTTGTACCACGAAGATAGCGTAAGATATCTTTTACACCATTCCAATGACGCATGGTGGGGGCAGAACTATATGTTGCTAACACATTGACTGCAAATGCAATATTTGGTCTAGCGCATTGTGCTAAATAAAGTAAAGCACCTACAACACTCATATATGGTACTTCTGGACCAAGAATATCTTCATCGTCCTGTCTTGGACGAAATGGATCCTTGTGAATGTCAAGGGACCGAACAACCATTGGTGTGCTTAGTGAATGAGCTTTATCCATGCTAAAACGTTTTAAGATCTTCTTAGTATAAGCTGATTGATGGACTAAAACTCCACTAGCCAAATGCTCGATCTGCAGACCAAGACAATATTTTGTTTTTCCAAGATCCTTCATTTCGAATTCTTTCTTTAAATATTCAGCTTTCTTTGAAAGTTCTTGAGGACTTCCAATTAGGTTTATGTCATCGACATATACTGCTACAATGGCAAAACCAGAATTTGATTTCTTAATAAATACACATGGGCATATTGGGTCATTCACATAACCTTCCTTTTAACCTTCCTTTAGCAAATATTCACTTAGACAGTTATACCACATCCGTCCAGATTGCTTTAATCCATATAAGGATTGTCTCAACTTAATTGAGTACATGCCTTGTTGTTTTGTTGTTGTTTCAGGCACCTTCAACCCTTCTGGTATTTTCATATAGATATCAGTTTCTAGTTCTCCGTATAAGTATGTCGTCACAACATCCATAAGTTACATATCAAGTTTCTCAGAAACTACCAAACTTATTAGATAACGAAAAGTTATGACATCCATCACAGGAGAATATGTTTCGTCATAATCTATCCTAAGCTTTTGTGAAAATCTTTGCACAACAAGTCGCGCTTTGTATCTTGCAACCTCATTTTTCTCATTGCGCTTTCTTACAAAAATTCATTTATATCCAACCGGTTTCACATTGGGTGGTGTTTGGACAACGGGTTCAAAAACACTACGTTTTTCCAGAGACTTTAACTCTTCTTGGATTGCATTTTTCCATTTGAACCAATCATATCTTTGTCTACATTCATCAATATAGCGAGGTTCAGTACCATCACTTTTTATTATTTTGGTAACTACAACGAATGAAAATACATCATCTATGGCCATTTCTCTACGATCCCAAAATTCATTGGTGTACACATAATTTACGGAAATTTCCTTATTTTCATGTACCTGAGCCTCTTCAAGGGCTTGTGTTTCACCAAAGTCATTTGACCTTTGTGTATTTATAGAATCATGAATTGTGGATCAGACGTCAACGTCTTGCCCAAGAGTATTTTCAAAAGCGATGTCATCAGAATTCATATGTGTCTTTGTTTTCCTCTTTCTAGGAACTGAATCTTTTGAACCTATAGGTCTGCCACGCTTTAGGCGTGCATTAGATTGCTCATTTTCCGCCACATTATTTTGTCCAGTCGGGACATCAATTCGTGCAAGACTATTAGCTGCCGGGATATGTGATCTTATCATTTTTGTTGTGTCGGTGAATGCATCAGGCATTGAGTCAGCAATGTTTTGGAGATGCATAATTCGTCGTACTTCATTTTCACTTTGTTTAGTACAAGGATATCAAGATGAGACAGTGTAGCTACCACCCACGATAATTCATGACGTTCTTTAAGAACTTTCTTATCTCCCCCTAACGGTAGAAATATCGTCTCATTAAAATGACAATCTGCAAACCGTGCACGAAATAGGTCACCCGTTAAGGGTTCAAGATATCGAATAATGGATGGTGAATCGAATCCGATGTAGAATCCCAATTGTCGTTGAGGGCCCATTTTTAAACGTTTTGGCGGTTCAATAGGCACATAAGTGGCACAACATAAAATCCGTAGATGGGAGATATTGGGCTGGCTCCCACTAGCAAGTTAGGATAGGGAATATTGGTGGTTGCCTATGGGCCTCAAACGAATTAATGCTGCCGCATGCAAAATAGCATGTCCCCATGTATAAACATGCAACTTTGTTTTCATAAGTAAAGTACGTGCAATTATCTGCAGGCGATTTATGAAGGCCTTTGCCAAACCATTTTGTGTGTGAACATGTGGAACAGAATGTTCAACTTCTATTCCCAAAGACATGCAATAATCATCAAATGTTTGATATGTAAACATGCATTGTCTAATCTTATTGACTTAATAGGATTGTCCGGGAATTGTGCTCGTAACTTTATTATTAGAGCAAGAAATTTGGCAAATGCCATATTGCGAGTGGACAAAAGACACACATTTGACCATCTTGTCAATGCGTCAACCAAAACCATAAAATACTTATATGGTCCGCAAGATGGTTGAATCGGATCACAAATATCCCCTTGGATTCTTTGTAGAAAAGATGGGGACTCAATGTCAACCTTTGCATAAGAGGGTCTAATGACCAACTTTCCTTAAGCACAAGCTTGACAAGGGTTATTGCTTAGCAAAATTATATTTTTGGTCAACAATGGATGACCATTGGAATTTATAAATATTTTACGCATCATGATAGATCCGAGGTGACCTAAATGGTCATGCCAAAGCATAATCATTTAGGGTTATCACAACATGGTACGTTTCAATAGGCTTAATGGTGGGGTGATATAAACCAAATGATAGACCGACCAACCTTTCCAATACACGCCGTTGGCTACAAACAATGGAAGTAATGCAAAGGTATTCCACATTCCTGTCATTTGTGGTCTCAATATGGAAACCATTTAAACGAATATCCTTGAAACTTAGTAAATTCCTTCTGGATCTAGGAGAGTATAAAGCCTCTTTAATGGACAATTGAGTTCCATTTGGAAGACTAATGTGGGCTCTGTCGGAGCCTTCAACCAAATCGGCAGTACCGGATATGGTGGTCACAAGAGTTTTAGAAGGTAATAAGATGGAGAAATATTTTCGATCACGTAGGATCATGTGCATGGTGCCACTGTCAGCAAGACAAATTTCTTCTCTATTTTCAAGTTGAGCGTGTCCATGATCCATTTTCAAGCCTTCAAAAATAAAATAAAATATATAAGCAACAATAGATTTTATTATTGCAAGGTGTTAAAAAAAATTACACGTAATGATATGATGATTTATGTAACAGTTTGTGTATGAAATCACAATGAGAACACGTAAATTTATGGCTTGGATGCTTATTATAGTGGTCAAAAATAAATAACCTTTAATTGTCAAATTTATCACTTCAACGGGATTGAAAAGTAAAGTAATCAACTAACCACAAGAAGAAAGTGAAATATTTTTCAAAATTTCATAAGAGTTACCGGGGTTCTAACAGTAGAAACTCAAACCCGAAGTTTTAAGTATAATATATCAATGAATTAAAAGTTTCACTTGAGCTTGATGTTTTGAGAAACAGTTAACTTGAAGTTAACATTCTGAGAGTTTTGCAATATCATGGTGCAATATAAGGAATCCCCCTCATTTGCCCCAAATAGTTGTTAGGTCCATTACGACCAGCACCATTGTGACGTCCACGGCCACCATGATAACCACGTCCACGAGCATTGCCATGCCTTCCTTGACCTTGATTGTCATTTCCACCATTGTGAACAACATTTGCCTCTGGAAGTGGTTTTGACCCAGTAGGGTGAGATTGGTGATTCTTCATCAGTAATTCATTATTCTGCTCAGCCAATAGTAGACAAGAAATGAGGTCAGAATATTTCTTGAAACCCCTTTCACTCTATTGTTGTTGCAACACAATGTTGTTTGCATGGTAAGTAGAGAAAGTTATCTCAAGCATCATATCATCAGTGATGGTTTCTCCACACAGCTTCATTTGGGAGGTAATCCGAAACATTTTCGAATTGTATTCAGTCACGGAGCTGAAATATTGAAGGCGCAGATGCGACCATTCATATCGCGCTCGTGGGAGAACAATTGTCTTCTGATGAGAGAATTGATCGGCTAAGACAGTCCAAAGAACGAAAGGATCCTTAACAATAAGATATTCATCCTTCAATCCTTGATGAAGGTGATGGCAGAGGAAAATCATGGCCTTCGCTTTGTTTTGTGGGGTCGCATCACTATCTTCTTTGATTGCTGACCCAAGATTTTGTGCTTCAAAGTGCATCTCAGCATCCAAGGCCCAAGACATAACATTGTTCCCAGAGAATGTCAAGGGCATGAAAATCCAATTTGGCCAAATTTGCCATCTTAACTGTAACAAGAAGAAAATATATATATATATATATATATATATATATATATATATATGAGAATCCAAATTTTAGAACTTCAGGTTCATAATATATATCATCATCGAAACTTCAGGTTCGTATCAAGTGAAACAATAGATGAAAATTGATACAATGTAAATGGACAAAACTTCAGGTTTATGCTTAAACAATTAGAACTGCAAGTTTATTGTTATTGAACTTCGGGTTCATGATCTCGAAACTTCAGGCTCGGAGATTATTAGTGAAACTTCATGTTCACTAATATAAGTAATTGTAAATATAGAAATAATATAAACATACACATATATAGATTTAACAAAACAAGAGGTAAACTCATAGATCATGAGTATGGATAATAAGCAACAAAGGTTGCACCAACATCTTGTAGACCATCATGGAGTTTTATAGAAATAAGAAGCGAACTCGTGTTGATAACGTGTTGTAAATTAGAACTTACTTTTGTGAAGAATAAACTAACCAATAGATAGAGAATAAGAGAATGAAGTGAAGTATCTTATTGATTCTCATATGTCTTCTTTATATAGAGAGAATGATTACATAGCAAGTCTTCATACTATTAAAATATTACATATTAGACCTAAGAGTATTAATTGACAGACACTTAATATTTACAACAGGTTTAGGGTATGTCACAAGTGATTTCTCAAAATCACTATCTATTGTTTCTGAAATTAACCGACGACACATCAATAATTTTGAAATCATACCCTAAAACCCTAAACCCATTTTGTCGAAAATTGACTTGTATTTCCAGATGCAGGGATATGTTCTTGATCTCTTGCTCTTCAGCTACAATATCCATGTACTTTCTGAATACAGTACGTGATTGTTTAACCCGACCACTTCAACCAGGAAGGAGCCTTGTGCAACTATGAGGTATAGGAGAATAATTGTGATTTGAGAGACCCCAAGCTTTCTATGTGACTGGTACTTGATATATAATTACATGAAGGAAATTTCTAAACAGCAGCTCGCCTCCCACGTTTGAAGAGTTTCCTATAACGCCAACATTAGCTACAAGTACCAAAATTCTAAGACACTAACAATTGGACAAGCCCTTCAAAGAAAAAAGATGGGACAAGAAACTGTGCGATATAACGTCATTCCATTCTGTACCCGTTATGCTCATTCATAAACCACGGCGACACAAAAATTTGAATTCCAAACAGTTTACCCAAGTGGAAGAAATCAATACAACTGCACCTGATTTAGGCTAAAATACAATTAAGGGATACATCCTTTCCAAAAGGCTTTTTCCCATAACTATATGGTCAACAACTAATGTACACTGATCTACAAAATGAAGTTCCACTCCTACATTTCAGAAAATTGGCCTCTAACCCACTCGCTAACCCCCTCCTATCTCTATAGTAACCATAACCTCAAAACCACAAAAAGAACTTATCAAAGGGGCAAAGCACCACATGGTGCACCTATTTGTGCCCTTACTATCACAAAGCCAAAAAATGAGCAAAATCAAGAGAGCAACTTGTGAAGAAAAGCAAAGAGAAAATTGGATATAGAAAGTCAATGCTGATGATATGTTTTACATAAGCAAATACTTCAAGCCCCAAAAGGCCGAGTGAAGCGTAGATACCGCCCACATTGTGAGTATGATTTTCTTTTCATCTTTCGGCCCCTTGCGATGGCACTATACAGTATTTGCTCCTACCATCATGATGGAAGCCATAGACCAAATTCATCCTCTTCTGTCAGTTCACTCATTATCTTCCAAAATAAGTTTGCCTGAACCACTTTTGAGAAACCAAGCATATCCCAAGTTGAATAAAGAGCACAAACTAATAACCCCAACGGCTATTTTAGTTACGACCCATTTACAGCCATTTCCGGTGAGGATTTCGGTGGTATCAACAGGCAGTCCTCTGCACCCAACTGTCTATTCTCCAAAGTTCCTTGCAAGCAATCAGTGGAGCCTCTAGAACTAGTGGGCTCATTCTCCTTACGATCCTCCTCATCTGAACTGTTGTTATCGGAACAGCTCCTAGAAGCAGCACTATCATTCTCTTGATGTTTCTCATCCGAGTTCTTAACCCCATCAGCTGTTTGACTACAATGCATGCTGATTGCAGCTTTCTTATTTGGTAGCACTGACTGGCTTAGAGTTGTACAAAAAGCAGAAAAAACACTTTCTTTTGGCTTCGAGTTTTTACCCAACCGTTGCCTCTTTGTTAGCTCAGGCTCCCTATCATTTGAAGCCAATTTCCTCTTCAATCTAAGTGACTCCATTGTACCTTCTTCTTCCTCGGAAGCATCAGGCTGCTTCTTGGGCGGTGGCTTATAGTCTTCATCGTCCTCATCGTCATCATAGTCTACCAGCCCAACCCTTGTACACAAAAATCAACATGAGCATGCTGCCTGTATAGAACAAATATTCGGAAAATGCAGTTCTTCTCTCCCCTACACTAGAGCAGGCAATACCTGGATGGTGGTTGGCTTGCAGCAACTCCATTGGATAAAACAGCTTGAGGTTGTGTCTGTACTTTCTGGGCATTTGACATGGATGCAGAAGCTGTGTCTTCTTCGTCACTAGTAAGAGTTCCAAATTGAGCTATGTTAACGAAATTTAGCAGCAAAGACCACCGTCAATACTCATACAGAAGTTCAACACCAAAGACATACCTGTCCTCATTAAAATAGTCTTCTTCTTCTTTCTCCAAAGCACGCTCATCACCTTGTTTTCTATTCTCTGCCACATTAACGGTTCCTTTCGTTCCAAAACTTTCTAGGAACTGCAAAAGCAGCGGTCAGATATGACATCTTACAAGTAACGATACATGCTGGAGAAAATCCAGAAGGAGCACAGTACCTGCTCATGTTTAACTTTGAGAGAGTGAACGGACGCCAAATACTCAAATTTGACCAACTGAGTCCAGAATGAATCAATCAAGTATTTAACTAAAGATCTCAGATTTTCCTGCAGAAAAAGGAAAATACATTTATGTACACCAACACAGTGGAAGAAACAATTAAGTTCCATGATACTAAGGTCTGAAAAAGTATGGCACCTTCCGGATGTACTCAAAAAGTTCCAAAACAGCTGAGTTGAGCAGGTTATATCGATTGCCATTACCAACAAAAGCATCGACAATTGGCTTGAGAAGGTTGTTCCTCACAATATGATTTATCAGATGTTCATCCTGCAGTTCAGACATTATTATCTTAATTATTAAGTGATACCTCAAGCAAGAGAAAAGACAAGTATATACGGCGGGAGAGGGAGAGAGAGAGAGAGAGAGAGAGAGAGTATGACAATGCTAAACAAAATTAAACTCACATGACGGGAAAGTATGGTGCGAACAAATCGAACTGCAGCAACAACTAGATATTTTTCCCTTCTTTGAGTAAGCAGCAAAACTTTATCTATAACATTATTTAAAAGAAAGTTACACCTGCAATGACAAAGCCAAACATTCCACGGTATAAGTCAGCAGCAGAAATCAATTCTGAATTTTGCACAGGAATTCAAAATATTACTTTATTCTGTATGGATGGTGTAGAACACAAAAGCAAAGCAATTCGCATATGTTTGACAGTACTTCAGGCTTCGCGACAGTCTGAGTTTCAATTCTTTTGCCAGAGCATGAAGACAACTGAGCATTCCCTTCAGAAGGACACGATGCTGTTATAACGTCAATCAACTGACCAAGATGCTTCTCATAAAAAATCTCGATAATTGAATCCCTCTGTGCGAAAGAGACAAGAAAAGACACTCAATAACCAAGTGAGGTATAGGTGGAAATAGAAAGCATCGAAAAGAAATTATTCCTTACATGCAAGTTTACTGACAAGATTTTTCCAACAATTCAGCAGAAATATAATAAACTACAAATCAACATTTCAAATGTTACACCCTGCATAAAAAGCTTAGGATGTATTGTAGACTCTACGAAGGTTTGATAATTTTGCCAATAAAGTCGGCAAGCAAAATTAACCAAAACAGACCTAGAATCAATTGGGTCGGGAAAATTAACAACCAACATAGATTCGACCAGAAAAATCATAGATTTGAATGTGGAGAATTTGATCAATGGGACGCAAAGTCATCACCCCAGTCCAGAAGTTAAGGTTCAGAACAAAAAAATAATAGATCAAAGCAACTAGAAACCAGTAAAGGTTACCTTAAAGTGACTTGAAATCTAAGACACAAAGCCTCTTAAATGACTCCAAACCTCAGTCAGAAAGCCTCGTTATACTTCTTTTATCACCCATAATGTCTCTGATGACAATCTTACTTGGGTGGTAAGCACCCATCAAAAAAGGGTAAAAACAGACAACTACCATTGCAAACAATGTTGACAACGGGAATGAAAAAAGGGTGAAATTCACACTCCCCATATTACAATCTACAGTTTCCTTTTCACGTAACTTCTATTTTATCTTTTTATAAGAATTCCAACCCACCTTTCAAAAAAAAAAATTCCAACCAACATTTCAAAAAAGAACATTCCAACCAAAAAACGTGTGGTTTACAAATTACAAAGTGTAAATTTCATTCTCCTAAAAGAATGTCCAGAAAAGTGATAAATATATGCATGCACATACAATGTATGTCATGCCCTTTATCCCACTTGGACCTGAAAGTGAAATGACTGGCAGGATGGTACTTAATCACGAGGGAACAGTTTGGCATTGGACCCAATAAGTTTTACATATATAAAAAAGGCACGAGGAGAAGAAAGAAGAATCTACAACAAGTTGACTGCAGATGAGGTCACCCAAAAAAATGATTGCCATACAGTACAGTTCGCTGATGACCAATGACCATGCATACCAGAAGAATAAGCAGAACAGTAACTACATATTTATTGCCCTACTTATGTTTATAGTTAAGCATTCAAATCCAAAAGTAAAACAATACTTTACCTGTGCTCCTGACAATGTGTACGAATCTAGTAGACTGCGAAGAATTTCAAGAAACTGGCAGTGCATGCTGTCTCCGAAATCTGTAATCATTCCTTTAACCTGCAAGCAGAAAATTATATATTAACATTGGCAGGGGGAACAGAAACATGCTTACTAATAGGGAATATATATATATACATATATATATATATACACGAAAACGATATGAAGCGCACATCTGCACTGTCCTTAAAGTGCGGACGTCCCTCCATTGGCCACCGTCCAGCGCGCCTCCACCCGAGCGGACTCCAGCACCGTCCCCGATCACTTTCCCTCCCTGGTGAGTCCGCCGAATTCCAGTTTCGGGCGAGATCGATCGTGTTTGAAGTTTTGGGTGATCTCGCCGGAAAACTGAAATTCGGCGAGTCTGCCGGGGAGGGAAAGTGATCGGGGACGCTGCAGGAGTCCGCTCGGGTGAAGGCGCGCCGTCGTCGGTGCCGGAGAGACGTCCGCACTTGGACAGTGCAGACATGCGCTCCACATCTGGCTTGTATACATATATAAGAAAAGGATATGGAGCGCACGTCCACAGTGCGCACGAAGCTCCGTTCACCACCCTCCGGCGTGCCTCCAGCAACGTCCCCGGTCATTTTCCCTCCCCGGCAAGGCCGCCGAATTCCAGTTTCCAGCGAGATCAACTTTATTTGAAGTTTTGAGTGATCTTGCCGAAAAACTGGAATTCGACGGACTCGCCGGGGAGGGAAAGTGATCGGGGACGCTGCTGGAGTCCGTTGGGGTGGAGGCGCGCCGCTGTCGGCGCCGGACGGAGCTCCGTGCACTTCATATCCGGCCTCGATATATATATATATACGGAGCCGTTCGAGAGCGGACGTCCCTCCGTTCGCCACTGTACGGCGCCGGCGAGGGAGCGCCTCCACCCCAGCGGACTTCAGCAGCGTCCCCAACCACTTTCCATTCCCGGCGAGTCCGCCGAATTCCAGTTTTCCTGCCAGATCGACTTTGTTTGAAGTTTTGGGCGATCTGGCCGGAAAACTGGAATTCGGCGGACTCGCCGGTGAGGGAAAGTGGTCGAGGACGCTGCTAGAGTCCGCTGGGGTGAAGGCGCGCCCTTGCCGGCGCCATACGGTGGCAAACGGAGGGACGTCCGCACTTTAAACCGAGTGCGGACGTTCGCTTTGGAACCTTCCTCTGTGTGTGTGTGTGTGTGTGACTTTTAATGCCATAAATTATCCCACATATTTAACATCCACCTTTCAATCATTTTTAGGTGTAAAGAAGTGATACACAAATGTTTCTATTCTAGGTGCACAACACTGCATATGGAGATACATTAATCAATAGGTACTTACCAAGAGACCTAAAAGTGGAATTCCTTCCTGGCGAACAACATAGGTACGAAGAAGGTTTGGATCTTGGCTCATGAAAAGATTGAGAATATCTGTCCTGCATCCATCATAATCAATTGTTGTGAGGAAGGCATACGAGGATTGATGAACAGAGAGCAAGAAGAGGCACTTAATAAAGAAGACAAATATTTAATATCATGATTTACCCAGTTAATACAAGCTTTTTGTCTTGACTCTGCAAAGCATCACTCACAATGTCAAAGATTCCTTCATTCATAAGATCCCTACAAAAATTTTGTGTTTCAGCTGTTAGATGCAAAAACATTCCTCAAGAAAATCGTTTTAGTTTGCTAAATAAGATAAGCAGCCAAAAATAAAGACAGGGCTCTGAAAGATAATTATTGATCATTAAACACGATTTGAGAACTGCATACCTAAATAGCCGAAGCTGCTGAACCATCTGCAGACTCTTGCTCAGACTACAAAACTCATGCAAGAAATATACCTGCACAGTGAAAGAGAAGAGAGAAAAATGTGAGTTGGTCAGGTACAGATAGAAAAGTAACAAAAGAACTACATCCACAGATCCCTACTAAACTCCATGTCACTATCATCACCAAAATTATGTTGACCACATCAAAATTCTGCCTACTAAATTAGATAAATAACAGATACTGAGATCAAAACAGTAACTTCACAAACAGTTGATTGACAAGACAACTAGTTAAAATTTGATTTCATTCCATGAATATATTGAAAGTTTCATGGAACCAAATGAAAGAGTGACAGGAATAAAGGATTACCAAATTCTTTTTAGATTCTGCGGAGGTCGATGGTGACCTTAACCTAGCAAACAATTCCTGAATAAACGTACTGTCGTCCTTTAGCAGAGAAACAACCTATAGCAGAACAATAAAATTAGGCATAACATCACATAGAGCTTGATATGTTCAAAGAATACATAATAAAACTCTTACAATAGCATTATTTCCATGAATTATTGAATTGAGATTTGCAACTGTGCCCTCATCCAACACTCTGGCCAAGACAACATCCTAAAACAAGTCCCGCAGAGTAAATATCCCACCATAGCCGAGAGAGAGAGAGAGAGAGAAAGAGATGAAACACATAAAAAGCCGAACCTTTAAATAACCAACTTTGTACGTCTGGTGTATCTTTGACAGAACCAAAGAATCCTTAATCGGTATGGCCTACACAAAGTGGGTCAACAAATAGCATTACATAAAGGGTACAGGAAACAAATACCATGTATGTTAACATGCCTCCAACAACCCATGCCCATGCCACCAAATCCTAATCACATGGCAGAAGAAAATTTTTACCTCTTTGAAAACAACATGCTCTTTTAGAAAGTTACGGTAATGTTGAACTTGAGGTACTTCAGGATCATCTGCAATCCAAATTTCAAGTAATTCAGCATCACTATTCAAATGACACAATGAAGAGAAACCTGATGAACTAAGAACCAATCAACCAACCAGGCAAACATTAATTTTCAACAGGGAAGCTTGTGATAAGAGAACATAAACCAACAACGAAACTCACACTCAAGGGCACCGATTATGTCCATGATTGAATCATCACTAAATATTTTCTCAAAGATTTGAGGACTATTCAGCAGAACTGCAGGAAGAAAAAACACAATTACTAAAAAAAAAAAACATAAAATATTCTTCTATTTATGTGCAATA
Source organism: Fragaria x ananassa (assembly GCA_034370585.1). Lineage (NCBI taxonomy): Eukaryota > Viridiplantae > Streptophyta > Magnoliopsida > Rosales > Rosaceae > Fragaria > Fragaria x ananassa. The sequence goes on along the minus strand of CP139762.1, from coordinate 21,716,211 downwards.
CTTTGTGGATAGTAGTGTAAAAAGAATACTTACTGATCCCTCTTACTATTTTGTATAGCATGTGAAGACCATCAACATTTTCCAAGTCTTCACAGATTCTAAATACGCCCATAAGCTTACGGAAAAAATCTTGCTGGTACAAACAATCAAAAAAATCATCAGAAAAAAAAAATGTGAAAAGCAACGTTCTTTATAATATGAACTAACGAGCTGTAGTGGAATGTTACAAAGACACAAATTATATGACTAAAGATGAGTACATTAGACCTACTTTAACAATTGCTTTCTTAATGAAATGAGAAACCTACAAAGTCATATGAAGCTTACATCACTTAATATCAGTTCTGTCAGTCGCATCTGGTCAGCAATGCCACTCTCAGCCACAGTCTGCAAGACAAAAATAAATGCATTACCATCCTTCCCCTGTATAATGAAACATAAAAAAGTTTTGAACGGTAAATGATCATATACCGACCTATAGAAAATAAAGTGAATATATGAAAGCAACAAATATAGAAAACAATAATTTAAGATGCAAAACAACTGAATCACACCTTAAGGATAATAGGGAGTGTAGATAGCTCAATTGCAGGCAGCTCCCTTAACTCATTGTTTGCATTGTGAAATGTCTCATCTACAAATACCAATTAAGTGAGTGATTAATCTCCAAATCAATTCTTCTGTGGCATAAACCGGTTCCATTAAAAAAAGATATCTGTATCAATTTTAGTTGAAGATTAGATGAAGATTAGTAGAAAAGAGGTCGTATAAATTTAAGCCAGCGCACAGCCTAAAGTTGCTTCAGCAATTATCCTTCCCGTCAACCATAACAGCATCTTATACATAAAAGCCTATTCAAATAATTTAAAAACACTGCTTTATGGATACAATCATTCATTCCAAAAGCGACAAATGTCACTAGCGTTAGAACTTTACTATCAACGATGGCCAGGCTAGCAAATAGTCCCTTTCTGGCCAAACACATCAGTATTAGTACTAGTTAAGCCAGTAACCAAATTCTGCCCTTTATTGATTAAATGTTCCAACAATGAAAATACAAATTTTACGGATATAACAATAAGACAATAAATATACTATCTTAAATATCTCAAACCATAATCCACAAGTCTTCCATCTTAGAGAAAACTGAAAGTTAAACCAGAGGAACACATTCAATTTAAAGAATCAAAAATTGCCAAAAGAAAAAAAAGATGCAAATTGTCACATGCGCAGGGTGATTCGAACCAAAATTGATTATTATCAATTCACAATTAGCAGCATTATATTCATAAGAAGATAAATATCAAGATAGATGCATCTCTTTTAAAGTAATTTTGCATAGCAGCACTTTATCTGACAAATAGTTAGCTCTCATCTGACAACATCAAATTACACAAATGCTGATACAGCTCTAAACAATCACTAAAATTTTAAGCTCCAGAAAACTTCCATATATTATATTCCTTCCGCAGGCAGCCAAAATGTGATTGATCTATTCTAACCAAAAAAAATAAAAAGAGTAAATGAATCTGTTGTATAACTTTTAGCTCCAAACTTCCATAAATAATAAATTGGGTCACCCTTCTGATCTGCTACTAGAATTTGTCTTTCAGGAACTCTTCTAGAAGTTGAGAACAAAAATCTTGCCAGATGCAGCAATGACCATGAAGTTTAATCCCTGTAATTCCTGTATTTCACTACTGACACTCGTTGACCTAAGCACACATCCTCACAGTGCAAATATGAAATACGATGTATTCTTTTTAGCACACAATTCAAATCCAAAAGGGGGATGGGTACAATATGAATTTCTTGGAGAAATTATATAGCACTTAACAAAGCTGCACGATACCTAAATGTCAATGCCCAATAAGAAACTGCTTAAAGACCTAGTGGAAGTTACAATTTCCAAACGCCAAAAAACAGCAATGACGTCAATACAAGTTTGAGCATAAAGATTCTTAGAAAAGATATATCAGCTGACACTTACTATTGAGAGGATTACAATGTATATTCCTCTGCACACTGCATATGTTGTCCCTGAATAGAGAAGTAAATAATTAGTGGATTCAGATGATGCAAGACTGGGGATCTATTTTACTATATGGAAGAACACAGCAAAAATAATTCAGACGTTACCATATGTAAGAGCAGCCTGTAGATTCCTGAAAGCTGAGTGCTAATTCCGTAGAATACTCAGGATCCCTCCATGAGATAATTGTATCTGCAAAGCAAATTGTCTTATTAAGCATCTATCATAACCACTTGAGGACACCTCATAAAAAAAGATAAGATCATCTGAGCTGATACAATGAACAATACTCATATTTACAGACCTTCTTGCTTTCTGTAAATATCATCTGAGCTGATACGATGGACAAGTAATGTCTCATTATCGTCTTCATCAATAACAAACAAACCCAGTTCTTCAGACCTCTGTTTACAGCATTCAAATTTAATCAGAACGTGTACCAGTTTCAATTAATCATTTACACAAATTCGTCGTCTCTATAGATTAAGGCAGAACAAAATCAATCAGAATAACAAACCTCCATATAGTCTATAGCGACATGCCCAGTTCCCTGATCATCCCACTTCCCATCTTCATTCAGACGGTAGACCTTAACACGCTGAGAATTGCAAAAACAAAAGAATTAGACAAACATGACACAAAAGACACACATTATATTTTTTAACCAAAATTAATTAGCTTGCGAGTTATGACATTATCTTTCTTTGACACTACCTTCAAGAAAGCATATTTTCACAATCACGGGGGGGGGGGGGGGGTGGAACGCAGCAAATGTTATACCGATAAGATGTGCATAAAATATATGTATGTTATTATGAAAGCATATGCATGTCAAACGCACAGGTCCTCAAGCTATCCAAATGAGACAAAGCGGATGTTGAGTGATATATACATGCGGATGTTGAGTGATATATACATGCGGATGTTGAGTGATATATACATGCGGATGTTAAGGAGTGATATATACATGGACACATGAACTAGAAAGTGAGCACTAACATGACAATCACAATGAACAATGCCTACAAATTTATCTTCACCAAAAATGACCGAAGTGATGACATCAACGATGAGAAATTGGTCTATCCAGAGTTCCTTCTTCTTATGGGAGAACCCCTTTTGATTTTAGATTTGGAGCAAGTCATGTATAATGTAATAAGTAATGAGTTAAGTATGCTAAAGGACATTGTTTGCCAAACAAATTTGCGTGAATAAACCGCAACAAATTATTTAAGCATCACAGATGGAACAAAATGTAACACCATAAAAGTATTTTAGTGTGCATTATCATGTCATAATTATTCCTGAGTTTTCCAAGCTGACATGTCCCCAACATGTTTAATTCCAGAATCATGGAATCACTATAATACCATAAAAGAGGTCATTACCAAAACCATGGGGTGATAAGAGTAGTCAAAGTTCTAAAAGCTCACAATCCTTATAGAAATATAAAGGCATGGACAAAATAGAAATTAAATTTAGAAGAAATGATGGAGAAAACTACCATAAGACAACTTCAAATCAATTATACTATTTTCCATCCAATAAACATGATGAATGTAGATATTTAGCATTACATTTCAGCAATGCACATGATATCACACTAGTTCAAATACAGTTTAATAGGATTTACTCATTAGCCTCCGACAATAGGTCCCCATTACAGGAAATTATAACCGTCCAAAAGCTAGTTTTCTAGCCCAAGAATGCAGCTACTGTATGTCATTGAAAATTTTGTACAATCACTCTGCATCACCAACTTGTCACCTAGTTGCTATAGAAGACCAATAACTCCACATGAACAAAACGACAACTAAAAAAACAGCATTCTTCTAAATCTTATGCTAGCAGGATAAAGACACCACCATTAACAAAAAACTACTATGAAACTAAACCGCAAGCCACCTTCCACTGGTCACTAGGCAGGAGCAAACGTATAGATATTGGCATGGAGCTTTAGGATGATTTCAAGAGCTTGGGAACTCCCTCAAAAGGCTACCACAGAAGGACACCTTTCAGTGTCCCAATAACCTATCTAAATTAGGCATAAGCGTGGGCATCAAAATTCATATGGAGCTCAGCTGTGCACAATGAAATATTTCATATATAGTGCTCAGGCAATCCACAAATGACTGCTGCTAAAATCTTTCCCTGTGAAAGCTGGACTAAATTTATTCTCCGTCAGCTTATAAAGGAACATCCACCACTGAGACACCTCACGATTTCCCTATTTATAATCACAAGAGTAAACCTTAGGACCACACTCTTCGCCTATTCGCAGTACCTTTGACAATAACTTAACTGCACATCATCCCTCTAAAAAGTCAATTAGCCAGTTCTACTTATCAGGCTCTTTGCTTGTTACAGATACACACTTTAGACACTTACAAGTCACCTTTCCAATGAACATCATTAAAAGAGCTTTAAACTAAAGCAAAATGTGCTAAAAAAAAAGTGTCACACTTCACTACAGCACTCTTACAGCTGCAGCCAACTAATATGGTTCATTAACACGTTGAACAGCACACGAAAGATTCCATGTCACATAAAAATCGAAGCAACTATTTGCACCGAAACTCTAACTGATTCGAACTCAATGCTAACATGCCCCCTTAAGTTTTGCCAGCTCTGCCCCCAATTCGAAGCAAACCAGTACTCCAGTGCACATAATTACGCCGAAAGAAAAACAAAATCTGCAATTGAAACTAAAACTAACCAAGCTCGAGCTCAAAAACTCGCTGATAACAAAAACACCTAATCCAGTGCAATTCTAGGTCAAATTGCTAAGCATCATAATTCACACAAAAGCAAAACTCACCTGCATCGAATTGGAGTTGGTCTGTGATTTCTCCGGAGCGCCCATGGTAGCGACTCGAATTCGGAGCCGGAATTCGGCGAGAGACTGAATCGGAGCTGAGGATTCGAAAAAGGAATCGAATTAGGGTTTTCAGTTGAGGAAAAAAGAGGAGAAGAGGATGAATGGATGTGATTAGGGTTCCCGGGGATCAGTAGAAAACCCTAACCGCCATTAACGTAGCAGAGCGAACCTTCGAAATCTCTCTCTCTCTCTCTCTCTCTCTCTCTCTCTCTCTCTCTCCGCTTTTTATTCCTCCCTGCGCAAGTGTATTACCCCCGAGCTTCGATAAGAGAAGGAATCCAATTACGCATATGTTAGAGGTATTTACCTCTCTCCCCGTTATGCCCCTGCGTTTCGTGTTAAATTACGAGCGAGCCGTTCCTTCCCGCACTCACGCGCTTTTCAGGAGTTGGTGAGTGTTGTGGTCTCTGCCAGCGGGGTTGGTCACCTGCCTGTTACGTAGAAAGGCGCACGCGGGTGCTTCTGATTGGCTCGGTTTAATTAACCGGCTGTGACGGGAGCTCGGCTCACAGTCTTGATTAAAAGAATCTAGTTGGGATGTGAGATGGCGGAGTATGATCGGCGGAATGATAGAGGGGGCTTGCGATCAGAAAATGAAAAAGAAACCTTGGAGTTTGCTTTATGGAAACAATTTTACTTTTAAAATTTTATCTCTTTCTGTTTTGGGTCAAGTTTCTAATTCGAGTACAAGTGTGGTTATCGGCAAATCAACCTGTGACGAATGAGAAGTTGAAAATTTTAACATGATCAAAGCGTTTACAAGTATAAATGAACTGAATAAAATTTTGTTTGACCAAAGAAAGGTAATGAGGTTGAAGAGTTAATGTGAGTTATGAAGAGTTAATGTGAGTTATGAAGAGTCAATAAAAGCTACGGATATGTTTATTTTGTTATTTGTTTGAAATTAAGGGCTTCCAATGAGATTTTAGTATCCTCACAAATAACATTGATGATCCTTCTAGTAAATCGGTTGTAGAAATTGTGTTATTGTGACTCAAGAGTGCGGTGTAGCATGTACTCTAAAGGGTTTCTAATTCCGTTTTCTTGTTTGAAGTAAGGTAAGATGACGGATCGTCATATGAATAATGTATTATCCAATTAAATTATAGTCATCACGAATGTTTAGACGGGTATATCACTAACAACATTGAAATAGGTTGTGTGCTCCTTGTCACCACTTCATAAGTATCTTGTATAGACTTATGGTGTAAATTGTCTAATCACTGCCTATTTTTAATTGTTACAGCCAACATGGTAAGAGTAATGAAGAGAAAGAGGACGGAATGAAGCCAAGAGACAATAATCACTTCAATTACACAAATTTTGGACTCGAAAAAACATCTACATAGGTTTTGAGAAACAAATTAATTTGTTAGCATAACCATTCAAGCATTTTAATCCTTCTCTAGATCGGTGACTATGAAAAAACTTGCTCTTCTCTATCTACAGTTTAAAAGCCTGCAACATTTTTTTGCATCTTGTGCTGTAAGTTTTTCGTTAGATTGGTTCTAATTTTTAATTGCTATTTTTTTATATAAGTCAAAAAAAATTATTGAATCTGGAAGATACTCGACAAACAATATTTACAACATCGAATAATTTGACCCGAGAGAAATGTGTGAAAAATAAAATTCAATCAAGAGGACAATTTTAGAGGTTTGAATATAAACTCTCCTTCGTATTTTAAATAAGATTAAGGAAAGATGATACGATCAGACCAATGAAAACAAAATGAAAGATGGAATGAGATGAAAGAAATCGGCCCAATGAATTTTGAAGCCCAAATGTGTCAAGACCCACCCCGAATTTCACCTTGAAACCCGAAGTAAATCCTGCGGCGATCACCACCAAAGAAAAGTTACCAAGAATTTAGCATAACCTCCTTTGAAAATGAACAATCCTTCCTAATAATATCTGCACACACTTCAAAAACAAAATTCATTTATACTCTCTACTCCTAGCAGAGCCTTCATGTTCCCCAAATCACGACATCTCTCAAACATAATTACTAACTTCAAAAAGAAAATCTCACAACCAACAACCACAGTTCAGAGCAACTTTATTTGAGAGGAAAAAGACTAGAAGTATAAAAATGAGCGGAAACTATACTATTGACTATGCCTCTTCTTCATGTATGCCCGACCTCAACTATACTAACCTGCAAACTGGGCATTTTTAAAAAGAATGGCTCAGGGGAAAACATTTAAAAACGTTAGAGTGAGTGGACAAACATGAATTGAATGGAAATATTTATGTTTTCCCAATTTAAATTTCCATAAAAAAAATATGTTGCATGCCTCAAGCGATAAATACTTTATCCCATAAATATCGAGCCTATTCAGCTCAGAAAAATATATATTAAAATATGTATGTATTTACACACGCCTATATTCCCTATATAAATTAATAGATTTAAAATAATCTATATAGGGCTACTACGCTTGTGTCCAACGCTCACGTCACGCCTTAATGCGGTGATACACTACGCCATTAAGGTGGACAGACAAGTGTATAAATATGTGCTCATACCCCCTATATGAATTAAACACTCATATAGGGTTATTACGCTTGCGTTCAACGCTCACGTCACATCATAATGCGGTTATATACTACACCATTAAGGTGGACAGACACATATTGCTAGCTAGCATTTATATACATATTATCCTCATAAATATATTATAATTTACCGAAAATCTCATTTTCGGTAACTCACCATAATGAATAAAATCATCAAATAAAAATGACGTCCAATGCTCCAACAAAATAAATTACTCAACAATAAACAATTGCATGCATGATATAATAAAACAAAAGTCCACTCATAACTTTAGGCATAAGCCCGACGAAATCCAATTCGTCACTCAAGTGAGGTCTCCTCGAATCCTGGCACAATAATCATGCATAGGACCAAACTTCAATTTCAAAAAATAATAATACTTAAATATATAACCCAAAACTCTTCCGCCTAATCCACTACCATTTTCAGGGTTAAGTTTATCGGATTCACACCAAATTCTAATCACAGCCTCAATTCATTTCTTTCAACATTTTAAAACATTAGTAAGGGAAATTCAACGGTCAGATTCTACCCTAATTAACCGCCAAAATACCAAACTTTGAAAAATCTCAAACCTATCCAAAACTCCTCCAAAAATTCTAAAATTCACATCATTAACCTCCCATTAATATTCCACATCTAAAACCATAAAAATCCCTTAATCAACGGCGGCCGGCGGCCGACTCCGGCAACCTCCAATAGCTACCAAATTTTAACAGCATCTTCCTCTCAACATCCCAAACAACTTTCATAACTATCACTAAGTCCAATTTCAAGCTTAATTATGTCAATCGAACGAAAACATCTAATGAGCCCTAGAATTTCAACTTCATATTTCTTTTTACCTAGCTCAAGAGGGAGTGAGTCATTTGGAGGGATTGCTGAACGGGAGGAGGGCTTTCCAACGAGCCAAGTGGCTCTGGCTATGGTGACCGGAGGAGGGAGCTCTGACGAGAAAACCACCACGGCAGTCGGACATTTCGGCTGCGTTTTCTCTTTCACGGCGGCGCTAGAGAGGCTGTCACCGGTCCAGGAAGATGGCTGGGTCGATGGCCGACCGATCGGGACCTATGCGGCGGTCTCAAGCGGTCGAACGGCGGCGGACGGGCGAGAAGAAAATCCGGCAAGGAAAGGGCTCGGGGAGAGAGAGTCGGGAGGAAGAGAGAGAAGTGAGGGAAGAGAAATGGTGTGGGCCTCCCCAAACCGGTCAAACTTAAACACCAACCAAAAATAAAACTCAACTCTAAAATTTAACACCCTAAAATAATACCCTAATAAAACTTACATTTTTACTAGCTAAAATTTTACCATTTTTACCGTCAGTAAATATTTCCACTACAAATAATTCCTCTAAAATATTCATCCCTCAAAACCCCTCTATGAACCAATTAAACTATAACCTCATTGACGGAGACAGTAAATTTTTTATTAATATTAAACTAGTAAATAAGGTAAAAATTTAAGAGTCGGGGCGTGACAAAATGTGATTTCAGACCCGACCCATCTCGGCTACAACTTGATCTATATGTACCCCAAATGTCAAGAAATATGACGAGTATTGTCCCATATGACGAGATTTTCTAATCGTTGTACTTGTACATGAAATACAATCTTCAAAATTCTTCAACTTTTAAATTTTGTTTACAGCTAGGATACGATTTGTCACGCCCCGACTCTTAAATTTTTACCTTATTTACTAGTATGGTGTTAATAAGAGTTTTACCGTCTTCGTCAATGAGTTTATAGTTTAATTGGTTCCCAGAGGGGTTTTGGGGGACGATTATTTCGAAAGAATTATTCGTAGGAGAAAATTATGACGACGGTAAAGATGGTAAATTTTAGCCAGTAAAAATGTAAGTTTTATTAGGGTATTATTTTTTTGGGGTGTTAATTTTGGTGTTGGGTTTGTTTTAGTGTGGGTATTTAGTTTGGACCGGTTGGGAAAAGCCCACACCACTCTCTCCTCACTTCTCTCTCTTCTATCTTGATTTCTCCCCTAGTTCTCTCCCCTGCCAGAACTTCCAGCCGCCCGTCCGCCGCCGTCTGGCCACCGTTCGCCGCCGCACCGGTCCGAAACGGTCGGTCGTCGACCCAGCTTCTTTTTCTGGACCGGTGAGAGAGAAATCAAGCCTGAAAGTCCTGATTGCCTAAAGCTCTCCGTCGCCGAAACTTCGTCCTCCGGTCACCAATCCGGGCAAGCCTTATATGGTTTTGAAGGTCTTCAACCCAGTTGCCTTGCCCTAGAAGGACTTGGTTCAGTTTGCTTCAGATGAGGAGAACCGGTGAGTGGAAGTTCTAGGGTTTTTTGTAATGTTTTTGTTCGATTGACATAGTTAGGCTTGAAATTGGTATTTGTGATTGTCAGGAAAGTGGTAGAGGGAGTTGAGAGGAAGACGTTGTCAAAATTTGGTGGGCATTGGAGGTCGCCAGAGCCAGCCGCCGGCGGAGCAGACGGCGGCGGCGTCGCTGTTTGGGGGATTTTTATGGTTTTAAATGTGTGTTGTTAAGGAGAGTCTATTGATGTGAATTTTGGAATTTTTGGAGGAGTTTTGGATAGGTTTGGAAATTTTTAAAGTTTGGTAAGTTTGACGGATTAATAGGGTAGAATCCGGCCATTGGTTTAATGTTGTTTAGACTGTGGAAGGTTGCACTAAGGCTGCCGTTATTTTTCGGTGAAGTTTGGATAATATTGAGTTAAGAATGGCGAAGTTGGGCAAGGATGAGTGTGGTTAAGGCTCACAGTTAATTTTGCCTATTTTGAATAAATATTGGATTTTTAAGTTGGGAAATTAATTATATATTTGGAACAGGACATGAGGAGGCTTGAGCAGGAGAGGCCTCAGACCGACAACAGGCTTATGCCTAATTTGTGAGTGGACCTTTATTTTAAATAATGTGCATGCAAAAGATTTATTGATGAATATTTTCTTTTGTTGGAGAATAACCGAAATTAAGAATTTCGGTGATTATATATTCATATATGGTTGATTATGAGATTAGTCTGTATATAAATAAATGCTAGCTAGCAATACGTGTTTTTCCGTCATAATGAGGTAAAATATCATTATGGTGTGACATGAGCGTTAGACGCAATCGTCGTAGCCCTATATAAATATAATAATAATTCATATAGGGAATATGCACGTATATATACACCCGTTTTTTCCGTATAATGAGGTAAAATTCCATTATGGTGTAACGTGAGAGTTAGACGCAAGCGTAGTAGCCTTGTATGAATTTCTATTTTTCATATATTTCTTCATAAGAAATCATACAAGGAGTATGACGAGTGTAAATACATACATATATGTATAGTTTAGCCTGAGAGGCTGTATTTTATTAAGTTTTGGATTTGCCAGTTTATGAGTTGAGAGCTTTTGAGCTGTCGTATGCAGCATAATTTCTATGGAAATTATATCTTGGGGAAGCATAAATATTTTTTAAAATTTATTTTTGTCCACTCACTCTAACATTTCTGAATGTTTTCCCCTGGGCCATTCGTTTTTAAAATGCACAGTCTGCAAAGTGCGGGTAAGTACTAGTAGGAGGAGACGAGGCATAGTTACCCATCTATCAGCCACTTTTCACCAGTAGGTTACATGTTTAACCTACTAGGGTATTTTCCTTCTTCCGTTGGTTTTAGTAGCTCTGAATACTCTTAGGATTATTGTATAATATTCTCGGTGGTGTGATAAGATATATGTTATGGTATTTGAATATTTATGGGTTGAAATGGAGATTGGTTAACTTGTTATAAAGGGTAGTTCTTAAATTTTCCGGGTTAGAGTTGTTCATTTTCAAGGGATGTTTGCCAAGTTTTTCAGTAAATTTTCCTTGAAAGTGGACCCCGCATGACTTACTTCGGGTTTCAAAGTAAAATTCGGGATGAGTTCTGACACGATTTTTTAGTTATCTTTCACTTGAATTCGCCTATAACCTTTTTTAATTTAACGGGCAGTGCATAAGATATATGGGAGAGTTAATATTGCTTTTGCACTAGAAAGTTTGAATATGAATCCCCAAGTCTTTTAGCACCAACATTAAGCATATTTACTGTTGATTGAGGCATCAAAATTCACCTCGTGTTATCTTTTTATCTGCTCAAACATAACTTTTCTCTGATATACACATCTACTTTCACATCTCACATCATCATAAAACTCATACAGCTCCCGCTCTCATTTTGCCTCCCAATTTTTTTCCCACAATCCTAACTATACACATGAAATTGCTGTCCAATTTTTCACAAGCCATAAATTATAGCTTTCCAAATTTTTCCGGGGTCGCTCTTTACAGTTTCACCCAAAATTTTACCAGTAACGTCATTTCCAAGTCCTAACCACACACACCACAACGCGCCATGCGCATTTTAGCACCCATGGCACGTCGGACAACAAATACCAAATCCAGATAGCAGAGTAGTGAAAAAAATAGAAAGAAAGCAGAAACAAGGGTGCCGCACTTTGAAATCTCCGTCCCCCTTTCCCTACTAACCTCTCACTCCCCAACGGACTCTTCGAGGCTCCCCTCTTCTTCTCATAAACCTTCCTCATTCTCATCCTCCTCTCATTTCTCAGATCCCTCTCTCTCTCTCTTTCTCTCTCTGAAAATGCAGGCCTCGCTTTCTCTCCCTACTCTCTCCCCCACGCTTCCCAGATCAAACCACGCCGTCCAGTCCACGCTGCCTCTCGCTCCCTCCAAGCCGATCAACCTCCGCTTCTGCGGCCTCCGGCGAGAGGTTTTCGGATTCTCGTCGCTCAGCCTGTCAGACTCGCAGCGAGTCCGGCTCGCCGCGGCGTCTCGGTCTAGGAAGGTCTCGGCGGCTTTGTCTGACAATGGAAGCGCTCCGAAGTCGTTTGATTATGACTTGCTCATCATCGGTGCCGGAGTCGGTGGTCACGGCGCTGCTCTTCACGCCGTCGAGAAGGTACGGATTCTCACTGACACTGACACTGACACTTGCACTTGTTTGGATTTAGCTGTGATATTGTGGCTATGAGCTTGGGATTTAGCTCAGTTGTTACTGATTAGTTGCTTTTGTTAGCTTAAAAATGATCGTAGTAGCTTGGATCGTGTGTGAGTTTGCTTAATTTCTTTCTGCTTCTGCTCCCTCCAAGCCGATCAAATACACTCACAATATGCATGCAAGAATTGCATTTGATGCTAAACATTTGTAGCTTGGTGCTTTAGAATTGCTAAGAAATTGCGGCTCTGAGGTTAAGATTTAGCTTGCTTTTCTAGCCTAAATCTGAACCTACTGGACTGTATTAGGTAGGAGTGATTGATTTATTTCAGGCTTATGCTGCTACTGTGAGGTGTTTGTTTGAACAAACGCACTCACAATACGCATGTACAAATTAGCTACCAAACCTTCGTAGTCAGATACTGCACAATCTATATTGGTTGACTGCACACTTACAATAACATCATATTGTAGGAATTATGAAAATCTATGATCTTCCTGCTCTTACTTTGGTTAGTGCCAGTTAGTATCTTGCTGATCCTTTTTTGCTAAATATGATTTTCAATGAAACAATTGCAGGGTCTGAAAACGGCCATCGTAGAGGGAGATGTGGTGGGTGGAACATGTGTTAACAGAGGATGTGTTCCATCTAAAGCACTTCTAGCAGTGAGTGGTCGGATGCGAGAGCTTCAAAATGAACATCACCTCAAGGCTTTGGGTTTGCAGGTAAAACACAAAATGCATGTATTAATGTATTGCTGTGACTTGTGACAGCCTATGTATCTTACCATTTGTTTTGCCTTGCAACAGGTTTCAGCAGCTGGTTATGACAGACAGGGAGTGGCTGATCATGCAAATAATCTTGCATCAAAAATCCGGTCTAGTTTGACCAACTCAATGAAGTCGCTTGGAGTGGATATACTGACAGGTTTTGGTACAATCCTGGTAAGTCATAAGTATGATTTTGTGGCAACTTGAACGAAAGTTATGGTCCTCAGTTGAACAATAAATCTAGTTTTATCCAACGCCGAGATTGTTAGAACATGGTTATGATTAGTTTGATCTGTGCTATTGTAAAAGCTGGATTCCTGATAGTTATTCTAACATTTACTAAAATCATCAGGGCCCCCAAAAGGTGAAGGTTGGAGCATCTGACAAAGTAGTTACTGCAAAAAATATAATCATTGCTACTGGTTCTGTTCCTTTCGTTCCTAAGGGCATTGAAGTCGATGGTAAGAATATACATCATCCCCCTTCCATGTTATACGATGGTTGATCAAAGCCTGTTTCCTTTTAGAAGTATTGTATATTGATTCATTTGTGACACTTGGTTACTATGTTTAAGTGATACATAGTGAATGTGTAATGCACATGCAGGGAAGACTGTAATTACGAGCGACCATGCACTCAAATTGGAGTGTGTTCCTGATTGGATTGCTATTGTTGGAAGTGGTTACATTGGTCTTGAGTTCAGTGATGTGTATACGGCACTTGGAAGTGAGGTAGTTTTTTTTATTTATTTATTTTTCATTTTCATATTGTGAAGTTTTACTTAGTCTGTGCAAAAAAAGTACATTTTCCATTTGATGGAAACGAGTTGTTGTTAATGGTGACTTAGAGCCTTAAAACAATAAAACCTCGATAAATGTACTACATCTTCTTTTTGGTCATCTATATTTTTACCACTGCTCTCCAAGGAAAGGTACACTATCCAGTTGAGAGAAAGGGTCACAGTTGATGTAGGCCTTACAGCAAATTCAGACCTTGACCGGGTCAATCTGTCTCTTCTCTTTGAGTCTTCCAGTTGAATTTTACTTGTTTCAATTTTATGGATTTTCTTCTGTCTGGCACGCCTTATTTAAATTTCCTAGATATGGTTGTATGATTTGACAGTTATTATCTCACAAGGCATTCTAATTGGCCAAGCTACTGCTATTCTGTAGGTTACTTTTATTGAAGCTTTGGATCAGCTTATGCCTGGTTTTGATCCCGAGATTGGGAAGTTAGCCCAGAGGGTTCTAATTAATCCACGAAGGATTGACTATCAAACTGGAGTATTTGCCAGCAAGGTAACCAGTTTTTTTTTTTTTCATCTGTATATTTTGTTCTTGGTTGTTGTATCAAATTGTCATGTCTTCTTTGTTTTGTTATAGATCACCCCAGCCAAGGATGGGAAACCAGTCATCATTGAACTAATTGATGCAAAGACCAAGGAACCAAGAGGTACTCTAGAGGTAACTAAGAGTGTGTTTAAACTGATGTGATATATACCTTCATCATGAATGTATTTCCATCTGAACTAGTCTCCCCGTAACCTACTTTTACAGAATGTTTATGTTAAGACTTCAAATTGAAACCCGACTGTTTTGCTATTTGATCTTGTTAACATTTATTATGGGCCCTGACTTTATCTCTCTCACAGGTAGATGCAGCATTAATTGCCACTGGAAGAGCCCCATTCACACACGGTCTTGGATTGGAGAATGTATGACATCTTCACTTACTACTTTTGTGGTTTTAATTTTTTTTTTCTTTTCAAGAAAAATTGCAGCAATAATCTTTAAAATTGCTGTTTTGCAGATTGATGTTGCAACACAACGTGGTTTTATCCCTGTTGATGAGCGGATGAGGGTAATAGATGCAAATGGCAAATTGGTAGGTTGCGGGTTTCCTTTTTCTTTTTTTTTCTTGGCCTAATGTTGTGGGTTTCCTACTGAGTGCATACACTATCAACTGTTCCTAATTTGTATTTTGGATATCAGGTTCCTCACCTATTTTGCATTGGTGATGCCAACGGCAAGATGATGCTTGCTCATGCAGCAAGTGCACAAGGCATTTCAGGTTGGTATAGTATAGCCAACTATGTTTTCCCTGCGGTTCGCAGTTGAATCTCTCTCAAACTCAAATTGATCCTCTTTGTAAATCTTCCTTCAGTGGTTGAACAAGTCACAGGAAGAGATCACGTGCTCAACCATTTGAGCATCCCTGCAGCTTGCTTCACTCATCCTGAAATCAGTATGGTTGGATTGACAGAGGTAAGTACTTTCTGTATTGCCATATGCATTGTAAAACATCTATCAAAAATTTATGTTTGTTGCTAGTTTTTGATATAGTACCTCAATTTACCCTCCATTTTACTTCTCAAGAATTAGTTGTGAAATCAGAGATGTAGTAGGCTTCTATAAACTCTGATAGTATTAACTGAATGTAACAATTTGTAGCCCCAAGCACGAGAGTTGGCTGAGAAGGAGGGATTTGAAGTAAGTGTTGCCAAGACAAGTTTCAAGGCCAACACAAAGGCCCTTGCTGAAAATGAAGGAGAGGGACTTGCAAAGGTGATTTTCTGTCTAGTATGGAGTCTTTTTGTTTGTATTCTGTTGTAAAAAAATCGACAATCTCGGTGTTGCTTTATTTCGTGCAGTTGATATACCGACCAGATAACGGAGAGATCCTTGGCGTTCACATCTTTGGATTGCATGCGGCAGACCTCATTCATGAGGCATCCAATGCCATAGCATTGGGAACACGTATTCAAGTAATCAACTGTCCTCAAGCTGCTGTGTTAAATCACGTACCTTGATTTGTAGAATTTTCTTTGGAATAATGTTCCTGAAGCAGCTAAGCTGTTGAATTTACATATTTTACCTACCGTCGTTTTGATTTTGCAGGAACTCAAACTGGCTGTCCATGCACATCCTACTTTGTCTGAAGTGCTAGATGAACTTTACAAGTCAGCAAAGGTGAGTTGCTGACATTCACTTCTTACATCATGCTGCATATCTGCACAAGTTCTTTTCTCGGTATGTGTTTACCCACATATCTTTTAATTCTTGGGGCAGGTTAAAGAGCATGTTTCTAGCCCTCAAGCAGTTGCAGTCTAAGGTTCTCAATGCTCGGTATAAATTTTGAAGATATTTGCTTGTAATAGGGAGTGTCAACCAGTGAAATTATATCAAAAGACAGAAGAGATCAACACCCAGGGAAAAGAGGTGACCGGATGGAACATAAGATGAATTGGATTCTTAGTTTTGTTAATTACTTGAAGGAATACTTGTACTCATAACCGTTTCCATATGGAAGCTTTGTTCTGTAGTTTAGACAACGATTATTCATAATGAGTCTTTATGATAGTTCGGGCTGTTCTGACTGGTTTTTGCAATTCCTGATCTGCATTTCGAGTTCTTTCTCTTTGACAACATAAAACCCTCCAGAATTAAACGAATTATAGCTCAAAGCCTCAAACGAGCTGGGAAATTAAGCTCACCGGCACAATGAATTGTAAGTTACGCTATGGCGCTATACACTTAAGTGACTTCACAACGGAAAACCATGGCACATCTAGCCGTTGTAAATAAATGATTAGAAATGTGCTGGTATAATGCCCACCTTACAGGCTGGTGGTAGCAGAAAACATCTTTGGGAAGAGCGATATCAAACTATGGATGTCATAGCATTTGGGTGATCTTTGGGGTAGGACACCAGACATATAGCTGAGTTTTTTTTTTTTTTTTTTTTTTTTTTGGCAACTAACATATAGCTGAGTTTGGAGATTACATGAAACAGCATCTTCGATTCATTCAACATCAAGTCATTAAAACAAAAAAAGTCAGCAAATATCAATGGGGGTAATGACAATCCACTACAATGATGCTTCTAAAACCCTATACTTGCAAGATAACATCGTTTCCCTTCTAAATGATCTCCACAGGATGAAAGGATTTATCAATAAAAAAATTCTGATGGATAGCATCCAAACAGGGCAGTTCAAAGACAGCACCAAGCACCCCCCAGCTTGATCCAGACTTAAAAATCTCAAAGGGGACCTCATTTGGACTAGAATGAGGTACCACAAACACTAAACCCATAAAAAAAAAAATTCAATGAACTGTATCCATCTTCCTACAACTCAGACATCTACTGGGGGGCTAGACAATGTACACTTGGCGAGGATTTCAGACGCAAACTATCATAAATTCGCTAAACCCCTGATGCACTACAACTGAACCCTCATTTAAAATCAAATAACCTAGAGAGCATAGCAAAATTACAAGTAATCCAGCGATATTGGACATGCCAACTAATTGATAACTGATCAATTGGCTTTCAGGGCTAACATGACAAGCCCTGAGTGCCAACACTATAACAAAAACCCCAAACGCACTACAGCTAAACTCAGATAGCATCGAATAACCTAGCTGAACAATAAACAACGAAGGCCAATCACATTCCTATCCAAGCATTAGACAATCAAATGGAAACAATGACCCCATTCACAAAAGCATCTGCTACTACGATTCAAAACAACTCAATTGCAATCAATAAAAACACCAACCATCAAGTGCAAAAGAATAAACAAAAAGCTTCAACATCTTTAGCATAACGAGCATAAAAAAGGAGTTCAGCCCCTACATAAAATCCCAGTACAGTAACATCAAACTACCATCAACCGTTTTCCGAAAACATCAAAACAAAATTAAACCCTACTCAGAAGAATAAAACCCAAAGAGCTTCATCATTACTTAGGCAGGTCCATCTCTACTCCTCGGCCGACTCTTCGGCCTTGGGGGCGTTGTTGTGCTTCCTGGCGTACCTCTGGTTCCTCAGAAACTTGGGATCCATCTGAAACCCAGGAATCAATGAAGTACTCCAAAAATAAAATAAAATTACAAAAAAAAAATAAACAAAATTGAAGAATGAGGAAGAGAAGAAAGAGAAGCTTACCCCCTTGGTGGAAGTGTGGCGGTGCCTCTGGGGCTTCTTGATGCCATTCCTGTGGGCCTTGCGGGACTGGTTGTGAGCTGTGTGATTCTTTGACTTGGCCATGTCTGCGATTCGAAATATTAAACAATTAGAACGAGAAATGGAAGAGAGAATTGGAATCAGTAGTATTAGAGATTAGATTAGAGAGAAGGAGGCGGAACGAACCGAAAAGAGAGTGTGAGCTTCGATCTGCGCCTTAGGGTTCTTCTTCTTCTCTTTTGGCGGAGCAAAACGAGAAGGCGATGCTTTATATTTGAGTCTAACCCTAGCCACCGTTACGTAATGTCGAAAGTACCCTTATACCGACTTTACAGATTGGGCTGGGATGGGTCGGGTTCAATGGTTGGTCCAGTTTTCTAATCCTTTTTTTTTCTTTCTTTCTTATTTCTAAAACAATTGAGATTTTGGCACAAATGAGCCGACTTGAATCTCACCCGATTAATCCGAACATAAATACTTTGGTACAAAAATTGCGTTTTTAGGGTGTAGGTCTTGGAGAAATTTTTCAACGCTACGGAAGAACCACGTGACAGTATGACGTGATCCTACATTTCAATTAAATATTGATACTTGGATTTTAGTAAGGAAAAATTACATCAGCTATTTTGTCAAAGACAATTTTGGGTTTGTTGTTGCATTTTTTTAAACCCTAAACTACAAACTCTAAACCCTAGACCCAAAACCCAAAACCCTAACCCCTAAACCCTAACCTCAAACCCCAAACCCTAAACCCTAATCCAAACTAGAAAACCCTAACTCAATAAAGACCCATAAAGGTCTTTTCATAAAAAATAGAAAACCTTAGTTTATATTTTAATTGTAATAAATCCAAGTTTCAATATTTAATTGGAATATAGGACCACGTCATACTGTCACGTGGTCTTTTTGTAGCATCTAAAAATTTCTCGTGGGTCTTGTTTATGTGGTTAGGCTTGACTTGTTGTGCCTTCATGTAGTTTTTAATTTCTTGTTGAATAAGTGAGCTCTGATTCTAGAATGATAGGTACTAGCTTGAGTGCTTAGCTCGATATGTCGATGTTGGCATAAGCACTAAATTGATTTGCTCAAGTGTTTGTACTTGTTTAGTTGTATGGTTGTTGAATATATATACATTTTCCTTTAAAAAAAGATGCCAGCTTTGAAAAAGGTTGTCATACACGCTCATATTTTAATTATGAACGGTGAAACAACAAAAGATGTAGAAGCCAGTGAGTTTGTATCACTTACATGCATTTCACTTTAGTCAATTTTAATTCCAATAGACAAATACACAAAACCAACCTTCAGTCTGACATAACCAACTTCTCATAACCTAAAAAGCTTTAGTTTGACTTAAAGTATATCAAAGAGATAAAAGACCATAACGAAAATAATAGTGAAAAAAAAAATGTGGTAAAGCAAAAATTATACCAATAAGATTGGTCTAACGGAAGCAATATATGTTGCATGTGGAACAAGATGCTACAAGGATTCATATAGTAATAAAATGTCATATCTTCGAACCTCAACTTATGAAAAATATCTCTTAAAAATGGGCAATACCTAAAGTGCTCCCGGTCCTAGAACCGTACACTACCAGAACAGGCAGTTTAGCCGACGAAAAATTTTCGTCGCCCTGTTAAAAAAATTCGTCGGCTACAACCTTAGCCGACGAAGGTTCGTCGGCTATAGTGTCGTCGGGAAAGGGTAGTCTGTAATGACTTTAGCCGACGAGACAAAAAATTTCGTCGGCTATAGTCATACTATAGCCGACGAAATAATATCGTCTGCTATAGTCCAACATTTAGCCGACGAAATAATGTCGTCGGCTATAGTCATACTATAGCCGACGACATTATTTCGTCTGCTAAAGTATGAACTATAGCCGACGAATAATGTCGTCGGTTATCTTCGAAACTTTAGCCGACGAATAATTTAAAATATTCGTCGGCTAAAGTTTGTAATAAAAAAATATAAAACATCTATGGCCGACGAAATATTGTATTTTTCGTCGGCCTTATAGACATTTAGCCGACGAATTAAAGCTTATTTCGTCGGCTAAACTTTTTTTTTTTTTTTTAAAAAACTTTAGCCGACGAATTAAGACTTTTTTCGTCTGCTATAAGTGCATTCCAGTAAAAAAAAAAAACCCCGAAATTTCTGAATTACCATTCCATGCAAGCTGCAAAAGACATATTTAACAATTTCATATAACCAACAACAAACACATAAAAGAATATATGAACTACATAAAAGTATCAATTTACATAAAAGTATATTATCAACTACGTAAAGTCTATATCGTCTAAATTGAAGTCATCTTCTGGGGCGGAGGCATGGGCGGAGGCATGGGCGGAGGCGGAAGTCCCTGACTCTGGGCAGCTGCAAAGTCCTGCATGTACTGCAACATCTGCTGCTGCTGGGCCTGCTGGATGGCATATATCTCGGCAACATAGGCTGCCTGCGCGGTATTAAAGGCTGCCAACGAGGCAATATAGGCTTGCTGCGAGGCAGCCTGCGAGGCAGCCTGAGCAGCTTGAGCAGCTTGCTGTTCTCGTAGTCTCTGAACTTCCGACTCTAGCTGAGTCGTCCTGTTGATCGTGGACGTGGTGCTGGTCCCGGTCGAGGTTGCCTTTCGTTGAAATCCTGGAGTGTTCTTCAGGACCCCCTCGCCTCTCTTTCCTAGACCTCGGCAGTAGAAGTTGTTTCCTCTCGGTGGGAAGGCTGTGCCCATGATCCTCGCCCCAATCGTCGGATCCGAATTGTCGATCCGGGACATGGCTTCGGACATCTCGGAATCCTGCGTGTCCGGCCATCCCTCCCTCACTAAGGTACTCAGGACCTCGTCACTAGCCTCCCTCACCCTCGCCTATATGGATAGGAAAAAAATTATTAATTAAAATTTTTACATAAATTTAAAAATTTAAAAACGTAAAGTGACTTACAATATCCTCCTGGGAGTCAGGATATGCCTTCTCGTACGTATAGACGTAGGGGTTGACTTCTGGATGTTCCTTGGCCGCCTCGTCCATGAAGACACCGAACGGTCTAGAACCGGCATGATGGTTCCTTGTGTTGCGTTGCCGGTTCTGAGCGTTCACCCGGGAAACCGCCTTCAAAGAAAAAAGTAAACTATTAGTAGAATATTTTAAAACGCACGTACTTATTTTTAAATTAACTAACTAATTTATTTAAATACCTGTTTACGAGGGTTGTTGAATTCTGATGTCAGAAGCCAACGCCACTCGTACTCCCTGTACTGGAACTCAGTAGGGGTACCAGAACGTGCGTTCCCGTGCTTAGTCCAATGGGTCCGCAGCTCGTTCTTCCACTCCTTGTACCTACAGATACAACAAAAATATTAGAAATATTATTAATATCACATACATACAAAATTGTTTTTCATTAACTTCCCAACGTACCTTCCCCCATGCACAACGTCGGCCCAGCTGTCCCTCAGGTGCTCGGGAACCTCAAACCACACCTGCATTTAACCGATTATTATTAGTTTAGCTTTTCGAGAAATCAACAATTTAATACATAATATTATTTTGTAAACTCACCGACATCGCGTTGTGGACCATGTCCTTAACCTCCTGCGGGACCTCGCCCCAGTCGGACCACAGCATAGGGACTCTATCCCGGATGAGAGCACCCACGCGGCCGGAGTACATCCTCGACTTCCCGCCCGATACTGCGTGGCCATCCCCGTCAGTATCGATGGGGATCCTCCCCATGGTACTCACCATCTTCTCGAGAGCTTTCCCTGTGACGGGGCCTCTCTTCTTCTTTGTGCCTATGACATGATTCGGCCAAATTGATTATTAAAATATATATATATGACCCTTTAAAAGTAATCAAGTTGCCTGACTGATTACCTGAGGAGCTCGCGACGGATTCCGGCTCTGTCGCCGATGATGATACCCTCGCAAAAATAAGAGGCGTATCAAAAGGCAGGAACCGGTACGCCGCTGATGGAGCCACTGGCGGGGGCAGTGGATAAATCGACGTCCCTGAGTCATCGACTACAGGTATCGCCGGTATCATCCGCGGAAGGAACAGATGAGGCGGCGGCATCTGTACCCCAGATAACCCACTATCCGAAGAAGTAGGACCCGGAGTGGGCGCCCGGTGTATCTCGGGCATACGAGGTGCAGACACCTCCGTCAAGGGCCTCGGGGAACGAGGGACGGCCGCCTGCCTCGATGAAACGGGCACCTCCGGCGCCGTCTCCAGAAGGCTCGCACGTCTGGCTGTCATGTGGCCCTGAAACGTCGTTTGAGGGTTGCTAGAGGTTCCCTCAGACGATTCGGACCTTTGGCCCTTCGAACTCTTCTTCGATCGAAAAAAGCCGCTCATCCTATTTATAATATTAATTAAAGGCTTTAGATTATTTTGTCTTTGTTTTATAAAAAATTATACATTTTTAAAATTATACTTATTCAATAAAAATTTACACGCACATACCAATATATATATAGATATATATATATATATATTTTACTTACATAACAATATTATATATTAACTAACATATCGTAAAACTAAATTCGAAATCAAAAATAAATTAACACATATATTCAAAAATAAATTACAAGTTTTATTCCTTTCTTCAACTTCGCGTTTTCATCCCGATTCTAGTTAATCTAGTGTTAAATTATTAATAAATTTAATAATTTATTAATAATGTTCTTTTATTAATGTTCTTTTATTAATAATTTATTAACATGTGTTAATAATGTTCTTTTATTAATACGTATTATAAATTTATTAATACGTTTTGGTTTCTGTTTTTTTAGCGCATATTCTTTTATTATGTTGGGAAATGTTCTCATACTATAGCAAATTTGCACATGATTCATCCTAGTCACCGTCAAATTATAACATCAAAATTATAAACTATAACATCAAATTATAACATCAAAATTATAACATCAAAAATCCAATTATAACATCAAAATTATAACATCAAAAATCCAATTATAACATCAAAATTATAAACTATAACATCAAAATTTGGAGTAATAACATCGGAACTAGCAGTCTGATCAGAAGAGAAGCACATAAGATTCAAACCAACCAAAGTGTGTATTTATTCATCAATCACAGTAACTTGTATCCTCAAAATCCAAACAATACACCCAACGATCCAAAAGCAACAAAGGTTGAAACTTTATGAACAACCATACTATTGTAATCCAAAACTGTATCATAATCTTGTGAGCAATCAAAGCAGCAAATCGGAAAATGAAGAAGATTAACAGAAGTGAATCAGCTGCAAAATACATACCTTGCAGGGAGGAGGGAGGAGCCGGCGACGGGAGAGGGAGGGAGGAGGGAGGAGACCGGGAGGGAGGAGGGAGGAGACCGGGAGGGAGGAGCTAGGGTTGAAAAACTGCAGAAATGAGGGAGGAGGCTAGGGTTCGCAATTAAAACCCGAGGACTTTAGCCGACGAAATAATTTGTTCGTCGGCTAAAGATTAAAATTTCGTCGGCTATACATATATTCGTCGGCTAAACCTTTGAAATTCGTCGGCTAAACCTTTGAAATTCGTCGGCTAAACCTTTGAAATTCGTCGGCTAAAACTTTGAAATTCGTCGGCTAAACCTTTGAAATTCGTCGGCTAAACCTTTGAAATTCGTCGGCTAAACCTTTGAAATTCGTCGGCTAAACCTTTATACATTTGGCATGTTGTTCTGGTGATGACCAAACTTGAGAAACACAAATCCAACCGTCAGATCTTACCATCATGATAAAATACATGTATGGGAAAAAATTCAACTTGATCCGAAAAGAATAAGGGCTCGATCCGGACGGTCAATCTCGTAAGTCAAACCCCTAAACGCACAGAAAAAGTCGTTCGACCATCTAAATTACGTATTTTGGCCGGACCTCCAACTGAAAATAGTTTCAAACCGATGACACGCAACAAGTCGTATAAAAATTTTACGCAAAATAACCACCGAACCCGGGGCTACCCATAGGGAGAAAGAATGGAAAATTGAATTGACCGCAACTATCGGCACCGAGACATGACCGGAATACCGTGATTTTTCAACCGTAGACTTATTTCACCATTCTAGTCATGTCTTATTTCATGACTTTTTTACGTTTGAAGGATCTACGTATAGTTTGTTTTTGAAACGAAACATTTACATAACACTTGGTAAACAAGTTATACAACATTAGTACACATGTTGTGATCGTGATGATCAAACTTGAGAAACACAAATCCAGCCGTCAGATCTGACCATCATGATAAAATACATGTATGGGAAAAAATTCAACTTGATCCGAAAAGAATAAGGGCTCGATCCGGACGGTCAATCTCGTAAGTCAAACCCCTAAACGCACGGAAAAGGTCGTTCGACCGTCTAAATTACGTATTTTGGCCGGACCTCCAACTGAAAATAGTTTCAAACCGATGACACGCAACAAGTCGTATAAAAATTTTACGCAAAATAACCACCGAACATAGGGCTATAGTAGGTAATAGAAATATTTTAGGGTTTAGCCGACGAATACCCTAACATATTCGTCGGCTATAGTATGTAATTAAAAAATAAAAAAAATAACTATAGCCGACGAATTATTAGGTTATTCGTCGGCAGAAACCATATTAGCCGACGAATTACAGTGTATTTCGTCGGCTAAAGTGAGTAATTAAAAAAAATAAAAAAAACAAGTTTAGCCGACGAAATTAAGTCTTTTTTCGTCGGCTAAGGTAGTTTAGCCGACGAATCACAGTTTATTTCGTCGGCTAAAGTGTGTAATAAAAATAAATAAAAAAACATCTATGGCCGACGAATTAAGGCTTTTTTCGTCGGCAAACAACATCTTAGCCGACTAATTATAGTATATTTTGTCGGTTAAAGTAAAAAAACAGGGAAAAAAAAACAGACGATATTCATAAACCATACATTTAAAAAACCCTGTTCATCATGTATCACCAAAATCTCATATATTCATAACTGAAATATGAATTTAACATGTGTAAACTATAAAGGAAAAAGTCTTTGAAAAATTATACAAATTAATCGGAATCATACATTAAAACTAAGGCTCGTAATCGGAATCATCCGATGAGTCTTCTTCGGTGTCAGAATTAATGTCTGGTAATATATGTATTTCCTCATCGCCAGAGTCTTCGTCTGACTCTTGATTTGGATCAACATCAACAAGCCTTGGCTCTTCATCACGAATTCGCACCGAACGACCCGCTTTAAAATTATTAAGGCGAATGGTAGAGGAGTTAGGAATACCTATTGCGTTGGGCTCTTGATACGCAACATCTTCTTCCTCGTCTTCGGCCTCTCCAAGTGTAGCCGCCCGATAAATGTTTCGAGTGTGCACAAGGTTGACTACTTTCCACGCGTCACCCTTAGCAAGGTCATCAAGATAAAACACTTGTTTTACCGATGTGGCAAAAACGAATGAGTCATCCTCGTAAGAACTTGTAGCAGTGTTCACCGATAATATTCCGTACTGATCGGTCTTCATGCTCTGCGGTCTAGTATCAAACCATCTACACTTGAGGAGGTGCACTGTCATGCCTTCACCGTAAACGAGTTCCACCACTGAATCAAGAACACCGTAATAGTCAACTCCATTCCGCCCATCATGTGCCATGACCCCAGAATTCTGTGTTCTCTTTCTGCTGTCTCTTTGGTCGCATATAAATTGCACGCCATTCACCTTGCACATCGGATAAACTCTTAAGACTATCGGCTTCATGGCTAGAAGTCTTAGTTCGTGCG
The DNA here is from genome assembly GCA_034370585.1 of Fragaria x ananassa. NCBI lineage: Eukaryota > Viridiplantae > Streptophyta > Magnoliopsida > Rosales > Rosaceae > Fragaria > Fragaria x ananassa. Next base: position 21,690,281 of record CP139762.1, on the reverse strand, counting down.
ACCAATTTGGGTGACCATCAGATTGAATATGGTTCATCTGCAACCAACCATCTCAACTGTAAATATGGATAATTATGCAATAAACATAAACCCGTAGAGAAAAATTAAATTACGTACCCAACCGCCAAAATAATCTGCGAACTCCCTGTTGTGGTACTCGAGATCACCTTGAATGTTGGGATGATTGAGATGGATGTCTTTCCAGTATTCAACTTCTGGACAGTTAATCAATACCCACCAGTGGGCAATGACTAGCTCATGCGGTTGCAACTTGTAGGAGTCTGGCAAAATTCCATACACTTCAACATCACTGGAGACTATGGAAAGATTGAACTTCGGTACATCTACCGGCATGGTTTGCGGAGTTTCCTTCAACGCTCCTAAATACAACTTCATGTAGGTGACGCACTCGTGCGCAATATATGCTTCAGCTATACATCCTTCAGGAGCGGATTTATTAGCCACATAATCTTTGTAGTCTCCAAGTTGCCTATAAATCAAGTTGCAAAATGTTATGATTATTGAACATGTATATGTATTGAGGAATTCATGAAAGTAAAAAACGTACCTTTCCATGGGATACATCCAAGTGTAGTGTACTGGACTGGTAAACAACAATTGCTCGGGAAGATGGATCATCAGGTGAGGCATGATGTCAAAAAAATTTGGAGGAAATATGCTCTCAAATTTACACATGATATAAATGATGTCCATTTGCATTTCCCGGAGGTCACATCGAGACACTTCCCGTGTGCATAACTTCTGGAAAAACCTTCCCAACGCTACTAACGGCTCCACCACCTGACGGGGAAGGAACGGTCGAATGAAAACAGGGAAGAGACGTTGCAGCAGGATATGACAGTCATGACTCTTCAACCCGTACATCTTATTGTCCCGGAAGTTCACACACCGGGCAATATTTCCTGCATAGCCTGAAGGATACTTCACACAACTCATCCACCTGAAAATTAGGTTCTTCTGGTCAGGCTTCACGGTGTAAGGAGCTTGAGGCATTTTTTTCTTCCCTTCTTTCAACCACAAATGTCTTCTTATTCCGCATTTTTTTAGATCAATGCGTGCCTTAGGACCGTCTTTCGTCTTCCCCTCCAAATTCAACACTGTGCCCACCACACTGTCGCACACATTCTTTTCTATGTGCATCACATCCAGGTAGTGCCTGATCAACAACTTACTCCAGTATGGGAGTTCCCAGAATATGCTCTTATGTGTCCAGAATTTGTACCTGTCGGGTCTTTCAGGTATAGCCGCCACAATGTTGGGATGATTGCTGAGCTGCCCAAAATCGTACTCATTAAGCACCGCTAAAATGTCTTCCCCCGTCCATCTTCTGGGAGGCACGCCGTGTTCTACGGTCCCATCAAATGCCTTTTCATCGAACCGCTATTCGTGATCATATGGAAGGAAAGCACGGTGACCCAATCTGCATATCTTGTTGCAATGACTGCTGCTCCCCTCATCGCTAAGGCACTCTGGACAAGCCTTGTATCCCCTAACAACGTTGCCCGACAACATCCCACGGGCAGGAAAATCACTGATGGTGCCAACAACCATGACATGCATCTGGAACATCTCGTGCGTGTACTTGTCATAAGTGGGATGACCAACGTCCCACAAAAATTTAAGCTCTTCAATCAAAGGTCTCAAGTACACATCGAGACACTTCCCCGGATAACCGGGCCCCGGAATCAACAAACTCAACATATTGTACTCCTTCTTCATGCACATCCATGGGGGAAGGTTGTACGGTACCAAAATCACCGGCCATATACTGTATTGCAGACTCATGTTCCCAAAAGGGTTGAACCCGTCGGATGAGAGCCCGAGCCTCACATTTCGGACCTCTGACGCAAATTGAGGAAACTCCCTGTCTATATGCTTCCAAGCCTCCCCGTCAGCAGGGTGTATAAGGGTATCTTCGTCATGCAATTCCCTATCAGCGTGCCATCTCATCGCTTCGGCCGTGTGTGAAGACATGTACAACCGCTCCAACCTATCCGTCAAAGGGAAATACCGAAGTACCTTTACAGGTTTCCTGTTGCCTGCAGGAGTCAGCTTATATCTGTCAGTGTGACATACCGGACATGCGTCAAGGCCACCAAGGTCATTCCCTTCTGGATCTTTACCCCAAAAGAGAACGCAGTCATATCTGCATGCATGGATCTTGATGTAGGAAAGCCCAAGATCTTTCAGGATACATCGGACCTTCCGATGAGTGGTAGGAAGACGATGACCGTTGGGCAGCATCGAAGCAGTGTACTGTAGATACTCATCAACAGCCTTCACGGTCGATTTTGTCTCAACTTTAATCCTCATTACGTCCATCACACTTTCAAGAACGGTCTTCTGACAACCGGGGTACACAGGGGTCTGTTGGAAAGCAAGCAGTTTGTTGTACTTTTCAATACCAGCAGTGTTCACAGCTCTAGGGAAGGGCTGCACCGGGTCAGGCATATACTGTCCTTGAGCGCATACACCGCTCTCATAAGGAAACATGTCGTTGATGAATGTCGTTGTTGGATCGTTGGATGTACTAGCACTGCCCGTCTCGGAAAATTGGCCATGATCATGCGGACCCCCTGATGATGTTTCACCGTGATATAACCAACATGTGTACTTCTCCCAAAACCCGTTACTCCTCAGGTGCTGCCATACTTTGTTAATGGGAAATCGATACATATCGCTGCGACACTGACATTTCGTGCACGGGCAATAGAAAATTGTATTCCCGTTAGCATTATCCATCGCATATTCTAGAAAACTCATAACTCCTGCACCGTATCTTTTGTCCCATTTTGGAAGCGAAATCCAACTCTTATCCATATCCTGAAAATATAACAAAATATATATATATTTATAACGATGCTAGCTAATTATTAATAAAATTTCATGTCATATATAAAATCTCAATTCATTTAGTATATATATATTCTACGTACGTACTACAACTAATTAATTACAAAATTATCATTATGAACTCATATATATCATCAACAACTTCATACCATATCAACACAATAATATTATAAATTAATATTAACATATATATATATATTTACTATTTATTAACAACAAATTAATTCATATATATTATCAATTCAAATCATCAACCAAATCGATCAACACATATATATATACATCCAACGTACTCAAAATTAATCAACTCAATCACAATCAAAATCAATAAACTCAATTAATCACACTAATTAAAATCGATCAACTCAAATAAAACTCAATTAATCAACATATATATATACATATACGTACCTATATATGGCTCCACAAACTGATTATGGACAGATTTCGACAACACCCAAACTTTTTCTCCCCTTTTTTCTTCTCCCGTTTTTTTTTCCGTTTTTTTCGAAATGAGCTGCTGCTGCCCAGATCTGCAAATATAAAGCACTTTAGCCGACGACTATGAATTTCGTCGGCTAAACCTTTAAATATTTCGTCGGCCATGGTTTGTGAACTTTAGCCGACGACATAAATTCTTTAGCCGACAAAATTTTTTTTCGTCGGCTAAAGTTTGTCATAGCCGACGAAAATTTAAAATAGCCGGCGAAATAAAATTTCGTCGGCTAAAGTGGACATCATAGCCGACGAAAATTTACCTTAGCCGACGAAAGAAATTTTCGTCGGCTAAAGCCCACTATAGCCGACGAAAAAATGCTTCGTCGGCCTGGTTTTTTTTTTTTCGTCGGCTATAACCTTTCTTCTGGTAGTGGTAGCACACCCGACCACATTTTTTATCTGAATAAAAATCATACCAACATGATATGAACCAAAGTATTTTTTTTTTCTTTCCCAAAACCATCACTTTGCGTTTCCAAATAATGACCGGAGCAAATTTCCGTTTTAGCATTTACAGCAAAACGGGTCAAAATGTCAAAAACGACAGGCAGGCATGGCATTTAAAGAAGAGAAATAAAAATGTGTTATAATTATTATATAGGTGAATGGCACAACCAGATTGACAGATCGATCACATTTCTTTTTCTTCCTCATCTCTCCACAAAAAAATAAAACCCCTCGATTCGATCGCAGCGGTGAGTCATCGTCTCCGATCTGGTCTCGAAGATGTTCTTGTTCGACTGGTTCTACGGCGTGCTCGCATCTCTAGGCCTATGGCAGAAGGAGGCCAAGATTCTCTTCCTCGGCCTCGATAATGCCGGCAAGACCACCCTCCTCCACATGTTGAAGGACGAGGTCTGCTTCCTCTTTCCTTTTCTGTTAATTTCTGTGTTTGATTCGGTAATGGTTTTGATCTGATTCCGTGTTGCTTCGGTTGCAGAGACTCGTGCAGCACCAGCCGACGCAGCATCCGACGTCGGAGGAATTGAGCATTGGCAAGATTAAGTTCAAGGCTTTCGATTTGGGAGGTCACCAGATCGCTCGCAGAGTCTGGAAGGATTACTATGCTAAGGTCTTTTTTGTTTTCGATTTCAGATGGATTATAATTTTTGAGCTGAGATGTGATCTGATATGTGAATTGTCAGCTCGTTTTATTTTTTTTACTTGAGTGCTGTTATTATCCATGCTGATTTTGTTGATGTATTTGTGTTGGATTTGTTGAACTGGTTGTTTTAGTATTTGATGGATTGGACTTTGAAGCTGAAAAAAGAGAACTTTATCTTGCACTATGAAAATGGAAACTGGGTGTTTCTATTATATGAATCGTGCTTTTTTGTTTTACTTGAGTGGCGTGAGCTCTTTCATTTCTTGCTTTGCTTGAGTTTATAAAATTTGTAATGGATCTCTGAATGAATTTCTTCTGTATATTGACCTTTGGCTCTATTTCTTAAATTTTTTTGCAATTTTTTTTTTAACCTTTAGCTCTAAATGGTTTGGACTTTAGTAGATAGGAAAGGAAACCCAAAGCATGCTCGAATGCTCAGAGTCACTAATTAGCGTTACTGGTTTACTATGCGAAGGCATTTTTCCAATTCTTCTTTTTTTTGGACTCTCGATCAGTCATGGATTTGTTATACTAGGTGTCTCAGTTTATGGATCACAACTTTCAGCTCAAGTATGATCTGCACATTGGTTGCTTTGAGCTTCATGATTTTAGTATATTGATAGCCAACTCTAATATGTGAATCACAGTTTTACATTTTCCCCTGGCGTGCCACTTATTCTTATCAAAAAGAACCACAACAGTATGTAAAGGCTGGATGGACTCCTACCTAGTAAATGGCCATTCAAACTTTATTTATCTCTATTAAGAGCTTTGGTCTGGTACTCTGGTAAGGACTAACTATTCCATGTTTGAACAATATCCTCTGTTGATACGGAGTTGAGCATTTGACCTTTGGTTCCTTATATGCATACATTTCTAGCTCAACTTTGGTTGGTGATCATCTCGGATAAGATTTCCTTCCATTTCTCTGATATGGGAAGCAGACATTTGGTTTTGTTGGGAGCACCATAATCAGTTTTCCTGTGGTTGTTATATGAGTGTCTTTATATTCATGAGGTGCTATCTATAGAAAGCCATAAGGATTCATGAATTGGGTTTGGGCAAGAGTTGATGGCCTGCCTCTTCTCTCGTTACATATATTTTTTCTTTATTTTTTGAGAATCTCTCGTTACAGATCTGAGTGCAAAGAAAATTGAAAATTTGTTCCGAGACAATTTTCAGCAGCTTGGTTTAATTTGAATACCAAAGCACATTTGATTCCTATTCTTTCTTTCGTTTCTTCCTGCCTTTCCCTTACACAAGAAAAGAGTCAGTGTCATGAGTTTGAGACCTATTCTGTGCACATAGAATAATGCAAGAGATCAGTTCGGAAAAAAATAAATTGAATAATAAAAAAGATCACAGCATCAACGTATCTGGTACCTTGATCCATGTTTTCGTTTTTCGTTGTTTTTTTTTCTTTGTTTTTCTTTTGGTGTTCTTTATTTTATTTTGTTTATGGACCTACTGCCCTTGTGGAGTAGTCGATCATAGAGACAACTGCAAAAGAGAAGATGACCTTAAGAGGTAAATGCTGAGAATTCATAAGAAACAAGTGCTCAGTGACTACCCACTTGCGTCTTTGTTTAGTTTCCATTTCTACTCAAGGTGGAGTCTATACTGATTGCTTCGCCTGATTACATAGTAAATTGTAGATATCGACTTGATATGAAGTCATATGGTTGCGTTAAGCTCCTTTATCCTGTTTGTCCTGTGGCCTCTGTGGTCCATATTGTTAACGTCAGCTCTTGTTAAAATTTAGATTTCTGAGTTGCATCTTGGCAAAGGAAATAAATGCTGCATATTTACTGGTTGCTGTTGTGAGCAGGTGGATGCAGTAGTTTACTTGGTTGATGCATATGATAAAGATCGGTTTGCAGAGTCAAAGAAGGAGCTGGATGCACTTCTTTCAGATGAAAGCCTGGCAACTGTTCCATTTCTTGTGCTGGGCAACAAGATTGACATCCCCTATGCTGCTTCAGAAGATGAGCTGCGCTATCATTTGGGACTGACCAATTTCACTACTGGCAAGGGAAAAGTGAATCTAGCCGATTCTAGTGTTCGGCCCCTTGAGGTGTTCATGTGCAGTATCGTCCGCAAGATGGGGTATGGAGATGGCTTCAAATGGGTCTCCCAATACATCAAATAGAGAGTAGAGTAAGTAGGGAGATAACATTTTGGTTCAGTATTTGTGGAATCTTCCCTGCCAATTTGTAGTGCCTGACCACAATTATAATGGAAGATGAATTTGTTGTTTGATTTTGATCACAATTGAAGGATCGGTAACTATCATAGTATGTTTTGCAATGTTCATCTCAGAAATTTGTTATTGTAGAACACAGTGGGGTGTGCTTATTTTTTTTAGATAAATTCACTTTTTTCAATGATTGCTTTAGATTTAGAATATTTTGGTGTTCTTATGTAGACTCATGGCGGATTAGACTGTTTTCTATCTACTAAAACGGCAAACACTTTGAAAGTGTGTGACCCTGTTCCAGACTATAGATTATAAGCGCATGCATAACCCTCTACCCCATTCTCATTTTGGTGGAACATATTTACTATTTCTTTGAGGAAATAGATCTAGAGGCGCAAAAAAGGGTTTGCTTCAAGTCTATTTCTCGCTAGCAACACAAAACAGAAGAGCTAATGACGCGTACCAGCCACTAAAGTCCCTCCACGTAGGATCGAAACCTGCATTTCCCAGTCACCCATCCCTCTCCACCGGCTCCACGTCACCCAAGTCTTCCTCCCAAAACCCCTCACTCTACCTACCAAGCCAGTCTCCCACCCACCCCCCCGGCGCTCCTGCTTATAAATCCCCAGAAAAAGAAAAGCTTTCAAATATTTTTCCGTCGTCATTTTCCTTCAACCTTGAGAATTGAAGAAGAATGTTTCTGGTGGATTGGTTCTACGGCGTGCTCGCATCCCTAGGACTGTGGCAGAAGGAAGCTAAGATCTTGTTCTTGGGGCTCGATAACGCCGGCAAGACCACCTTGCTTCACATGCTCAAAGATGAGGTGCTCCTTGTTTGCTTTCGTTTTGATTTTTGAATCGAGTGAAACGACTTCGTTTTTGTAAGCTAGGGTTTTGTTTGATTTGATTGATTTTTGCAGAGACTAGTTCAGCACCAACCGACTCAGTACCCGACCTCCGAGGAGTTGAGTATAGGCCAGATTAAATTCAAGGCTTTTGATTTGGGTGGCCATCAGATCGCTCGCCGAGTCTGGAAGGATTACTACGCCAAGGTTTCAATTTACTCATAACAAACTAGTCTATTTTTCTTTCAATTTTGTTGCTTCTGGTAATTTAATAAGTTGGGGGAATTCTAGAATTCATTGATTTTGTGTTTGTGTAAATGTAATGGATTGCAAGAGTTGAGGAATATACAATCCCATCTATGGTTTCGTAGTCCTATTCGTCGGTGTGTCATGTAATGAATTTCATTGCGAGCGCTTCAGTTTGTAGTTACAGGTTGCATTGTCGCAGTCGTGGTTTTGGTTGATGTGCTTATTGTAATGCGAATCGATAGTTATTGCTAAATGAGCATCCAAAGCTAGCATGTATTTTATTTTCTTGAAATGGGGCTTTATTTGTCTTATGTAATGAGCGTGGACTGATAGATATCTGTGATTTTCGGATTGTGTAGGTAGATGCTGTTGTCTACCTGGTTGATGCTTTTGACAAGGAGAGATTTGCAGAGTCAAAGAAGGAGCTTGATGCACTTCTTTCTGATGAGTCACTGGCCACTGTCCCGTTTCTTATTTTGGGGAACAAGATTGACATACCCTATGCCGCTTCGGAGGATGAGCTGCGCTATCATATGGGCCTGACCAACTTCACAACTGGTAAGGGGAAGGTCAATCTGGCAGATTCCAATGTTCGCCCACTGGAGGTGTTTATGTGCAGCATTGTCCGCAAGATGGGCTATGGCGATGGATTCAAGTGGGTTTCTCAATACATCAAGTAGGCACATGAATGATTGAGATGGTAGTTTTCCTACCACTGATACAATCTTCAGTAATTCAGTGTTTTCTATTTCTAAGCATAGGATCATTAAAGTGGATAGGTTACCTTGTTGAACTTTTTGCCCTTCAAATCTACGTATGCTTTTTAATTTTCTTTGGCTTCAGGTTGCATAAGTTGTACTAGTAGAAGTTAGTTTTCTTGTGTAATTTGCAGTATTAGATTGTATACTCTGCCTTGTGGGTTCGTTTTCTTATGCTTTGGAAAGTAGGAATACTAAGTATTGTACCTGGTTGTTAGTGTTTATTCGAGAAAGCCCACCATTCTGGTTTTACAATTCTCCAATTGCCCCTCTTGACCTTGAATCCCATGTCATCCATTTCCAGATGTGGTAAGCTTGAGTGAAAATCCTTCATTATGCATAGAACTTATGGTAATAACAAAGCCTGTCCATGAATGCTCAAGACATTCTCATCAGGGCCGAAAGGCAGCATACTAAACCTTGTATAACCCCATGTCTTCATTACCCTCAACTCTCAAGGTGTTACAGTTAGGACAAGTAGCAGTCATTCATTCTCAGTTAGCTGTGCAAAGTTGGCCATGCAGAAATATTGCCTTCAGTTTCCCTTCTTATTTTTCTGCACCTTTTATCTCTATCTTCTATAACTGTTTATCTCGTAGGCTCGTAGGTGATTCATCTACTCTCTTTTTTTCCCCCTAAATGCTACATCAGTTTATATTTCACAGAACGGCAACCTTACAAATAAACACATGTAAAATAGAAGTGTATAGGTTGGAGTTAAAGCTAAACAAGACTGTACTTTAGATTTGAGTGAAACGAGAAGCGGGACTTGATTTATCAATGCCGATGCAAATGAGAAGTAGGAGTCACTAGTCGGGAGATCAATCAGGGGTCTATCTCTGTTAACTGCTTCGAATTAATCGAAGGTATCTTACATGTCGAAGGCCTTCACAAATACACAGTGATCAGAAGGTGGATCATGGATGAGTACTAGTTTGAAACTCGTTACTGAATGACTGTCACAGATACACAGTGATCAAAAGGCTAACTGATCAGTGACCACCAGCTCGGGATAGTATATACTAGTTACTGAATGGACCGGTCACAGATAGACAGATAACTTCATAGTTGAAAATATTATCCACTATTTGCTCTATGGGTAGGTGACGCTTCTTTGAATACATAACTTATTGTGATGCCGGTTTAGCCCATTTTTATCAATGATTATGGCAGAGGACAGCCGTAGTAGCCATTAAAAAAAAAAACAAAAAGCCTGAGTAAATTTAAATACACCCTTAATCTCTTAATACGCACCATTTTTAGTTCTTAAAAAAAAAACACACCTCTTTCTTAATACACCACTCATCTAGTTTTTTTTTTAATTTCAATATTATACTTAATACACATCTTAAACTGTCTAAAATACCCTTATTGTTCAAAACAAATAAATAATATGTTATTTATATAATTATTAGATCTTTACTATTTCGCAATTCTTTTTATGTATTTAGTTCTATTTTCTTTTAGGATTTTTTTTCTTAATATTGTCCAATTTATAATCAGAAAGGTATTTACTATATTCGAACTCTTAATCTCTAATATGACATCAACTGGCTAAAATTTAAAAAATAATATCAAACATACACAAGTTACCAAAATTCACAAACTAGTAGAAGTACAATAACTATTAACATATAAAACTACTTATTCAATACAACATGTCAATAACAAGCATTCAGTACTGATACAAAAAAAAAAGGACAACCCAAATGAATCGCTGTTAATTGTTAAACAGTACATGTGATTATGACAACATTCGAAATTCATTTAATGAATTTTGGAGTTCGTTTTTTCTTTTCTTTTGATGCGTACGAATAGTGGAGAGGAGAGTTAAGTTAAGAGAAGAATAAATTTTGTTTTTTCCTAATAACTTATGGATGTTTTGGTCATTAAATATACCTATAGAATTTGATGTGAAACATAAAATAATAGAGGTGTGTATTAAGAGATTAGAGGTGTGTATTTAAAAATTTATTAGAAAACAAAAGACAGCATTCAAAATTGAAATCCAACTTGTTATTGTTTCCTTGCTTCTCAAGGTATTTAGTATCCTAGCCGAACAAGTCTATTGGATCAGCTTCCAATTGGTTTTGTGTATAAACTCTCCTTGTGCTCAGAAACTCTATCAATCCTCCTCGCGCATACTCTCTTAGGCTTTAAGCTCGTTGATCCATACCTCCCAAAAGAAAGAGAATGTTTCTTGTGGATTGGTTCTACGAAATTCTTGCATCCTTGGGGCTATGGCATAAAGATGCTAAGATCTGTCTCTTAGGTCTTGATAATGCCGGAAAAACTACTTTGCTTTACATGCTCAGATTCGGGGTACGTACTTCTTCTCTCTATCTTCATGATTCATCCATCTCTAGTTTTGTTCAGAAACACTTTTTTTGAGTTTTTGTCGATCTATTGTCACTATTTTCATATCGATCATGTTGGGTATTGAAGTTAGGCTTGTTCAATTGCAGAGCTTGAAGCAAAGCGTGCCGACTCAGCACCCAACCTCGAATGAATTTTCAGTAGGGAGTGGCAACTTCACTGCCTTTGATTTGGGTGGGCATCAGTCTGCTCGTAGACTCTGGAAGGACTAATATACCAAGGTTTGTAAATTTACTCGAACATTAATCGTCGCATGCTATTCTTTGAAGTAATGTTGATACAAATACTAATGCTTACTTCACCTTTCTCTGTTTAGCTGGATGCTGTAGTCTACATAGTTGATGCTTATGACAGGGACAGATTTGCAGAGTCGAAAAGGGAGCTCGACTCTCTTCTCTCTGAAGAGCCTCTGGCAACAGTGCCTTTTCTTATCTTGGGAAACAAGATGGACATACCTGATGCTGTCCCAGAGGAGGAGCTGCGTTTTTACCTCGGCCTGACCAACTTCACAACCGGTAAGGGTAAGATCAAGATGAACCATCCCAATGTCCGCCCCATCGAGGTTTTCATGTGCAGCATTGCTCGCAAGATGGGTTATGGCCAAGGATTCAAATGGCTTTCTCAGTATATCGAGTAGGCAAAGGAACCGCAAGCATAGGAAGCATACAACCTAGTTGCATAGGTGTTAGTTCAAATGTTCAATATCTATGTATTGTCATCTATAAGCAGAACTAAGAAGTATTTAGTCTGACTGATCTCTCTCTTCATGATCTCCCTAAGCGGACAAGAACCTGACTCCATAGTATTAAAAACAAGAACAGTACTCGTTAACAAGAACAGTGAAAACCAAGACCCAGTCCGTAATGAACTATGACCAGACGGTCTGAAAGGGGCAAAATACTCGAAGCTAAACATCCTAGGCATTTACAAGATGTACATGCTACACAGTACATAAATCCACCACAGATGTTATCGTTTGCCGTCAAAAGTTCTTTCACTATCCACGCATGCTATTGTCAGGGTCGAAAAAATCATCATATTCCAGCTGCAGAAGATGTAAATATGTTTGGTTATATATCTTTCTTCCATTAAGAGTCAACTTCAAATATCTTTTATTAGGGTAGTAAAACAGTTCCAACTAGATCACTCACCTTTGTTTCATTATGAGTCAACTTCATCCTCCTATATTCTTGCTGTGCTTTCTTGGAGCGGAACATTGCCTGAACCCGCACAACAGATCTCTCAACACGCTCTTCAGCTTGTTTCCTGCTGTTTCGGTAGAAGTCCTCTTCTGTATCACTTTCCTGTTTCTCATCTCCATTAGCTTCAATGGGATCAACCTGAAGCCCCCTAAGCCCTTTTCTTTTTAAGCGCCACCGCAGAACAGCTTTTTCAAGCACTCCAACTCCCCATAGAATTTTTTGGTACTGCCTCCGCGTTTGGAAGGCTCGAAAAGCAGCCTGCACAGAAAGAAATTTGCCATCAACAACTTTTTCCTAGACTGCAAGGATATATGTTTCGTTCACAGATCAACAACAAATTATCATGCACCTGTGCCAGAAAACTTAGTTGCAACTTCAATACTTTAGCCATGTCTTACTAACCTACTATACTCGATGACGGTTGCAGTTTGACCAATTAAATATTCTGTTCAGACTAGCCGTGTTAACTTGCAACTGTACCAGCAAGAAGGTAAGGGAAGAGGGCTTACTTGAATTTTGACAGCTTGACGGCGCATATTAAGGAACTCTTGACGCATTTTCCACGTACGGAACCTATATTGAATACGGGCAGCAGCTGCCATCTTTTTTCGTGTATCATAGTGGCGAAATGCATGTTGAATCTTCAATGCTGCAATTATACTGCGTGCTTCATCCTCGGGAGTGGAATACTGAACTGCTTTAGTCTTTAATTTTAGTGTGTTCTCCCTGATGGCAGCTTGTATTCGTGCTGCTGCATCAGCAGCTGTCTGATAGGCTGTTAAAGTATCCTTCAGATACAAGTCCTCCTCACTCAGATTCTCAGAGTTCCCATAATAGTTTGTGTTAGTTTGAAGGGAGCCACTAACATTTCCAGCTATACTCATGTCCTTAAATTGTTCTACCAAAGCCTTTTCTGAAAGATAAGCTGCTAAGCCATCATAACCGTTCATGGATGCAATATCAGCAACAGTGCAACCACCAGGGTTTTCTGAAGTAGGATCTGTGACCAAGTTTGGCTTTGCCCCTGCAGATAAAAGAACTGCAACCATTTTCTCCCTGCAAAGGAGTGTTTTAGAATGACCAGACGTAAAAGATATACTCTAAATCTCATCACAGAATGCAAGCAAAATCATGATATATGCACATAAATTATCTTCAATTTGGATGCATTTCAAACAACATGCACAAATTCAGGAAAACCAAAGTATTGCTGGAATAAAGCCAAGATAAGATAGTTCCTGATTAACAACAAAAGAAACAAAGAACAAAGCATACCTTCCATGATATGCGGCCCAATGAAGGGCTGTCCATCCACGTCTATCACGAAAGTCTAATGACAAACCAGACCATAAAAACAAACGAACAGCCCATGTATAATCTAGAATAGCACATAAGTGGATTACTCCTTGACCATGACTATCATATTCTTTGGTTTTAGAGCTGTCTAGAACTTTCTCCAACAGCCAATCTTTTAGCCTGTTCTTCAAGATGAGTTCAAACAAACTATCCTTTGCCAGTGGTAAAGGAGTATTGTTGTCTTCAATGGATTTGATCAAGTATTGCCAGCTATTTGATATGTGAGAAGTTCTATGGGAAAACTTCTTGGCTTCTTTGAGGGTATATGGTGATACTTTACTAGATACAATGCTCAAGCTTTTAGATGATGAGAAAAGCAAATTAGCAAGCCGCATCTGTAATTGAAACTCTTCCCATTTGTTCTCTTCTGAAGGAACTACTGAGTTACTTGTTACAGGAGATCGATATTCAAAATTTAGTACTTGGCTGATGGGTTTATGACCATCAAGGCTAATGAAAAGGTTCACTAATCCGGCCACATGCGGTGGTATGAAACATCGATATACCCCAACCTGAACAATTTCAGCAGGAATACATACATCGCCACAGATACAAAGTAGATTGGACTTTGCAAGATCTAAAAACTCTTGATGAAAGAAGCCAGTGATCAGAATCTGCAAGAAGAATAGTTAGAGGCTAGGGGATTGATACTGAATACAATTTGACTTCTCAACTATCTAAAAGGTATACAAAGTTAAGCATTTACATAATATTTGTTTTAAATTGCTTTGGTGTTTAAATATTTCTCTTATGTCACTGTTGATGTATCAAATCCTCTATGCTCGAATGTCACTGTTGATGTATCAAATCCTCTATGCTCGAGACACTGCTATGTATTCTATATTTCTGTTATACCACTTGCATTGAAATAACATTTGACAATTACAATGATAGGATGAAATTTCCCTTCTTCAATATAAGTTATTATCTAACTCACTTAGGGTTTACTGAGATTACAGTATTCGAACTCATTAATAGCCATGAAACCTATGCCAGTCGAACTCATTTGTTATTATATAATAAATAAATAAAACAAAATGTACATCAATAGCACAATGACCACTATGCCATATGGAGAATAAAACAGAGGGGATACCTTTGTTTTCTCATTTGAGAAAGCCCAGGATGGTGAAACATCGGTTATGATAAATATTTGCTCAGGAACAGAAGATTGAATATGTTCCATTGCTGGAGAAGTAAATGAACTCTGAGAAGCTATAAATGAGGAATCAAGCAAATGGTCATCCACTGAACCCGGAGAGTCGGTCATAATCTGGTTTATCCACCTCCCAAAACTGTCCTGACAACGCAGTCCATCATTACCCAAAATGTTCAGGGAATTACAGGGCCCCTTGACAACAGAATCCCTTCTCTGGGCGTTTGAATTCACCTCACCCCCCAATGTCTGAACATAATTACCGTCTGGAAGATCAAAATGAATGCTTCCTGTCCTCGCACTTGAATTGAGCAAATTGCCAAAAGAAGAAACTTCAGCTGCTAAACCACTGGTTCCCTGCAAATGCAGTTCATTAAAGTGGTTGCATCACAATTCACAAGACTATCAAAACCTATGCACGTACAAACACAATTCACAATACTATCAAAACCTATATATGGAGGCAATAGATGAAATCTCAATTTAGAAGTTGCATCTCAACCACCATCTCTGATCTGGTGATTAATTGCAAGCCCTTAAATTAGCCCTTATAAGATCACCTTTGTGTGTGGGTGTGGAAGTAGACTTAAATTTATATATTATAGAGAGAGTCCTTCTGTTGTCACAACTTAGATGGTAATAAATAATTCATCTTAGATGGTAACAACTTAGAGAGAGTCCTTCTGTTGTTACAATTGCGAGTTGGTGATAAATCATCCAACCATAATTTTATTGATCAGTCTTCATTGAGACTATCTGAAAAATGTTACTATATTAATAATAATCTAGATTAAAAAAAAATCATCACTCAGAAACATGGAAAAACATATAGCTGATTTAATTGTTCGACAAGAGAAGTTGGAGAATACAAGATTTATAGCATACATATGGCAGGTAATAACTGGTATCTCATTGTGAGGAAAGGGTTCTTCTTTATGTAAAGGACTTGCAGCAGAAGTTACATATGAAAGACATAAGAATAAGGAAAAAAAAAACATTTAGATATTGAATGGTAGAACTTACACTACTTATGGCGCCATTTAGATATTGAATGTTAGAACTTACACCACTTATGGTGCCATTTCCCACAAGTTGATTCTGCTGGTCAAAGCCTGAAACTTTGTCTGGTACCCCAGAACCCCCACCGAAAGAAAAACAGAAGAGAGAATAGTTTATAGTTGTTAGTACTTTCCACATTCTAGTTCTAGACTTCTAGCAATAACTGGTAGCTAGTCACTTACCTCCTCTGGAATCATAAGTGACCAAAAGCTCATCCCATTCAAGTGTATTGATATCATGGAGCCTTTGTTCATGATTATTGACAGTCGAACCGCTACCAGGCTCTGTTAATTATCAAAGAATCAAGAGTAAAGACCTTGGTGTATCCCATTTCAAGAATAAAAATAGGAGAATATGTAACAATCTATACTATGCTAGAAAAACAAATTACAATAGTGGTGAAGAAGTAAATTTATTTTGTCTAACTTGCTACTCAAAATGCCATAACAGTTTGCTGAAATGAAACAGACGAACAATTCTGAAACAAAAGTCAACTTGCAGAAAATTCATCTACAGTCACCTAAAAGTTCATTTTCACCACCATCATATGAATTCTTAGCCTCAGAACCAAGTTCTTCTGATAGACGCCAAGGAGCAGATGGATCAGAGACAGAACTAGAATTTGAATTGGAATTCACAGGAGTTGCTGGACCCTGCACCTGTATCATAAATTAAAAACATACCAGCGTAAGGTAATAAATTAAATGATTACTGAAAAGAATGGCCCAAAGCATTTGATTAGAGATTGCTAGGTTCTACCGCTTACACATAAAGGTGCACTATGTTCTCACATGTTTATCATTAAAAAAATAAATTAAATGAATAAAGAATTAACTGAGAGGCATCTCCCAAGGCAATTTGTCAGAAGCACCGGTCCATAAAGTTCCTTACTGCTACGGATAAAACTTTGTAGCAAGAGTTTACAGTGTCTACAAAGTTAGAATAAACTGCTTATGTATTAAGTAAATTGCTTTAAAACAAGTGTAACTCAGAATTGCTGAAAAATAAGAAAGTAGTAGACTTAATTCATGCCCTGATCAAATTACTTAATTCATGCCCTGATCAAATTCTTAAGCTTTGTCCATCATTAAGTATAAGAAAAAGTAAAGAACAGTTGACTAGCTAAAACAACTCTACCTCCTGTGTTTCACGGTAATGAACAAGGACTATGTGTTCTAGACTCCTGCAATAAGATTAACAATAAAACAGTTGGTCAGAATACTCTGAGAGAGAGAGAGAGAGAGAGAGATATGAACAGAATTTAACAATGAATCCATGAAGAGTATAATAATTACATACTTATCAAGCAGCCAATAACACCTCCGGACAAAGGTTGGGCTATCCTCACCATGGGCATAGTATACATGTATCCTTTCTTCATTACCAACCTGAACCATAAAAAGAAAAGGCAAAAATATGTAGGAGTTATATATAACAATAATCATTCCATGGAAAGGTAGCAACTAGGTTTGAGATTCTAATAGATTGTCATTAGGTACTACTTATAGGATGATGAAAACAACTACCAGCAGCAAACACCTTTTTATTAGAGTCACTTTATCACTTTTGCTGTTCAACGTCTCAGCCAAAAGGACCACTTGGGAAACAATTAAGATAATGCAACAGATTAACTAATAAAACAGAGTTACAGTAACTTAAAAGTCCATCAGTCCAGATATACGAGGGATAGTGCAAAAGAATTTTCAACCAAGCATTGATCAATAATTTTTTTGCATTTTTGAAGCCTCGAGTCCATTTGGAAAATTTTGATGGCGATATTCAGAATTATTTAGGGCCATCTGTTTTATTAAGTTATAAGCTTTTACTATTCTATGAATCATAACTCTAGCATAGAAAAATCAAAACAAGTTTATTGTTCTCATAAAATGACGAACCTAAGAAACAAGGCTAGAGCTGCAGGTAAACACTATTAATTGCAAAAGATATGTTTTATATATATATAGGCTTTCTCAGGTGCGGATGTCCGCATTTATTGTTACGGTGCGGATTTCCACTTTACACTCACTTTTCAATCGAATTTTCATATTTCCACCGTCTAGTCTTTAGATACTAATGTGTAGATCATCTCTACAAAATTTCAGCCAATTTGGTTATCATTAATTCCACACGCCCTTAAAGTGCGGACGTCCCTCCGTTCTCCACCGTCCGGCTCCGACGACGGTGCGCATCCGCATGAGCGGCATCCCCGACCACTTTCTCCCCGGCGAGTCCGTCGAATTTCAGTTTTCCGGCGAGATCGATCTTGTGTGAAGTTTTGGGTGGAGGTTGTTGCCCAAACCTTCAAATCGATCTTGCCGGGAAGGGAAAGTGGTCGGGGACGCCGCTGGAGTCCGCTCGGGTGGAGCTGCGCCGTAGTCGGAGTCGTCCGATGGAGAACGGAGGCACGTCCGCACTTTAAGCCTAGTGCGGATGTCCTCTTTGGATCCGGACTGTGTATGAAGTTTTGGGTGGAGGTTGCTGCCCAGACCTTCAAATCGATCTTGCCGAGAAGGGAAAGAGGTCAGGGACGCCTTTGGTGTCTGCTCGGGTGGAGACGCGCCGTCGTCGGCGCCGGACGGAGGAGAACGGAGTGACGTCCGCACTTTAAGCCCATTACGGACGTCCGCTTCATAGCGGGCCTTATATATATATATATATATATATATATATATATATTTGGAAACCCAGAAAACCCCCAAACCCGCTTCAGGGAAACCCTAAAGAACCCTGAATTGTTAAGATGCAGGAAACCCTTGCAAATAGTCAGGTAGGTACCATGAGGGGTCCGAACTCCAGACCACAAGCAGGAAATCCATCGGCCCCTCGTTGGTAATTTTAAAAGATGCGTCGATGGCATCAATGAATAACATTTCAAGGGAAAAAGGCAAAACTCACTTTCAAGTGTTCATGAGCTTCTTTGACTGTCTTCCCATCTTTTTTCTTTTTCCAGTTATGACCATCTTTCCTGAAGTTTCTAAGCATCTTACGGTCAAACAATACAATGGTGCCACCTGTTACATTGAGAATCAAACAACAGCTTCAGTAATTTGCATGATTTCCAGTCAAAGTTAACACCGGCAGAAGTTTAGATTATGCACGCATATTAGACACATGAAATTTGTCTCCCTCTAGAACTAATTGATATAACTTCAACTAGAAGTAACAAGACTCATGAAAATGATTGTGTATTGACCAATAAAAGTACCACATCTGCCTGCCCCCAATGCAAGTCTCAATACTTACAAATGCATTTATCCTCAAGATACACACATAGATGGTGTACTAATGATTCACCAAGCTTCATCACAGAGAGTTGATACTTTTAACCATACTTGTAAAAACACTTTCCAGGGGATATGGGAAGGCTACTACCAAGTTGTAAGTTTCATTGTGCTGAATGAATAATATTATGAGACATCAGTCGAATGACTTGAGTCACATCAAGATGAATTTGGGGTTGGGAACTGGAATAATATAAACCATAACATATAACCAGGGTACAGCTAAATGTAACAGAAACTTTACTTGGGGGCAAGTTCACTGGCTTGACATGGATGGTAAAATACTTGTAGTTATAGAGTAATGCATGGATTTCATTTGGGCGGAGCCATCTCCCTTTGGCTTCCTCCATAATAGTGTCGACATCCAAATCTGTGCACAAAACATGATCACAGCAAAAATAAGCAACAGAACTCACACCTTGATTCAAATATAATCTGATGAAGAATGCAAGCACATAGTTAGTGCTGCAAGAAAAACCAAAAGGTATGCAAAAAACAAAAGAAACCAGCACAGCAAAACCAACTCTAATCAAATCATCTAAACAGCATCACCATACCATCTTATCCATCTCATAAAAATATGATACATACCCTTTCATCCATACTACAACTAGTTTTTACAGCATTCATAAACATGAATTTCACTCCTGAGTTCACTAAAGGCACTTCAAAATCCAGCCTTTTTGCTTCCACTGAACACTTAAATCACTAAAACAAAACCGATTATTCATTACTCTAGTTCATTTTCTTCAACAATCAAACCAATCAGTCAAAATAGAACACCAAATTCCACACACACAGAACAAAGTACCAATCTTTATCTTCAAAAACAAAACTCATCCATCCGTACCTTGCATTGTATGAAATCCATGAATCTCCGCACCCACAAGCGGTTTGTCCATCTCCTCTTCTCAAAGTTCAAAACTTTCCCTAGCAATTGTCTCACTCAAACCTTAAACCCATAAACACCTACACCCAGATAGAAAATTCAGTAATAATTTCTCATAAAAATCAAAACTTTATATATGGGCACGGATTATTTCATATTAAACACGATCGCAATCAAATAAAAACATCAAGGGGGTTCTGAAACTAGAAACTTACCCGATGAAAAACGGAGTTGGATGAAGAGAAGAGAGAGAGAGCTTCTGACAGTGTAGCCTCCTCAACAACTCTATGATTGTCCTTTATTTCGTAAAATAAAAAAGCAGGAAAATGAGTAGGAGCTGACTCAATTAACAATTACAATGGAAAACGCTTGAATTTTACAAACCCAATAAAGGACGAGACTTTTCGCCTTTTAGCTATGTCAAACTATTTATAAACTATAATTGCAGACATATATGTACAGGACAGATCTGGTTGGTCAAATGGTCAATGTGATTCGTTGCGGCCGAGGCTCCATCCTCTGTACCGCGTCACTGGTTATGCAAGCACCCGAACCCGAGTCTAACTGTTTATAGTTCGAGACAAACTAAGTTTCATTGAACCACTAAGTTACACCGAATCACAAGTGGTCGCGTTGTTAAGAATACAATTATGAAGCAACTATATTTTGGTTTTTATCCCTATATCTATACTAGGTGGCTAGAGAGAGAAAGTATTCTCACATAATCATTAGACACGAATTAGTTTGTAGGTTTAAAAGACTTTTAAAGAAAGCTATAATTTCGATATATAAAAAAAAATTGGTTCACAAGTACCTCTAACTTCTTTGTCAAAGAGGGCGGGAGCCTAAGTAGAAAATAAGGATTCAATATGGTTTGGTATTCTACAATACTTTATTCTTCTCCATATAGAAGGTTTATATAGAGATACAATTGTAGTACTAATAGGAAAAATATTTCCTACTCCTACACATAATATTTAACCTACACATACAAGGAAAGTAAATATATACAAAATATTCTACACTCCCCCTCAAGTTGGTGCATAGATATCGATCATGCCCAACTTGTCAACCGAGTTGTCAAACACTTTCCTTGACACTCCTTTTGTGAGAACATCTGCTAATTGATCTTCTGTGTACACGAAAGGGAAACGAATGATTTTCCTGTCTAAGTTTTCCTTAATGAAATGTCGATCTACCTCCACATGTTTTGTCCGGTCATGCTGAACAGGATTATGAGCAATTTCAATAGCAGACGTGCTATCACAATGCAAGTCCATGGGTTTCTTGGGTTTGAAACCCAATTCTTTTAATACATTACGAATCCATAGCATCTCACAAACTCCATGTGTCATACCTCGAAACTCTGCTTCAGCACTTGATCTTGCAACGACTTTTTGTTTCTTACTACACCAAGTTACAAGGTTTCCTCCAACAAATGTGAAATACCCAGATGTAGATCGTCTGTCAGTCTTATCACCAGCCCAATCAGCATCTGTATACCCTTCAACTTCCAATTCACCCTTCTTTTCAAATAACAAGCCTTTTTCCAAGTGCCATCTTAAGATACTTCAGAATACGATACACTGCATCCATATGCTCTTCGCTGGGACAATGCATAAATTGACTAACCACACTCACAGCATACGCAATATCAGGTCTAGTATGAGAAAGATAAATAAGTCTCCCTACTAGACGTTGGTACCTTCTTTTATCAGTTGGAACTTGATTCAGAGAGATGGCAAGGTTGTGATTCATCTCAATTGGTGTCTCAACAGGCTTGCAGTCAAGCATTCCGGTCTCAGCTAACAAGTCAAGTACATACTTTCGTTGGGATAAAGAAATCCCTTCCTTTGACCTTGCAACTTCAATTACGAGAAAATACTTCAACTGTCCAAGGTCCTTCATTTCAAACTCCTTTGAAAGGTACTTTTGTAGAGACTCCATCTCCTTTGAGTCATCTCCTGTAACAATCATATCATCAACATACACAATTAGAGCGGTGATCTTACCCTGATTGCGTTTGATGAACAAAGTGTGATCTGAGTTGCTTTGTCTATATCCAAATGTCTTCATTGATTTGGAGAATCTTCCAAACCAAGCTCTAGGAGACTGCTTCAAACTATACAAAGATTTCTTCCACTTACAAACCTTTCCAACATCGCAAGGTCTACATTTGACTCCTGGGGGCATGTCCATATACACCTCTTCTTCCAAGTTTCCATTGAGGAAAGCATTCTTCATATCAAATTGTCGTAGAGGCCAATCTTTAGTTGCCGCAAGGGAAATCAAGATTCGAACAGTGTTGATCTTTGCAACAGGCGCAAACGTTTCTTCATAATCAATCCCATAGCGTTGGGTGTATCCTTTGGCAACTAATCTGGCTTTATACCTGTCAATGCTCCCATCGGCTTTGAGTTTAATCGTAAATACCCAACGGCATCCTACGGTCTTCTTTCCAATAGGTTTATGAATAAGATCCCAGGTCGAGTTCTTTTGCAAGGCTTCTAGTTCTTCATTCATCGCTTGAGTCCACTTCGGATCCGCCATTGCATCCTGTACGGTACTAGGAATAGAAATACTGGATAATTGATTAATGACAAGAGCATGTGACCCAGCCAACCTATGGTTAGACATGTAATTAGCTATAGGATATTTAGTTTTGGCTTTGATGTCTGGTTCGTATTGTTTCTTTGGAATACCCTTGGTAATCCTCTGTGATTTCCTAGTTACAATATTATCTACCCCATATAATTGGTTTGAAATTAAAGGTACCTGAGGAGGAGGGACATTCGTGGCGGATTCTTCGGTTGATGGTGTGGAGAAGGGAAATGACTGAGAAGAATCTGAAACTACTGGGACAATATCTGAGGGTCTATTAGGTAATTCAGTGATTGTCTGCTCTCCACCAACAAATTCTGCGTCGCCAGGTGTGTCAGCCACTATTTGCTCCACACGTGGTGAGCTCTGTGTGTTTGGCAGCTCCGATTGCACGACGCGTGGACCTGAGTCATCTTCTGTCGTTGAAACGCCAGGAACCACGCCTGTTGCTGACGCGCCTGGACCCGTACCTGTGTCTGTCGCTGACGCGCCTGGTCCTACGTCTGGGCCTACTTCTGACAAGCATGGAGACACGTCTGGGTTTCTGCTTTTTTCTGGTTCCATTATGCCGGTACTATTTTCAATTCCAAATCTAGATTCCAATGCTTCTAATTCTTCAAATGCAAACAAATTCTGAGAATTCCCTTCACGACTTCTCTCCCCCTGAAGGGAAGACTCGGAAGCTCCCCCTGAATAATAAGGCTCAGATTCGCGAAAAGAAACATCAAGGGATACATGCATGGTGTCTGTAAGAGGATCATAACATCTATATCCCTTCTGAAAATCTGCATAACCTACAAAGATGCATTTCCTTGCACGGGGATCAAGCTTACTCCGTTGTTGTTTTGGAATATGAACATACACTGTACATCCAAATACACGAGGCTCCAAGTTAGGCAACGAAGGAATCAAGAGAAGTTTCTGAAGCTGTTGTAGAGGGTTTTGACATTCAATAACCCGAGAAGGGGTACGATTAATGAGATAGGTAGCAGATGTCACAGCTTCTCCCCAATATTCTACAGGTACATTCATGCCAAACAAAGAGGCACGAACTACTTCAAGCAATTGCCGATTTTTCCTCTCTGCCAATCCATTTTGCTGAGGAGTATAAGTATTTGAAGTCTGATGTCGAATTCCATGTAACTTCATAAACTCTTGCATAGGACCATTAATATATTCTCCGCCATTGTCAGACTGAAAAACTCGAACAACTTGTTGATACTGTGTGGACACCATCTTGTGAAATTCTTTGAATCTAGAATAAACATCGCTCTTGTTCTTCAATAGAGATACCCAAGTCGTACGAGTACAATCATCAATAAACGTCACAAAATACCTGGCGCCAGAGAGAAGGAATTTTTGCAGGACCCCACACGTCAGAGTGAATCTTCATAAATGGAACATGACTTTTATTTAGGCTTGGTGAATATGAAATACGGTGGCTCTTGGCCAGTTCACATATGTCGCAATGAAAATCTGAATAGTCGACACCCGAAAATAATTGCGGTTGCAGCTTCTTAAGATAACCGAAGTTGAGATGACCCAACCTGCGGTGCCAAAGCCACACATCTTTCTTAGCACTCTCAGCTCTATTGACCTGATTAGCTTGACCCAAAGACTGCATATGTTTCTCTCCTGTCTCTGTCAGATCTAGATAGTACAATTTCCCTTTTCTCACTCCATAACCCAAAATATGCCGCGTCAGAATGTCCTGAAACACACAGAAAGACGGATAAAAGGTGACAATACATGATAATTCTTGAATTATTTGGCCAACTGAGAGAAGATTGTATGACAATGATGGGATGACTAATACAAAATCAAGGGTTAATGTGTTTGATAGGATAATACCGGAGTTGGAGTACCATCAGCAGTAGAAACAATATTTTGAGAGGAGGGTTTGAAATTTTCTAAGAGGCTAGGATCATTACACATGTGATCTGATGCTCCTGTATCAATAATCCAGGACCTATTCATAGATACCTTACCACTCATACCTGACTGTGCGACATTGGAGATATTGGATGGTTGGTCATCCTCTGTAGTGGTTATGACAGCTTTTGTGTGATTCTTTCAGGGTTTCAGGGTGAAATCCCACCAATCCGGGTACCCAATTGTTTCAAAGCAACGTTGCTTGCTATGACCTAATACTCCACATAGCGGACATTTTGAGTTCGCATATGAATTTGGTTTGCATGAAGACCGACATGGTGCGGTGGTATGGTAGTTAATTTGGTGTGTCATTTTGGAGGTTTGGTTTTTGAGATTTCAAGGATTCGGGAATTATGATTTTGATGTATGCAATGATTTGTTTGTTGTGTGATTCAAGATTCAGATTTTTGGTTTTGGGATTTGAGAATTTGTGTGTGATTTGTGGGGTTTTTTGGTACGCAGCGGTTTGTGGTGTTTTGGGTGTAAATTCAAATGATCGAACCTAGCAAGCTCTGATACCAAGTAGAAAATAAGGATTCAATATGGTTTGGTATTCTACAATACTTTATTTTTCTCCATATAGAAGGTTTATATAGAGATACAATTGTAGTACTAATAGGAAAAATATTTCATACTCCTACACATAATATTTAACCTACACATAGAAGGAAAGTAAATATATACAAAATATTCTACAGCCTATGCCCTTGTATGGATCGATCTTTTTATTATCAAGTGATCATAGAGTGAACCTCCAAATTTGTAACTTAATTCTCATCCTCACTCACCTACTTAGACAAACATGTACGTCTATGACTATCGAGTGGATAGTTCTAGTTCATGTGACCTAATTTTGGTACTTGGTATTTGTTGGTCTATTTTTTCCTCAGTTTTATTAATGTTATCATGTACATGCAAGTGTTGCCGATTAAACCAATGTGATATCTACATGGTAGTTTGAAGTTTGAATTGTAAAAATATGCTGATGTCTTAGGTAGATAGAACAAGTTGCCGACGATCCGACGGCGCCCTAGTGTATCTTCTTTTGACTATAACATCTGAAAACGAAGATGTTGGTGATCAGGTCGTAGTTCCCAATTAAAAGTTGAAGGTGACTCTTGAGCTGAATCCTTCTTCCACACGGGCCGACTTCGTGTTGAAATTCATGGCGATGGTACAGCGTACTAGGTTAGGCTATGTTTCCTTGTCTCAGTTGTCTACTTGTCACAACAGCGGTGCATGGCCGGGTTCATCAGGAACGAAGAGCACTTGTTAATTTAGAAAGAGACGAGGAGATATGACAAGTAGAGCCGTCCGTGATCGTTTTTCACGTTGCCGATCAGATTCTCAGATCAGAACCAGTCACTTCAAAGAGAATAGGGAAAGCACTCAGAACAGACTAGCAGAAGAAACATGGATGGATTATTGATTCCATTTAGCATTTGACGCCTGTAATTAGGATCCATATATAGATTTTCTTGGATCATCACGTCTTCCTCTTTATTCTTTGTTTCTTCTGGCCCTCTCTCACTGGCCAACACAGTCAGTCATTCAGTCCATGACATGACAATGGCTTCGAACGCTTTAAAATGCAACCCCAAACACAATGATCGATCTTAGGGTCCCAATCGGGAAAAATAAAAAATGATCAAAAGGGTTTATATACAACTTGCGTCCTGACATCAAATTTGACATAAATTTTGACATTGTTTCTTAGTTATTGGATTTTAAAACAATGAACAGTCTAGATCAGTTCTAAATATGATGACAACAAATAACTAATTGATGTGACAAGTGACGTGGATTTACTTAATTTCTTAAAATCTGAAAACCAAAAAATAGTTGTACGATTAAAAAAAATGATTGCTAAAAAAAATCGACAGAAGAACACAAACTCTCTCCCGAGAGACTTCGCGCCCGCGGCTAAACCCTAGCAGCGGCGTAGTACCTACAATCGGCGTTGCTCGGCGTACCTTCTTCTCCGATTGCGTCTTGTGGGGTGGTGCTCCTTTGGTTCGTGCCTCTTCTTCCTTTGATTATGGTTCTCTTGTGGCAAAGACCTGTCAAGGTTTTGGATCTGTTAACGCATCCTGTGTTTACGCTATGAATGGTTCGCCGACTTGTGATGGCGGCGATGACAATTGTCGAGTTAGCCATCGATCTGTGTCATATATGATTGATGATCATGCCCAAGGTAGCTATCTCTTTCTTCTCCTGGGGGTTGTCGGTTTTGACAATCGCGACATCACTGAGGCTGAGTCGTTACTTGGTCGGGAGAGGCCTAATGGAATCTTGGCTTCTCTTGGGAGTTTTGTTGCGAGATCAGAAGTTGTTCCTTCCGACAAGAGGTGTGGTCGCAACGACGGCTATAAGGCTGACGGCAGTTTTGCAAATGCTGCTCCTAGGGTTCGACTTTGGGCTTGGTGGGCCTATTGAGCCTTCTTTTCATTTTGGAGATCAGGGCTAGGGCTTGGGCTTGTGGACCTTTTGACTGGACTTAAATCTAAAGTCTGATTGAATCGGGTTTTCATGGCCCAAAGAATTTATCAAGCTTGATTTAGAGATCGACATAAAAACATGAATGTTGTTGTCAAGTTTACTACTCTTCGGTGTCTATTAGTCTTCTTGTTTTTGGTTTAATGTCTTAAAAGATGAATGTATTTTGAGTTTATGCTTTTTTAGTATGTTAGTGTGAGGAGCATACTAGGATAGTTTTTGCTCTAAGCGGTTACATTTTCTGACGGCGAGACTTTGGCATGTAAACGTTGTACTGTATGCTGAACTTCATTAATGGATGACCACTTTATAAAAATAAAAAAAACACTTTGATTGGATCAATGTTTTCAAACCGGGACACTTTGATCAAGTTGCATAAAAGCTTAGTTAGATAATGATTGCCAGAACAATATTGAGAGTTTTAATTTGATATTTTTAAACATCTAGGCTTTCTGCCCTTTGTGTATATTTCGTTAAACTAATCTAACTTGAAATAAACTGTTTGTACTCAATTCAGATCATAAAGCTGCAGCTCTAACATGTAAGATCTTCATATATAGACCAATGACTATGGAGAAATCAATTATAAAAGAACATCGCTGCAAATATGTGGTTTTCGGATCAAGGTGATATCATATCGTTTTATGCACAAAGAAAATCTTACAGCTTTGAATCATTGTGCTCGTTTTTTTCTTTTTCTTTTTTTCCTTTCATCTGTGTTCTTCTTTTTTGGTCTTTTGTGGATCTTTATTTTTTTTTTATCAATTTCTTTTTTTGTAATCGTACAAACTAGATTTTGGTTTCCATATTTTAATTTGATTTTTTTTATTAGTTTGATTTGTTATGAAATTGAATAAATCTACGTCGCTTGCCACGTCAATTAGTTATTTGTTGTCATCATATTTAGAATTGATCTAGACCGTTCATTGCTTATTTAAAATTCAATAGCTAAGAAACAGTGTCAAAATGTAAGCAGTTGAATTTTGCTTAACTATTAGTTTTGCTAGTTGGTGATCGATCAATATTTTTTTTATCTCAACCAATTAACTGATGAAAAAGACGCTAGTTTTCTATGAATAAGTTGCAAACTTGCGCTGCTAAACCACACATACCTAACTTTTCTTTTGGACCCGAGTCTACCTACTATTGCAATTGTACTAGTTATATATATTTTGTTAGCTTCAGTCCAATTAGTGAAGTGGGATATATGTAGTATATGCAAGTCTGTGTGTATATATAACAAATTGATTAGTCATTGAGATTCTCTTCATTCACATGTCAGACACAAATGTGCCAAATAAAGCTCATGTTCTACCTGATCTAGCTATTTCATGATTAAGGGGAATGAGGGGGGCTTAATTAATTTCAAGGCATACTTATGACCTCAGTCCCAACAATATCTTAGTGGAGTTCGGCTGCTATACACATTTGTATGACATACATCAAGCCGTGAGTCGTCCGATCTTTTAGCAATTCAAAATTTAAGACGATCAGACGGCTCACGGCTTGATATATACTATACACATATGTATAGTAGAAAAATCTGAACCGATCGAAAGATCTAAGAAGTGCCGAATGCATGCCACGAACATTAGGGCATTGCCAAAAAGAAAGTTTTCATCACTTGGTATCTTTTTGGGTCATACATGCATGCACATGTTGGGCTAGCTAGTTTAATACAAACTTAATCTGATGATTATCAACCTAACTAATACTTGAAATTCTATGCCCAAAGTATAGCAGAAGCCATATCAGAAGAGATCGAACAAATAAAAACCCTTTCAAAATAGAACAGAAGAGCAAGGCAAGAGCCCATCTTGACCAACCAGGCAATTCATTCATCACTAGCAATCGAATTTTTCTTCCCTTGCACTCAAAGAAGGAATAAATTAGAAGCAAGAAGCAGGTGGTGTGTTTCTGTGACAGTCTCCCCCCACCCTCATTTGTTACACATTCATTTTCTTTCCCTTTCACACCCCCAAAACATTAATTTAAATCCCTCTCTCCACCTTCTCTTCATCCCACAACACAACCTCATCCCTCTCTGCAATTCCCATCCCTTACCAGTTACCAAAATGCAAGCCAAGTGGATTCTTCTGCTTTTCTCAATCCTCCTCGTAGTGCAAAATGTGAACGGTGAAGACGAGTCATTATCATCGTCTGTGAAGCCATTGGTGAAGATTGTAAAGGGCAAGAAGCTGTGTGACAAGGGTTGGGAGTGCAAGGGATGGTCTGCTTATTGTTGTAACCATACCATTTCAGACTACTTTCAGTCTTACCAATTTGAGGACCTTTTCTCTAAGCGCAACTCGCCTGTGGCGCATGCAGTCGATTTCTGGGACTACCATTCTTTCATTACTGCTGCGGCTGAGTACCAGCCTCATGGCTTTGGTACCGCTGGAGGCAAGCTTCAGGGGATGAAAGAAGTTGCAGCTTTCCTTGGTCATGTTGGCAGCAAAACTTCATGTAAGTTAAAAGTTTGAACATTTTGTTTGGACTTCCTTTTGTTTTTCCGGGTACTTTTATTCAAGTGGCTTTGATTTATGTTATGGAAGAAATTATTAGAGCACCAAAATTTAGATGATGAGATTGAAAAAATGATTTCATAGCTTAGTTTGAGCTTGATTAGCCCGATCAGAACCTCAGGATAAAAGTTTGTGCAATTTGTTGTTTTTGTTGCTTTCATTTCAGCTAACTATTGGTAGCAAAACTTGATGTGAGTGCCAAGTTTATCCTGGTTACGTACTGTAGGTTGATTAGGTTGGAAGTTTAGGATTTTTTTTTTCTTTTTTCTATGAGGCATCAACATGGATCTTGGTTTATACTTTATAGTAGATCTGATTTGACTTATGTCAGAATATATGTTTAACGAAATTATAGACAAAGTGGATGTGATTCCGATTAGGCATTGCTGAGTTTATGTGTTACATATGAAGAAAAGGTGGATGAGCGTGTGTTTCATTTGCAGGTGGATATGGGGTAGCTACAGGAGGACCATTGGCTTGGGGTCTTTGCTACAACAAGGAGATGAGTCCTAACCAGTTGTATTGTGACGACTATTTCAAATACACGTATCCTTGTGCTCCTGGAGCTTCATACCACGGCCGTGGTGCCTTGCCACTATACTGGTATATACATATAATGAATATATATATATATATATGTATATATATATATAATGCACCTTCCTCTTCCTTATCATTCTCATAATCATTTTTATGCTTCACCATTTGTTGGAGATTGTGTTATCTTAGTGAGAAACGTCAATTAGATAAGTGAAAGATGACAGTTGCATTAGCTTGTTTGGAGCCATGTAATGCTCAACATCTTCGATTTCAGGAACTACAACTATGGAGAAACAGGAAAAGCCCTGAAGGTGGACTTGTTGAACCATCCAGAATACATAGAACAGAATGCTACTCTGGCCTTTCAGGCTGCAATTTGGAGGTGGATGACTCCAGTGAAGAAGAACGTTCCCTCAGCCCATGATGTCTTTGTTGGGAAATGGAAACCTACCAAGAATGATACATTGGCCAAAAGGGTTCCTGGATTTGGCACAACCATGAATGTTCTCTATGGGGAGCAAACTTGTGGTCAAGGTGATGTTGACTCCATGAACAACATTGTCTCGCATTACCTGTATTACCTTGATCTTATTGGAGTCGGCCGCGAAGAGGCAGGTCCTCATGATGTGCTCAGCTGCGCTGAGCAAGAAGCTTTCGAGCGTTCCTCTTCTTCTTCATCATCTTCATCTTCTTGAATCTCATTTGTCGAGCAGTTCCCCTGGAAAATGCATATCAATAAGGAAGGCATGTGTATTGTTTTGAGAATATATGCATTAAAGATCAGTGAATTAGGGGAAAAAAGAGTCAGAGAGTTTACAGTCACTCTTATCTTTGTGTGAAGTTGTTGTGAGCTGCCATTTGTTATACCTATGTAAATTTTGTGATTTCTGGCCTTCACACTAAACTTGATTTGCAACACTTCAATTTGATTTGTATAAACCATGCTATATATTGTTGTATATATGCACAACTATTAATTAATCTTATGGGGTATCCATATGACCATATATCATCACCAAACTCTCTCCCTCCGCCAAAGCAAACTAAAAGCAATTTTATTACTCTTCCCCAGTCATATATTTTGTCATAATACTTGGGGCATTTTTCTCGTGAAACTAGATGCATAAACTTACAATACGTGACATGTTGACAATTTGAAAGAATAATTTAAACAAGCTATACACAGATAGGGATCTAAAAGCGTTATTATTTGATGGTATTTTTTGTCTGAGATTTTGGAGGATACTAAAATGTATACATTAGAAAACTAAAATATTGACATTCTCAAGTGAGATGTTGTAGGTTTCGGATGGGCAATGCTAGGGTGTGTTAGGGTATACTATGTATAGTTTTAATTTTGCTTTTGGGCTGCTTAAAGGCTTTATTTAGTTAGCTATCTTAATTTTAATTGATTCTTTGGTAATTCTAGAAAAAAATTAACTCATTCTCAGTCTGATCATCTCATTTTGTTCTTCTTGCCAATAAAACTAGGATAGAAAACGGCCGCAAAGTTGTTGCTTTAATAAAACATATAAATTGCTCTTTGTATACATTGTTTTGAATATTAATTGGATCGCCAACTCGACGAGCCTACGATATCTAGCTACACAACATCTCGACCATCTCTTATAACACATAATTTAAACTCAAAAATCTTCAAGTGCCAATGCGATCGTATCAAGCTCATTTATCCAACTGCGGAGTTATTATTTACAAATGGAAATGGGGCTGCTGGATGATGTTATTATTTACAAATGGAAATGGTTTGAAGGACTTTCAGGTTCGTGCGTTTGACTTTGCTCAGATACTCTGTGGAATTTGCTAAAATACTATCGTGGATCTTGATCCGAATGCTAACTAGTGGATGTTACTGACTAGTCAATGTAACTTGCTGATATGTGAAAAAAAAACAGCAATTACTCTTCTCGTGAAACTCGATGTATGGACTTACGAGCTAGCTACATTAGTTTTTCTCAGTTTCACTTCCTCTATTGGCAATGGCACATCCAATGCTCCCTCCTCCTTCTGATACATATATTGTGCTTGTTCAGCAAAAGAAAACAAGCAAAAGACATGACATATACAATAACCCTCATTTGTAATAGATGTGATGAATATACTTTTTATAACTTTTTAGTTTAAATAAACACGATTTTAAAAAACAGGTTGGGGATTGCTTATTTAAAACTGAGTTTTTAAAAAATTAAGTTGTTAAACCACAATACCAAACTAAACCTTGGTGTGCTGGATGATCTGGGTCAATTGTTTTGTGCTCAAAAGTCGTAACATTTTATCTCTGACTAAACATGCATTCAAATCAGTCAACTCCGTTGATTAGGTCTTTATCGCAAGGATCTATTACTTTTTTCAGAACAAACATAATTTCAAAACAAAAATGGCCTAATGATGAAGTGAAAGAGATCTGAGAATAGAGAATTGTGAAAAATAATGTGTATTATTCATTGATAGGAGCCATTTATATAGGAAATTACACAATACCAATTAGGTAAGCAAAATGAATACATAGATCTAGTCAAACTACATATCCTATTAGCATAAGGCCAAGACACAAATAAAGAATATCTAGAAATATACAGAATATCATATAACACTCCCCCTTGTGCTGTGCGCTGATATGCCGATGATGCTGATTTGTTGCCTCGTCAAAAACCTCGTCAAGTCACAAAAACCTTGTGGGAGAAAAACTAAACCTTGATCGTAGGAGAAAAAGAGTAAAACGCACCAATCTACTTCATTGAGATGATGCTCCTCCTGATGTGAACATTATTCAGAGAGACTTGATAACTGACACATACCTATACTTTTCACATGTTTCTCAAAAGTAGACTTAGGTAAGGACTTAGTAAATAAGTCTGTTGCGTTTCCTTCGAAACTAACTTGATTCACTTGAATGTTAAGAAACGCATGTTGCTGTTGGTTGTAAAAGAACTTAGTTCATCGTTTCACCCATGAGCTACATGTCAATTTTTTCGGACACTACCAAACTGACTAAGTAGCGGAAAGTTATGACGTCCATGATCAGAGAGTAAGTCTCTTCGTAATCAATCTCAGGGCGTTGTGAGAAACCTTGCGCCACAAGGCGGACTTTATACCGAAGTACCTCATTCTTCTCATTACGCTTTCTAACAAAGACCCATTTATGTCCAATAGGCTTTACACTCAGCGGAGTTAGCACTACTAGGCCGAAGACCTGTCTCTTTGTTAGAGAGTCTAATTCTACCTGGATTGCATCTTTCCATTTAGGCCAATCTGCTCCGTTTTGGCATTCTGCAACAGAGCGTGGTTCGATGTCATCGTGCTCAATGATTTCATGAGCCACAAAATAAGCAAATATATCATCGACATAGGTTAATGACCGGTTCATCAATTCATAAGTGTTATCATAACACATGAAGATCTATATGTTCTCTGATTTTGACATTGACCCTGAGGCGTCTCCTATGGATTCTAACATCAATTCATGGACATAATTGTAATCAGAGATAATCTCGTGAGAAAGATTCTCAACACCGATGATCAAAGGATTGACTTGCGCCTTGTCGGTCCGTTTCTTTCTCGGACGCATGTCAACCGAACCAAATGGCCTCCCCCTTTTCCTTTGGGGAGCCACAGCCTCCATCCCCCCACCGTGGGCGGCAGTCCCGTGCCCGGGGATGACCATGCCCTTTTTAGGGACTTCGAGCCTAACAGGAACATTTGCAGCTGGTATATCTGATCTTGTCGCTTTTGTAATTTTGGAGAAAGAGTCAGGCATCGTATCTGCTACTTTCTGAAGTTTGAGAATACGTTTAACTTCATTTTCAGTTTATGAGGTGTGGGGATCATTGTCAAGACCCACCCCGAATTTCACCCTGAAACCTGAGGTAAGTCCTGCGGGGACCACCTCTAAGGAAAATTTACCGAAGAACTCGGCAAACCTCCCTTGAAAATGGACAACCCTAACCCGGAAAAATTATAGAACCACCCTCTTAACCAAAATATAAATTCTTCAGCTCAACCCAAATAACCGAATAAGATAATACACAATATTTTTCCGAAAGTATTCAGAGCTACTACAAGAAAGACAACGAAAGCTGATAAACTCTTAGTAGATTAAACAGATAACCTACTGGCGAAAAGTAGCGGAAAGATGGGTGACTATGCCTCGACGTCTCCTTCTAGACCACACCCGAACGCTGCAGACTGGGCAATTAAAAATGAACAACCCAGGGGAAAATATTCAATTACGTCAGAGTGAGTGGACAAAAGTAATTTCGACAAAACATTAATATTTCTCTAAAAAATAAAATGGCCTCTTAGACTAGAATTTTATATATTAGTATGTATTTATACTCGTCTGTTCCTTGTATGCTATCTATGAATAAGCTCGAAAAATAGATAGTCATACAAGGCTACGATGCTAGCGTCTAACGCTCACGTCACCCCATAATGACATTTTTCCTCATTATGGAGGAAACGCATGAGTGGATATATATACGAGTTGATTCCTTGTATGAATTCTATGAATGAATTCGAAGAATAGAAAGTCATACAAGGCTACGACGCTGACGTCTAACGCATGAGTGGATATATATACGTGCTGATTCCTTGTATGAATTCTATGAATGAATTCGAAGAATAGAAAGTCATACAAGGCTACGACGCTGACATCTAACGCTCACGTCACCCCATAATGGAATTGTACCTCATTATGGGGGAAAATCACGTATAGCTAGCTAGCATTTATTTGTATACATACTATTCTCATAAATCTCTATATATGAGTATAATCACCGAAATTCCCAATTTCGGTTAATTTCCAACAAAAGAAATTATTCAACAATAAAACATTTCAAGCACATTATTTAAAACAAAGGTCCACTCACAACTTAGGCCTAAGCCTAATGTCGGTCGGAGGTTTCTTCCGCTCGGGCCTCCTCACGTCTTGTTCCACAAACATAAATAAATCCTTAAATAAAACACCGACGCTTAAAGAAAATATGCATAATTAAATATGGGCTTCTCGCGCTCAACCATGCCTATCGCCCTAAATCTTAACTTCACTGCTAACCATAAAGCTCCACAATTACCGATATCCTGAAAATTACCTTCCACCGTCCTAATCATAAATAATCCAATGGCCGGATTTTGACTTATTAATCCACCAAAAATATCAAACTTTAAAAATTCCAAAACATATCCAAAAATTCTAAAACTCATTCCATTAAACTCCTCATAAAAATCTCCACTAAAAACATTTTTTCAGCAGCGGCGCCGGCGGCCAGCTCTGGCGACCTCCAATGCCCACCAAAATTTGACAGCTTTCCTCTCAACCTCCTTTACAACATTCCTAACTAGCACAAACATCAATTTCAAGCCTAACTATGCCAATCGAACGGAAACAACAATAAAGCCATAGAATTTCAAACACCGATTTCTCCTTACCTAGCTCAAGAGGGAGCGAGCCCTTTGGAGGGGTTGCTGCATGAGAGGAGGGCTTTCTTTTGAGCCAATGATCGCTAGCTATGGCGACCGGAGGAGGAAGTTCCGGCGAGAAAACCACCTCGGCAGTCGGGGCATTCGGGCTTGGCTGCTGCTTCATGACGGTGCTAGGGGCTCGGTCACCTACCCAAGAATGAAGAGGAGAGGATGGTGGTTCGAACGGGACCGGCGCGGCGATCTGGGGCGGCCGGACGGAGGCGAACGGGCGACCGGAAGTTTCCGGGCGGAGGGAGACTCGGGAAAGATAGAGAGAAAGCGCGAGTAGGAGGAGAGAGAGAGAAAATAGAGAGAAAAGGGTTGGGCTCGGCCCAGCCGGTCCAACCTCCCTTTAACCCATTCTAAAATTCAACACTCCAAAAATAATACCCCAATAAAAATCACCTTTTACTAGCTAAAATTTACCATTTTTACCGTTGTCACATTTTCTTCCTATGAATAATTCCTTCGAATTTATCGTCACCCACAACCTCTCTGGGGACCAATTAAATTATAAACTTAATGATGAAGATGGTAAAACTCTTATTACCACTATGCTAGTAATTAAAGTAAAAATTAAGAGTCGGGGTGTGACAATCATAATGAGACAGAGTGGGGACAAACCACGACAATTCCTGTCATTCCACATGAACACGTTTGTTTGTATCTCCCCCTAACAACGGGAAGAATGTCTCATCAAAGTGACAATCCGCAAACCTTTCACATGTTAATGGCTCGAGGTATCTGATAATCGTTGGAGATTCATAACCAACGTAGATACCTAATCGTCTCTCAGGACCCATCTTAGAACGCAATGGAGGCGTAATTGACACATAAACCGAACAACCGAAATTGCGTAGATGCGAAATGTCAGGCTCATATCCAGTAACCAACTGGCACGCACTAAATGATTGTTTGGCAGTGGGTCGGAAACGAATAAGTAAGGCTGCATGCATTATTCAATAGCCCCATGACGTAATTAGAAGGTTGGTGTGCATTACCAACGCTCGAGCAATAAGTTGAAGTCGCTTAATCGTAGCTTCGGCGAGACCGTTTTGTTTGTGAACATGGGGTACAGGATGCTGAACTTCAATCCCGATAGACATGCAATAGTCATCAAAATTTTTTGATGTAAATTATCCAGCGTTATCCAGTCGAATTGACTTAATTGGATAATCCGGGTGGCGAGCTCAAAGTTAATAATTTGTGCTAGGAGTTTTGGAAATGCAACATTACGTGTGAACAAGAGCACGACATGAGTCCAACGCGTTGAAGCATCCACCAGGATCATAAAGTATCAAAATGGTCCACATTCAGGATGGATGGGTCCACAAATATCACCTTGGATACGATGTAGAAATGGAATGTTCTCGGTGTTATCTTTAGCGTAAGACGATCTCGATACTACTTTTGCTAAAGAGCAAGCTTTGCAAAATGAACGATGAGCGTTTGAAAGAGTCATTGACACATCAAGGAAAGGACGGCGCGCTTCAATTGCTTGAGGGGTCGGCCGAGCGACAGCCATGAAGTTGGTGCTGAGCCCGAGAGACGTCAAAGTCCCCTTTGGGCCGTGATAACCTATTGTGGCATCACCACCATGATTAAAAGTGACATCAGTTCCCAAATATTTTCGTTTTGATATGAAGAAGGGATGTCCATGAAAGTTACACAGAATTCGGATCATCATGTCCCTTCTGGGATGACCAAGTTGATCATGCCAAAGCTTGTATGAGTCAGAGTCCCAAAGATCCTGTTTGGCAACTACATGAGATTTAATAATCCGAATCGTAGTAAGGTAAAGACCACTAGATTGACTCATGAGTTTCTCCAATATACGTTTACGTCCATAATTATGAGAAGTGATACACAAGAACTCAGTTCCATCTTCACAATGAGTCTCCAAGTGAAAGCTGTTAGGGCGAATGTCCTTAAAGCTCAACAAGGTTCGGTACCCTTTTGGGGCATAAAGAGCGTCCATGACATGGATCACAGTGCCATGAGGCAGAAAGAAGCAAGCAGTTCCATGCCCGAGGATCACAGGAGAAGATCCAATCATTGTCGTCACAGATGATTTACATGACACTAACTCAAGAAATAGTTGCCGGTTCCTTAGAATGGTGTGGGTTGATCCACTATCCGTGAGGCACTCGATCCCTCCAAGAGACATACCTACAAAAGAGAGTAGATATATGAGTAAATAGGTTGATATCGAGCCATTTAGAAGGATTGAAAGAGCTAAAAGCAGCAACAATCCCGAGAGTGCTGAAAAATTCTCTAGTAGAATGACATTTGCGCACTAAAACAGTCATAACTCATTCGTTAAAATTGGTATGGATGAACAGTAAAATGTTCTAAAAACTAGACTCATAGAGCTTTACAATGATATAAAGCTCACTGTCTGGTTTGTCTGGAGCTGTTCAAAAATCTCAAACAAAGTCGACTGTCCAGGGAGGACAGATTACTGTTTTTCGCAGATTTGACATTAGCGAAGCTTTTGAAGCTTGCTGGTGGCATTGAGGCATATGCTGAGCCACAGGGACGTGTAGATGATCAAATCCAAGGCCAGAGAACCTAGAGGATTCGATGGTGATCTGGTTTTGCCAAGTCTTTAACGTCTTTTACAAGACGACACTTGGAGTAATAGCGTAAGAGGAATCCAAAATCAAAAGCTTTCGGTAACTCTAAATTAAGTATGACCAAGCATGTCCGTGGAGGGTCGGTAGTGCGAGGCACACTTAAAACCACTATCTCCTTAATTTCGGACAATTCTAAGACATCATACTGACTTGGATGAGCCTTGAACAATTGATGAAGGAAAATCCACTATAGGGTAAAAGACTTGAATCGGAAGACACGTTGGTAACCCTCCTTGAGAGTCACGGTGCTGTTCATCACATCCTATAAGGGAGAGACCAAAGACGACGTTGATGCCATGTTTTCTAAGGGAGATGTAAATCAATTCGAACCATGTAGAGACAAGAAGAACCAAAAAGAACTTTTATTAATGCGCTGAAAAGAGTACATAAGGGTCTAAAAAAAAGAGTTAAAAGAAAACTAAGCATGGAATTCCAATGATGCCTTATTACATCATGACTTGTAAAAAGGGAAAACAATCTAGCCGGTGACATCAAAGTCAGGAGCATCTAAGTCAGAACATTGTCCATTGGGGTCTGCGACCTTGAAGGTAACATTATGTTCAACTCCATTGTTTTCAGTGGAATTGATTTCCATCAATTCCTTGTATTTCTTGTATGCAGCAACAATATTTGCAGAAGCGCGACAAATTTTGAACTAGTGGTCCTTGGACCCACATCTGTTGCATTATCCATCAAAGGCAGAAGAAGAGTGAACATGCTGCTTCCGAGGAGGAGCAGCGCCGCCCTTGGGGCCGGTGGCACCGGTGTCTCGGCGCCATGAGTTGGTACTGCCACTAAAGCCTCTACCTTGTCCCCGAGAACTAGAGGCATGGTGGTGTTGATTCCCACGTGCATAAGGTTCATTCTGATGGTGATCTTTACGTTTCAGAGCTTTCTTACTTTGTTTGCTGTTGTAATTAGATTCTGGAATTTTCCGGGTGCCTACAGGACGCAAATTATGCTAATCATTGATCATGTTGTTCTTTTATTCCATAAGGAGTTACGTCATTAAGCCGCTAAATGTTGTAATCCTCTTATTTTGGAACTCAAGTCAAAACTGGTTCATTAGGATCTTAGCAGTAGAAGGGAAGGTCGAAAAAGTTTTTTCAATCATGCCTGCATCACTTTTCTCGACTCCACATGAGCTCAGTTGAGCTTGTAGGCAAAGCATATCCCTGTTGCAGTCATCGACCTTTTTGTAATCCAAAAGTCGGATTTCATCCCAGCGAGTAATTAATTCTGGGAGCAAAGTTGAATGAATATTGCCGAAACGTTCGACAAGTGCATCCCATAGATCTTTTGGATCATGCTTCGATTGATACTGCATGCGCAGTGCGAGATCGATATGCTTACGAAGGAACATGAGCGCCTGAGATTTTGTTCTCTTGTGAGGCGGTTCCTGAGTTGGATCGGGGAATATGGTCTCGGTCAAATCCTTAGCAATGAAGGTCTGCTCTATATCCGACCCAGCGATGGTACTCAGTACCATGGGTGTCGAGGACGTTGAATTCGATGTCTTTGTCCATCTGCATACAAGAGAGAACAAGTTGTATTAGTTTTCTGTTAAAGACCCAAAAGATACTCAAATACGATGCTTTTATTTTTGGTTTGTCTCTCTAGGGTTGATCATACACAACCCTAAGTGTCCGGAGTCTATCAAACACGACCTGGAAAACTTGTGTGAAGGTGATCAAACACACCTTCAAAAAGAAATAACCATAAGTTGATCAAACACAACTTTGGACCCGGGGAGGAAAACCGAGATTTTAAACCTGCAAATACATCGACCCAAGCATATAATGGAGTAGAAGAAGGGGAGAAAACACTTTATCTCCCCCGAGGTTATTGAACTATGAAGAGTTTTAGGGTTGTAAAGTAAACATACCATAAAAATTTGGGTGCTTGATCAGATGAAAAGAAAACAGCGGAGCGGACGGTTGGGAAGCGACAGTCGGGGAGCGTCGGCGGCGGTGGCCGAAGCAGGGCCGAGAACCTTTGGTTTTAGTTTTTAGGGTTTGAGAAAACTATTAGCTCAAAGGTTGAGCCAAGAGCTGATAACGTGATGAAGTGAAATAAATTTGAGAATAGAGAATCGTGAAAGATGATGTGTATTATTCATTGATAGGAGCCCTTTATATAGAGAAATACACAATACTAATTAGGTAAGCAAAATGAATATATAGATCTAGTCAAACTACATATCCTATTGACATAAAGTCAAGACACACATAAAGAATATCCTAGAACACCTAACATATTGTTCTTGTTAACGTGAAATAAAAATAGAAAACGGGCGGAATGCTTTTTAAAATGCTTTGAGAATCAAAAAAAAAAATCAAGCACTTAAATAGTTATTTTAGCCAATATGGTATTTACATATGAATTCATACATCGAACGACAACGACCTTAAAATTAATAATCACCGCTTGTTATAACAATATAGGATCGTTAACTGAATGAGCCTACAATAGCTAACTAACTACACAACATCTCATCTCTTATAACACATAATCCATACTCGAAAAGTGGAAAATCTTCAAATGCCAATAGTCATATCAACTCATTTATTCAAACCACTTCTTGATGCTGTTCATCTGAATCTATGAAATACGTTACAAAAATACAACAAAATCTAGACTCATTATCTAAATGATTGCTTTTGGGTTTCATAGGG
The DNA here is from genome assembly GCA_034370585.1 of Fragaria x ananassa. Lineage (NCBI taxonomy): Eukaryota > Viridiplantae > Streptophyta > Magnoliopsida > Rosales > Rosaceae > Fragaria > Fragaria x ananassa. The sequence continues at coordinate 21,649,554 of CP139762.1, read as the reverse complement.
CAATCCTTAAATAGTATAGACAAACGAAAGAAATAGAAAGGATAATGTTCACAACTTGAAGGGTCGTCTGAGTTTCCTGTTTATCCAAAAATCTGGGGCAGTAATGCTGAAGGGTCATCTCTTGCTTATTGGCCTCAAATGCATAACAAAATAATCATATATTCCTATTTTCCTTATTTTCTGATGTGAGAAATATATAGTCCATTGACAAATGATTGTGTTGAAAACCCACACGTACCAACTGCCAACAAGACTCCAACTCTGAGACAGAACTAGTATATAAACAAGTACAACCCACTTCGACTCTGCTCATGTTGTCAGCTCCTTCGTTCACTTCAAAAGAGAATTCCAGAGAGAGAGAGAGAGAGAGAGAGAGAGCAGAAATGGTGGCGGAGCGAGACATAGACGATCTGCCGAAGAACGAGGCGAACTACACGGCGTTAACTCCGCTGTGGTTTCTGGAGAGAGCAGCTGTGGTGCATCCCACCAGGAAATCTGTGGTCCATGGATCTCTTCACTACACGTGGCTCCAGACTTACCAGCGCTGCCGCCGTATGGCCTCCGCTCTCAACAGCCACTCCGTCGGCCTCGGTTGCACGGTAATTCCCTACACCCCCAACTTGACCCAACTCACTTTTGCTTCATTTCATTGTGATTTTCTTTGATATTCCAAGAAAGTAGTGAAAAACAATAAAGAAAAAAAGAAAGAACTTTATTACTACCGATCATGATTAGTTGATTACTATATGATCGTTTTTATCAAGTTGCTGTATGTGTTTAAAGTTTTGATTTTTTAATTTTTTTTTGTGAGTTCTGATGCTAGAATTTACTAGTGGATTGAATTTAGCTGTGTTTTACTGTGGGGATGGAGGTTGGATTAGGATTTGTTGATTTTTGGGAGGAAGAGTTAAAAAAGGGATTTTCGGAAGCCAAGAGAGAAAAAAGATGAGGGAAAATTAAGGTAATTTTGTTTATCTGGAATTTGTGGAAGTTGTTGAACATAAACGCCCTACCAGAATCTTAATGTTGTTACTTGTTAGGCGGAGACACCTAGCCTAACCAAGCCCTTTCAAGATATATGCATTCAGAAGTCTGTTTGGTTTTATCAGAAGTTCGGCTTTGGTTGTTTAATTGCAATATGATTTAATGTTGACACTGAACTAATGCATGTAACAACCAGTCAGATGAAGTTGGTGCTGATCTTGATAGAAGCTCCCTTATTTTAGTTTCTATATCATACTCATAGGCATTCAAAGTTGGTAGGGGTGCTTTGCATTTTGCATTTACTTTTTATGGATGTGACTTGCTTTCAGTTTCATGCTATGGATGGATTTACTCTGGTTTTTAGTAGATTGGTTGATTTAACCTTGTTTTGGATTTCAGAACCTAGATGAGAAGAAACTTATAGAGACTTCTGGTTCTGGCACTGTTTTGCAATTCCGTTATGATTGTGCCATAGTATAGTCGTATAGTATACTCTATAACTGCTTAATTCTTTACATACGATAAGTGTATTGACAAAGTAACAAGCCATCGATCCATCATAATAAAAATGCCTTGAAAGAGCGAAGGGGAATATGGACACAATTGGGAACACATGAAAACTTGTGTCCAGGCTCCATCTAATTTAGACTGTAGTAAACTTAGTTTGACCCTTAAGAAGCAACTGTTTCTACTTTAGATGCTTGCCAACCATAGTATAATATACATTGCTCCACATGTCGCTTTCTTCCAGTGTAATGTAGATAAGTGAGATTTTTCACCAAATTTTCTCGTCCTGTCAGAGACCTATATGGTGAGCTCATCACCTCTATTGGTATTTGAGTCCCTTGAGAAGCAACTATTTCTACTTTAGATGCTTGTCATGTTATGACGACTTCTTGAAGTTCTCACATAGATGTCTATAAGCTCTCAAGAAATCCTTTAAGCTAATGGATTTATTCTGTGTGGACTGACATGGAAAGATTGTGTTATGTTTGCCAATGCTCTGGAATTCTTGGATTGTTGTTTTTTGAAAGTCTGCAATAACCTATTGAACCATATTTGCACCTCGTTAGATGGTTTATTCTGCAGACCAATTTAAAATTATAATTGAGCTTTTGTATATCCCGCTTGTTTTGTGTGCAGCCATCTAATTTTATCTTGTACAAGCTTGTGACTGATAGGTGATTTCTTTGACATTGAAAACAGGTATCAATAATTGCACCAAATGTCCCAGCGCTTTATGAAGCTCATTTTGGAGTTCCAATGGCAGGTGCTGTGTTAAACACTGTCAATATCCGTCTAAATGCATCAACAATTGCTTTCCTTCTTGGTCATTCAGCATCTGTAGTCGTGATGGTGGATCAAGAATTTTTCCCCTTAGTTGAGGAGGCTTTGAAGATTTGGGCAGAGAAAAGCAAAGGCCAATTCAAATCTCCGCTCTTAATTGTCATTGGTGATGAAAGCTTGGATCCTAAGGGACTCAAATATGCTGTGGGAAGAGGTGCCATTGAATATGAGAAGTTCTTGGAAACTGGTGACCCTGAGTATGCTTGGCAACCACCAAAGGATGAGTGGCAAAGTATCGCTTTGGGTTATACTTCGGGAACAACAGCAAGCCCTAAAGGGGTTGTTTTGCACCACCGTGGGGCTTATTTGATGTCTTTAAGTGGTGGTCTTATCTGGGAGATGAATGAAGGAGCTGTATATCTGTGGACTCTACCCATGTTCCATTGCAATGGTTGGTGTTACACTTGGGCACTTGCAGCTCTTTGTGGGACAAACATATGCCTTCGACAGGTAAACTACTGATGTTTGGTAATTGCAAATGATCTATGTTAAGTTCTGTATAAAGATATGTTACTGATGTCCCATCATTAGGTGTTATAGCTTTACTGTTTATAGTTGATTAGTTGATGGAGTCATTGATGCAGATTTAAAATATGAAAGACTCATAATTGTATGTATATGATCATTAATTCATTATTGGCAGAATGAATGAAACATGTTGCAGCCTATTGGCATATGTGGTAGGAACCTTTTATTAATCACTAAACACCTATATAAAGACACTCCTTGGAGCTTGTAGCTAGTGGAGATTCGGTACTTTCGTAAGGAGCTGCAGTAAAGTAATGTCACATTTTTACATGTGGCATTGATCTATAATGTTTAATGGAAGATTATGTTTGGTTCCAAACCTCTTAAGCTTCAGAACTGAGCTTCAACTTTTATTTCTTATGTTCTTGTATATATCTGTAGCCAATGCTTGGTTATTAGTGGCTATTCATCTCAGTACAGGATCCACACATATTTGCTGTTTTTTTCATTAAGGGATGTTGATACGAAACTTACCTTTTCCCATTTCGTAGGTTTCAGCCAAGGCAGTCTATTCAGCAATACACAAGTATGCTGTGACTCACTTTTGTGCTGCACCTGTGGTGCTCAACACCATCGTCAATGCTTCACAAGACGAGACTATCCTCCCTCTTCCTCATATTGTACGAGTAATGACAGCTGGTGCTGCCCCTCCACCTTCTGTTCTGTTTGGAATGTCCCAAAGGGGGTTTAAAGTCACCCACACTTATGGTCTGTCCGAAACTTATGGCCCCTCCACAGTGTGTGCATGGAAGCCTGAGTGGGACTCCCTTCCCCCTGAAAGCCAAGCACGATTAAATGCACGTCAAGGTGTTCGGTACATTGGTTTGGAGAGAGCAGATGTTCTGAACCCTCGCACTATGGAACCTGTTCCTGCAGATGGAAAAACCGTGGGAGAGATAATGATGCGGGGTAATCTTGTTATGAAGGGTTACTTAAAAAACCCAAAGGCTAATGAGGAAACTTTTGCTAATGGATGGTTTCATTCTGGTGATCTTGCCGTGAAACATCCAGATTCATACATAGAAATCAAAGACAGATCAAAAGACATTATCATATCGGGAGGTGAGAATATCAGTAGCGTGGAGGTAGAGAATACTATGTATCAGCACCCAGCCATATTGGAGGTATCAGTGGTTGCAAGGCCAGATGAGAAGTGGGGAGAGTCTCCTTGTGCTTTCGTGACATTGAAGTCAGGTGTGATTAAGTCCAATGAAAAGCGTGTAGCAGAAGATATAATGAAGTTCTGCCGGGAAAAGATGCCTGCTTATTGGGTTCCCAAATCTGTGGTGTTCGGACCATTACCAAAGACAGCTACTGGAAAGATACAGAAGCATTTGCTGAGGGCAAAGGCCAAAGAGTTGGGGCCTGTCAAGAAGATGAGCAAGTTATAAACTGTATGATGATGTTTGTCATTTGTGCAAAAGCCAATAAGAGCTTGCAGCATTTGTGTCAATGTCAATATTGGGTCACTTGGACTACATGAAATGGGTATTTTCAGGATGGATCATGAGACTTGAAATGTATAATGTATACAGATCACATCGGGTGGTTTGCAAACTATTCAGATAGATGATAGTGTTTACACCTAAATTAATATTTTACTGGATAGTAATTGTTTATGTGAATATTAGTTAAATAGCCCAAATTCTTTGGGTTTACAAGTAATGTCCTGCCAGTGAGATCACACGAGCTGGATGGCAGAATTCACAGGCGGAGTCCGCATGCGTCACATTTATCGTTGAGGACTCTTATAAGTCTTTGATACGGTTTGGGTCAACTCTTGTGGCCCTTTTAATAAAAAGCCTTTTTAAAACTCGCGAGGTTTAAGGGCCCGCTAAATGGAAGCAAGCTTCAGGAGCTCGCAGATTGGTTTGAGTTTGTGGCCCGCGAGAGATAGGTTTCCACAAAGACTGTGACACCCCGCGGGGTAAAGACGTTCCTAATTTGAGTTCGCATAGAACTCTACAGTTGGGCAGCGTGGAGGCAGTGACCTATGCGAAATGTGTTGTGCAAAATGGACACGCGTCACGTAGATGGTTGGTTCACGCGGGTGAAACAGTGTCCTTGTGGTATTCTGTTTCAGAGTCTGACTAGGATAGTGATTACTTCTGGCAGAAAGACGAGCTACTATATAAATGGGCTCATAGGCTTACAGAAGACTCTCTCTCAAAACAAACAATTCAATACAAACAAACAAACTTTCAACCCAGTTGATACCTTCGAGCCTCTTGAAACCCTAGTTCTAAGCCTTGCCTTAGTCCTCTGAGCCCTTTTGGACTCATCTCCAATCACCCTTGATCTCTCTTTAGTTGCTCTGCTAGCGACATACCGTGAGTATCGATACTTTCTGTGCTCGTAATTCCTCGTCCGCGAGGTGGCACTGGAGTCTTACTTTCGTTTGATTAGAAGTACAGGCCAGCGCACTACAACAACAATCCTACTCTCTTTTCTCGTCCGCGAGATGACACGCCTTTTATCTCTAGAAACATCGACTGCTACCATCCCTTTATCCCTAACTGAGGATCGTGGCCAAAACAGATAGTATGCAAGAAAGCCCAATATTGTCATGTTGATCCGGACTAGAGTTTGTAAATTAACGATTTTTCAATCCTTTGTCTCTAACTTTGTGAAAAACTCTTTCACGTTGTTCTGTAAACAATGGAAAAAATAGAAAACGATTGAAGGGAGACGAAGATAATGCTTGTGGTTGCTTGCAAGGGAAGACTATGATGCCAATAACTAACTTGTGCCTGCTTAACATCAATGTTTTCAAAGGCGACGCCGAGGCGTCGCCGATGCGCGCTTCAGTGCGGGGCGGGGGTGAAAAGCCTCGCCGGATCAAACGCCGACGCGCTGCTGGAAAGGTGACGCCCGGGGCTGCGGAGGCGGTTGCAGAAAACGAAGCGGGGCGCGCTGGAGGAAGAAGACGAAGACTTCTGTTTTTTTTTTTTGGTTCCCGTCAAAACGACGCCGTTTTGGTCTTCTCTTTTAAGCCACGACGTCGTTTGGTCGTGTTCTGTCCTTCTTTAAGCCAATTTGGGATCCATTTGACCTAGTAATCGATTTGGTCTTGTTCTGTCTTTCCTCTCAGCCTCTCTCACTCTCTCTGCTGCTTGCGCTATCACGTTCCCGCAGCTCAGCCTCTCTCACTCTCTCAGCCGCTTGTCAACAAACTCAGTCTCTCACTCTCTCTACCCGATCTGGTCTCTATCAGCAGGTTAGTTATCTTGTTAGTTTTTCTTAGTCTTGTGTAAATGGTTATGTTAATTTGCTGGGTTTTTGTTGTTTGTGTGTGATTGTGTTGGTAATTATATTAGTGATGAGTGGGAAAGGGGAAGATGGAAGAGATAAGGCCTGGAAGTATACAAAGAAAACGGATGGGGAGAAATATTTTAGATGTGTTTTTTGTAATCAAGTATGTAGTGGCACTATCTCTAGGCTTAAGCATCATTTAGCAGGCATTTCGGGTGGCATGAAAGCTTGTAATAAAGTCCCTAAAGATGTAAAGAAAGAATTTCAAGTAGCTCTTAAGGATGCTAAAGATGATAAAAATAAGAGAACTATTATTTTGCGTGAGATAGGGGCAGGTATTGGTGGTGAGAGTAATGTTGTTGAACACCAACTAAGTTCAGAATGTGGGAGTACTGCTGCCCAACCAAAAGTTATAGGACCGATTGATAAATATGTGGCTTCGGAACCTAAGCAAACTGTATTGAATGAGGCTTACAGAAAAGAGTTAATGAAAGATGTTTGTCGGATGGTTGGCCGTTTTATGTTTTCTAGGGTGCTTCCTTTCAATACGGTTAATGATCCATTTTGGTTAGCTATGGTAGAGGGCATTGCTAAGTATGGTGTAGGATTTAAGCCTCCTTCTATGCATGAATTAAGAACTTGGATTCTTAGGGAAGAAGTTGAAGACATTGATAGGTATTTGTTAGAGCATAAGCAAGCTTGGGAGAAATATGGATGTTCCATTATGTCGGATGGTTGGACCGATGGAAAGGGTAGGGTGCTTCTTAATTTTCTTGTGAATAGTCCGGCTGGTACTTTTTTTTTGAAGTCCATTGATGCATCTGGTAGTGTGAAAAATGGATCTTTGATGTTAAAATATTTGGATGATGTGGTGAGAGAAGTTGGGGAAGAGAATGTGATTCAAGTAGTCACCGATAATGCATCCAATTATAAGAATGCGGGACTTAGGCTTATGCAAAGACGAGAAAGGTTGTGGTGGACGCCATGTGCAGCGCATTGTATTGATCTTATGCTTGAAGATATTAGCAAAATGGCGATCTTTGAGAAATCAATTAAAAGTGCTAAGCAAGTGGTTAAGTTTCTCTATGGTCACACATGGGTCCTTTCTTTGATGAGGGAATTCACAAGCAACAAGGAGATAATCCGACCAGCTGTGACTCGCTTTGCAACTGCCTTTCTCACTCTTCAAAGCATCTATAAGCAGAAGCAGCCTCTTCAAATGATGTTTAATAGCAAGCAGTGGGCTGAAGGCCCTTTTGTTAAAAGCCATGAAGCAATACAAGTTCGTGCCATTGTTCTTTTTGAGAAGAACTTTTGGAGTGATGTTGCTTTTTGTGTGAAGGGTGTGTTGCCATTAGTGTGTGTCTTGAGGGAGGTTGATTCCGAAGTAAGGCCTGCTATGGGGTACATATATGAATTGATGGATGCTGCCAAAGAGAAGATTGCATATAGTTTGAAGAAGAACCTAAGACACTATCAACCAATTTGGAATAAAATTGATGCAAGGTGGACTCCTCAACTCCATCAGCCTTTACATGCTGCCGGTTACTACCTAAACCCTCAATTGCATTATGAGGAAAACTTCTCTACTGTTATGGAAGTGAAGAGGGGATTGTATGAATGTATGGATCGGATGATGTCTTTTGATGATCGCTTGAAAGCTGATCTCCAATTGGAGATGTTTGACAAATGCCTTGGAGAGTTTGGAACTCCGATTGCCATACACTCTAGAAAGATAAGAAATCCAGGTAATGCGTCGTATGTTATTTTTATAATACAAATGTCTATACTTGAGTCTTTGTAGATGATAATAATGCTGTTTTTATTTTTTGCAGCAAGTTGGTGGGAGCGTTTTGGAGGGGAAACACCTGAGTTGATGAAGTTTGCAGTCCGTGTCCTTAGCTTGACTTGTAGTGCATCTGGATGTGAGAGGAATTGGAGCACCTTTGAGTCGGTAAGGTCATGTGTTTGATTGTTATCAACTATATAATAAGTTGCATACGTCTAAGTTTATTCTTATGTTGGTTTCAGATTCACACAAAGAAAAGGAATAGGCTTGAACACAAAAGATTAAATGCATTGGTTTATGTGAAGTACAACTCTTTATTCAGGGAGAGAAACATTAGAAGAAGATCAAAGAAGCTTGATCCTATATTAGTGGAGGAAATTGATTCCGATGATGAATGGATTTCAGAGGTGGAAGATCCAATTCTCCCAGGTGATCTTTCTTGGCTTGAAGAGGATGTATTTGAGGTGGATGCTATAAGGAATGTGCCAATTGATTGTTATGAACACAATCTTTCAACTCGAGTTCCTATTTCTGTGGAGCCATTAGATGAGCCGGTCATGGATGATGAGCTTGTGTTGGATGAAGATATGGGACTTGATGAGCCTCCTTACCCACCTTCCACTAATAAAAGTAACAAAAGAAAGAGTGATGAAGGCCCAAGTAAGTAGTTTCTTACTAATCTACATGTTATTTAGTTGTTTAGAATAATATATGTATCCTTCCATTTTTAATTCCAAGCTTTCTCTTTAGGTAAAGGAAGAAACAAGCAGAAAATGAAAAAAATTGCTGCATTACTTAGAGATGATGAAGATGAGATAGAAGACCTTACTTTGCCTCCTCATACTAATGCATTCAACATCGATGATTGTGATGATATTCCTGTGGGTGTGACTGGATTTGAGTATGATGATGATGATTGAAGTGTAGTTCTCTTTGCATTGATGTAGTTTGAGTCTATGTTTGAACTCTTTTGTGTCATTGACATCTTATTTGGAACCTATAAAGAACTAAACAATGAGTTTTATGCTATTTTGAAGTATGTTATCTATAAGAATCTATTTTTATTAATGTAATATATATATTTAATATTTGTTGGAAAGGCGATCGTTTTTTCGCCTTGAGGCTTCGCCTTAGCGAGGCGACCCCTAGTCGCCTTCGCCTTCGCTTTCGCATTTGAAAACATTGCTTAACATCACAGTACTGCATTTCTTATCCCAGAGATTTCCAAGCTCAGGAGCAAACAATGCATGCTTAATCAAAAGGAGATGATCATCCCAACCGTTTCAGAAGTTTACATGAACAAACCGGTTTGATACATTGAAGTTCGAACTATACCAAGATAGAGGCTGCTGGGGATGGTGAGCTTGCGGCGCAGACATAACAGTTTTTACCTGTACTGCAGTTATATATGCATTTATTTTCATAACAGAATTTGATGTACAAGTCAACCAATTGTAAACGAACTCCAAACTTGCGGGCAACCACTAAAGAGGATAAGCAAGGCTGGCTAGCTAGCTACCTGGCAAAGCTATCTCCTTTGCCCTGATTGATTGGTTTTTAAGGATAAGACTCTTAAGCCCCATGTTGATACTGCATGTTTCAGACCCCATCAGAACCACTTCTCATCCTTCCACAAAGGATCGCTCGTCGATCTCATCCATGCATGGATGACCGGTTTTTCTTCTTTCTTTTATTATATAATCGAAAGGTTAGAGGGTCTCCTTCGGTGAACTTTGATCTATAAGTGAATGTAATGTATATCGGAAAAGTAATGAGTTCGAATTCCACTGATATCATGAATTATGAAATGAGTCAAGTGAGTTCAATTCTGTCTTGCTTAGAGTCAATAATCTAAAGCTGAGGGACGCCATGGAGGAGTTGGGTAGGGTTGCGTGGACCATACCATGATACTGATCCAGTTAGGAGTTGTTTAATTAGGCCATGTTTTGGCCACATCTCCAACTGTCGATCTTTGTTTTCTCAGGTTCTGATTAATTGTCACAGAGGTTCTGATTAATTGTCACAGAACCTGTCTATTCAAAATGACAAAGTAGCCAACCGATCAATCATCTAATCCAGCGAATAAGATAGAGAAGAAAGAGTAGCGTACGTTGAAGCTGCAAATTCATTACAAGACAGCCTAAGGTTGGTTAATTGACAATGACAACAACATGTACGAATCGAATAGCCAAACCTTGAAGATGGATATTGCTGATGATTTATAAAGAACTAGGAAAAAATACCTACTCCAGAATAGATATAGAACTTAATTTAGAGTTCTGTAACTTCATCGTCGATCGATGTTGATAGACAAACTCAAGTTTGTATTCATAATAGATTGAAAAGAAGTACATGCGTATGAATTGGACTGTGTAAAACAATAAGAGCTAGCTTTAGCCAACTTGAGGTATGGGGATATCAAAGATCATAACTACCGGTTCTGTTGAAACATCAAGCTAACCCCTCAGAACACACACTCGTTTTATCTTTCCATATTCTAAAATACTGATGCATGCGTACATGATGCTTAGCTTGATCTTGTATTGGAGATTGGTCATTTTTCCTTCGGAATGAGGTTGGGATTTGCCATATTAGTGGCGATAATATTATGATGCAATAGAATGGTGTATACCCAAGTTGCAGAACCGATTGTTAGCTAAATCCTTGGACTTCTTAATGCTGTATCTGTGATATTAAACATTATCCTCTTTGTTCAGAAAGACAGGAAAATATTATCCATTTGGCGAGAACAAATTTGAGATCAATTATTTGTTTAAATAGTTTTGGTGTGTGATAGGCCAGTTTTGTGATGGCAAAGTCCTATTCCAATGGAACATAGCTAGGCCCCATATTTTGTATGCATGTATATCCAGTATTCTCATGATATCTTGGTAAATATGTGTATCAGTGTAGTCAATATACAATATCCAATATTATGCGAACTACTTGCTGATGCATTGGTTACCATGATTAATTATAGAATATAACTAACATTACTTGTAAATTAAACAAATAGATTAATTACAAAACACCACCCAAATTATGATGTTATTTTCATTTTCATACCTAACTATAAAAAACCTGCATTTTTATATCTGAAGTTTCATTCTGTTAGCATTTTGATACCCTCATGACCACTATTACCGTTAAATTTTGAGGGCATTTTCATCATTTCAAATTATATAACATTTTTTACATTTACTTTAACAAAATAATTTATTTTTTGAGGTTATCAAATAAAATAGAACAATTTATTTTAGCAAACATATAAAAAAAAATTAAATTAAATATTTATTTTTGCAACAATAGGGATAAAAATTAGTAAAACTCTTGTATGTATATATATTTTTGGAGTTACATGTTAAGCAAAACAAAATAAAATAAATTAAAATATATAATTAAAATAAATTATATCAAGAAAATATAAAATATCGATGGAAATTATATTTTATATAAACATGGTATATTTAACCAAAAATAGATTAAACATGTTTATATAAAATTTGATAAATTTTTTATTGATATTCGATATTTTTTCGATATAATTTATTTTTGAATATTTTTGCTAAAGTAAATTGTTCTATTTGTATTTGATAACCTCAAAAAATAAATTATTTTGTTAAAGTAAATGTAAAAATAATATATTTATTGAAATGACAAAAATGCCCTCAAATTTAACGGTGTTAATAGTCAATGTATCAAAATGCTAACGGAATGAAACTTCGAGTATGAAAATGCAAGTTTTTGATAGTTATGTATGAAAATGAAAATAATATCATAATTCGAATGATATTTTGTAATTAATCTTTAAACAATTAGTAAAACCGAAAGTTGTATAAGCATATGCTTTTGATTACACACCATATCTCATTTCTAGCTTTCTACTATACAAGAATTTGTGATCCGTCCAATTACTGCAGGGTACTTAAAAGAATCTAAACAAATGAGAATTTTCTTCACGGCCGAAAGAAATTACAAGCACTCTAGATCATCTTCGAAGAAATGGTAATCTTATAGTGCACTCAATAGTTTATCTCCACCATGTATTAGGTCAGTCCCCTCTTCCCAAAGCAACTAGCCCTATCAATTTTCGTTTCCTGAATGAAGTAGGACATTTTTTTCACAAAGTATCTTCATCCCATCATATATTCGATAAATTCCTATATCCATCATTCACCGTACCATACGCACTCTTCTAAGTAGTAAGCCCACCCCAAGATGAGTATTCCGACTTTCGCAGAGCCTTCTTCGGTAGCACAGCCAAGACGGCGATAGGTTTTCTGCCCCTTTGAGGATGAAGTCACATATGAGAATTCAAAAGAAGGTCACGGCAAGACGAGCTGTTTATCATTACCATATGTGCCAATACCATATAAAATATTTTGAAACATGAAAAAAAAAATCGATTTCCTACCCACACATTACACAATCTCTAGCTTGGGCCATGAGCCATGACTATAATACGATCACGATCATTCTCCTAGCACATCAGTCGCTACAGATTAAATGCAATGATAATACACAAACGAAACCTAATTCGATCATTTCATAATCAAGAAGAAGAAACATATTGAACCCAGAAGCCATGCATCTCATCACAAGCACAGAGTAACCCTACGAAAGAAGACAATTGCTTCTGTATAAACTTCACGGGATTGACTTTCCTTCTTCTATGTAGGTCGTGAACTGCAGTACTATAGTAAAGTCACGAGCATAAACAAACCTGCTACTCCTGTAAAACTAACCAGTGATCGATGATGCTTATATCCTAAACTGATCTGTATCCAATACTTACGACAAATTAACACCATGATCATTAGCTTTCACAATCAAACTTTTTGCAAGTAACCTAAACCTCCTTTCGTTTGGCAACAAATTCTGGGGCTATAGCTTATATCTAATCTTGCTGAAATCTCAAATAACCATGCATATTCCCTAAAACCCTGTAGTTTGTTTTGTTTTTTCTCTTTATTTTCCCAGCTAATATCACAGAGAAGTAGAGCAGACGTACCCTTATTGTATAAGTACCTAAAAAAACTAAAAAAGAGAGAGGGAGAGATTCTCTGGTCCGTGATCAACAATCTTTTTATCCTTATTGCCATTTTGCTGCTAATATGGTTATGGCCGATATAGTTTATTTATTTTACAAGCGACTATAGGTCTCTCTTAGCCACAGTGACCACCCAGTGCCAACTGCGTGTTACACTGACACACTCATCCACCACTTGCTTCTCTCTATCTTTCTGTTTTCCTTTTCACTCGATCCCTTTCTCTTTCTCACTCTCCTCTCCTCTCACTGCTCTGTTTTGGTTAGCTTCAAAGTTAACATCACTCTACGTGGAGACTCAATCATCATGATCGACCTCTCTCAACCTCTCTCTCTATCTCTCTCTTTCTCACTCTAACATTGTAACCATCCTCTAAACGCAACCTTCCTCTATATATAACGCACACCGCGCTCTCACTTCTCCACACAAAACCCAGAAAGGAAGAAAAACAAGCATGGCTTCTGGTTACAATAACAAGCTTTCCCTTCTTGCTCTTGTTCTCTGTGTATCAGCATTGTTGTTTAATCTGGTACATGCGCGTCCACCCTTTGCGTGCGACCCCCGGAACCCGTCAACGAGAGGGTTCAAGTTCTGCAGGACTAGGGTGCCGGTCCACGTCAGGGTTCAGGACCTGATAGGACGGCTGACACTGCAGGAGAAGATTAGGCTGCTGGTGAACAATGCCATAGCTGTGCCGAGGCTTGGCATTCAGGGCTACGAGTGGTGGTCGGAGGCGCTTCATGGCGTCTCCAATGTCGGCCCCGGAACTAAGTTTGGCGGGGCTTTTCCGGGAGCCACTAGCTTCCCCCAAGTCATCACCACCGCCGCTTCCTTCAATCAATCACTTTGGCAAGAAATCGGACAGGTGATGCAGTTTACATTTTCAGTCTTCTATTGTTACTTTTTCACTAACATAGTCGGAATATTATTCACATTCCGGTTTTGTTGTCTGGCACTGTTCTATCATATATTGTACGTACCATAACATATTGAGACCCGGAATACATTATTACCTTACCCTTAGTTTTCTGTTCAATGATTAAAGTTAGAAAACAACACGAACAAAAGGCCGAATTACTTTAACATATTTACCATCAGTTTGGACTTATTAGGGTATGATTCCTATGTGTCACACATGTGAACAATTGTCATATCTGTTTCTATTTTAGTTTTAAACCGATTGGGTATATTAAAGTGAGAATTGGAGAATGCTGAAGATAGAGAGGTCACACTTTGCATGGCTATGGCTTTTATCTTTAATCAATCTTCATGAACCGATAGAATGGAATAAATTGCGTGAACTGCCTAAGTTGCTATATGTATTGTTAGTTGCTTAATTATCATGATTTGGGTAGGAGATAAATGAAAAGAGACAATTGGCTGCAGGTAAGGCTAGATTTGTTTTTAGTGCTCAAAACCATGATGTAACAACAAAATAAACGACGTTTTTAGTAGCTAGGCAATTTCTGGTGGCGCTTGGCTTTTGAAAGCACATAATGAACATGAATGCTAAGTCATAACAATAATCCCACCACAAAAGTTGCTAATAATTTCCTTATTCATCACCATATATACTTCACCTTAGTTTTGTAAGTTGCCAAAGAGACCAAAATGTCTATGCATGATTATTGATGTGTGCAACACGTTGCAATCGGTTTGGTGCAAGCATTATTTAGTTATGGAAAACCTCGGGGTCCCGTCACTCTATCATATTATTGGTATGCATTCAAACTTTGTATAAATAACAAGCTCATTCCAAAAATGTTCTAAGAAAGATACCAAGTTTCTTTCATTAAACAGGAAAAAGGGAAGTTATGAGAATATGCTAACAAACTTTTATCCACGGTGAATTGTTTTTGACTGGATGTTACTGTTTCAGGTGGTGTCTGATGAAGCAAGAGCAATGTACAATGGAGGCCAAGCTGGTTTGACATATTGGAGCCCTAACGTGAACATATTCCGTGACCCGCGATGGGGAAGAGGGCAAGAGACTCCTGGGGAAGACCCTGTCTTGGCTGCTAAGTATGCTGCTAGCTATGTCAAGGGTCTCCAAGGCGACGGAGCCGGAAATCGGCTTAAGGTTGCTGCCTGTTGCAAACATTACACTGCCTATGATCTCGACAATTGGAATGGCGTCGATCGCTTCCATTTTAACGCCCGGGTAAAAAAAATGTTAAATGTCACTACATTTATTGACTACATTGACACTTTCATAACATAACATACAAGATTTTTATGCAGGTCAGCAAGCAAGACTTGACAGACACATATGACGTGCCATTTAGAGGATGTGTGTTAGAAGGAAAGGTTGCTAGTGTAATGTGTTCATACAACCAAGTTAATGGAAAGCCTACTTGTGCTGACCCTGATCTCTTAAAGAACACGATCCGTGGGGAATGGAAGCTCAATGGGTGAGTTATTCGTTTCACCTTCCTATTTCTATAGCCTCTTTGTATTTGTATTTTTTTCCCCTAAGATTTTGGTTAATTATGGACTCAAATTCAGGTACATAGTCTCCGACTGTGACTCGGTGGGAGTGTTTTACGACCAACAACATTACACCAGGACACCAGAGGAAGCGGCGGCGGGTGCGATTAAAGCGGGTTTGGACCTGGATTGTGGGCCGTTCCTTGCGATCCATACAGAGGGTGCTATAAAGGCCGGCCTGCTACCAGAGATCGACGTGGACTATGCGCTAGCAAACACTCTTACGGTTCAAATGAGACTGGGGATGTTCGATGGTGAACCATCAGCCCAACAATATGGAAACTTGGGCCCAAGGGATGTTTGCACACCGGCCCACCAAGAGTTGGCACTAGAGGCTGCTAGGCAAGGCATTGTTTTACTTCAAAACAATGGGTACTCGCTGCCTCTATCTACTGTGCGTCATCGTACAGTTGCCGTAATTGGGCCCAACTCGGATGTTACCGAAACGATGATAGGAAACTATGCTGGTAAGCCTAGTAAAATTGATAAAAATTAGCAATATTTTGAGAATTATTTTACCATACCTATGTTGTCGTAATTGTGTGTACGTAGGTGTTGCATGTGGCTACACAACTCCCCTGCAAGGAATTGGGAGGTACACAAAGACCATTCATCAAGAAGGGTGCACTAATGTTGCTTGCACCACTAACCAACTATTTGGGGCAGCTGAGGCTGCAGCCAGGCAGGCCGATGCGACCGTCTTAGTGATGGGCCTCGACCAATCTATTGAAGCAGAATTCCGGGACAGGACCGACCTGGTCATGCCGGGACACCAACAAGAGCTTGTGTCGAGAGTGGCTCGGGCCTCTAGAGGCCCAACCATACTGGTCTTGATGTCCGGTGGCCCAATTGACGTGTCCTTTGCCAAGAACGACCCAAAAATTGGAGCCATAATTTGGGTTGGATATCCTGGTCAAGCAGGAGGAACTGCAATGGCTGATGTGCTGTTTGGTTCTACCAATCCAAGTACTACATCTATCTTCACCCTTTTATTTTATGGGACATTGAAAAACACCAACACTTTTAGAATATATTCATCAATAACTAAGCAGCTAATGTTTTGTAACTTTTGTTTGTGTAGGTGGGAAGCTACCAATGACATGGTACCCTCAAGACTATGTATCCAAAGTGCCAATGACAAACATGGCCATGCGTACCGGCAGAGGCTACCCCGGTAGGACGTACCGGTTTTACAAAGGTCCGGTGGTATTTCCCTTCGGTCTCGGCTTAAGCTACACCACCTTTGCCCACTCACTAGCCCAAGTTCCCACATCGGTGTCGGTACCCCTCACAAGTCTAAGTGCCACCACAAACTCAACCATGCTAAGCAGTTCAGTGAGAGTCAGCCACACAAATTGCAATCCACTCTCACTTGCTCTTCATGTTGATATCAAAAACACCGGAGCTAGGGATGGAACTCACACTCTTCTAGTGTTCTCGAGCCCGCCTTCGGGAAAATGGGCGGCAAACAAGCAATTGGTGGGCTTTCATAAGGTCCATATTGTCGCCGGGTCTCACAAACGGGTCAAGGTTGATGTCCATGTCTGCAAGCACCTCAGCGTTGTAGACCAGTTTGGGATTCGAAGAATTCCGATTGGTGAACATAAGCTTCAGATTGGAGATCTGGAGCATCACATCTCCGTTGAAGCCAATGTAGGAGAAATTAGATCATAATCAGGAACTATCAAAAGAAAAGAAAAGAAATGTGATAGTGACACTCATTATTATATCATAGTATCAATTAGTTCCTAGCTAGTAGTCTTCTTTTTCCCACATCAAGGTGGAAAAGTCTACCATACTGGTGAAGGAAAGACGACACAAGATAATAGTTTTTAGCAAGGTTTGAAATAAATACTTCTTTTGAATTATTCAGAATACTTTTCCAGATTCAGGTAGTGTATGTATCATTTTGAGGAAAACAAAAATTGAATCATCACAACTTGGATTGAGATTGGTTCGTGTTCTTCATTTGAAGAAAGCTCTATCTACCAACATATAGTTTCAGATCTACTATAGTAATGTATGTATTTCAGGACTACACACTCCACATCGATCGAGGAAGATACTGTTTCAGATTGGGCAGTAATGCTGAGTACCAATTCAATGAATTGGTATGGAGATTCTTTTGGCCGGTTTTGTTGCGTTTTCTTTTATGGTTAAGCCGTCCAGGCATCTGTAGAGTAGTTGCTCGGGACATATATAATAGTCACTTCACGGGTTGTGAAATCATGGTGATACTCATTCTGATTGATTGTGATTCACTATTTCGGCATCATGATTCTCTCTAGTTTGTGTTTTTCAACATTCTCCATCATTGGATTGATCTGCTAGTGCACTTTTGATCGACATCTTCCAAGTTGTGGCATCAATCCGCCACCGCGACAGCAATTCATGGAGTCCTTCTCCCTCCTGCTGCTTGATGTGGAACAGGGCGTCTACACTGCGATAAATGCTAGCATGAAGTATGAAACGGTTGAGGAAGCGTTCTGAGAGCTGGTCAAAGTTGTTAATGGAGTTGGGCGGCAGATTGAGGAACCAACTGAGGGCTTTGTCGGAGAGGGTCTCTTGGAAGGCATGGCAGGCCATGAAGTCTGTGTAGGGAATGGAACTACATAATGAGAGGAATGTCTCGAGATGGAGATGAGGGTCCCCAGTGCCCTTATACTTGTCCGCTTTGAAGGATTTGGCCTCAGGTGGCCGCTTCTCCATCTGCACCCATGGCGTGAAGGGACTTGGTCGATGCCTATAGCCAGAGAATAGAGGTCGCTGGCTCCTGCGACTCTCGACGCCTTCAATTCGTGAAGTTAACTGAGTGACAAACTGACTGAGTTGGAGGAGTATGCGGGTTTGCATGTCGAGAGGTGGGTTGGGGGTGTTGGCAGAGGTAGGATTGGGGACAGGCGGAGTAGATGGTCCAGGTTGATTTAGCAGGGGGGTTCATTGAATTCGTGAAGTTAACTGAGTGACAAACTGACTGAGTTGGAGGAGTATGCGGGTTTGCATGTCGAGAGGTGGGTTGGGGGTGTTAGCAGAGGTAGGATTGGGGACAGGCGGAGTAGATGGTCCAGGTTGATTTAGCAGGGGGGTTCATTGGTGATTGCAGATGGTTGAGGGGCTGGGAGCAGAAAAGATGGGTTTGTGAGTGGATGAGTGACATAGCACTAGTGGATTACGATTCTTAGCCTACGGAATATTTCCGTCGGTTAAGAAATATATTCCGTCTACTAAGAACTTAGTCGACGGAATAGTCGTCGACTAAGATCCGTCGGCTAACCGTCGTCTGCTAAGACAATAGCCGACGGAAACATATATTTCCGTCGACTAAGTTATATCTTAATCGACGGATCTTAGTCGACGACTATTCCGTCGACTAAGTTATTGTTTCCTAAACGACGGAAAAAATCCGTCGGCTATATTCTTCCTTCTTTCCAGACGAAATATTCCGTCGGCTAGGATTCCAGTTTCTTAAACGACGGAAAATTAGCGTCGGTTAAGATCTAGCCGACGATACGGTCCTCTTTCTGTTTATTCTTAGCCGACGGAAAATAAATTTTTACGTCGGTAATGATTATCTAATACCGACGGAAAGTATACTTTGTCGTCGACTAAGAAGGTCAACGGTCGGTCGTTATTCATTCTTAGCCGACGGAAATTAAATATTCCGTCGGTAAGGTTTATACCCTTACCGACGGGTTTTCAATTTTCCGTCGACTAAGGTGAGTCAGAATTTTTTTTTTCAGAATTGTTTTTTCACAATTTATTATTTGTTTTGGTTTTTAATTTTTTTACTGATAAAGTAGATATTTGTTTCGGTTGTTTTAGAAATAATTATATTAAAACTAAATATATAGATCGAATCATTAATAATATAAAAATTATGCATTAATAATTAAAATTGTGTTCATACAAACTAAAATTTGACTAATAAAAATTCAAAAACTGATCTTCATCAACAAATGCCGAAGACGACTGAGTAGGAAGAGGAGGTGGAGACGACTGAGTAGGAGGAATCGAAGATGACTGAGGAGGAGGAGGAGGACCCGGAGAAGAATGAGGAGGAGCCGTAAAAGGCGGAGGAGGAGGAGCCGTAAAAGGCGGAGGAGGAGGAGCCGGACCTTCAGGTTCTAGACCTAGGCGAGAGAAGATCTGGTCCATCCGTGAGTTAACAGTAGTGTACTGATTACGGTACCACACAGACTCGGCCTCAGCCCGCTCAGTCCGCTCCTTATACTCACGGACCTCTTGTTCAAGGCGTTCAATCCTTTCCCTGTCTTGATTTGGAGGAGCACGACTCCGCAAGGTCGAACTGGACGAGGACTGGCTCAAGTCTCGCTCACCTGCTCGTCCCATCCCTCGTATCTCCTTCCCTTTGCGCTTGTCCAACACAGCATCCAACACATCAATTTGTTGTGTTTGAATGATCTCCATCATTTCCTCCTCTGTAGCTTCCGGATTTATCTTCTTCAAGTCTGTCTTTCGGCTTTCGACCTCCGCAAGCATCTTCTCCTGCATAAACAAAACACCAAGGAATACACCAACCACATAATTCAACAACAATTACACCAACACCAACACCAACATATTTCTTAATTAATACTAAGTATCCAAATCAAAGAGACATAATTAATTAAATAATTAAAGGAAATACACTTACATATTTCTGGGTGGCCACTTCGTCACCGGGTCTCACATAACTCGCCTCGAATCCCTTGATGATCGGCAAGGGCTCACCTTTGTTCCTTAGATCCTCCATGATGTAGACAATAGGAGAAGAACCGCTATGGTGGTGCATCGTCTTCTTACCACGGTTCTTCTTGTTCGCGTTCGAGAGTTTCTAATACGCGATATAAATAAAATATCAGTAATTATATTTTTTTATTTATTAAAAAAATAAATAATAATATTTTATTCTATAAACCTAAAACATGGCAATAAATAGCATAACCGAACCCACAAAATCATCATGCATAATCGTCGGCAATGTTAAGTTTTACAATTTTAATTTTTTTAATAAGAACAAATTTAATAATATATTATTCTAAAAATGCTTGAAAAAATATATTATTGTAACAAAATTAATAATATATTACTCCAAAATATAGTGGTCAACATTATCACCCAAAAAAAAAAGCAATATACACATACCTTGAACGCGTCGCTCTCAAAATGCGTGCAAAGAAAGGCCCACTCATCCTCCCTCCCATAGAACTCCGTCGGCATCCCTTCTGGTCCATGCTCCTGGTAGACATTGTGACACTGCCACTTCCACTCCTTGTACCTAGCCTGTGCCGTGTCCATGATCCACCTCACCGTCACAATGTCATTGTTGTCCCACATGTACCATGGCTAAGAAATAAAAATAAATTAATACATCAACAAAAGTATTAATTGAAAACTATTCAAATAAACCAAACTAAGTAAATTAATTTTTATGTACTTACCGACAATGCGTTCCACACCTTCCACTGTTCCGATTGCTCAAGGTCGTGGAACGTCCTAGCCCTCGTTCCAACCAGGCTACGTATGGCCGACCCAATGTCCTTGACCAAAAGACTGTTGACCCCTTGAACCTTAGGCCCTTTCATACGAGGGCAATACTCTATCGGTATCTTCCCCCCTAGCTTCTTGCATAACGCCTCCGTCGCCTTTCCACACACAAAACCCCGTTTCTTTTTCGGTGGGGGACCTACAATAAATAAAACAAAATATTAGGTATCATTTGCAAAAAAGATTCAAGTTAATATAAGTAAAAGAATAATAATTTTTTTATTTTAAAACATTTATTATTTTAAATAAATATGGATTACTACAAGAAAATTAAGCCTTTTAATCATGCCAAGAAAATTAAAAAAATAAACGATTTTTTTATTATTTTATTTAAAAAATATAATTTTTTTTATTTAAAAAATATCATTACCTGTAGTGGGGGCCTTTGCTTTACAGCGGGCACTAGGAATGGGCCTGCTGGTTTCGGAAGCCGATGTGGACGACGCTTCAGTGGTTCCGGTCGTCGCCCCAATAGTGGAAGTCGTATCGGATGGTATAAAGGGCGGCCTGATGAGCAAAGGAGGAGCCCCTGGTGGTACTCTTCCAGGCGGCAAAGGTGTGGGCTGGCTGGCAGTAGCCTGGTTACATAAGGCCTCCATCATCTGTTGAGCCCTCTCCGAACGTTGCTTCCTCTTCCCAATGATCGGCATCTTTAAACAAAACAAAATCAACCGGCAGCATAATGACACAAACATAACCAGCTAAATGCACATTGATCACAAGGTCACCAACACAATTTTGTACTATTTAAACACAAATCACAAACACACAGTAGCCCATGAGAAAATCAAAGTACTAAACACAGCTAGATCAACCTTAATTAAATCAAAGAACTAAACACACAGTTGCTACACATGGGATGTGGTATTTTTTTTCTAGGCTCCAGCCAGTCAAGACTGGGCTGGCTCCGCCCCTGCCTGCTTATGAGCAGCTAAATGATGAAAACCATAAACATTCCCAGTATACATGAGCAGCTTAAGAAGAAATACGGCAAGTGAAATGCAAAATATGTAATCTGCCTCCAAATACAACTATAGCTAAATGCCTCCAATGTAATGTTGCAAATAGCTAAATGATCCTTTGCTGGAATTACGACATTGACTTGCCTCCTAACAATTATATTCAACACCATAATAATGTTTGATTATCAATAAAATTCACCTACAGTACACCTGTGTTCATGACCAGCAACCAACTTTATCAATTTCATGCACACTTTCTAAACAATTCACAACATTGAATAAGAAAATCGGAGAGGAGGAACTGAAAACCTACCGTCAGATATGACCAGCATAACGAATTACGTAGGTGGGAAAAAATTCAGCTCCATCTGACAAAGATAAGGGCTCGATCCGTCCGGTCAATCGGCGCGGTCAAACCCCTAAACGGACGGAAACGGCTATTCGACCCTCCAAATCACGTAATCTGGCCGGACCTTCAACTGAGAATAGTTTCCAATCGACGTGACTCTTACGGGGCTATAAAAATTTGGTAAAAAATAAATACCCGGGATAGGGCTACCACTAGGTAGAAATAAGAGAATTTCGTTGACCGGAACAACCGGCACCGAAATTTTACCGGAATATCTTCATTTTTCACGGGTTGACGTATTTCACCGTTCCGGTCATATCTTATTTCACGACTTTTTTGCGTTTGAGGCTTCTACGTATACGTTGTCTTCAAAACGACACTTAAACTCAACACTTGTATAAAAAAGTTATACAACATTAGTACATATAACGTGAGTTTGGTGATCGGAGAAGAGGAACTGAAAACCTACCGTCAGATATGACCAGCATAACGAATTACGTAGGTGGGAAAAAATTCAGCTCCATCTGACAAAGATAAGGGCTCGATCCGTCCGGTCAATCGGCGCGGTCAAACCCCTAAACGGACGGAAACGGCTATTCGACCCTCCAAATCACGTAATCTGGCCGGACCTTCAACTGAGAATAGTTTCCAATCGACGTGACTCTTACGGGGCTATAAAAATCTGCAACAAGAATAGTAATAAAAAAATAAAGGCCGTGAACATTTGACGCAAAGTGTGTTCCGATCAATATATATGAAAATGTAATTGTTAATACATCGATCTCCGAAGTTATGCAAATTCATAATAATAAACCAATGAAAGTTAAGGACCATCCCCAAATTAATTTAATCATACTCATCTTCATAATCTTGGTCTTCGGGATCATCATCCTCCTCGAATTCCTCTGAATCCTCATCTTCTTCGTCCTCGTATTCGTCATCTTCTTCGGGTTCGGGCATAGTAACTTCAATGTAACATGTAATGGCCGGAACGTGTTGGTCGTTGACGCGAATGTCCACGTCATTGGGAATTACAGGTGGAGTTTCCTCTTGATATGGTTCGTTCGGTACAGAGCTCGGTTCCGTACCCTCATCCACTCTCAATGTAGCTGCACTCCATATATTCCTATGTGACATTACCTGCACCACTTTCCAACCCTCACCCATAGCCGGATCATCAAGATAAAAGACTTGTTGTGCCATGGCGGCAATAACGAACGGCTCATTCTCATACCATGAAGTGTTTGTGTTCACTGATAACAAACCATGGTCTATAACCGTACTCCTGCAAACATTTGGGTCAGTATTGAACCATTTGCACTTAAACAACACAACCGGCATACGGTTCCCGTAGATTAGTTCGATAACGCTGATAAGCACCCCGTAGTAGTTGTGAGACTTGCCCTCAACCATAACTCCATTGTTTTGAGTGATGCGACCATCATCTCGTTCTGATGTCACAAACTTAACCCCGTTAACAAAACATCCCGCATGTGCTCTGTGCTTTAGCGGTCCGCCAGCCAAACAGTGCAGCTCGGGGTCGTAAAATTCACGTTGGTTCTGTTGAATATGCATCATCTGCAAAATAACGCAATTTAGTCAAACAAAATGATGAGAAATACATTAAATTTATAAGTAACTTAAGAATAACGTACCCAAATCGGGAAGTAGTCAGGAAAATCTCTCTTGTGAATGGCTTCATTCCCATTTTGCCTGCTCAAATGTTTCTCCAGATAATCCTCCAATTCATCGCAATGTTGAAGGACGCACCAATGAGCCTCCTTCAATTCTTCGCGACTCAATCTGTATTCCCTACCTAGCCTGCCATACGGTTGTACTTCGTCGGAAACAACTGATAAATGGAATTGATTTCCACCTCTTGAAGATTCCCCTCCCGTGTGTTCATCATTAAGATATGTGTTGTAGAAGGTTACACACTCACTAGAAATGTAAGCCGCCGTGATCGAACCTTCAGGGAAACGTTTGTTCCTGTTTGTCTTCTTGTAATCTCCAAGTTGCCTACAAAATAAAAAGTTATTGCAAAAATTCATGTTATGTGAGACTTTATTGACAAAAGTATAGACTGCATACATACCTCTCGTTTGGATAACACCAGGTATATTGTACCGGACCTGTAAGCAACACTTGTTCAGGAAGGTGGATCATGAGGTGGACCATGATGCTAAAGAAAGTGGGGGGGAAGATCCTCTCCAGCTTGCACATGATGTACGCAATATCGTCTTGCAAGGACCGGACCTCTGACTTTTTTAGCTCTTTAGCACATAACCTCTGAAAGAAGTTGGACAAAGCCACCAACGTGTCAACCACATCACTCTGCAAATACGGGCGAATGACCACAGGAAGAAGACGTTGCAGGAGAACATGACAGTCATGGGTCTTCAACCCGATAATCTTATTTTCCCCCATCTTAATACATCGAGCTATATTTCCGGCATACCCACTAGGATACTTAACCTCACGAAGCCACTTAAATATCTCCGACCTCTTATTAGGAACCACCGTGTAGCCTGCTTGAGGCATTACATGTTTGCCGGTCTTTTTGTTTAGCTTTATCCATAGCTTTCGACGTATACCCATCTTTTAAAGGTCAGCACGAGCTTTGGCGGTGTCTTTGGTCTTGTCTTTGATGTCTAGAATTGTTCCAAGGATGCTGTCACAAACATTCTTCTCTATGTGCATGACGTCTAAGTTGTGTCTGATCTTCAACGTCGACCAGTAAGGCAACTCAAAGAATGAACTCCTGTGCGTCCAATACTTAAACTCTTCAGGGGTGGGAGGATTCTGGTCATTTACATACCTAGCGCTGCTCAAAATTCCAAACCAGTGCTGGTTCAGCATATCCAGAATCCATTGACCAGACCTCCCTTCGGGTTTCGGGCCATGCTCAACAGTCCCATCAAATGCTTGTGCATCGTACCGCCACGGGTGATCCGGTGGAAGCCATCTACGGGATCCTAAGTAAACAATTCTGTGGGCATGATGACTGGAATTGACCTCGTCTATACATACAGGGCACGCCTTGTATCCATGGGTAGTTTGACCAGACATCATCCCGTAAGCAGGAAAATCATTGACGGTAAAAAGAACCGCTACTCTCATGAAGAAGTAAGTCTGACTATACCTGTCAAAAGTATGGATTCCATTTTCATATAATTGTAGGAGCTCGTCGATTAATGGCCTCATGTACACGTCCAAGCACTTTCCTGGAGAATACTTGCCCGGAACTAACATAGTAAGAAAATTATACTCCGTCCTCATGCACATGTTTGGAGGCAAGTTGAGCGGAAATGCTATCACAGGCCATATACTGTAAGAGTTATTCATGTCTCCAGTAGGATTGAATCCGTCTGTTGCTAGTCCAAGTCTGACATTTCGACATTCAGAGGCAAAATCAGGAAATGAACGGTCAAAGTGATTCCAAGCCTCCCCGTCTGCGGGGTGTGTGAGATTATCCGGATCTACTCTAGGCCTATCCGGCTCTTGCTGGTGCCTTTCGTGGTGCCATCTCATATGCTTGGCCGTATGTGAAGACATGTAGAGACGTTGTAGACGAGGACCCAATGGGAAATAGCGAAGAACCTTCCTAGGAATGGGGTTTGTCTGTCTAGAACGAGCGTGTGGTTCATACCTCGGCTCATAGCAGTGTGGGCACTCAAATGCGTCCTTATAACCTTTGTAGTATAGGATGCAGTTATTGACGCATGCATCTATCTTGATGTACTCAAGACCGAACTCACTCAAGATGCTTTTGACCTTGTCATAATTTTCTGGACAGTTGTTGTCAGCAGGAAGCAACTCCTTCAGAAGTGCAATGTCATCGTTAAAACAAGCAACGGTCTTGTTCCTCTTCTTTTTGATACTCATCTGCTTCATGACAGTTTCCAATACAGTATGCTCACTTCCGGGGTACAGTGGTGTCTGTGCTTGCTGCATAAGCTTGTTGTAACTATCATAGCCACTACTGCCGACCTGGGAGACATCAGGGAAGGTTGTATTGTTGTTGTCCTGTGGAACACTTCCATCGTATGCTGAGGCGGACGGAAATACATCGTTTAAGAAATTCATCACACCAGGGTCCCCGAAATTGGCACTAGAGGAAGACTCGCCCTGGTTACGTTGTGCTTGAATATCTACAAGTGTGGGCATATGTTCACTTGCTTCGCCGTGCCATGTCCAAGTGGTATAACTGGGACAAATACCGTATTGTGACAGGTGAACATACATGTCCTCAAAAGTTACAGAATTGGCAGATCTGTTGCGACATTTTCCGCATGGACAAATGTGGAAAAGTTGTCCAGGAGAAGTCTTGCCACGGACAAACTCGATAAATTCAAAAATTCCTCTCATGTATCGCGGATGCCCT
This sequence comes from Fragaria x ananassa, assembly GCA_034370585.1. Taxonomy (NCBI): domain Eukaryota; kingdom Viridiplantae; phylum Streptophyta; class Magnoliopsida; order Rosales; family Rosaceae; genus Fragaria; species Fragaria x ananassa. The sequence goes on along the minus strand of CP139762.1, from coordinate 21,622,877 downwards.
CTATGTAACTGCATCCAGCTCCTGTCGGCCATGTTGTAACCTGTAATAAAAGGGGAAATGAAAAATCTAACTATAAAAATACTGCGCGCTCACGTAAACAACGGTACGTATTCACCACAAAAACATAATGTGACGAAAATAACTGATTTAAACAAAAACATCATCAAATCAAATATTTGATTTAAGACCATATATATATATATATGCATGAAAATATCGATATCATCACGAAAATAAATGAGTAAATATATCTAAGCACAAATTGAAAATAAAAAATTTAATGTAAGCATAAACAAAATGAAATATATATATGATCTCAAACACAAATTTAATATAATCGATCATAAACGAAAATATTATAATGAAAATAAATATTGTTTTAATATATCACCACGAAAATATCATCATCAAAATATCGATCATTTAATACACATCATGATTTACATAAAAAAAGATAATGATCGAAAGAAGTTGATCACATACATATATATATATATATATATCTATATACATACATTGATTTAATAAACATCATCATTTTCTGCTACAACATATATAATATAATCTATATATATACATATATGATTTGCATAAACAAAATTAATATATACAATCAACAAATTAAAAATTCACACACATATATATACATCCATATATATATATATATATATACAAAATATACGTATACATGCATATATATATAATCAATAATCCACACACAATTAATATATATAAAATATATTAATCAAACCATATATATATAATTAATCGTATATATGTATATATACACACACACACAAACACACAATAAAAATACAAATTAAACGAATATAGCCGGAGAGTCGCCGGAAAATATGACCGGTGAACTGAATTCCGTCGAAAATGTAAAGGTTGAAGAATATGTACCAATGATCAAAATGCTAGCTAGCTAGATTAGTTGCTTTGCTTGAACTTCAATTCATGGCGAGAGGTGTTTTATTTAGAGCTGGTGATAGAGAAGGAGGTTTTTGCAGGAATGATACATTCTGTGCCGAGCTGGGTTGATAATTGAGCGGAAGATTCCTTCTGCGCGTTGCCAGAGAATAATTCAGCTTTATCTTCTTAACCGACGGAATTTTCCGTCGACTTAGTCTTACTTTGTCGACGGATTATTTTTCTTAGTCGACGGAAGAATTTCCGTCGACTTAAAACATCTTAACCGACGAATACTTACCGACATGAGTTATCCGTCGACTAAGATTTACTTAACCGACGGAAATTCCCGTCCAAAATTTTCCGTCGACTAAGATTCACTTAACCGACGGAAATTGCCGTCCAAACTTTTCCGTCGGATAAGAAAATCATAGCCGACGGATCTTTTCACCCTTCCTACGAAACTAGGTTCGTTGGCTATGAAAATCTTAGCCGACGGAAGTTAATTTTTCCGTCGGCTAAGATTTATAATCCGCTAGTGTAGATGATCTGGTTAGGGCCTCCCGGGATCACGGGACTTCCTTGGCCTTGGTTAGGAATAAGAGATGTGGTGGTAGGATCTGGGGTATTAGTGACCCTTGCCGCGCGGTCCAAGCTGTCGTTATACACATTACGATGGTCTAACGTGGCTCGTAGCAAGAATTGCTCTTTTTCTAGCTCGGCAATACGTACCCGGTACGCTTTCGCTTCCGCCTTATCTTTGGCGGCTTGCTTGCGGAACGAATGGAAGTCTCGTTTTAAAATTTCAAGGGCAATGGCGGGATCAGGGTAACTAACGGAGGCTGCATTAGTGGCTTGGTGGAGGGATGTATCTCTGGATTGGAAAAGCTCTTTTTTTATCTGAGTATCAGGGTCATTGGGGTTATCTACACTTTCCACCATCTTTTCAAGTTAAATGAGAGTTCCACAAGAAGGCCCTCCTTCTAGCCCCAATTGTTTCTACCTCTCCCGGGATCACGGGACGGGAGGTCGAATTCTTGATTCCGGGTCCTGCAACTGCACAAGTAACAATGATGTCAGGTGTCGGGACTGGGGTGGCCCAGTCTTCGACTCTCTCATGTCTAAGTCAGCGTTCAATCGCTTCTTGTATAGTACGGGAGTATGGAAATAGATTATTTTCTTACCTCTCTTGGGGGGTTTGTGCCTGTTTTATAGGCTTGTGTTGGGCGTTGTGGCCTTAGTCTCTGATGTGGGACTATTTGTGTTCCTCTGCGGCATCTCCCTTTTTGGGGGTGTTTAGCTGCCGGAGAGCGGGTTTGGCATGTATATTGCCGCCTGACCTTCAATCTTTGGATGCCCACAAAGGGTTTGCCGGTGCTGTCTTGCCCAGGATAGTCTCCAACGACCGGATGGTTATGTCATATTCTCGGCGTGACCAAGTGTTTTGGCTATATACTAACAAGTGCTTAATACCGTTTTATTTAGAATGTATACTAATAACATTAATTGACTAATGAATAGATCGAGTTGATATAATGAGGAATATATATTTCCAATACTGTTTCCTGGTCAATATTATTACCAAGGTATATGTGTGTGTGTATATATATATATATATGTATGTGTGTGTATGCTAATTTTGGTCAGACTAAGATAAAAGAATCTATAATTTTGGTAACACACAAAAAATACAATTTGTAGAAACATGATTCCGATTACATAATAATTGTTAAACAAACAAATAAAAGGAACAAAAAATCTGATACAAGAGAAGAATCGATTGTCGGTAAGTACATGATCTTCATGTATGATAATTCCCTGGTGTGTCTTTGGCATGGACCAACCGACTGTGATATTTCAACAAAACAAGCCATATAGTCCATATGTTAATTATTACTATTACTGTTCTTAACCATAAAACTCTACTTAATCACTATATTTGAAATCTTCTACCCCATTAGAAAATTTTCACCATCCCTTAACCTCATCCTATCCTCAACTACACAAGGCTTATTCTAGAGAGATATATGGCTTCCAACTTTCTCTAATACTTAACAAGTAGTTCTAGCTTTATCTTTTGGGAGGCTTTGGCCTCTCTCTCACTATCTAGCTATCTCATTCAAATGTAAATATCTCCCCCGAAACCAAAATACAAATACATTCTTGCTCACCTCCCCACTCAACCTCAATTCTTCTTCATCATCCATCTTCTCTTTTCCTTTGGATCCTTTCCTTCACCTACTTGCCCTAGATTTTTCTGTTGCATCTCTCACTTTGCTTTTCCACGAGGTAATGTTAAGATCCTTTGTATCTTTCTTTATTAGCCTCCTTTCCCTTTTTTTGATTTCTTTTCCTTTTCTGGTTTTATGACACACTTGTGATTGTGAATCCCCTTATATATATTATGAGTTACTACTCTCACTCCTGTGCCCATTCTCATTTCTGGTCTTTGCTGCATTGTTCTTGTTAGCCCCCTCTCTCTCTCTCTCTCTCTCTCTGATTTCATCAATTTTCAGTGTTGGATTTGTATACCCTTTTGCTTTGTCTGTTTGTTTCTTTGAATCCCATGATTGATTAAGGCGAATCGTGATCGATCTTTTGCAGGAGAGCCAAGATGTCAGATTGCAACAGAGGCCAAGACTATTTCTCTGTTCAACAGCATGAGGTACTATTCTAATCCTATTATACTCCTATACATATTCATCATCTTCTTCTTGTTTGTTTGTCTATTGGGTTTTTGGACTGATTCAAAATAAACCAGAGGGAAACGTAAACACCAGACCAATTCCATGGCGTCGGTTCAAACGTATCAGAGCTTTATTAATGGCATATCTAACCGTCCTATTACTGCATGACATATGCTCCACACATACAATTCCCAGTTGCAATTACATTTCATTTTAATTTAATTCAGTAGGTGGCAGATTTTTCCGTTGATGATTTGTCCTCCATTTCCTTTTCATACCCAAATGATTTGTGTTTTCAATTATATTGGGTAGCAAGACAATTTCCTGCTATCATAATCTAATAATAACTTTCAGACGGTCATAATATGAAACTATATAGTTTGGTCATAATATATATTGTTTGGTCACGATGTTATCATTTGGCTCTAATAGTCCATAGATTCAGCTTAATCAATTTTTTTCTAGACATGTCATTATCTAAATTCTTTTTTTCAATTAATGAATAAATAAATAATATTTTTTCTCGCTAAGATGCCATGAAACTAGTTTTCCATATATATGTCAATACTCTTAGAATGTAGTAAATAATTCTATCTTTTGTCACGTGACATGAGTAGTTTATTTAAGTTTATATTATCGATCAGTATAAGATCTCGAAACACTTTAAACATGTATGTTTAAAATTTCTAATGTTTTCGGTTTTTTTTTTCTCCCTAGTTCTTGCTTTCTTTGAAATGTCTTACCCATTTTTGCCAAGTACCCGGCGTATATATGCCATTAGTATGTTAGGAGTTGTAAATGTGAGCCAAAATATCTGTGATTTCTTACCCAGAAAAAATGGGAATTTAGATTTGGGTTGGACATCCAATAGGACAGCGAACGAGAAATAGTGAGGGCCCCTACTTAGTATTGCAAGTGGGTTGTCACAGATCTACGGCCAGAAACCTGACACGACAGGAATATGAGCGTTGCAACCAATGGCTGTCCTTTGTTTCTCGAAATGTCGGCAGTAGGTACAATCAAATGTCTGCACAGTAAAGTAGAGGAGTACTGCAGCCGCTATTATTTAAGCACATAGACCCGTGCCAAACGTTGTTGTAAATGAAGAAACACTAGAATCCACGACTCAAGGGTTTAAATCTTGCTTGTTTTGTTTTTAAGCCTTAATATGGTTGTTTAAAGATCACATATTTGCATAATTAGTAAGACAGACATATCACGTAACTATATGCTCAACTTATTATTTTTAGAGTTTAGACTTTTTGATATGTACATGTACGTTAGACCTGAAATTGTGTAATTTAAAAAAGTATTTTATGATGACCTCTCTTTTTGGTACCTATGACAGGCACCGACGGCTGCTGACAAGTATGGAGGACTAGCACCAAAGAAAAAGCCTCTAATTACAAAGGTAAACAAACTAATCAGCCCATGAAACTCATTCAGTCAAAATTTATGAAAATGACCCAAATGAAATGTCTAAACTTCCCTATCTGTGTACCTATAGGATCATGAACGTGCCTACTTTGATTCAGCAGATTGGGCGCTATGCAAGGTACTAATTATTCCTACCAAAAATAGGAAAACTAAATACCCTTTTCTTTTAGAGAAATTCATTTGTATGTATGTTGAATTACAGCAAGGTGCTGGAGTGAATCCAAAATCAACAGCATCAGTGGAGACCTTACGACCAAAACTACAGGTTTAGAATTTGAACCATTTAACTTACTGAGTCTACTTTTTCCTTATAATTGTAACATTTTCATTCGCAAAGTTAACCAACCCGGTTAATCTGACAATATGCAGAGAACTCCGCACCAGCAGCTCCCTCCTAGGAGACCTGCTTGTACTACATCTGGTCATGATAGCCTTGTAAGTTCCCAAATGTAGTCATGAAATCAAATAGTGTTTTGTAGTACTATCTATGCTCTCTTTTCAACTGTTGTTGATTCTATTTTTTTCTCTTTGATTTTGATGTAGGGGGCATAGATTCAGATGTTGAAGAGCTGAAAGTAGTTTGTTGTATTGAGAGCAGTGATGCTCATGATAAAGGGTTTCCTATATGTCCGTTGGAATTGGCTGGATGCATGTAGTCAATTGTGAATTAGCTTTTAATAATAAGAGTAAATCTGTTTTCTCGCTTGGACATTTTCTGTTTTCTAATCTGTGGTCAGTTTTGTGAGTCCAACTTCTGCCGAATCCATAGCCAAAACCTTTTACAGAAAACAATTAACTTGTATCATGAGAACCTCATACAATTTATCTCGTTTGACATGTTATCTTGTCGAAAAAACATTAATAAGGTAAATAACCACATGAACTTTCAAAAATTTCATAATTCATGCATACTACAAGAGAAGTGTTGGCTGCCTGGCTGGTTTGAGCATAATGGACATAGACCTCTTGGTAAGGTGTGAAATGACACTTTATACAGGAGAATGTATCGGTCCCTCTGTGCTGTGCGAATATTCGATGTGGGATATAGACGTGCCGTATGCAATTTCTGCTTAAGGAATCGAGTGTCCTTCCTGAAAACTGGATGTCATTTAACAATCTTCAAATGCAATTTTACCTTTGATTGATTGTATAACAATATAACATGTTTGAATGCGCATATATATATATATATATATATATATATATATATATATATATATATATATATATATCGTTCTGGGTTCATGCCGAAGGAAAGCTAAAGATAATATACTGATGGAATAGCATTACATGCTGTGTCAGGTTAGCTAGCTTCATCTAAAGTTTGAAGGGCATATATGCATTCTGGTCCAGTTTGAAGCTACGTACATTGATTTCGTTGCTTACATAGAATAGCTGGAAAAAAAAAACGATTTTTCAATCGAGTTACTTGTTCTGCGAACCGTGGTGATCGAGCAGGTATAATTTGTCTATTTCAATGCCTTCATCTTCGTTTGCCTGTTCAACAGTCTACATCATCTTCAAAAAAATTTAGAGTCTCAGTTAAGCTCGTTTCAATCATCATGATCGATCTGCCTATCACTAATACTCTTAAACTGTAATGTTTTCTTGAAACTCATTTCCATATGGCTCACTACCGAAGTACCAAGTACTAAAACAATGCCTCTGCTTGTTTAGGCCATGAACTAATTACTTTTGGCCAAGCTAACTTGTAGTGCAAGTATATAGCATTTTAGGTTTGATTTCTGACATTAATATTACTCAATGACAAAGTCCTCAGCTACTGAAAGTTGGTGACTTGCACTCCAACTGCTCCATCTCTTCTAGCTCTCTCTTTAATTCCCCCAAACTTTTCCCATTATAATGAAACAGCAAACCCATCAACCAATTTTCCCGGCCATTTTCCAAGTTAATTCACCAACTTCTTACATTTTCCCATCCTAAAGGTACATTTTATGACTGTTCAAGGTGACTATCAATTCATGTAGATGAGAACTTTTCATCTTAATTTGCTATGCTTAGTTAGTCAAAGTGTATATGAGACACATAGTTTAACAAATGGTTAATTCATTCTTAATTTGTTTAAGAAAACACTAATGTATTTAGCAACTCCCATTATAAATTGGTAAGGTTGGCATAAGGCTACTATACATTTTGCTCCAAGGTGTGTAGTCATTTTCTCTTCCATATCAGTCATGGCATTAACAAAAATCCAACTCTTAGTTTTAGCTGCAACTTTGATCAACATATCTCTTTTCTGCAAAATCGGTATGTAACAGAGAAACTTGTATTCCCCTGCCTCATTTTGTCTTTTCGAAAACATTGAAACAGAAACTTCTGTATTGTTTTAACAGGTTCTGCAGATGAAGATGGGCCTGAAACAGGTGACGTACCGCAAACAGGCGGTGGCCAAGAATTTGATCCAGCTCAAATTGTTGCCAAAGCCTTGCTGTGTTTCAATGATAACTATGTAAGTAAAATCCCTATCAGCTTGAGGGTCTGAGTACTGAGAACTATATATATGATCATCAAAACTCTTATCGTTCTTTGAGAATTAATGCTAGAATACAGTCACCCAGTAATTCTTATGTGTTGAAAAAGCACAAGAATTAGTCTACAATGTGGATTGACTGATTTGTTAGACCGAAAAATCCTATTAGACTTATGTGTGATTAAGTTACGGATAACATAATATCACTGCGGTCAGTTGATGAGATTTTTCTTTGGTAAACTTTAAACTCCATATTTGGGCAAATTTTCAGGTATACAGCAGCTGCCAAGCGTCTTATAGGTTGAACGAGAGTGGAGATCTGAATGTTCCTAAAGAGAAAACCGATGAGTTCTGCAATGGCGCTTGCCTCACTGAGACACACCTTGTGCTCAACTGTGTTGATCACATTTTGAACAACTTCATCTTCTACAACAAGGCCACTATAAGAGATGTTAGAGATACGATTCATGCCGGATGTGGATATGGCCCCGAAAGAGGTGACTTCAACGTGGCTGAGCATATGGCAGTGACAAGCAAGGCACACAAGGCTGCAAATTACCAGATTATTGTTGGGTTTATCTTGATGGTTTTGGGAAATGGATTACTGTTCTGATATGCATGTAAAAGGTATTGGTTTCCTATAATATTGGTTACTGTAATGTTGTATAATGACAGTTACCACACGCATTAAGGTTATCTTAATGCAGGATATATGAAAATAATTGTTTACTTTTGTGTGCACATATGAATTGTATATCACTGTGATGAACAGAGATGCATGTTATTAGGATTTTTAGAGTATAAGTTGCAAACTAGCAATCGATACATATGTCTCCAGAATCAAAACGTGAAGACACAATTTCAGTTCCAAGATTGTAGTTATACTTTGAGACAGAGAATTGAACTCTAATCTTGAGCGTATACAAGTGCTTTTAGTACGCTTGAAGTTTCATGTCAAGATATCTCTTGATGTAGAACAGATAACAATAGAGATTGAAGAGCAGATCGATCGAAATAAGTCCAAACTCGGTTTGCTGCAGATTTGGTGTTCGGTGTCTGATTGATCATTATAATACCTTTCTAGAAGCCGAACGGCCCAACGAGTCAAACTCATCGCTTCACCACGACTTATGGGCTTTTAAGGCCATCCGAGTTTGTTTAGGCCTTCAAAATGTAGATTTTCTTGTTTTCAGCAATTATTTTTAAAGTGCCGCTGTTGAGACCTTTAAATTTGTTCAGTATACCTCTCATTCTCTTTACACCTCCATTTTACTTTTAAATATAAACATTTGCTTATTAGACCTCTTTTCAAATTCTTAAAATAGCTTTATTTATGTAATTCACATATATATATATATATATTAATATATCTCTATTAATTAAGCCAATTTGGCTTATGAAACTGCCATTTGGTTAAATTTTCAATAACCCTCCAAATGCCCTTTGTTTATAAAATTAGTTCTAAACAGAAAATTTCTAAAAGAGTAAAAAGGTAACAGAAACCAATTTCAACTGGATTTCTACTTCCACAAAACACTCTCATATTCATCACGTACAATTTTAACTCCCCCTGACGTGAGGGAGAAAACTGGGGCAAACGGGATTGCGGATCTCCGACCTCAGAAGCGGTTCTGTTGTACGTATTCGAACAAAGATATTTTACAAGGGAGTTCATGCATTTCGGTTTTGATCGATCTTAATACCTGAACTACTGTGATCGAAGATTGCAAGAAGTTGATCGATTTTGGAGACTTTTTTTGGTCGAGATGGAGGTTTTCTTTCTGTTTCATGATGCACAATTTGAGGTTTAGTAATTTGAGTATAGTTGCCGATCTCTACTTTTTTCAATTCATGGTTACTTTTTAATACTGAAGACTCTACTTCTAGCCAGATTCACTAATCCTCTCTTCCTTTCATGCGCTATTTAAGAAATTCATACTACGGTTTCTTTTTGTTAAACAAAAAACAACCATCGATCAATCTTACACATATGCCATAGGAAAGTGTTTCACCAGTTTGGGAGTTTGGGAGTGTTCATTCTTTCGTCATTAACTCATCAAGTTTTCACTTCTGATATTTTTTATTTTTGTACATGATTACCAACATTGTTCTCAAATTCCTTTTTTTTTTTCTTTTTCTTTTTTTTGTGTGTGTGGATTTTGGAGTAGTGGGTGAAAAGTCAGTGGGAAAGAACATTGGTTTTACCTTTCACAATACTGCAAACAGGGAAGAGATAGTACAGAGAACAAAACACAAGATTTGAGATATGGAAAGGCACAGAATCGAATCTCTCAATTTCATTGAAAGGTATTTTACTTGCTGTTAGCTATTAAGTTTTGTTAATGTCAATAGTCGCTGCAAATTTCAGTCTCTTTTTTGTGTGTGTGTGTGTGTGTGTGGCGGTATGTATTTTACTAACTGCCAAGCATAATATATAGGCATCAGAGATCAAGCATTTCCATTCAAATGTATCTAAATTTTATTACATTTCTGTATACTGTGCACATGGAAGTACAATGAGTTTATCTTTGAGTTCTTATCCTTTTTACCTGAATTTGTTCATAATGACAACATGAAGGACTAATGAACTCAGTTTGCATTATTTTTGTAAGAGATCATGTTTTTATGCAGATTAATAGATCTTCGGTGATGCAGAATCATATGCCTTTCAAAGTCTACAATTGTAATATGGATTATGGCAAGGAAAGCTATAGCTGGTTTAATACAAAGTCTACATGCATGATATTAAATTTGTACATTTGGTAAAGTACACTACTGCCACTTCAAAGTTCTTTATATGATCTGCACTTTGATGTAGTCGATGGTTCATGTTTTACTTTAGGAATTTAAGTTCATGTATTCGGTCAAAATTTGTGTCTTAATAATATGCATCCTTCTATGAAACTGTATTGTCACTATATAATTGATGTCCAAGATTAAATAAGAAATAGAATCTTTTAGTTATGTATATGATACATGTACATACCAAAAAGGGTTGAAAGTAAACTGGTATATGAAAAAAAAAAATTCAAACTAAAATGATAACAAATGCATGTGCATAGGAATGCGGAACGAAAAAGACAAAACGCACGCGCGAGCGCGGTCCTTTTGTACACGCGTCGCGCGTGTAGAAAAGCTGTGCAGGAAGGCTAGTTACACATTACACCTCTTATTCACTCATTATACCTCTAATTCTTTTTTTTTCTTTTTGCATGCGAACATCCATTTCCGACTTTCATTCTTTAATTTTTTTTCTTTTTTCTTTTGAATACAAACCTCCATTCCCAACCTTGATTTTCTTTATTTTTTGTATTTTTTATTTTGCATAAAATGTCACTAGACATTCATTTTTTGATAAAATTGTAAGAAATAATTTTCAATTACATCAATTTTCGAGAAAAGTTAATTCGAATCATGAAGAATACTATTCTCTTAAAAATAAAAATAAAAACAAGGATTGTGTCTCAAATTTTATTTATCGATCATCAAAAGAATGTTCTTAATTACATGAATTATTCTATATTTTTGTTACTTTTGTATTTCTATTTTACATATACTATTTTTTTTTGTAAGTTTATATGTTTTGTTTTTATACCTCATGATGATAAATTATTTTAATAATTGATAGATTTTTGTAAAAATATTATGATACTTATTTATTTATTTTTTAATAATTGATTTTTGTACAAATATTTTTTAACTTTGTATATGCATGTGACATGTATGATAATATAAATATATAAATGCTTTAATAAGTATGTGGTAAAACTAGAAAACTAAAATCAATAAAGAAAATAATAAAACGCATTAATCCATTATTATTATTGAATTAGAAAGTTTAGATAGAATAAATATAATATTATTTTTTGTTTAATCAGTGTCCTTAATAATCATTGTGTAAGAGGATAAATATGTCATTTAATAATTTATAATATAATGTGGTCAAGTGAGCAAACTTAAAGGTATCAATCCCTAATAACCGCACTCTTATTTTTAATAGTTTGTTTTGGATTTGGTCTTCTTTTAATCCATAGGCTTTTAGGCTTTGATGTTAGTTGCCCTAGGGTTTATTTGCTCCTTTATAAAAACCTTTTATCAGTTGTAGTTGTCACATTTTTTATTAATAAAAAACTTTGAGTTTATTTCAGTTCTCTGGTGGATTTCAGATTCCTCTCTTGGATTCGAGAGAACTAGACTTGTGGATTCAAGTCGCCGTTGGTGGATTCCAACGTTTATATTTCTGTTGCATTCCTATGGTTATCAATCTGTATTCATGGGTGACGAAGCTCCTATTACTCGAGCAGAGTTCAATGCTCAGAATGAACATCTTAATGTTCAAATGGGAGAAATTCGACAATCGTTGCTTGGTTGGCCTGAACAACAACAACAACCTTAACTGTGGGTATCGTGGCAGGCGACAACAACGTGTTGTGGAACGTGTTGTGGAGGATGATGACTCAGATTCTGAGGAAGAGTTGTCGGTTGCTAGTGAGGATCAAATTAATCAAATTGATTACAAGATGAAGGCTGAGATTCCAACCTTTTCAGGACATCTCAAAATTGAATAATTCCTTGGTTGACTAGTTAAAGTTGACAGATTCTTCGACATGATGGATGTGCAAGAATCAAAGAGAGTAAAGATGGTCGCTTTTAGGCTGAAGAGTAGTGTTGTTGTATGGTGGGATCAATTCCAGCAAACTCTTCGGAGACAAGGAAAGAAACCGATTCAAACATGGCAGAGAATGCATCAGCAGTGTGAGGGCTTTGGTTTCCGTGTTAGCTTGTCCTTTTAGTTGCTAGTGTGTTTGTTGTGTGTGAAGACTAAGTGTTGATTATGTGTTTGCATCTTAGGTGCTAAGTTGTTCTTAGTGATCGTTATGTCAGAAACTTTGAAAGTTTGATCTTGGAGGTGATATGGTTTGTTGTTGAGTGTCCAATGACCTTGGGAGGTCTTAGAGGAAGGGTTTCCCTTCTTTGGGCGACCTTTAGGTTAAGGGTACTTTGATCCTTGTTGAGAATTTACTAAGGTTTTTAATTGTGTAATTTTAGGTGATTTGTGAGATTGTGGTTTAGCTTGGCTCTTGTGTTTGCGGAAAAACACAGCGGGATATTTAGGTGAGTAAATCTCACCATGGTTCATTTTCGGACCAAATTAATATGGTCATTTGATGTTGATGTTGGATTTAATAATATGTTATTAATTGTTTTTAAAATATATGAGTTTAATCGCCAACAGCTCATAGGTAAGATAAAACAAGTTTTCTTATAATATGATTATTTTTAATGTTCATGTGATCATAATATTGTTGATTCTTAATAGATTATTCTTGTGAGAATATCTATCTTTGTTCATATAAATATATCTATGTGGAATGATATAATTTTTATGATGTGCTCTTTGTGTTGTTGATGATGTTGAATTAAAGAATATGTTATTGTTTGTTTTAGATATATGAGCTTAATCGCCAATGGCTCATAGGTAAAATAAAACAAGTTTTCATATTATATTATTATATTGTGATTTGTTGTGTAGATAGTCAATCTTGGTTCCAAGCCTTTAATCGGGTGATTGATTATGGTTATGATGATTCTACTCTATTGTGATTTGTTGTGTAGATAGTCAAACTGGGTTCCAAGCCCTTAATCGGGTGATTGGTTACGGTTATGATGATTCTATTTTATTGTGAATTGTTGTGTATATAGTCAAACTGGGTTCCAAGCCTTTAATTGGGTGATTGGTTACGGTTATGATGCTATTATTATTTTATGCTTGATATTGGACAGTCAAACTAGGTTCCAAGCCTTTGGTCAGGTGATTGGTTATGGTTAGGAATAGAGCTCTAGTCCGTTTATCGGTGTAGGTCATAGGAGGTACCTTAAGGTATCTGCGACCCATGAGTACATAAATTGTTGTTGTAGGTCATGGGAGGTACTTATTAGTATCTGAGACCTATGGGTACATGTGTTTGTTGTAGGTCATGGGAGATACCTTATTGGTATCTGAGACTCATGAGTACATGTATATTTGTAAAAGTATTGGTTATATGGTTTTAATATTTATTCTTATATTGTTTCATGTGTTTTTATTGGTTGTTGGAAATGTTAGTTGTTGGATTTGTAGAATTAATTATTGTTATTAATTGTTTTATTTGGATGTTAGAAATGTTGAGTTAATGTTTAAGAGTTACTCATACAGACTTTTTAGCCTACCGGGTTTGTTGTTTTACAACCCGGTGCACTAATTCATGGAGTAGGGGTTAGACTTGCATGTGTTGATCATCATGGTTAAGGCAGAGCCATAGTAGCTGGGTTTTAGACAATGTACATTTATTTGTATATTTTGGCAGTTTGTTTTTAAGCTCATGTGAGCGTCTTCATTTTTACTAAACTTTCAAGTTGTTGTAATTAAGGAGATGTAATATTTAACTCAATTGTTGAGTTTTACTGACATTTACATTTTCAGCATTTGAGTTTAGTTTGAGATTTGTTGAGCAGGTTTTGAGAGTGATATTTTTAGATATATCATGCCCAAATTTTTAAAAATTAGCCTTCGAAAATTGGGGTGTGACATCTTAGGCCTTATAAACTTGGCTGGGTGAAAAAAGGACCTCAAGCAGAAGTTACAACAACATGCAGGGTGCCTATCTCCATTTGGAGACACTATCGTGATGAGGTGAATTGTGACGTTGTTGATATGGATGTCTGTCACATATTGTTGGGAAGACCTTGGCAATATGATATGGATGTCACTCATAAGGGTATGGCTAATGTGATGTTGTTTACATTGAGGGAGCACAAGATTGTCATGGCTCCCTTAAGCAGTTCTGAAGGTCCCAAGAAAGGAAATTCGAGTTTTCTCACCATTAGCAAAAACGATTATGAGTTGAATGAGGCCATAAAAGAATCCAAAACCATTTTTCCTATAGTGGTTAAGGGTTTGATGGTAGCAGAGAAGCAAGGTGGAGAAATTCCGAAGGAGGTTTGGGAACTGTTAAAGAGGTTTAATGAGTTAATTGCTGATGATACTCCTAATGAGCTGCCACCCATGTAGGGCTGGGCACATGCCCAAATCGGCATAGTATTTACAGGGACCGGGCCCGAACTGGTTGTTTTGTACCCGGGTCGGGTGTTGCTCTTACAAAACGAGGGATCGGTGAAAGCCCGAAACAAGCGGGCCGGGTTGGGCCTTCCGGTTTTTCGGGCCCAAATTCAGTAAACACAAAATCTGGCGTTGTCGAGAGGCAGAGGCGCAGGCACAAGCACAGGCGTCGTCGAGAAGCGCAGGCGGCTTCGAGAGATAGAGGCACGACGACATCAATCTCTGTAACAACAACCAGCAACATAAATAGCACATACATTTAAATCATTTCACTGATTTCACATACATCACAATATATGAAATCGAAACAGAGATTCAGCTATGCACTAACAACAACCATAGATTTAGCTATGCACTAACAACAACCAAAAACCAAATGAAATCGAAACATAAATCAAAACAAACTGAAACGGAGTAAGAAGAACTCGAATTGAATAAAAAGGAGAACTCAAATCAAAGGAGAAAGAAGCTGAGAATCCCGGAGAAAACTGAAACGGAGAAGGATTGAGAGATTAGAAATTTAGAATTCGTACTAGAGGAAGTGGGCGACTTGGTGTCTTGGTTTGTGTTCGGAGGCGCCGTCGCACCAAGGTGGACGATGGCGACTACGAGTCGACTACGGCAGAGGCGCAGTTCGTTACTTCATTTCTGAGGCAGAGGTGGAGAGGTGCAATTCGTTGTGAGAGTCAATCGACTCTTTACTTCTTTAGGTTTAGGTGTAGTATTCTAGTGTGGTTGAGTATGTGATATTACTTTAAGATTACTACAAAAACTCAATCATAGAATGACACATAGGAAGTCGGGCTTTATTTGTTTCAGCATTTAAAGGCCTGGGACCGGCTCGTGTACAACAATGCCCGGCCTGAACATCACAAAAAAATATAAGGGCCTGAAAAAAGGCCTAGACCGGCCTGCCGGTCCGGAACGGGTTTTTTTGCTCCTACCCATGAGAGACATTCAACATCAGATAGATTTCATTCCAGGAGCTAGCCTACCTAACCTGCCACATTACAAGATGAGCCCTAAAGAATGTGAGATCTTAAGGGAGATTATTGAAGATCTGCTGAAGAAGGGGTTTATTTGAGAGAGTATGAGCCCTTGTGCAGTTTCTGTTTTGCTAGTGCCTAAGAAAGGAGGAATATGGAGGATGTGTGTAGACAGTAGAGCCATTAACAAGATTACAATCAAGTACAGATTTCCTATCCCATTCCTGGAAGACATGCTTGAAGAGTTGAATGGTTTCAAGTGGTTTTCGAAGATAGATTTGAGTGGATATCACCATATTCAAGTCAAACCTGGTGATGAGTGGAAAATGGCGTTCAAGACCAAAGATGGGTTGTATGAGCGGTTGGTGATGCCTTTTGGGTTGTCCAATGCTCCTAGAACCTTCATGAGACTTATGAATTAGGTTCTTCGTCCTTTCATTGGAACCAATGTCGTTGTTTATTTTGATGATATCCTTATTTATAATAAGTAGAAAAGCGAGCATCTAGAGCATGTGAGACAGGTTCTTGAGATGTTACGGGATAACAAGTTGTACATCAACATGAAGAAGTGTACTTTTTGCTCCAATAAGCTATTGTTTCTGGGCTTTGTGGTTGGAGAGGATGGTATACATGTTGATGAAGAGAAGGTACATGCAATTAGAGAGTGGCCAACTCCTAAAATAGTCTCGGAGGTGAGAAGTTTTCATGGTTTAGCTACTTTCTACAGGCGATTTGTGAGGAATTTTAGTATCATCACTACACCAATTACTAAATGCATGAAGAAATGCAAGTTTCATTGGGGAGAAGAGCAGGAGCAGAGTTTTGCACTTATCAAAGAGAAACTTTGTACTGCCTCGGTTTTGGCTCTTCTAGACTTTGACAAGATATTCGAGGTTTAATGTGATGCTAGTGGTGTTGGAGTGGGGGCTGTTTTGTCCCAAGAGAAGAGGGCAGTGGCTTTCTTTAGCAAGAATTTGAGTGAAGCTCGCCAAAAGTGGAGTACCTATGACCAAGAGTTTTATGCGGTAGTGAGAGCTCTAAGGCAATGGGAGCATTATCTGATCCAGAGGGAGGTTATTATATTCACTGATCATCAAGCCTTGAAGTTTCTGAATAGTCAGAAACATGTGAACATGCAAGATGCATATCAGGTGGGTGACGTTCTTGCAGAAATTTCCTTTTGTGATCAAGCATAAATCTGGAACCCTCAACAAGATGGCAGATGCATTGAGTAGGCGAGCTAGTTTGTTGGTTACTTTGTCCCAAGAGGTAACTGGTTTTGACTTTTTGAAAGAATTATATGAGGGAGATGATGATTTCAAGCAGGTTTGGGAGCAGTGTGTTAGCAAGAAACAATCAGTTGCTAGTTTTCTTATTCATGAAGGTTACTTGTTTCGCGGCAACCAATTATGTGTACCCAAATCTTCTCTGAGAGAGAAGTTGATTCGTGATTTACATGGTGGAGGATTAAGTGGTCACTTTGGGAAAGACAAGACAACTGCAAACTTGGAGGAGCGTTATTACTGGCCTCAGTTAAAGCGAGTCGTCAACAATATTGTCAGAAAGTGCTATGTTTGTCAGGTATCTAAGGGTTAGTCCCAGAATACTGGTCTTTACATGCCTTTACCTATTCCTGATGATATTTGGCATGATGTTTCTATGGATTTTGTATTGGGTTTACCTCGAACCCAAAAAGGAGTGGATTCTGTGTTTGTGGTGGTGGATAGATTTTCAAAAATGAGTCATTTTCTTCCTTGCAAGAAAACTGCAGATGTTGATAATATAGCCAAATTGTTTTTCAGGGACGTTGTTCGTTTGCATGGGGTGCCTAAGTCCATTACCTCTTGTTTTGGTCACGATCCTCAGCACGCGGAGCAGAGGCAACTAGCGAACAAATAGTGAGGGAGATTGTTGCGGGCGTGCCACCTCGCGGACGAGGAAATAGCTTGTATGCGAGCTTCACTTCTTGATCAGGTGGAAGGAGGGTTTCCATGTGCCACCTCATATGAGGAATTTACGAGCACAAGGCGATCGATACTCACAGCGAGACGCGAGCAGAGCAATAAAGGGAATCAGGGTGATCGGGGGCGACTTCAGGAGGGCTCTGAGAAAACCTTGGCGGCAGCGTGCTTAGGGTTAGGGTTTTCGAGAGGCTCGAAAGGGGTTTCAACTAGGTTGAAAGGTTCTGTTTGTATTTCTTGAGAGATTTGATTGTGTCCAGAGAAACTGCTTCGAGTCCCTTTATATAGGAGTTCGACTTGCGGTAGAAGAAAGGTATTCATAGTCTAAATTGGATTTTGAAACCCTAATGTCACAAGGACACTGTTTCACCCGCGTCGACCAACCAATTTGTGACACATTTCCAGTCCGCACACTCAGCATGGGTTTTTGCTTCCGCGCTGCCAACTGTATACTCCTATGCGGACTAGATTTATGAATATCTTTACCTCGCGGGGTGTCACAGACTCAAACCATCTCGCGGGCCTTTCTTGCTCTCGAGCTAAAAGAAGACTTTTTAATTAATAAGGGCCACAGGGATTGGCCCAAAGCATGTCAAAAGACTGGTGAGAGTCTTCAACGATTAATGAGATGCACGCGTACTCCACCTATACCTTCCTCGCGAAGCCTCCCACGCGAGCCAATTCGCCAGCTCGCCCCGATGTACTCCGCTTGCCTCGCCTACGCGGAGTGTCAATCTCGCCTCGCCTACGCGAAGTCAACTAGTAATTCTGCGTGCGAACTGTGTAGTCCGTGCGAAGTCATGTTTGCACGCGAACTGCATAGTCCGCGCGAAGTCCAGTTTGCGCCCGAACTGCATAGTCCGCGCGAAGTCATACCTCGCGCGAACTGTGTAGTCCGCGCGAAGCTTTTGGTTAACATTGTGGAAGTAGTTTGGGACTACTTTGAAGAGGAGTACTACAATTCACGCCCAAACTGATGGGCAAATTGAAGTTACAAATAGGAGTTTGGGTAATATGATCAAGAATGTCTATGGTGATAAGCCAAAACAATAGGATCTTGCCTTACCTCAGGTAGTGCCATTGGTAAGTCACCTTTCTCTGTGGTCTACACTTCTGTCCCACGACATGTAGTTGATTTTGCAAAATTGCCAAGAGGAGGATGAGGCGTTAGTTATGCTATAGTTAAAATGGCTGAGGGTGTTCAGACAGTGCAGGAAGAGATAAAAGCAAAGTTGGAGGAGACCAACACCAAGTACAAGACTGCTGCAAACAAGAGCAGATGTGTGAAGGTGTTTAATGAAGGGGATTCGATCATGGTCTTCTTAAGGAAAAAAAGGTATCATGTTGGCACATATAACAAGCTAAAACCCAGGAAATATGGGTTATTCAAGGTACTGAACAAGTTAATGATAATGCTTATGTTATTGATCTGCCTGCTTTTATGGGGATTTCAAATTTCCTTTAATGTTGCGGATTTGCATGAGTTTCATGAAGATGACTCTTCTTTTGGTGATAATGACTTGAGATCGAGTTCTTCTGCTCTTCAATCTCTATTGCCAAGTCCAAACCCGGTTTGCTGCAGATTTGGCGTTCGGTGTCTGATTGATCATTATAATACCTTTCTAGAAATGGAATGGCCCAACGAATCAAACTTGTCTCTTTGTTTTGATCTATGGGCTTTTATGGTCATCCGAGTCCGTTTAGGCCTTCAAAATACAGATTTACTTGTTTTTAGCAATTATTTTTAATAGTTTGTTTTGGATTTGGTTTTCTGACTTGCTCCGAAACCGGGGTGCGAAAATTATGAACCCTTTTTGACAATTGTAGTATTAGTAAATAAGATTCGATCAATCCGGGGACTTTAGGGTGCTCCTGCATTTACAAAACTAGAAGAGTTAATCACAGAATATAAACAACAATTACATTTACATGATTTCATGGGGGATTTTGAGAGTTTGTTCTAACATTCCTACGAAAACAGTAAAGAAAAAAAAAACTACTATGTACAAGTGATCAACTTCATTCCACTCAAACATATAAAATCATGCAATAGATTGCTTCAATCTACACAACTTAAAATCATGTCAATCAAGAGTGATGAAACGAATTCATAATTACACACCGTAGCGGTCATGCAACCTATAATAATCTTCTTAAGTATCCTATGTTTGCCTTAGCGGTTTAACACAGAAAATTTCATGTTATATGTCATGTTAATACTCAGCGGAACCATACAACATATAACATGAATCATTAAGTTCACAGAAGAATTCGAACATGTAAACACATCTATTTTAGCGCTTAAACAGTTCACATTCAACTCATGATCAAAACCTGACCCATTCTCATGAATCTAAGCTTTTGCCACTTAATCAATCGATGTTTGCCTTAGCGGTTTAACACAGATTGATGGCACTACCTATTTACGGAACTCATTCCACCTGATTCAAGAAGTCAAGCAAGCACACTCAGCACATTCCTCGTCCGCGACATGGTACACCCGCAACTCCTCCTATATCTTTGTTCGCTAATCACCTCGGCTCCGCACGCTGAGGATCGTGGCCAAAACACTACCAACCCTGTAGAAGTTAGTAATTCATAAACCGGATCACAAGTTTTCAACATCAAGAATGGCACAGGAATAAGTTATTCAAATTTCATTAACAATCTAAGAACAAAACTTTATAAAATTCATGCATAAAACATATTGTCAACAACATTAATCATAATCCATGCGATTAGAAATACAAAGGCAGTAGGAACAAAGTGGTAAATCTAGAGCATAGTTTTACACTTTTGAGTCTTTTTGGCTTAGAAGCTTCAAAGGGGTGACGAACTAGTGCAGGAAGAACCTTGGCAGTGTGAGGAAACTCTTGTGGTTGCGTGCTTGCTCCTTTGCAGCTTGGCACACACACAGATTAGAGAACAGAAGAGACAAAACGTTTTTCTGAATTTTTGGTGGAAGAAGTGATAACAATTCTGTTGCTCTCTGCTCCTTTATATAGTAGTCTGGCCGAACCCTAACTTTTTTCTCAGCCCTTGATGAACTTCTAATCCAATGGTAAATAATATTGCACAAAATCTTCCCCAGAATTCTCTGGAATGTCTTGTGCAGTAATATATTGCATGAGGCTTGAATAGAGACCATGTACATTCCTTGTTCTCCAAAGGAAATCCCAGCGATTAAGAACTTTCCCTCTTCTGCCTTCAATTAGACTTCTGACGAAAATCCATGATTTTCCTTCCTTTGTTTGTGCGCAATTAGGGTTCCTGGAAAAGAAATAAAGTCAGATAAATATGGTAGGGAATAACAGAATTCAAACCATGAAATTAAAGGAAAGAATCTCTCTTAATTTTTGATTTATATTAGCACAGATAACTTATTGATTACTGCAGAATTCGTCATTCCCTTTTATACCCGTTCAAACCATTCCTATTCCAAGTTGGATTAGGTTTCCTGACTTCAAATGGTTTCCATGTCTCATTAGAAAAGAAAGTTTCCTAAATATTTTTAAAAAGTCATAATAGGAAAGATTCAAAAATAGTAACTTTCCTAAATCAAAATAAGAAAATTTTGTAAAATGAAATAGGCAACTTTCCCTTTTCAAAACAGGAAAGTTTCCTAAATGACTTATCCTCATATTTTGCGATTTAATGAGACTCCTTGCTGCACCAGGAATCCTTCTTTGATTAGGATTTCTCTCAACTCTTGCGTTTTAGCCTTCTTTTGTGTAAAACTACCTCTTTCAACCTATAAAACAGAAACAAGCTAGAAATGACATTATTAAGGAAATAACAAAGCTAAAGAAGGTCGGAAATACATTAAGAATATAGCATAAAATGCGTGTATCATTTTCTTTTAATCCATGGGCTTTTAGGTTTTGATGTTAGTTGTCATAGAGTTTATTTGCTCCTTTACAAGGACCTTTTATCAGTTGTAGTCATCACATTTTTTATTAATAAAAAACCTGGAGTTTATCTTAATTATCTGGTGGATTTCAGATTCCTCTCGTGGATTCGAAAAAACTAGACTTGTGGATTCAAGTCGCCATTGGTGGATTCCAACGTTTATATTTCCGCTGCATCATCTCTACTACAAGTTCAGCCCTACAAGTTCATCAAATTATGTTTTGCTTATATAACCCTTCAAATGTATATCAAATTGTGTGCATCGCACGAGTATGCGATTAGTAGATCATTAACGATTAATGAAACAAAACTAGAAAAGGACACAGACAAAAATAAAATTACAAGAAAGCCATTACAGTACCTCCTGCCATGAGTCATGGTCATAAAAAATGGATTGTTAACTTGGATGTTTTTTTACATGAGGTTGAGATCATCACAATTGTCTGGGGTGAATACTTCGATGTAACAATTGGATGGCTAGTAGCATATTTGTAGGATTATATGTTGAAGACTCTGGGGGTATGTGAACTTACATGGATTACTCATCGAAATTAAAGTTGTTTTACCATTTTTTTCAATCAGAATATAGAACGGGTTATTATGCTAAAGTTGTTTGGAGAGCGAGAGCCAGAGAAGAAGAGTCACTTTGCCTGTCTGGCGGCGAGCCTTTCGCCGTCGTCGGACGGGCTTTAGATCCTTGTGGAAAGGGAGTGCAACTGGGCTCTCGGTCGAAGTTTTCTTTCGTATCGGGGGTCTCGCGGCTGCGAGCTGTGAACCAAGGGTTGGGAAACACATGGCGGAGGCTAGGTTTTGGCTCTATCCTCTCTCGGCTAGGCGGCGTGGTGTATTGATGGCGGCGGCAAGGTTGCTGAGTGTGGCAACAATTGCGGCATGGCTGGACCCATGTTTAAGGTTGTGTCCTTCCGCATGGGTGCTGCATCGAGGTCGTGGTAGTGTGATTCGGGGAGGGACGTGGTGCCGACTCCGACGAAAGGACGACGACCGTACATGGAGGATGGTGGTCCGGCGCATATCGAGAGACAAGGAGGAGCTTGCTTGGTTGGCGGCTGTGATTATCTCCATCCCTTGGTCTAGGGTTTTAGGTTGGGCCTAGGCTCACTTGTTGGACTCAGTCCAGCCTGGTCTTATTTTATTTTTAGCTTTTATGGTTTTAGTTTTAATTGAAGTAGTTTTTGGGTCTGGTTTTCAGATCTCAAATAAGTCTTACTCTATCGAGTTTGTTGGTTAGATGTCATGGTTTTTGATAGGTACTTGAATTCGGGTAGCTGGTTCGTTGTTACAAGAACCCAGATTACAGTCGGTCTTTGGCCGCTCATCTTATCAGCCTATGTTGAACGTGCCGGGAGATCCTGGAATGGCCCACCCAATGGTCAGATCCTGTTCCAGTAATTGCTACTTATGTTGGGCAAGTTAACTCCGGCGACTGCCCAATTAGGTTTCTATCAGATCCATTGATATGTCAGTCTCTCCTCTTCGGAGTGAGGACAAGTAGATTGAGGCAAGAGTTATTTGCTCATAGTTGTAATCCTTTGTTGGGTGCTATGATTGCTTTGTAAGTGCAGTTTATTGAATGAAATTTCATTTAATCAAAAAAAAAAGTTGTTTAACAATTTTTTCAACCAAGATATAGGAAGAAACTAATCTATGTCATTAACCATCATTTGACACATTTTGCTAGTTTAGATAGTATAGTGGAACAGTATGTAGGAGAGCCGCCAGGTTTTCTTATGGATGTGATCTATGAGGACCAATGTAACTCTTCTAATGTCAACCGAGGTAGAAGATTCATATCACCCTCAGATCGACATGTCAGTATTAATATATATAAACAATGGGCAGCGAATTGAGCCTCCTATATGTAGGCTGGATTCCATACACTCTTTGTCAATATATATATATATATGTCAATGTCTTTGTTGGACAATTGTGTTAAATCATAACACATCAAAAGTCTCTAGTTAACTATATTTTGCAGGGTTGAAGGCACAACTTGTTTTATTTGATGGAAAAGAGTCAACGAAGTTCAATTGTCTAAAACGATTTTAGTTGTGAAACCGAATTGATTGAAACTATTTTGATTCACTGAATAAAGAAAATTGAGATAATTAAACACTTTTACTCTTGAAACCGGATTGTTTCAACTATATGCATAAAGATAAGGGAAATTGCCCATTTAGTCAAAAACAGCAAAAAAAAAAATCTTTTTCAATGAAAATTTTATCATTGTGCTCATTCTAATGATTCTTGAGAAAAAGACGTTATTACCCTGTTTAACTAAACCACACAAATCTTATCGCTTTCTCCTCTTTTTCCCGATCTGGTTTTCCTCTCTCTCTCTCTCTCTCTCTCTCTCTCTCTCTCTCTATCTCTCTCTCTCTCCTTCTTATATCTTTCTTCTTCTTCTTCTTCTCCACCAGATCATCAAGGTCGAAGATTTGTCTTCGATCGCCATCGGGAAGAGGATCGACATGGAGGAGCGGTCGTCTCTAGAACCACCGTGGTGGAGCCACTGGCTTCATCAGATTTTCCAAATCTGGATGTCCCTTTGAAGCAGAAGCAGTGCTGCCTCGCCGACGAGCTTCTTGACCTCGACCTCACCGACGACTTGAATGAGGACTCCAGTTAAAACCTTGACCTGAGATGATGCTACCTGTCTTAGCCGCTTGGCTAGCTCTTCGCCGCCCAAGATAAATTAGAATTTAATTAATGAAAACTCATAACAGTAACACTAGCACAATGCAACACCAAATCGGAGCATCATAGACCAACACGAGTCCTTTTTTCTTTATGTTTTAAGAAAGAAACCAACAGTGTAAGAGTGTGAAATTGTGAGGATGAAATAGGAAAATTTTCCCTGAAAAAAAAAGAAAAAATTAAAACGAATAGGACAAGACCCGTACTATTGGCCCAGTGCACACTATAACCAAAACCATTATAATCTGGCACACTAACCTCACCGTGTCGACATAATCAAGCATCTCAACCAAAACGACCGAGTTTTGACTTGACCCCTACGCTCACAACAAAACTCATCATCGCTTTTCCCTCTCTGCAACTTCCGCCATTGATCGCCGGAAAAGAACCAGAAGAAGATGAAGATCAACGTCAACCAAATGACTCGCCGCGTCGAGGTCGACAATCGCTACCCTCTCCGATTCTACTACCGCATCGCCGATAACCTCCTCAAACAGGTCCCGCCCCCTTTCTTCTCTTTCTCGCTGCTTCTCTACTCAATTCTCTCACTTCACCTTTGATTATTGAATTTCCGATTTCGCTGGCTGTACTTGTTTGATAACTAATTCAAAATTGGAATTGAAATCGAATTTATGTATGCGGTACCGAAAAGCATTAGGTTTTCTGATTTCAATTCGCTGTACTGGAAGAGTTTTTGGTTTTCCGATTGCTATTATGTTCATAAGTAGCTAGGGTTTAGGGAAATGGTGACATTTTAGGATGCTTGTTTTCTAAGTGTTACATTTTGGATTTCGTTTTGGCCTGAATGTGATTTTTTGTATCTACAGGCTAGTATATACCGTGACGAGAAGAACATTATAGAGTTGTATGTCATACTTGTCCGATTTTCGAGGTACACTGGAGTGTTCATGAGATGATTTTCGTGATGAGGAATTGCCAACTTGTGATATTTTAGTTATGGATGACTAATTTTTTCACATTTTTCACCACAGTTTGGTGTCCGAAACTATACCTCGTCATCGAGACTATCAGGCGATTCTTCCGAAAGAGAGGAGTCTATATAAGAAGGTGTGAAGTTTGTGCTAATCTTTGTTGAAGGTTTTACTTCTTGTGTTAAATGTGAACTTGTTCTGACTGGGGCCGTGGTGTCTCTCTATTGCAGAAACTGTTGAGTGTGCTGGACGAGCTCGAGTCTTTGAAGCCGGAATTCCAACGCCGTGTGAGTGAACATAATGAGGCCGATGCAGCTTCTCATCTGCCTGAACTTGAGAGCACTTCATACAGCTCACATACGTCTTCTTTTGAATGGCCTCCTGTTAACAATAAATCATTGAGCATGAATGTTAGGCAGGTACTGATACCCCACATCATTGATAATTGATATGTGTGTATGTGAACTTTTGTATTGGTTTTCAGTATATGGTAATTGATCTTGTTGTATTGTAAAGCAGCATGAGATGATTTTGAGGATAGTTTTGTTTTATCTTCATTACAACTTACTAGATTTTTTGAAGTTATTGGAATACTATGCTTATTCCAAGTGTATTGCTCTTTTCACATAACTGCAGCCTACTAGCCTGACATCTCAGTCATCATGGAAGTATAAAAATGATTTTTCACGGGTTACAACAAGTACCATACCAATCGACAAGCAGTTTCAGAATCTGTGAGTACATTTCTTATAGTGATAGGTTGTATACCTAATTGGGATATTAAAGATATGAGAACATGACAACAATTGCTTGATTTTGCAGATCCTTTAATTTACCTCTTCCAAACAAAGAGACTTTGTCTAGACACTCATTTTTGGGTCCAAATGGTCTTCAGGGTCAGTGGCAAGGACCCAGCGCAAAAGTTAAGGTAGATTATCAAATTTGTCATTTCAAAATTTTTAATATTGCTGAAGAACTCCTTTAACCAACTACTGGGCAGGTTCAATATCCAAGCAGTACTGATATAATCCCCAGTGAAAATTCGGGGTAAGTGTTAATGCTATTTCAAATGCTTAGTCTAAACCTCTTTATACTTTGTTTGTTCTTTTCACATCTATTTTTCATGTTTTGCTTCTTTCTTGGTACACAATTAAAGATCAAAGGCTTACTTGGTCTTTATCTAAGACCTTTCATGATGATTGTGGCTAAAATCCTCACTTTCATGTCATCCATGGTAACAGCCTCAATCAAGCTGTAGAGTATGATCTTGTGGGTGTAAAAGAAGGTGATCCAGGCGGGGTGAATTCTACCATGGAATCAGTGCTCTCATTGGACAATGGTGAATGGCTACGTCCTGCTCAGGAATCATCTCCTTCATGGATTAGTGAAGCAAAGGAAGATCCTTTTCCGTTGGTCAAACAACCTTCTCCTCCTCCTGTTCTTGCTCGAGTGCAGCAGGAAGTGACTCCAATTCATCATTCAAAAGTGGCAGATCCAAGACCAGGACTTGCAAATCCATCTCAGGATGGGATGCCAAGTTCTAATTCATATCAGCATTTGCACGTTGTAAGTTTCCTATGCTGTATCGTATGCAACGAGTCATTTTCTCCATCGTTTGTTAATTAACAATCTTCAAGAAATTATCTCACTTCCTTTTGAATTGATAGCAGTTTAATATATTTTGTTCTGCAGCCAATAAAAATGATGGAGGACTTCCTAAGATTGGCTCGGAAAAATACAGAAAAAAACTTAGAAACATGTGGTGTTCTTGCTGGTTCATTGGTAAGTTATATAAAAGTCTTGTTTTTTTTACGAAATTAAATGAAGTTGGTGTGTCTGGTTCTTATCTTTTAAATATTATGTGTTGCAGAAAAACAAGGTTTTCCATATCACTACGCTAATAATCCCAAAGCAAGAGTCAACTTCTGATTCGGTAAGATTAGTACCATGTTTATAATCGCCTTCGTGTGTTGTTTTCACTTTGACAGTAGCTTTGCTTTCACTTTTGTTTCTGGCTAGATGACCTTATTAAGTACTCAAAACTAATATAGTGAAATACCAAAATCCCAACCTCTCCACACCCTTCCTGCTAGCATGTGATTGGTGGGTCCGAAGGCCATGCGGAGACACACAAACCATAAACCGATTCTTGTTGATGATTTTTGAGATGACCCTCACTGATATATTATAATTGATAAAAGTGGCATCCTTAATCAAATTCTTTGTGTTCTGTGATATCTCCCAAGTTAACATTTCTATATTTTCCAAGTGCTTCTGTCAATTTTCTGTTATTTGGATAACATTATCAATGTTTACATCTTCAGTGTCAAACATTGAATGAAGAAGAAATATTTGAGGTTCAAGACAGACTATCTCTTTTTCCTCTGGGTTGGATTCATGTAAGTTCAGAATAGACTTGGTCAACATTAGTTGTTTATTGTTCTTGCTCTTGTTCATGTGATCATTATTTTCATTCTCTCATATCTGTGCTGTGTCAGACACACCCATCACAGACCTGTTTCATGTCATCAGTTGATCTGCATACACATTACTCATACCAGGTAAAGAGCAATATCACTTTTGCTGTTTTTTCTTTTCTTTTCAGCCCAACAGCTATGCTTTAAACAAGTTAGCCACTTAGCCGATTTATTCTATATCTCCAAGGTTCTCTTCTGCACCATAATACGGTATCTTATGTACCTTTTCAGATTATGTTACCAGAAGCAATTGCAATTGTTATGGCTCCAACAGACACATCCAGGTAGTTTTGTTGTCTATTGATGAAAACACAAATATAATTTCATGCGTCATGATTTAGTCTGCAATTCAATATAAACTAATTGCCTCCTACATATGCAACTGCAGTCCGCACGGCATATTTCACCTATCTGACCCAGGTGGTGTATCTGTTATCCGTAACTGTCAACAGCGTGGATTTCATCCCCATGAAGAACCTTCGGATGGAACCTCAATTTACGAGCATTGTTCTCATGTGTATATTAATTCTAATTTGAAGATCGATGTAATTGATCTGCGGTGAGATTTTGACTCTCACTTATGTGAATCAAGATTATTTGGGAAAGACGGTAAATATGTAACACAAGAGCTATCATCTTCAGTCAGATGACCATATTGTAAATTCCAAGTCTTCTGAATATGAAACATTTGATCAAATATCCGGCTCTTTGGATTCTCTTTACTATTGAGTATTGATTGTATATCAGACTTCGGTAGTATCGTGCTATTTATATGGAATTCTGGAAGGAAAATATGGAACTATATGCAGATATATCTGAGTTATGCAGATTAATATATAAGTAGCTTGCCTTTTGTTATCTGAATGCCTGGCAATTGATCACCACTGGGCACTTGATTCTTAAATTCTCGAGTGGTTGTTGGCTGAAACTATCTTCAAAAAGACCGGCCACCTCTGGTCAAGCGGAAAGTGGAATCATGATTTTCAGTCTACATGGGAGATCTTAAACACTTCTGTTTCCCTTGGCTTGTTTTAAACACTTCTATATCATGGCATTTCAGCCATTTCTTGCTTTCTACTCGATCGGGTGAAGAAAATATTACCCACTCTAAATCTGTCAGCTCTCTTTTTCCTTTTTTTTTTCTTCAGAACTTCAGATTTGACTCAACTTCATCTAACATTGTAAAGAGAAATATCACTCGACGTAATAGCTGAGGCAATGATTTTTACTTTTACGAGTTTTATCTGAGTGTACGTAAATAAGGTCCTAATCTATACAGGGTTTCCTCACTTGTTGTCTCTATCATCTTATAATCCGGAGAAACACCAAGTACAGCAAGCAAAGCAATTACTATCATAGGGTAGCCTCCTGGTTCTTCTTCTTCAATTTTTTTTCCCATTACAGTATAATCTCTACGTTCTTCTTCTGCTGAAATATACTTCACACTCTTAGTAAGTAACTTGGCACCGAAGAAGAAGATCAAAATGAATGAATTCTGGAAATAGTACCCACCTTCATAGTCATAGAATGGCCTTCTCCAATAGCACTGAGCAGTCCATGTGATCCAATTTAATTTCTGCTACAAATGACATTGACATTCTGGGAATGGTCCCTAAATCCTATTAATAATCTACGTTTGCCATTGGCCAGAGATTTCATTAGGTCATTTAGGTAAACAGTTAAAATCTCTAGTACGAATCGAATTACACTTAAAGTAAAAAACTTATGGTATACACCATAAGTTAAAGTCTTGAGAAAGATGATGGGATTGTTCAACACAATCAAATAAATGTTGCTAAATTGGATACGTAAATGCCATTTCGTTGTGTATACTCCAACTGTTCACCACTCTCTAATTAGGGTAGCTGTATGCAGATTTTTTTCTTGAACGAGAAATGAAACATAGAGGGAAAGGGAAGGGAAGACAAAACCTACGTGAAGTTAATAAACTCTCTGCTAAATTGGTTGTGTGGCAAAACCTATAGGAAAGCATAACATGGGTATGTTACAAAGTTAGATAAGAAAATAAAAGCTGTGACGCTAATCAAACTCATTAATTAGTATGGAGGCCGGTTAAAATCGATATGAAACCAAAGCACTCTGTGCATACAAGAATTTTCAAACCGTGTTAGGCTTGCTGCACAATCGAATGCCATCATAGGCTTATGACCGCTTTGATTCCAATGATTATTATTGCGGAAAATCAAGCAAACCCAAATATTCATAGTGCAATAATATTGTGATTATGATCCCTAGCTAGGCCCTCTTCTTTCCTTTTCCTTTTGTTTTTGTTTTCTTCGTGTCTAATCTTAATGCCTGCCTGTTTTGGTGGATGTCCTTATCCTAGTGCAAAGGAGAGTAACTACACATTGAATGATTTTCATATCAATTTTAGGACCCTTTCTTTTCCAATTTTTTAGTTTACTAACTAATGACGTACATCAGAAACTTATGCATAAATGCAAAGTGAGATATCGCCTTTCACCAAAATTGTAGCTCAAGGAGTGAAACCTAGTCTCTGCAGAGAGCCATCACCACGCAGGAGCTTCAACCACCACTCATACGTATGTATGCATCGATCACCTTATATATAACCCTGTCTGTCTCCTCTCTTTAATTTGTGATCTGTGCTGTGTTGCCTGATCAGTTGGAGAAGAAGTAAGAAGTACAGTAGATACTTCATAGAAGAAGATCAAAATGGGAAGAGCGCCGTGCTGTGAAAAAGTTGGGCTAAAAAGAGGAAGGTGGACAGCCGAAGAAGACGCAATTTTGACAAACTACATTCAACTCCATGGAGAAGGCTCTTGGAGATCTTTGCCTAAGAATGCAGGTCTGTTATAAGCATATCTGCATTTTTGTTACTTTGATCTTTCAGTAAATTTTATTGTGAGAGATATTTGTATATTTGTTTTGAAGGTTTGCTAAGGTGCGGGAAGAGTTGCAGACTGAGGTGGATAAATTATCTGAGGACTAACTTGAGGAGAGGGAACATTACTCAAGAGGAGGAAGAAACCATAGTTAAGTTGCACACTGCTTTGGGTAATAGGTAAGTGATATAATGCATGTTCCTCATCTTCTTTAATTATATTTCTTCATTAATTTCTTTCAAATATATCATTACTTTGTTGGTCTGAAATTCTACCATCGATTCTCAGTGAAATTTGTGTGGATACTCAATAGGTCGAGTAGTATTGCTTATAGCAATTTCACTTTGATTATGACAATTCTACAATCTACAGTACGTCTACATGAACAAGTTACTGCTGTATGCATGATTTTGATTTTGATTTTGATTTTTTTTCATTGAATCGATTCTTCTTCTCAAAACTTACCGATCTAAACTTCGTACGTACGCTTTCTCAAGAATATCAATTTCATTAGTTTTTTTTTTTTTTTTCATTCTATATTTGTTGCAAGCGGCTTTGTAATGTGTACGTAGTTGTGTTTAATTAGTTTAACTATGTCCAACTACGTCATTAACTGGTTGTACTTTTTGTAGCTAAGAATGTATTCTCCTCAAGCTGACGATTTCAAAGTTGTCTTTCCCACAATAGGAAATTAGGAATTCTTGACACATTTTAGTCTTCCTTCTGCTGATAGATGAGTTCTAGGGTGAATCAGAATCAGAATATGTGTATGAAAAGAGAAAACACAGCTATAGAAATGTCATTTCATCATAGCTTCGTTACTCAAGTCTTTGATTATCTCACAAAGAACAATTTCCTACTTCAATATTTAAAATTATAACGTACAAAGAAAGATAAACACATAGTTGTATCACTTATATGCAAATGATGCTACATCCACAATACGTCTTGTTTATTGATATGCAACATATATAGTTAATATTTTTAGTAGTGCTCCTTACCCGGCCAGTTAGTTTAATGACTTTTGATTGTCATCTTATTATTTATGAATGTATGGAGTCTTTCTAATTACAACTCTTTAAGATGAGAACTTTTCGGCTTAACTCACTTTTCGATATTTATGAGTATATCATTTATGTAAATTTTTAACCATATTGAAAATCGTTAAGGTATTCATAAATGTGATTTACCAATTATGAATTTGAACGGTTCATGTTTGACAGATTTGGTTCGTCCATTAATTTGATCTAGTTTGTTACCTTAATGATCACTAATTTAGCTGAAAATTTGTAAAAATGATTTATTCATATAAACCTAAAAACTGAACGGGTGAGATGTCAAAATATGATCGAAAAATAAGTATTTTATGAGTGTATAGATTTTCACTAGTTGTACGTATTGCAGATGGTCATTGATAGCTTCTCAGTTGCCGGGAAGAACAGATAATGAGATTAAAAACTACTGGAACTCTCATTTGAGTCGCAAAATCTACACCTTCGCCAAGCTTATGGGAAACGAATGTCTCATCCCCACCATGATCAATAATGTATCGAAGACGGCTAATGCGAAATCAAAGCGCAAAGGACGTACAAGCAGATCCGCCATGGAAAACAAGAACAAGCTTAACAAGAATGTTACAATGCCAGCCTCATTTCCACAAGTAATAAAGCAAGCTTATGTGAATGATGTGTTTGAATCGTTAACCAGAGAAAACGAAGGTCAAGTGGAAACCAGTCCTTTAATGGGCTCGGGGTGTTGGTCCCCAAAAGAAAAGGATGGAAATGAAGAAGAGGAAGAGACAAAAAGAATGTTGGGTGGTGTGCAAGGTTCTTGCTTGGACATTACAGCAGGGATGAGTAATTCAACAACTACTGCAATATGTGTAGCTAATAATGGAGAAAAAGAGGCAGTGGACCCAAGTGAATGTGTAGACAGTGATGCAAGTGTGGATCATAAGCCAAGTGGGAAGACTACTGCTATAGGGTTTAAGGAGCAGAGAGGAAATGAGGTTATGGATTTTACAGATGACCATGAGGTAACCATAAAGAGTGACAATCAAGGTACTTGGAGCTCAAATATTGAAGGGAGCTGTGATGAGATGTATGCTTTCTCTTCCCCATTGAATGCAGCCTTTGATGATCATGAATGGCTCGAATGGGATTGGTTAGGTGGTAATGGAGGCGGTGGTCTTCAATGTCATAATAATGATGAGTTGGATTTATGGGATGAAGGGGAGGTGAGGATACCTTGGTTATGGGAGAGTGGCAATGTTGATAATCAGAGAAACTAATTGCTTGAACCTTGTAAACTAATTTATTCTGTCAATTATTTGATTGTGTGAAGAGAAATGTAGACGTAGTGTTTGTAGAATCACGTTGATACGCATAAAATCTGTGTTCTTTCAGAAGATGCATATCAACGTTGTAATCTTCTTCCTTTCTTCTTTTCACCTCGCGCGGTGATTTCCACTGGTTCACCTCGGATTAAGGAATCTCTGGTGGGAGCTGCTTGTGTGCCATTAAGGAAATGATTGTACAAGAAGCATTCTTGATTCAAGTGTTGATGTGTTCAAAGTTTAAGTGAGAAAGGACCTTTCTTCATTTTCTTCTTCTGCAAAAGAGACAGTTCTAACTTCTAACTTCTAAGAGTACTAGTGCACCAAGAATGCTGTAACTTCTAACTTCTAGCTTTCTGCAATATTGTTGAAACCATTTCCTGTGCGATAATAATGCTGTAATTGTATGTACTTGACTGTTTGCACAGATGAATCTTCCTCAAATTTATTCCTGGCTGAAATTTTAGGTGGTTTTAGAGTGTCAATGTCCCTCACAAAATATATGTAGTACCTTCTGTCGCACTTGAATCCTCGTATATATGAGAAAATTAAATTCACGTTAAAACTTTACCAACTCGGCCATTATGAGGAGAGCGCTCTTTTTTCTGATAGCTCCATCTGGCCTACCCATGCACACTGCTTAAAGTTCCTGAACCTGCTAGACTTTTCTGTGGTCACCTTGTTGATATCGACCAGAAGTCACTGTCATTTGCTTAATTTCATTTATGATTTCTGGAAAAGAAATCCGGGAAA
This sequence comes from Fragaria x ananassa, assembly GCA_034370585.1. Classification (NCBI taxonomy): domain Eukaryota; kingdom Viridiplantae; phylum Streptophyta; class Magnoliopsida; order Rosales; family Rosaceae; genus Fragaria; species Fragaria x ananassa. Next base: position 21,589,316 of record CP139762.1, on the reverse strand, counting down.
ATATTTGAACGAAGATCTTCATGCAACTGGGAATGCCATATTAGAATAGATAACAGCGAGGCATATGCTGCATAATGTTTCGATTTAATGACAATAGTGACTTAGAGGATTGGTGTACAGTCATCCCATAGTCGACCTGATTCACCACATCTACTCAATCAATGATGGACCGAAGATAAAGATTTGGTTCATTGTTCAAAAGGTAGCATTATGAAGCTGGCTACGGCATTGTATAGAGAAATAAACAAATGGGTGGAAGCTCAACTTGAAGAGACAGAAATTGAGAATTGCTGCAAACTGAACCACAGCTCCATGCCTCCATAGTGATCTAAAAGACTTTATCGATTACAGGCAATAAATAATCAATGACTTGAATACAAAACAATATCAACATAATACAACATCAGCAAGGGAACCATATGCAGAGCCTTGAGGGCTGAGGTGGAGCTAATAGAGAAATTATACACTGTTTGCAGCATTATAATTTCAGGATATCAGCAACCACTTCATCGACCAAAGAATTAAAAATGTGACCCTCAATATCAACTCCGACTGCAAATTCATCAGCTTCAAATTCAAGCCATCTTCCATACTGGCTGGTCATGTCCTTGTTCACGAGCTCGTCCACCATACAATCCCCCATGCTCGTTAAAGCTAAGAATTCTTTGTAGAATTCTTCTGCTAAGATGTCCTTTCTTCTCACCATGGCTGTGCCTTTCACCCATGCTTTGTATCCCCCACCCACATAATGCCTGCATCGAAAGTCCAAGCATTCACTTGTACAATCAAATAATTCCTTTCGCCTTAGCTTGGAATTGCTACCATCTTTTTCAAACCGTCCTCTTCGACTCTCCAACAGATTGAACAGATGAGGGTTTATGATCTCATCGGATCGACCCAACACGAAGTCCTGAAACATGAATTCCACATTACACAGTGTCTCCTTTATGTACCCCAACTCCCACTCATCTGATCTCAAAGGATTTGGCATGTGTACTGTAGCTGCATGGTGTCTTCCCACAGTTCCAGTGGCAGTGGAAGAAGCAGAATCTGATAGCTCGGTATCAGCTTCTACGGAATAGAACTTCTTTGAAGAACTTAAACCATTAACTTCTTGAGCTCGAATGGAAGAACATAACTTGCTTGCTGAATAACCAAAAAAAAAAAAAAGTTTAGCATTTTGTAAGAGGATAAATTATCTAAAGAGACAGAACAAAAGCAGAAGCAGAATACTTAATTCTGCATCATCTCATACCTTCTGTGCTATTACTATCGCTGCCAACTGACGAGTCGTAACTTTCATATGAAAAAGAGGGTTCCAAAATTGAGACTGGACTAGGGTGTCGGCAACTAAGCATCTGTCCAGAATCAATATGACTGCTACTATACTCATCCACCCTATCAAGTCCCTGAAAATGTAGTATTTGTTCAGCTATAATCAGACACACTAATACAAAGTTATGCCACCGGTGACCTTACCACTTGGAAGAATTGAGATAAAAATATTTTTATTCCACAGAAAGTGACCAGCATCATCAAGACTAGTAGTGAAAGTGAGTCATACCTGAAACTTGTCTTTAGATCTGAAAGCAGCAGTGTCAGTGGATGAAAATTCAGAGTCATACCGACCACCCAATTTGTCTGTAACAAACAGATGTTGGTCTCTCTCGTCATTTACTCTTTTCCTAGCAGTAGCTGCATTAAAATAGGAGTCCACATCTCCATTAGAAACAGTTGAACTTGATCCTATTTTCACAGAGTCACGACTAGAAGAAGATTCAGTTCCATAAGACAATTCTTTCAACTTTTGTTCCAAAAGCATACTCAAAGCATCACCTCCTATCACATTGTAACCAAGTGAAGATAGCTTCATATTATCAGTGTCAAGCAACAATCTTTTACCATGGTGATCCATGCAAATACTGTTATTCTTCGGAGGGACCTGAACAGGGATTTCAGTCCCAGGAAATGATCGTGTAAGAGGGGCTGTGAATGTAAATGAAACGACATCCATACCACCTTTCTTTTTGCAATCTTCAGACCAACAATATTGTCTGTCATTAACTGAATTAGATTGAACTGGCTTCTGATTTTTGTCACTCGACATATCATCAACAACGCAGTCTTTATTAAAATGGAAGTTCCCATCTATTGTTCGCTTCTTCCGAGTGTAACTCGTTGTATTTGAATAAGAAACTTCTTTTGCACTATCTGATGCCTCTAAGCTCAACTTCCTCGATCCAACTTTGGAGTTTCCATTACTTCGAATTGAGCTTTTGTGACGCCCGGAAGAAGAATCACCAGAAACTGCTTTTCTGACCTGCGAGTTGGAAGCCAAAGGTTTTGAAGGTAATTTATCTTTATCCATTAGACAATTTTGTTTTTGATTGTTCTGCTTAAGAGCTCCAGAAGCATTATGAGCAGAAGGTTTCCTATGTAAGTTCTTTTGAACATTTGGCTGGCTCCTGAAGGACTGGGTTGAGCTGGCCTCATTTTGTTCTCTCTGACCCACCAAGCTTCTATTTCTACTTGAATTCTGACCTCTTTTCTGCACATTGACTTTTGCTTGTATTGCAAGAGAAATCGACTTTCCTTTATTCTTTGAAGTGTCTTCTTCTGTATCAGACGAAGCTCTGAAGGACATATCTACATATCCATTCCAGCTCTTGTTTAAAGATTGACCCTTAAGGTACTTAGAAGCATTTGACTCAACTGGCTTCCGAGACACTTCTGGAGGCCTAGATATCTTATAAGTACCTTCCACTTTCTCTGTTGAATATCGGACTTTGAAGGTTTCTGAAGATGACCCAACCAGTGTCACTTTCCGAGAAGACTCTGCCTTTTCCTTGAGAGCCTGAACCTTTAATGGTGCAGAAGAAGACCCTACTAGAGGCATTTTCGCCTTGACACTAGCTTGCGGTCCAGGCTCAATCATTCTTGCAGCAGCTTCCATTATGTGAGCAGCAGTCTTAGTGGGAACAAAGCCGGGATTTTTAATAGGAGACAAAAGCTTATGGTGTGTAATTGGGATAGACTTGGCTGATCTAGGAGGCAACATTTCAGTTTGGAACTTCTCGATTGGTCTGCTATGCACCTTCTGGGCCTTTGGCTCCACAGTAGTCCTGGTAGGGCCCTCCATAAGAAGGTTTCCAGAAAACATTAACTGATGATCATGATAATAATCAACATTTTTCCTGTGGTAAGGAGCATCTTGGAAAGATTGAGTTTCAAAAAATGGGGAAGAGTAGGGCTCAACCACATTGGATGGGGGTAACGAGTCCAACCCCATTAGCCTGGCAACTACACTAGGGGCTTTAGATCCATATCCTTCTTCATCTGTAACCGATGAAGCACAGCTATAGTCACTGCCACCTTTGAAACTCGTTACCCCAGTTTCATCCTCATCAACCTAGAAGAGTTGTAAATAGTATTAGATTCAAACCCCACATATAACGGTCTAAACAAATAAGCAGTACAAGAACAGTGAAAAATTAAATACCCACCGGATGATTCCGCATCACTGGAAAGTTCCCATAGCCTTTCTTTCCTTGTTTTGAACGTTCTAAGTAAACACAACATGAAAGAAAATATCATAATGTGTAAAACCACAAATTATATAGAGAATGATATAATTAAGAATATAATGTGCACCAGTGACAAAACTTATGTTATTTATGCATTAGAACTTACCTGGTAATTCTGACTTGCTAGGGAATAACTTTTTTCGAGATTTTGAAGACCAGTCAAACAGCTGAAAGAAACCACCCACATGTCCTGATCCATTTCTCACACCTTCCTTTTCAACTCCCATCTTTCTGATCAAATTCAAAACTACTTCAACAATCAAGTAGACGAAGCATGGAGGAAGATGATTTAGTTCCACTACCAAAATCCATCCGCGAATTCAACAAAAACAGATCAATCTTATGATATAAATGGTATACATATCCCTTTACAAAAGGTAGTTTGGATGGAAGTCCTAGCAATCCAAAAAGACTGAATGCATAAATTATTTCATGAATCTGGATAAGCATCATTATTGAAATAAAGGTATGAAATTGAACATACTGATATCTTTTAAAGAAGTAAAATCTAACATATTGTATCATGGCTATCTAACAGATGGCAAATACTTATGTGCACGTCTTACGTATCCTTGAGGGAAGACCACTCTTATGGTGGCGGATTTTAGTTAGCTACAGCTCTAGCACTCAAAACCTAGATTGTGCAAACTCTCATCAGTTACGCTCAGTCTCTCTTCACTTTCGATCATACTTGGATACCTTCCTGGATATTCTTATTCTATGAGGAAATAAAATCAGCTGATTTTGTCAAGTTAAGACTTGGTAGTGAGTAAACTCAGTATCAGTAGCTACACTTCCCCACCCAATTGGGTATCAAAACTAGACTACACATCATGGTAGTGACACACAGACATCAACTCCTAGTAATAGTCCTATACTGCTGATTCAAAAGCCATAAGACTCCTAACATGCTTTAACATAAAGACATATGCTGCATTCACTGGAGAGCTCATATGCTTCAAGCATCTACCTTTCTAAACCCAAAGATCACTAAATTGCACAATTCAAATGAGACTACCAAATCACCCAAAATCCAATCCCTATTTCCAGCATCAACAACTCATCAGAATAAAATCTCTAGCAAATCCATGCACCCAAATCAGAAAAGAACAAGACTTTACCCAAAACAAAAGCCAACACTCACTTCAATAGGGTACCCAACAACTGAAACAGTTCAAGCAAATCACAATCTAAATTTCCAAAACAATTCAAACCCATATGCTACATTTTCTCAGCAACTAAGCCAAAATCACAAAAACCCAAATCAGAAACCCAGAAACCAAAGCCAAAGATTCCAACTTTACACTGAAAATCAAACCAAGAACTCACCAGAAACAAAGGGCTGGATCAGCTCAGGCTCTCTAAGCTCATGGTTCAGCAATTAAATCCAAGCAAAGCAATTAAAGATTTGAAGGGAGCACATTAAAAACGGGGCAAAATCTTTTCTTTGTACTAATCTGAGGTCAGAGACTAACTCTCTCACTGTCTCTCAGAGCGCATTGATGAGGCAAGGTTTTAGTTCAAAACATTAAATTGGGGACATGGTGGGAATTTCTGTGTTTATGAAAGCAATAATTTACGAGATATAAACAAAAATATAAAACCAGAAAAACTGAAAAGCTATAACGTCTCAATTTTCATTTCAAATTCCAAACGTTGGGGTTTGGGGGTGAGATAGGGGAAGGTCATAGAGTTACACGCAGGTGCATGTGGGGGACTGTGCTGCTATGTGACACGTGTCGCTCCGTTTGAATGGTGGCGTGAAATGGTATGAGAAGTTTCTGAAAGAGTCAAACAGTAAAAGACGCCGCTCCCGTTCAGGTTTTTTCTTTTCTTTTTTTAACCTCGGGTTCGTGTTGGGAGATGATAAGCTGCTGCGCACGTGCTAGTGCATCATAGTGATGAGAATAAGGGGATAATATGATCATTTATAAACAAATTAAAGAGAGTAGAAGAAACAGAGCTTGTTGCTCAAGCAGCACCACACTGCTTATGTAGATGGATGAATGGATTGGTGTAAGCATCAACAATCTTTGTCAAAACTAGGGATGTTCACAAAAATTCATCACACCAACAATGGAGGGATCCAAACACATACACTTTTTTTTATGTCGAAGAAACACATACCGTTGACAATGCATGACACTAGATACGAATAATGAACATATATTGGTTAATTAGCCATTGTCAAATATGTGTGTAATATGATATTTGGATAAGTAAAATGATCAATAACATTTGATTCAGTACCATTTAGTCTAATGATATAGTTTTCTCTTAATTAGTGAAAGATCGTAAGTTCGACCCATAAACTTGCGTCAGGATTTTTCTGAGGTTTTTCTGAGGTTTTACCGATAAACTTGTGCTCCCACCCAAATGTCAAGTTTAAATATAATTATACTATTTTTATACTATTCAGACCTAATTATAACATTAAAAAATGTATTTGACAAAAAGAAAAAGAAAAAGAAACAAACTAAACCTTATGCATATGTTTCATCCTTATCCCCCAATCCCCCATTCTATCTTCCCTTCTCTTGCGTCCATCATGATGCAGAATACATAGCAACCATGAAATTTATATGAAAAACAACCAACCCAACACGGGTTCAGCCTTTGTTAAGTTTTTTTGTTACTCCAATTCGAGCTTCATTGTGGATCTCACCCAACACCGAAATTACCATTTCAGCACTGCAATCTTCTTCTTCATCTTCTTTTTCTGGGTGATCGGGGTTTGATGATCTGATTCTGTTCAATTGGTGAGTTTTTCTATTTAAACTCCTGAATTGGGCACCTGCAGTAGCTGTAGAGAAGAGAAAGACGATCTCGAAGGGTCTGCATTTTGGTCTGAGTAAGGAAGAAAGTCGGTGGTCTGCATGTGAATTGAATCTTAGGAAGAAAGAGATTGAAGAGAATGGAAGAAGGAGAGAGAAACAAACAATAAAGAAAGAAAGACAGTAGCCTTTGCCACTGTCCGGGGTGTCATTTACACCTCAGCAAAGACCCGTCCTCTGGAGACACTTTGAGCAGTCAAATTGTAACCGTTGAGCCGGGATGCTCTAACTACCACCATCTCTCTCTCTCTCTCTCTCTCTCTCTCTCTCTCTCTCTCTCTCTCTCTCTCTCATGGATTTAGATCGGACTTAATTACCACCGTCTCTCTCTATTTGTCATGCATCACAAATCCTTTTTGGTGATTTTGATTGGATTTGATTGTGATCTGATTTGATTTTTGAACTTGAATTTTGATTTCTGTACAGTATTTGGGAATTCTATCAATCCGGTGATTGGATTTTGGTGTAATTTTGTAGTGAAGAGCTGTGTTGTTGGCTAGTCAAGGTGGTCACTGGGTATTTAAGGAGAAGTCTGTCTTTAGCGAACGGGTCATTGCAAGAAAAGAAGAAATCCTCTGAGAATCATAAGGGAGGGAAGTGGAGGCCATGATACGTTTGAAAACCAAGTTCGTCGTCTCATCCTCCAAAATTAGCAATTTGAGTGTGCACTGCGTGCTTTAGGATTTGATTGATGTATTGGTAGGTGCAAATGCTGGGCACAGTACGAATGACAGAGGTGAATGGGTTATTAAGCAACTATTCTTACCTTATTGAGGGTTAGTAGTTTACTAACTGTCATTAATTAACTTTACGTTTACTTTAAAGGTTTTGTGGATATTTGATCTTATTATTGTTGTTAGTATTTAATTAATTTTTGCTGTAAATTATGTTGTAAGTTATGATCATTGATATGTTGTAACTATGGAGATCTTTTGATTAGGTCATATGTGCATTTATATTATAATGCTACTGACCCTCAATAACCTATAATGTTTCGTTACTGATCATCAAAAATGTTTAATATTACGACCATCTTTCATCATAAGCCAAATTACAATTCTCAAGATAAAAAATTTAGCTTGAGCTATTTTGTTTTGTAAGTCAAATTTGGCTTATGGGGTTGGTAAGCTAAAACTAAATATTTTTTTATTCAACTTTAGATATTGTTTTTCTAATTTAATTACACTAGCATCTAAATTAAAAATTTGTTATTAACAAAATTTTATATCATCGCGACGAGATCTTTCATATGAACCACATATCGAATATATTTATATAAAATCTTTTTCATTATTAATTATTGAATTACACAAATAAATGACAAAATATAAGAAGAAATTGTTTTACCTAAGGATTTATCTTACGGTTGGAGTGTTTCTTAAGCCAAAATATATACTATTAATTTAGCTAATAATTTAGCTTATGGTGAGAGAATTTGGTAAACTAAAAAAAGATTTTATAGAATAATCTTGTTTTGTAAGCTAAATTTGGCTTACGATGAGAGATGCTTTACTGGGCTCAGTAATGTCACGAAAATAATAAAAAGGGCATTTTTTTAATTTACTCGTTAACATATTATGTTAGTTAAAATGGATGAAAAATGAGTTCATGCGAAAAATAAAAGACAAGCTTGTTAGTGGTAATTAAGTGCTGAAAAGTGTATCTAGTGGTAATTATGTATTTTTTATAGAGTTTTTATTGTCTTTATCCTTTAGAAAATATAGCTAGTGTTGTGCTAGCTAGTTTATGTGAAGTTGTATATTGTCTATATAATGCAATAGTGATTTTATTTTAACACATACATTTGAAATTTATCACGAGTATAATGAGATTCGCATGTTATTCTGAAAATGACATGATTAATTAGTTGTATTTATCCGGGGTAAGATCAGGTAGTATTAACGTACGTCATGAAATTAATATCATATGATGTGATACAAACAAAAGATAACCACTTCATTGCTCAATATATGATCCAACTAATCCGGGTTTAACTTTCGTTTACATCATCCATCTGTAAATATCAAAATCTCACATTCCAATTACTTTTACTTCATTATACATTTTGTTTGTACCTCCAAAGATTATCTAAAGTACATGACCAGTGAGTATTTCATTTAGTGAGAGATTCTTATATAGGGTAGGCGTACCATATGGCGGTATGCCCAGTTAGTAGGAACACATACAATGAGTATTATAGATATTGCATATCAAAAAAGTAGGAGGTATGTTACTTAGATATTACATAACGTTTCTTGCATTTCTATTTGTCGGCCCCACCGCCATGTAGTAGAAACATTATTACTAAGTTTTTTCTCATTTCGTTATAGTTAGCCTGCAACCACCTTTTATTCCATATAAGTTCTTGAATAAAAAGAAGCAAATTAACATATAGCTTTATGAAACATGGTTGGCACCGTTATGCGCACATGGTGGTTGCTAGGAATCATGGTTTATTGAAGCTAAAGTGCAGAAACATAAAAGAAATAAGAAAAATCTGAATGACTACATCGTGTATTCTCTTGATGGAGATGAACAGTACAATAGAGGCATTTATATAGACAATAGGGTTACACAAGCAAATGTCTAGACTAGCCTTATATGGTTAACACCCCCCCCCCCTTTTAACCATATTCTTGGTAACAACCATAATGGTTGTTACAAACCAACATGATGTAGAACATTACAAGATTGAACATCCCAAAACAAATCCCAACTAGATGTCATAAAAAAAACTTTCATTGCGATAAACGGTTGTCTGGAAGGAGATGAGAGCTTGCTGGGAAATTTCATAGTTCACATGGATGACTGAAGTGCAGCAATATGAAACACAACCAACAACATAGCAACAATGATTTATAACTAAAAATCTCTTCATATTTGACTGAAAAATTAAAATTTCGAAAGCTAAAAAGCCTACATATGACTGCCATATACACTTCTGAAAATCACTTGCACTCTACCAATAACCACGTAAAGGCTTATTGCATAAACCATTTAAAATGTGGCCTTAATTGTCAACTTCTTATGTGCATACTATCAACAACCATTTTAGAACTCAGCCTTAATATGCAACAGCTTATGCACATGTCTATAACCAGCAACTCAACAGAAGTATATCAACAACATAATAGCACCTTAACTTCTCACCGCTTCGTCTAATAAGAAACAATTTAACATCCCCTCACCATTTTAGGCACTTTCAGTAGCAATACAACCAGAACCCATTCAACACAGCAAATTCACAGCAAACATGGGGCCATCTCCCACAACAAACACCACTCGCACATGTCATAAATTCACATCATAATCTAACTCATCAAGCCAATTCACTAATCCAAAAAACAAATTATAAAAATGATTCGTTACCTTTTTCTTTTGGTTAACGGCAAACAAACTTTGATAATTAAGAAAAATAAACTGAAAAACTGATGGATTGATCATAACAGCCCAAACTAGAGAGAAAATCCACGACTCAAGTGAAAGAGATGCCAATCCGAAAGACAGTACCAACTTTGTTTATATATATATATATATATATATATATATATATATATATATATATGTGTGTGTGTGTGTGTGTGTGTGTGTGTTGCACAATACAAAGAGATATGAAGAGCTGTAGAGATTCATGGTTTATTGAAGCTAAAGTGCATAAACGTAAAGGAAACGAGAAACATCTGAATGAGTACATCGTATATTCTCTTGATGGAGGTGAACAGTACAACATAGGCAATAGGGTTACACAAGCAAATAGTCTAAACTAGCCTTATATGGTTAACAATGGTAAACAAAAGTTCGTAAATCATAAACAAAAACATAAATTAAAAAAAAATCATCACTCAAAAAAGCAAGAAGAAAAGAGAAAACTAATTAAGAAGCTTGAGGAGGAATGGGATTAAAGAGCAAAAACATCCAAAGAAAACTATTGCCTAGATGTATTGACATTCATCACAATATATGGTCCCAACAACTAGAGTGTTTCCGAAATCCACTCATGTTAATCCAAATGAAAATAGTACTGAGAATGCGAATCATTAACAAATCACACAAAAAGAAAAAGAAATTGAAAGAATGAAAAATTTTACAACCTTATGTTACAAGGTCATACACGATCAAGATATGTGTTTAAAGTCCATCGATCGATCTTTCAAAATCAGGTGCAGTTAAACAAGCGAAGAATACTTGTTTTTGAACCAACAAATCCCATTCTTCATGCTAGACTTCAATTTGGCTTTAAGGCAATATGCCTTGTATTTTGCCACTCGACGTTTTCTCTTGGCTTCTGAACTTTTGAAGCTAAAAGATGACGATTTGCGCGAATACTTCTTATTGCTCTCCCACTCATAAGTCTCATTGTGGTGGTTGCCATCTCCATAAGGTGATGATCCGTATGTTGACGGCATATTGTTCATCTCTCTCATCATTCTCACCGGCCGGTTGAGGATGACGAACAAATGAGAGAGAGATGAACAAAAAGATAGATACTCGTCAAGACATGGAAGAAAAATAAAGCTTAGAAATGATTTTATAGATGAACTCGGGTTGTTCAAATTAGGCAAGTAAATAGTTGGTCTTTGCGAGGATTTGAAGAGGATAGCACAAAATAGACTGAGAAACAAACATGCTTAACAACGTTAATTTGTTTCCCATGTTTAGGGAGCTTATTTTGAGTAATGCTCTCTCGGAAAAGACTAGGTCTATAACATTGTGACCATCTTTATTTACTTAACACGTTTTTCCAACCAAAGTTAGATTAGGAGGAATTGTCACACCACATGGTTTCTTACAAGGATTAATTTCAGTTGAGGTTTGGAGTTAACATCATTGCACTCCTCATACTTTTAATTTTAAAAATTTACCCCCCTTAAAGTTTTTAATTTTCATATATCATGCTCAATTGTTGAAATTCCGTCTAATTCGGACGTTAATTTTGACTTCATAACTTACTGAAATGACTAAAATACTTTTATAACAACATAAATCGTTTTTTATGACATTTTTTCTAAGATTTCATGCTATCATTTAACCACTAAATTGGACGAAATTTTAGCAATTGTGTATGACTTATGAAAATTGGAAACTTTAGGGAGTAAATTTACAAAATTAAAAGTATGGGAAGTGAAACGATGTTAACCACAAACCTCAAGGGTGTAAACTAAAATTAATCCTTATTACAATATAATTCACACTACCAGAAAATAGATCTTGGGCGACGAAACAAAAAAAACCGGGCGACAATTTTTTTTTTCGTCGCCTAAGAGAAAACTTGGCCGACGAAAAAAAAAATCGTTGCCCAAGGAAAAAAAATCGTCGCCTAAAGTTGAACTTTAGGCGACGAAAATAAAATCGTTGCCTAAGGCTAAATTTCGTCGCCTAATATAGAAACTAGGGCGACGAAACAATATTTCGTCGCCTAAGATATTTAAATCGTCGCCTAAGTTTTTTAATCCTTAGGCGACGAAACTCAAATATATCGTCGCCTAAGTATTTTATTTTTTTATTTTTACTTGGCCAACGAAATAAAATAATTTCGTCAGCCAAAAGTAATCCGAATAATTAAAATAAAATAAAACACATTTAAATTTCATTGTACAGGATTTTTTATTTTTACTCTTGGGCGACGAATTTAACAAATATCGTCGCCCAAGTATTATCTTGGCCGACGAATTACCCTAATTTCGTCGGCCAAGATAATCCGAATAATTAAAATAAATAAAACACGTTTAAATTTCATTGTACAGGATTTTTTATTTTACTCTTGGGCGACGAATTTAACAAATATCGTCGCCCAAGTATTATCTTGGCCGACGAATGACCCTAATTTCGTCGGCCAAGATAATCCGAATAATTAAAATAAATAAAGCACATTTAAATTGTAAGGTAATGTTTTTTATTTTTATAGTCCCGTCAGCGTCTCGTCGATTGGAAACTATTCTCAGTTGAAGGTCCGGCCAGATTACGTGATTTGGAGGGTCGAATAGCCGTTTTCGTCCGTTTAGGGGTTTGACCGCGCCGATTGACCGGACGGATCGAGCCCTTATCGTTGTCCGATGGAGCTAAATTTTTTCCCACCTACGTAATTCGTTATGCTGGTCATATCTGACGGTAGGTTTTCAGTTCGTCTTCTCCGATCACCAAACTCACGATATATGTACTAATGTTGTATAACTTTTTTATATAAGTGCTGAGTTTAAGTGTCGTTTTGAAGACAACGTATACGTAGAGGCCTCAAACGCAAAAAAGTTGTGAAATAAGATATGACCGGAACGGTGAAATACGTCAACCCGTGAAAAATGAAGATATTCCAGTAAAATTTCGGTGCCGGTTGTTCCGGTCAACGAAATTCTCTTATTTCTACCTAGTGGTAGCCCTATCCCGGGTATTTATTTTTTACCAAATTTTTATAGCCCCGTAAGCGTCTTGTCGATTGGAAACTATTCTCAGTTGAAGGTCCGGCCAGATTACGTGATTTGGAGGGTCGAATAGCCGTTTCCGTCCGTTTAGGGGTTTGACCGCGCCGATTGACCGGACGGATCGAGCCCTTATCGTTGTCCGATGGAGCTGAATTTTTTCTCACCCACGTAATTAGTTATGCTGGTCATATCTGACGGTAGGTTTTCAGTTCGTCTTCTCCGATCACAAAACTCACGATATATGTACTAATGTTGTATAACTTTTTTATATAAGTGTTGAGTTTAAGTGTCGTTTTGAAGACAACGTATACGTAGATGCCTCAAACACAAAAAAGTCGTGAAATAAGATATGACCGGAACGATGAAATACGTCAACCCGTGAAAAATGAAGATATTCTGGTAAAATTTCGGTGCCGTTTGTTCCGGTCAACGAAATTCTCTTATTTCTACCTAGTGGTAGCCCTATCCCGGGTATTTATTTTTTACCAAATTTTTATAGCCCCGTAAGAGTCTCGTCGATTGGAAACTATTCTCAGTTGAAGGTCCGGCCAGATTACGTGATTTGGAGGGTCGAATAGCCGTTTCCGTCCGTTTAGGGGTTTGACCGCACCGATTGACCGGACGGATCGAGCCCTTATCTTTGTCAGATGGAGCTGAATTTTTTCCCACCCATGTAATTCGTTATGCTGGTCATATCTGACGGTAGGTTTTCAGTTCGTCTTCTCCGATCACCAAACTCACGATATATGTACTAATGTTGTATAACTTTTTTATATAAGTGTTGAGTTTAAGTGTCGTTTTGAAGACAACGTATACGTACAGGCCTCAAACGCAAAAAAGTCGTGAAATAAGATATGACCGGAACGGTGAAATACGTCAACCCGTGAAAAATGAAGATATTCCGGTAAAATTTCGGTGCCGGTTGTTCCGGTCAACGAAATTCTCTTATTTCTACCTAGTGGTAGCCCTATCCCGGGTATTTATTTTTTACCAAATTTTTATAGCCCCGTAAGAGTCTCGTCGATTGGAAACTGTTTTCAGTTGAAGGTCCGGCCAGATTACGTGATTTGGAGGGTCGAATAGCCGTTTCCGTCCGTTTAGGGGTTTGACCGCGCCGATTGACCGGACGGATCGAGCCCTTATCTTTGTCAGATGGAGCTGAATTTTTTCCCACCCACGTAATTTGTTATGCTGGTCGTATCTGACGGTCGGTTTTCAGTTCCTCTTCTCCGATCACCAAAATCACGATATTCTGAATTTTATGATAGAACTCTTGGCCGACGATTTTCTTCATCTTGGGCGACGAGATTTATAGTGAAGAACATCGTCGCCCAAGTAGAGTATCTTAGGCGACGACATGAAAAAATCGTCTCCCAAGATTATCTTGGCCGACGATTTTCAAAAAACAGGGCGACGATTTTTCAAGAATCGTCGCCCAAGAACTCCAATATAAAAGGCAAAAATTCGGAACCCTAACCATTCGCGCTGCAAAAACACAAATCCAAGCCGCCCTCTCTCTCTCTCTCTCCGAAAATCCACCGAAGCCCTCTCTCTCTCCCTCTCTCCGACCCCGACCCCGACCCCGACCCCGCAACCCGACGCCGACCCCGACCTTGGCCCCGACCCCGGCCCCGACCCCGACCCCGACCCACGGTTTAAGGTATAACCCTAAAACCCTAAATTGGTTATGTTGATGAAAATTTTAATTGTTGTTGTTGTTGTTTGAAATTGTTGAAATTGTTTGAAATTGTGAAATTGTTTGAAATTATTGTTTGAAATTGTTTGAAATTGTGAAATTGTGAAATTGTTTGAAATTATTTGAAATTGTTGGTGAAATTATTGTTGTGTTATGAAATTGTTGGTGAAATTATTGTTGTTGTTGTTGTAATTTAGGAAATTAATGGTAAATTAGGGTAAATTTGTGTAAATTATGGTAGGATTTTAGGGTAAATTATGGTAAATTGTGATGTAAATGATAATTGTAAAATATTAGGGTTTAGGGTTTAGGGTTTAGGATTTGTGGAAATAATTTGTAAATATATTGTAAATTATGGTAGGATTTTAGGATAAATTATGGTAAATTGTGATGTAAATGATAATTGTAAAATATTAGGGTTTAGGGTTTAGGGTTTAGGATTTGTGGAAATAATTTGTAAATATATTGTAAATGATTAAATAATTTTTGATTAAATAATTAAATAATATAAATTATAATTGTAAATATATTGTGGAAATTTTGTAAAAAATAATGGATTATTTTTTAGTAAGTATGTAAATATTCGTAAATTAATTTTTGTGATGTAATAATTGCGAATTAATGTAAATAATTTGTTATGTGAATTAAAAAATAATAAATCCTATAATAACTATTAATTTTTATTTGTGTTATTATTGTTGATAAATTTTTCGAAATTTATGGTTATTTTTTGTTAAATTAATTATAAGACGGTAAAATATTTTTAATAAATTTATGGTTATTTTAAACAGGATGGGCATGAGGAGAACTTCTGGACAACGTTCGGGTGCGAGGAGCCAATATTCCTCGGACGGTACCTCAAACAACCCGTCGGAATCACCGTCGATTGGGTTTCCGTGGCAGCTGACGGCCCGACATGCGGCGCTTAGGGGTGGCGAGAGCGGCTCGCGTTCTGCTGGGCAGTCGGGTCCCACAGCGACGGCCCCTCGTCATCCAGAGATACTTCCCCGGTCGCGATCTAACACCGCCCCCACACAGTCGTCCCCGACCGACGATGATGGCGGGTCATCCGGGGTCCCTACGGTGCCGTCCGGCCTCTTCCTTCCTCCGACGATACCGGCGATACATCGCGTCGATGAGGAGGGTCGACCGATTCGGGAGCAGCTCCCGCATGTGGCACTGCACGAGGCCTATATCTACCGGGAGTTTCCCACGCCTCTTCATCCCGTGAGGGTCTCCGAGCAGGCGGACGGAGACGAATCCGTCGGCTCAGCCTCATCCTCAGGTAATTTATTATTACTGTTTTGTTGATTTAAAATTTTTTTTTTGTAAAAATGTATTATTAATATTAAATTTGATTCACAATGTCACAGTCGCCGGAACGAGAAGGCGGAACAGGAGAGGCACCGTCAGCAACAAGGGACTCGATAGGGCGGTCGAGTCCGCTGGACGGATCGCCATCCCGTTTTCCAACGGGAAACCGGTGGACGCCGTGTTGGGAAACCGGTACACGCGCGCCGCGGGAGGCACCATCCGCTCCAGACTCCCTATGTTGTGGGGAGTCTGGAGCCAGGTTCCTGATGGAGTGAAGGAGATGCTCCATCAGTCGATGTCGGTGAGTTTACTCGATCAATTACTATTTTTTTAACTAATAAATTATTTAATTATCGAAAAAATACTAACAAGTGGTAATGCAGCAATGGTTTGTGGTTCCCGAGGAGGGACGTGACTGGGCGGACAAGGCCCATAGGGAGAGGTACCTCTATTTAATAATTTATTAAATTTTATTTTTTTAATAATATATTTAATATTTTTTTTGTATATGTAGGTTCAAGGAGTGGAAGCACGACCTCCGGTTACACTGGAAGCAGTACGGGAGCGGCCGTTCGGGTACCCCGAAGGAGTTCGAGTATCGGGAGTACGAGTGGCGGTGGCTTCTTGTCACGCAGTTCAACGACCCTCACAAACAGGTAATTCGTAAACAAATTTGAATATTTAATTAGTGAATTAATTATAATTGTATGTTTTTAAATATTTACTAACGATAATTTTTTTTTGAAGCACCTCGCCCGGGTGAACGCTGAGAACCGGCAACAGAACACAACCAACCATCGTGCCGGTTCGAGGCCGTTTTCGGCCATCATGGACGACGTGCGGCGAGAGCGGCCATAGGAGAACCCCTATGTGGGGACCTTTCAGAGGGCATATCCTCATTCTGAGGAGGATCTTGTAAGTTCCTTATATTTTCTAATTTTTAATTTTAATTACATTTTATTAAATGTATATTAATATATTTTTTTAATATATCCAATTAGGCGAGGGTGAGGGAGGCGGAGCAAGAGGTCATGAGAGGCATGGTGAACGACACATGGCCGGGCACGGCAGAGGATGACATGTCAGAGGCCATGTCCAGGATCGACACTTCAGATCCTACCGTTGGGGCGCGGATTATGGCCACTGCCTTCGCGCAGCGTTCCAACACCTACTACTGCCAGGGTATGGGAGGCGCTGGAAAGGGGATCCTGAAGACGACGCCAGGATTTCAGCGCAAGGGAGCCGCCAGAGCCTCAAGCAGCAACAGTCGGCTACAGGATCAGTTCGAATGTCTACAGTCTGAGCTGGAAGCCCAAAAAGCGAGGGAGATGGCGGTGGCTGCGCATATGGAGCGGGTGAATGAAGTCACCAATGCCAACCAGGCGGCTATGGGACAGTGGATGACTGTCTGCATCGCTGCACATGCGGCCAGACTTGATATTCTGCCCATGCCTACGCCTATACCATTACCTCAGTGGCCCCAGCCTCCTCAGCCTGACCAGCCGCCGCCTCAGGACCCTCCGAACGGGAATGATGAGTTAGATTTCGAGATATTCCATAGGCAGATGGACTGAATTTTTGTAATAAATTATTTATAAATTTATAAATTTGTGTTATTTTTAATTAAATTTTAGTACTAGAAAAATTTAAAGAAATGCTGAAAAAAAAATTCCAGCAAAAATTAAAAAAACATTATTTATATATTTAAAAAAATTATTTAAATATTTTAAAAAAAAATTTAAATATATCTTAGGCGACGAAATTGGTAAATCGTCGGGCAAGGACTTACCATATAAGACGACGAAAAAAAAGTATCGTCGCCCAAGTTCTTGGCCGACGCACTTCTGGCGACGACGTCTTGGCCGACGAAAAAAAATTTCGTCGCCCCAGGTTATAACATCTTAAGCGACGAAAAATTTTTTCGTCGGCCAAGGTTTTAAATCTTGGGCGACGAATATTTTTGGGCGACGAGAAGTAGATTTTAGGCGACGAAATTCGTATCGTCGCCTAAGAAGTACTCTTAGGTGACGACGGAATGAATTTTCGTCGCCCAAGTTCTTGGCCGACGCACTTCTGGCGATGACGTCTTGGCCGACGACGTGTCGTCGCCTAAGTACTTAGGCGACGAAATTTTTTAACAGGGCGACGATTTTTTTTCGTCGCCCAAGTTGAAATTTCTGGTAGTGTCAGGGTTTGAAACTCTCAAAGACCATTGTAGGACATTCAAGGTGAAGAGCCGGTTTCGACCCAGATCCTTGATACAAATACAAAAATATCAATCCTGAACATCATGTATATTTAGTCGACTCGTTGCTAAATAGCTTTGGCATAGTACTAGCTAGTATAAATATGACCTTTAATTACATCGCTTATACTGGTCGATCTGTTAACATTTTATCACTGAAAACCCAGAGAAATCATGAAAGGTTTAGCCTTGCTAACAAGCAGAAAGGGAGAGATTGAATGACCGGCCTTACAGTGAGACGATCACATAACTGCTTGCAACATCAGAGTTTAAACGACAAAACTTACACTTAACACACCATTAATATCGATCACACATTGTTTGTTTGTTACATCAGAACTATGCTGCAAGATGATCGATTCTTCCAACCCTTGAACACCAATCAAGGTAATAAGAGGCGCTTAAAACGAACTACGTACGCTACATCAGTCCTGCCGTACAAGAACATGTACAGGTAGATTTTACTGAGAATTAACATTCATACATGCAACTTACAACACAGAAATTAAGAAAGATAGAAGAACTGCCCAACTAATAAACCGATCGACTAGACCTGTAATAGCATGAGAAGTGAATTATTAATTGAAAGCTAATAATAACCAAACTGATGCATATATGCATGAGGATTAATTGAACTATCAAGTTGAGACGGCGGCCAGGTTCTTGTCATGAGCTACAGAGAGCTAGAGAGACTTAAAGTCTCAAACGTAGATCAATGTTGACCTGATCATTTCCTTCATAATCGTTAGGGAGCAGTACCCGATCTGCACCACCACCACCACCACCGCCGATATAATTCTGGGTTGCGGACTCGCCAAATTTCGTGTCGAACATAGGGTTTATACTGGGGTACCGGACACCGGTTGGAAACAGTACTTGACTACGTTGAGGAGGAAGAAAGTGTTGGCATTCCTGATACTGATGATCCTCCTCGTGCTCCAACATGGCCATTCTTGCTAGCTTCCTTTCTCTTTTGTGTGCATTTTGATGGCCACCTAATGCTTGAGAATTCTCAAACTCTCGACCGCAGTAGTGACACACAAACTGCTTCTTGCTCTTCGTTGTCACCACTCCGTCTTCACAGGGATCGGCCATGAGCGAAAACCCGAATAGCTTGATTGCTGATGATGAAGGTTTGGTGTTCTGATCAGCAACCGATGCACTCATCTTACTTGATTATTCTAGCTAGTAATAAAACCGTGTGCCTCAAGGGTATAACTAGTTACTAATAGTGTGGATGAATTTTGGTGAAATGCTCATAGGGAAATTGAAAGGTACTTGAACATAAATGTTCGTGGAACATGGTTTCAAACAAGAACTCTATCTAGTTCTGGGTACGTGGAAGGGAATTTATAGTGGGAGGGATTGAAAAATGAAAATGATAACTCCACAGATCGACCTTATTATTTACCGTCTTAAATTATACTCTTATAGTCTTATTTAGGATTGTCGGTGAGTTATAACTTCTTTTTTTTTGATTAAATGAAATTTCATTCAATAAACTGCAATTACAAAGTAATTACAGCACCCAATAAGGGATTACAACTACTAGCAAATAACTCTAGCCTCAAACTACTTGTCCTCACTCCGAAGAGGAGAGATTAACATGTCAATGGATCTGATAGAAACCGAATTGTGCAGTCGCCCGAGTTAACTTGACCAATATAGATAGCAATTACTGGGATAGGATCTGACCACAACAGAATAGTAAAAGTTCAACGCATCAATCCATTGAAATAGTAAAAGTTACAAAGAAATTAAATAGCTCACTAAACCCGTAAGAAAGTTTTAATCAAAGTATAATAATACTCATGCAATCTTACATGCAACTAGTACGGAATAAAAGCAAATAAGAAACCCAATAGTTATTTTCTGACGATGCTACAGATCGAAGCTAGGAACCGAAACAGAATCAAGCATTTTCCTAGTTATTAGTTAAAATATTATTGTTACATACGATTGAGTTGGATGGACTTTGAAAGGGAAAACCTAAGAAAAAAGAAATTCTTGATTGATTTTGGACCTCAATTTTGAAGTTCAATTTCACGTCCATGCATATTCTTAGTTTTCAAAAGAAGAAAAGTACTATGATCGATGAAGAGTAATATATCGAGTAATTAAATGAAATAATTAGAAATATAAGTCAATTAGTAAACTATATCATTAAGGTATTTGATGATATATAGTTATACGTGTTGATTTTTTATGGAAGTTTTTTTTTTTTTTGAAATGAAGGACGACAGGCCTTATATTAAGTAAAGGAAGAAATTACATAAACATTACTTACCCCGGAAGGACCATGTAAGAATCAAGCCATGAGACTACCTTATACTAATCAAATGTAATCACCTATCAAAGTTTGAAAAAATCCAAACAAAACAAAATCCGAAATGAAAACAAAACGAAACAAATACCTAAGCAAACTTAATGCTAGCAAACTAGCTTATTAGAGAATGGTAACTCTAGGATTTCCCTACGCAGAGGGAGTGCCCCTAGAGTTGCAGTCGCATAACCTCCAAAAGAGTCTTCTATGCATGGAACAACATAACCAGGATTGGGCCCAGACCCGAGCCCAAAAACCCAATCCATTAGCACCTTCTTCCTCTTCAGACCTGCGACCACCATCTACAGTAGCCATCCACCATCATTCGACGACCACCCATCAACCTCAGGCGGCCAGCCCTGAACCCTCACCGCCCTGAGTCTGGTCGGCTTCATCATTGCAATTTCAGCTGCTAGATCTAGTGGCCGAGCCCACAAACCCCAAACCTAACGATATTTCGTCGATGAAGTCATAGCCAGACTCGAATCCAGATCTGTAGACCACGGCCCCAACGACCACTCCAGCATTCAACGTTAACCAACGTGCAACCAGCCACGAAGCAGAGAAACTCCGAAATTAGTCATGTTCGACACAGCTGCCGACACCAAACACCATGCATTCCACACGCCGCCATAGGACCCGGCACCCAGCCATCACCCACACCCGTAGAGAGAGGCCGAGAAATCCAATCTACCACGCATGTAACCGTCTCGGTCCCATACGCTATTCCTCCCTCAAGACCAGACACCATCCAAAAGATAAAACCACCTCCCGGAACCTGACGATCGACGTCGAGAGAATTCCACACCGCCCCCATCTGTTTCGTTGTGCCGCAACTGTCTACCTTGGATAAGGGAGAGTAGCGCCGCCATGAGAGAACCCTAGGGTTCGAACCTGTTTTGCTCCGCAAAAGTTTGAGCCCTATTCTTCCCAACCTAATAGTTAACTTCTTTTTATGGAAGTTCTTGAAAGTTTTTTAAGGTCATTGTTATCTCAACGTGTCAACTTCAAGTCATATCACATGAAATTTGCCCTTTTTGATAGAATGACACGTAACTTCTTGACGACGTATTGAGAAAACTGTGAAAGTAGTGGAGTACTACTGAGTCAAACAATTAACGTCATTGTCTGATATCAGATCTTCGATAAGTCGCACTATATAGGTAACATGGGGGCAGATCCGTGACATACAAGATTATAATCAAAATTATAACCAGAATATCAGTCATTAAATCTATTAACAACTAACGGATGAGATTAGTCATAAAACTAAAGCTTTTTTCTTTTCTTTTCAATTTATTTAAATCAATTAAGGAAATCTATCTATTAAAAACATAATGAAAATTGATGATAGTAAATGGATTTCAATAGGAAACCATGAACTTCTTGTTAATTGTATTCTAAAATGAGAGTAGGTAATCATCAATTTTCATTATCTTTTTAATAGATAGATTTCCTTAATTGATTTAAATAAAATGAAAAGAAAAGAAAAATGATTTAGTTTTATGACTAATCTCAGCCGTTGGTTGTTAATAGATCTAATGACTGATATTCTTGTTATAATTTTGATTATAGTATGTCACGGATCCGCCCCTTTTAACATTTTAACATGGGGGCGGATCCGTGGCATACAAGAATATAATCAAAATTATAGCCAGAATATTATTCATTAGATCTAATAACAACTAACGGTTGAGATTAATCATAAAACTTAATTTTTTTTTCTTTTCTTTTCTTTTTCTTTAATTCAATTTATGAAATCTATCTAAATAAAAATTGATGATTACTATTCTCTATTTAGAATATAATTAAGAAGAAATAATCTGTTTCCTATTAAAACTCATTTATTAGAGAGGAAAGAAAACAAATTCAGTCTCAAATATTACGTTAGAAAATTGACTGTAGTCGAAAGTGTCATCTAGTGCACTTTAGAAGTACTTATTTCAGCTTCTTGTTTTTTTTTATCAAAAGTTTCTTGTTGGTCATAATACAAGATGATCTGAGTACTTCCATACATAATTTGGTCATAAGTTTTCCAACGTATTATAACAGACATCATCTGATAATTTTTTTTCTTTGAAGAATAAGAGGTAGATGATGATGGTACTCTCTAGTAAATGAGTTTTATCTGATATTTTTTTTTCTTCCTTTTTTATCTAGTAAATGGGTTTCAATAGGAAACCATGAACTTCATGTTAATTGTATTCTAAAATGAGAGGGTAATCATCAATTTCCATTATGTTTTTTATAGATAAATTTCCTTAATCAATTGATTTAAATAAAATGAAATGAAAAGAAAAAAAAATTTAGTTTTATGACTAATTTCAACAGTTAGTTGTTAATATATCTAATGACTAATATTCTAGTTATAATTTTAATTATACTCTTGTATGTCACGAATTCGCCCCAGATAACATAGCATCATTTTGGACCTTTTGTTATTGACAATAATTGAATCATTTGATAAGTCGCACTATAGGACCTTTTGTTGATAAAATTGTTACCTGCCTTATGATAAACATCATCCCATGCATGAATCATACCGTACTCCTAAAGCCAAAATACAACGTGATTACTCGTTCGTACGTGCCCCACCCTACTTCTTTCTTGATCCCCGACGATAAGCAGGGCAAAAGGTTAATGAACTACATGCATGATGCGCAATCCAAAACTCGAGAAACTATTGGACTAGGTAATGTTTGCCACTATGGGCCTGCCTTCTTAGCAAAACACGTACCCTTCACCACATCTCTGGTCATCGTCATCCCTTCGCCCAGCTAATTCTGCTTTTCAGTTCTCACTATTATTTGTACGTGCATACTCAGTTCTTACCATACAAAGCCCCTATATCTTGATCATCATCAATCGATCTACAGAACAAAATCTTCGAGAACCGTACGTCGGTACATGCATGCTTGTGATCCTTGCTGTTTGCTAGCCCCTGCAACAGTGATGATCGAGTTGGAACTTGGAAGATACCTGACCCAGTAGTAACCTCAATATTAACTTTGCACTGTATATACGTAGCTGTTAAAGTGCAACCAAACAAATATTATTGAAGCACCAAAACCTCCGGCCCCTACCTGAAGGGACCTCCAGGCTTTCAGCAGAAAACGCTATTCTCTCGTTCTGGTGTTTTGTCGTTTTTTTAGGTAATCGCTTATTCATTGACTGCCATTCTAATTTCTAAGGATCTTGTGAGCTAGAAGAGCATGTAATATCGGAAAAGCACACCGTCCAGTCTCTAGTGGTGTCGCCTCCACAATCGTTATATATAGGATAGGATAGGCTTGGTCATATGTTAGCTACTGGCCTTTGAAATTAAATTCTAAAGGGTTATTAGGGCATATAAATTCTAAAGGGTTATTAGATCATCATTCATATGAATTGAGATAGACTACTCGAGTTTTTTCGTCACTTCGTGTTTGCCAAAGTCACGAAGTCGATCATTATGTGATTAGAGCTGCACCAATAAGGCAATTATAACACTGAAGACATAGACATTCTCTTATAACACTGAAGACATGCATATATAGTTGGCAGTTGGCACACATCAAAGATTCCAGAGCACTGGGATATCAGGGAAAGTTGAATGGCCCCGTGCCACCAACATCTTCTTCTGATGAGTCTGGTTCGCCATTTTTGTTTGTTATGGTAAGCTGGCATGGGAAGGGCCAATTAATTATCTCATGCCAGTTCATTTCTATCTTTTTGAGCTGCAGGCAGGGCCTATCAACCTAGGTTTGCCTACCATTGTGCTTGTTAGAAAAGCTTAACGAAAGACAATAACTCAACTACTCGTCTACTCAAGTGATTAAGATGTCATTATTAGTAACAATGGAAAAAACAAATCTAAAAAACTCAAAACAAAACCTAATGCATTAGAAGCATATGTTTTTTTTTCGATAAGTGAGCCGGATGCTACACGGATTCTCCTAAGAAGTAATAAGAGGTCATCGGTTCAAACCTCAGCTTGTCCAAAAGATCTTTTGAGGAGAGGTCATACCTAAATTTTTCCTGGTCCTAGAGTGGTAACTCACTCGGCCACCACTTTATTTGACAAAAAAAAAACCCTCAGTTTTGTCTCTAACCCTAAGACCCGTCGCACCTACGCACTGCCGATCAGAACGTTTTCTAGGTAATCAGGATTGAAACAGTGGTTTCAATGCTAAACGTTATACTGGACAGAAAATAAAAAATGAACACAGCAGCTTGTTTACCTAGTGAAACCTCAATTTGAGAAAAAACACTGTCACGGCTTTAACTCATGAAATTCTCTAATGAAAAAACAATTCACTATGAATGAGAACGAGTCAATTACAAACAACGTAGCACTGGCCACGGATACTATCTCTAAAACCCTAGCAGATATGTTTGAAGCACTTTTCTTCTTCAAGTAATCTTCTTCTTCAATCTCCAAGGAACTAACCACATCCTTGATGCTTCAATCACATAAACAAAAAGTTTAACTTAACACGGAACAGTTAAACTTTTGACCTTACAAATTTTTACAGCGGAAATTATTATCTCTCAAACACCATGTATGCAAAGGTAGGATCAATATGTGCTACGTCTTCTATATATATTACTCCAATATACTTGCGCCCACCAACTCCTAGTTCTCAATGTTTCCAACCTAATAGGCATCCAAATAAGAAATCCAATTAGAACTAAATCACAAAACAAGTCACAAGATATTATCACTAATAAAACATAAAAGAATATCCTACACAACGGAATTTCTCTACACAATGTAGGGTTTATTTCCACACCCAATCTCCTTGTATCAATTAACTTAAATACAAATAACCAATCAGACCTATTCAAAATAGATCTTCTTTTCTTGAACCACACACAATCATATATATGAGAAATCCTAACCAAGTTTAGACTCAATCACTCACGCAACAATCTTCTGCCAATACTGAATCATTCAAGACATATAATTACGACACATCAATCAAATTAAACATATATATATATATATATATAAATATAATTACGGCACATCAATCAAACTAGACTGTGGAGATGATGAAATTCGATCGAAAAGTTGTGCAAAAATGAAAATCCGTACTAAAACCATTGGTGCGGACGTTTGTAGCCAAGAAACCCTGTATATATATATATATATTGTGTATATATATATATATATTGTGTAGATCATCTCCACCGTCTAGTATCTAGATAATATTGTGTAGATCATCTCTGCAAAATTTCAGCAAATTTGGTAATCGTTAAGGCCCTCAAACTCGAAAAACAAATGGACGGATTGAATTCTGTCAAACATGAACCGTTCATGTTTATAACAGAAAAACGCAATTTTGAGGGCCTTAACGATTACTAAATTAGCTGAAATTTTGTAGAGATGAGCTACACAATATTATCTAGATACTAGACGGTGGAGATGAGGAAATTTGATCAAAAAGTGGTGCAAAAATGAAAATCCGCACCAAAACCATTGGTGTGGACGTTTATAGCTGAGAAAAATCCTATATATATATATATGTTCCATTCTAGAGCGGTGTCTTGTTTTGAAATTAAAGTGTGGGCCTCTTTATTTCGTTTACTTTCAAGCTGCATTTCCACATCTCAACCGTACAATATCTAAAACATAGTGTGTATATCATTCCTGCACAGTTTCTTCTAATTTTGAGATCATTTGGGTACCGAATTAAATTAAATAAATCAACAGAACAAAAGTTGTACAAACAGAACCGTTCGTGTAAACCACGATTAAGGAAGCTCATATGATCTTCAAATTGAATGAAACTTTACATAAATGATCTACATACTGTGCTTTAGACACTAAAATGTGGAGTTGTGGAAATGCGACATGAAAGTGAGCGAAATAAGGAGGTCCACACTATAATTTCAAAACGGGACACCACTCTGAAAGAGAACTATACATACATACATAAATATATATATATATATATATATGTATAGGATTTTTCTCAGCTACAAACGTCCACACCAATAGTTTTGGTGCGGATTTTCATTTTTGCACCACTTTTCAATCGAATTTCCTCATCTCCACCGTCTAGTATCTAGATAATATTGTGTAGATCATCTCTGCAAAATTTCAGCCAATTTAGTAATCGTTAAAGCCCTCAAAATTGCGTCTTTCTGTTATAAACATGAACGGTTCATGTTTGACAGAATTCAGTCAGTCCATTTGTTTTTCGAGTTTGAGGGCCTTAACGATTACCAAATTTGGTGAAATTTTGCAGAAATGATCTACATAATATTATCTAGATACTAGACGGTGGAGATGAGGAAATTCGATCGAAAAGTGGTGCAAAAATGAAAACCCGCACCAAAACCATTGGTGTGGACGTTTGTAGCTGAGAAAAATCCTATATATATACATAAGGGATTCCTTTTTTTGACATATATGAGGGATGGGGAATTACACCAACTTTTCGATCACAAAATCACATCTCCACCGTTCAATATATTTAGTTATATATGAGTAGATCACTTATGCAAATTTTCAAAAATTTTGGTGATCGTTAAAGCATTTATAATTATAAGCATGAACGGTTCAAGTTTGGTAGATTTGGTTCGTTCATTAATTTAATCTTGTTCGACACCTTAACGATCACCAAATTGGCTGAAAATTTGCATAATTGATCTATATATAAGGACCAATAAATTGAACGGTGAAGATTTAAAAATATAATCGAAAAGTTTGTGTAATCTTTTATCCCTCATATATGTCAAAAAAAGATCCTTTAATGGAAGGGTCATGTGTATATATATATATATATATATATATATATATATATATAAGTCCTAATGAAATTAATGAAATTAGAACTTCTTTACTCGCACTTCTTCTATTTTGTATAGGGATGTCAATAAATCATATACCAATATGCTTGGTCTGACAACACGTCTTTGCAACGGCGTCGTAGGACGGGCTAGCAAGGAGGATGGGCAAACATGGGATTTACCCCACCCCCGCCTAAAATTCCCCCGTGCCCCTCATTCCCTATATGGGGATATTCCCAGAAGGGGGATGGTTCCCCGCCCCCGCCCCCCACATTGACCTATTATCAATTTGATTTTTTCTAAAAAAATTCAGTTCCTTGTTTTTTGTTTTGTAGGTTTTTTGTACTTATAAAAACGGGGACCCTGTCTGGGTAATGGGAAAATCTCGTCCCCACCCCCATGGGGGAAATGAGTCTCCCCGCCCCCTTAACCGCGCAGGGGAAACCCGCCTTGAGTTTGAAATATGGGGAAACCCTTGCCCCTAAGTTTGAAATACGGAGAATCCTAGCGAGCACCCCGCCCCTGCCCCCGTTGCCCATCCCTAGAGGCAAGGACCCAGTGTCTGGTGATGTGTGGGCCAGTCAAAGAGCATGTTATGGGCTGTTAGCGTTGTTGTCTCGGGTGCTTGGAGGTTCTCATAACAATTAGCAATGGTGGCTTGATGGACTAGAGGCGGGGCCAAGGTGGCCTTGCTCTAGAGAGAGATCATAAGACAAAGAGGCGTCTCCAAGGTGGTGTGGCAATGTGGCCTGCTTGGGATCACGTCCCCGCTTTTTGCTTGGTCAAATGATCGCAACTTCCTAACGGCAAGATGAAATTAAGTGTCATCGAAATTATTTTTTAATGACAATATAGTAGGAAAGCTGCATTATTAGATATTAGGATGTGTAATCGTGTTACATATCTAGTGATCTTTCTATTATGTCACCGATGTGATGAAGTAAATAAAGTCATCATTAGAGCAGTATTCTTTGCTAGTGGGTGCTTGTTAGAATACATATACTTTGTAGAAATTTTCAATATTATTTTGGGACTTCTAAATGTTTATTGTAATCAAGGGTTTAAGCTTCACGTCCCCTCTTGCATTTGACAGTTTCATTAATAAAAGTTTGAGGGCAAAAGGTTTTACCATGAATATGCCAAAACTCGTACTCATACATTGATTAGACTGAAAGGCGGATGGTGATTAGCATATTGATCCAGCGAAGATTGGTTCTCTTTTCTCAGTATTCTGCAAGCATTTTTCTGAGCTGTTTTCTCTATTGGGGATCTTGACATGTCTCGCTTATTGGATTTTATTCAGCCTTGTGTTATGTGATGAATGCTTCTTTGTTTCGTCCTTTTATTCGGGAAGAGCAAAAGTCCTAGTGCTGATGGTATGAGTACTTCTTTTTTTTTTTTCTTTTCTGTTTTTTTTCTTTTTCTTTTTTTGAAATATTGGCATGTCGTGGGAGATGATGTTAGTGTGGTTTGCTTGTTGATTTCAAATGGTAACATGAGCGTTCAACCATTTAATAATACCTTAATTTCTCTAATTCCTAAGCTTCAAAATTCTGTCATTGTATCTAATTTTCGGTCTCTTAGTGTATGCTTTGTGATTTATAAGTTGGTGGCCAAGTGGTTTGCAAATATGCTGAAGGTGGTTTTACCTTCAATCATCAGTCCAACTTAGAGTGCTTTTGTGCCTGGACGACATATTCTTGATGCAATGATGGGGTTTGAGACTATGTATATTGTCAAGAGGTTAAAGAATACATATCCAATGTGTTCCTTGAAATTGGAAATGCCCAAAGGTTGAGATAGGTAGGATTGGAGTTTTCTGCAGGCTATGATGCATCTTTTTTTCTTGATTATTAATAAATTCAGCTCTTAGACCGCTTCCCAAAGAACAAAAAAAATATGAGATTGGATCCAGCTTGGGTTCATAGGGTGATGGACTATTTAATAACCGTAACCTTTTCATTTCTATGACATGGCGACTCTATTGGTCATATTGTTTCTCAGCGGGGTTTACGACAAGGATGTTCTCTCTTCCGATATCATTTTCCTTTTTGTACTGAGGCTTTGTCATGCTTACTTAGTTAGACTGAATTAGAGGGTGTTAGTACATAGCCAAAATATTTGGCTGAGCTGAGAATAAAGTGTAATTACCCGGTCACCGAAGATCATTCCAGGCAAGATAAGCCCCTCACGGATAGCAAACCGCTTGCCATAATCTTTCTAACGGCAAAACTCCCCCAAAAGGGGAGACATCACCAAGACTAGCAAGTAGTCCCACATTGGAGACTAAGGCCAAAGTGCCCAAGCTTGGCCTATTAAACAAGCTCAAGCTACAACAAAAGGTACACAGACTCTCTCTCTCTCACATTCCTCTACCTCGCAAGTGCTCAAAGCTAACTTAAGCATCGGAGAGTCGAAGACTGGGCCACCCCAATCCCGACCCCGTGACGCTGTCACTTGTGCAGGTTCCGAGTGGAAGATCCAAGGATTCTACTTCGTTCCGTCTCGCGACCCTATCCCGGCTCGGGACGAAGCAGGTAGAAACAATTGACGCTAGAAGGAGGGCCCCTATCTTGTGGAACTCCCATTTGACTTAGCGCCATGGTGGAAATCATTGATGACCCTGGCATATCCCTTTCCTCAAACCAGCGATACAGCCCCCAGTATCCATCCCGACCCCGCCACAGCCCTGGAAATCCTCAAGCAGGACTTCCATTCATTCTGCGAGCAAGCGGCGAAAGAGAAGGTAGAAGCGGAAGCGTACCGGGTACGCATCGCCGAATTGGAAAAAGAACAATTCTTACTCCACGCCACGTTAAGGCATCGTGGCATGTCCAACGACAGCTTGGATTGCGCAGCGCGAGTTGCCAGAACCCCGGACGCCCTTCCTAATCAAGACCAGGCTGGTTTCATGCTCCCTGGAGAGCCTAGCCAGATCATATATGTATCTCATCCCCTAACCCACCCCTCATTTCCACTACCAGCCCCCCAACCATCTCCAATCCCCAATGACTCCCCCCTGTCACATCAGCCTAATCCATATGCATCCACCACTGCCAACTCCCCTAACCCACCTCTCGACATGCCAACCAGCCTACTGCTCCAACTCAGCCAAACAGTCACGCAGTTAGCCTTGCGGATTGAAGGCGTCGAGAGTCACGGGGCTCAGCGACCCTTGTTCTCTGGCTATGGACATCGCTCAAGCCCTTTCACACCCCGAGTGCAGATGGATAAGCGGCCTTTGGGAACCAAGCCATTCAAGATGGACAAATATAAAGGCACAGGGGACCCTCATCTCCACCTCGAGACATTCTTCTCACTCTGTAGCTCCGCTGGCTACAGTGACGCCATAGCCTGCCACGCCTTCCAAGAGACCCTCTCGGACGAGGCCCTCATTTGGTTCCTCAATCTGCCCCCCAACTCCATTGACAACTTCGACCAACTTTCGGAACGCTTCCTCAGCCGTTTCATGCTACACACCAGCATTTATCGAAGTGTAGATGCCTTGTTCCACATCAAGCAGGAAGACGGTGAGGGCCTCCATGAACTGTTGTCCCGATGGCAATCTGCCACAGCGAGATGCCACAACTTGGAACCTCGCGTAGCGGAGCAAGCTTTCCGTCAGGCCCTACTCCCTGGCAATTTCCTAATGGAGATCAATAGGAACCCTCCCGGATCCTACGATGCCTTGATAGACATGGCTATGCGGTGGGCCCGCGCTGAATTCGCCACTTTCAGACATTCCGCCCCCACCACGTTAGCACTGCCCGCCCCGCCACAAGATGAACACTTTGACCGCGGGCAAGGTAAAGGGCAGTCACATGGATCCTCTCGAGACCAGGGACGCGGCTCAGATCGTCGCCATGGGGGACAGAGAAACCGCGACCACTCATATAAAAGGGACCAGAGCCCTCCACAACAACAGCGCCGTTCCGCCCCGACACCCCATTACGAGGTCCACACTACCCTCACCACAACATATGAGGACATATGGGCCAGGCACAAAGATCTCATTCCCCCACCTCCTAAAAGCAGATATCCAAAAAAGCCCCGGCGAGCAACCGACAACAGATACTGTGCTTATCATGATGATAACGGCCACACAACATAGCAGTGTCATGGCCCCCGCAATGCAATCGAGCATTTGGTACAGAATGGGCAACTCCACCAATATTGTGCCCCTGCCATAGGCGCTAACGCCATTGAAATACATGGCCAGATCTTAACCCTGCATGGTGGAGCCCCACGGTTCCCCCCACGCAAGTCTTCTGTAAAACGGCAATGCACAACATCCTCAGAAATCCTAGACATCCAACGCGGTGTCACGATCACCCCAACAGTGTGGGATCAAGTGACATTTCGCAGCGATGAGGATACCATAAAATGCCACCACTGTGAACCATTCATTATCAATGTGCAGGTGGATCATTACATGTGCCACAGAGCTTTAGTGGACACGAGGGCAGCCGTAAGCGTCATGTTTTCTGATTGCTACAAGGGACTCCGCCGAGACCGAACTAAGCTGTACAATAACCATGACCCCCTTGTCAGCTTCTCCGGCGAAACAGTGCAACCGTTAGGCTCAGACCGCCTAACCGTGTCAGTGGGAACAACTCATTGCCGCTCTTCCATCACGGCCCGCTTCCTCATTGTCGATTGCCCCTCATCCTATAATCTCATTTTAGGCTGGGACATCCTCTGGGGGCTGCAGTGCTTCATAGCAGGCCACATGCTTCTCATGAAAGTCCCCACCCCAGGTGGCACCCTGACCATTCAAGGGGATCGAGCAGCCATTGAACACTGCCACCTTAACGCCATCCAACAAAGCCGAGGAGCCTATGAGATGTTCCCTCTCAGCCCCTCAGAGCCCACAGACAACCCACGGGAAGACCCAGAGAAGAGCGGGAAAGAGAACCCCGCGACCTAGTCCCCCACCCTCGGAACGCTCATCACCAATTTTAACCTTAGCTTTGAAAAGCCATTGTATATATACTATAGCCCAGCAGCGGCTCTAACATTGTACACTTCGCCCACTAGCGGCTAAACATAAATGCAATGAAGTACTTTGTCATTCCAACATGCTACGCTTCATTCCTGCAAGGCAGGGCCACAAACCCATTTGCTCCATAGCGGCCCGCCACGCCATAAGTGCGATTCATCTCGCCTACTAGCGCAACCTGCCCCGCTACCTTAATCCTAACCCGCCCACTTGAATTCCTACCAACATCACAACCATGTGAACAATCCCACCACCACATACAAATCCAAAGACAAAGAAAGCGACAAATTCATACCTTGACACAGCGGATCTGCGTGGTGACAGTGAAGCTGGTTGCAAACAGCCGAGCGCTCGCACCCACGAGATCAAAGATGAAATTGGACGTTTCCCAGTCTGAAGATTGTAGAATTGCCGAAACCCTAAACGCAAATTGCAGCTCACCCAATTTTCAAACTTCGAAAACACGAACTCCCCCCAGCTATCCCCAATACTATGCATAGCGGCCCGCCACGCCGCGAGAGTCTCGCCACCTAGCGCGGACTTACTCGCCCAGCAACGGCCCGCCGCTCGAGAGTCTCGCCACCGCTGACTTACTCGCCCATCATCGGCCCACCACGCCGCGAGAGTCACGCCATCTCGCGCGGACTTACTCACCCAACAACGGCCCCGCAGCTCGAGAGTCTCGCCAACTAGCACGGACTGACTCGCCCATTATCGGCCCGCAACGCCGCGAGAGTCACGCCATCTGGCGCGGACTTACTCGCCCAGCAACGGCCCGCCGCTCGAGAGTCTCGCCATCTAGCACAGACTGACTGGCCCATCAGTGAGAGTCTCGCCAATTAGCGCGGACTGACTCACCCAGCATCGGCCCGCCACGCCGCGAGAGTCACGCCATCTCGTGCGGACTTACTTGCCCAGCAACGGCCCGCCGCTCGAGAGTCTCGCCACCGCGGACTTACTCGCCCATTATCGGCCCGCCACGCCGCGAGAGTCACGCCATCTCGCGCGGACTCACTCGCCCAGCAACGGCCCACCGCTCGAGAGTCTCGCCATCTAGCGCAGGCTGACTCGCCCATCAATGAGAGTCTCGCCAACTAGCGTGGACTGACTCACCCAGCATCGGCCCGCCATGCCGCGAGAGTCACGCCATCTCGCGTGGACTTACTCACCCAACAACGGCCCGCTGCTCGAGAGTCTCGCCATCTAGCGCAGACTGACTCGCCCATCAGTGAGAGTCTCGCCAACTAGCGTGGACTGACTCACCCAGCATCGGCCCGCCACGCCGCGAGAGTCAGGCCATCTCGCGCGGACTTACTCGCCCAGCAACGACCCGCCGCTCGAGAGTCTCGCCATCTAGCGCAGACTGACTCGCCCATCAGTGAGAGTCTCGCCAACTAGCGCGGACTGACTCACCCAGCATCTTCCCGCCACGCCGCGAGAGTCACGCCATCTCGCGCGGACTTACTCGCCCAGCAACGGCCCGCCGCTCGAGAGTCTCGCCACCGCGGACTTACTCGCCCATTATCAGCTCGCCACGCCGCGAGAGTCACGCCATCTCGTGCGGACTTACTCGCCCAACAACGACCCGCCGCTCGAGAGTCTCGCCATCTAGCGCAGACTAACTCGCCCATCAGTGAGAGTCTCGCCAAATAGCGCAGACTGACTCACCCATCAACGGCCCACCACACTGCGAGAGTCACGCCATCTCGCGCGGACTTACTCGCCCAGCAACGGCCCGCCGCTCGAGAGTCTCGCCACCGCGGACTTACTCACCCATCATCGGCTCGCCACGTCGCGAGAGTCACGCCATCTCGCGCGGACTTACTCGCCCAGCAACGGCCCCGCCGCTCGAGAGTCTCGCCAACTAGCGCGGACTGACTCGCCCCTTAGTGAGAGTCTTGCCATCTAGCGCGGACTGACTCGCCCCTTAGTAAGTCTCGCCAACTAGCGCGGACTGACTCGCCCCTTAGTTAGAGTCTCGCCAACTAGCGCGGACGGACTCGAATGCCATTAGCGCATTTCCTCGCCACTTAGCGCGAACAACATCGCCCCGAAGCGGCACGCAACGCCAATAGCGCGTTTCCTCTCACCAACTAAACTCGAAACTTTACCCCCGTCACCTCGCGACCCTCGCGTGGGGACTTGGGGACTTGGCACCATGCCTCCAGCACCCGGGTAAAACCTATTCTCGACATCTTATAGAATAACTCCCCACCCAAGAGCTCTCTCGGACTGGGGACTTGTTAGTACATAGCTAAAATACTTGGCTGAGCCGAGAATAAGGTGTAATTACCCGGTCACCGAAGATCATTCCAGGCAAGATAAGCCCCTCACGGATAGCAAACCGCTTGCCATAATCATTCTAA
This sequence comes from Fragaria x ananassa, assembly GCA_034370585.1. Lineage (NCBI taxonomy): Eukaryota > Viridiplantae > Streptophyta > Magnoliopsida > Rosales > Rosaceae > Fragaria > Fragaria x ananassa. The sequence continues at coordinate 21,554,762 of CP139762.1, read as the reverse complement.
CGGCACAACTCCCCCAAAAAAGGAGACATCACCAAGACTAGCAAGTAGTCCCACATTGGAGACTAAGGCCAAAGTGCCCAAGCTTGGCCTATAAAACAAGCTCAAGCTACCACAAAAGGTACACAGACTCTCTCTCTCTCACATTCCTCTACCTCGCAAGTGTTCAAAGCTAACTTAAGCATCGGAGAGTCGAAGACTGGGCCACCCCAGTCCCGACCCCGTGACGCTGTCACTTGTGCAAGTTCCGAGTGGAAGATCCAAAGATTCTACTTTGTTCCGCCTCGCGACCCTATCCCGGCTCGGGACGAAGCAAGGAGAAACAGAGGGATTGTTGAAGGAGGGTGTCAAAGTGGGATTGTCTGCTCCTTCTCTTACCCATTTATTTTGTGCTGATGATAACTTGCTATTCTTGGAGATCACTTCTAATACTATCGCTGCTCTCAATCTAATTTTGGAGGTATATGAGGAGGTTACACGCCAACAAGTCAATTTTCAGAAATCTGCAATCACATTCAACCTTAATACTACAGAAGCCTTACAATTGTAGATTGCTCTTCTTTTGGGGTGTCGGTTGTGCCTTGTCACGAATGATACCTAGGGTTTCCAACAATGACTGGTAGGAAAAAAATATATATTCTTTTTAAGTCAGTTAAAAAAGGGGTGTTGAATCGTCTAAATGGTTGTAAAGAAAAGCTTTTATATTACGTAAGAAAGCTGGTCTTATTAAAGTTTGTGATACATGCCATACCAAATTATCGTGTTTTTTGTATGCCGGTGGGTCTGTGTCATGAACTTGCTTCTCTTTGTGCTTAGTTTTGGTGGAGTAAAAAATTTGGTCTTCAAAGTATTCAATGGAAGCGGTGGGCGGTTCTATGTAAACATAAAAAGGTTAAAGGTTTTGGTTTCAGGGAGTTTGAGCAGTTTAATCAAGCTTTGTTAGCTAAGCAATGATTGCGCCTGTTCTTATACCTAGAATCTTTGGTGGCTCGGGATATAAAGGTCGTTGTTTCTCTAGTCGGGATTTATTGATTGCTAAGGCGGGAAGATTTTCTTCTTTGGTATGACGTTCTTTGCTTTGGGGTAGAGTTAGAGAGTTGGTAATGGTAAATCTATCCGCATCTACAAGGATTATTGGGTGCCTACTCGGTTTTTAACTCGAATATGGTCTTCAACTTTGTTCCCAAGTGAGGCAACTGTATCTTGGCTAATTAATGTTGATGGCGCATGGAATTTGCATCATTCATTCGCCGGTGTATGGTCGGTGCAAAAGAATCTTTGAATCAGTTCTACATGCTCTCTGGTTTTGTTCAACTGCAAAAAAGGTCTGGCTTCTGTCTGTTCTATTCTTTGGTTGGGAATTCGAAATGCCATTTCTCTTAACGATATGTTGTTTCTATTCTATCTTCTTCAAAATTGCTTTATTTTGTTTATCTAAGTTGGAGTATTGGAATGCACGAAATGATTATATTGTTTGCAACACATGCATATGTGGTTGTGTTTAAAGCTTCTCGATTGATGCATGATTTTGAAAAGGCTAGTGTTGGAAGTTCTTCCTCTTCTGTGCAAGCTGGTGGAGTACAAGTACAATCTACTGGCCGTCTTACTTGGCAACCACCTCTAGGAATCGGTTGGATGTGTCCCGCCTTCCACTCTCTTAGTGTCTTAGCTGGTTTTGTGAGGTGGCAATTGTTTACTAGATGGTTGTCACTTTTTTTTTATGCCAGGATGAAACAAAGTGTCGTCGACGTATATTCCAACGGACAACATAGTGGAAAACTACTTGTATTTACATTGATGCTCTTCATGAGTTTTACTTTTTCGGTATGTCGTCATTGCAAAACACGTGTCGTTGTCTTCGATATAACCATTGTTATTCGGTACGTTTTAGAATATATTATTTTTGTAGGAGTCGCTGCTATTATTACGGGACATTCCTCTATAGTTCAATGTAATCCGAGGTTAACGCGCCATGTCCCCCAAAAATGTATTATCTTGTTTCTTCAATCGAAGAGTGAGAACCCTCTTTCAAAAAACAAATCAGAAAACACTTGGACAAAAATGGGAGCGATATGGGCCTCTAACTATGCGGAACCGAGTCCACAACAAATACCAAACAGGCAACACCAATCTTGGCAAAACTAGGGTTTCCTCTAACGTACGCTGTCATCCCAACGCGCACCCTTCAACTCTCACGCCCCCAGTGACCAAACCCTCACCGCACATCACTGGGCCCATCCCAATCCAACGGTCTGAAACCGCCGTGTGCGCGCGATAAGCTCACACATCCCCAAAGCGCATGATAGCTTCATCTCCTCTTGAATGGTTATCGTTCTCCCTGGGATGCGCTCTGTTCTTCCCTCCTAACCTTAACCTCTTCCCCCGCCACTTTCTTTCCTCTCCTTTTTCACTTACTCCCCACACTTCAAATTCATGGGTCGAATTGCAAGAATTGATTTGATACATATTTGAAGGAAGAAACCAAAATGGGTAGCAGATCATAGCTCCGAGTAAGTTTGTATATAATCTAAAGCACCATTATCATTGATTCTATTTGCTACTTTGCATCGAATTTAGCTGTTCATTCATGACATGTATAAGAAGTTACGGAAGAAACAGAAATGCGAAAAATGTGTTAATTTCCCATTTATATGACTTCGGTTGGGAGTACAAACATTTTGGGTAGCTTTTTTGTCTTAATTTTTATATGTTTCGGGTGTTAGGTAATTAAGAGGTTTCCATTCATCGACCGAGGAAGAATGTCGGAAGGAACAAGTACTAGGATGGACGATTTGTCTCAAGACGATGCTGGCACGATAGAGGAAACGGCTGAGGACTCGATTCTGTCGCGGCAGACTTGTTTGAATCTTGTTCCTGTTGTTGGCCAGAGATTTGCTTCTCAAGATGCTGCTTACGAATTCTACTGCGGTTTTGCAAAGCAATGTGGGTTTTCGATTAGGCGTCACCGCACTAGGGGCAAGGATGGTGTTGGCCGGGGAGTGACAAGAAGGGATTTCACTTGTCATAGAGGTGGATACCCGCAGATGAAGCCGGCTGAGGATGGGAAGTCGCAGAGGAATCGCAAGTCGTCGCGCTGTGGTTGTCAAGCGTATATGCGCATTGTGAAAAGGGTAGAGTTTGATGTCCCTGAGTGGCGTGTTACAGGATTTAGCAATGTGCATAACCACGAGCTTTTGAAGTCCAATGAAGTGAGTCAACTTGCTGCATACTGTTCTATGTCTCCGGATGACAAGAGCCGGATATGCATGTATGCGAAAGCTGGGATGTCGGTGCGACAAATGATGAGATTGATGGAGCTGGAGAAAGGTGTTAAACTAGGCTGTTTAACATTTACGGAGGTAGATGTGAGGAACCTGCTGCAGTCTTTTAGAAATGTTAATAGGGATAATGATGCCATTGATCTTATAGCAATGTGCAAAAAGATGAAAGATGAAAACCCTGATTTCAAGTATGACTTCAAAATAGATGGTCATAACAGGCTGGAGCATATTGCTTGGTCTTATGGTTCGTCTATTCAATTATATGAGAAATTTGGAGACGCAGTGGTTTTTGACACAACTTATCGTTTGGACGCATATGATATGCTGTTAGGCATTTGGCTTGGAGTGGATAACCATGGAATGATTTGTTGCTTCGGGTGTGTGCTTCTGCGGGATGAAAATATGCAGTCATTTTTCTGGGCATTGAGGGTAACAAGTTTATTTACATATCCCTGATGGAAATGAGCATCATAATCTTTCTGATTTGTTACTAATTTTCATTTTAGATATGAATTTGCAATATCTTGTGAACTGTGGGGTTCTTCCAATTTTTTTTTTCTTGCTTACTCTGTTTGGCATATGGTTTTAGACTTCTAGCATGTTCCCGACGCTTTTGATTTATGTGCAGACATTTTGGTGGTTCATGAAAGGAAAGACTCCACAAACAATATTAACTGACCATAATATGTGGCTGAAAGAAGCTATTGCTGTCGTCATGCCTCAAACTAGACACGCCTTTTGCATATGGTACATTGTTGAAAAGTTCTCAGAGTGGTTTTCTGCACTCCTTGGATCTCGATATGATGAGTGGAAAGCCTACTTTGATCAACTCTACAATCTGCAGTCAGTAGAGGATTTTGAAGAAAGATGGATGGAAATGGTTGATAGATATGGACTGCATACAAATAAGCATGTAATCAGCTTATATGCTTTACGGTCATTTTGGGCTTTAGCATATATGAGGCCTTACTTTTTTGCTGGAATGACAAGTACATGTCACTCGGATTCAATTTATGCTTTCATTCAACGTTTTCTGGGTGTAGTGTCTCAACTAGATCGTTTTGTAGAGCATGTGCGTAACCTTGTTCTTTCGTATACTTTTCTTGTGGTGTTTTGTTCTGTTACCATTTTGCTTGACCTTCTTTTACTTGCTAAAACCTTCTCATTTGCAGGCAGCAGATATTGTTAATTATAGTGATCGGGCTGGGGCAGAGCAAAAGTTGCAACAGAAGCTGCAGAGAGTCTCCCTTAAAACAGGTTCACCAATTGAATCACATGCTGCCTCTGTTCTTACTCCTTATGCGTTTGGAAAACTTCAAGAGGAACTTCTATTGGCTCCACAATATGCATCTCTTCCGGTAGATGAATTTTGTTTCCAGGTCCGGCATCATACTCAGGCAGATGGAGGCTGCAAAGTGATTTGGGTTCCAAGTCAGGAGCACATCAGCTGTAGCTGCTGTGAGTTTGAGTTCACAGGCATCCTCTGTAGGCACGTTCTTCGTGTCTTGTCCAATAATAATTGTTTCCGCATTCCAAACCAATATCTACCCACCCGCTGGTGTGGTGTCAGCTCATCTTCCACCAACACCTTTCAGAACGCTAAAGACAAGTCTGAGAAGATTCAACTATTGGAGTCAATGGCTTCAACACTTGTTGCTGAATCAAGTGAAACAGAGGAGCGCCTTCATGTTGCATATGAGCAAATTGCAGTGGTACTATCACGTGTAAAAGACCTTCCGAGTACAACACGTAAAGCAATTGAAGGATCCTCTAATTGCCCACCTGATATTTGTCCACCTGATATAATGACTCTACCGGAGGTGGAAGTTGACGGAGTTGTTCGTTTTCCAATTGGAAACTCTCATGATTCTGTTTCTTCAGGGAAGCCTAAAGAGAGAAGACCAAAAGAAACTGTTGAAAGCAATAGGAAGCGAACACGGCAGTGTGCTGGCCCTTGCTGTCTGAGTGTCCAGTGATGGGAGTGATATTTTGAGTTGAGATGTAGTAGAAAACTTGTAGGGTAAAAGATTGGAAATAGGCTAGTTTGATGTAGCAAAGGAAAAGCAGCACTTCTTCAATGTTCATTTTTGTAGATATTTTGTTCATTACCGTGGATCGACATCTCTCCTTATACTGGCTTCACACTCTTCATTTCGAATGTAATTGACGTTTGGATATTAAAATGTGCTCTAGTTTCTGCAATCATGGCACCATTGTAAACAGGTTGAGTTTGTACAGTCTTGATCAGTGTTGTAGACTTGTAGCATTAACTTTAATGTTTGCTTTCTCTATACCTAGACATGACAAACAGCTGAAAAATCCTCTACTTTTGATTATACAGAGTTCCAGACTACAGTAGCAAGGTAGAAATTCTGTACAGGACCATAACTTAACTGAATATTTACGCAAAGAAACCTTGCTTAGTCTGCTCGGCGAAAAATTGACTCCATTTTCAGCAAGTTTTCTGCCTTTAACCTGACCATGATCATGCGTGAACCAAAAAGTTCCCTCTGTGGCAGTGCTCTTGCCATACGGGAACCAGGTTTTCCTGTGTAGTCGGCATCATCTTAGAGATGGTTTCAGTGTTGCTGCTGCAGGTATTAACAACCCTAGCTATGGCATTATCAGAAGATATTTTTCCCTGAGATGAAACCTGCAATTGTAAAGTAATCGACTACAGTACATATATATAGCAGTAGAAGGACTTTTAGAGAATGAACTTGAAGAATGATAGCAAGTGGTCAAATTTATAACATGGTTATATTGAAACCTATAGGCTGTATGTAACGAATAGTTGAATATGCTGAACTATGCAGGTTGCATAAGGAATGTCCTCCAACAATTCTCTACTCATGGAATATGATTTTTTTTCTTCCATGTCAAGAAAACAAAGATGCACAAGGCAGTCACCTTTCCCTTTTTTCTACTGGTATAGTGGTATGTTCATGTAAGAATTCTGCACTGGAGTGGTGTAGATAGAAAGCAGAACTGTCTTGAAGAAGCAAAGCTTTCTTTAGAAGAATTACTTTTTACCATGGCCAACCAATAAAAGTAAAGAAAGATCAAAAGCATTTTTGAAAGAACTAACTAAAACTGAATGCATCGTATCGAATGAAAGCAGACAGGAAAAAGAATCTTAACATCCAATAATATTCTATCTCTGTTTTGATTTTGTTCTCCAGTAATGTTTTGCCTTTTTGCTAATGAACTTGCTTTGGACTTTTGATGCCTTTCTTTTGTCAATTTGTTGATAATATGAACAAGGCTTGAATCGGAGAATATGAAACATTGAAACCTCATGAAGAATATTAACGATCGTCTATTTTATGAAAAGTTTATGCTCCATGACATCCATTAATTCAATGAAAAGCTAGGGTAATTTGGGTTGTAAAGAAGATGAATCAAAAGCTAATTTTCGTTTTCTTTTCTAACAAAGCTTAGCTTGGTACCCTTCTTGGCAAGCTCATTTCATTCCAATTAGCACTTCTGAGTGTTGTCTTTTCGGAAAATGCATAGGTGTCTGTCTTTTAGGCTCAGAATTCTCCATACCATTAGCTATGGAGTATGGAGTTGATTATTTGCTAATCCTATGTGTCTGTGACATGCAACTGTGGCTTTTACCTTTACAAATGTACTAAAGGCATCAAAGTTTCCTCCATTTTAAGTTACTAAATGTAGCTGATGATATGGCTGTGTTTAAATTAATGTTTTCGATCAAATGAAAAGTGCTCTGATGTGAACAAATGAGGACAATAACTATGTAATGAAGTTTTTTAAGAACCCTCGAATCTTTATCCTTTTAAGCAACCTTTGCTCCAAGCGATTCTACAATTCCCTCTCCCTTTTCTCCAGTCCAAAACTTCAACCCCATATTCCCTTATTTCTCTCCTTCTTCTTCTTCTTCTTCTTCTTCTTCTTCTTCTTCTTCTTCTTCTTGAGCTGTTCTGCATGAATTCTAGCAGTTTTAGACTCCAAAATGCCCAAGACAAAGGCAGTCACACATGCAGATCTTTCACCGAGCCGCCCACGCTCAGCTTGGAGCAGCAAAACAGGCCTTTTTCTCATGGTCTTGACCATTCTTTGTGGCCTTCTTTGCTTCATTCTATGCTTAATTGCTGAAGCTACTCGCTCTCGGGTACTTATACTAGTTCCATACTAGTATCTTCTTTCAATTTACTTATTTTTGAATTGTAATTCGCAAAATCTATTGTCCATGTAGGTTACATGGCTGAGCAGCGGTACTAATGAAGATGGGAAGGAAGGGAAATACGAGTGCATCTATAGTGGTAGTGGGAAAACACCTTTGTTAAGTGCAGCCAGTGCATTTTTGGGGTTGGCAATTATCATGGTGGTGGAGCATGGATATATGTTGTATGCAATTACCAACTCCCCACCTTCAGTCTTGCTTACATGGGAGCCTCATGATTCAGCTTCTGCCAAGTCTCTGAAATGGCATGCCGCCATTTTCTTCGTCGCAACTTGGTATGCCTATCATCTCAAGTAGTCTTCTTCTTGCATCATTCATGCTATGTTGTGATACTGTCGAATAAACATGATCAATGGTTCCAACTGATAATATATATATATATATATATATGATCACATAACATGTCAGATTGTCTAGCAAGCGAACTTTTACTAATATTTCTGTTACTTAATTAGGATCTGTTTTGCTGTTGGGGAGATTTTGCTATTAATTGGCTTAAGTGTGGAGTCAGGCCATCTGAAAAACTGGGCTAGGCCAAAATCCAGTTGCCTTGTGATCAGAGAAGGTGTGTTCTCTGCAGCAGGAGTGTTTGCCTTGACTACTGTTTTTCTTGCCGCTGGATTATACTTGACAGCGTTGCGTGCACAGAGAATTTCCCAAGACCAAGAAAATGTAAGGCGAGAGGTGATCGAGGCCGCTGTACTTTATGCATCTCCGCCAATTTCACCTCATCTAACAACCATTCCAAGGGAGAACCCCATTTTCAGAGAAAACCAGAATGAGCAGCCATCAGTACTTGTGCTCCAAGCAGCTTTAAGCAAACGCTAGCTAAAACTTTTTAAAATGAAGGATTGTTACAAGTTTCCATCTCCATCTTTTGAAAGTCTGGTGAAACAAATGTAAATTGTGTACAAAATGAAATGACTAAACTCACTCAAGTTTTCTTCTGGCCAAAAGATTAAACTAACTGAAATGAACTAATTGTTTCGTCTTTGAAATTTGACCCTCTTGGTTTTCTATGATGGTCAATAAGGAGATTTGAACTTAATTGGTTCCCTTCTTTTTTGAAACTGGTTTGGATGATGAATGAAAAAGCATTAAACCCAGTTGATATGATATCATGTCATGTCAGAATTCAGATACCAATACTACCATCATAGTACAATTTGGTCCTCAAGTGACTGCTGTGAGGACAGGACTGAGGTCCCAAAATTTATAATGCAGTGAACCTGTTTAATTAACGTAAATGCAGTGGAAAAATACATCTGACTACTCTAACTGAAAATTTAATTTTGTATCATATTAAATGAAACTATGAAAAAGCAATTTTGTTTTGAAAAAGGGAAAATTGTCCAAACAATGTGACATTTTAGAGAAGCAAAATTCTGGTATCTCAACTTTGAAAAACTTCAAAACAGTATCTCACGTTCTTAACCCGATCGAACATTGGTATCTGGAGTTATTAAGTCCATTAAAAAGACAGACCATCAAAAGCTACTTTCGTCTTTTCATGTATATATAAACATATTTTTTCTCTTTTTTTTTTTTCATTTTCCCACTCTCTTTCTCTATGTCTCTCTTTCTCTCTTTCCCTCGATATATCTTAGAGCAAGTCCAACAGATTCCTTAAATTCTTTGATTTTCTCTATTTTAGAGAATATGAGGTCATTTTCCACTTCAACAGCTTCCCTATCTCATTCTCTAAAATAGGGAAAGAGATGAAAGAGAAGTTTTGCTTCCCTATATTTACAGATTCTCTAAAAATATTTAGGAAAAGAAGAATTGAATGTTGCACATTCTTCAAGGCTCAAAGATAAGAAAGAAAACATAATTTATTCTAAAAAATAAACTTTGAAATTTTTATACTTATTATTATATTGTAATAAATGAGGATTGTTATTGTAATAAATATTTAAATTTTTAAAATAGGGAAACTGTTGGATTTGATATACAAAATTTTTAAAGATTTTGAGTTTTGCTTCTCTATTATGTAAAAAATATAAGGAAGCTGTTAGACTTGCTCGTATACTAGCTGCTCATGAACAACACGAATCCAATCAATATAAGAAAAGAAAATTAATGAAGAAGGTACTTTTGGAGTGTGATTCGAAATGAGGAAAGCTTCAAGCTCTTGAAAGGTTTGATCCAATTGGGTATCTTTGATTTTAAACTCTTGTTCTTCTGGGCGGTGGGTTTGGTTAAAATAGAGAAGAGGGGTACAGTGGTGATGTTGGGGTGGAGTGGTGGGATCGAGGTCCTCTGTTTTATTATGAGGGTCAGTCATGAACGGTGTTTTTGGAGGTTAGCAAAGATTGGATCTTGATTGGTTGGAGCAAAAATGGTGGCAACAACAATTGAACCCAATATATATTATTCTCTCATCCCTTAGTGAGATTGTACATTTATCAATTTCCCCTCGACAATATTTATCCACATCAACGATTCCTCCTCCTAATTGAGAGTAGACCAAGATTAATATAGGCTCAATAAATGCATTGTTTTCAATTTGGATTTTCTCATACGCAGAGAAAGATGAAGATGAAGGTCTTGGAGAAACTTAGGAGGATGCATGTAAGATGAAGGTGAGGAACAATTAATCTGGGTTTAGATTTTTTTAAATGTGCCATCGTTCATTATTATTAAACATACAATATGCTTCTAATATTTTCCTCACTAAAAGCAAAGAGAGAAACAATGACACCAGGCCATATGCTGGAGTCTTCACCTCTGCTTTACCAATCTCCGATCAATCTGATTGACTAGGACTTTGCCTAATACCATTTAAGTATTATCGGAGTTCTCATCTCTGTCTCTTCCCACAATGTCATGGCCTTGTTATTGCATGAGAGAATACCCCCTTCGTCTCCATTATGCATGGCTCACAACTCACTCCTCTCTCCGCACCCTATTCCGATCTCTACTATATCTGGGTTGAGATTTACAAACAGTAAAAAGAAAAACTAAGGATTAATTTCAATTTACCCTGAGGTTTGAGGTTGACATGTTTCACCTCATACTTTTAAGTTTGAAAATTTACCCCTTAAAGTTTTCAATTTTCATAAATCATGTCCAATTGCTGAAATTTCATATAATTCAGACGTTAATTTTGACTTCATAACTCGCTAAAAGCGCTAAAATAGTCAAATAACAACATAAATCGCCTTTTATGACCATTTTTTCTAAGATTTCATGCTAACATTTAACCTCCAAATTGGACGAAACTTTAGCAATTATGCATAATTTATGAAAATTGGAAACTTTAAATAGGTAAATTTTTAAAATTAAAAGAATGGGTGGTGAAACGATGTCAACCTCAAATCTCAAGAGGGTAAACTGAAATTAATCGAAAAACTAATAACTAGTTTAAGATTAATAATAATTTTTTTATATATAAATAATAATAAAGGTCAAATTGGTCATTTCAATATAAAATTTGACTACCGTTAGTTAATTTTTTAACGGACTTAATGGCACCATATACCAATGTTCAATCGGGTTAAGAACGTGAGATACCGTTTTGAAGTTTTTTAAAGTTGAGAAACCAAAGCTTTATGTTTCTACCTGTCTTGAGGTCACGAGTCGGGATGTCGAATTCATGAGTCCAGTCTTGAACCTACACAAGTAGCAATGCGTCAGGAGTCGGGACTGGGTGGTCCAGTCTTCGACTCTCCGATGCTTAAGTTAGCGTTTCATTGTCTATTTTGTTGACTTACCTCTTTCGGTAGATTGTGCCTGTTTTATAGGCCGATGTTAGGCGCTACGGCCTTGGTCCCCGATGTGGGACTGCCTGTGGTCCTCTGCGGCACCTCCCTTTTGGGGGGTGTTTTGCCGCCTGAGAATGGGCTTGACAGGTGGATTGTTGCCGGACCTTCACTCTTTGGATACCCGTGAAGGGTTCACCGGTGTTGTCTTGCCCGGAATGACCTCCGGCGACTGGGTAATAGTGTCATATTCTCGGTTTGGCCAAGTATTTTGGCTATGTACTAACAAGTCCCCAAGTCCCCAGTCCGAAAGAGCTCTTGGGTGGGGAGTTATTCCCTAGATGCCGAGAATATGTTTTACCTGGGTTCTGGAGGCATGGTGTCGAGTCCCCAAGTTCCCACGCGAGGGTCGCGAGGTGATGGGAGAAGGTTCCGAGAGTCTGAAGTGGACCATCTCGCCATGTCGCACGTGTGTCATAATGGCCAATTTATGAGGGGCACGTGGTCATTCACGCCGAGTGTTAAGGTCGTAACAGTTCGCGGTGGTGGGCGTAACGGTTCGCACTGGTGGCGTAATGGTTCGTGTCTTTGTGCTTTTTCCTTCGCCCCACATGTGCGGAGTTAACGCGCGTCTGTAGGGGCGTGGGGGCGTCATAAATGCATGTGCGATCGTGGTCCACGTGGCTGTGCCCTGACTGTATAGAGTGGTAGGGTCTGGGGGGGATGTCTATAAATAGACCTGGGGGACACCGAAGGAGGGAGTTATTCTCGATTTGCTGCAGAGGTTTTTTGGTCAGGTTGTGAAATCAAAGCTTAGGAACGTCCAATTTCACCCTCGATCGATCGGGTGCGAGCGCTCGGCTGTTTGCAACCAGCTTCACCGCCACTACGCGTATCTCCCGTTTCAAGGTATGAACTTGTCAATTTTTGTTTTGTTGCTGGGTTTGTGTTTTGTTATCGGGAGTTGGTAAGGATTGTTCGCACTTTTGTGAAGTTGGGTTGGTTAGGGTTAATGTAGTGAGTGTCTAACTTGTGAGGGTGTAGGGTATGACAGATCCGGTGTGGGTGTCCAGCGAAGAGATAGTGCATATCTCTAGTTCGCCTGATTCTGATTCGGACACCTTGCACCGGTGGGAGGAAGAGTTAGATGAGCTTATGACGGAAATTGCCCTTGATTTAGGGGAAGGTATCCCTATTACGGATGTTGGGTCTCACGTGTCCTCGTCTGACCCTCTCTTGCAGGAGGTAGAGGATTTTAGCATGGCGAGATCTCAGGAGGAGGATGATTCGTTTTAGGAACCTCCTAGCGAGAATATGACCTCGTCGGAGCTTGAAGCACTTCGACAGACAAGGTCTTGCTTTGGCCGCTTGGCAGGGGTGTGAAGTTTTGGGATCCTCATATAGGGCTACTCATAGGGGGAAAAATGAAAAATTGCATTGACCGCAACTATCGGCACCAAATATTTACCGGAATAGTGTGATTTTTCAACCGTGGATGTATTTCAATATTCTCGTCATATCTTATTTCATGACTTTTTGGCGTTTGAAGGTTTTACGTATAGTTTGTTTTTGAAACGGAACATTTACATAACACTTGGAAACAAGTTATACAACATTAGTATGCATGTTGTGATTGTGATGATCAAACTTGAGAAACAGAAATCCGACCGTCAGATCTGACCATCATGATAAAATACATGTATGGGAAAAAATTCAACTTGATCCGAAAAGAATAAGGGCTCGATCCGGACGGTCAATCTCGTAAGTCAAACCCCTAAACGCACGGAAAAGGTCGTTCGACCGTCTAAATTACGTATTTTGGCCGGACCTCCAACTGAAAATAGTTTTAAACAGATGACATGCAACAAGTCATATAAAAATTTTACGCAAAATAACCACCGAATATAGGGCTATAGTAGGTAATAGAAAAATTTTAGGGTTTAGCCGACGAATACCCTAACGTATTCGTCGGCTATAGTATGTAATTAAAAAATTAAAAAATAACTATAGCCGACGAAATATTAGGTTATTCGTCGGCAAAAACCATCTTAGCCGACGAATTATAGTGTATTTCGTCGGCTAAAGGAAAAAAATACATTAAAAAAACAGACGATATTAGTAAACCATACTAACTTCTTGTCATCTTTAGCCGATGAAATTATATTTTCGTCGGCTATAGTCATCTTTAGCCGACAAAATTAAAATTTCGTCAGTTAAAGAAAGTTTAAAGTCGTCGGCTAAAGTCACAGACTTTAGATGACTATAGCCGACGAAAATATAATTTAGCCAACGAAGGAAAATTTCGTCCGCTAAAGTCTACTTTAGCCGACGAAAAATTGATTTGTCGGCCTGGTTTTTTTTTTTCGTCGGCTAAAGTCTTTCTTCTTGTAGTGTTTCTTCAAGTTTTGTTTGATGAGCTTGTTTATAGCTTCCACTTGGCCATTGGTCTAGGGATATGCTGGGGAGGCATAAAAGATTGTTGTGCCCTGATTTAATAGGAATTCCCGGAATGTGTCATTTTCAAACTAGGTTCCATTGTCGATGATGATGGTCTGGGGCACCCCGAATCGACAGTATAAGTTTCGCCATAAGAAGTTTATCACTTTTTCAGTGGTGATTGTGGCAAGGGGCTCTGCTTCTATCCATTTTGTGTTGTAATCCACAATGACAATGGCATACTTGAATTGTCCCAGGGCTGTGGGGAGTTGCCCTACGAAATCGAGTCCCTACTAGCTAAAAGGGACGAGTGAGATGATAACAGAGAGGGGCACTGGGGGATGATGTGCAAAATCTGCAAAAATATGGCATTGAAGGCATGCTTGGACAATTGCTTTGGCATCTTGCTCTAAGGTTGGCCAATAATACCCTGCGCGAAGCGCTTTAAACATGAGGTTTCGGGCCCCTACATGGTTTCCACAAATGTCACTGTGAAGTGACTTTAGCACCTTGTGCCGTTTTGCCGTGGGGAGGCATCTCAGTAGGGGACATGACTGGCCTCGGTGATACAGTTTTCCATCCATGAGCAAGTAAAGTGAGGCTTTGCAATGTAGCCGCTATGCTTCATTCTTGTCTTAGGGTAGGGTGCCATCAGAAAGGAAAGTGACCAATAGGTCCATCCATGAGGGCTGGTCAATGAGCTCGAGGGCGAAAATTTCTGAATAGGCCTTTGAGATGCTAGGCTTGTCCAGCGTCTCGATGTGCACATCAGGTGGCATGGACTCGGGGGGAGCTGTGGCGAGTCTCGCGAGAGCATCGGCCTTGGAGTTTTTTGCTCGCGGGATTTAGGTGAGCTTATATGAATTGAAGTGCTGCATGAGGGCGCCTGCGAGACTTTTGTAGGATCCCAAGTTGTGCTGGTTGGCCTTGAAGTCCCCTGCCACCTAACTGACTACAAGATGAGAGTCACTAAAGATGTGGAGGTGTCGGGCTCCGAGTTCTCGACAAAGCTAAATGCCTGCTATGAGGGCTTCATATTCAACTATGTTGTTGGAGGCTTTGAAGTCAAACCGGAGAGCATACTCATACGAGTTGCCCTCTGGGTCTATGATTATGATTCATGTCTGGGTGTGGACCATCATTGGCCAATGGGATGAACTCAGCAATAAAATCTGCAGCTGCCTGCCCTTTGATAGCCATTCTCGGCTTGAAATACAAGTCAATTTCGCCCAGCTCAATTGCCCATTTTACCATGCGGCCTGAGGTTTCAGGTTTATGCAGTATTTTCCGTAAGGGATGGTTGGTTAACACATGGATTGTGTGGGCTTGGAAATACTGCCTGAGTTTCCTGGCAGCAATGATGAGGGCGAGAGCGAGTTTCTCTATGTTCGGATAACGAGTCTCGGGATCTGTAAATCCTCTGCCATAGTAATAGACCGGGAGCTCGTTATCATGCTCATGGCGTGTGAGGGCAGCACTGATGGTAGTGGCCTCTGCAAGGATCTATAAATCCTCTGCCATAGTAATAGACCGGGAGCTCGTTATCATGCTCATGACGTGTAGAGGGACCTCTGCAAGGTAGGCCTTGATACTGTTAAAGGCGTCGTCATGTTCCGAACCCCATGTGATATCCTTTTTATGTTGTGCTTTGAGCAGTTGGAAGAAGGGATTGCACTTGTCTATGAGGCGGGAGATGAAACGTACCAGAGCTACCAAGTGTCCCGTGAGGCACTGGACCTCGTTCCAGGAGGTCGGGGCAGTCATGTTAAGTATGGCCTGTACTTTTTCTGGGTTGGCCTCAATGCCTTGTTCACTGACCATGAACCCTAGGAACTTGCTGCCCCCAACGGCTAGGATACACTTCTGTGGGTTGAGACGCATCTCGTGAGTCAGGAGCTTAGTGAATACTTTGCTAAGGTTGACATTGTGGTCGTCCTCTGTCTTGCTCTTAACCAACATGTCGTCAACAGAAACTTTCATGGCTTCTCCAATTTCATCTTCAAACATGGCATTTACTAGCCTTTGATAGGTTGCCCCTGCATTCTTGAGGCCGAAAGGCATGACTTCGTAACAATATAGTCCATTGTCCGTGATAAATGTAATTTGAGTCTGATCTGCGGGATGCATTTTGATCTGATTATAGCCCGAGTAAGCATCGAGGAAGCTAAGCATCTTGTAGCCAGCTGTGGAATCAACCAACTGGTCAATCCTTGGCAATGGGAAGCTATCCATGGGGCATGCCTTGTTGAGGTTTGTGTAGTCCACACACATTCGCCACCTGCAGTGAGACTTGGGGACCATAACTACATTGGAGACCCATGTTGGGTAAGAGACCTCACGTATGAACTTGATTTCTTTGAGCCGTTGGACCTCGGCTTGGATAGCTCGATACTTGTCTGGGTGAAGGCACGCCTTTTTTGTTTGACAGGGGGGTGGTCTTGAAGGATGTTAAGCTTGTGGGTGATGATATCAGGGGAGATGCATGGCATGTCGACATAGGACCAAGCGAAGACTGCTGAGGAAGGTAATGAGTTTTTGGCGGAGTTCTAGGCTGAGGCTTGTGCCAATACGAACTTTCCTTTCCGGGGCGGTAGGTGATAGGGATACCCATTCCATGTCTTTCGCTGGATTAGGGCGCGGGGCCGTCTTCCTGCTCCCCTCAGGGTCGTCTCGCGGGTCATCGATGAGCTCTGAAGGGTTGAGGGGCAACATCTCATAGGCGTCCTGCCCTTGCTGGATGACATTAAGATGACACCGCTCAATGGCTGCTCGATCACCCTGAATTGTCAGAATGCCTCCTGGGGTGGGTACCTTCATGAGTAGCATGTGACCGGCGATAAAACACTGCAGCCCCCAAAGAATGTCCCAGCCTAAAATGAGGTTATAGGACGAGGGACAATCGACTATCAGGAAGCGGGCTGTTATGGAAGAGCGGCGAGGAGCGGTTCCCACAGACACGGTTAGGTGGTCTGAGCCTAACGGCTACACTATCTCGCCAGAGAAGCTGACAAGGGGATCATGGTTGTTGTACAATTTGGCTCGGTCCCGCCGGAGCCCTCTGTAACAGTCGACAAACATGACACTGACGACGGCTCCCGTGTCTACTAGGGCTCTATGACACCTGTAATGATCCACGTGCACGTTTATTTTGAATGGCTCACTGTGGTGGCAATTTATTGTATCCTCCACTTTGCGAAATGTCACTTGATCCCACGCTGATAGGGTGATCGTGACACCTCGCTGGATGTCAAAGACTTCCAAGGGGGTCGTGCATTGCCTTTTTGCAGAAGGTTGGCGAGGGGGGGAGCCGTGGGGCTCCACCGTACAGGGTTAGGATCTGTCCATGCACTTGGATAGCATGGTCATTATAGTGTACAACATGGACAAACGCTGGATGCAATTAGGGAGAACGTCCCCTATTTATATGCAAGGCATTTTTGATTTTCTTGAGTTTGTGCGTCTACATAGTCCTCCAGACAAAGTTATTCACATATGTCCGTGCAACAAATGTCTCAATCGGAAACCAGTAACAATTGAAGAAATAGATTCTCACTTGGCACTATACGGTATTTGTTCTAGTTATACCGTATGGACATGGCACAGCGAAACTCAAGTTCAAATGCCTACACTTGCAGAAATTCAAGCACAACATAATCAGCAGACATGATCTTCCAATGCAAGTTACGGGGACCCTACTGTGATGAACCTCTTAAACGATGCCTTCTTGTTCGCCGCCTCAGGATATCAGGAAAATGTTGTTTATGACAATGTTCCTGACACCTCCCTTAATGTCTCCCACGTTGAGTACAACAAAGATTATGATAAGTACAACAAAGATTATGATAAGTACAACAAGCTTGTACGGGAAGTACAAACCCCATTGTATCCTGGCAGTGAGCATACATTGTTGGGTACCGTCATTGAGCAAATGACGATAAAAAACAAGCGGGGAAAGACTAACAAATGTTTTGATGAAGATATGGCCCTTATGAAGAAAGTGCTTCCCAAATGTAACAGTTGTCCAGCTGATTATGACGAGGTAAAAATCATGTTGGCTGATCTCGGTCTGGAAGTCCAGAAGATAGACGCTTGAGTCAAAAATTGCATGTTGTATTACAAAGAAAATGAGGCGGAAGATGAGTGCCGACATTGCTACGAGCCACGGTATCAAGCAACTTCCACTTCATCTAAACAGAAGAAACGGCCCATTCCTAGGAAGGTTCTGCGTTACTTCCCGTTGGGTCCTCGTCTGCAGCGTCTGTACATGTCTTCACATACGGCCAAGCATATAAGATGACACCAGGCAAGGCACCAAGGAGAGGAGAGGATAGATCCGGATAATCTCACACATTCTGCAGACGGGAAGGCTTGGAAGCACTTTGACCGTTCTTTTCCTGAATTTGCTGGAGACTGTCAAATGTCAGACTCGGACTTGCAACAGACAGGTTCAATCCTACTGGGAACATGAATTTATCTTACATCATTTGGCCTGTGATAGTATTTCCGTGCAATCTACCTCCCAACATGTGTATGAGGAAGGAGTACAATTTTCTTACGCTTATGGTTCCAGGGTCGTATTCTCCAGGAAAGTGCTTGGATGTGTACATGAGACCATTAATTGACGAGCTGCAGGGGTTATGGGAAAATGGACTCCCTACTTTTGACAGGCATGGTCAAACTTCATTCATGATGAAAGCAGCTATTATTTGGACCATCAGTGATTTTTCAGCTTGCGGGATGCTGTCTGACCAACAAACTAAGGGGTACAAGGCTTGCCCGGTATGCTTAGATGACATCAATTCTTGTCGTCATGCCGACAAAATCTGTTTCTTGGGATCTCATAGGTGGCTTGACGAGGATCACGAATGCCAGTGGGATGCTGGGGCATTTGATGGGACTGAGGAGTATAATCTGAAACCCCCAGGGAGGTCTGGTGAGTGGATTTTGGAGAGGTTTAACCAGCACTGGTTTGGATATTTGACCACCAGTCAAGATGTAACCGACTTGAATCCTCCCACGCCTGATGAGTTTAAGTATTGGACGCACAAAAGTGTATTCTTTGAATTGTCTTATTGGTCGACTTTGAAAATCAGACACAACTTAGAAGTCATGCACATAGAGAAGAATGTTTGTGACAGCGATCTTGGAACAATTCTGAATCTCAAAGATAAGAACAAGGACACCCTCAAAGCCTGTGTTGATCTTAAGAAAATGGGTATACTCTCTAAGCTATGGTAGAGAACAAAAAAAAAAGCCATAATGCCTCAAGCAACATACACAGTCCATCCTCAAAAAAAGGAGGAAGTGTTTCAGTGGCTTCACAACATTAAGTATCCTCATAGGTATGCAGGGAATATCGCTCGATGTGTTAAGACGGGGGAAAAATGAGATTATTGGGTTGAAGACTCATGATTGTCATGTTTTGCTGCAACGTCTTCTTCCCGTTGACAGTAGACCGTATTTGCAGAGTGATGTGGCTGACACGTTAGTGGCTTTGTCAAAGTTCTTTCAGAAGATATGCGCTAAAGAGCTTAACAAGTCTGATGTTCGGTCATTGCAAGAAGACATTGTGTACATCATGTGCAAGCTGGAGAGGATCTTTCCTCCAACTTTCTTTGACATCATGATTCACATCATGATCCACCTTCCCGAACAAGTGTTGCTTACTGGTCCGGTACAGTATACCTGGTGCTATCCAAATGAGAGGTATGCACTCATATTTATTCTAATTAATCATCTTTTTAAATTAATAAGATAAATTTTGTTGCTAAATAAATATTTATATTGTAAGAGAATAAATATATGTTTTGCAAGAAACTGAGGGATTTCAAGAAGAAGAACAAAAACAAACGTTTCCCTGAAGGATCGATCACATCGGGGTACATTCAGGCTGAGTGCGTAACTTACTGCAGTGCATATCTCAATGATGAAGACAGAGTAGTGGCGGGGGAATCATCTGGAGCGGGTAGTAGCCAACAATTCAATCTATCAGTTGTTTCCAACGATGTTCAACCATATGGCAGATTAAGTAATTCTGAAAGATTAAGTAATGCTGAGATCAAAGAGACTCATTGGTATGTCCTTTAACATTGCGACGAAGCCAAGCGGTACTATTTAGAGCATTTGGAAAGGCAGGATGGTAACGAAGTCATACACAAAAGAGATTTTCCTGATTACTTCCCTATTTGGGTACTTTTCTATCGATCTCTATATATGATGTTACATAAAAATGATATATATGTCATTTTTTTATGTTACATAAAGTAACAACGTTGCTCTTAAAATTGTTACAGATGATGCACATTCTACAGTATTTTCCTGATTCTTACCACCCAGATTTGCACTTATTGGCTGGAGGATTGGCACCATGGCAAAACAAGTGTTTTATCTTGATGATCCGGCTATGGGTGAGGGATGGAAAGTGGTGCAGGTGATGTCACATAGGAATATTTGGAGTGCAGCTACACTGGGAGGGGATGATGAGAGTGGGCCTAGTGAACCAACAACTGATCAACCGAATGAACCATATCAAGAGGAATATCCACATGTAGTCCCTGATACTGAGGATATTCGTGTCAACAACCAACACGTTCCGGTAATCATAGGTTACATGCCAGTTACACCATCGAAATGAACTCGCGACAACGCATCAAACCCACACATGACGACGAGTTCATAGATGACTCGGACGTAGAGGAGGATCAATATTCTGGAGAATGAGGAGGATCAATATTCAGACTGAGGAGAATGATGATTCAGACGACTCAGATTATCATGAGTATGATTAATGTACTTGTTCAATATTATTATTTCGGATATGATTGGTCTACATATAATATTCTACTTGTAAACATGAATTTGGCATAATTAAGTCCGGATATGTATTTTTAAATTAACTTGGGTTTAGTTTCATAAATTACACAAAATTACTCAGACGTACATATAAAAATATGTGTAAATTATTTTTAAAACAACTTAATCGACGGAACATGGAAATTTAGTCGCGTAGGGAGCCAAAAGATTGGGCGGGTATATTTTCCGCCTTATTTTTGGGCCGAAATTGATTTTGTTAGGCGACGGATTAATTGTCTTAGCCAACAAAATATATTCCGTCGACTAACACTTAGGCGACGGACTTTGATGTTTTCGTCGCTTAAGTTAGTTTAGGGCGACGGAAATTCAATATTTTTGTCGGCTAAGATAAAATGGATCCTTGAATCCCGTCTGACGAAACACAACTATTCTGCGCCTCCTCCTCACTCACACTCATCGCCAGAAACACAATACCCGACTACGCCCCTCTAATCGCCGTAGAGCCCATCGGAGACCCCCGCCATCCGCCGACCACAGCCGCAGCGATTGAACAGCAGCCGCATCGACCCGACCGCAGCCGCATAGTCCCAACCGCAGCCACATCGACTCCACTGCGTCCTTCTCCTCCACTCATCGCCACCGCATCAGCGCCGTTGTTGACTTCATCGCTTCTCCCATCGTCTGTCTCCGACCTCGCTGATAACCTCGTCGGATTTCCACTCCCAAGTCTGAACCCGTGTTGTCTCCAAAAAAGGTACAGCATTCTCAGTCCTTAATTATACCCCCTGCTGTGATGAATTTTGGGAAGAACCCGGGTTAAATTTTGGTATGAATTTCTTAGGCCTTATACCCCCTGCTGTATGCATTCATAATTGACTAAATACATGATGTATGTCCGTATGTTTATTGAAATTAGAAATTAGTTTGAATTGTTGATGCAATGAGAGGTGATTCTGTGATGAATAATGGAGCTGGTTTAACACATGCTTAAATTGATTTTATTCATTTTGTTAGGCTGCTAGCATTGTAGGGGTTCTTGTTCCGCAGATGGGTTCATATATACATGTTGCTTTCCCTGTTATAGTTTCTTGTTAGTGTAGCTATAACAATTGTTTGTTATTCATGTGCAAGACCATGTTTTTTGGGAAGAGGAAGGACCGAGCTACTAAGGCCAGTGTCTTGATGGAGTCTATACGGCAGAGCGTCGGCTCAGCAGGTAGTATAACCTCGCCGACCCCCGTGCCGGCTGGGACAGTACCACCAGAGGCTCCCCCTTTGATCGTACGGCCCCCTCCCGTTGACAGTAGTTCAGCGGGATCTCCATCATCTACACTGACGCCCGAATCTTCAAGACGCATCGTCGGCATCGCTCGGTTGAAAGTTGGAAGCCTAACAGGTAAATTAAGCATGCGCGCCCCAGGGTGGCTACTTACTACTACTACTTCGGATTTTTTGACTTTTCAAGTGCTTATGTTTTGTATGTATATTAATTGTAGCTCCGGCCCGGAAGAAGAAGCGGGGTTTATGTTCTAGAAAGAAGGCGGAGGATATCGTTACAGCAACGGGGCAGAAGATTAAGCTGGAGTATTGCCCCCGTGTAAAAGGCACTAGTGTGAGGGGGTAAACAGCTTGGTGACACATGATATCGGTTCCGCCATACGGAGTCTGGTGGGAATGAGGGCAAGGACGTTCTACGACCTTGATCAGGAGGAGAAGTGGAAGGTGTGGAATGCAATGTCAGTAAGTAACACTGAAAACAGTTTGAAAAGTAAATTTACTTAATTACATAAGTTTATTTTATTTTTCAGTTCTTAACAAGTCTGTTTTTTTTTATTTGTTACTTAGACGAAGTACGAGTGAGATGAAAATGATGAGCCAATGTTCAATTAGATACTGAAGAGGGCACAAGAGAGGTACAAGGACTGGAAGTACCAGTGCCATAAAGCTTATCTAGAGGGAAGGGGCCTCTGGGATACCTTCAGATTTCATTGGGAGAGAGGACCAGTGGGTCTATGCTCTCACTTCGAGTCAGATACGTTCAAGGTGATTTTTTAAATTACCTTCAATTTTTTTTAAAAAAATTACCTTCATTGTTTCCCTTGTATTTTACTAATCTATTTAATATTTTTTCGTGTATTAGAGACTCTCATTGGCAAACAAGCGGAACCGTGGGGAGAAGACTATGCACCACCACACGGGGTCTTCTCCTATCATCTACACAATGGAGGAACTCATAATACAAGGGGAGGAACTTCCAATTATGAAAGGTTTTGAGAAGATCTATGTCAGGGTCGGTGATGAAGCTACGACCAAGCATTATGTAAGTGTCTTTCATTTTACTATTTTATTGTTTGATGCATGCACTTATGAAGTTTATTATGCATAATGTAAAATTTATTAGGTACAGATAAAATGAGCTATCTGTAAATAGTTATATTTGGTTATTGGTTCTTGTTTCTGCATAATGTCAAGTTAGCACTTAATTGATGTATTTTAAATGCAGAATGACATGGTTGATGAGGTCAATAGGCGAAAGTTTGTATTTAAGAAACAACACCCTGACGCGACGGAGGAGGAGATTGTGGAGAGTGTTCAGTCCCAACAAATTGAGGTGTTGGGTACGGTGCTGAAATTCGAAAAGGAAAAGAGATCAGAGGGATGGGACGAGCAGGCGAGCGAGACTTGAGCCATTCTTCAAATGACTCCACTTCACGTAGTCGTCCTTCTAGAGTTGATGACCAGCAACTCCTAGAGCTGCAGGAGCGCTATGAGCAGAGACTAAAAAAATCAGAGGAGCGTGCCCAACAAAAATATCAGGCGGCCGAACAGCATGCCCTGCAAGCGGAGTTTATGTACAGCGCTACGCAGTCCCAGTTTTCCATCATATATGAGTGCCTAGGTATGCCACCTCCTCCTCCAGTTGTTTTTCCTCCTCCTCATCCTCCAGTTGTTTTTCCTCCTCCTCATCCTCCAGTTGTTTTTCCTCCTCCACATGTTTCCCCACAAAACAACGATGATCTATGCGACATAGGAGTAGACGAGAATGCCGTTTGGCATTATTGATTATGTATATATGAACATTAATGTAATTAGGAATATTTGGACTCAGCTGTAATTTTTCCATTTACCTAGTTATCATGATCAATATATGAATATTTTTTTCCAAATCCAATGCTTTCGGTATATATGTATATGTATGTGTTTGATTGGAATTACTTATATGTAATTTTTTTGAAACAGTGAATAAGGTAATTTACACAAAAATAACATTTTTTCGCAGTGAAAAAAATGACTTACACGACGGAAACCTCACATTTCGTCGCCTAAGATATAACACCTAACCGACGGACACAGAAATATCCGTCGACTAAGAAATGATATAAATTCGTCAGTTTAGATACTTACCGACGAATATTCCGTCGCTTAAGAACGGAATAAGATTTGTCTGTAAAAATACTTACCGACAAACTATTCGTCGCCTCAGAACGGAACAATATTCGTCGGTAAACATAATTACCGACGCATATTCCGTCGGCTAGGAAACTTTCTGATTCGTCGTGTAATAAACATTCCGACCAAAATCTTTCGTCGACAGTAATTCCTCTCGACGAATCTTGTTGTCGATGAGGTAGCAATAGATTCGTCGGTTAGAATAGTTCTTAGTCGACGACCTGTTTAATTTCTATCACCTAAGTATCTACCTCACTCTACTTAGGCGACGGAACTTAAACGACGGACTGTCTGTCTGCCAAGATCCTAGGCGACAGATATTTTGTCTTAGGCGACGAATATGTTCCGTCGGCTAAGACAGTTTTTCCTGTAGTGCAGGTACGCTTCAGCCTCCGCCCTCTCTCTGGCCGCTTGCTCACGAAATGAATGGAAGTCTCGCTTTAGAATTTCGAGAGCGGTGGCGGGGTCGGGATGGCTAATGGGGTTTGCACTGCTGGTTTGGGGAAGGGATGTATCTCTAGATTGGAAAAGTTCTTTCTCTATCTGAGTGCCTGGGTCATTGGGGTCATCTACGATTTCCACCATTGTTTCGAGCTAAATGCGAGTTCCACAGAGAGCTCTCCTTCTAGCACCAATTGTTTCTACTTGTCCCGAGGTCACGAGTCGGGATGTCAAATTCTTGAGTCCAGTCTTGAACCTACACAAGTAGCAATGCGTCAGGAGTCGGGACTGGGTGGTCCAGTCTTCGACTCTTCGATGCTTAAGTTAGCTTTTGATTGCTATTCGTAGAGTACGGGAGTTTGGAGAGTTTTGTGGACTTACCTCTTTCGGTAGATTATGCCTCTTTTATAAGCCGATGTTAGGCGCTGCGGCATTGGTCCCCGATGTGGGACTACATGTGGTCCTCTGCGGCAACTCCCCTTTGGGGGGTGTTTTGCCATCGGAGAGTGGGCCTAGCAGGTAGGTTGTTGCCGGACCTTCACTCTTTGGATACCCGTGAAGGGTTCGCCGGTGTTGTCTTGCCCGGAATGACCTCTGGCGACCGGGTAATAGTGCCATATTCTCGGTTTGACCAAGTATTTTGGCTATATACTAACACTTTATTTAACTAAAATGTCACACTGTTTGGATATTTTTCCTTGAAAAATTAATGGAACAACTCCAATAATAAGAGCAAAATTATTAATTGAACCATAGCAACAATCCTCTTGTGAGTGCACACTGTTTGGATATTTTTCCTTGAAAAATTAATGGAACAACTCCAATAATAATAGCAAAATTATTGATTGAACCATAGCAACAATCCTCCTGAGAGTGAAGACATCGACAAGGTGCCCATTGCAATACCTCAAGTACATCAATCCAAGTGTTGATTGAATTGGCATGTTACTAATTTGATGTAAATGAGGTAGCGTTTGAGTCCCAACATAAATATTTGGCCAACAAGCTTAGGGACCTAGTGCAATACCCACGTAAACCTTAGTCAAAAAAACAGACAGAGTCCGTGTGTTATTAACTTGATGTAAACGAGTTGGCGTTTGAGTCCCAACAACAATATGTGGCCAACAGGCTTAGGGGCTCATTACAATACACTCGTGCACATTGGTCTAAGTACTGATTGAGTCAGTGTGTTACTAATTTGATGTAGCCGAGATGACGTGTAACCTCAAGATCATCCTCAAGAAAACCTTCTAATTTGTGAAAAAAAATACTTTCTGTCAATGGAACAACCTCACTAGTTGCAAAGCAACACCTACAGGCTGATAACAACAAGTATCAACGAACGAGCTTATCAAACAATCATGATTATCCATACGAAATTGTCGACAACTTTAAAGAGACGATGATGAGTTGTAAAAACAAATTATTGATCTTCCATTTTCTTAACCAAAATTCAAAAATAGTGTAATCTTCCTTTCCCAACAAGAACAATAACAAAATTCAATTGAGAAATTTTATTAACACATCCCTAAATGCTAGATACACATTTTTTAAAAAAAACTAATTATATAAGACTTTGTGGGTACGAAAAATTATCAAAAGAGACATTTATATCAAAAGTAAATAAACCTAGTTGAAATAAAATATTCCGCTTAGAGTTTTCTTCTCCTCTACTAGAACAATGTATGTGAAGACATCAAGCCTTAATTAGAAATAGCTAGTGACATTTATCATGGGCAACCATAGTTTCAAGCAAAAACTGAAGACAACGTAATAGATTCCAGTGGTATATCTCAACCCCTAAATGTAGTATGACTTCTTTATCTTTGATTAAGTTTGATCTACTACAAAATTTAGATTTTAGAGTTTATTGTTTGATTAGATAGTAAAACGGATGGGAGAATATGTTAACAAAGAGAAAGCCCTCGAGGAAGATTTTAACAAGGTGAAACCTTTTAGAGAAAAATAAAAACCTTCAAGGAATATGTCAATGAGGTGACATTACGAGAATAAATGAAACATTTTGAATAAATTGAATAGCAGATCTAGATAAGTATGTGTTTTTAGTGAATGAGTTGTGTATTTTAAATAAGGGTATTATAGAAAGTTTAGGTATGTATATATAGTAAAATGTTACAACAATAAAGTTAATAGGTGGTATATTAAATATACGATGTGTATTTAGTAATTATGGATTTATTAATAAAATTTCTCAATTCAATTCAGAAAGGACCGTCACTGACCATAGGTAACCCAGCGGTTATTATAAAACCTCCCCAGAAAACGGAGAAAAAGATCCAAACCGTCTCCTCTCAGTCCCTCCCTTTCCAAACACTCCAAAATCTCTGTCTAGGGTTTTCTCTTCACACCGATCACAGTTTTCTTAGGGTTTCAGAATACGACATGTCGCTCAGGCCGAACGCCAGGACCGAGGTCCGCCGGAACAGGTACAAGGTGGCCGTGGACGCCGAGGAGGGCCGTCGCCGGAGAGAGGACAACATGGTCGAGATCCGGAAGAGCAAGAGGGAAGAGAGCTTGTTGAAGAAGCGCCGCGAAGGTCTTCAGGCGCAGCAATTCCCGGCGTCTGTTCAGCCGGCGAACCTCGAGAAGAGGGTACCGATCTCGGTTTGGCTTGATCTATTTGTTCTTGGATTTGATTGGATCTGATTTTGTGACTGCGAGGGTTTGATTTAGTGATTAGAAAGATAGGGTTAGGGTTGTGGATATCTTTGTTTAGGTTTGATTTCATTTTTTATTTATTATTTCTTGAAATTATTGAAATCTTACTGGTTTGGATTTGATTACAGTTGGAGAGTCTACCGTCGATGGTCGCCGGAGTTTGGTCAACCGACAGTGCTCTGCAGCTGGAGTCTACCACGCAGTTTCGGAAGCTACTTTCTATAGGTGTGTTACTTGATTAGGGATCTTTTCATTTTTAGGGTTTTCGAAGATTGCGCATGTGCTTTTCGGCTTGATTTGATTATTGTATTGCTTACTGAATTTTTGATGGTTGGATTTTGTAGAACGAAGCCCCCCGATTGAGGAGGTTATTCAAGCTGGTGTCGTTCCGCGATTCGTTGAGTTTCTAGTCAGGGAGGATTATCCGCAACTTCAGGTTTGGATTTGATCTGTGCTGTTTTGTTATTGTTTTGGATATTTTGTGCTTGGAGATGCCTCCAAACGCTTGGTTTTGTGATTGTATTTTTGGTAACTTGTTTGTTGGGTTTTTTGAATGTCCAGTTTGAGGCTGCTTGGGCTCTTACAAACATAGCATCTGGAACATCAGACAACACCAAGGTGGTGATTGAACACGGGGCAGTCCCAATATTCGTGAAGCTTCTTGCTTCTCCAAGTGATGATGTTAGAGAGCAGGTATATGTCTTGATAATTGTTGGTTCTCTGTTCTTTCTTATTAGATGTATACTAGATTTAATTTGTTATGCTGAATTTGAAATTGTGTTCTGAAATTGTAGGCTGTTTGGGCATTGGGAAACGTTGCTGGTGATTCTCCTAGATGTCGTGACCTAGTCCTCAGCAGTGGAGCCCTGATGCCGTTGCTGGCCCAGTTGAATGAGCATGCTAAGCTTTCAATGCTAAGAAATGCCACCTGGACACTGTCCAACTTTTGCAGGGGCAAGCCACAGCCTCAGTTTGATCAGGTTTGTTGCTTTTAAATGTACACTTTTATGGGTTGAAAAAAACTTGATTGATTATTGCTTTTGTCTTTTATTAACTTGGGAACTTGTATCAGGTGAAGCCAGCTCTTCCGGCTCTTGAGCGTTTAGTTCATTCCAATGATGAAGAAGTCTTGACAGATGCTTGCTGGGCACTCTCGTATCTCTCTGATGGTACAAATGACAAAATTCAAGCTGTGATCGAGGCAGGTGTATGCCCGAGACTTGTGCAGCTTCTCTTGTAAGTGTTGAATGTTATTGATCTATGTGTGATTATGTCTGTTATATTATTTTGGTTGTCTAATTGGTTTTCCTTTGGGTTGTTTCTGTAGACATCCATCACCTGCGGTTCTTATTCCTGCACTTCGCACTGTTGGTAATATTGTGACAGGAGATGACCTTCAGACTCAGGTACCTGATCTTGGATTTTTATTTATTTCTTTCTTATATACTGTTCTTTTGCTATACTTGTCAACTTGTATTTAGAATCATGTAGTGACGATTCAAGTTGAATTTACCTTTTATTCAACTTTTAAGTGATAATGAAAAGTAATTGTTGAGTTAATTTGGTAGAGAAATAGCAGTAATGAGTAATATGGAAACTGTTAGAACATGTGGTGCAGAACTAGCTTTGAACTAAAATGTTAGTCTCTGTATAAACTGTGACAATTGGAAACACATCTCTTGCTGGTTGAGATTGTTTGGTTATTGTACTGTAATGTGATTTTTCTGTCTCAATTTTCTGCTACTTTAGTATATGGTTCTGATGAGCGATCATTTTCTTCAGTGTATAATCACCAATGGCGCACTTCCATGCCTTCTGAGCCTATTGACACACAATCATAAGAAGAGCATTAAGAAAGAAGCTTGCTGGACTATCTCAAACATCACAGCTGGAAACAGGGAACAAATACAGGTAATGATTGGTCATTTAGGGTTTTCTTCTCTTTATAGTATTGGGCTTATGATTTTTCTGGCATTTGTAGATTTGTCTGGATTCATGTTTGGTGGGCCAAGTCTTTTTACTTCCTAAGTACCTAATTTCACAGTGTAGAAATCTTATTGTATCTTGTCATACTTGATGGAGTTTTGTTTAATGTTCTGAATGCTAAGTAGATTGCTACGTTTTTGAACTTTTTGAATGTATCCAAGAATGTTCCTTCTAACTAGTGTTTACCATGTGTAGCTGTGTCTGACTACTTTTTAAATTGTTGCAGTACGTAATAGAAGCTGGTTTGATTGGCCCTCTTGTCAATTTGCTCCAAACTGCTGAGTTTGAGATCAAGAAAGAGGCTGCTTGGGCAATTTCGAATGCTACTTCTGGTGGCACTCATGAGCAAATCAAGTGAGTCATTTACACATCTTTTTCGTTTTTATATATTTGTTGACCCTTTCTGTTTCTAGATCTTAGTGGTTGTTGCTAAATAATTTTACTCTGTCATGTCGTGTCAGGGTCTTGGTGACCGAAGGCTGTATAAAACCATTAAGTGATCTTCTTGTATGCCCTGATCCAAGGATAGTGACTGTCTGCTTAGAAGGGTTGGAAAACATTTTGAAGGTGGGCGAAGCTGAAAAGAATTTGGGTAACAGTGGAACCAACCTGTATGCACAGCTGATTGATGAGGCTGATGGTCTGGAAAAGATTGAAAATCTGCAGACTCACGACAACAACGAGATTTATGAGAAGGCTGTTAAAATTCTTGAGACATATTGGTTAGAGGACGAAGATGAGACATTGCCAGCTGGAGATGCTGCTCAGCCAGGCTTCAACTTTGGAGGCAATGGGCCTCAAGTTCCAACCGGTGGATTCAATTTTAGCTGAAGGTAAGCAACACCCATTTGAATTGTGCTTGGTTTGGCAAGTAAATGGTTTCCTTTTATTCACCTTTTGATCTCTATATATGCAGGAACTTTTAATTGGACGGAGGAGCAGAAGTTTCCTGATATGGGTTAAGTTGGGGTCAAGTTCAGGTCGAGTCGGGGTGGTCGGGGCATCTCGTGTGTCTAGTTTCAGTTTGGTCTGGTGTCCATTGTCGTCAAGAGGTGCCAAGGTGGGTCGGTCTGTTTACTCTATTACGAGTCTATGACCAAATAAGAAGAGATGGGTCGGTTTGATAATGGCAGGGCGTTGGGTTGGCAGGGATGAATATCACTGCATCCTAACGTGAAGTACTATGGAAGTGTCGGTAGTGGCTTGATGTTGGCATATACAGGGCCCCTAAACGCATGTGCTAGTGAGGGTGGTTTCTCAAATGCAGAATCGAGCTCAATCTTTTTATTACGAGTCGTGGTCTGTATGAGTATTTTTTCCAGAGTCGGGATTTGTTTTGCCTTGTTGAGTGAATATAGATTTGTTAAAATCATTTTCGGGTGTATTCCAAGGAGAAAGGTCTAGCTGTATTTTGGTAATTACCTTGTAAAATATTAATATTTCAGCCAAGTTAAAGTCTATTTTGAAATTTTTTTTTTTCTTTACCAACAGCGTTATGTTTGACATGCAATCTGAACCTGGTTAAGCCACAAGCACTGGGTTCTGGTGCGGGCAGAATCACAAACTGTTAGATTTCTTTCATTTAATTTGTTTCTTTAAAGCACGACTCATCTGAAGGTGTACTCGTACGCCATTTGCATGTGTCATCTTTCAGCTGAGGACGTTTAGACATCAAGTACTGCCCTTTCAAGGAGTTTGGCATGTAGGTTGCCAGTGTGATGGGAAACGTTATTGGGCCTCTATGAATTCTCCTTCGTTCGAGGACCTTGGTTATCCGCTAATAGCTCCATGGAGTTTGCCCGCTCTGTAAGTGTCTAAGCACTACGGTCTGTTGCGTGTGTTCATCGGAGACCTCTTTGGGAGGGTGTGGCAAGGAAATGGTAGTGGTAGAGTAAACTTCGAAAAGATGATGATATTCCAAGAGCATTTTGGCAAATAAGCTACTAGTGTGGGAGCTTGTACTTCAATCACTTAGCATCCACAGAACATGCTCATAGGTTTAGGTTTCTTTGCCTGCGAGCAATGCTTGTTGCTACTGAGGGAAGGCTCATAAGAAAGTCAGGGAGTGAATGTTTAATGCAGGACCAGTAACTTAAGAACTTGAATTACTAGAGTTTAAAAGAAAACCTATGAAGGATAGAATGAAAACTACTGATATCACACCAGTAGAACCTCAGGCATCACACCAGAGGGTAGGCTGCATCACACAAACCCGAATAGAAAGCAAAGCTCTCAAACTTTATTAATTCCACTCTGACGGACAAAAGACTACAAAAGACCTCTATATATAGAGGTAAAGAAAACCTAAAACAATTAGGATCAAGTAACCCTAATATTCTAGAACTTAAAAGATTCCCAATAACAAAACAAATCCCAAATAAGAAAGAAATCATAATCTTTCCAAAAGCTAGGCAAATCTTGCTGATGCCTGCATGTATCAAGCAAGATCTCATGTAGACACATCATCATCTACTGAATACCAGATCAAAGCCTGAGCCTTGGAACCTGCTTTGCCTCGTCTCTTATAGACCTTTAATGGCTTCTGCCATTTAGGCCATTTGGACTCTCCAATGCACCTAGTACATTCATGCGTTTTATGAATCAGGTACTACAGCCTTTCATTGGTCGTTGTTTGGTTGTCTACTTTGACGATATCTTGATATACAGCAAAAACATGGAAGAACACCTCAATCACCTGAGCCAAGTCATGAGAGTTCTTCGCATAGAGAAGCTGTACCTAAATCTGAAGAAGTGCTCCTTCATGAAGCCAAGTGTTGTGTTCTTAGGTTTCATTATTTCGTTTGATGGTGTTGAAGTGGACCCAATTAAAGTTAAAGCAATCGTAGATTGGCCAGTTCCTAAGTCCTTATAGGAGGCTAGGAGTTTTCAAGGTTTAGCCACATTTTACAGACGCTTTATCCGGAATTTCAGTACAATAATGGCACCTATTACTGATTGTTTGAAGGCTGGACAGTTTCAGTGGAGCAAAGCAGCTACTATTGCGTTCGAAGAAATTAAAAAGAGGATGACACAAGCTCCCGTTTTACGTCTTCCTGACTTTCTAAAAGTATGAGGTCACGTGTGATGCATCTCACATTGGAATTGGAGGTGTGTTGAGCCAAGAAGGGCACCCTGTTGCTTTTTTCAGTGAGAAACTCAATGAAGCTAAGCAAAAGTATTCAACCTACGACAAGGAGTTCTATGTCGTAGTCCAGGCCCTTCGGTATTGGCGATATTACCTTGTTCCCAACCAGTTTGTTCTATTTTCTGATCACGAGGCACTCAAGTATATCAATTCCCAATAGAAGCTCAGTCACCGACATGGTAAATGGGTCTCCTTCCTACAAGAGTATTCTTTTGTTATTAAGCATAAATCCGGGGCTGAAAACAAAGCTGCTGATGCACTCAGCCGTGTGATTTATCTCCTGTCATCGACTGCCCTCCAGGTTGTGGGATTTGATTTACTTAAACGAGATTACTCTTCATGCAAGGATTTTAGCAGCTTGTATGTTGATCTTGCTGCAGGGCAGGGAAGGGAGCATGTTAATTTTTCCCTCCATGATGGTTACTTATTCAACTGAACAAGGTTGTGCTTGCCTAACACATATGTTCGTGAACAAGTGATTTGGGAATTGCACAGTGGTGGTGCAGCAGGGCATTTTGGCAGAGACAAGTCAATTGCCATAGTGGAAGACAGGTTTTATTGGCCAAGTTTAAAACGAGATGTGGCCAAAATCATTTCTCAGTGCAGGACCTGCCAAGTTTGTAAAGGTCGAAAGAAGAATACTGGGTTATACACTCCTTTACCGGTTTCGCATGAACCATGGCAAGACTTGAGTATGGATTTTGTTCTTGGCTTACCGAGGACTATACGAGGCAACGATTCCATTTTTGTCATCGTTGATCGTTTTTCCAAAATGGCTCATTTTGTTCCCTGTTCCAAGACTTCTGATGCTGTTCACATTGCTACACTTTTCTTTCGAGAGGTTGTTCGACTTCATGGTTTACCTAAAACTATTGTGTCAGACCGTGATGTGAAGTTTACTAGCTACTTCTGGCATACTCTTTGGAAGCTACTAAACACCAAGCTGCAGTTCTCCTCAGCCTTCCACCCACAAACTGATGGGCAAACAGAAGTTGTTAACCGCAATTTGGGTGAACTACTTCGTTGTTTGGTTCGTGATCATGGGCTTAGCTGGGACAAGGTCCTCCCTATGGCTGAGTTTGCCTACAACAGCTAAAAAAACCGAACCACTGGTTGTAGTCCTTTTGAGATAGTATCTGGTTTACTCCCTAGGAAGCCAATTGATTTGGTTCCATTGCCACTTGCGGCGCAACCAAACGTTGAAGCTGAGTCATTTAGTAGTCATATTCGGGATATTCATGATGATGTTAGGCGAAAAATCGCCTTGAGTAATGAAGGTTATAAAGCACATGCTGACTTACGGCGGCGGTTTGTTGAATTTAACGC
This sequence comes from Fragaria x ananassa, assembly GCA_034370585.1. NCBI lineage: Eukaryota > Viridiplantae > Streptophyta > Magnoliopsida > Rosales > Rosaceae > Fragaria > Fragaria x ananassa. The sequence continues at coordinate 21,521,300 of CP139762.1, read as the reverse complement.
TAGTGACATGGTTTTGGTGCGCATCAAGCCTAAAAGATACGCTAAAGGAGTTTCAAAAAAAGCTTCATCCTCGGACTGCTGGTCCGTACAAAGTTTTACAGAAGATTAGCTCTAATGCCTATGTACTGGACTTGCCTGCAGACATGGGTATCAGCAATGTTTTTAACATTGAGGACCTCAGCTTATATCCTGGTTCCAATGAGGAGGCAGCTGCCACATCTATTGTTCCATTCTCACGTACACCGTGCCCTCCTGACACCATAGAGGATATTGTTGACCATCAACTCATATCCACCAAAGGAGGTGGTTATCAAAAGTATCTCATAAAGTGGAAGAATCGCCCACTTTCAGATTGTACTTGGATTATTGATGCTGAGCTGCAACAGTTGGACCCTTATCTGTATGACAGATTTCATGCTTTTAACTCGCCGGGGTTGAGTTTTTTCAAGCCCGGGGGAGATAATGCAGGAACTAAATGGCAGAAGCCATTAAAGGTCTATAAGAGACGAGGCAAAGCAGGTTCCAAGGCTCAGGCTTTGATCTGACATTTAGTAGATGATGATGTGTCTACATGGGATCTTGCTTGATACATGCAGGCATCAGCAAGATTTGCTTAGCTTTTGGAAAGATTATGATTTCTTTTTTATTTGGGATTTGTTTTGTTATTGGGAATCTTTTAAGTTCTAGAATATTAGGGTTACTTGATCCTAATTGTTTTAGGTTTTCTTTACCTCTATATATAGAGGTCTTTTGTAGTCTTTTGTCCGTCGGAGTGGAATTAATAAAGTTTGAGAGCTTTGCTTTCTATTCGAGTTTGTGTGATGCAGCCTACCCTCTGGTGTGATGTCTGAGGTTCTATTGGTGTGATATCAGTAGTTTTCATTCTATCCTTCATAGGTTTTCTTTTAAACTCTAGTATTATAAGTTCTTAAGTTACTGGTCCTGCATTAATGTTGTTGGTGATTCCTGGCTTGCCTTGTAACCTTAATTTATTTCATTCACCATTGGTTAGCTTTTACTGAAAATAGATGACCGTTTAGAGATGAATAACAAGTGACATATCTTTAGGCTAGTGTAACTTTTTTCTACATGATATAGGGAGGCAGATTTCATTGTGATACTGTGTGTTAACGTTTGTTCTTAAGAATTTTATACCCCAAAACCATATAGCAGCAATTTCATTCTCTTGGATTTGCACACCTAAAACCTGAGTGTCTCGACAGTGAGCTCGGTCTTCAATCAAAAGTCCAAGTTGGTCTGTAAGGTTGAAATATATTTATATGGGGTGGTGGGCATGCGCGAGGTCCTTGACTGCCTGTGTGATGGAGATCTAGCCAGAAATCATATTTCCATGATTGAATATTTGAACATTTTTACAGAGCTGTCTTAGCTAGCATGCCATACCTATTTATTAATTATTACTCACCCAACACTGTCAAATTTGTGTTTTAAAACGCAGTAAAAAGAAGAAATTAGAAACAAGTGGTGACGAGGTTAAAAATAATTAACTAAAAATTTGGCGGTCCAGGGTTAAAATTTGTCAGTCTCTCAGAGACACAAACAAAGGTGCCCCATGAGATTTCATTTTCCTTTCCATGTAGTATCTGGCAAGTTTTTTGTCCCCTTTTACCAAAGCCTCGGCGCCCCCCTCTTATCTATCTGTAATGCCCCTATCTATGCGGCTAACGATTTCTGCAGGGTTAGTGATCAAGCCTCCTCTATGACTTCATGTCGCGGATTTAAGAATTTTTCTTTTTGACACATCAACATACGTAATTTTACCTTAATTATAACTTTTTTTACATATTTTGTTGAGCACGTTGCTACACACGATTTATGTAAATATAAATAAATTAAAGACAATCATTAGTTTATCGAAAATAAGACTATAAAGATCGTGATAAATTACGTAAAAATTTGATTTCATAATATACCGACTTCAGGGTGTAAATAACAAAAGAACATTAGTATGTATAATCTTGATGGTTTACTACACGCCACTTAGACGATCGCGCGAACAGGCTAAAGTTAGTCTTCATATGATGAGTGAATGTACCAACAAAGATGCCAACCCTATCCTCACCCACCATTGCTTCTCATCCTTGGATTACGAATGAAGCATTTTTGTCACAAAACATGTGTTTCGATTATGTTATTTTTGATTAGAGACGTGGATCTAATCGGGTGATTATATATGCTAAGGACGATTTTGAGATGGGAATATGAAATTATGAACACAAAGGACCGAAGGAGGATAAGCTAATCTTGGAGATGTGGTTTTGCAGAGAGCTACTTGGGTAATCGAATGCCACTCGCCGCCTTTGTAGTAGAGAGTTGAGACTACCAGAGGACTAGTAGGGCTACTGTGGATGTCTACGACCCTTTTTTTTTTTATGCCACGACCTTTTCTTTTCAATTCCATTGTTTTCTTTTGGGATGTGCAAAATCTTGTACTCTGACTCAGCTTGATGTGAACAAAGGTTATATTCCACACACTTTTCTCTAAAACAATAGTTACAGTACAATGATGATAATAAATCATTGTTTATTATTAATTATAATTATCAAAATATGCAAATCCATATCTTCTCATATGTATAAATTCATTGAAACATGGTGGATGACTAGCATAATAGCTTAGATTTGTCAACTCAGATTGTTGGTGAGCCATGACATAGTTAGTTAGGTTCTAATCAATAACGTTGAGGTTATAGATTCAACGTCAATAACATACTACATATGTAAATATGAGGTGGGTTAAGAGATTTAACTAAAAAAACTTACGGCTGGAGATGTAATAATATCTTTATATATGCTATTTTCGTTTATAAGAAAAATCAAATGAATTTGATTCATATGAAGTTAAATGATTAAAAATTAAAATTTGATGAAAATATAAAGGAAGAGTATTCCCTGAAACTATAACTCCATTGATTGTTGGATGAACTGGCTACAAATTCAATACAAAGAATCATAGATGTCCATAGCACACACAATATTTGATTTATTGAACCTAATAACTGTCAGATTTGTTACTATCAGTTTGTACTCTAAAAACCCTAAGAGCGGCGGCCTCCTCTCTCTCAAACTCCCACTCGTCTGGCGGCCAATCTTGGTTGTGGCCGGCCTTTAGGATTTACCGACGCCAAGATTTGGCTGCCGAATGGGATCTACAACCACCAATGTAGTGTTGAATGTGGCTCTTTTGCTTGAGGTTTGGGCGAAGGGATATGCGGCTTGTAGGTGTGTGTAAGACATCAAGGTTTGGTCGTTATTACCTCTGAGTCATGCAGCAACGCGATTGTGTATGAAGTTTTCTTGATTATGGCATTGAAGATGGAGCTGGTCGGACTGAGGCAGGTTAATGACGGTGGTGAGGCTTATGTAGTCTTGCTGGTTATGGTTGACGGGTCTTATAAGTGACAACCTTTTAATGGGGGAGTTTGTGATGCTTTGCGGTGGTCAAGGAGGCAATGGGCTTGGTGGTGGCTCTCGGCAGCGTTGAAAGGGGAGGTTTTGGTGGAGGCAGGCACGTCACCTTCGTTTTGGGCCTTGGGCGGGGTCTAGTTGAGGCTATTTGGACCTAAGTATGGGTTTGAGTTTTTCTCAGCCCATTTCTAAGTATTTAGATTTATTTATTTACATTTAATCTTGTTTAAGGAGATGCAATGCTATGTTTTTTTTCTAGTATTTATTGTTTTTCTGCTAGAAATAAGTGAACGAAATATTTATAATGAACGATGCTAGCATGCCAAGTCCTTAACTTACCTAAACGTTTGGCAAAGGAAGGCATGTATATATGTCATTATAGCTTGAGTATCAATAAATTTGCCGTATAGCTTTTACATAAAAAAAAAACTGTCAAATTTGTACACTATGTATGTTTCATTTGATTGTCATACTATATGTTCTCTCATTCTCCCTCAACAATAACTTTCTCGATTTCGTAGCATATCTAAGTCTTAAAACTATGATGCATCATTATGTATCAACAATGTCAAAACCCTTTTGCAAGTATAAAGTGTCAAGTCCTTTTTCTTTTTCATATGAGTAAAATTCGCTCAATTTTTTCTTCATGAAATTTCAAAACGGGTTTCTCAGTCAACAAGCCATCAACATTTTGTCTATTCTAATTTGATTTGTCAAGTCATGTCATTTGTCATTTAAATTGATCTGTAACTACATTAACGCCTGAAATATCACATGACAACGAACTAAAAATCACGGTAAAATCTAGTAATCATCAGAGGCATACCAAGTTTGTTTTCTTTGCCAAGTTAGGGTATATGAATCCATGGTGTGTAACAACATCCCAAAAAAGGCCCCAAATCTAAAATAAGATAACAATGAAGAAAAACAAAGAAAACGAAAGTGAAGTTTGGGTGTTTGGGTTTTGCCGCCAAATGAAACATGTTTTTGCCCCCCAAATTCCCAAAAGCGATGACAAGGCATGGAGAGGGTTTTGGGGTTTGACCTATCAAACGGTGCACAAACAACCATCTCTGACTCACCTCCCTCCCCATCCTTCCCTTTTCCCTGTCCTTCACTCATTTCCACTTAATCATTCCCCTAATTAATTTCTCCCCTTTTTCATATGAAATTTGGAATTTCAATTTTCACAAAACAGAGAAAGACAGAGACAAACACAAACTCCCTCCGCTCCTGATTCAGATATGGCGCCCTTTTTGTTTATTCCGCCAAAACCCCTTTTGGCGGGGCCGGATCAAAATTGTAACCAGGGCCTTTTCCGTCATTTCCCCACCTCCCAGGGCTAGGGTTTCGCGTCCCATTTATATAAAAGAGAAGCAAATTTTTAGATCTGCTGCGCGGCTGCTTCTCGTTTTCTCTGTCGGTTTGATTCCTCCATTTTTAAGCCTCCCCCCTCTTCTCTCTCTCTCTCTCTCTCTCAAAACCCTATCTCTCTCTATCCCTCCACCGCTTTAGGGTCTCATATATATACTTATCCTCATCTTGATCCTCACCAAACCTCATTTTCAATCCTTTGATGACCACCCACCTCTCTGTTTTTTTCAAAATCATTTCTCTTGGTCCTGTTTTGGGTCTGATCAGCACTACTTCGAATCACTTTGGTTTGTTGTCTTCCTTTAGCCCTTTATTCAAATCAAAGCAGCTAAAGCAGCTGATCGATCTGTTTTTCTTATCTCTGTTTTCTTGGGAACCACAACTAGGATTTTGCTCATAGTTGCGCCGCTTTTAGTCTTAGTTGAACCAAATTGATCAAATTAGTGTGTACCCAGTTCGATTCACTCGTTTTTCTCATCTGGGTCTGTCTTAGATCTTCGAAATAGTTCAGCAAAATGTTGGATCCGTCTGATAAGCTGAGTGATCAGGTACAGAGCTCTTCTTTTGTGATATCAGAGTTTTGGTTTTGATCTGAGTGGTTGCTGATCGGATCGGTTTTGTGTGTTTGTGCAGGGATCAGAGTCGGAGGACATTAACATGATCAAGAACCCAAATGAAGGCTCATCGGAAGAAGGCCAGAAGAGGACTTGCTTCGATTGCGGCACGTCCAAAACCCCTTTGTGGAGAGGCGGTCCGGCCGGCCCTAAGGTGATCTTCACTTCCCAAAAACCCTAATAGTTTTTGAAATTTGTTTATGGTTTTTGATCTGATTTATGATCTGTGATCTCTCTGTTTGTGTTTCACAGTCGCTTTGCAATGCCTGCGGGATCAGAAGCCGGAAGAAGAGGAGGGCTATTTTGGGGATAAACAAAACCGGGACAAGTGGTGGTGGAAACAGCAGCGCAGATGAAAATCGAAAGGGGAAGAAGAGCAGTAACAACAAGCTGCTCGGCGATGGCTTGAAACAGAGGCTATTGGCACTTGGGAGAGAGGTGTTGATGCAGAGATCAACGGTGGAGAGGCAACGGAGGAAGTTGGGCGAAGAAGAACAAGCGGCTGTTCTACTGATGGCTCTGTCTTATGGCTCTGTATCTGCTTAAGCTTAGCGGATGAAGAAGAAGAAGCGAATGATAAATAATGAGTTTAAAAATAGTTTGTAGGCAAAATTGCAATTCTAACCTTTCTTTCTTGAGTGTAACCCTCCCCCCCCCCCCCCCCCCCCCCCCCCCAATGTCTCTTTCAGTAGTGAAATTTACTTTGTTCTTTATTTTTGTCTACTAAGTAGTAGTAAATTAATCATGGGGTTTTTTGAGAGCGATCGAGCAAGTGTAATGCCCTATTTTTGGCTGACATTAATTCTAAAGTCTAATAGTATTTGATGTGACTTGTTGTTTCTCATTTCTTTGTGGATGTTCTTGTATGCCAGAACCCTAATTTTTTGTCACTCGGATTGAAATTTAACTTTACAAACAACCAAACCCAACTACTAAACACTATTAAGCAGGAAAGGGCACAGAGAAAATCCTATCTTCTGCCATAGGAGCCTGACAATGTTTTTCTCTTTGTTTGTACCCAGTGTTTGAACATTGTACGATAATTGAAGAGGGAAATGAGAAATTTTATGGGAGTGGAAAGTAAATCTTAGGGGGTGATAATTGGATTAACAAAAGGGTGATCGAGTTCCCTGTAAGTTCAGATCCTGCAAGTTTTGCAGCTTTAAATGTTGTATCCATAAGAGGGAAATTCAAAAGATTAGAACATTTGTAGCAAGTCTTGGCTGTTGACTTGGTGAGGATATTCCATCATGAGATGGCAGATCTATTTGGTTTGAACTTTGAGGGGGAAATTAGGAAAAACATGGTTTGGCCAAGTCTGAAATTGAAATGGAATCAATTTTTTGTCTGTAATTGTCTGCATCAGGTCCTAAATCAATCTTAATAACCAAACCAATCAATCATTTAGGCATAGGTGTCAAGATTTATGTCTAATATGAGTGAATGATTCAAGAACAGGGTGAATCATTCTTATTATGTTAGAGTACCGTAAATTTATTATTTGTATTTCTCTTATTTCCACATGTTCTTTAATTTATTAGCGAAGTCTTGAGGTCTTCTGTCAGAAAAGTTTTACATTTTAGTGTTGTCAATATATATATATTTTTTTAGTTATCGACCAAATTGTCATATCAGACCAATGTTATCAGAAATATCTTATTAGCAAATACATAATCAAATATAGTGTACATGTGTAGCAAAACTTAGAAATATAAGACAGAAATCACAGTATATGACCAGTATGCATTCTTTCTTAGATTTCCTCATGATTATGATGTCTTGAACTTATATCTTAATGATAGTTTAAGGCAGGGAACCAAAGGTTGAGAATGACAGTCATAATTTCTACTTGTTAGCTTTGTTGTTGGATAAGTATGTTGAGCTTGAGCCACCCTAGCTATGAACAGTTCATAAAAGCAAAGCAGCTACGGTCTAAGTAATGTCGCCGTCGCCACCACATCCACGTGTGGAACTTACTAATGCCTTCACGAGTGTCACAACGTTTTATTGACATTGGCCCCTACTCATTATCAATGTAGATATATGAGCCAAATCAAACTATCCACCCTAGCTACTCCATGGGTTACAACAAATGGTGTTGGTAAATAGAAACTTCTATAATGCTCTTCACCTGTGAAGTCTTAGTCAAATCAATATGACCGGTTAATGATTGGATTTGAAAAACAATATCATCAGATCTTCTAGTTGAAGAAGCGTAGCTCTCTTGGATTCAAGTTCAGACTCAATCTCACTAATCGGAGTCCTAACCCAAAACCAAATTGGGAGATTCTGATCCTTACTCGCAGCCATGTCCGGCGGCTGCCAAATCTCTTCCATCAGTACAGTGATCGCCGACGTTAGCAGGTAACCCTCCACCTCATATCCATGCTCGGCGGCATTTTGTCCTCCACCTCCATGGTTGTTTGACCACAAAAGATTAATAAGGTTTGCCTCCACAAGAGGGTTTGATACCGAGAAGGAACGGCTTAGAGTCGGCATCAAGCGCCGTTGGAGACCCAGACCAAGGCAGCGAGGGTTTAGGAAGGATCGGGTGTGGCGGCTTGGTACCGGCGTCGATCACTGTGATTGAGAAACCAAACCATGACGACTAGGTTTTGAGAAGAGGAGCCGTGCTCTTCTCATAGGGTTTTATTTTTATCTGCACTCGGTAGTTCATATGTTAGAATATTGTATATTAATTAAACTGAAATTTATTTACAGTATCTCTCTGTTAAGTTGTCAATGATATCTAATCGTTTTCTAAATTTTCTAACTTTTGTAAATATATTTATCCATCTACATTAGACTTTTTGTTAAACTCTATCGGTAATAAATGACACCAACAAAGATACGTTTTATTTTGACTTTCTATGTTGAATGTAGGTGAGTACGTATTTAGTGATGGATGTGAAGGAAAATTTATTAAATCAGAGAAGATGAGGCTATGCATTGGCAGGATGGAAAATTTTAGTGCAAGCTCGAAATGTTGGTATGCAATCTATGAAGGGAGGGAGAGGCTATGGTGCATTTTGACCATTCATAATATATAGTTCTTCATCAATGGAGTAAGATTCAAACCTAACAACTAAATAGCCCATGAGAAATAGTGCAAGCTAGTTGGTCTACCATTTAGAGAGCATATGCATCAAGAACTTGCTCTTAGTTCGCTATGTTTTTTTTAAATTTCTCCAAGTTCACCAACTCTATGATCTCCTTGTTTTGTGACTTTATGTCATGGATGTAGAAGACTAATATGTCAAAAGGCATATCGGATTGTTGAAACTTGAAACCCCATTTTGTAGTTAGCTAAATTTAAAGAAAAAAGGACCTTAAAAGCTAAGCGCAGTAGAACTTGTTGATAGTATTCTAATCAGATTATGTTTCCTTGTTCCTCCTGAAAAAACAATGCTGCTTCTGAGTGCTTTGCTAGATGGTACTGGATCTCAAATCTTTATGTTGTTAATGTTGCCATGGTGTCAATAGTACCATATACAGATAGAAATATGAAGAACAAAATAATACATAATTCCCCATCCATGGTATATACAGATGAAGCCATAAAGAAGACTAGTTGAGATAATCAATCAATCCCAGAATCTAGATATTCTATCGTTGTAGTTTGATGACGATAGAGTTTGAGATGTGCTTATGGTGAAATTCAAAGTAAACAAGAAAAACCGTCAAGAGTCTCGCATTGTTAAATTGAAAGAAGTAGGGTAAAACGTTGTGTATAAAATAGATGTTTCAATATTGAAATAATCATGCCTTTCTCGGGCCTCTTGGCTAAGATCAAGTATAGTATATGTTCTTATCAGTTTAAGATCTGATACGTGGGTTAATGACTCGTTAGATATTAAATCACTTTTTAAGGGATGAGTCTACCAAAGTAGCTTGCTACGAGGACTCATGCGCGTCATCCAGGTTTGGCGCAACCCACCAAATCTAGTACAAATATTAAGACATGGCTAAGGTCTTTTTTGAAACGACAATGCTAGGGTTTTTGATGCTTTAAGGGCATATCTAACAAGAGTTGCTATACCTATACCCATACTCAAAACTCATAAAAACCCATCTCCAACAATCAAAACATATACCCAATTATGAGTTCCTACCAAACCCACGACCCAAAATGGGTCGACTGTGAAGTAGGAAACCCATTTGCAATTTGTGCGGGACCCACGAGTCAGCAGCTGCACGTGAAGGAGTCGGCAGACGCAGGAGCAACACGCCAGTCGTCCGTCTTGTTGCAGACGCGCGCTAGATAATAAGAAAACGAGCAGAAGGCGACGACGCGCGAACCATCACACGCTCTAGTAAAGTGACTTAGAATTTCCACAGCTGTAGATTCTGCTATGTCGAGGAACTCATCACACAAGTCAGCGGGAAGCCCATAAGCAAACATCCTCATGGCAGAAGTCAACTTTTGTTCAGTTGACAAGCCAAGCCGACCGGAGGCGTCAGGCTTTTGGACGAAGTAAGAGTCATGGTTAGCGACATCGTGCATCATCTAGTCAAACACATGAGGCCGCATTCGATACATTCTACTAAACACATCGCCTTCGAACCGACACGGTGAAGTGAAGTAAAGAGCTTTCAGTCGTTGATCCATAGCTTCACGCTCTCTAGGGGTGTATCGCCGACCATCTTGGGAACCACCTCATTCAGATTCTTCCTCTTGGATCCTCTGAATGTGTGAGGAAGTTGCCTACATCACCAGGGCTTTTTGACGATTCCTTGTGATGGAACCTTCCTCCTCCTTCATTAGTAGTTTCCTCAACCTATTCATTGCAGCAATCAACAAAAATTATGTGATGAAAATGAAACATAGAAGTTGAATTCTGATATGAGAGAGAAGTGTTTGTGAATTAATGAGGTATGATGGAGTGAAGAGCCTCGTATTTATAGATGGACCAAAAATGATTGATCAAGATAAGATATGACACGTGGCAGATAAAGATCTAAAACGTAATCTCACTAGCCTCTCATGCAACGACACGAATAACTAAAGTATACCCAAAATTCGAGATCTGAAATCTTATCGGATATGTAATTATTGAGAAAATAGACATTGTCCTCACGTGGCAGATAAAAATCTAACCCGCAATCTCACAATCCTATCAACATTTAACACGTGCAATGTCACGTCATATTTGTCTTTCGGTATGAAAATAGCAAGTTATTAATTTTTAAAAATAAAAAAAATTATTTAATTTTAACTAGGACAACAATTATATTAAATTATTATGTATGATTTATATAATTTATTTGTTGTTATATAAATCATTTAACCTTAAACATTATATATGAAATTTATTTATTTGTTGATGACCAAAACTCATACTCATCCCCAAATTTTAATCATTTTTTAAAATTTGGGTATGAGTATAGGTTTTGACATAATGGTTGGAGATGAAATATGAGTTTAAATAGTAATGGGTTTAGGTGACTCAAAGTATAGATATGAGTATGAGTATAGAAAAGATTATTGGAGATGCTCTAAGGTTTAAATGTTTTTTGGTGTTGGTGATGTCGTGTAAACTTCTAGAACCCGACTTGTGATGAAGGAGATGGGCGGAAGGGCCTGAACCATGGTTGTGATTAAGGGCCCAAAATGGCTGTGGTATCGGATTTGATTGATAATGGAACCCAAAACCATATGAATGGGGAGAAATTTGTAGATGCTACAATAGGACTACGTGACAGTATGACGTGATCATACATTCCAATTAAATATTGACACTTAAATTTTGTACAACTAAAATATAAATTAAGGTTTTCTATTTTTTATGAAAAGACTTTTATGGGTCTTTGTTGAGTTTGGACTAGGGTTTAGGGTTTTAAGGTTAGGGGTTAGGGTTTTGGGTCTAGGGTTTAGAGTTTTTGGTCTAAGATTTAGGGTTTAAAAAGTTACATAAACCCAAAATTATTTTTAAAAAATAGCTGATATAATTTTTCATTAGTAAAATTTAAATATTAATATTTGATTTGAACCACGTGTTACTTCGTTGCGTTGAAAAATTTCCTTATGAATAGGGTTGGGGCTCGGAGTGCGTGTACCTCGGATACCATGCCATTGCCAACTCGACGTGGATCCCACCACAAATATACTGGGTGCTCTCCAGCTCATTGTTTCAAGTTTTGTCCACCCTATCAGCCGGACCTTTTATTTTCGATGAGCCGGACTTTGCTAACTGGCCGTGATTTGAGTACAACAGATTATTCATATTCAACCCCCTCTGGTCAGGCCGGCCGATGATACGTGCACCTGCTAGCTTGTTATACAAATTTTGATTATACGAAGCGAAGCAGGCAATCAGCCACACAACTAGTACAATATTGTGTATTAAGATGTGTAACAGTTGTGAAATTAGATCGGCTGATGCAGCTCATCCCTCAATTGTCATACCATCCATGCTTTACTAGCACTAACAAGGCCAGTGTGTTATAATTTGAGTGATCACAGTTGCAGCTCATTAACCCAAATCCATGGGCACCAAGCTCCCTTGAGCTTAAACAGGAGATGGTTCATGTCAAGATAAGAAAATGCGACCCAACGAACATACCTAGTTGAATCACTTGAACCATCGGTTCAAGAAGGTATATAAACCACTCTACCTAGCTCGCTGCCAAGTGCCAACGCATTGCCAATCCAAGCTTTGTCGACATTCTTCATAGGGCTTCATATCTGCCTCTCTTTTCAAGTTTCTTTTTTTTATGGACGAGCCTCTCTTTTCAAGTTCATATGAATAGATGATCATGTCTATCTGCCTATCTTTTATTTGGTCTAGTGGTCTTATTATTATCATTTTCTTTATAGGTCATAATTTACGATATAAAAGGTGTTAATCAAATTATGAAACACCCCTAATGACCCTTAAACGAGGGCCAATGTAAGCCAACAAGGTCGGTGGATCTAATGGTGTTCCCACAGAATTAGGGTAAGAAAAATTGAAAGAAAACAATTAAGCGACTTTGTGATTCCCGTTCTTTGTTACAGGCAAAGCATGATGCATGATGATACTTTTGGCACATGGTCGGATATGGAATTATATGAGAAAAAAGGACGAGTCTCTGGACTATGGCACACCACATTCATTCATCAAAACTCAAAAGCAACCTCACTGCCTAACTCTTTCGGGTCATTCTATTCTCTTCCTCGATCGACCTCCACCATCAGAAGTGTAGTGTGTGCCTCTCATGATAGAGCTGACACTGTGGCGATGGGATGAGTCACGAATGACTCGTAGTTCATTAGTCATTCATGCAATATATTGAAGGTGGCCATCAATACCATTTGGGGTCCTTAAAGAGCCTATGTTTTGTTTTATTGCTTGTTCATCAACGCCCCATGAATCCACAGTAGAACAACAAGTAGTTGGAACTTATTCGAACTTGATGAACCCCAATGATAATATTATCAACAAAAATGATCCGGTACACTAATTTTTATACTTAATTTGATCATCATATCACATATATTAACGAAGAAATAGCAATTAATAGATACAAATTGTCATCAAAATTACAGTTCAACCCTACACCCTACACCATGATACAGAGCTCCGAGATATTTAGAGAGATAGAGATTAGAGATTTCTTTACATCTGCGATGGAAGGAAGCTCAGTTTTCCGGTGAACACTGCACAGCAACTCTTGTTTTTCTGTTGCACAAGGGCATTTCCGGAAATGCAAACTCCTTTGTTTCTTCTTCTTCTTCTTCTTCTTCTTCTTCTTCTTCTACTTCACTCTTGTGTAAGATCAAGAATTCATCAAGACCCTCATCACTTTGGATCGTCTCTGTCACTCTGCACATTCTGTAGATCTGCGAGGCTACTTCATTATTAACTTTGAATTACCCTTTTGTTTTCTTTCGTTTTCCGTCAAAACAGACGAGAAAACAGAGCAACACTAATGAAACAGTAAATCACTATAGAGTAGCTAGTGATGAGCTGAACCGAGCTGGATGGTATAGACCCCGGAGGAGGAGTGTGATAGTAAAACGGGAAGTAGGGCACAATTGGGTTCGGCGGCGGCGGCACCGGGTAGTTATTGCCGTTCGGCGGCGGATAAAACGCACCTCCTCCTCCGCCTCCACCGGCCGGCGGCGGGTAGTAAGTGGGCTGGGAAGGCGGCGGGGGAGAGTAGTAGGTCGTGCCGGAGCTAGGCGGAGGTGGGCAGTTGGCGGAGGAAGACGGCGGATGAGGCGAAGGTGGCGGCGGAGAGGGGACTTGGTAACATGGGTTCTCGCATGCAGCGCACATTGTGCATTCGATCTGGTCCTTTGAGGTTGTCTCCAGCTTGGAAGCTCGCGATGACGCCACAGTTGAGATCGACATCACTAGGAATGAAAAGAGAACAAGAACTGGGAAGAAGAAGCTTCGAGTTCTTTCCATTTTTAGAAGGTGGTTTGAGATCAGAGAGATCTCAAAGAAGGAGGAGGAGGAAGGAGGAGGAGGTGGAGAGGATTGGGTTAGGAGGTATAAATATTCGAGTATGAGTGGAGTGGAGAAAATAAGAGAGAGAGAGAGAGAGAGAGAGAGAGGAGGAGTCAGAGTTTAAGAGGAGCTAGGGAGTTAAGGGTGAAAGAGAAAAGTGGAAGAGTGTAAAGGAGAAAGGAGGTGGCTTAGCTATGGTGGCTCAAAGGGTCGAAAAAGACGACACCGACGGACGCGTTGTTTTTTACTTTGCACAGAAAGTGAACCATGCCTAATTTGTAGTTTGTATTGCTGCTTACTGGAACACATTGAGGTTAGATCTAGTTGTTTCTTTTTCCAGATTTTGAGGTCGATCAACTTGGCTTTTGCTCATCATGGAGTGCATTTTCATGTTTGAATTAGGGTTGTATGGGGGTATGGTAGTCCTTATTTTCGCCTTAAGATTAGGATAGATATATTTTTTTTAATATTTTTTTATTATTAATAACTCACACACCCTACATATGTCAGTGAGGTTTAAACTTATAAATTGTCAGTTAAACACTTTAACCAATCAAGTCACGGCTCACCAACATGTCGATCTCTTATGAAAACTCGATCTCTTATGAAACTAGAAGTTCAAAAATCAGTAGGAAAATCTCGCAAAGTATATATCAAAGTAGGCCTAACCTTCTCTATACGTTAGTCAAACATAGAATAAAGGATGTCGTTGAAAATGTTCAAACCTAACAAGGAACAGGATGGCACCATATATACTATCATTGAACTTCACTCTAAATTAAGGTTAGCTTTTGTATAAAATGGTAATATTTGCTGGAGGCTTAGAGTGATCAGTCGGTGCTAGCTAGTCATTAGTGTAAAGCTCAAAAAAGGGTGAAAAGTCTCACGGTCATGACTGGTTGGGCTTGACTCGTGAACAGATGTTCATACGTGGACGGATAAAAATAGGTCGGTGACGGAGACACGTAAGTAAGTCGCAACTTCCACGTGGTGCAAGGCCATGTAATAGTAAACTCTGCTGGTCGACCAGCTCTTTGTTTTCTGGGATGGAGAACAAAATAGAGAAAACTGAGCCTCTGTGTATAATTTCTGGGTGCGTTTGTTAGTTTTATATGCTTAAAGAAACCACCCCAGCATTATACTATCAATTAGGATTAGTAATATCTGGAAAAACAGAGACAAGTGTGGGAGGAATTAGTTGTTAAAGAGCTCCAAGATATGGCCCCAGCTGGCATCAAATATAAGATTCTGCTCTTTTGGCTTAGAACATGTATACAATTTCATGGCTTCTCTGATCGATCTTGTGAGCTTCCTTCACTAGACATATCAGACGTTGGTACAGATACCTTGTCATATATACCAGGTTTATATTGCAAATTTGTCTTGCTGATCAGTAAACGATAAAATGGGATACAGTTCCAGCTGATTCACGGAGAATATATATAGTTAGTGATAAATCAATCCATGTCCATCTCCACCCAAAAATTTAACAGAATTTGAGACTTATCAACACTTTTTACATGTATGTGTTATCGATCTTTTTGTTTTGAAACATGACGCAGCTTTGTTGAACGATAAGAAATTATAAATTTTTGGATTACAACAACAACAATGATTGAATTAGTGTGTGATTTATACTTTACTACATGCACTATACGTAATACGTACCCTTAAGTACGTCGGTGAATGATTCCGGCCTAATCACCGACGAGTGAAACCGGAACTTGTTCATCCCGGCCAATCCTCCAAATACTGCTATGAAAAATTACTTAAAAAAATAATGGTCAGAAGTGGGCGGACTCTTGTTTATACCCCAAATTAAGATATTGAAGGTGTTAACGGGGTGTAGGCTTTCAAAGAATGGCGCACAGGCTGAAGGAACATGATTCTGTGTGCAGCAGATTATATAAAACATGCGCAAAATTGTTGCTAATTCAAAGCTCTGATCGACGTGGGATATAGGAACCTCTTTCAATTGGTGCCAATTAATTAACTTAGTTTCTGTTTAAGAACAGTGATCGCCCCCTTAAACCTCAGGCTTAATCCTCTTAAGAATTTTATATATTTCCAAGCTAATTAAGCTTTCCAGGCTGCCTGAGTGGTCTTCACAACTCACTCTCACAATTGTGGAGAATGATTCTACTATCTTCTGGTTAGTGAGTTGTGACGATACACTTGTTAATGCTATTTTTTATTTTTTTGTTTCCAGATTACTATCTTCTGGTTAGGAATTAGGATCTCTAGCTAAAAGATCCATCATTGAAAGCTGTCGGTCCTTTTCTCCTTTGATTTTATTTCGATATTAGATAAAAATCATCATCATTATAGATAAAATTTAAAATGCTAATGAGTAATGACTATTTAGGGTTTAAAGTTGGCATTTGAACGTGGTGAGTTCAATTAACATTATTTCGATGGATAGTGCTATTAACACACCTCATATATGGTGAAAATTAATTATTAATTAAATTTAAGTGGTAAGTTTGTAAATAAAATAAAAATGTGTGGATAGAAAAATAGATAGAGTGTGTTAATAACAAAAAAAAAGATGTGTTAATAGCAATAGCCTATTTCGATATTAGCTTATATTTTCTTTTACAGTTTAACAAAGGTTTCTTCAAAGCATCCACCGCTTCAGTTTTTTTCTAAATTAAGGTGAAACGGCAAAAGCTAATTGGATAGTTCATTTCAAATCAAAAGCTAGTTCCAAATTACATATAAACTTCTTAGAATCTTGGACTTTACTCATCATCCTCGATCGTCTTGTTGCTTCCTTGTTACTTTCTGGGTAGATCGACCTTCTACTGATACTCCACACCTCATGACTCATAAAATCATTGTTTGTTTTGTAACAGTTACTAATTGACCACAGAAACAAAAGTAAGATATTTTCCCTGTTTAGGTTATTTCACTTCTTTGAAGAATGATGTCAAATATTGAGTAATGCTAGGTGAACCACCTAGAGCCCACCTTACGTGGTACATGACGTGGCATGCACACATCATCAAAATGAGTTTTCTAGTATTTATGTATTAATGTTTTCTATTAATTACGAAATTTTGTTTTCATTTTTCCTAATTCGATTTTTTTTAAACCCTCATTTATCTTTCTAATCCTTTGAAATTCAAAAATCTAAAAATCAAAATCGTTCTAATATGCTGCAGAACAATAGACGAACCCTAGCTTCCTCTCAACTCACCCATCCTCCCACCTCCTTTTCAATTCAATCGATTCAAGAATTCTCAGTTTGATTTCGGCTTTCTCATCACAAGCATCCTCTGCCTATATTCTAATCGTGGTTAGTTTTTTTTTTTAATAACATGTTTGGAATTAAGAATTTGGGAGAGTGGATTTGGATTAGGGTTTACCGTGTTTCTTCTTACTTGTTGAAGATTTCAGAGGATGTCGACATCTTCAATTTCACTAATATATACTCATAGTTGTGTTTCTTGTTCATAGGCTTCGCTGCTGTTTTTTTTCCCCTCTTAATAGTTTGAAATCACAACATTCATGTCAAAGGCTTTACTTTATCGTATATATGTAGACTTTCTCCCAACACCAAAAATGGATAATCAACAACAAGCTTCTCTTTGAATGCTATCAATATATAGCAGAAAATAATAATAATCGTGATTAGTAATTAAGCTAATGAACAACATATATACAAGATTAAAGCATATTACACAGTATGATGCATTAGACTACTGGTCATTCATGATAGAACAGAACAATGAGTTTGAATTTTAAGGATTTTCATTGATACATGGACAACAGGTTCATCAGTTCATGCCAGATTTTACCCTTTTTGTTATCTTTGGAGTATAATATTACTGTATTCACTGTGTCATTATTATTTTCAGGTGACTAAGGAATGAAACAATCGTCCGACGAATCGGAGAACAATAGTCTCAATAATGATCTAGGTATATATGTTGTTTATAATAAAAGTTCCTTTAGATTTTATAATTTTTTGTTTTGATGGCACGTTTGTGAAAGAAATTTATAATTTGTCTAGCAACAACAGATAATCAAGAAAATGAGGTGAAAGAAATAATACAAGAACCTGTTGTTGACATGAGTTTTAATACTATTGATGAGGCATATGAATATTATAGAAAATATGGGAAGCAGTCAAGATTTCCTGTGAAAAAGAGAACATCAAGAAAAGGGAGATGACGGGGATGTAAAATATATTACTATTTCATGTGGTAGCTAGAGCCGGAAAATTTAAAAGTAAGTCAAGTAACTCTTTAAAAACTCATCCAAGTGTGAAGACGGATTGCAAAACACTAGCTTGTTAGACTTGGTAAATCCTTTGATGGAAAATGGAAAATCAATTCTGCAAAGCTTGAGCATAACCATGGATTGAGTCCAAGAAAATCGCGTTATTTCCCAGTGAATCGTGATTTAAGTTCATCAATGAAGAGGAGGCTTGAATTAAATGATGTTGCTAAAATAGGATTGAACAAGAGTTACAACTCAATTGTTGTTGAAGCTCAAGGACATGAGAATGTGCCATTTTTGGAAAAAGATGCTCGAAATCACATTGAAAAAATTAGGCGATTGCGGCTGAAAGAAGGTGATGCTACTGCAGTTCAAACTTACTTTTTAGATATGCAAGCTAAAAATTCCAATTTCTTCTATGCCATTGATATAAATGAAAAGGGCCGATTGAGAAACTTGTTTTGGGCAGATGCAAGGAGTAGGGCGGCATACTGTGAATTTGGAAATGTTGTTACATTTGACACTACTTATTTGACAAATAAGTATGAAATGCCCTTTGCTCCTTTTGTGGGGGTCAATCATCATGGGCAATCAATATTGCTTGGATGTGGATTGATTTCAAGTGAAGATACCAAGACATTTGTTTGGTTGTTCAAGTTTTGGCTAGCATGTATGTATGAGAATGCTCCTAGTGGAATAATTACTGACCAAGATAGAGCCATGAGAAATGCCATTGAGATTGTCTTTCCAAATACTAGGCACCGTTGGTGCTTGTGGCATATATTTAAGAAGATTCCTGAAAAGCTTAAAGAATATACATAATATGAATCTATCTCAACTACCTTGCTAAATACTGTTTATGATTCGTTATCTCGTGTTGAGTTTGAGGAACGTTGGATGTGATAATTAACAAATACAAGTTGCATGAAAATGACTGGTTGAATGTCATGTATCAGGAGAGAAATTGTTGGGTCCCAAGCTTTGTCAAAGATTGCTTTTGGGCAGGAATGTCTACCACACAAAGGAGTGAAAGTATGAATGCATTTTTTGATGGCCATGTGAACTCCAAGACTACACTAAAGCAGTTTGTTGAGCAGTATGAAAATGCATTGAGAAGTAAGGTAGAGAAAGAGAACCATGAAGATTTCAAGTAATTCTCATACAGTCTTCCTGAGGCGACTCATTATGACATGGAAAGACAAGCACATGATATTTACACAACTTCGAAGTTCAAAGAGGTTCGAGATGAATTAACAGGTAAAATGTATTGTGATTTTATTTCTGTTGAAGTGGATAATTCCATTTTACAATACATAATATCTGAAGATATCAAAATTGGGGAGATGAAGAAAACTGTTCACTTTCATGTTTCATTCAATGAAGACAATGATGATGTTAACTGCAACTGTTGTCTCTTTCAGTTTAGAGGTATATTATGCAGGCTGTACTATATGTTTTGATTCGTCATAAGAAAAATATGATTCCTGATAAATATATGATGAGAAGATGGAGGAAGGATGTGAAGAGATGTCACACAAGAGTTAAAATTAGTTATGGTGGATGGCATGCTCGACCTGAATCACAAAGACTTGACAAGATGCAGAAGAGGTTTGATGACATTAAGGAGTTAGCCTATGATTCTGAAGATAAATGCATGATCGTTATGACTTGGTTGCATAACCTAAATGATGAACTATCAAAACATGAGTCCAAGAACTCTTGTGCTTCTATTGGTGCTGACCTGGTGCCTGGATCACCTATCGATAGAAATGAGAGTGACATTGATGGTACTTTAAATCCAAGTCAACATATACTTACTCCATTGGTGAAAAAAAGAAAAGGCCGCCCACCATCTAAAAGGAAGATGTCTAAGGTAGAAGAGGAGGTAAGAAAGAAGCAAAAACGAGAACAGAAGAAAAAATGTGGAGCAAACAGTGCTAATGAAGAAAAAGGAGCTAAGGTATGCAATCATCAAAAGTATTTTTTTTTTTTTTTTTTTTTTTTTCATATAAGTTGATCTTCATTATAATTAAACATAATATTATGTATTGCTATGTTGCTTTTGCAGGGTTCAAAATCAAGAGGCCTCCCGCCATTACAAATGAGCGAATCTAATAAAAAGAGAGAGGAAGAGGTCAAAAAAAACAAAATAAGACAAATAAGGCTTCATCAAATAAGAAGTCTGATCAAGAAGAAGAAAGATTAAAGGTAAATTGACTATTTTGAGTTCTGTTATGTAGAATCATCATTTCTAAGCCTAGAGAAAATAATTGCGTGTTTTTATTTTTAGGATTTTTCACCCTCACAAACTGATGCCAATACAAAAAGAGTTCGTATAACATCTAAAAGATTGTTGGAAACATTTAAATGAAAGAAAGGACTGAAGGTATGTAAACACTCTGTAACAATTTAATGTTTTACATGCTTTGTAGTATTCTGAAATTGATGCCATGTTATGCAGGTAAAGCTTGTCTAGTTCGACTGCAACTGGTGGACGGGAGCATAGCCTAACTAGTGACTGGAGCTTGATTTCACTTGAACTTCCTGGGATTGATTTTTTATTTTTTACATTTTCATGTGTACCCATATTGGTATCATATCGAGCTGGAAAGTATTTTTTTTTGTATGCTTTCTTAGTATGAGTTAATAAAAAAATTTGGGTTTTTTCTACCCAATTCTCTGCTTTGAATTTCTGAATAATGGGTAATCGGTTATGTAGAATGTTTTGGTGATGGCAATATAATGCTAGGCTATTATTATGTTATTTTCTGGTTGAACATGCATATTTGCAGTTCATACTGATCTAATATGGCGTGAGAGATATATAAGATATGGAACTCTTCTTATAATACACACACACACATATATATATATATATATATATATATCTGATGAGGAAATTAAAAGAGTAATTTTATTGGCAAAAGCTTCAGAATATAAAAGATACAAGCAGAGTACTAGCTCATAGTACATTATTGGGGTGGTAGGAACATCTCTTTTGAGGAATAAACTTAAGCTTCCATGAAACAGTCGTTAGGTGCACCACCGACTCTCTAATTAGCAAAGGAGCAATCCTATGAAGTAACAGACACCTTAGCAAAACTTTTATTCAAATTCAGGAGCTGACACTATAAACGCAGATAACCTCTGATACAAGGACAAAACTGATTGATGAGCAATCCTGCAACCATCACAAACACATAACAAATTTAGTTAATTGATAAATGATGCACGGCAAGTCATGCCTTTTTCACACATCTATTGTTCATTCTTCCCCAGAAAAAAAAAACTAGCAGCGAAGCCTAGCCTATGAACAGGAAACGCAGCTATGAGTATATATTAGTGAAATTGAAGATGTCGACATGCTCTCAAATCTTCAACAAGTAAGAAGGAACACGGTAAACCCTAATCCAAATCCACTCCCCCAAATTCTTAATTCCAAACATGTTATTAAAAAAAAAAAAAACTAACACGATTAGAATATAGGCAGAGGATGCTTTTGATGAGAAAGCCGAAATCAAACTGAGAATTCTTGAATCGATTGAATTGAAAAGGAGGTGGGAGGATGGGTGAGTTGAGAGGAAGCTAGGGTTCGTCTATTGTTCTGGAGCATATTAGAACGATTTTGATTTTTTGATTTTTGAATTTCAAAGGATTAGAAAGATAAATGAGGGTTTAAAAAAAAAATCGAATTAGGAAAAATGAAAAAAGAATTTCGTAATTAATAGAAAACATTAATACATAAATACTAGAAAACCCACTTTGATGATGTGTGCATGCCATAACGTGTGCCACGTAAGGTTGTCTCTAGGTGGTTCACCTAGCATTACTCAATTTAAAATAATCCAAAAACTGGATTTACGTGTGTTCTTACTTCACAAAATAAAGGTACGTGTTCTTACATAGAGGCTTACCAATTAAGTCGCATTCGCCTTCGTTTTCGTCTCTGAAAACAACAGACGGTACAGTCAAAAACCAGAAAATGCTGTTGCTGCAGATTACAGATTTACAGTAATTTGTAAAATAGAATTGGCCATAGTTAAGTAGGTCATTACAAGACCTGAGAAATAAAGAAATTGATGAGTTTTTGCTGTGAGACAAATGATGAACATGCAAGAATATGATAGATCGTGACTTGTTCGATCGACTGTACTCGGACTCGATCACCTCCTTTTGCTAAATAAAGACACTATGCAAATCTTTGTTTCTGTCCCCCTCTCTCCTTTCCACTAATCAAATGGCCCATACATCTCGACCATGACACTGTGCTTCATTAGGATCACACAGATATATATATATATATATATATATACACACACATCCACAGAAACTATACATACATACACATACAAATACGGACATATATGCACTCACTGCAGAATTTCAAACAAACAATTTGGGACCCTGAGATGTGATGCAGTTTGTGACTTTTGTGGTAGGAATTGTATATATGTTCACTCGATCGATCAGGATAAAATTATATTCGGCGTCGCTTATGATTCCTGTGAGGACAGTTTTGGGGCACCTCATTCTTCTACCACCATGGCATCTATACCGACCTGATCGTGCTTCTATTTTTGATGGTGTTAAAATTTTATCATTCACATTTGTTCTTGTTTTTTTTTTTTTTTTTTTTTTTTTTTGATACGCACATTTGTTGTTGTTGATCAATTTCGACTTTACATATGTCCCATTTAACCTAAGATTTGGCGGCCATGCCCGTACACTTACGTATAATACATAGTACGTACTCGTATGTCATACACATAGTTGCAAATTTGACAAACAAATATGTAGTTTGAGTAGTGATAATGTTATGTTATGCTATTCACACCACGTACAACCTTGTTGTAAAAGATTTTACGTACAATACAATGATCGAAGACAAGTTGGATATCATTTGATACAAGTTTTTTGTATAAATTTTGAGGTATATATTTAAAACATATGTAAACTATGTGGGATAAAATTCCTATTACAATGAACCATATCTCTTATATACGGAGACTAATTGCGAGCTGGATCATGTTGTTACAACATTTTAATATCCTCCAATAGCTCACCTTTCAATAAAATTTATTTTGTTAAAAACTTTTAGCTCATCCATCCTTACGCTAGCTCACCTTTCAAGCAACCTTATTACACTTTCTGATAACAGAATCTAGAATAAAACTATAGATGTACACCAAATCAAATTTGGTGAAAAGTGAATTGAGAAAGTAATTGGTTTGATGAGTTTGATCATAAGAATGTATAGTTCTTTTAATAAGAATCGTAAACCAAATTGTTATGATCCATAAAAACCATACAAAACACGTTGATTTTGAGATACACAACATTAAAATGATAATTTTTACAAGGAAAGAACATTGATAAATAAAACTACATTTGGTTTGGTGTTAAGCAAAAAAGAATGCCATTTTGTTGAGCCTACTGTAGACAATCGAAACCAAACAAATGATGCACAAGCAGCCACCCCAGACTCCCAGAGTAATGTTGTAGAAAGCACGTTTGAATTATGTTGTGGTGTATATAGAAGATAGTAAAATTCGGTTCCTCCTCTCCTGTAAACTTATAATCTCCATGTATGTATGAGTGCCAACAATGTCAATACAATAGAATCCATGGAAGAAAGCAGAACATTTTCATGCTCAACTTCTTGGTTCCGAGCTCTATTTTTCTTTACATTTCTTAACGAGTTCAAGGAACGCAGCCCATTAATGATCTCTGTCTTTGTTTTCTTCAGAATCAAGATATATATATGAAAATAATCTTTTCTGTTGGGCTGAAAGCCCAAAGTGTATTGCCCAAACACTGGCCCAATCAACCTGGAAATTTGAAATTAGGGGTCCCCGCCACGACAGCATCCAGAGGAGACAAGAAACAAAGCCGCTTTCCCTCTTTCAAAAAAAAGAGAGAAAAAATCGCCGCTTCTTAAAATAAGCATTTGAATCAATCAAGGACGGCAACAGTATCGAAATTATTAATTTGTTAAACTAAATGATTTCTAAGTCAATTCACCGTTAGTGGTGATTTAAGGAAAACAAATAAATAATTAATTAATCAAACAAAAGAATAAATCCACGATTTCAAAATCACAGCTTCCGCTACGCTCTTTCTCTCTCTTCTCTTGGCTTCAGACATATAAATCCCTCACTCTCTCTCTCTCTCTCTCTCTTCCTATTCCCTCACTTCAAAATCTCCAAAACGCTCGCCATGGCCTCCACGACTCGGCCCTTCATCTTCGCCCTCGCTCTTCTCACTATTTACACCTCCCTGCCACTCTCCCTCTCCCAGCCCACCGCCGAAGCTCCCTCCCCGGCCGCCGATTCCTGCAACGGCATCTTCGTCTCCTACTCCTACACCGCCGGCAGGAAGATCCCCCCCACCGATCCAACCAACCAGCCCTACCGCTTCGAGTCCGTCCTCACTGTCCTCAACAACGCCGACGTGGACCTCAAGTCCTGGAAGGTCTTCTTAGGGTTTCAGCACCACGAGTACTTGGCCTCCGCTGAAAATGCTGTCCTCGCCGACGGGACCGCCTATCCTGGAAGCGTGGAAAACGGCACCGTTTTCGCCGGGTTCCCGCAGACCGATCTGAAGACGGCGATCAAGACCGCCGGCGACTTGAACCAGATGCAGGTGCAGGTGAAGTTGCTGGGGACGCAGTTCGGTGTGGCGCCGCCGAATGTTCCGATGCCGGCGAATATCTCTTTGGCTAATGATGGCTTCCGTTGCCCTAAGCCTTCTATGCAAGGTCAGCTCCTCCATTTTGCTCTCTGGATTTGTTTTTGTGTTTTTCGTTTTAAATTTTAACTACATTTTTGGATTGGATTATAGTTTATGCACTTGTTTTGTATTACTTTTTTGATTGAATTTTGGCCTATTTTTGTGCGCACTGCAATATTGCTTGGCAGAAGAATCTGTTTTTCGTGTGAATATTCTCCTGCTAGGATGAGGTTCGACATATCGGCATCTGTAGTATGCAATTAAGCTCAACGTTTTCGATCTGTTATTACTAGATTTTGTAAATCTTGGATTTATAGTTACCATAGACTGTCTTTGTGCTGAATGTAAGTTCTGCTTTTGCTCTGGAAAGGAGTCATGCTGTTTCATGTTTCCTTTCGTATCATTACATGATCACTTTTAGAGCATTTGTTGATGTGTAGATCAATTTGTTAATGTCACAAGATTGGTTGTGATGATGATATGTCTCTACAGATGAGTTTAGCATGCTTTGACACTATTTCTGATAATGTTTGTTTCAGGGAAGAGTGTGATGGAAGTCTGCTGCGTTGTGGACGCTACGGTGAAAACAAACATCACCGTAGACGAAGAGTTCCTCCCTCGTCAGAATGGAGATCTGTCAATCATGTATGATGTAATCCGGACGTATGGATCAAGTTACGTTGCGCAAGTTACAATCGCCAACCATAACTCTCTTGGCCGTCTTGATAGTTGGAAGTTGAGCTGGGACTGGATGGCACAAGAGTTCATCAATACGATGAGAGGGGCATATCCATCTGTGGTTGATTCTTCAGATTGCATATTTGGCAAACAAGGTCAATACTGGGGGGATAAAGACTTCGCCAAAGTCTTGAGTTGTAAAAAAAGGCCAACCATTATTGACCTGCCTCTGGAAATGACCAATAACACTGAACTTGGCTTGATCCCATATTGTTGCAGAAATGGTACTATATTGCCGACAACAATGGATGCAAGCAAGTCAAAATCATCATTCCAGATGGAAGTCTATAAAATGCCACCAAATATCAACCGCTCCGTGATCATACCACCACAAAACTGGGCAATCAATGGCTCTCTCAACCCTGATTATAAATGTGGTCCTCCTGTTCGGGTGAGTCCTAGTCAGTTCCCTGATGCCAGTGGTTTACCGGTGAATTCAACTGCAGTAGCTAGCTGGCAGGTTGTGTGCAATATTACACAGGCCAAGGGAGCGAGCCCTAGATGCTGTGTTTCATATTCTGCTTACTTCAACGAGTCTGTTATACCATGCAAAACTTGTGCGTGTGGATGCCCTAGTAACACAGCTCAAACTTGTAGCACAACTGCACCGGCTATGCTTCTTCCACCAGATTCGCTTCTTGTTCCTTTTGTGAACCGATCTGTCAAGGCAAAAGCTTGGGCTGACCTTTACCACCTACCAAATCCGAACCCAACACCCTGCGGTGATAACTGTGGGGTCAGCATTAATTGGCACTTGCTCTCAGACTATAGTAAAGGATGGACTGCAAGGGTTACACTCTTCAACTGGGATGAAACTTCTTTTGCTGATTGGTTTGCTGCAGTACAACTGGATAACGCTTCTCCTGGTTTCGAAAAAATGTACTCTTTTAACGCTACTCTTGTGGAAACAGATGAGGTCAACAAAACGGTGTTTATGCAGGGTCTTGAAGGATTGAACTACCTCGTGGGAGAAGTAGATGGGAAAAACCCAGCGAAGGATCCTAGGGTGCCCGGGAAGCAGCAATCAGTGATCTCATTTACAAAGAAGCTTACTCCTAAAATTAATGTGGCTGGTAAAGATGGGTTTCCGACAAAAGTGTTCTTTAATGGGGAGGAGTGCTCACTTCCTGATATAATCCCAAGCAGTGCTTACAGAAGGAGCTCAGCCATATGGATGTTTCCTGTCCTCCTAATGCTTGCCGTGTTCATGTTGATGCAGCAATAGCCAGGTGATGAAGGCTCTTCTGTGGTAGCTGCTGTGGATTTTTTTATTCTTTCAGTGGTTGGATTGATACATGCTTAACGAGGAGGATTGACAGAATCTCAACTGCCAACCATATATGACTGGTATTTTTGAGGTTGTTCTTGTATTCGTGGTAGTGCTGTTCATCTTCAAGTTTTCAATAGAGGATTGATACCCGCAGGTGACTGCAATCGTATGTAGCTTTCGGTTTCACATTTTGTATAAACAACTATCGAACTAGATTGCTTGCTCAGATTTTTCTTGCTACATATATTTATATATACATTTGTTCGGTGGTGTTCTCGTGGATCTACTCTTAAATCAATATAATCTCTTTTCCAAGTGACTGGAATTGTGTTGATGCTTTGGTATATTACCCCAAAATTTTCTAACTGTTCTTTGATTAGTGAAACTGCATTGCAATTTGCAGACAGGCAGAACTATTCGTTCCTGTCTAGGATTGGTAAATGGTACTAGTTACTTTTTACCTGTTCAATGCAATACGTAATCAACTATTGGACTTGTTCAACTGACATGATTCTATTCTGAAGGATTCTCTCTTTTTTTTCCTCGCTTTCTAGCTCTGAGACTCTGAGAATGATTCTCAAGCTTCATTTTTAGACCAATTTTGGACCACGCCTTACCCGACCAGTTCATCTTGGTTGTATTATTCTTGTTTGCCATTAGTCTACCTCCAGCCATGTGTTTTGTGAGTTTCTCTACCTTTGTCAAACACTATGAACTGTTTACATGGTCTGACTAGTCATTAGTCGACACAGATGTATAACTTCTCTGCTTTTGGTTGTAGCAATTAGCATTGGTGCCTAGTGGAGAAAGTGATTGTACCATTTAAACATATATTTAGTATTGAATACTTGCTCATCATTTGAAGAATCTCCATAGGAGAACCATTATGAAGAATAGGGGTCACATAAGAATGGTACCAAAACTACAGCATGAAAGAGAATCCCTAGAAATTTCATAGACCAGAAATAAACGCCCAGACTTATGCCGTGAGCAAACAAATGAAATTTATATACATCAAAGTCCGAAATCTTGAACAAGGAAAGGAAGAAGATTACAAAAGAAAATGAGAAGATTACGAAAGGCAAACTTGATGTTATTAGAGTTAGGAAAGGCTCCTACAAAGCCTGCAGATGTATCAATAAACCTACACTTTGAATACTCAACACGCGCTAACTTCTTCACCATCACCCCAGAAATAGCAGCTTCTTGCTAGCCAGCCAAAATTTTGCATGTATGCCTTTGCATACCATGCAGCAGTATTATGCATAACAAATATATTTTGACATGATCGATCCACCGTAACTTTCCATCAGCACGATCTTTAACGTCCTAGAACCAGCACAAGCATGCTATCCACAAAGAAAGATAGGAAATTTGGATACTTGAATAAACTTGATACCACCATGATTGCAGAAGAAATGAATTCTATTGCGGCACTTCTATATACACCAGAACTGCAATCATACAGAAGATTGTAGGGAGCACCTTCTACACAGGAATATTGTCCAAGGAATACCCATCAAAGTCAAACTCATTTTCAGCCGGTCCAACCCCCCCTTGCTGCTGGAAAACACAGGATTTTTGACATGAGAAAATAAAAGACCATGATTATCGGAAACTCTTTATAACAAATGTACCAGAAGGCAAAAGTAATAGAGGAAGATAAACAGACCTGTTTGAGAAGTGCACTCATTAGATCGTCCTGACCATATTGATCATGAAAGAAGCTATTTTGAGATGCATCAGAAAGCCCTTCAGATTTAATCCGAACTGTATTGTCAACAATAACATTGTTGCTTAGGTGTTGACTAGTATTTTGCATGTGCCCCTGATCGGTGCTTGCCCCCATTGGGAACATAGGTTTACCGACATTAGATGAATTCCGGCTCTGTGCATTCCTTTGGTTAGAAGAAAAACCTTGGTGCACTAAACCTGAGGAGTCGAGGCTACCATGGACGGAGTTTGCATGGTGAGAGGCATCAAAGGTCAAGCCTACATTCTGTAAATTCCAATCATTGGACTTGTGCTGCTGTAACTCATTGAATATATCATAGCTTGGAGCAAATCCCCCAGATCTCTTTATTTCAGAGTTAACCTCTTCTGGAAATGACCCTTTAGGCGTGAGGCTGGACATCCCATGGGTACTGCCAAGTGCATAACTATTTCCTGTCAGTTCTGGAGTGTTGTTCAAGGGAAAATTCAACATTGAAGAGTTCTGTGGAACTGGATTATATCCTGTCCCTCTGCCACCATCAGAAATCCCATTTCTTCCTATAACTCCAGTAGGAATCCCGTTTGATACCATAGGCTGTCCAATTGATGATGGAAGCCTAGGAACATGAGTCCTGGTACTTTCATTCATGATCAGCCCTCTCGACTGTGGTTGACCTATCATATATAGAGAGCTGTTTTGGACTCCATGGGGATTGACTTGCATATTCACAGCCCCTAGGGATTGTGCAGACTGGTGCAAGTTAGCAAGCTGCTTTGCCTCCATAGTTGTTGGAATGCCGTGAAGCAAGTTCATCGGTTTACCACTGCTATGATGTTGCTGCCCCTCTGCGAACCTCAACTTTGGATTTTCAAAGCTGAACAAGTTCCTTTGATCAACAAGGGGCATTGGTATGCCATATTTTGCTGTTGACCTACCGAGCCCGGCCGCTTGAAGTGTGGCAAGGCTTTGAGCAGCAAGTTGACCAGTGGCGGCTAGAGTTTGAAGATCAATCCCATTGAGTGACGACATTGCTCCAAAAGATGCTTCTTGAGAACTTATGAAAGAGTTGCTCAAATTACTCTGGTGCTGCGACACTCCACTCAACCTTCTAAGGTACAGCCGATATTTCTGTTCCATAAGTTTGTGTGGTGAGTATTTCTAAAAGAGGGAGCATATTTAATCATGTCACAACAAAACTATAGGAATGAAAAATGCAAAGGAAGGCTCGTATATGTTCAACTTTTGATTAACATATAGATTTCCTCCACGTAATGTTGTCAAACACAAATGAATTATACCTGTAGATGGCTAGCAACATTTTCTCTAGTGAGCCCAGGAACATTCATCAACTCCAAAATTTTCTTAGGAACCGCCTCTGTATCAATTAACAAGTTTGAATAACATAAGAATTACAAATACTGTTGATGAAAGAGACGCTGTTGATCAATCATATGACCGATGCCTGAAAGTTTTATTTAAAGGAAATGACAAATGCTAACTCATGATAGAATACTAAACACAGTATAACACTCCAATTTTCAGGAAAAGTTGTATGGTGTTAACACTCAAAGGATAAACAGGATCTATATGTTAGACTATTAGAGTATTATAGTCAAATGTATATGGATGGGTGGCAACTAGGGATCAAATATAGGGGAAGAAAACTTACTATCAATGCCTAGTTGATTGACAGCACCGAGAAATTGTTGATGGAGCACCACTGACCAAACCACCCGCGGCTTCTTTAGCGTGGATGTATCATCCCTGTCCTCCGCATCCTCATCCTCATCCTTCCTCTTCTTTGAGTTCTTCCAATTCCCTTCATTTGCCGAGGATGAGTAATCTGGTTCTTCACATGGTTTTTGTTGCCGATCTCCTTCATCCACACTTCCGGATTGCTCCACATCCTTCCACTCATTCTTCTTCTTTCGAACGACATGCTGCCAAATGTTCTTTAACGCCTCAATCCGGACTGGTTTGATTAGATAATCACAAGCACCATGAGTCACACCCTTCATAACAACACTTTTCCCATCATCAGCAGACATCACTGTAGATTTACATGCATGTCAGGTCAAACTCATACATATACTATGGGTAAGAAAGTACTGAAACAAGGCACTCACTGATAACCGGCAGGTCCATCTCTAATCCAATGTACTCGAGCAGCTTGAATCCATCCATGTCTGGCATGTGGACGTCACTAATAACTACATCATATCCATTTTTGTTCTCTCGCAGCAAGGACAGTGCGATCTCGGCTCGATTACATTTCGTAACTAGAAAATCCCAAACAAACTAAATCAGTTACTCAACACATTAAGCAAAGAAGCCACAGAACAAAACAAGTCTACGAATCTACACAAGCCAGTGAACCACAAATAAAAACTCAAGCTTATCTTGGAACAATATGATTGGCCTCTAGTAAGATCCAAACAAACAAACCAAAACATGATACTGTTGACACCATGTGTACACAAAGTCTCAAATTAAACACAATCCATGATTTGGAAAACTGAATCTAACCAAACCTATAACACAGTCTTTCAATGGTCAAACCTATATCCAAATCCAAACTAAGGTTCTTCTCATACCCGTTCTCTACAAACTCACAACCCAACAAAGACCAGCTTGAGAAACACAGAGAGAACACAGAAAACAAACACTCATGCTTTGACACATAAAAACAAAACAAATCTCAAAATAAATCAGCAAAAGAAACGGTGCATTAGACCCCAAATTAAGAAGCCGTACTACCTTCATAGAGACAAGTACGGAGCATCTTCTCCAAGATCATTAGACAAGTAGGATCATCGTCAACCACCAAGACCCTTAAACCCGCAGGAAACTGGTCAGGTACGGTCTCTCCGGACTTCCACGCGCCACTGGAACTGGCCGTTGAAACAGATCCTCGACCGTTTTGAAGATTCATCTCGGATGAGAGGAAAAACAGGGATATAGATGGATATGTAAGCTAAAAAAGACAACCAGAATAACCGAATCACATGCTTCAGCTTCGGTTAGGAGGACATCCCCACTCGAAACTCAAACCAACCCAGAAGAGCTAAACAGCTAAAGGAATCAAATTTTTGGGAGAAAGGCGAAAAATTTATAAGAATTATATAGGTGTAGTTATTCCCAGATTGAAGTTGAAAGAGCTGGACTTGTCTCTCTCTGCTTCAAGCTCAAATTGTTTAATGGCTGAATGTATTTTATATACAGAAGTGGGTCACTCCTGGAAGAGTGGATCCAGCTCATATGTAAAAAAACATGAATCAATCAAGTTAACCTCATTATCCTCCTCCTCCCGAAATTTACTCACATTCTTCTGGGTTTTACACTTTTACTGGTGTAAAACATTCTCCTGTCTGTCTGCTCTTTTTGGACTGTTTTTTCTGATCTTCTACTGCTGCCACAGAAATGGAGTAATTTTGTTAAGCTTCACCAATCCTTGAATTCATTGTTCTTCACCAAAGTCAAATTCAATTCATCCCAGATATCTATTGGTATTGTTTCACTGTCAATTTTAGGTTTTGAAATTTAAATCCCATAACAGATAATTGCAGAGTTAACAGATTTCTAATATTAGCTATAGGGATTTGCTTCCATGCATGGCAAAATAATTTGGCAATTAAGTGGGATCAATTGTTACTTTTCACATTCATTTTAGGGTTGTTTTGTTCTCCTAGTGTGTGTCCTGATTTGGTTAAATACATAAAACTGGGTCATGGATCTGACCTACCTGGTTATAAAGGAAACCAATGAAAGGCCTCCTATTTTTTTGATACAACATTGATTACATGATATGGCCTGTTTTACTTTTTCTTGTGTTGTAATTGCATTGGTACTTGCTTGTTTAGTTGTTTTCTTCTAATTCCAATTATTTGAATGGGGGCTTCTTTTAGTCTAGCATGCCTACCTTATTACCTTAAACATACATGTACAATGTACCAAGAGAGATGCCCCTTTCATGAAAAAAGTTAAGCACAGTTGGATTAGTACGTGTTACATGTTGTGTTGCACAATTTCTCTATTTGAATGACTTTGACCAGAGAATCACGAAGATAAGAAATTAAGTATATTCTTTATTGAGTTTGATGATTAAAATCATTTATAATCACCAGTTTAGATAGATTTTATGTTTGGTAAAATCTTAAAACGTGACATCTAGAACTTTTTAATTTAAATAACCACGATTTTAGAAAGCAGGTTTAAGGTTGCTTATATAAAACTGAGTTTTTAAAAAATTGAGTTTTTAAATAACAATACCAATCTAAACCGAAGTCTCACTAAAATCTGAAATACTGAAGAAGCCGAAGCTACTATAATTTGTATTTTATCCATCACGATCTTGGCTGTCCCAATAATATTAGACAGAGTAAAAACAAGTCTTCACTTGTTCAAACTTGGAATCTCATAAAACAACCAATTCCATGTATTAGGGGGTCTGGTTTGCCGTTTTGGTTTACCAATTTCAAATGTGTCAACAGTGATCATCACTCATCACAACTCTTGGCTACTTGCCCTAAACAACATGAAAAAATAAGAAAATTAGGGTCCAATTCCACTAACTAAATCCACAGCCAAAATTGAACGGAGTGGGATAAGAGAAAACGACTTGTAACTTTGTAAGTGGAACGGGAACGGAACCCCGTTTAGTGTGGTTAAAATTATTTGAGCTGCTTCTTCGATCTGTGCAAGTGGAGGCTGTGGAGCTGTGCCTATCAGATTTCTTAACTTTACCTTTTCTTTGTTTACTTCATTTTTTCTGAGAAACAACCAGATCGGAAAAGAAGGGTTGCAGAAGAACCTCTCAGCCAGTTGTTGGTTGTTACCGGCAGCTACAGTTGCTACTCCCTCTACCGACTACCCCCTATCGACACGTGTCGGGTGGTGCAGCATGATAGGATAAGGCTTCCTTGGCTTACATTCACCTCCTCGCTTTCGAGAATTTCGTAGTCATATGACTCATCAACTCCATCATCCCCCTCCACTCCTTCCTCTCATAATGCTTTCTGCTACGTTGTTTGTTGTGGTGTTTTGTTCTTTCATTTTCATTTCTTAATGATTCAAGATGAACCTTAATTATATCAGTGCAATCCGTTGAGGAAAGCATGGTAGCTGTCTATTATTCAATGTATGTAACTAGGTAAACAATTTATATTTGTCTGAAAATGGACTCAACGTGTGTGGATCAAAAACTTATGTTCACGTAATCATGTAAGATCTTAATACATGTCTATCTATATACGTATGTGATAGGATAGAATGAGATAATTCGATCAATGACAAATCCTTAAATAATCGAGCATGACATTGATATTTTGAGAATAAAAGTGACTCTTACCACCTTGTATCGTTAGAATCATATGAGATGTTCGTGTGTTTACTTCTTTTTACTCAAAATCATATTATTTTTACGTTTAAATTTACAGTTAAAGATCTTGAGTTTGTAGTAGTTCAATATGATCATATGATCATGTTGTTAGTAGATTGATTGATCATATAACTGTAGACATATAAAATTTAACGATAATAGTAATCGTTGAATAATTCAAGCAATGCGTAGACCCGACAAATTGCATACGTGGCTCATCAGTCGACAAAGTTGGAAAGCCGTCGGAAATGACACGTGACAACGTGGGAATGGTCGGCCGACAACAAAACCTTAAATCCCGATCAAAATCAATTATTAAGTGTCGATCGATGATCAGATCTCGAGTAAATTAAACTAATTAAAAGAAGTCAGACATACCCAAAATAATTGGGTTTATAAGTGATGGCTCGCAAGAAGACATGCGAGCTAGATAGCGGACTCCACTTGTGAAGGCGAAGCGAAATGGACTTCACGTAGAGGTACATTAAAGCAAGGCGAAATGGACTTCGCGTAGAGGTACATTAAGGTGAGGCGAAACAGACTTCACGTAGAGGTAAACAGAGGCGAAGCAAAACGGACTTCACGTAAAGGTAAACGGAGGAGAGACGAAATGACTTCGCGCGCGTAAATGTACGTGAAGGCGATGCGAAATGACTTCGCGGACGTAGATGTACATGAAGGCGAGGCGAAATGATTTCGCGCGCGTAGATGTACATGAAGGCGAGGTGAGATAGCTCCACGTAGGAGACTTCGCGAAGGAGCTAGACAACAAAGTTCACATGCATGCGGAGATGTACGTTCAAGTTGAGTCGTCCGCGAGGTGGGACCAGAAAATCCCCACTTGCTTAGAAATTAAGATTTTGCGCACCTTCCTTCCGTGTCTGCGAGATGGCCCGCCCCTTACTGAGGATCCTGGTCAAAACAGGACATTCAATCCAAAACGATTTGGGCAACTAAATCAATCGATTAAGATTGATTGATTTGTTTATGTTAAGATTGACAAGTAAATCAATCAGTCAAGATTCACTGATTCGATTATCACCGTTAAGGAAATATCATTGATTTAGTATCTTCATTACCTGCCAAAAGTGGAGGCATGTTAACACTATAAATACCCCCTCTCATAACAAGAGGAGGAGGTGAAGGAGGAAGCGAACCAAGGAGCAAACGGGGGAGCAAAAACGAGGCAGCGGACCAGGGGTCAGCGAACCAGAGGAGCGGCGAACCAGAGAGAAAGAAAACTCACTCTCAAGTCCAGAAGTCTCCCAAGACCTTTGAAGAATCATCATGCTGCCAAATAGCCGATTCTCCATCAACCTCAAGTCTAGAAGTTGTCAAATCCGGAAGAATCATCAAGCTGCCAAATAGCCGATTCTCCATCAACCTTAAGTCTAGAAGTTGTCAAATCCCGAAAAATCATTAAGCTGCCAAATAGTCGATTCTCCATCAACCTCAAGTCTAGAAGTTGTCAAATCCTGAAGAATCATCAAGCTGTCAAATAGCCGATTCTCCATCAACCTCAAGTCTAGAAGTTGTCAAATCCCGAAGAGTCATCAAGCTGCCAAATAACCGACATCTTCACCAACTTCAAGACAAAGAACAAACCACCACGTGAAGCTACTCGTGGATCAAACCCGATCAACATCAAGCCTCCACGGCCCTTGATCAACCCTTGTCTTCAAGTCTTCAACAAATTAAAACCTCTACCAAGTTCTTCAACAAACTCGTGAAGAGTCAACAAACACCGAACACACGTGCCGATTCATCCTCCGTCAAAGTCGAAGAACATGCACCACGTGACATTGCTCGTGGCCTAAGTTCGATCAAGAACAAGCCTCTACGGCCCTTGGTCAATCAACTTCTACAAATCGTCAACACGATAAGAAGTCCAAACTACAACAATTCAATTCAAGATTAAGTGTTCATCACCCTTGGATTAAATCGATGTCGGAGATCAAATCAGAGGAAATTCTTGTAAAAGAATACCAACAGAGATTGTAACCCGCAAATTCATCAATACAAATATTTTATCTTATACACGTGTCTTTCTGTTATTTGTCGCAGATTTTTCGTGTTTACAGTAACCATTGACAAACAATGAAGTTTCCAAATTCGCACAAAGATTAGAGTCTATACTTTACTAAACCAATTTTTTTTTAAAAATGGACTCAAGACTAGACTTGTGATTTAAAGATTTAAGACGAGTTATAAGAATGATGCACTCTCATGGTCATACAAGAAAAAAAAAACAACAGCTAATAAAGAAAAATAAGAATTCTCCCCTTAGGATTTTGTAGCTACGGATAATTGGATTAAAAAAAACGCTTAAAACGTTAAAAAAATAGGATTTTTATGAAACTTTTATATATACATATGTAACTGAAAAAAAAATTTCGCTACCCCAAATAATTGGTGTCTCTTGGGCCTCACCTCATGTACGGGTCGGAACGTACTACTACTTTGGCACAGTGGCAGCCACTCCCACTGCAAGAAAAGCTGCGACAACCATGCTAAAGCAGCCCTAGCATTTCTGAAACCGTATATTCTCTCTGTTAACCCTATACCCACCCTTTTCTCCATTTCGATGAATATTTTGCATCAACACCTCCTATTTTGCATCAACACCTCCTAAATCTTTTCGTTTTCAAACTTGAAACTCAATCCCACGTCTCCAAAGTTCAAGAAAATTAAGAAATCCGAACTCAAACCCAGCAAGCAAATATCGAAGCTGTGATTGGCCGCCTTTGGTTCTGCTTTATTTGCAATATATAGCTAGGGTTTCCAACAGATTAAAATCCTTAAAAAAATGCTAAATGATTTTATAATAACAGTTACCTTGTTTATTGTTTCTGGGTTTTTACCTTTTGATGGAGAATAATGCTGATCAATTCTGAAGCCAAAGAGAAGGCAAATGCTTTTGAGAAAGAAGAAGATAGGAGAATCTTGGGTAAAACCAGAGCTTGATTTCACGCGCGTTAATTAAAAAATTGGCACCACCGGAAACACGTGGCGTCTCATGGAAGTTGGAGAAAAAAGTCCAAGCAACTTTTACAAACTTTCCCCCTCTTCCTTTTTATTAATTATTAATTTTTTTTTGATAAAAATGATGGGAGTGCATGTCATCCCAATTTCCAAGCTCACATCTCACTTTTGGCTTTGGATTAACATAACATTACATTTTGCATGCGTCCTTTGTGAGAAGATTGACCACTTGTGGCTGAGATTTTTAACCCCGTTGTAATTTCTGTTTTTTACTATTTTGGGTGAGTTCTTGATGAAATGAATGGGGTAGTTTGTTAACAATCATGGTCTCATTTTTGTGACCCATTTTTTGATCACATGTTCATCTCTCTAGCTAGTAGTTGCTACATAAACATCACTTGCATGGAAATAACTAGCAAAATCACATGGGAGCATGTCCCTTGCCAACATCATTGACTAAAATTTTGGTAGTGTGTTGCTACTTTAAGTTGAATGTTGCTTATAGAGAATCATCTAAAGTTCAAGTTATGAGTGATAATATCAGACATTGCTCAAGATAGGAGATAGATATAATACTTAAAACATAAATCAAATGTCTACTTCAATCACAAATCAAGAAAATTAGAAAAAGTACGCTGCAAATTAAAATCGTTAATATATGCACTAAAACAAAACAACGATCAAAGATATGATATCGACAGCAACTGTGTACTTCCACATGGAAACTTCATTAGACACTTATATTATATAACTAATCTTAATTCGTATATTAAGTCGTATTAGTTTGCAATAGAGTTTAGAGCAACATCAGTTTTACTAAACACATTACGTACGCTTGGAGTTTAGAGTTTCGTGAACCAAACGTACGTGGCCATGGAAAATCGTAATACCAAAGTCTAATTACAAAAGAAAATTGACCGGAATTGCAATTTTCCATGCCGATGGAAAAATCCAAAGAATTGAGTTCACTTTCTTTCCTCTTGTGAACCAAACAAAGGGAGATGTCGAAGAACAATACTAACTTTAAAACTAATACGCTCGAATTAATTACAGAAAGCAATAAATGTAAATATTTGTATGTATGACTTAAGTTATGTTCAATTTAAAATTATTTGGACGCAATGGAAATCTGAATACGAATTCATCTATCGGATAACAAAATCTAAAATATGAACATGTAAAGATTAAATTCTAAACTTATTGATCAAGTTCATGCATGTAATCCAAAGAAAAATAAAAAAACCCCTAAAAGTTTTACAGCAAAGATCCAGCTATGTATCTCACGACAATGATGAAGAAGAAACAACGAGCCAAAGACCCAACCCACCTTCCCAACTGAGGCGACGACTTGAGCCCGGGGACCCACAGTCCGACCCTGACCACGTCATCCTTGAGTAGGCAAAGGCCAAACGTGTTGGACCAACGAGAGAGAGGGGAACACGTGGCGGTGTTGTGTAGTGGCAGTGACGGGCCCGCAAAAGGACAAGGCCGACGAGAGCGATGGGCCAACGCGGAAGGGGAGATTGGGCTGGCCCAGCATCAGGGGGCCCACTGAAAACGTACGTGCGCCATCTCTCACACGTCCTTGTCTTGGACGCGAAAGTGGAGGAGGAGGCTTATAGAAGAGGATGAAATAGTTTGGTTAATTATTTTTGTGATGGGGTTGAAATTATTGGAGTGCTTGGGAAAGGGATATTCTGAAGTCTATGTAAAGCATATGATTCCCTATCTGCGTTTGTGTTTATTTAAACTATTTAAGAGTTACATTTCTTGCCTCGTAAGCATGGTTCTTCTATATGTCATTGCATTTGACGTATTGACAATTTTAGTTGAAAAGAAACGATGAATTGACAATTTTTATTATATAGTTTAGTACTCGTGTTCAATCTTCTAACAAAACGAGTTTGCTTCACATTCATGTTCACGCGTACTAACGTAGTATCTCACGTTTATAAATAAAACAATATTTATGTTACTGGATTGTGCATTATCGTTCGTTAATACTCGTGGTTTTGAAAATCAATTTTTTTTTAATTCAGAATGAATCATGTGTTATTTTTCGTTAATAGTCGTGGTTTTGAAAATCAAATTTTTTTAATTCAGAATGGAGTGACAAATTAGAGACTAGTAGTTAATCAAGCCGGCTAGTGGTGTGAGCAGCCGTCTCAGCTGTGGACTTCCGTACGGGTTTTCCGTACAGATTTCCGCCGTTTCTCCATCATTCCAACGTTGGCGAAACCGTTTCTTCTCCCCGGCGTGATCCTAGACCTCACTCGACGGTGTTGGAATGAAGAAAAAGGCCGGAGAGATGGCGATCGGAGGTATGTGCAGCAATCTCACTCAGAACTTCACCACCGATCATAGTGGACCTCTGATCGCGATCTCTCCTGCCTTTTTCTTCATTCCAACACCGTCAAGGGAGGTCTGGGATTACGCCGGGGAGAAAAAAGGGCGTCGCCGGCGCTGGAATGGTGAAGAAACGACGGAAATCTGTATGAAAAACCCGTATGAAAGTCCGCAGCTGAGAAAATCTCATGGTGTGAGTACGTGTTTGCACACAATAAATTGGCATGTGAAGTCAGCCATGCAACATAAAATGGGTTGGCGTCGGGTCTATTTTAATCCACATTTGGTAACATTAGGGGAGTACTGTGTGCAATAATTAAGCAAGAAGCAAAGTTGAAACACAGGTGGCAAACAACGCACCGGCCCCCAAACTAGTTGTAATACTCTCCTCGCACGATCCAAAATATTCATGCATGAATCACCATAAAATCCCAAGTAGTGATCGAAGAGAATTATTGAAGTACTGAGTGAGCTTGAGAACCTGTCAAGCATGTAATGGAAGATATGATCGAATTCCATGTACTTACAGTTGGATGGATCACTCACTCTCAGATTGCCAGAACATGCAAAATACGAAATGGCCCTAGGTTTTGTCGACTGTCGACGATCATGGAGGACTTGATTCATTGGAGGTAGAATTTTATATGCCAAGCCAAGGATGAAATCGATGAGGTAGAGAATCCAATGTAAAGAGTTTATGTCACATTCATCGGTGACAAATTAGCTAGCTATATACGATATATAAAATCTATCTCATGCAGTCATGCATGTGTTTGCCATGTCAAATTACAGAAAGCCAACTGCAGAATCGATTAAATGAATTATATTATCATTAATTCGATCTCACATGATATATAGATCGATGATCTCTACTCGATCTTAGTCTTCCATGCATCAGCTCTAATTAAGCTTCGTTATATACGAAGCCTAACCTGTTGGAAATGAAAGAGGCAGCTAGCAGACCAGTTCCTATGTTCACTACATGTAGAAGAATTGTTAAATGCTGTAGGTTCCAAACTTCCAGTATAATTGGCAACATTTTTTGATCGATGATGATGAAACTAAGGAAGGAGCTTCAGCATGCTTGTTAACCAGTAGTAGGAAGAAATATAACATACAAATGACCAAGTACAATTATACATCAATCATCTTAAATAGTGATGGAGGATCATCGATCGAGTGAGATTACGGGATCCGGTAAGTAGTTTTATTTGATTGGACGAATCTACGAATCAAATCCACTATGATGATGATGACGGGGTGGTGATAAGTTGATCGATAAATCAGATCGACTGCGACTCAAAACTAGAATGATCGAGGCCCCAAAAGACAGCAACATAAATCGATCTTTGCTTCCCATGAAAACATCATATGCACATGGTAGGATCACTGTTTTAATTTTCCTTTTATTTTCCAGAAACTAGGATTTCTATGATTAACAATACTGCACATGCATGCTGTAACATATTAACCTAAGCAGCACCACCTGCGCTAAAGAGAAAGATCCATTCTCAGCCCTACAGTTTCCAGGAAGAACCATCCTCCTCCTCACATTTTAAGAACAACATGCTGTCTCTATTCCTCTAGCATAGATCGTTGATCAAGTAAGCAGTGGCCCAAAAATTGAAATGGGGCCGGCATAATTGAAGCCCAAGAAAAGAAAGAACATGTCAGGTCAATGTCGGAGCTCCTATTAATCTGGTTCTGCTGCATGAACTATGTATAGGACTTGGCTAGGAAACCTCAAGGCCCTAAAGTACGTACCTTGTTATGGCGTGGATTCCGCTAGGGTTTTACTTGCTTCTCATATATTCCACTCATATATACGACTATTCTGTTCGAAAAACTACCTAGCTCCTTTACCCACCACAAGTCTAAAGTCTCCCACTACGTACTCCCACTTTCATCATCATATATATACAGAAATCCCACAGATGCAGTTTGATCATTTGTTATTTCACCAGGTGAACAGGTATATGTGCAGCTTATGTCTTACCTTTATTTCCTGCAGTTTTGTGTTTTTATTGGTGCTGGATTGTACTGGCTATTCTATATTTGTTACTACTCTTTTCAATTAGATTGGTAATGGAATGTGTTTTACAAGCTTGAATTACTTACATGTTGTGGATGGTCTCTAGTTGTGAGTACCTGATCGATCTTGTACACTACACGATGAATATCGTTCATCACGTACGCTAACAATCGATTAATTCAATTCATTCCATTTTGAGGATCAGATCGATCGATGTGTATATATGTTCTGAAGGAAAAGCAGGATTATTTTTTGGGCTATTTATTTTGTAGGGTATATATGCATCAACTAATTGCCTGCAGATTACATGGGACTCAAATAATGCTACTGACATGCATGGTTTCTGTGGAAATTTCAATCTTCATATATTTGTGTGATCACTTATTTCCTAGATTTTGCATATTTGAGTTTGTGGCCTTTTCGACAATTTTTATTTATTTTGCGACAATCTTCTCATACAAATATATGATTCTTTTTCTGTGTTGTTGAGATCAGGAAAAATGATGAGAACAAGCTCCTTGTGCTTTTCTAACTTCCAAGTACCTAAGTTTTGCCTTCAGTCACCATCTATTGAATTAGCGTCTTTAGGAAGAACTTGGGCACGAGACTTTAAGGTACCTAGGACTAGTAGTCCTACTGAATCATCTGAAAACTACTTCAAAAGCATACAATTATCTGATGCTCCAGCTAAGATAATTTGGGACGAAAAAACTGTAAAGCCGTCTCCTGAGACCATGTTGGTTTTTGATCTTGAAACAACTGAACTTGACACTAAGAAAGGAGGAATCGTTGAAGTCGGAATGAAGGATGTCCAAGGTGGCAAGAACAGTTGTTTCCAGACACTAGTAAACCCTGAACAAGATATTCTAAATTCTTACATCCATGGTATAACGACCGACATGGTGAGACATACAGATGTTCCAACATAAGTATATATCTTTCGATTAAGCAGTGATTTATAGTGTCTCTCTTCTTTTACTCATTCCCGGTTGATGTACACCAAGTTAATATTAGTCATTAGTCAGTTCGTACGTAACGTCCAGAACTCAACTTTTTAATATAGGATGAAAGAAGCGATTCCATTCCTTCTCAGGTTCATCCAAAGCCGCCAAGTGCTTGGAGGGAAAGTTCTGCTTGCTGCTCACAATGCAAAACGTTTCGATGCACCCTTCTTGATTGAAGCATTCAGATGCTGCTCATTTGATTTTCCCCATGACTTGCTGTTTCTCGACACCCTCGCTCTGGCACGAGAAGTGAAGAAACTGTATGGTAAGAGACTTAAGAGCTATGAACTTGTTTTAACCAATTCCGTTATTAATTTCCACATGCATTGCCAGGATCAAAGGCTCCTAAAAGCCTCTCACTTAAGGAGCTTGGTGAGTTCTATATGATCCCTTTAGAGGGTCAACCTCATAGGGCCATGACAGATGTAAACTTGCTAACATCTGTTCTGGATAACATGATTTCTGATCTGAAGCTTGGTCCGGCTGACCTATTGCAAAGAGCTTTCAAGGCTTCGGATTTGAATATATCAAAGAAGAGCTGAAGCTTATATGGACTTGTGTTATTTGTCTATATATGTAGTTTATTCATGTAGATAAGTTGTTCGCTAGAGTAATTAGTCTATTTGCTGTTTGAAAAATATGAGGAGATTGAGATGATGGTTTCATAATTAGAGTTGGCAGAACCCTTATTCAAATTATTTTTTTTAATAGAAGAGTAATGCTAGGTGAATCACCTTTTGGATAACTACCTAGAGCTCACCTTAGGTGGCAGCTCATGACACAACCACATCATCAAATCATGATTTCTTATTTTCCTTATATTTCATTTTTTCTCAGTTACAAAAATCCTTTATTTTTTTTAGTTTTACTTTACTGATTTTATCTTGTAAACCCTATTTCTTTTCTTTCTCATCTAATCTTCTACATTCTCTCTTCCTCTCAACTCCCTCGCCTCCTCGATCAACACAATTTTGTTTTCATTCTGATACATGTAACCGAATTGGGCTCAAACCCAAATAATTGTGTTGAAGTTGCTCAGGCTACATACACGTCTCACAACATTATTTTTACCAAAGAGAAGAAGTCTCACTGCATATATTATAATCAAACATTGGAAGAAGTCTCAATTCAAGTAATAAAAAATTGAAGATGAAAGGCAAGGCCTTTGGACGTGGAAGGAGGGAAAAAGAAAATCGCAACACATGCAAGGCCATGTTAGGGAAAAAAAAAAGAGTGCTAGAAGAAAACAACTGTATTTATGAAGATCACAAAAACATACACGAAACCCTAATTCAATTCCCCTTAAACCCTAATTGCACCTGATATTCATCATAATCTCATTTGGAATGGGTGTGTTTTGTTAACAATGCTTGCGAGGAAACCAAAATCCAATTGAGAAGAAGTTAATGATCAATTGAATAAGAGGTGAGAGAGTTGAGAGGAGGAGAGAATTGAAGACGTCGAAGATTATATAAGGCAGAAAAGAAATAGGGTTTACAAGATAAAATCAGTAAAGTAAAAAAAGTAAAGGATTTTTGTAATTAAGAAAAAATGAAATA
This sequence comes from Fragaria x ananassa, assembly GCA_034370585.1. Taxonomy (NCBI): domain Eukaryota; kingdom Viridiplantae; phylum Streptophyta; class Magnoliopsida; order Rosales; family Rosaceae; genus Fragaria; species Fragaria x ananassa. The sequence goes on along the minus strand of CP139762.1, from coordinate 21,477,473 downwards.
TAAAGAAAATAAGAAATCATGGTTTGATGACATGGTGTTTGAGTTACAAGTAATTTTACAAATTTCTGAGTTATATATAATAACACTTTAAGCACTTCCAGGGAAGTGTACGTGATGGACAAAAACGCTTCCAAGCATCATTGAGTAAAGTGCCTCGTCCCAAAGCTACCAAAACAACTTTAGAATTTGCTTCGTTGGTTTCTCGTGCAACTGCATATACACCTCTCGATTCCACCCTCTTCGATTCATAGATGCATGAAACTGTTTGAAGGAGTCTTCTCAAGTTCTTCCTCTCTCTCTCTCTCTCTCTCTCTCTCTCTCTCTATATATATATATATATATATATATACCCAGTTTAGTTTTAAGTTAATGGCTAGCTTAACTACATGTTTCCAAACCATAGGTATGAATAGAAGGAGACGTGCGATGATCTATTGAAATTGCATTCCAGGTCCTTGATAATTCATAAGTGGGTGGATCATTCCTAAGTTGGAAAACGACACATAAAATATAATTCATAAGCGAGTAGATCATTCCTAATTGTATTGAGGTATTTTGTGGTTAAAACCCAACACCTTAAAAATGGTTAAGTTGAGACAATATCGGTAAAATGATGATTCACGGGCCACGCTTGTCGCTGTTTGATATGGTACCAGAGAATGTCCCTCTCCAGTTGCGTCTCCAATGAGCCCGGGTTGGTTTTTTCAGGGGCCATGGTTTGGTTCTTTCGAGTTTTGGGTTCTTTCAGTTGTCAAGGGGAGTTAGGGTTCGTTCGATTGTCATGGGGCCCGGGTTCAGTTTGTTAATCAGTTTCACGTGCAAACCTAAAAAGTTAGTTTGCACGTGAGGGAGAGTGTTGGAGATGAGAGATCCCACATTGGAAAATTGACAAATAAAATATACTTCATTCATAATTGCACTAAGACCTTTTATGGTAAAAACCCAACACTTTTAAAGTGATTAAGTTGAGACAATATCGGTAAAATGATGATCCACGGGCTACACTTGTCGTTATTTAACATTTGGGTAGCCTAATTTTTAGTTTTATTTTCTCACCGAAGAGTTCATAGATGTGTATTATGACCTTTACAAGGATTGTGTGGCCCAATTTTAATTTTGTCATTTATAATTTAAGTTTTTATTTATTTATTTATTTTTGAATCAAATGATAATTATTTCATTAAGATACCCATGTCAACTACGCATACCTACAAGATAATGTTTAGTTAATAAAAAGTTTGAAACAAATCCAGATAACATTCTTGGATTGTTATTATTACCCCCCAAATATGACTAGCCACGAATCCTTCAGCCGTGCTCGATATGGTCAGACCTGACTAGAAAACTTCATTCCAACAATCTCTCGCCGGTAAGCTCTATCGCTCCAACATTTCAGATATGGTGTTTACTAAGATTTTCCATGAAAAACTTTGAGATCATGGTTGATTGATCCAAAGCTTCAGAGATATGGAGGCGGTTGCACAAAGAGATGGTGTTGCAGATCCGAGAGGCAAGGAAATGTGGAGAGAAGGACTCCCGTTAGAGTGGAGGCTGGGATTGGCCACCATTAGAGAACCTAGAGATCAGGGATTTTAGGGTTTAGAGAGCATATTCCCAATACACCTTTGATAGTTTTCTATATTTTAGTTTTTATTTTGTTATGATTAATGGTGGATATGCAACATCTCTTATTGTTTAGATGAGTTGTCGTCAAAGCTAGTCATATTATCCGAGCAATTTTAATTTTCTTTGGTAGTGTAGGCTAGATTATGGATTTGCTTTACACTTTTTCAGTTTTGCTTTGTAGAAATTAAGTTGAGGTTTATGTGATTTCACCTAAGTATTAATGAATCGTCCCTAAGAAAAAAGTTCAAAAATGAAAATTGACAAATTTAAGAGTTACATGTATCTAAACCGATGATACTAGCTAGCTCTGTTTTGTTTTGTTTTGTTTTATTTTGTTTTGTCAATATCAATATCAATCAGCTTGAGAGAGCGAGAGAACAACCCCGAGCAGGAGTCCCTAACCTGTTCGGCGATGTGCCCGGCGCCATCGTCGGACGAAATTGAGTAGATCGTGGTGGTAGAGTGAAGCCGGGTCCTCGGTCGAAGTCTCTTTTTCGATCGAAGATTTGCGGTGGTCAGGCAAGGGATGGGATCCTCAAGGCAGCGGCTGGGTTTTGTTTCCATCTTCTTTGGTCTCGGTGGCAGAGTTTGTTGGCGGCGCGTTCGCGATGGTGGTTGGGCGTGGTGGCATGGCTGGACTCGTTCACGAGTTTGTGTAGTTCTGCAAGGTCGATGGGATGGCTTTGTGGTGTGATCTGGTTTGCAGCCACTAGATCTGTTATGGATCCGACTTCGATTTGGGAAAGGACGTGGTGCGGGTTTTGGCGTGAGGACGACAACCGTTCTTGGAGGATGGTGGTTCGGCGTATCAGGCGGGATGGGGAAGGCAAGACTTGGTCAGCGGCGGTGATTATCTCAACTTCTTGGATTAGGGTTTCAGGTTGGGCTCGGGCTCAATTGTTAGGCATTTTTGGAGTTATTGCTGTAGTTTTATTTTAGTTAGTTTTTAGGTCTGGTTTTCAGATCTTAAATAAGTCTTTAATCTATCGAGTTTGTTGGATAGATGTCATGGATTCAAATAGGTACTTGAATCCGGGCAGCTGGTTTGTGGTTACAAGAACTCAGATTTTAGCTGGTCTTTGGCCGCGCTTTTTTCCAGCCTGTGTTGAACGTGCCGGGAGATCTTGGGATGGCCCATCCAATGGTACGCTGTTGTGGCTAGATCTTGTCCCAGTAATTGCTACCTATGTTAGTCAAGTTAACTCGGGTGGCTGCCCAATTTGGTTTCTATTAGATCCATTGACATGTCAGTCTCTCCTCTTCGGAGTGAGGGTAAGTAGGTTGAGGCTAGTTGTCAAGACCCACCCCGAATTTCACCCTGAAACCCGTGGTAAGTCTTGCGGGGACCACCTTTAAGAAAAATTTACCGAAGGACTGGGCAAACCTCCCTTGAAAATGGACAACCCTAACCCAGAAAAATTAAAGAACACTCTCTTAACCAAAATATAAATTCTTCAACTCAATCCAAATAACTGAAAAATAATATACAATATTTTTCCGAAAGTATTCAGAGCTGCTACAAGAAAGACAACGGAAGCTGATAAAAATCTTAGTGGGTTAAACAGATAACCTACTGGCGAACAGTAGTGGAAAGATGGGTGACTATGCCTCTTCGCCTCCTTCTAGACCTCACCCGAACTCTGCAGACTGTGCATTTAAAAACAAAGGAAAAACCCAGGGGAAAATATTTAATTACGTCAGAGTGAGTGGACAAAAATAATCTCGACAAACAATAATACTTCCCCAAGAAAACTTTAAAGGAAAGCGCTATACAAGCGACAGCTTAAAAACTTAACTCAACAACTCTATACTGGTGTCTAGCCTCGCTAGACTCCCAAACTTCAGAAGAAGACCTCTCAGGCTAAAATTATAAATATATCAGTATGTATTTACACTCGTCATACTTCTTGTATGCTATCTATGAATAAGCTCGAAAAAGTAGATAGTCATACCAGGCCACTACGCTCGCGTCTAACGCTTACGTCACCCCATAATGACATTTTTCCTCATTATGGGGGAAACGCACGAGTGAATATATATATACGTGCTGACTCATTGTACGAATTCTATGAATGAATACTAACAATAGAATAAGCTCGAAAAGTAGAAAGTCGTACAAGGCTACTACGCTCACGTCACCCCATAATGACATTTTTCCTCATTATGGGGGAAAATCACTTATAGCTAGCTAGCTTTCACTTATATACATACTATTCTCATAAATGTCAAAATAAGAGTATAAACACCGAAATTCTCAATTCCGGTTAAAATCCAACAAAGGAAATTATTCAACAATAAAACAATTCAAGCACATTATTTAAAACAAAGGTCCACTCAAAACTTAGGCCTAAGCCTGATGTCGGTCAGAGGTCTCCACTGCTCGAGCCTCCTCGCATCCTGTTCTAAAACATAAATAAATCCTTAAATAAAACACCGACGCTTAAAGAAAATATGCATAATTAAAAATGAGCTTCATTCGCTCAACCATGCCTATCATCTTAAATCTTAACTTCACTGCCAACCACAATTCTCCATAAATACCGACATCCTCAAAAATCACCTTCCAACGTCCTAATCATAAAATAATTCAACGGCCAGATTTTAATTTATTAATCTGCAAAAAATACCAAACTTTAACAATTTCCAAACCTATCCAAAACTCCTCCAAAAGTTTTAAAACTCATTCCATTAAACTCCTCATAAAATTCTCCCCCAAAAACATTTTCTCGGCGGCGGCGGCCGGCGACTAGCTCCGGCGACCTTGGATGCTTACCAAAATTTAGCAACACCTTCCTCTCAACCTTCTCTACAACATTCCTAACTAGCACAAACTCCAATTCTAAGCCTAACCATGTCAATCGAACGAAAATACACAATAAAGCCCTAGAAATTTCCAATACCGATTCCTCCTTACCTAGCTCAAGATGGAAGGATCCCTTTGGAGAGATTGAAGCACGGGAGGAGGGCTTTATTTTGAGCTAAGGCTCGCCGGCTATGGCGGCCGGAGAAAGGAGTTCCGGCGAAAAAACTCTTCCGGCAGTCGAACCTTTCGGGGGTGATTCCTCCTTCACGGCGGCGCTAGGGAGGTTGCCACCGGTCTAGAATGGAAGCTGGGTCAGAGACCGATCGTTTGGGACCGGTGCGGCGGTCTGGGGCGGCCGGACGGCGACGAACGGACGGCTGGAATTTTTCGGTAGTGAGGGGCTCGGGGAGAGAGAAAACTGGGAGGAAGATAGAGAGAGAGAAATAAAACGGGCTTTGACCAAAACAAAGGCCCGGTCCAACAACTCCACCATATACCCATTCCAAAATTCAACACCCCAATAAAAATGACCTTTTACTAGTCAAAATTTACCATTTTTTACCGTCGTCATAATTTTCTCCTACGAATAAATCTTACGAAATATTCGTCCCTCAACACACCTCTAGGGAACACACCTCTAGGGACCTTAGAATTAAAAATCAATGACGAAGATGGTAAAATTCTTATTAACACCATGCTAGTAAATAAGGTAAAATTTAAGGGTCGGGGCGTGACAATTCTCCCATCCTTATAAAAATTTCGTCATCGAAATTTACAAACACGCTACTCAAAGAGATAAAGATATTGTTGTCTCATTTGCTCCTCCGATTCCCAAGTAGCTTCCTCTACTTGGTGACTTCTCCAAAGCACCTTGACAAGTGGAATTGTCTTGTTCCTAAGCACTTGCTCCTTTCAGTCAAGAATCTGAACCAGCTCCTCTTCATAGGATAAATCCTTCTGTAAACTAATCGGCTGCTCTTCAAGTACATGGGAAGGGTCGGCAATATATTTGCGAAGCATGAATACATGAAACACATTATGTATCCTGGACAACTCCGGAGGCAAAACTAATCGATAGGCAAGAGAGCCAACTCGCTCTATTATCTCATAAGGGCCAATATACCTCGGACTAAACTTCCCACGCTTACCGAAACGTACTACCCCTTTCCAAGGAGATAGTTTCAGGAACACCCAATCACCCACTTAAAACTCAAGGTCCTTCCTGCGGACATCTACATAACTCTTTTGCCTACTCTGAGCACCCTTGAGTCTATCTCTGACCACCTTGATCTTCTCATTTGTGTCATGGATAATTTCAGGACCACAAAGCTCTCTTTCTCCGACTTCATTCCAACATAAGGGCGTACGACACTGTTTCCCATAACGTACCTCAAAGGGAGCCATACCGATACTCGAATGGAAGCTATTGTTATAAGCAAATTCCATTAAAGATAGGTTTTTATCCCAGCTCTCTCTGAACTGCAAGGCACATGATCTCAACATATCTTCCAAAGTCTAGATAGTCCTCTCTGATTGCCCAACAAATTCCGGGCATTGGGGATGGGGATGGCTTTGTGTTCTAGCATAAAGTCCATCCCTAATATGACGTCGAAGTCATCCATTTCCACAACAACCAAATCTATCTTCCCTTCCCAACTACCCAGCTTTACCTGTGCTCTTCGAGACACCCCCACTGTGGCCAGGGGTGAGGAGTTAACTGCTTTCATGCGGCCATTGTCCTTCTCTATCTTCAATCCCAATTTTCGTGCTTCGGTTTCAGACACGAAATTATGGGTGGCGCCAGTGTCGACCATCACACTCTTGGCAACCTTCCCGTTTATGCTCCCATTCACAAACATTAGGCCTTTGGCCTGAGACTCCTGGGACGTTGGTGGTTGCTTTTCCACCGCGTTCAAGAATCTCAAGGCACCCATTTGATTGGGTTCCTCCACTTCCTCTTGGGGTTCTTCAGACTCCTTCGCCGAAATATGGGCTTGTAGGGCTGACAAGGCCGTCTTGTGTGGACACTCATTCACCCTATGAGGCCCCTTGCATAAGAAGCAAGATATAGGTCTTGGTGTGAAGTCGGCGGAGTTGAATTGTCGTGGGGGAAACACTCCTGTTGATGCAGTTGGTTTGGAAGAGGTTGTATCTCTTACATTGGTCATCCTCTCTCCTCCTCCGAAAATGGAGAACCTTGACTCCGCTCCCCCACTTCTACTCTGTCCCGGTCTCACACTTTTGTTGGCATTCACATTCGAAAAGGATGAGGTCCTTTTGGGAGGGTTCTCTTCAAAAGTGTAGTCCGTCAACCTTTCAGCTGCTGCTTGAGCAGAAGCCAAATCTTGAACCCTTTGTCTCTGAAGTTCAGTTCTAGCCCACGGCTTCAACCCTTCAAGGAAATAGAATAATCGGTCCTTCTCCGACATGTCTGGGAGATCGAGCATGAGCACAGAGAACTTGCTGACAAACTCTCTAATGTTGTTGGTGTGCTTCAGCTCTCTCAACTGTCGCCTTGTAATGTAGTCCACATTCTCTGGGAAGAACTGCGTCTTCAACTCTCTCTTCAGGTCCTCCCATGTGGCAATGGTACACACATTCCTCTGGATGTCGTTGTATTTTGTTCTCCACCACAGTTTCGCATCGCCCGACAAATACATTGTCGCCATGCCCACTTTTGCTTCTTCTGAATCCGGCTTCACGGCCCGGAAATATTGCTCCATATCAAATAGAAAATTCTCAAGCTCTTTGGCGTCCCGCGCCCCTCCATAGGCTTGAGGTTCCGGGATCTTCACCCTCCTGTAGTCCGTCACAGGTTGGTTACTCATCGCCCGGATCGCTAGATTAAGCTTGGTATTCATCTCCAAGAGCTCGTTTTTGAATGCATCAATAGTGGCTCGGACATCCTCCACCACGGTGTCCACGGTCACTTGTATTGTGTCCAGGGCATTACCCATTGCCCCCACCTGCTCTTGTGAAACGAGACCTCCATCTCTCTCAAGTTCTGCTCCGAGTCTTGGAGCTTTCATCTTTTCAAGGGCCGTAACTCGCCCTTTCAATCTTTCGAGGTCCTCGACTCGCGTCGCCAATCCATCCAGGTCGACGCGGTCTAGGGCTGCAACCCGCCCCCTTAACTCTTCAAGGTCATTAACTCGTGTCGCCAGTTCATCCAGGTCGACACGCTCTAGAGTGGAGGTAACATCAATCAGTCTGTCAGGGACTCCCGCAAGTTCACCAAGCATTTGGTCATACCAATCAAATTTTTGTTGCTTTGTCATTCCTCCCGACATGTTGTGAGCCTTCGAGCCAACCTGGCTCTGATACCACCTGTCACGGGCCGACTTTGCGAGGGTGCAAAGAGGACCGTGCGGCACTCGCTAGCCTTAAAAAGGTAGTAAGTCAACCTTGTGCGCACCTTGCAAGGAACAATGGAAACTACACGATATTAGTATGATGCGAGCAACAAGCAAGAACACAGTTTTATATAATTGTGGAGTGAGCTCAAAGAGCGAGAGATCACTAGAATAAAAAGTTGAAATGATCTCACGAGACACAGATGATTGAATAATTCCTCTCTTTATTGGTGGTAAGACGTTAGTAGGGGCTAAAGTACATGTGCTTACCTATACTAGTTCCTTAGTCCAACCGTCGCCGACTAGGAACTCCCCTACAAAGAGCATATCGGCCAAATTCTCACTTGGCTGGGGGAAACATCAAAAAGCCAAGGAGGGCCAAGCTAAATAAAATAAATACAAGGAAAATAGAAATTACAAAACTGCCACTTTGCACACAAGCAACCAACCATGGGCTTGACTCATGACCCTGGGCAAGGTTGCATGTGGCATTACATGTCTTGGCCCTAACACCTTGGGTACTGCCAAGTGTATAACTATTGCCTGTCAGTTCTGGAGTGTTGTTCAAGGGAAAATTCAACATTGAAGAGTTCTGTGGAACTGGATTATATCCTGTCCCTCTGCCACAATCAGAAATCCCATTTCTTCCTATAACTCCAGTAGGAATCCCGTTTGATACCATAGGCTGTCCAATTGATGATGGAAGCCTAGGAACATGAGTCCCGGTACTTTCATTCATGATCTGCCCTCTCGACTGTGGTTGACCTATCATATATAGAGAGCTGTTTTGGACTCCATGAGGATTGACTTGCATATTCACAGCCCCAAGGGATTGTGCAGACTGGTGCAAGTTAGCAAGCTGTTTTGCCTCCATAGTTGTTGGAATGCCGTGAAGTAAGTTCATCGGTTTACCACTGCTATGATGTTGCTGCCCCTCTGCGAACCTCAACTTTGGATTTTCAAAGCTGAACAAGTTCCTTTGATCAACAAGGGGCATTGGTATGCCAGATTTTGCTGTTGACCTACCGAGTCCGGCCGCTTGAAGTGTGGCAAGGCTTTGAGCAGGAAGTTGACCAGTGGCGGCTAGAGTTTGAAGATCAATCCCATTGAGTGATGACATTGCTCCAAAAGATGCTTCTTGAGAACTTATGAAAGAGTTGCTCAAATTACTCTGGTGCTGCGACACTCCACTCAACCTTCTAAGGTACAGCCGATATTTCTGTTCCATAAGTTTGTGTGGTGAGTGTTTCTAAAAGAGGGAGTATATTTAATCATGTCACAACAAAACTATAGGAATGAAAAATGCAAAGGAAGGCTCGTATATGTTTAACTTTTGATTAACATATAGATTTCCTCCACGTAATGTTGTCAAACACAAATGAATTATACCTGTAGATGGCTAGCAACATTTTCTCTAGTGAGCCCAGGAACATTCATCAACTCCAAAATTTTCTTAGGAACCGCCTCTGTATCAATTAACAAGTTTGAATAACATAAGAATTACAAATACTGTTGATGAAAGAGACGCTGTTGATCAATCATATGACCGATGCCTGAAAGTTTTATTTAAAGGAAATGACAAATGCTAACTCATGATAGAATACTAAACACAGTATAACACTCCGATTTTCAGGAAAAGTTGTATGGTGTAACACTCACAGGATAAACAGGATCTATATCTTAGACTATTAGAGTATTATAGTCAAATGTATATGGATGGGTGGCAACTAGGGATCAAATATAGGGGAAGAAAACTTACTATCAATGCCTAGTTGATTGACAGCACCGACAAATTGTTGATGGAGCTCCACTGACCAAACCACCCGCGGCTTCTTTAGCGTGGATGTATCATCCCTGTCCTCCGCATCCTCATCCTCATCCTCATCCTTCCTCTTCTTTGAGTTCTTCCAATTCCCTTCATTTGCCGAGGATGAGTAATCTGGTTCTTCGCATGGTTTTTGTTGCCGATATCCTTCATCCACACTTCCGGATTGCTCCACATCCTTCCACTCATTCTTCTTCTTTCGAACGACATGCTGCCAAATGTTCTTTAACGCCTCAATCCGGACTGGTTTGATTAGATAATCACAAGCACCATGAGTCACACCCTTCATAACAACACTTTTCCCATCATCAGCAGACATCACTGTAGATTTACATGCATGTCAGGTCAAACTCATACATATACTATGGGTAAGAGCACTGAATTTCTATGAAAGTACTGAAACAAGGCACTCACTGATAACCGGCAGGTCCATCTCTAATCCAATGTACTCGAGCAGCTTGAATCCATCCATGTCCGGCATGTGGACGTCACTAATAACTACATCATATCCATTTTTGTTCTCTCGCAGCAAGGACAGTGCGATCTCAGCTCGATTACATTTCGTAACTAGAAAATCCCAAACAAACTAAATCAGTTACTCAACACATTAAGCAAAGCCACAGAACAAAACAAGTCTACGAATCTACACAAGCCAGTGAACCACAAATAAAAACCCAAGCTTATCTTGGAACAATATGATTGGCCTCTAGTAAGATCCAAACAAACAAACCAAACATTATACTGTTGACACCATGTGTACACAAAGTCTCAAAATTAAACACAATCCATGATTTGGAAAACTGAATCTAACCAAACCTATAACACAGTCTTTCAATGGTCAAACCTATATCCAAATCCAAACTAAGGTTCTTGTCATACCGTTCTCTACAAACTCACAACCCAACATAGACCAGCTTGAGAAACACAGAAAACAAACACTCATGCTTTGACACATAAAAACAAAACAAATCTCAAAATAAATCAGCAAAAGAAACGGTGCATTAGACCCCTAAAGAAGACCAAATTAAGAAGTCGTACTACCTTCATATAGACAAGTACGGAGCATCTTCTCCAAGATCATTAGACAAGTAGGATCATCGTCAACCACCAAGACCCTTAAACCCGCAGGAAACTGGTCAGGTACGGTCTCTCCGGACTTCCACGCGCCACTGGAACTGGCCATTGAAACAGATCCTCGACCGTTTTGAAGATTCATCTCGGATTGCTCCACATCCTTCCACTCATTCTTCTTCTTTCGAACGACATGCTGCCAAATGTTCTTTAACGCCTCAATCCGGACTGGTTTGATTAGATAATCACAAGCACCATGAGTCACACCCTTCATAACAACACTTTTCCCATCATCAGCAGACATCACTGTAGATTTACATGCATGTCAGGTCAAACTCATACATATACTATGGGTAAGAAAGTACTGAAACAAGGCACTCACTGATAACCGGCAGGTCCATCTCTAATCCAATGTACTCGAGCAGCTTGAATCCATCCATGTCTGGCATGTGGACGTCACTAATAACTACATCATATCCATTTTTGTTCTCTCGCAGCAAGGACAGTGCGATCTCGGCTCGATTACATTTCGTAACTAGAAAATCCCAAACAAACTAAATCAGTTACTCAACACATTAAGCAAAGAAGCCACAGAACAAAACAAGTCTACGAATCTACACAAGCCAGTGAACCACAAATAAAAACTCAAGCTTATCTTGGAACAATATGATTGGCCTCTAGTAAGATCCAAACAAACAAACCAAAACATGATACTGTTGACACCATGTGTACACAAAGTCTCAAAATTAAACACAATCCATGATTTGGAAAACTGAATCTAACCAAACCTATAACACAGTCTTTCAATGGTCAAACCTATATCCAAATCCAAACTAAGGTTCTTCTCATACCCGTTCTCTACAAACTCACAACCCAACAAAGACCAGCTTGAGAAACACAGAGAGAACACAGAAAACAAACACTCATGCTTTGACACATAAAAACAAAACAAATCTCAAAATAAATCAGCAAAAGAAACGGTGCATTAGACCCCAAATTAAGAAGTCGTACTACCTTCATAGAGACAAGTACGGAGCATCTTCTCCAAGATCATTAGACAAGTAGGATCATCGTCAACCACCAAGACCCTTAAACCCGCAGGAAACTGGTCAGGTACGGTCTCTCCGGACTTCCACGCGCCACTGGAACTGGCCGTTGAAACAGATCCTCGACCGTTTTGAAGATTCATCTCGGATGAGAGGAAAAACAGGGATATAGATGGATATGTAAGCTAAAAAAGACAACCAGAATAACCGAATCACATGCTTCAGCTTCGGTTAGGAGGACATCCCCACTCGAAACTCAAACCAACCCAGAAGAGCTAAACAGCTAAAGGAATCAAATTTTTGGGAGAAAGGCGAAAAATTTATAAGAATTATATAGGTGTAGTTATTCCCAGATTGAAGTTGAAAGAGCTGGACTTGTCTCTCTCTGCTTCAAGCTCAAATTGTTTAATGGCTGAATGTATTTTATATACAGAAGTGGGTCACTCCTGGAAGAGTGGATCCAGCTCATATGTAAAAAAACATGAATCAATCAAGTTAACCTCATTATCCTCCTCCTCCCGAAATTTACTCACATTCTTCTGGGTTTTACACTTTTACTGGTGTAAAACATTCTCCTGTCTGTCTGCTCTTTTTGGACTGTTTTTTCTGATCTTCTACTGCTGCCACAGAAATGGAGTAATTTTGTTAAGCTTCACCAATCCTTGAATTCATTGTTCTTCACCAAAGTCAAATTCAATTCATCCCAGATATCTATTGGTATTGTTTCACTGTCAATTTTAGGTTTTGAAATTTAAATCCCATAACAGATAATTGCAGAGTTAACAGATTTCTAATATTAGCTATAGGGATTTGCTTCCATGCATGGCAAAATAATTTGGCAATTAAGTGGGATCAATTGTTACTTTTCACATTCATTTCAGGGTTGTTTTGTTCTCCTAGGGTGTGTCCTGATTTGGTTAAATACATAAAACTGGGTCATGGATCTGACCTACCTGGTTATAAAGGAAACCAATGAAAGGCCTCCTATTTTTTTGATACAACATTGATTACATGATATGGCCTGTTTTACTTTTTCTTGTGTTGTAATTGCATTGGTACTTGCTTGTTTAGTTGTTTTCTTCTAATTCCAATTATTTGAATGGGGGCTTCTTTTAGTCTAGCATGCCTACCTTAAACATACGTGTACAATGTACCAAGAGAGATGCCCCTTTCACAGGGCGGATCTAGGTACAAGCACCATGGGACTCAAGTCCCACCCAAATATTTTGGGGAAAAAAATTACTACTTATAGTTATCATTAGTTTTATGGTGTGATTGTAAGATTATTGTGTTTTGGCCCAGGTCCTCAGCGGAGAGCGATGAGGTGATTAGGAACAAAAGTAAAATAATGTGTGCGGGGCGTGCCACCTCGCGTTCTTAACTTTTAACCAGGCGAAAGAGAGTTCTGGTGCCACCTCGCGGACTAGGAATTTACGAGCCTAATCTTCTCGGTCACCTGTCGATTGATACTCACTGTTAGAGCGAGCAGAGCAACAAAGGGAAATCGGGGACGAGTCCTGACGGGCTCTGAGATCTAAGGCAGGGTGCGCTTAGAACGTTAGGGTTTTCGAGGACGCTCGAAGGTTTGCAGTTGTACTGTTTGTTTGATTGATTGTTTGTTGTGTTGAGAGTGTGTTTAGAGAGAGTCGTGGAGCTTCTTTATATAATCATCTGCAAGCAACCCGCGGAGACTTAATCACAATCCACTTCGGACTCGACAATCAGAATCCCACAAGGATACGATCAACTCGCCAGCCGTGCGCTCCATGCAACACGTGTCAAACCAACTTCGCTTAGGTCTTGTTCACCGCCTCGCATCGTTTCACTGTAGTGTCATACGCAAACTCAAACACTAAGCGATCTTATCCCGAGGGTATCATCGTCCATTCCCAACTCTACCTCGCCATACACTGTAGAGTCCCACGCGAACTGGAAATAAGGATCCCGAGAGGACATCGAATCTCGCGGGGTATCAGAATCCTCATCACGTGCTGCCAGACCTCGCCACCCTTCGTGGGCTAAAAAGGCCACAGGTATTGGCCCAAATGCTATCCAAAACCTATCTCGAGTCTTGGACCGAAAATACCCACTGGGCTCAAACATTGCCCCCTAGAGCTTAAACCACTTCGCAACGGATAAGCGAAAAGGCCTAAATAAGCTTTTTTATGGGAATTCGTATTTCAAAAGGTACCGACGTTTCGGCGTCATCGCCTCCCTTCATCATTAAGGCTTTTTGAATTTTGAAACGCGCTGACGTTTCGGTCGTCATTGCGTCTTTTCGTTGCGGCCACTGATTGACAGGGACGTTACGGTTCGTCCCCTTTATAAACCTCGATGCGGGTCCCCACATCTCACCATCGTTTTCCAATCAGCCTTTGCCTTCTGCAACCAGCCAAACTCCAACACCGACCTTACTCCGACCAAAAACAATGGCATCCAAACCTGCTGCTAATGACCCGAACCTTAGCCTCACGGTGGCGACCTCCTGGTCGACCAGCCTCGCTCGTCGTTTCGCCAGCAACCCGCCTCAAGGAACACCCATTTACTTTCTTGAAACAGGGGCAGCCTTGCTCGGTCCGACTCCGTCCGCCGCTGATCTTAATCACTACACTGCCTCCGTGCGTCGACCAATCTTGGTCCAACGGCGCGAACCGGGGAACTTCACCTCTTGGCAAGCCCGCTCTCATACAAACATCCGGGTCGGGGAGTGGCCCAGCGCCACTGCGGAGGATCGGGCGTGGTACGCGGAACGCCTCCAGACCGACCAACCGATCTGGGAAGCAACCGGCATTCGCGAAGCCATTGCCTTGAGCTTCTCGCTGCCCCCTCACACCGACCGAGCACCCATTGCTGCCATGGTCTGTTTATGGAACAGTGCCACTAACACCTTCGACTTTCCCTTCGGGCAGATTGGCATCTCTCTATTGGACATTTGGTTTACCAATTTCAAATGTGTCAACAGTGATCATCACTCATCACAACTCTTGGCTACTTGCCCTAAACAACATGAAAAATAAGATAATTAGGGTCCAATTCCACTAACTAAATCCACAGCCAAAATTGAACGGAGTGGGAAAAGAGAAAACGACTTGTAACTTTGTAAGTGGAACGGGAACGGAACCCCGTTTAGTGTGGTTAAAATTATTTGAGCTGCTTCTTCGATCTGTGCAAGTGGAGGCTGTGGAGCTGTGCCTATCAGATTTCTTAACCTTACCTTTTCTTTGTTTACTTCATTTTTTCTGAGAAACAACCAGATCGGACCAGAAGGGTTGCAGAAGAACCTCTCAGCCAGTTGTTGGTTGTTACCGGCGGCTACAGTGGCTACTCCCTCCTACCGACTACCCCCTATCGACACGTGTCGCTTGGTGCAGCATGATAGGATAAGGCTTCCTTGGCTTACATTCACCTCCTCGCTTTCGAGAATTTCATAGTCATATGACTCATCAACTCCATCATCCCCCTCCACTCCTTCCTCTCATAATGCTTTCTGCTACGTTGTTTGTTGTGGTGTTTTGTTCTTTCATTTTCATTTCTTAATGATTCAAGATGAACCTTAATTATATCAGTGCAATCCGTTGAGGAAAGCATGGTAGCTGTCTATTACTCAATGTATGTAACTAGGTAAACAATTTATATTTGTCCGAAAATGGACTCAACGTGTGTGGATCAAAAACTTATGTTCACGTAATCATGTAAGATCTTAATACATGTCTATCTATATACGTATGTGATAGGACAGAATGAGATAATTCGATCAATGACAAATCTTTAAATAATCGAGCATGACATTGATATTTTGAGAATAAAATTGACTCTTACCACCTTGTACCGTTAGAAGCATATGAGATGTTCGTGTGTTTACTTTTTTTTACTCAAAATCATATTATTTTTACGTTTAAATTTACAGTTAAAGATCTTGAGTTTGTAGTAGTTCAATATGATCATATGATCATGTTGTTAGTAGATTGATTGATCATATAACTGTAGACATATAAAATTTAACGATAATAGTAATCGTTGAATAATTCAAGCAACACGTAGACCCGACAAATTGCATACGTGGCTCATCAATCGACAAAGTTGGAAAGCCGTCGGAAATAACACGTGGCAAAGTGGGAATGGTCGGCCGACAACAAAACCTTAAATCCCGATCAAAATCAATTATTAAGTGTCGATCGATGATCAGATTTCGATTAAATTAAATTAATTAAAAGAAGTCAGACATACCCAAAATAATTGGGTTTATAAGTGATGGCTCTCAAGAAGACATGCGAGCTAGATAACGGACTCTGCTTGTGAAGGCGAAGCGAAATGGACTTCACGTAGAGGTACATTAAAGCAAGGCGAAATGGACTTCGCGTAGAGGTACATTAAGGCGAGGCGAAACAGACTTCACGTAGAGGTAAACAAAGGCAAAGCAAAACGGACTTCACGTAAAGGTAAACGGAGGCGAGACGAAATGACTTCGCGCGCGTAGATGTACGTGAAGGCGAGGCGAAATGACTTCGCGGGCGTAGATGTACATGAAGGCGAGGCGAAATGATTTCGCGCGCGTAGATGTACATGAAGGCGAGGTGAGATAGCTCCACGTAGGAGACTTCGCGAAGGAGATAGACAACAGAGTTCGCATGCATGCGGAGATGTACGTTCAAGTTGAGTCGTCCGCGAGGTGGGACCAGAAAATCCCCACTTGCTTGGAAATTAAGATTTTGCGCACCTTCCTTCCGTGTCCGCGAGATGGCCCGCCCCTTATTGAGGATCCTGGTCAAAACATGACATTCAATCCAAAACGATTTGGGCAACTAAATCAATCGATTAAGATTGATTGATTTGTTTATGTTAAGATTGGCAAGTAAATCAATCAGTCAAGATTCACTTATTCGATTATCACCGTTAAAGAAATATCATTGATTCAGTATCTTCATTACCTGCCAAAAGTGGAGGCATGTTAACACTATAAATACCCCCTCTCATAACAAGAGGAGGGGGTGAAGGAGGAAGCGAACCAAGGAGCAAACGGGGGAGCAAAAACGAGGCAGCGGACCAAGGGTCAGCGAACCAGAGGAGCGGTGAACCAGAGAGAAAGAAAACTCACTCTCAAGTCCAGAAGTCTCCCAAGACCCTTGAAGAATCATCAAGATGCCAAATAGCCGATTCTCCATCAACCTCAAGTCTAGAAGTTGTCAAATCCGGAAGAATCATCAAGCTGCCAAATAGTTGATTCTCCATCAACCTTAAGTTTTGAAGTTGTCAAATCCCGAATAATCATTAAGCTGCCAAATAGCCGATTCTCTATCAACCTCAAGTCTAGAAGTTGTCAAATCCTGAAGAATCATCAAGCTGTCAAATAGCCGATTCTCCATCAACCTCAAGTCTAGAAGTTGTCAAATCCTGAAGAGTCATCAAGCTGCCAAATAACTGACATCTTCACCAACTTCAAGACAAAGAACAAACCACCACGTGAAGCCGCTCGTGGATCAAACCCGATCAACATCAAGCCTCCACGGCCCTTGATCAACCCTTGTCTTCAAGTCTTCAACAAATCAAAACCTTTACCAAGTTCTTCAACAAACTCGTGAAGAGTCAACAAGCACCGAACACACGTGTTGATTCATCCTCCGTCAAAGTCGAAGAACATGCACCACGTGACATTGCTTGTGGCCTAAGTTCGATCAAGAACAAGCCTCTACGGCCCATGATCAATCAACTTCTACAAATCGTCAACCCGATAAGAAGTACAAACTACAACAATTCGATTCAAGATTAAGTGTTCATCACCCTTGGATTAAATCGATTGTCATGGGGCCCGGGTTCAGTTTGTTAATCAGTTTCACGTGCAAACCTAAAAAGTTAGGTTGCACGTGAGGGGGAGTGTTGGAGAGGAGAGATCCCACATTGGCAAATTGACAAATAAAATATAATTCATTCATAATTGCACCAAGACCTTTTATGGTAAAAACCCAACACTTTTAAAGTGATTAAGTTGAGAGAATATCGGTAAAATGATGATCCACGGGCTACACTTGTCGTTATTTAACATTTGGGTGGCCTAATTTTTAGTTTTATTTTCTCACCGAAGAGTTCATAGATGTGTATTACGACCTTTACAAGGATTTTGTGGCCCAATTTTAATTTTGTCATTTCTAATTTAAGTTTTTATTTATTTATTTATTTTTGAATCAAATGATAATTATTTCATTAAGATACCCATGTCAACTACGCATACCTACAAGATAATGTTTAGTTAATAAAAAGTTTGAAACAAATCCAGATAACATTCTTGGATTGTTATTATTACCCTCCAAATATGACTAGCCACAAATCCTTCAGCCGTGCTCGATATGGTCAGACCTGACTAGAAAACTTCATTCCAACAATCTCTCGCCGGTAAGCTCTATCGCTCCAACATTTCAGATATGGTGTTTACTAAGATTTTCCATGAAAAACTTTGAGATCATGGTTGATTGATCCAAAGCTTCAGAGATATGGAGGCGGTTGCACAAAGAGATGGTGTTGCAGATCCGAGAGGCAAGGAAATGTGGAGAGAAGGACTCCCGTTAGAGTGGAGGCTGGGATTGGCCACCATTAGAGAACCTAGAGATCAGGGATTTTAGGGTTTAGAGAGCATATTCCCAATACACCTTTGATAGTTTTCTATATTTTAGTTTTTATTTTGTTATGATTAATGGTGGATATGCAACATCTCTTATTGTTTAGATGAGTTGTCGTCAAAGCTAGTCATATTATCCGAGCAATTTTAATTTTCTTTGGTAGTGTAGGCTAGATTATGGATTTGCTTTACACTTTTTCAGTTTTGCTTTGTAGAAATTAAGTTGAGGTTTATGTGATTTCACCTAAGTATTAATGAATCGTCCCTAAGAAAAAAGCTCAAAAATGAAAATTGACAAATTTAAGAGTTACATGTATCTAAACCGATGATACTAGCTAGCTCTGTTTTGTTTTGTTTTGTTTTGTTTTGTCAATATCAATATCAATCAGCTTGAGAGAGCGAGAGAACAACCCCGAGCAGGAGTCCCTAACCTGTTCGGCGATGTGCCCGGCGCCATCGTCGGACGAAATTGAGTAGATCGTGGTGGTAGAGTGAAGCCAGGTCCTCAGTCGAAGTCTCTTTTTCGATCGAAGATTTGTGGTGGTCAGGCAAGGGTTGGGATCCTCATGGTAGCGGCTGGGTTTTGTTTCCATCTTCTCTGGTCTCGGTGGCAGAGTTTGTTGGCGGCGCGTTCGCGATGGTGGTTGGGCGTGGTGGCATGGCTGGACTCGTTCACGAGTTTGTGCAGTTCTGCAAGGTCGATGGGATGGCTTTGTGGTGTGATCTGGTTTGCAGCCACTAGATCTGTTATGGATCCGACTTCAATTTGGGAAAGGACGTGGTGCGGGTTCCGCCGTGAGGACGACAACCGTTCTTGGAGGATGGTGGTTCGGGGTATCAGGCGGGATGGGGAAGGCAAGACTTGGTCAGCGGCGGTGATTATCTCAACTTCTTGGATTAGGGTTTCAGGTTGGGCCCGGGCTAAATTGTTAGGCCTTTTTGGAGTTATTGCTGTAGTTTTATTTGAGTTAGTTTTTGGGTCTGGTTTTCAGATCTTAAATAAGTCTTTAATCTATCAAGTTTGTTGGATAGATGTCATGGATTCTAATAGGTACTTGAATCCAGGCAGCTGGTTCGTGGTTACAAGAACTCAGATTTTAGCTGGTCTTTGGCCGCGCTTTTTTCCAGCCTGTGTTGAACGTGCCGGGAGATCCTGGGATGACCCATCCAATGGTACGATGTTGTGGTTAGATCCTGTCCCAGTAATTGCTACTTATGTTAGTCAAATTAACTCGGGTGACTGCCCAATTTGGTTTCTATTAGATCCATTGACATGTCAGTCTCTCCTCTTCGGAGTCAGGGTAAGTAGGTTGAGGCTAGTTGTTAAGACCCACCCCGAATTTCACCATGAAACCCGAGGTAAGTCTTGCGGGGACCAACTTCAAGGAAAATTTACCGAAGGACTCGGCAAACCTCCCTTAAAAATGGACAACCCTAACCCAGAAAAATTAAAGAACACTCTTAACCAAAATATAAATTCTTCAACTCAATCCAAATAACCGAAAAAATAATATATAATATTTTTTCGAAAGTATTCAGAGCTGTTACAAGAAAGACAACGGAAGCTGATAAAGATCATAGTGGGTTAAACAGATAACCTACTGGTGAACAGTAGTGGAAAGATGAGTGACTATGCCTCGTCTCCTCCTTCTAGACCCCACCCGAACTCTGCAGACTGTGCATTTAAAAACGATGGAAAAGCTCAGGGGAAAATATTTAATTACGTCAGAGTGAGTGGACAAAAATAATCTCGACAAACAATAATACTTCCCCAAGAAAACTTTAAAGGAAAGCGCTATATAAGCGACAACTTAAAAGCTTAACTCAACAACTCTATACTGGTGTCTAGCCTCGCTAGACTCCCAAACTTCAGAAGAAGACCTCTCAGGCTAAAATTATAAATATATCAGTATGTATTTACACTCGTCATACTTCTTGTATGCTATCTATGAATAAGCTCGAAAAAGTAGATAGTCATACCAGGCTACTACGCTCGCGTTTAACGCTCACGTCACCCCATAATGACATTTTTCCTCATTATGGGGGAAAATCGCGTATAGCTAGCTACCGTTCACTTATATACATATTATTCTCATAAATGTCAAAATAAGAGTATAAACACCGAAATTCTCAATTCTGGTTAAAATTCAACAAAGGAAATTATTCAACAATAAAACAATTCAAGCACATTATTTAAAACAAAGGTCCACTCACAACTTAGGCCTAAGCTTAATGTCGGTCAGAGGTCTCCTCTGCTCGAGCCTCCTCGCGTCCTGTTCCAAAACATAAATAAATCCTTAAATAAAACACCGACGCTTAAAGAAAATATGCATAATTAAAAATGAGCTTCCTCCGCTCAACCATGCCTATCACCTTAAATCTTAACTTCACTGCCAACCACAATTCTCCATAAATACCGACATCCTCAAAAATCACCTTCCAACGTCCTAATCATAAAATAATTCAATGGCCGGATTTTAATTTATTAATCCGTCAAAAATACCAAACTTTAACAATTTCCAAACCTATCCAAAACTCCTCCAAAAATTCTAAAACTCATTCCATTAAACTCCTCATAAAATTCTCCACCAAAAACATTTTCTCGGCGGCGGCGGCGGCCGGCGACTAGCTCCGGCGACCTTCGATGCTTACCAAAATTTGGCAACACCTTCCTCTCAACCTCCTCTATAGCATTCCTAACTAGCACTAACTCCAATTCTAAGCCTAACCATGTCAATCGAACGAAAATACACAATAAAGCCCTAGAAATTTCCAATACCGATTCCTCCTTACCTAGCTCAAGATGAAGGGATCCCTTTGGAGAGATTGAAGCACGGGAGGAGGGCTTTCTTTTAAGCCAAGGCTCGCCGGCTATGGTGGCCGGAGGAAAAAGTTCCGGCGAAAAAACTCTTCCGGCAGTCGGACCTTTCGGGGGTGATTCCTCCTTCACGGCGGCGCTAGGGAGGTTGCCACCAGTCTAGAATGAAAGCTGGGTCAGAGACCGATCGTTTGGGATCGGTGGGGCGGTATGGGGCAGTCGGACGGCGGTGAACAGACGGCCGGATTTTTTCGGCAGTGAGGGGCTCGGGGAGAGAGAAAACTAGGAGGAAGAGAGAGAGAAATAAAATGGGCTTTGACAAAAACAAAGGCCCGGTCCAACAACTCCACCATATACCCATTCCATAATTCAACACCCCAAAATAATACCCCAATAAAAATTATCTTTTACTAGCCAAAATTTACCATTTTTTATCGTTGTCATAATTTTCTCCTACGAATAAATCTTACGAAATATTCGTCCCTCAACACACCTCTAAGGAACACACCTCTAGGGACCTTAGAATTAAAACTCAATGACGAAGACGGTAAAATTCTTATTAACATCATGCTAGTAAATAAGGTAAAATTTAAGGGTCGGGGCGTGACAATTCTCCCCTCCTTATAAAAATTTCGTCCTTGAAATTTACAAACACGCTATCAAAGAGATAAAGATATTGTTGTCTCATTTGCTCATCCGATTCCCAAGTAGCTTCCTCTACTTGGTGACTTCTCCAAAGCACATTGACAAGTGGAATTGTCTTGTTCCTAAGCACTTGCACATTTCGGTCAAGAATCTGAATCGGCTCCTCTTCATAGGACAAATCCTTCTGCAAACTAATCGGCTGCTCTTCAAGCACATGGGAAGGGTAGGCAATATATTTGTGAAGCATGAATACATGAAACACATTATGTATCCTGGACAACTCCGGAGGCAAAACTAACCGATAGGCAAGAGAGCCAACTCGCTCTATTATCTCATAAGGGCCAATATACCTTGGACTAAGCTTCCCACGCTTACCGAAACGTATTACCTCTTTCCAAGGAGATAGTTTCAGGAACACCCAATCACCTACTTGAAACTCAAGGTCCTTCCTATGGACATCTGCATAACTCTTTTGCCTACTCTGAGCGGCCTTGAGTCTATCTCTGACCACCTTGATCTTCTCATTTGTGGCATGGATAATCTCAGGACCACAAAGCTCTCTTTCTCCGACTTCATTCCAACATAAGGGCATACGACACTGTTTCCCATAACGTGCCTCAAAGGGAGCCATACCGATACTCGAATGGAAGCTATTGTTAGAAGCAAATTCCATCAAAGATAGGTTTTTATCTCAACTCCCTCTGAACTGCAAGGCACATGATCTCAACATATCTTCCAAAGTCTGGATAGTCCTCTCTGATTGCCCATCAGTCTGAGGATGAAAAGCAGTACTGAAGTGTAGTCGGGTACCTAATGCTGCCTGAAGAGCTCTCCAGAATTTAGAAGCAAATCTAGGATCCCGATCTGACACTATGGATTCAGGTACGCCATGAAGTCTCATAATCTCATTCACATACAACTTAGCCAATTTATGCAGTGTATACTTCTTTCCCACAAGCAAGAAATGAGCAGATTTAGTGAGACTATCCACAATCACCCAAATACCGTCATGCCCTTCTCGGGTACAAGGTAAACTGAAGACAAAATCCATGGTGATGTGGTCCCACTTCCACACTGGAATCGGCAACGGCTCAAGCAATCTTGAAGGTTTATGTCTTTCAGCTTTCACCTGCTGACAAATCAGACACCTACTCACAAAAGCTGCAATTTCCCTCTTCATGTCAGGCCACCAATAATAATCCTTCAAAGTCCAGTACATTTTTGTACTCCCCGGATGAGCAGCATAAGCGAAACTATGAGCTTCCTCCATATTCTCAATCTTTAACTCTTCATTCCTCTTTAGAACACAAAGCCTATTTTTGAACAACAAAGTTTCATCTCTTCTTACCGGAAAATCCACGGCTGCTCCATTCGTCGCTCTTTCCATCAACTGAGCTATGGAATGATCATTAAACTGCGCCTCACGCACTTTATCCATCAAAACTGGCCTTACATGGAAACTAGCTACCAAGGCACCAACTTCATCTACTGCTAAATCCACCCATGTAGCTCTCAACTCACAAAGAAGTGGAACCCGAACCATCCTCAGGTGAGACAAAGATATGATGGGATTTCGACTAAGAGCATCAACTACCACATTAGCTTTTCTAGGATGATACTCAATAGTGCAATCATAATCACTGATCAACTCCATCCACCTTCTTTGCCTCATATTTAACTCCTTTTGAGTGAACACATACCGAAGACTCTTGTGATCGGTAAAAATCTGACACTTGGCTCCATAAAGATAGTGTCTCCACAATTTAAGAGTAAAAACTACTGCTGCAAGGTCTAAGTCATGGGTGAGATAATTCCCCTCATGCGGCTTCAGTTGCCTAGAAGCGTAGGCAATCACTCGATCATGCTGCATCAATACTTCGCCTAGACCTCGTCTAGAAGCATCATAATAAACCACATATCCACTATCATCTAGAAGTGCCAAAACAGGAGCACTAGTCTGGCGATCCTTTAATTCTTAAAAAATTTGCTCACACTGATCTGACCATTCGTGTCAAGACCCGCCCCGAATTTCACCCTGAAACCCGAGGTGAGTCATGCGGGGACCACCTCCAAGGAAAACTTACCGAAGGACTCGGCAAACCTCCCTTGAAAATGGACAACCCTAACCCGGAAAAATTAAAGAACACTTTTAACCAATAATATAAATTCTTCAACTTAATCCAAATAACCAAATAAAATAAAAAATAAAAAATAAAAATAAATAAATAACCAAAAATAATAATAATAAATAATTCTTCAAGGGAGGTTTGCCGAGTCCTTCGGTAAGTTTTCCTTGGAGGTGGTCCCCGCATGACTCACCTCGGGTTTCAGGGTGAAATTCGGGGCGGGTCTTGACAATTCGAACTTAACTCCCTTCTTGGTCAATCTAGTCAGTGGAGCTGCAATCTTCGAAAAGTCTTAACAGCGGCGGCCGGCGACCAACTCCGGCGACCTCCGATGCTTACCAAAATTTGGCAGCACCTTCCTCTCAACCTCCTCTACAACATTCCTAACTAGCATAAACTTCAATTCTAAGCCTAACCATGTCAATCGAACAAAAATACACAATAAAGCCCTAGAAATTTCTAATACCGATTCCTCCTTACCTAGCTCAAGATGGAGGGAGCCCTTTGGAGGGATTGAAGCACGAGAGGAGGGCTTTCTTTTGAGCCAAGGCTCGCTGGCTATGGCGACCGGAGGAAGGAGTTCCGGTGAAAAAACTCTTCCGGCAGTCGGACCTTTCGGGGGTGATTCCTCTTTCACGGCGGCGCTAGGGAGGTTGCCACCGGTCTAGAATGGAAGCTGGGTTGGAGACCGATCGTTTGGGACCGGTGCGGCGGTCTGGGGTGGCCGGACGGCGGCGAACAGACGGCCGGAATTTTTCGGTAGTGAAAGGCTCGGGGAGAGAGAAAACCGGGAGGAAGAGAGAGAGAAATAAAACGGGCTTTGACCAAAACAAAGGCCTGGTCCAACAACTCCACCATATACCCATTCCAAAATTCAACACCCCAAAATAATTCCCCAGTAAAAATTACCTTTTACTAGCCAAAATTTACAATTTTTTACCATCGTCATAATTTTCTCATACGAATAAATCTTACGAAATATTCGTCCTTCAACACACCTCTAGGGACCTTAGAATTAAAACTCAATGACGAAGACGGTAAAATTCTTATTAACACCATGCTAGTAAATAAGGTAAAATTTAAGGGTCGGGGCGTGACACTAGTGTTTTGGCTTGTAATCGTGATCCCTTGGTGGGTGCTGTGATTGTTTTGTAATTGCAGTTTATTAAATGAAATTTGCTTTAATAAAAAAAAAAAAAAGAGTTACATGTATCTTTTGTTTTTCTTTTACCATACTGTATATTATAAATTATTTTGTAGTGTAGAAGCTACATGCATATTGCCTAGAGAGTTCATAACAAAGAATGCTTACTAGTTAATACATCACAAACTAATTTATGCAACGTACTAATAATTTTTCTTGAATCTAAGGGCTTGAAGACAACTCTCACGCCGTTATCATTGATGAAACCGTAAAATACAAGAGGGGGGGGGGACGTAAAAACTAAACCCCATAATGTAAGAAAACCAATATCTGGAGACCCTACACAAATTATGTATTTGAGTAAGAACCATTTAGCAAATAGTGTATCATTCACGACTCAATTTGCTTTGCATAAAACATAGCGACATAACAGAAAGCTAAAGCTCATATGGAGCCATAAAAGACTATGTATATCCGTTTTCCCATTACGTGAAAATTTCACTTTGCTGTAAGGAGGCTGCAACCATTTGACAAAACATGGAACTCGTTGCCTCAATAAAGCAATCATGGGACGTTGCGTTCCCTTACCAAGACATAACCCACGTCACCATATAATGGATGAGCTTATTGATGACATGAAGCCACAAAAAAATGACTAGCTAAAAATTATTGAACTAAAATCATAACTAAAATTAATTAAAATGGCCCATATTGGACCCATAAAAGGGGCACAAGCCCAAGCACCAAATCTAGGGAGATTAGGGTCACTTGCTGTTAGCCACCACCGTCCTAAACATGTTGTTGCCATTGCCGTCCTTACCCTTACCTCCTCAGCCGAACCACAGCCATCTAGAGCCTGTCGGCCACATCGCTCCTTGAGGAGGCCACGAGATAAGCCGGGCTCGTGCCCTGATCAAACTCCATAAAACCAATCCGGATTGAAATAGGTTCATTCGATCCGCACTGCCAAGTGATCTTGATCTCACCTCTGTCTATTCGCCTCCGGATCTATGGTAACTTACCACTCCGCCGCCCAACCCAACAAGTGTTGAGCAAATACTCGACAACCGCCACACTCCCCATCTCCTTTACCTATTTTGTAGCCATTAGAGTCCCTTTAAACCAGAATGATTAAGAAGCCCGGTATCACATCAGTCGGCAATGTACTAATCTTTCTTGTGGAAATGGTATTTGGGTCAGGGGAAGACTACCCGTCAATCCAAAAATATTATAAATCGTCTATGACCCGTAGAAATTCATTTAACATCCAGGTTCACACCAATTTCCAAATGAGAGCAGTAAGACCCCGTTGGTCCAATGTTTTCTATTTTGCAAGCTCACATGCATCATAACCTACCAATAAAGAACTTGTGAATGTTGGGGCTCGAACTTGAGCATGAGTGCTACTCAAGCAAGGGCTATGTCATTCTTGCCAACCCTCTATTAGTTCAAGCAGCTAATATACATGCTTTGTTTTGTTAGTTAGTTAGTTAGTTTTTTTAGGAGCTGAAATTCAAACTCCCCAAAAACACAATCCACACTCCTTTTTTTTTTTTTTTAATAATATCTCTTCCCCACTCATTTTTGACTTCCAACAATACCTTCTCATCAGATTCTTTTTCGTTTTATTTTCTCTTTTCTCCCTCATCTTCTTGTATATCAGAATATAGGTAAAATTTTCTTTTAAGGATCATTATTTTTTTCCTCATAACATGACATGTCTATGTTATTCCAAACATAGACCATCAAAATCAAGTAAAAATAAAAAGAAGACAACAATTCTTCAACAGAATTCACACATGAAACAAGAAAAATTAAATATTTCCCTTAACCTCAAGAATCATTCATCCCTAAAATTCTCATGATGTTACATAAAAACAGTCATGTCATTATTATCATATTTCAAAAAGTTTCTAAGTCAAGTTGCCTTCATCCAAAAGAAAAGGTTGTAATAAGCCTCCTACAGTTAAATAGTCTGCAAACACCAAAACAAAATATGTGTTTAGGACATGTAGCATAACATGTTAGACCTTTTGAGTTTAAAGTACTCAAAAGAAAAATATGAATACTTGATGTGGAATGAACACACCCAAAAAAGGGACATCCTAGCAGTCCAATAACTTTTCAAGACATATTCTTGAGCTAATAACACAACCATAACAGAACTCCAAAATAGTATAAACAAAGGAGAAAAGGAGCTGCAAACAATAACAAAACAGAAAGTTTAGCATATTTGCAACTAAGCAGTCATAGGCTCTTCTTCCATTACTAAGAGAAAACCAAACATCGTTCAATATATCTGGAATTTATTAAAATACAATACAAATTAGATACAAAACTGAAACATACAATAAATAGATCATAGTAAAATTCAGACGATAAGACTTACATATTCGTTTAGATCCAAAATTGCTAGTTGAAAAACTAAGCATTATTCCTCACATTTGGTGCAGTAGTCCTGTTGATTGATGGACACTTGTTACGATAATGGCAAGGATTACCGCAACCTCTACATTTTCGAGGTGTCTTATCCACTACCTCAAAGTATAAGGGTTCCCTCTTTGTAGAACAAACTTCCTTTATATTAGTTGATCTTACCAGACGACCTTTATGAGGCTAAATAGTAGGTTCAAAAAGCAAGGGGCAAGATGCACCAAGAATATGAGAAAGCTGCCTTATGATATTCTCTTTTTGCATAAGCGGCTGCTTTTCATATTTCTCTTTTATCTCAGACAACAGATTAGTGAGAGGATCTTCATGATCCAAGCTTGCATACTGATCATTAGTGAAAGATTTTGTGTCAATCCTCCACTGCATATGAATCTGATTTAGAGAACACACTTCAATATTCATCTCCTTGATCATGTGCACACAAGGAAGACCCATGGTTTTGAAAAATTGGCCCTTACATTGAGATGAATAGTATTTCGTATTTGCCAACAAATGTTGTTTTTGTAGCTCATACAAAACATAGAATGATACCTTATTCACCGTCTCTTTAAATAAGGGGATGCAAAGTTTTTGAGTAACACGAATCTTTTCACTTGCAAGTTGAGTTTTAATTTCTTGAAATTGGTTTTCAATAGCAACACAAATATTTTTCTTCACTTCACGAAGACCACCCATTGAAACTTGAAGATATCTCTTTATGGTTGCATGTGCACCTTCTGCCCTAGAAGTAACGCTATTACCAAAATGGGAAATCTGCCCCGTCCATGCAACTATAAACTTTTCTTTCTATGGAAGCCAATTTTTTTCAATATAAAGTAAAACTGTAGCATAATCTTTCTATTCAATTTGAAAACGATTCCAAGCTTCATTAAACAATGCCACATTCCAAGATTTCACTATGGCAACCCAAGAAGACACAAAAGTAACCCAATCAGCTTCTTCCTTAAACTGACTTTTATAATGTGCAACAATATTTTTCTCAATATACCATATGCACAAAAGATTATGAGTCATCAAGAACACAACTTCTATTGCTTTCATTAGTGCTAACTCTCTATCAGTAATAATGGCCAACAAATGATCACCAAAACCCAACAACTTACTAAACATCTCAAGAGCCCACTCATAATCCTCTTGTTCCTCTTTTTGCATGAAAACAAAGCATGAATAAAATGATTTGTTAAAGCTCAACACTCCTACAATCTCAAGTAATGACATCTTGTACTTATTTGTCTTATAAGTACAATCCATCACAAAGACATTAGGGTAGCTTTTAGTCAACTCAATGGAAGTGGGATGAGTCAAGAATACATAAGTCAAATGACCATGGTGATCATAGTTGACATTATGATAAAAACTAGCCCTGCCAAGCTCATCCAATAATGCTTGAATAACTAAACGCCCACCTAGGTTCTCCATCCTAAATTGAGTTGTCATGCTATATACATTTTTGGAAACAACTAGAAGATCAGGGTTATTTTGTCGAAGTGAAGAGAGAATTTGGCGTGGTTTAATGCAAGCCCTAGTCATTTGTTTAACTTGTAAAGCTTCCTCTTCAGAAAATCGATGACAATATGGATGTCCAGACATGTCAGTACAAGACTCATGGTTATGTAGCAATGTAATTATCTCTACCTTCCACACCCCTTCTTTCTTTCTTCCTAAAATTTTAAAAAGACAATTAATCAGACGAGAAGATGAATTTTTTTTCTTATTCTCAGCTGCAATTCTAGTTCTATAACAGCCCCCTCTATCACAACCCATAACAACATATTTATTGAGTTTAGATCTTTTGATTACCAGATCATACCCTTGCACAACCCTAAGATTACGAACATCTCTAATGAGGTCATCTCAATTTTCATAAACTTTTGTTGATAGTGAGAAAAATTCATCAGAAACAACAAATATTTCTTCATTTCCTAAACTATAGATAACCAGATTTATAGTTAGGCCCTATTTGACTAACTAAATGCTTCTTAAAAATTAACTAGGTTAAATCACGGTTGCTAACCTCTAATCCTTGCAAACCAAATTATGCCACTACTTATTTCTTCTTGTAAGTTAGAGAAAACTAATAATATATAACTAAAAGCTAGTTCTAAATAGAAATAGATAGTGGTATCAGACAATGCATTGTAAAAAAAAAAAATGCAAGACAAAAAACTTACCAACGACAGTGAGACCTTCTATGATATTAGACGAAAGATTAAGCTGCAACTCTTCTTCCATTTCAATGTTATTAAACGAATGATTAAACTACAACTCTTCTTCTATATTGTCTGAAGCTACCATATTAGCAATCTTTTGCAACTCAGCATCTAAAGACTCTTCTTTCATTGCTAAAAGAAATATGAATTTTGTCTTCTGCTAGTAATCTGCAAAGGCTAAGATACCAGAATTAATATTGCAAAATCAAAATTCCAAAGACATAAAAGGGGATTCTCTAGAACAATAGTATGAACAAAAAATTTAAATTGAGAAAACTGAGTGCATTATACCAAATACACTAAATGCATTTCTTGATGTTTAGAGGCTTGCAAAACAAAATATCATACTAATTCTAGGGACCCTAATTCTAATGCCTCGCCATTTTTCACTCCAGAAACTCATATTCTAATGCAAACCAAACCATACTATAGAATTAACATGCAAAAACAAGGATTATTCTCAAGCCATTCTAATAGAAGAAGATGGAAAATGGGGCAAGTCGAGTATAAACAATCAAATTCAACTCTTTTTGAATCTAGGAAGAACACTTCTCCAAATATTGTAAATGAGTCAAATTAAACAAAGCCCATAACAATCTAAGAAGTATAAACCATCAATTTTGACAAAAATTTGAAATAATCCATCAATCGAACCTTACTCTAGAATTTGATATATGGTCATGTCAGCAAATCCTTGCATTAAATCCTTCGGGTTAGCCTCAACAAGTAACACTCTTGATAGAGTATAGCCTTGTACGATCGTGTTTTTATGGGTGAACCAGATCGTTTCTATGGAGAAGAGAGACTGAGAGTGAGAATACAAAAAAATGAGAGCGAGAGGTGTGGTATGGGAAAGGAAGATGAGGGAAAAAAAGAGAAAATAAAAAGAAAAAGAATCTGATGAGATGATATTGTTAGAAGTAAAAGTGAGTGGGATGAGATATTATTAAAAAAATAAAAAGAGAGCGTGGATTATGTTTTTAAGAGTGTGAATTTCAACGATTGTGTGTGTGTGTTAAAGGTAGGGATTATGTGTGTGTGTTAGATGAAGGGTCGGTGCGGTGGTGCGGCCGCTCTCAAGCTTAAATTAATGAAACTGTTAATTTGTTTACATCAAGTTTCGAGAATATGTCATGAGATAATAACATGACTCTCTGGTCTCTACCATCTGACAAGTATTCCACCGAGCATCTCCCATGGTAGGCTAAATCCTTAGCCAAATTTGGCTTAAAAAACAAGAATATTCTGTGGAATCTTTTTTTAGCCTATCAAAGTCTCCCACCATAAGCTAAATCCTTAGCTAAATTTATAGCCTTTTGACTTTAAAAAACACTCCCATCATAAGCTAAATCTCAAGGTAAAGCCATTTCTAATTATTTTGTCATATATATGTAATGTTATATTTCTATGCATTTTTTTGTCTCATATATATAAATATATATAATATTTAAAAAAAATTGAAACTACAAATATTGAGAATGACATACATGAATTTTATTCCTTCAATATATTATAATTAAAAGATACAACCAACGAAAATTAAAAAAAATACAACAACAAATTTATTTGAAAACAAAATATTTATTTAGAAATAAACATTTAACGATCACGATTTCAAACTTATGTTCTTCCATGTCGCTGCCAAATATGTTCAATCAAAGCATCTCGAAGTTCATAATGAGCTTTCTTATCTTTAATTTTTCTATGGCGATCAAGAAATTGGTTAAATCTTGTTGTCTCATCAATCATCATCTCAACAGTAGGGGCGGGTGCTTCATTAAATTCCCTAATCGGAGCCGATAAATCTCGCTCATCCTCGATAATCATGTTGTGCATTATGATGCATGTAGTCATTATATCATGTAAGACACGTTTATCCCAAAATCGTGCTGGTCCTTTAATAATTGCCCAACGTGATTGAAGAACTCCAAATTCACGCTCCACGTCCTTCCTATATGATTCTTGCTTTGTGGCAAACAAAGTTTTCTTCCGACCTTGTGGATCATGTATAGTTTGGACAAGTGTGGACCATTTAGGATATATACCGTCTGCTAGATAATAACCAACATTATAATCCTTTCCCACAATTTTATAATTAACCGGAGGAGAGTTACCTTCAACAAGATCTGCAAATAAGTGAGATGCTTCTAGCACATTAATGTCGTTGTTCGATCCCGGTAACCCAAAATATGCATGCCATATCCAAAGATCATAATCAGCTACGGCCTCAAGAATAATGGTTGGTGATCCCTTCCGCCCCGAGTACATTCCTGCCCAAGCTTTTGGACAATTTTTCCAACACCAATGCATACAATCTAAACTCCCCAACATTCCTGGAAAACCACGTTCTTCGCCTATATAAAGAAGCCTTGCTATATCATCAGAGTTAGGTCTCCTTAGATATTGTGGTCCAAATACCTCTATAATTGCTTGACAAAATTTTTTCATACATCTAATAGCAGTAGACTCACCAATTTTCAAATAGTCGTCAAGAGCGTCAGCAGGTACACCATACGCAAGCATTCGAAAAACGGCTGTGATCTTTTGTAAGGATGACAAACCGAGCTTTCCGACCCCATCGCGTTGTTGTACAAAGAACGTGTCATGATCTTTGACAGCATCCGCAATTCGATGAAATAAAGTTTTACTCATTCGGAAGCGTCTTCGAAATATTTCGTCATCATGAATTGGGCGCTCGGCAAAATAATCCCTCCATAAATTGTATGCAGCTTCTTCTCGGGGTCGATTGACCATTACATGGCCTGGAATTGCACCACGATATTTTGATTGAGCATCATCATCTTCATCATCAAGAATCTCCTCCACGAGAAGGTTATTATTCGCGTACATGCGAAGTAGTAAATCTTGCTCTTCATCATATGCTGCCATGACTTGATGAAAGTAACCATCAGTATCGTTTGATGAAATAGAAGATGATGAGAACTGAGAAGGGTTCATTGTTGAGGAATAGAAACGGAAGCAGTGTTTATTTTTTCCTTCTAAGGTTATGAAACTAGCTTGAATTACTACATATGTACTTATATAGTAGTAATGTGATAACTATATAGAAATCAAAAGAATTTCATATTTGTGGACGTGGGAAATTTGTGTCAAATTGGTCAAGATTGTGGTTTCAATTATCAACTTTCCTATTTCCCAAACCTAACACAAAAAAAAGGTACTTGGTCTTCCTCATTTTCAACCAAAAGTTTGACAAACTTCAACCACAACTTGTCAATAGGACAATAGGATCAATTTTATAGTGATTTCCCGAACAGAATTTGGTATTTTCAACATCTAGTCAAAATTCAGCATTGGTCCTATTGATCAAGGAGACAAGAATTTCAAACATTTACATTCCAAGAAAAAAAAGGGAAAGTTACGAAGGATTTCAAACCAATTTGACTCAAAATAAGGATTTCAAAGTTATGAATTGCACTAATTTCATCAGAATTGATCAATACTAACTTCCTTATTTTGACCAAAATTTATGCTACAAAATTCATGATTTTGGTTTTACCATTTCAAAATTAAATCGCATATTTTATAACTATATATATTAGTAGTGTTACTAGGAATCTCATATTCTTCTTCAATGAATACTTCTAAGGGAAAAATTTTTTCTATTGAAGAGGATCAACTCTTGTGCCACATATATCTTGATGTTAGTCAAGATCCGATACATGGTGTTAATCAAAAGAAGGATAAGATATGGGAAAGGATAACTACTCTGTGGAATCAGCAAAAGCCGCATCAATATGAAGTACGAAGCTCATATTCTCTCCAAAGTCGATTTTCTGATCTCTCATATGTTATAAGCAAATTTCGTGGGGCTGTTCGACAAGTAGAATATAACAACCCGAGTGGTGCTTCTGAAATTGATATATTAAGAATTCGTTCAATTTTAATAACATTATATATATTATATTTACATTCGTGTTTATAAATTAATAACTTTGTATTATCTTTATATTGACAGATGACAAAGGCAAAGAAATTAATGTGGGATGATACGAGCTATAAAAAATCAAAGAAGTTTCAATTTGAGCATGTGTGGAGCATTCTCAAGGATGCTGAAAAATGGATGGGATCTTCTGGTACAGTATCGGCTCAACCCCGAAGAAGAAAAAATTCATTGGAAGGAGGTCAATCGAGTTCTCACACATCTAAGTCATCAGGTACACCATCATTTAATGTCGATTTGAATGTCGATGTTGATGCAGATGAACAAGAATTTATCAATGAAGAGTTATCATCATCCTATAGACCAATTGGAACAAAGAAAGCAAAACATAAAAGAAAAGAGGAGAATGAAAAGAAAAAACTTGCTGAGCAAATTCTCGAAGAAAACCGGCGACTAAAGGAGTTGGTAGAAAAAAACATGTCTGATAGATGTGCATTTTCTGCCAAACATGAGCAATATGCGGCTACAAAATTAGAGATCCAACGTCAGCGTGAGGAGAACAAAATTATGCTCATGAGTTTGGATTCCATTTCGGATCCGAAAGATCGTGAGTATTTTGAGATGAGAAAAAATGAAATCAGGCAAAGAAGAGCTCGTGAATCCCAACAACAACAATCACCCATGACGTTTGGCTATGACAATTTTGCTAACATGAATCAGTTCCAAGGTGACACACAAGCTACATTCAACTCTGGAAGCTTTGGTAATGCACTTCAAGTTTCAAGTCAATATGGATCAAGCGGTGAATACGGAGCAACGCCAAATTATGGAGGAATTAGTGACTATGGAGGAATGAGTCTTTATGAAAGTCCTTTTGGATATGGAAAAGGTAAAGACTATGGAGGAAGCGGAGGTACTGGAACAAGCGATGGACATGGAGGAGCCCCGTAACGAATGCGGTGGAGTATTGAATTGATGGTTATTATAATATCGGTTTTTTTATTGAAAAATAATGTGTTTTTAATAAGTCTAGCATTTTATGTTAGTTATTTCGTTATGTTGTTATTTTGTTAAGTCTAGCATTTTGTGTTGTTTACGTACGTTTTAATAAGTAATGTAACATTTTTCATGAATAAGCTATGTACTTTTTTTTATTCAATAATTAATCAAGTATATGATTTTATCTAAATATATTAGATATGGGGCTTACATGAAAGGTCTCGTCGAGATCTTCGCAATGGTAAAAAAATTAAATAGAAACGAGTTTTTAATTATGTAGTTGTGAGGGGTTAAAGATTTTTAGTTCAAATTTAAAAAGGATATAAAATGAAATAAGATGATAGCTAAAAGGGCAAATCTGGAAAAAAAATAAAACTGAATACAATATTATTTGGCTTTAGCTTAGACCATCTCCCATGGTAGGCTAAAAAGCCAAATTTAGCCTATGGAAGTGGAAGGCCAAATTTGGCTTACAAAATTGCTTAGGCTAAATTTTTTGCCTTGGAAATTGAAATTTGGCTTATGGTGGGAGTAACCATAGGCTAAATTTGGCTTTTTAGCCTACCATGGGAGATGGTCTTAGCGACTATATTTGCTCTGACAAGACCATCTCCAGCTGAGGGTGGTAAATATAAAACCCCGAGCTTAGGTAACTAAAATTACAGTTCACCACGCACGTGCGCGAGAGGGCTCGAACTAGAAAAACGCGTCCAAAGTACAAAAAGCCAAAAGAACAGAAAGTTTCTCTAAAAAAAATAAAATAAAAAAATGACAATTCCCACACGTGCGAGTGACGGAGGCAACAGACACGACGACAGCCCAATGAAATCCCAGCATGTAATAAAAAATCGTATGGCTCAGGTAAGTAGTGGCAACAACGTAATTTACCTTAAAGCCAGTGGGCGTTTGCGCCAAAAGACAAAGTATAAAGAGAGGCTACCCCTTCCGGGAGTTGGGTAGAGAGTCTCTGCTGTGTTCTCTCTCACGCAATTTCTTGGTCGCTTCCTCTCACTCGCTCACACTCGCCTTTTTATCTCTCTCTCCTTCCTACCTCGTTCTTAATCTGAATTTCTAGGGTTTCAATTTGACCTAAATTGAATTCAAAGGGATACCCGAATTTTCTGTAATTTCATCGCAATGGACTCTGATTCTTGGAGCAACCTGTTCTCGTCTTCGAACGCGAGGCGGTACCAGTCTCGATCCGGTGAGTTTTTTTTTGACTTTCTTTAAAGGAATTTGGAATTTTTTTGTTGATTTTGGGTTTTTGATTGTGGGTTTTGCAGATCTGTTCGGGCACGAGGAGATAGAAGGAGACGATGAGATAAAGGCTGAGTTTTTGTGCCCTTTTTGCGCGGAGGACTTCGATGTCGTTGGGCTTTGTTGTCACATCGATGAGGAGCATCCTGTTGAGGCTAAGAATGGGGTAGGTTTGATTTTAAATTTTGCAATCTTTGTTGCTTTTTGTTTTTTGATTTTAAAGTTTGAAGCTTTGTGCGTAAGTTGGTTGATTTGAGCTTGGTTTGATGTTAGCATTGTGTAAAAATTAGAGATTTTTGAGTGTTTTCGAGCTTTTGAGGTGTGTTTCGTTTAGCTGAGATATTATTGTAAGTTTTCAGGTGAGTTTTGGTTTCAGTTTGGGTTAGAAAGGAACGAACTTTGGAGTGATTGTTTCAGTCGTAGGAGTGTTGTCTAGTTTTGATGGTAGACAAGGTATGTTTGTGGTTAAGTCTTGGCTTTTTCATGGGTTTTGGCTGTCGTTTTTTAAAAGAGTTGAATGTTTCATTGGGTTTGCTTGAGTAGGTTTCAGTTTCAAGTTTGTGGAGTGGGGCGATGTGTTTGAATCGTTTGATGATGGTGAGACATGAGAGTTGATCATTGGTAGAATGGAATATCCGTTAGATTGCATTTCTTTTATACTATTATGTGGAATGCTCAACACTAGACAAAGCATCTGGCGTCTTTTGGTTGAGTATGAACTTCTTTGGACGTCTCTTTTACTTGTATGAACCTGTTGGTCTTATAACCATTCACTTTTTCTCTTTTCCCAGGTCTGTCCAGTTTGTACTAAGAGGGTTGGATCAAATCTTGTCACACATATTACCACGCAACATGGGAGTCTATTAAAGATATCCTTTTGAATTTCTATTTGGTTTTGAATATTTTTGTGCTTTCTATGTTTGTGGTTAATTTTAATAATTGGAGCATCACTAGGAACTTCAATATGTGGTTATTAGGAGGTAAAGCCGTCTAAACCCATGAATAACTTAGGTGTAGTTGGTTAAAGCCGTCTAAACCATGGTTATTAGGTGTAGCAACACTGAATCGTGCATGAATACCTTGCCCCCGCCCCTCAAATTTCATGGACAAATATGTAAAGAGTTAACAGCTCTAGTTCAATGGGGGCATTAAAAAGTTGATTCTTTTAAATGATTCTTAGGATAGGCAACTTTATCTCATCTAATTCGGATCAGTTCTAGAATAAGTTAGCTAGTACACATACATTCATGTATCCTGCACACAAAGCAGTAATCATGTGATCGAGTACCGTCATCACCTTGTACTGTATTCACCCATTCTCTTGTCTTTTACAATGACTACCTATTTTCATCCGAACTGGGCTTTTCCTTCCATGTGCTTTGATATTCTATACATGTTTTAGTTGTTTAAGTCTCAGTAAAAGTGATGTGTCCTTGACTATCCATTACGTTCAGCGCAAAAGGAAATTGCGCAGGGGAACTAATTCGACATTTTCAATATTAAGGAAAGAGCTGCGAGAAGGAAGTCTACAGTCCCTCCTGGGAGGGTCTTCATTCCCATTTTCCTCAAACACCGAACCTGATCCTTTGTTGTCTTCTTTTATATACAATGCACCTGATGAACATGTGAGCGAACAACCCCTTCCTTTAGTTGAAACCCCATTCATGAAGGAAAGCACAAAAGAAGAGTCCTCAGAAAGGTATGAGCATATTAGCATGACTTATTTTATCTTTCCTCAACTTCTCAACTGCGAATGAGAAATTTTAGGTCTGGATCAGATCAGCTACTGATAATGAATCTTCTAGCTTTGTTGCGTGTTATTTATAGCGAATTTACTATGGTTTCCTGTGAGTATTAACGCTTCTCTGTGGTGACAGAATTGCTCAACAACCACCTCTATCAACTAAAGACCAAGAGGAGAAGGCTCGGAAGTGTGAGTTTGTCCAAGGATTGCTGATGTCCACCATTCTTGATGACTTATGAATCAAAAGCGTCTAGCAGAAACGGCCAATCCTTAATTAGGACCCAGAGCCCTAGTGTCAGACGGAAAAAAGATGGTGGTTCTATTTATGTAACAACTGGTAATAGTTAGAGTAATAGTTATGTAACAACTGGAAAAAAGAGCCCTAAACAACTATGTATTTGTATTGTACTTAGTTTATGTAGATAATGAAAATAACAACTTATCACCTCGATGTTCCCTTATTTCTAACCTGTCAAAGTTCAATCTAATGAAGAACTAACTAAGAACTGGTGTGCACAAGTGTACGGATTTGGAGTTCATTCTTATCAAGAGCAACCTAATGTACTGATTTTGAGGCCAAAAAAAAAATTCAATGGAACAAGACTAGGAACTCGTGTGCATCAAACGGAACTAGATCGAATGCAAAAATTGAGTAAATAAAATGTGTATTTGGAGGCCAAAAGAACCAATGGAACATAACTAGGAACTGGTCTGCATAAACTAGATCCAAAACAGAACTGGTTGAGAGCTGCAACTACCCAAAACAAAATTTTAGTAAATACAATATATATTATGCTCTCGTTGAGAGTCGAACTCACGGGTGCTCTAACCAACTGAGCTACGAGAGCTTGTTGACTAAGGTTCCGCCCATATGTAATTTGACTAATTCAATGACATTCAATTTACTCTAGATTTTTTTTTTTTCTGTAAACCTACCACGTGAACGAACTGTATGGATGAATTTCATAGGTTAGAGCGTGATGTTTAAAGGCTCAGAGCCTTCGATGTCTTGGCAGGGGAAAGAGCCGCAGTCAATTCATTGATATGTTCAATCTACTACGACAGTACACACCTATGCTGGAAATGAAAAGGACCAAGCTGGCTTCCTAAACCTGAAAGCCCAATCGGAGCTGGAGACGCGTATCTACTGCAACGGAGTCATGGAACCAGATTGCGCAACTGGTCAACACTCCACAACTGTACCTCGGAGTCCAAGGCCAGTATAGCAACACAGCCCCGACCGAACTCCTTTCGATCTGAGATCTAGGTATGACCATTCTATAGTCTGGCAGCGCCACAGAATCATGACATTGCATTCAGTTCATCAGAGGAACACATCATATACATAAGATTTTCACGTTGAATTGATCAGTCAATTCGTACAATAAGAGTAAAGGTACGGAAGAAAAAACACCTATACACACATATACAGAAGCTAGCAAACTTTTTTCTTCATCATCTAAATAGTAGTAACAAAAGTCAACAGCCAGCGACATGTCCCTGAAAGATCATATCATCTTAAGCTGTGAAATCGCAAACAAAGTACGACTAGTCATCAAAATCCCTGATCCAAAATACATGATGCCCATTCTGAAGCACACTCCCAATTAAGGCCTTTATTATGAACAGTTTCATCTTCCCTCAGCCCTATCAAGCCTTCAGAAAAGCCACAATCACACTCAACTTTGCTTTGATGTAAATCTACATAATTTAAGGATAGGGTGCGTACACACTAACATGAAAAACGGGCCGGTGAACATGATCCTTAAAAGTAGATTATATCCCGCGTTATATATTGGGATAATAACTTCAAGCTGACGCAATATAATTCTCCTCACCTCCTTGGTGTATTGTGCGACACAAAGAAGTTAAAGTCAGGATGATGGACATGCAATAGCCTAAGCCAGTTTTCAGCTGCTCGCAACAGAGAATTTGCCTTTTGAGATTCGTAGACTCCATTAGGGTTCCAAAAGGAACCCTTGAACTTGTAGGAAGCCAATCCAAAGGTTGGCAACGAGAGTTTGAACTCGGCATTTTGAATCTCTCTAGGTCGTGCACTGCTGGGACGGAGCCTATCAGTGCTTGTACCTGCACCAACCAACGTTATAACTTATAACCAAATCGAAACGTCAAAAACAAGCAGGTGCATATACATTTGAGACAGAAAAAAGTACCTTTTAAGGGAGTGGACAGGGAATGAAAGGTCAAGAAACAAGCATCCAAGCTCTGTAATGTTGGACCTGTAGGTATCCGATATATGGGATACCTTTATTTGAGAATGCACA
Organism: Fragaria x ananassa; assembly: GCA_034370585.1. Classification (NCBI taxonomy): domain Eukaryota; kingdom Viridiplantae; phylum Streptophyta; class Magnoliopsida; order Rosales; family Rosaceae; genus Fragaria; species Fragaria x ananassa. Next base: position 21,437,556 of record CP139762.1, on the reverse strand, counting down.
ACGCAAACTTTAGATCTATAATCAAATATGCATCCTTCCTGTATGTTTACTACCGGGAAATACAATAATAAATGCATACCATGCTACAGAGATCCAACTAGAAGGTGATAAATCACAGCTCTTGTAAGTCCTAAGCTCTGCAAATTGGGATGCGAGAACTTGAATCTGTTGGATGGTAATGAACTTTGTGTTACAATATAAATTTAAAAAAAAAATTACCGAAAAAAAGTGAGTTCTTTTGTGTAGAGTGTTCTGACAAAATACTTGCCTTATCAGCCAAAGGTTCACGGCCAAACGGTTGATCGTGCTCCAAATATTGAAATACAAGCTGACCAGGAGGGTTGCAAATCTCACTTTCATCACTAGAGGAACCAGTTAAGGGTTTATCTCTTGGTGCGACTCTATTCCAACCAAGGCCATTTACATCAGCAATATTCTGCCGACTCCAAGCATTATCAACAACACCATTTATACGTCTTTCTGCTCCATAGTCACTGCTGCCATCACTACTTGTCTCCCTCGATGACTCTGCATCACTGTCATCACCATGCCTCCTGTGAGAATAGCAAGATTATCTAACAAAATTGGTTTACTGAAAAAGACGTGATTGGTTCTTATGCTGATTTCACCAAATCCAAAGAGATACAGTTCTTACTAACTATTAACATGTGAATTCTGCAATGTGCTGCCAAAATCCCACATGTTACCGTACCACCAAAATAACACCTAAACCACTAATCTGTCCAATTACTACCATGTATTCTATCAACACTTTGGGTTATCATATAAGATGCCTCACACGGCAACTAGATCAATCCGAGTCCATCACCATAATTCATCTTCACAAGTTAGTTTTTTCACTACCTGATACCACTAACAACAACTAGATCAATTCTAGTCCATCACCATAATTCATCTTCACAAGTTATTTTTTTCACTACCTGATACAACTAACAACGACCATTGTTCCCTGTATACCTAGACAAGACTACGATTCCTATCCTCATAGGCCCTACTAGAAATGAAGAACATATTGCAAGCTCACCAACCTAGCTGTATTTAAGTTACCTTGAGCATTCCAATTAGGATTCAGGTGGGTTTTGTATAACAGACTTTAAGCTACTAGAGGGTCTAGTGAATGAAAACATGAACGTTCTGGTTACAGAAATATCATGAGATACTTTGCCATTACAGAGCTTATAGGTCTACCTTGTAATTGGGAAGAAGCTTAAGCATGTGATGGACACCCCAAACTAAATAACCTCAAGACAAATACAAGTCCTAATAATAATAATTAACAGATTAATCAAATGAAAAACCAACACAGACTACATGTTTTATTAATATTGACAGTACATAGTACTGTATCAACAACATCAAAAGCACTGCATCTGCTTTATTCACAAAATTTCTAGTTCGTTGAGTGTGGCAGAAGAGATAACAGTTATTTCAAAACATATAAATTTGACTACATTGAAGTATCAAACCAATGCATGAACACATTTCAAGGAGGTAGTTTCTACAAACATAATTATAGTCCAGAGTGCTCAAGTAAAAACTCATACATACTGAGAAAGCTCGAAAGTAATCTAATTCAACAAATTGCTGACCTTATCCTTGCGGGAGGCTTTGATGGGTCTACGTAGAGCTGAATGGCAGACAAGTAAGGAACATAGTACTGTATGACAGAGTCATTCCCATTTAACAAAAGCGGGACACCCGCGCCGTACGCACTCCACTCCTTGAAAGATTCCCATAAATCTCCAAGCACAAAATAAGGATGTGACTCTGGCTCATGAGACCTCCATCCCCTGATACTCGTCTAACAATCACAAAAAAAAAAAAAAAAACACCAGATGTTCAATTACACAGCACCAAAGTTCAAACCAGTGAACTGAAATTGCAACAAGAAACCAAGTCAGAACATTTCGAATTCTAAGATTGTATGAAACATCATATAATTAGCTCAATTTTGAAGCATTTCTAAGTTCCCAGCATCAGAAATTACGAAATTATCAGCAATGCCCCATGACCATATCTACTGTTATCTCCTGCGAAATCGAAAAGCCAACGATGTTAGTTATGATTTTGCATTACCTTGGGAAAAAACTGAGCACGAGCCAAGGGCGTGGTGAACTCAATGAACCGATCTAAATTGGCGGCCTCGCTGAGGGCTTCCCGACCCGACCCGGAACTATGCGACGTGGCACAGTCCTCGGACTCCACAATCACCGAAACCGACACCTGCTGCTGCCGCTGCTGTTTCTTCTCCTGTTCCAGCTTCTGTCTCTGAAGAAGTTGCTGTTGTTGTCGTTCTCGAATCGGGGGCGGGTTGTAGAACCGGTTCTCGCCCCGAGCCCGACCGATCGAAACTCCGCCGCCAGACATTTTTCTGCCGCTGAAATCAAATACGGCGTCGTATGAGGGGTTTGGGAAGTGTGAATGGTAAACAGAGAAAGAGAAGAGACAGGAGCGCACTTGGGGTTTTGAGGGAAACGGAAGAGTCCAGAGACAGTTCTGGAGTTTTGGTTCCAGAGAAGTCGTCTATATATATTGGTAGGGAAATTACCGTAAGGGGCTTGGTGTGTGTGATAATGACCTACATGTCCTTTCGTTATGTGCCGGTGGAGAAACTGGAATCGACGCTTATGCCACGAATATATATCAGATGCGTTCTTCTGGGTAATTATTGGGTGGGACCTGCAATTCAGAAGTGGGTTTGGCCCAGATCAGCTCTGGTGGGCCTTGAACTAGCCCACTGCCAGAATGATTGCCCTAATTTTTTTTACTGAATTTCTTTTGGTTGGTGTTTGATGAATTTGGTGAAGAGATGAATGATAAAATCATAAAATCACTTGAGTGAGGTTAAGTTCGAGACACTGCAAGCAGTCCTTGTTGGTATAACAAAGTAGAATCGGGAAGAGACAAGATTTTACATATGTAACCGTTATATATAACATCTCTTTCAAGATATACACGTGAAATTTACTATTTAGAATAAAAGTTCACGTACAAACAACATCATGCAAGTTAAGTAACATGAGTTAGTTATGAAGTAAAAATTAACAACTGAGCAGCACTCATAAGTTCACTTATGGCATGAGTTTTTTCAATGGTTTACAAAAACGTAATGCAAATTTGGAAAACTTGTCGTGTGAGACTATGAGAGTTATAGGACAACTTTGTTATGTGAATATGAGACCCACCTTAAGTTGGCTGCCCAGTTTGAAACTTTGAATGACTGCCCTATGAACTCAAATTTGCTCAAGCAGTACTCGTGGGTGCTATAGGGTATAAATTCCCAGATGGTTTGTTAAAAACAAATTCTGAAGAGCAAAACGCACTATTATTATGTGATGAAATATATGCCTTGAGTGAGCGTTAGTTATCACTTATTGGTAAGACTTGTTCATGTGGTTATAAGATTGTTGTTCATATCAAAAAAAAAAAAATATGAACATTGCAAATATGATCAAATCCATGATTTTCATTTCGTTTATTTCAAATGGAAAAAAAATACAACATTCACTCTTGGATCAAAGCTCTAAGTACAAACCAAATAGTGTTGAGCCGACACTAACTAAGCAAAAACAAAACAAACAAACAAAAAACTATGAAAACCACACTATTATTTGAAGTCACAAGAGGAGCGACTTAACCCCATCACAACAGATCTAGAGCATCAACACACCAAATTTAGTTGTAGGCATCATGGTGCTCCAAGAGGTAGGCCTCGATGACCTTAAAGAGGTGAGAAGCCTTCTCTTTTCCGGCCTTGACATGCTCTTCCTTGATCTCAACATCACCCTTGACATGGTATTCACTAGTGCTCTTGATGACGGTACCACTGCCGGATGCTACCAACTTAGTCTCGTAGCAGATCTTCTCGATTGAGTCAGGAGCTCCCTCAATCACACTGTAGCTGTAGACAAAGTTCTCACTGTCAATGGCATCAATTCTGTGCTTTACATAGCTGTAAGTGCTACCTGCAAATATCATGAAACAAATTAGTTAAGTATGAATGCATGATCCATCTATTCTGTGTTGTGCCTCAAAATAAGTCTTGGATTTTGCTTTACTATGAATTTGTATCAATGTTAACGTGAGCTAGACTAGTTACCTTCGCCGAAGGTGATCTTCTTGATGGTTCCAACACCACCATCTCCTTCAAGGATCTCAGCGGACTTAACTGCCTGGGGGGCAATCTTGGGGATGAGGTTGTCAGCATCGAGAACGAAAGCCTTGAACAACCTAGCTGGGGCGACAACAGAAGTGTATTCAGCCTCGTACTTGAAGACACCCATGATTAGTTAAGTATTTGGAAACTGAGAAAACGAAGGAGGGGAAGATCACTGAGATTGATGATGTTGTAGTGGGAGATTTTGAGCTGTGAAGAACTGAGTAGTAGCTACGGGTATTTATAGGTTCGACGATGAAGGTTTTACATTACAAGTTCCAAATTGTTTAATTGGTTGTGAGCATCGTGACGTGGTGACCATTACGTTTGTACATGGAATATCTTGAAACTTAGTCAAGGAAGGCACCTTGGTATGAATAAGAAACATCCAATTAAGCTCACGAGGTGGACTATTTCTCCCCATTGTTTGATAAAAGGTACAAGATCCATGTGCAACTAACCTATGATTTTCGATGAACCATGTTCTCTCCGATTTTAAAATTTCTAACAGATTGATCATCACTCTGTCTGTCGATACAAATCAAGGTTCACAGACATTAGAATTCTCTTCAGAAGCAGCTTGAGTTGATTCATTCCCATTAATAAGTTTCCAGTTCCATGTTTTCATTTCTATTAATCACCCTCTCATTTTCACTATTCACCATCCTTATCAGTTCAAATAGTAAAAGCAAAGACGATCATCACAGAGAGCCCACAAAATTAACAACGTTGTTCCTTGCTGGCTAATGATCCCGCTAGGTTACACCAAAATCCCATGTTTTAATATTAGTATGAATATCATTTAAGCAAGTTGAGAGAAAATTATATCCTCTGAACAATAATATAGTTTCTGTCCAGTGACTCCATATAATAGAACTGCATGGACCCTTCTGTTTTATCAAAAGGACTTGGAATAATCTGTATTGGTTGGTCTATATATATGGAAAAAAAAATATATACATGCAATGTATCGACAAGAATGAAAAGTTAAGAACGTGAACCTGAACTGGATAAGAGCTTGTTTAAGAGGAGCTGTTGAAAATGGAAGCTTTCGGATCTAGCAGCCGATGTTGAAATGCAGGTCATTCGATCAAGTCCAGTCATCCTAGCAATTTCTGTGAAATATGCAATTTTACCATTTGATTCCAAGTAATGCACGTAGTACTCGATCTTAAACCCCACTTATAGATCTTACTGTCTCATAAAGTCATAATTTGATAGCTCTATAGTGAAATCAAGAGTGCTTTACTCTTGGTAAAGTTAAAAAGTTTTCTGCACCGACCACACCATTATCGCACACGTTTGAACTTAGAAACCAGCTGAGTAGACAGAACTGTCGACTGAAGTTACTTTGCCAAAGGTCGATGAGAGCACAAGTAGCTGAAAGCAAGAAACAAAATATAAAAACAAGGACAACGAGCGTGCATGAATCAATTCCGATTAGAAGCTCCGTTTTACGTTCAAGACTTGAAAAGCTTTAGTCATTCAATAATGGCAACCACGGTTGATTAACCATTTGTTATCAGTACGTATGATCTGTTAACAGTTCCATTATGATGAATGAGTTTGAATCACCTTTCTCCCGAAGAAAAAAGGGAAATGAGTATAAATTAAAGTAGAAAAATGATCGAGTTCCTTCGACTCCTTCGACTTCATGATCATCGATCCTACTCTAGGATCCGGTACACTTTTTTTTTTTTTCTTCCGAGAATGGGATCCAATACACTTGTTTCTGATCTGCTTTGGGAGTTCGCGTACATGCTACTGATAACTATAATTATTCACAATCTGATTAACTTGTGTGTACATGCATCCTTAATTTGCAAGTCTTAACATGAGAACTTACACACCAACATGGTGACTGGGTGGGAGTCTGAAACTTATAGGGTCTTCACGCACTGTTAATATACCCTGTAAATACATATCACTCATCACCATGTAAACCCTCCTATATGTTCTCGTTTCCTCATCTCCAAAGTAAACATTCTCACCTTTTACTGACTAGTAGTCAAACTAGTTTACAAATGACAAATGTGCTGAAAATTTGGGGAAAATACCCATTTGCGCAAAAATAATAAAGTTAGACCCCTATCCAATGAAAAAAAGAAGTCAAAAGCCTATTTCAATTAATCTTACATAAAATACTATTTTACCCTTATATAATCTCTCTCTCTCTCTCTCTCTCTCCAGATCCCCTCATTCGTCTCTGCCGACGATCCCTTGCCGCCTTGTCTCCCTTCACAAACTTGTCGTCTGCTGCCCCGGTCTCCTCCACTCCGGCATCCTCTTCGACCACTCTGATTTCGGCCTCGAACACGAGCTTGGGCCCAATCCTTCACCCCTGGATCGATCTAGTCCTCAATGAAGTTGGCGTGGTGGTTTTGCAGCGCACGAGGACACGACGGCCAAGGTCGATGCGGTAGACCACATCGTCGACGAAGATCAGGTCGGAGTCGAAGTAGATGATGCGGCAGACGCCGGAGTGGAAGAGATCGGCAAGGTAGATCTAGATGCGCTCGTAGTTGATCGGCTGTTCCAGACTTGATCGAAATCTCCATTGACGACGGTTGAGGAGCCACCACCGCCCCCAACGTCGGGTGAACGACACCATTTTGTCAAGGAAGCTTCAGTTCTAGGAATGGGGGAATGGCACTGGTTAAGCTATAGTTAATTTTTTTAACCAGGGGTAAGTAAATATTTTACTGGAGGTCAGTAATTTTTCCTTTAGTTTCGTTTTGGTTGGGAATTGCCTTCTTCTTTTATTTTCTTTGTTTTTCTGTGTTTTGACAGATTACTGGGGTCAATACAAAGGTCAATAGAAAATTACTGGGGATAAGTAATTTTTCTTCTGGTTTCGTTCTGGTTGGGAATTGTCTTCTTCTTCTATTTTCTTTGTTTTTTTGTGTTTTGACAGATTATTGAGGTCAATACATAGGTCAATAGAAAATTATCGGGGAGCAGTAATTTTTCTTTTGGTTTCGTTTTGGTTGGGAATTGCTTTCTTCTTCTATTTTCTTTGTTTTTCTATGTTTTGACAGATTATTAGGGTCAGTATAAAGGTCAATAGAAAATTACTGGGGTTCAGTAATTTTTCTTTTGGTTTAGTTTTGGTTGGAAATTGCCTTCTTCTTCTATTTTCTTTGTTTTTCTGTGTTTTGATAGATTATTAGGGTTCAGTACAGAAGTCAATGGAAAATTACTGGGGTCAGTAATTTTTCTTTTGGTTTCGTTTTGGTTGGGAATTGCCTTATTCTTCTATCTTCTTCGTTTTTCTATGTTGTAATATATTTTTCTGGTGACCAGTGATCGGAAAAAGTTCGACGACCGGAATCCGGTGACCAGAGACCGGCAACCGAATACCGGAAGACCGACCGAATACCGAATACCGGTGAGATTCCAGCCAAGTTTTCTCTCTCTCACTCTCTCTCTCTCTCTCTTTCTCTCTCCCATTTTTTTCTCTATGCATCTTTAAAGGGTGAGGGTAAAATAGTCATAAATTAATAATGTTTGTTAAGACTTTAAGTAAAGATTTGTTTATTTGGACATAAAATAAGTTACATTATATTCAAATGTGCTCTTAAAAAAGATATTCATTGAAATGGGCAATGAAGAGCAAAAATTAATATTAAATGAGCATTTTTCCGAAAATTTGAAGTTGTAGTGAATTACCAATTCAAGTATACAGCATTGAACCACATGCTATAGATAAATTAATTTGTCAAGTTAATTTCAAAGAAAATAAAAATAGGGTGCGTCTATTGCCACCTCATAAACTACTTTGTTCACCCCGTACGTTGTTGACTAATATATCATAATGTAAAATTATAGCAAGGGACAATAAGTTGTTACAAATTACATATATTTTTTTAGATAAAAACGTATTTCATAAATCTTAACCCAGAATTTATCATATTCGATTTTTCTATGCAGTCTGAAAAAGACACTAGCATTCAACTGAAGATGAGGTGAATTGTTTGTATTTTTTTCTTTCCTTCTCTTCTTTTTTCTTTGTTGATGTTTCGTCTATCTCTTTACTTATTATTTCTCATATAGATTTTGTATATAAATTTACATGTCTAGTCACTCACTTATATATATTTGATTTTTTTCATTGGCGTCGGAGCTTTTTCCAAGTAGAGTTTACAAACATTATGCATCTTGATATTGACGAATACCAATGAGTTGTTAAGATTGAGAGTTTTTTCTTGTTCTTTAATTGAGATTTATACTTTAATGTCATTTTTATTGTTCAGTTTGTGATTCCACTTACCCAAATGATATTAATCTTATGTTTTCTCCAATTTTATTTTGTTTTTGGAGTTCAATATGGATATTGGAAGAGGATGATATTGTGTATATTGCAAATTGGTGAATAAAATAAATTAAAAATTAAAAATCATATAGGCGGGGTGAGAAAAGATCGAATGTAAGGTGAACAAAGTAAATTAATCTGAAATTGAACAAAAATATATATATGTAGGGTGAAAAAAGAATTTAGGGTGAACAAAGTAAAAAATGAGAAAAGAGTATTTTAGGTATTGTAAATGGGTGAACAAAGTAAACTTATAATTAAAAATATATAAATAAAGTATGAAGAGAACGTGAGGTGAACAAAATGGTTTGTGAAGTGGCAATAGACGCATCCTAAAAATATCATCATCTTTACTATTCAATCTCTCCTACAGTCGTACATGATTAAAGATCTTAGGATTGCAACACTAAGTCTGTTAATCTGCACTCAAATACATTACTTTTGGCTCGAGGGCTCAACTCAAATATTCTATGGGCATTTCATAAATGAAGAGATTATCATTTACTAGTTGATATTTCACAACGATGTAAGAGACTAAGCTCAGTACTCATAAGTACCAATAACCAGTGATTTGTTAATCTACAAGTTACACTGAGTTTTGAGATTTTTTGTTATTATTTATTGTCTACTATAAGAATTTAATTTTCTCCAACATTTCAAAATAAATTAATGGAGAAAAAAGTGAAGTTTAAGAACAAAAAGTGATGCATATATCATTCTGTTAGAAGGATCTAGAAGTCCATGGTAATTATTATTTGGGATTTGGCTTTGCATGTGCATGTTGATCAATAAATACTGGAAAGAAATGTGAATTAGATTGAGCAACTGAGCAAGAGAAATCAAATGAATATGAGAAGGATAGTGACGCGAGTTGTATGAACGAACAATAGAAGCCTCGTCATTTAGACCAAATTATTGTGACTGCAAATTATAGTGTAAAAAAGAAAAGAATATGACTAATTTGGTGATTAAGATGATGATTATTTGTTTATTTTATTGAGATTATTATCAAATACCGAGTACATTACTCTTTCATCAAAGTGCTCGATCAAAATGATCGCCTCGACAAAAAAAAAAAACAAAACAAAAAAAGGAACCGGCACAAACATAGAGAAATGAGGACAAATGATGATTATTGTGTCTAGAATGTGTAGCTAGCTAGAGAGAGTTCTAGTTGTAAGCTTCAGGGTTGGCCAGAAGGTGGCTCTCAATAATCTTGAACAAACCAGTTGCCCTTTCTTTGCCGGCCTTAACATGCTCTTTATTGAGATAGCTTACTTGTGTGTCACACGTCTCTTCCCTTACTTCTCTCTTCCATGTCTTCTGGTCAAAACTGTGAAACAGTTTTGGTTCAATCTCTACAGTTTAGAGTTGTTCAGATCCACAATTCATAGAAGGTTATTAGGGACTGATGGTTCTTACTCTGTATAGTTGGTTCTTAGCTTGTTTTCTCTCTTTATATAAATAGAGGTAGGCTTGTAATCGTTTCCAGAAAGATTAATATACAGAAAACCTTCTTCTTCATATCAGTCTCATTTTCTACATGGTATCAGAGCAGTGATCCTCATAGGACCTGCTTCTGCTTCATTTCATAGACTCTTCGTTCATAAAAGGCCTGCATCATGTCTGAAGGCGGTGAGAAAGTTTCGTCTTCATCCTCTTCCAGGCCTGAGATGGTTGATACTAACCCAAATCAACGTCTCAGCTCAACCCTTCTGAATGAGTTCAACTACATCTCCTGGGCAAGAGCCATTACTCTTGCACTTGGAGGAAGATCCAAACTTAGCTTTATTAGTGAAAAGAGTAAAGTTCCTGCATCTTCATCACCTGACTTTGAAGCATGGCAATCTCAAGATCAGCTGGTGATGTCTTGGCTACTTAATTCCATGGAGCCAAAGATTGCAGAAATTTTCAACTTCTCCGAATCTTCTCTACACTTGTGGAAAGCTATTAAAGATATGTATGGAGATCTGAACAATGCTGCTAGAATCTTTCAGCTAAAAAAGGAGTTGGGAGAACTTCAGCAAGGTAACTCGAACTTTGTTCAATATTTGGGAACTTTGAAAACAAAGTGGAACGAGTTAAATCTGTACAGGCCTCATACAACTGATTCTGTAACTCTTCTCAAACGTGCTGAGGAGGATAAAGTCTTTCAGCTCCTAGCTGGTCTTGGATCTGAATATGAAGACCTCAAAGGTTACCTGCTGATGACACCAGAGCTTCCCAGCCTTGAAATGGTGTGTAGCACTATTCATAGAGAAGAAGTAAGAAGAAAGGTCATGAATGCTAATGTTGCAGTTGGAGAAACTGATGCAACTAACTTTGAGCCTAGAGCATTCTCCAGCAACAAACCTTATCGAGGGAAGAGGCCAGACTTAAAATGCACTCATTGTGAGAGCATTGGAAGAACTGGCGTAGGACACAAGAAAGAAACTTGCTGGATACTTCACCCTGATCTGAAGCCAAAGTGGAATGATGACCCAAGAACTAGCAGAAACTCTTACCCATCCAATCCTAAAGCAAAGTTGAGCACCACATCAGAAGAAATGAGCAATTTCACCTCCAATCCTATCACACTCATAAATGAGTTTGCAAACTTTCTTCAAAGCAAAAAGGGAAGTCTTGAAAGGAATGAAGGAGGAAACTCAACTGCTCTACTTGGGAAGTTTGCAGGCTTCCTTGAAGAAACAAGCTTTGCTTCTACTGATGACATCCCAGGTATCATTTGCGCTCTCTCAACAGCTATTGATTTGAGTAAAAATGGAGAGTTTTGGATTGTAGACTCTGGTGCTTCCGAGCATATCACAAATGATTTCAAAGATCTTTCTTTTTTTGAAAAATCAAAAACACCTTCTCATGTCTCTATTGCTAATGGCAGTAATGTTCCCATCTCTGGAAAAGGCAAAATTAAAATTTTCTCAGATGTCATTGAGTCTTCTGCATTGTTTGTGCCTTCTTTCCCTTTTAAATTGTTGTCTGTTGGAAAATTGACTCGAATCCTGCATTGCCTTGCTATTTTCTCTGCTGACAATATCATTTTTCAGGATCGAGTCACAAAGATGAAGATTGGTGAAGGCTTCTTCCTAAATGGACTTTACTTCATTTCCACCAACTCAAGTCTTTCAAAGTGTTTTCTGCTCAACTCCAATGCTTCTCAACAAAAGCTGTGGCACAGACGACTTGCACACCCTTCTTTTCCTGTTTTGTCTAGGCTATTTCCAAATCTTTGTAAAGTTGCTCATGAGTGTGAGATCTGCCATTTATCTAAGCAGACTAGGCTTCCTTTTAAACTCTCACACTCAAGATCAACTAAACCTTTTGAACTAGTGCATTCTGATGTATGGGGTCCAGCCTCTATTGACTCTTTTGATGGTTATCGATTTTATGTTACTTTCATTGATGATTTTTCTCGATCTACTTTTGTTTATCTACTCAAACTCAAAAGTGAAGTGTTTAAATGTTTTCAAGACTTCCATAATTTGATCATGAATCAATTTTCTTCAAAATTGGGAACTCTAAGGTCTGACAATGGGACCGAGTACACTTCTAAAATCATGAAACAGTATCTTAGTGATCATGGCATCATACACCAAACAAGCTGTGTGGGAACTCCACAACAAAATGGGATAGCTGAGCTCAAAAATAGAGATTTACTGGAAAAAGCAAGAGCTCTTATGCTGCAATCCCATGTTCCAAAGAGATTTTGGTCCCAAGGTGTTCAATCAGCAGCATACCTGATCAACAGGCTGCCAAGTAGTGTTCTGGATTTTAAGTCACCATTTGAGCTGCTCAAGGGTAGGAAAATTGACATTTCTCATCTTCGAACATTTGGATGCACATGTTTTGTGCATGTTCAAGCTGATAAACGAGACAAGCTGGATCCCAGATCAATTAAGTGCATGTTCCTTGGTTATTCCTCTACACAAAAGGGATATAAATGTTACAATCCCTTGACACAAAATTTTTTTGTGTCTAGAGATGTTGTGTTTCATGAGAATGAGTTCTTTTATCAGTGCACAGCTGGTGATCTTCAGGGGGAGTGTTTAACTGAAGTGTTTCCTATGACTGAGGTTCTTCCAACCCCCACTTCAACCACATCAACTCCAACTCATGATGAAGTCATTCACAGTAGTGACACTGAGCAGCCATGTGCAGAAACAAGTGACCAGGAAGTAGAGCCTGAGACAGTTCAACAAGTTCCATCTTTACCTCGAAGGAATCCTCCACGAGATCGGAATCCTCCTCCAAAGCTGCAAGATTATGTTACTTACTCTTCACGGTATCCCATTGAGCTCGGATTGAGTGACACTCAGCATGCTTACAGTGCCTTTGTAAGCAAGATTCTCACAGAATATGAGCCTCGTACCTATGCAGAAGCCAACAGATCAGTAGCATGGCAACAAGCAATGAAAGATGCATGAATTGAATGCTCTTGATGAGAACAAGACGTGGAGTATTGTCCCTCTTCCTAAAGGACAGAAACTGGTTGGAGCTAGATGGATTTATAAACTCAAATATCATTCAGATGGCACTCTCGAACGACACAAAGCAAGGTTAGTTGCTCGTGGCTTTACTCAAACGTTTGGTGTTGATTATAAAGAAACGTTTGCCCCTGTAGCTAAAATGAATACAGTTAGAGTCCTACTCTCAGTTGCAATGAATCATGGTTGGACTTTGTGTCAAATGGATGTAAAGAATGCGTTTTTGCATGGTGATTTAGAGGAGGATGTGTACATGAAACTGCCTCCAGGACATCCTCGTGAACATGAAGCTGGCATGGTTTGTAAGCTTCACAAGGCCTTATATGGATTGAAGCAATCTTCTCGTGCTTGGTACTCTAAATTGAGTTCAGTTCTTGTAGCATCAGGTTTTACAAGAAGCCATTCAGACTCTTCATTATTTGTTAGAAACAGTCAAGTTGGAAAATTGGTGGTATTAGTATATGTAGATGATCTTATCATTGCTGGCAGCAACACAGAAGAAATTCAGAATCTAAAAGCTTCTCTACATAAAGCTTTTGCCATCAAGGATCTTGGTTCTCTAAAGTATTTCTTGGGGATAGAGATGGACCTCTTAACTCAAGGTCTGTTTCTAAATCAACGCAAATACATCCTTGATCTTCTTGATGAATCAAACATGACTGCATGTAAACCTGCTCGAACTCCATTGCACAGCAAGTTGAAGCTGGACTCACCAAGTACAACTCTCACTGATCCTAGCAATTATCAGAAACTGGTTGGTAAGTTGATTTATCTTACCATCACCAGACCAGACCTTACATACTTAGTCAGCTTGATTAGTCAGTTTATGCACTCTCCAACTGTTTATCATCTGAGCATTGTCAAGAGAATATTGCGCTACTTGAAAGGAACCATAAGTCATGGAATTTTGATGTGCAAAAATGATCACTTCAAGATTGAAGGCTACTCTGATTCCGATTGGGCAGGCAATGCCCTTGATAGGAAATCCACAACAGGCTACTGCACATTTGTAGGAGGCAATCTCGTCACTTGGAAGAGCAAGAAGCAGTCAGTGGTGGCTAGAAGCAGTGCTGAGGCAGAATATCGAGCAATGGCATCCATTGCTTGTGAACTTATTTGGCTTAAAGCTCTTCTCCAAGATTTAGGCATCAAGCATTCATCTCCAATTCCTCTGCATTGTGACAACCAAGCTGCCATGCACATTGCAGCAAATCCAGTGTTCCATGAGCGCACAAAACATATCGAAGTTGACTGCCACTTCATTCGAAATCAAGTGCAGTCAAAGCTCATTGAGACTGTGTACACAAGATCTTGTGATCAACTTGCAGACGTGTTCACTAAGATTCTTGCTTCCGCTCAGTTTGAGCGTCTGCTGTCCAAGCTTGGCTCAAGGAATTCCCTCGATCCAGCTTGAGGGGGAGTATTGAGATAGCTTACTTGTGTGTCACACGTCTCTTCCCTTACTTCTCTCTTTCATGTCTTCTGGTCAAAACTGTGAAACAGTTTTGGTTCAATCTCTACAGTTTAGAGTTGTTCAGATCCACAATTCATGGAAGGTTATTAGGGACTGATGGTTCTTACTCTGTATAGTTGGTTCTTAGCTTGTTTTCTCTCTTTATATAAATAGAGGTAGGCTTGTAATCGTTTCCAGAAAAATTAATATACAGAAAACCTTCTTCTTCATATCAGTCTCATTTTCTACACTCTTCCTTAATCTCGACAGCTCCCTTGGAGTGGTAGTTGCTGGTGCTCTTAATAATGGAGCATCCATCAGAAGAAGCCACCAACTTAGTCTCATAGGAGATTTTCTCAATTTTGTCTGAGATAGCATCTCCTTCGATCATGCTGTACTTCTACACGAAGTTATCTTTGTCAATTCCGTCAATCTGGTGCTTCACGTAGCTGTATTCGCTTCCTTCCCCGAGGTTGATCTTCTTGATGGTTCCGACTCCTCCATCTCCTTCAAGTATCTCAGCACTCTTAACTGCTTGGGGAGCGATCTTGGGGATGAGGTTGTCGGCGTCAAGAACAAAGGCCTGGAACAACCTAGCCGGTGGGATGACAGAGGTGAATTCAGATTCATAAGTGAAGATATCCATGTTACGATTTAAGTTAATAGTTTGATTAATGATGAAGGAAATAATCAACAAGTAAAATTGTGGAGGTACTGGAGAAGGTATTAGATGTGGGAAAGTATGAGCATCACCAGCGGTATTTATAGCCTTGGTCCTTGGAGAGAGGAAAGCATGATATGATCGAAATATGAACGAGTTTCTTAAATTTCCAATAGCTGTCGAATGTTGATTATATCCATGTGAAATTAGGGTATATAATTTTCAATTCAGGGTGTTCATCAATACAATATTAATCTAGTCAAGTCATCCCAGTTTGAACTTCGAAGTTCTGGAAGTAGGATTAGTCGTCAGCTATGGACAGGCCGGGCAGGCCGGAACTGTAAAAAAAAGTTCAGAGTTGTGATTCCTAGTACGCAGTCTCAGACTCACAATAACCTACAGAGAGAGTTTCTGACTTTACTTTTAACCGTTGAGAATTATACTAATTGCCAATCATGTTTTTATATTCGTGAAGAAACGTACCATATATGCACTAGCTACAACAATAAAAACTAATCACCCTAATGCTTTTGCAATCAGCTTCGCCTTATAAATACTAGCTAATTGGTGCTTAGTGTGATTGATAATCCAATCGTATTTGTATAAAGTGTTAGTTCATGAAGAAATTATCAAAGTAAGGAAACACCTTTAGGAGAGATTCACTAAATTCCTTGATAGCTAAATTGAAAGCTATTTATTTTTTCTTATTCTCCTGCAAATTTATCGATTTTAATATAAAAAAATAAGGGTCTCCTGCAGAGGATTACATTAAACTAAAAGTTTCAACAAATGTCACAAAACGTGACTGAAGCTCTTATTGAAAAATAAAAGAAAAACCTAACCTAAAACAACAGTAGAAAAATAAAAGAAAAACCTAACCTAGAATGCTCAGAAAAATACAAAAATTAATAGAGGTGTACTAGACACACAGAGCGTCTAGCAAACAAAATTTGGGATGATTTGGAGTTGATTTGATAGGAAAATAAAATATGGGAAGATGACTGACAGAAGATAAGAAAACTGAAAACTGATTTCAAAGTAGTTGAGAATCAAGATAATGTGACTTGCTAGGGAGAAAGTATCCACCCTCCGAAAATCACACACAACACACTTTATCCAATTTGTGACCAACTAACTCAATTGAAGATAGTCAGATTGACTTGGTACGTTTGAGCACAATCTATTATTCTTTCTTACTTTGTACGTTAGGCAGGAAGTACTATACATCTAAACTATTATCAAACATTGTAACCTAAATATATGTTTATTAGGCTAAACAAGCAGAGATCAACGAGCATAAAAAGAGTTTGAGCAATCATTAGGCATCGTAATAAGCTTAGCGCCTTACTAAACCTATGATTTTATCTACTCGCTAGTGAAAACTACCGATTACTTCTCTAGACAATTTGAGGGATCTGATATTGACCCATGCATCAAATAATCAAATTATTAGAACCCTAGCATGTATACTAAGTAGGCCTCCAAAGCACACATACAAAGAATTCATCGATGAACAATCGGTAAACAAAACCTCAATCTTATTAATTGGAAAAACAAATTGAAAATCAAAACATGTTATGAATCATGTCTAGGGGATTCAACAGCCCCCTAGCTACTATAAATTTAGTTGCACATAATGAAAATTGAAAACACAAAAGAGTTCATGGAAGAGGAAGACAACAATAACCAAGATTGGAAAATCCCTTAGAAGAGCTTGATCGTCTGATTTTTGCGTTCTTTTTCTTCCCGACTTCATCTGCTGCCCTCCTCGTCTTGTGTATTAGATGATATTAGGGTAAGAGAACCCTCAATTTTCGTCCATGGGCTTGCTGATTTGGTTTGGGCATTGAAATTGAAGTTTCGGTCCAAATCAGAAATTCGGGCAGACTGACATTTGACCACTAAAATAATTATAACTTCTTCTCCAAAATAGGTATTGACAATCCGTAAAACGTTCTAGAAAGTATACTTTTGTAGCTTTCTATTGATATATAACTCATTATCTAGATCGTCGTGAGCTGATCACAATCCTCTGTCGAAGTTAGATGATAATTTCTGGCAGATCTCATAATTCTTTTCTTTCACGACATGGATTTTTTTTTCCTTCAAGATTTCTCCTCTTTTGCTTCATATTCCCTTCTTTGCTCCGAAACACCTAATAAACATAAAAATAACTAAATAAAATGGAAAATACGATAAACTAACAAAGTAAAAAAGGAAATTAACCATTATATCGTCGCATATTTATGCTCCTATCATTCCTTAACAAATAAGAAAAGAAATCAATTGAGATATTAACACTTCCGGACTTAATTATATGCTAAATAAGTTAATTTCCTCCAAAATTTCAAACTAAAATTAGAAAAGTGAAAATGGCATGCATTATGTGAATGCGCAGCAGATTGGCGGTGGCGGTCATTCTATTTGAGAAACAAACATGCATTATGTGCATGCATGTGTGTGTATAAATGTACAAATCATATGCAGACCACACCACCGAGGAAAAAAAACGAAATGATGATAAGAAGAATCGTAGTGAAAGTTGTGTGATGAACAGCTAAACCCGGCCAATACAAAAGAAATTCATGCGAATTAATGAAATTAACTGCACGATCAGAATCCATATTTACCAACGCAAATGAATAAGGTTGTCAAGTGTCAACTAATCGAACTCTAATTGTTATTAGCCATAGTTTACCGACCATGCATGAATGCACATCGAGTTTGCATTTTGCAGAAACAATTAACTGTGTATTTTTTTCATTATTGAGATCGATTGAAATGAAATACAAGTACATTACTCAACCAAAATAACTTGACAGAATGATAAACAAAAATGAAAAGCCACACAAACATATAGAAATGGGAGACATGCGTATGCCTCTAGCTAGTTTGGAGTATCGTAGAGATCGAGATAGTTTAGTTGTAGGCATCAGGATTGGCTAGAAGGTGGCTCTCGATGATCTTGAACAGACCAGCGGCTCTTTCTTTTCCGGCTTTGACATGCTCTTCCTTGATCTCGACATCCTTGAAGTCGATCCCTTTGGTGTGGTAGTTGCTGGTACTCTTAATAACGGAGCCTCCATCCGCAGAAACCAGCAATTTAGTCTCGTATGAGATATTTTCGATTTTGTCTGAGATAGCATCTCCTTTGATCGATCATATATACTAGCTATACTAGTACGTACACAAAGTTTTCTTTGTCGATTCCGTCAATCGGATGCTTCACATAGCTGTATTCACTTTCTTCACCGAGGTTGATTTTCTTGATGGTTGTAACTCCTCCATCACCTTCAAGAATCTCGGCACTCTCAACAGCTTGGGGAGCAATCTTGGGGATGGGGTTGTCGATGTCAAGGGCAAAGGCCTTGCTTGAACAACCGAGCTGGTGGGATGACAGAGGTGAACAGTGATTCGTAAGTTAAGACACCCATGATTATTTAAGTTAATTACTTGATGAAAGAAAGTAATAAGTAAATTTTACGTTGAAGAAGCGTAGATAATCGACATTGATCGAAGGTATTAGATGTGGCGACTTAAGTATGGACAAGTTCTTAAAGTTTCAGTTGCTGTTAATATCACATGTGTAATTTTACACTCCCTAATCACTATTCAATTCAAGTATGAATATATTTAGAAGTCAAGTCATCCTAATTTGAATTTTTAGAAGTACAGATTGGTTATTGTGGACATTAGAAACTGACGAATCAACAAAATGTAGTAGCTAGCCTCCATGGATTGATATCCTTCAGGTTGGACGAGGAGGTATTCCTGGATATCCCGATTTTGCTAAAATTTCTGCAATGCCATCTAGTCTCCGTGCCTGAGTAGCCATATCATGACGAAATTGGAGCATGCTCTCTCGTACAAGAACCAGTAGCGCTAGCTGCTCACGAAGCATGTCACCTAGAACCTGGATAATCTGTTCCAGTGCTCTATCATCAGTACGTAGTTCCGTTGAACATGATATTCTTCTGAATTAACTCCAGATCCTCATCCTCATTAATCTTCTCTTTAGTTCTCGACAGTTCATCCATCTGTTCCAACCAGAAAAAGAAGCAGCAACTTATCGATCAGTTGTAAATAATTTGATATATGCGTCTCTAATATATATTTCATATGGATTATTTGGCCGTTTGTACATGTAATGCCATTGAAATATATCCCATAAGTTGTAAAGCTGAGTATACTTATATATAAGTCAATTGGGTACAAATTGCATACACACGTAAGGAAACTAGGGTATGTTTACTAACCTGGAATGGAATTAAAAGTGACGGAATTGATTCCGGGATGGGTGAATTCCGGTGTTTACTAACCTGTCAAGGTATTAGAATGGGTGTGGGTCCCACACTACCAGAAATTTCAACTTGGGCGACGAAAAAAAATCGTCGCCCTGTTAAAAAATTTCGTCGCCTAAGTACTTAGGCGACGACACGTCGTCGGCCAAGACGTCGTCGCCAGAAGTGCGTCGGCCAAGAACTTGGGCGACGAAAATTCATTCCGTCGTCGCCTAAGAGTAATTCTTAGGCGACGATACTAATTTCGTCGCCTAAAATCTAATTCTTGTCGCCCAAAAATATTCGTCGCCCAAGATTTAACACCTTGGCCGACGAAAAATTTTTTCGTCGCTTAAGATGTTATAACCTTGGGCGACGAAATTTTTTTCGTCGGCCAAGACGTCGTGGCCAGAAGTGCGTCGGCCAAGAACTTGGGCGACAATACTTTTTTTCGTCGTCTTATATGGTAAGTCCTTGGCCGACGATTTATCAATTTCGTCGCCTAAGATATATTTAAATTTTTTTAAAAAATATTTAAATAATTTTTTTAAATATATAAATAATGTTTTTTTAATTTTTGCTGGAATTTTTTTTTCGGCATTTCTTTAAATTTTTCTAGTACTAAAATTTAATTAAAAATAACACAAATTTATAAATTTATAAATAATTTATTACAAAAATTCAGTCCATCTGCCTACGGAATATCTCGAAATCTAACTCATCATTCCCATTCGGAGGGTCCTGAGGCGGCGGCTGGTCAGGCTGAGGAGGCTGGGGCCACTGAGGTAATGGTATAGGCGTAGGCATGGGCGGAATATCACGTCCGGCCGCATGTGCAGCGATGCAGACAGTCATCCACTGTCCCATAGCCGCCTGGTTGGCATTGGTGACTTCATTCACCCGCTCCATATGCGCAGCCACCGCCATCGTCTCCCTCGCTCTTTGGGCTTCCAGCTCAGACTGTAGACTTTCGAACTGATCCTGTAGCCGACTGTTGCTGCTTGAGGCTCCGGCGGCTCCCTTGCGCTGAAATCCTAGCGTCGTCTTCAGGATCCCCTTTCCAGCGTCTCCCATACCCCGGCAGTAGTAGGTGTTGGAACGCTGCGCGAAGGCAGTGGCCATAATCCGCGCCCCAACGGTAGGATCTAAAGTGTCGATCCTGGACATGGCCTCTGACATGTCATCCTCTGCCGTGCCCGGCCATGTGTCGTTCACCATGCCTCTCATGACCTCTTGCTCCGCCTCCCTCACCCTCGCCTAATTGGATATATTAAAAAAATATATTAATATACATTTAATAAAATGTAATTAAAATTAAAAATTAGAAAATATAAGGAACTTACAAGATCCTCCTCAGAATGAGGATATGCCCTCTGAAAGGTCCCCACATAGGGGTTCTCCTCTGGCCGCTCTCGCCGCACGTCGTCCATGATGGCTGAAAACGGCCTCGAACCGGCACGATGGTTGGTTGTGTTCTGTTGCCGGTTCTCAGCGTTCACCCGGGCGAGGTGCTTCAAAAAAAAATTATCGTTAGTAAATATTTAAAAACATACAATTATAATTAATTCACTAATTAAATTAATTCAAATTTGTTTACGAATTACCTGTTTGTGAGGGTCGTTGAACTGCGTGACAAGAAGCCACCGCCACTCGTACTCCCGATACTCGAACTCCTTCGGGGTACCCGAACAGTCGCTCCCGTACTGCTTCCAGTGTAACCGGAGGTCGTGCTTCCACTCCTTAAACCTACATATACAAAAAAAATATTAAATATATTATTAAAAAAATAAAATTTAATAAATTATTAAATAGAGGTACCTCTCCCTATGGGCCTTGTCCGCCCAGTCACGTCCCTCCTCGGGAACCACAAACCATTGCTGCATTACCACTTGTTAGTATTTTTTTCGATAATTAAATAATTTATTAGTTAAAAAATAGTAATTGATCGAGTAAACTCACCGACATCGACTGATGGAGCATCTCCTTCACTCCATCAGGAACCTGGCTTCAGACTCCCCACAACATAGGGAGTCTGGAGCGGATGGTGCCTCCCGCGGCGCGCGTGTACCGGTTTCCCAACGCGGCGTCCACTGGTTTCCCGTTGGAAAACGGGATGGCGATCCGTCCAGCGGACTCGACCGCCCTATCGAGTCCCTTGTTGCTGACGGTGCCTCTCCTGTTCCGCCTTCTCGTTCCGGCGGCTGTGAAATTGTGAATCAAATTTAATATTAATAATACATTTTTACAAAAAAAAAATTAAAATCGACAAAAAAGTAATAATAAATTACCTGAGGATGAGGCTGAGCCGACGGATTCGTCTCCGTCCGCCTGCTCGGAGACCCTCACGGGATGAAGAGGCGTGGGAAACTCCCTGTAGATATAGGCCTCGTGCGGTGCCACATGCGGGAGCTGCTCCCGAATCGGTCGACCCTCCTCATCGACGCGAGGTATCGCCGGTATCGTCGGAGGAAGGAAGAGGCCGGACGGCACCATAGGGACCCCAGATGACCCGCCATCACCGTCGGTCGGGGACGACTGTGTGGGGGCGGTGTTAGATCGCGACCGGCGAAATATCTCTGGATGACGAGGGGCCGTTGCTGCGGGACCCGACTGCCCAGCAGAACGCGAGTCGCTCGTGCCACCCCTAAGCGCCGCATGTCGGGCCGTCAGCTGCCACGGAAACCCGGTCGACGGTGATTCCGACGGGTAGTTTGAGGTACCGTCCGAGGAATATTGGCTCCTCGAACCCGAACGTTGCCCAGAAGTTCTCCTCATGCCCATCCTGTTTAAAATAACCATAAATTTATTAAAAATATTTTACCGTCTTATAATTAATTTAACAAAAAATAACCATAAATTTTGAAAAATTTATCAACAATAATAACACAAATAAAAATTAATAGTTATTATAGGATTTATTATTTTTTTAATTCACATAACAAATTATTTACATTAATTCGCAATTATTACATCACAAAAATTAATTTACGAATATTTACATCCTTACTAAAAAATAATCCATTATTTTTTATAAAATTTCCACAATATATTTACAATTATAATTTATATTATTTAATTATTTAATCAAAAATTATTTAATCATTTACAATATATTTACAAATTATTTCCACAAATCCTAAACCCTAAACCCTAAACCGTAAACCCTAATATTTTACAATTATCATTTACATCACAATTTACCATAATTTACCCTAAAATCCTACCATAATTTACACAAATTTACCCTAATTTACCATTAATTTCCTAAATTACAACAACAACAACAACAATAATTTCACCAACAATTTCACAACACAACAATAATTTCACCAACAATTTCAAATAATTTCAAACAATTTCACAATTTAAAACAATTTCAACAATTTCAAACAATTTCAACAATTTCAAACAACAACAACAATTAAAATTTTCATCAACATAACCAATTTAGGGTTTTAGGGTTATACCTTAAACCGTGGGTCGGGGTCGGGGTCGGGGTCGGGGCCGGGGTCGGGGTCGGCGTCGGGTTGCGGGGTCGGGGTCGGAGAGAGGGAGAGAGAGAGGGCTTCGGTGGATTTTCGGAGAGTGGGAGAGAGAGGGCTTCGGTGGATTTTCGGAGAGAGAGAGAGAGAGGGGGGCGGCTTGGATTTGTGGAAACTGCAGCGATAATGGTTAGGGTTCCGAATTTTTGCCTTTTATATTAGAGTTCTTGAGCGACGATTTTTGAAAAATCGTCGCCCTGTTTTTTGAAAATCGTCGGCCAAGATAATCTTGGGCGACGATTTTTTCATGTCGTCGCCTAAGATACTATACTTGGGCGACGATGTTCTTCACTATAAATCTCGTCGCCCAAGATGAAGAAAATCGTCGGCCAAGAGTTCTATCATAAAATTCAGAATATCGTGATTTTGGTGATCGGAGAATGGGAACTGAAAACCGACCGTCAGATATGACAAAAATAACGAATTAGGTAGGTGGGAAAAAATTCAGCTCCATCTGACAAAGATAAGGGCTCGATCCGTCCGGTCAATCGGCGCGGTCAAACCCCTAAACGGACGGAAACGGCTATTCGACCCTCCAAATCACGTAATCTGGCCGGACCTTCAACTGAGAATAGTTTCCAATCGACGAGACTCTTACGGGGCTATAAAAATTTGGTAAAAAATAAATACCCGGGATAGGGCTACCACTAGGTAGAAATAAGAGAAATTCGTTGACCGGAACAACCGGCACCGAAATTTTACCGAAATATCTTCATTTTTCACGGGTTGACGTATTTCACCGTTCCGGTCATATCTTATTTCAAGAATTTTTTGCGTTTGAGGCCTCTACGTATACGTTATCTTCAAAACGAAACTTAAACTCAACACTTATATAAAAAAGTTATACAACATTAGTACATATAACGTGAGTTTGGTGATCGGAGAAGAGAAACTGAAAACTGACCGTCAGATATGACCAACATAACGAATTACGTAGGTGGACAAAAATTCAGCTCCATCTGACAAAGATAAGGGCTCGATCCGTCCGGTCAATCGGCGCGGTCAAACCCCTAAACGGACGGAAACGGCTATTCGACCCTCCAAATCACGTAATCTGGCCAGACCTTCAACTGAGAATAGTTTCAAATCGACGAGACTCTTACGGGGCTATAAAAATTTGGTAAAAAATAAATACCCGGGATAGGGCTACCACTAGGTAGAAATAAGAGAAATTCGTTGACCGGAACAACCGGCACCGAAATTTTACCGAAATATCTTCATTTTTCACGGGTTGACGTATTTCACCGTTCCGGTCATATCTTATTTCAAGACTTTTTTGCGTTTGAGACCTCTACGTATACGTTGTCTTCAAAACAAAACTTAAACTCAACACTAATATAAAAAAGTTATACAACATTAGTACATATAACGTGAGTTTGGTGATCGGGGAAGAGAAACTGAAAACCGACCGTCAGATATGACCAGCATAACGAATTACGTAGGTGGACAAAAATTCAGCTCCATCTGACAAAGATAAGGGCTCGATCCGTCCGGTCAATCGGCGCGGTCAAACCCCTAAACGGACGGAAACGGCTATTCGACCCTCCAAATCACGTAATCTGGCCGGACCTTCAACTGAGAATAGTTTCCAATCGTCGAGACTCTTATGGAGCTATAAAAATTTGGTAAAAAATAAATACCCGGGATAGGGCTACCACTAGGTAGAAATAAGAGAAATTCGTTGACCGGAACAACCGGCACCGAAATTTTACCGAAATATCTTCATTTTTCACGGGTTAACGTATTTCACCGTTCCGGTCATATCTTATTTCAAGACTTTTTTGCGTTTGAGGCCTCTACGTATACGTTGTCTTCAAAACGAAACTTAAACTCAACACTTATATAAAAAAGTTATACAACATTAGTACATATAACGTGAGTTTGGTGATTAGAGAAGAGAAACTGAAAACCGACCGTCAGATATGACCAGCATAACGAATTACGTAGGTGGGCAAAAATTCAGCTCCATCTGACAAAGATAAGGGCTCGATCCGTCCGGTCAATCGGCGCGGTCAAACCCCTAAACGGACGGAAACGGCTATTCGACCCTCCAAATCACGTAATCTGGCCGGACCTTCACCTGAGAATAGTTTCCAATCGACGAGACTCTTACGGGGCTATAAAAATAAAAAACATTTCCTTACAATTTAAACGTGCTTTATTTATTTTAATTATTCGGATTATCTTGGCCGACGAAATTAGGGTAATTCGTCGGCCAAGATAATACTTGGGCGACGATATTTGTCAACATTCGTCGCCCAAGAGTAAAAATTAAAAAATCCTGTACAATGAAATTTAAACGTGCTTTATTTATTTTAATTATTCGGATTATCTTGGCCGACTAAATTAGTGTAATTCGTCGGCCAAGATAATACTTGGGCGATGATATTTGTTAAATTCGTCGCCCAAGAGTAAAAATAAAAAATCCTGTACAATGAAATTTAAATGTGTTTTATTTTATTTTAATTATTCGGATTACTCTTGGCCGACGAAATTATTTTATTTCGTCGGCCAAGTAAAAATAAAAAAATAAAATAATTAGGCGACAATATATTTGAGTTTCGTCGCCTAAGGATTAAAAACTTAGGCGACGATATAAATATCTTAGGCGACGAAATATTGTTTCGTCGCCCTAGTTTCTATATTAGGCGACGAAATTTATCCTTAGGCGACGATTTTTTTTTCGTCGCCTAAAGTTGAATTTTAGGCGACGATTTTTTTTCCTTGGGCGACGATTTTTTTTTTGTCGGCCAAGTTTTCTCTTAGGCGACGAAAAAAAAAATCGTCGCCCGGTTTTTTTCATTTCGTCGCCCAAGTTCTATTTTCTGGTAGTGCCACTTGCTTATCAGGAATCAATTCCTTATAGACCTCCTAATCTAATACCCATCTCCCCCCTTGGGTATCAGAATCAAGCTTATGGAATCAACTTTTGCTTCCAAAAATATCCTTTCATAATTATAATATTTCCAAAATACCCAACCCTAGATATATATTTTGAGTTATTTGGAATATTATGGAACTTTGTTATTGTTATATTATGCTGATTGATGTTGGTGCATCAGCTTCCGGTGTTTTGCTTCTTCTTTTTTTTTTTTTCCCGGTGGTTACTAATGAATGATATCACAACCTGGTGATTGATGAAGTAGATTGTTAGTTGGTTCAGGTGATTAGTTATGCAAAACTTTGAACACGTGCACTTGAAAAGAAGAATAATAAAATTGCAAACATCTAGCTTCCTTTCTTGTAGGGGTATTTTAGTAATCAAACTAGTTTTAATTCCGATTCCATATGGTAAGTAAACAACATCAATCGTAATTTAATTTCATTCTTGTTTTGATTCCTGATGGTAAGTAAACAGTAGAATGGAATGAAATATTCTGATACCGATTCTAGTTGATACCGATTCTTGTTGATTCCAATTCATGATAAGTTCCATTCCAAGTTAGTAAACGTGTCCCTAATTTATTGGAATGGAATCAATGGATAATGAAAGATGAAATTGAAGATTATATGTACGTAACATTCAAAATGGAAAAATAATATTTCTATGTTGATCTCAAACGAATATAATGTATAACATATCACCTCATTTAGTATCATTTCAATTCCGTTGTCGGAAGTCGTCATCTCCACCCGAGGAGTAAAATTCTGATTCCCCTGTCTCACTCTCCAGTAGCCTAAGAAATCTTCCATTTTCGACTCGAGCGTGAAAACAAGGGCTTCAACTTTTGTTTGGCAGAGGACATCTTGCTTAGAGGTACTCTAACCGGTTAGAGTACGGCTTTTTGTGCGTTCCCAATCCAGAAGTTCTTCTCCATAACAATCACCTTCCCGGCGAATGCGTTGCTCGGTGATCATTGAAGATGAAGTTCTTGATTCTTTAGCATTGCTACATCTAATTGTGCCTTTTATGATGATGATCATAGTATCAAGAAGCTCTCCTTTCCTGAATATGTACCTATTCCTGTGGCATAGGCGCACATCATGCTCCGAGCAACTTCAGACATATTGTGCAGCTTGGGTACCTACATGCATGTCGCTCATTTAAGATCAGCAAGAACAGACATGATTCCTCTTATTATATATAGCTAGCTACTTTCATCGAGAAAGTTGTACAAAGAATGCTGCAGGTTGAGGAACATACTTTCTTTAGGGCATTTATGCAGATATGCTCCTTGAAAGAATGTTTCAATCCCGTGGGAATATGAGAGAGCAGAAAATTTATATCCATATCAACATCTAGGTGTTTTTCTACTACTTTACGTTCATTTAGGTGTTTTGTGATTTCCATCTTCATATGCTCAGGGAGTTCACTGTCCGACATCCACATATCAATATCTTGATATTTTGTCTTGATTGTCTCATCCTCATTCGACAACGATTTCTGAGTTTCCATTTGTATATACATCTGTGGCGACAGGAAGAAAAAAGTAGAGAGATAGAGGAGAGAACTCATATTAATGGAAAATTCTAAGATATATTAATGTATGTGATGCATCAACTTTATGCTAAAGTTGTAAAATGAGTCATCAAAATAGTAATATTTTTCGTCGCTACAATTTTCGTCGCTACAATTGGTCGCTACAATTTTTCGTCGCTACAATTTTCTGGGGTGATGAAATATTTTTGTCGCCTAAAATTCGTCGCCACAAGTCCTAGTAAGGCGACAACAACGATTTTGTCACAAATTATTTATGTAGCGACAAAACTGTTAAAACTTAAGCGACGAACATTTTTGTCGCATTAAATCCTTCCCCTAACCGACAAATTTTTATTTCGTCGCTTTAGTCTAACACTAAAGCGACGGGACATTTGACTCTTGAGCGACGAACATTTTTGTCGCATGATATCCTTCACCTAACTGACAAATTTTATTTTCGTCGTGTTAGGTTAAGACTAAAGCGACGAAAAGTTTGACCTTAGAGCGACGAAATTGTTTGTCGCCTTATTTCCTTCACCTAACTGACGAATTGGTTTTCGTTGTCTTAGGTTAAGACTAAAGCGACGGAACTTTGAGTTTAGAGCGACGAAAGTGTTTGTCGCATGATATCATTCGCTTAAGCGATGAAACTTTTTGACTTTAGCGACGAAATTTTTCGTCGCTTAAGTGAAATCTTCTTTATATCCTCTGCATCACTTCCAGATCGAAAAACTGGAGGAAAAGAGATCGAGCTATAGTGAAAAAAAATCTGCACAGATCAATCTCACAAATCTCTGGCTTATTTGATGCATGATATCATCATCTGGTGTTCTTAACTTTGGAAAATTTTATAAATTATGAATGGTTGTTGTCCATGTGAAAATGAATACAAGTTCTAATTTAGTACATAAATAATTTAGTCAAAAAAAGCCACCCTTAGAAACTAAAATACTTCAAAATTTTCCTACTGGTGTGCTAACTGAATAGTTTTCTTCACTGAACAGAAAATTCCAGAGTCCTTTCCACAAGAAGACATTCACTGAAAATTTTACTTGTAGAACACAGCGTCAGTCGAAGTCCCAATTCTTCTAAATTTCCATTCTTTGATAAGTTTTCTGCATCTCTTATATATTCATCGTTGAAAGTATCACCTGGGCTAATAATAACACCCATAATTTTTTTTGACACGATCAGTATGTTCATGAGACACTCTGTAATATACAACAATATCATCATCTTAAATTCAAAAAGAACATCTAAAACCACATGTTTAGTAGTTTCTTTTAACCTTGAAATTTCACGAAAAAGTAAATTAATCTAGTGAATGTATTTTATAGATGCAAAGAGGCAAATAATATGCCAATAAGAAAAATAACTGTAATCGCTGATTGGGGAAATTGGGGATAGTGAAGAAGAGGGCTAACGGCGATTGGGTTTGACGACGGCGTCTTTTACGTTGGTTGTCGGAGATGGAATTGTTAAAAAGGGCGGGGCGGGGGGGGGGGGGGGAGGAGGCTCCCTAAGCATGAGAAGAAGAATTACAAAATAAAACCCAGAACCCCAAATTACTGGGAATTTATTTATCTGGTAATGGCCGAATATCCAGCCCAGTCAAGATTGGGCTGGCTCTGCCATTGGTTGGTGTCTCCCCTTAGGAACCAGAGTTCACTTCTGTATGTTGAGATATCAGTCCCACATCGGGAATATGAGACATTGCTTGTAGGCTTATAAGGGTTTGGGCCACTCCAATTATTACCAATCAGTTTTGAATGTGAACTTCATACTGCTTTATCACTGTTACACCTCTACCAAGATTAAGGCAGGCAAAGAAGATCGCCTTGGTTTTGTTTGAGGGACTGTACACTAGTAGAAAAAAAATGCTTAAGTGACGGGTACTTTCACACTTAAGCGACGAAAACAAATTTTTTTGGGGCGACAAAATACATTCACTTAAAACACATTTTTCGTCGCTACAATTTTCTGGGGCGACAAAAAAATTTTGTTGCCTAAACTCTACTAAGGCGACAACAAGGATTTTGTCACAAATTATTTATGTAGCGATGAAAATGTTAACACTTAAGTGACGAAACAGTTTGTCGCATGATATCCTTAACCTAACCGACAAGTTAATGTTTCATCGCTTTAGTTTTACACTAAAGTGACGGAACTTTTGACTCTTGAGCGACGAAATTTTTTGTCGCATGATATCCTTCACCTAACCGACAAATTGAGTTTTCGTCGTCTTAGGTTAACACTAAAGCAATGCAACTTTTGACCTTAGAGCGACGAAAGTGATTGTCGCATGATATTCTTCACTAACCGACAAATTGACTTTCGTCGTCTTACGTTAAGGCTAAAGCGACGGAACTTTGTGTTTAGAGCGACGAAAGTGTTTGTCGCATGATTTCCTTCGCCTAAACGATGAAACTTAAGTGAAATCTTCTTTATATCCTCTGTATCCCTTCCAGATCGAAAAACTGGAGGAAAACAGATCGAGCTACAGTGAAAAAATCTGCACAGATCAATCTTGCAAATCTTTGGCTTATTTGATGCATGATCATCATTCGTGTTCTTCTAATGCATTGTTCATCTTCATCCACTAGTTTGTAGTTTGGTACATGCTCTTTCTCCCTCTTTTCTACCATTTTTTCCGATGATTTTTCCGGTGAAGTTTTCCGGTCAGTTATTGTTATTCTTTGTTACTAAGTTTTTTTAGATGTGTTGGTTTTATGATGAATTTTGGTTAACTATTGGTTTTCTTGTTTATATATTACATTTTTTCATATTGCTAAATGTTGAATTTTGGTAATATATATTTATGAAAATATTTAGGTTGATTGAACACCTAAATCATTTCTATATGCAAATGATTATATGTGTGTTTATTTGCGCGATGAATGTAGGAATGATTATATTCTTGCATTCTAGCTACTTACATGTTTAGCCTTAGAAATCCCGTTCAAGAATTATTTTGTTACAACTTTGTTTGACAAAATGATTCTTGAATTGTCAGATTTTTGGACAGTTTGGGAGAACATAACTTTGATTCGCACTGATTTATGTTGTGGTGGTTCAGTTTTCGATAGTGGGTAATTTTGACATGGTCTCCCGCTACTGTTCCTCGAGTGCACATTAGGTATAGAAATTGATGCACTTGGGGAACTGTAGGGAGATGCTGCCAAAATTTTCCCACGTCTGATTCGAAACCACAATAACATAAATCAGTGCGAAACAAAGTCATGTTCTTCTGAATGAGATTAAGACCCTAACCGGAGGCATAAGGTGATGAAGAAGAAGAATTGAATGGATATATGTGCTTATTTGTTGCTAATGATGTGCATTTTTTTTTCTATTATGACAGGCATGCGGAAAAAATGGATAAGAGCTGGATGTAGTACAATTGGGGACAGCCTTTATATATACAATGTTGAGGAACAATCATATATTTGATTATAAATATGATAGAAATTTCAATAAAGAATATAAGAAACATAACAATATTCGTTTAGGATTGAAAGTAGTGAATCAATCCTAATATAGGAGTAAAATATTGTAAAAATCCTATAAAAGTAGTACAAGGAAAGAAAGAACTGACTTGATATTCTGATTGAGGCATGCATAAATGCACTTGACTAAAGACAGATTTCGCCCCTACCCTTGTGCTTGTAGTTCGATGGGCGTCCGCCTTATAGAATACAACAATCGATGATCCAAAATAGAAGCACCGCAATTTTGGAATCTAGCGAACCATAAATTGTATCTTATACTCTCTTGACACGAACAAGACATATAGAAGAATTGAGGATTCTCAATCTAATCTTTTAGGAGAAATGAGTATGGGTTTATATATAGAACCCCAAGTGAACCAACATGTCCGTTCACTTATCTCCTTGAAGAGACACACTTATTCTTAAAGACACATATTGAAAAAAGACACACCCTTTCAAATGGAAATGTCATGAGTAATTTTATTTTCATTCATATTAGATATTATTACATAATTTCCAACAATCCCCCACATGAATGAAAAATGACAATGACAATGAATGACAAGGATTTAGAGAGTACAAGCGAACAAGAGATGCATTTGAAGAGGTGTCTTTTGGACTTGAACCTTTCATAGTGAAGACCTATCGGATTTACTTGGTGAAATAGTAGATATAGAAGATCTTTGAACTATTCACCGTTTGTGTAAACCAAGACAATAAGCCTCACACATCTCTTATTCTAACACACAATGGTTCTTACGGTTGTGTTCATTTTGGTCCTGAACAATTTCCACATTCATGAGAGCTCTAGAGAACTTAGTCATATCATTCTCATAGAAGCGACCCGACTTCTACTCTCATATAGGTGATCACACTAATTAAGAACACTCCGCTATATTCTTCTTGATAACAAGATATTAGTATCATTAAATGCAAAAGCATAACCTTATTACAGCTACGGAAAACACACATTGATCATAGGAATGAGTGAGTTGTGTGTTATGCATCTTGAGTCTTCCCCAACTAGTTTGCCTATTGAACCTAGACCATGGGATCTCCAATGTTGCTAGGTTAGGTTTCCGCCAAGTAATGACTCATTGTGTTATTGGCTTTAACTCATTCCTCTCGATCATCAACTATCTCTCTTGTCAAACCATTAAACAATTTGGATCCATGAGGTTGACAATCAAATCAAATTTCACTAGAGTAGTTGTTCATATCCTTTTGATCGATATAGAGATGTAAATGCCAAAGCATTCCAACACTATCTCTTCAATTGTATTACATAAAATTTATAGACATTATAAATACCCCCACATTTGAGAAGTAAACCTTCAATCATAGGTTCTTGTAATGCAATTAAGTTAGTAATATATTCACACAAACCTCATTTAGGAGCACATTCTTTTGTGGAATAATTACTCTATCTTTCTTCTTGCCTTTCTCAAACCTCGGGTATCTTGAGGCAATCCTCAAACATCTTTCTCTGGCCTATGAACCTTCAAGTTCTTACGACGTGAGATTTCTTAACTAAATTTGCAAGATGCTTCTTACTTATATGATCATAAAGACCTTGAAATCTTTCAAAGATCATATAATATAATTCTTCAATTACAAATGACTTATGGAGTTCCATGGACTGCCCATATATAACATCATTGTCACTTGTACAGCATGTATATTGCATGAATTGCAACTACAAATCATTATCTATTCATACATACATATTCTTTATATATAGATCCATGATTACTATATAGACAAACAAACAAAGTAATGGCAAAAGGATCGATGCATCAATCTTACATCTTGCATCCTTGCATACTGGTTTGTTTCAAATGTCTATCGTCAAGTCACTGTTACTATACAAAACATATATAACAATCTCACTAGTTGCTAGGCATCTGAAATGCTTTACGTTCTTGCCACTTCATATATATCTATCGGGTACCAAGTATCGTGCAACAATTTATCATAACCATCTTCTCATGCGCGCCCAAGAGAAATAAAATCTGATTACATCACAAGTCATGATTTAAGTCTAGTTTCAGACTCACACCAAAGGGTATGTACAGACAGAGTCTATTCTAATCCAGATATTAATTACACGATGCGTGGTTAGATCAATATATGATCTCAGTTGCAGTATGCATCTGAGATGCGTCAAGTTTGTAAAACCGTATATTCGGCTTTTCCAAATGTAGTCATTCAGCCATTCAGCCATTCATACATCCATATGACTTGAATCATAGGTCTGATTTCGCCCAGTTCATGGAATAAAGTCAAGATCTCAGTTTCCCTCGTAGGTCGATCGAGACCCGTACACAAAGGCACTTCTCTCTTCTCTCTTTGCTTTAATCATGCTTACATATGAAGAGATTCTTTGATAAGAGTTTATTAAACATGATTATACATATGAAACTCGACTAACTGAATCATAATTTCATATATGCGTCAACTGATAAATGATCAAGATATTATGTAAAGAAAGACAAGCAGTACTCAACGGATGCAACTTTTCACATATGCATACACGGTTAAAATGCCTATATCTTTCCTGGTCAGATAATGAATTAGTAAATACCAGTTTCATGCGACTTGTTTGCAGAGATTCATAATGTATAAGCACATATCACAATTTACAAATTCATGTTAAGTGCAGGCATATATGTACAAACACGTATTTCTAATGAGTATGTATGCCTTCATATCATGCAATTCAATATAGTTGCACACTATTTCATGATTACAACGAAAAGATATATATGAATGCAGCAGTTATTCAAATACAGTACATATGATGGAAATATATAAACACTTCTGGTAACTGAACAATATCTTTACCATCAATTAATTGATCAAGTATATATATCATGCATCTTCTCACTCTTTATGTTACTATTTTTCTTCAATTGCAACAAGAGCTCTATGTTCTTTCGTATACTACTATACAACCAAGAACTCATCATCTAGCCAATTGGAAAAAGTGTACGTATTTTCATGCGTAATAGACAAAAGATTCCATGAATCAGTTTTAGCAAGAACTTCTTCCAACACATATCACATTGGAACTTTCCTAATGTGATATTGGCCAAGTTATGTCTTGTCCTTGAGAATGAAGAATCGTCATATACCCACATGATTGTTCCATTATAAAATTCTGTCTTTAGATTGTTGAGGAACAATCATATATTTGATTATAAATATGATAGAAATTTCAATAAAGAATATAAGAAACATAACAATATTCGTTTAGGATTGAAAGTAGTGAATCAATCCTAATATAGGAGTAAAATATTGTAAAAATCCTATAAAAGTAGTACAAGGAAAGAAAGAACTGACTTGATATTCCGATTGAGGCATGCATAAATGCACTTGACTAAAGACAGATTTCGCCCCTACCCTTGTGCTTGTAGTTCGATGGGCGTCCGCCTTGTAGAATACAACAATCGATGATCCAAAATAGAAGCACCGCAATTTTGGAATCTAGCGAACCATAAATTGTATCTTATACTCTCTTGACACGAACAAGACATATAGAAGAATTGAGGATTCTCAATCTAATCTTTTAGGAGAAATGAGTATGGGTTTATATATAGAACCCCAAGTGAACCAACATGTCCGTTCACTTATCTCCTTGAAGAGACACACTTATTCCTAAAGACACCTATTAAAAAAAGACACACCCTTTCAAATGGAAATGTCATGAGTAATTTTATTTTCATTCATATTAGATATTATTATATAATTTCCAACATACAAGGGATCATAGATTTTCTGAAATTTGTACAACAATACGGTGGTGGAAAGGGATGACATAAGTGTCTGTGTAAAAGATGTTGTTGTGGTAGTTGGGAGACAATTCAGGGTATAGAAAAGCATTTGTCACATTATAGCATGGATACGTATTATGCTACATGGACTGAACACAGTGAAGTGCTAGTTAATGATCCTATAATACCCCATTTCCTACCAAATAACTTGCATGAGGCTGGCTCATCTAGTGTTTCCGCTAGCCCTTATATGGATCCCACATTGAACATGCTACATGATGTTTTTCCATACGCTTCAAAATATCATCAAGAAGAAACTTATCATGATGCACCCTAGGAAACATATTCTACTTTTTCGAACCTAAACACTGGTGATTACGATAAGTACAACAAGATGCTCGAAGAAGCGCAGACCCCAGTGTACGAGGGATGTTCAAAAACTGTTTTGAGTTCTCTCATGGAACATATGAGTTTGAAAAAGAAGCACAAGAACTCGAACGAACATTTTGATGACTATTCATCGTTTATCAGACGTTTTCTTCCTCCTGCAAACAAACTACCACGAGTCATTATAATGCAAAAAAGATCCTGAACGACCTCGGTCTTGGTTATGTGAAAATTGAAGCTTGTAAGAATAATTGTGTTATGTTTTATGGAGATTACAAAGACACATTTAAATGTCCTAAGTGTAATGCATCGAGGTGGGAAGATACTCTTTCCCGGCCCCTAAAGGGAAAAGGATTCCTATGAAGGTACTTCGTTATTTCCCGTTGACTCTTAGGCTGCAACGTCTCTACATGTGTGGAAAAACTGCTGAGGATATGAGAAGGCACGGTATTCCGAAAGAAGATGACGATGCGCTGATACACCCCGCAGATGAGGAAACATGGAAATCCTTTGACTTATCATTTTCTGATTTCGCTGCAGACGTTCAAAATGTAAGGCTCGGACTCTCAATAGATGGTTTTAATCTTTTTGGAAACATGAACTTGTCTTACAGTATTTGACCTGTTTTTGAACAATTATAGTCGAAAAATTAAGGTCACCATCACCAAAACAGAAAGTGATACTAAACCATGCTTGAATTATAGCCATCCATTAAGAACTGTGACTCAGGTGTAGAAGTTGTAGATCCTATGTTGAAATCCTATTTCTAACTTAAAACAATCTGCATAGCCTTAAAAGATTCGGAAGACATGTTAAGTTTCTTGTAGATGAAGCAGTGAAATCAAAGAAACTAAATGCACACGAAACATCGGAAGCTAACAACAATATATTACCAGAGAATTCTCATTATTTTTAGAAAATACGACAGTCATACATTCATTTTCAATACTCAGTATTCCTAGTGGAAAATGATACTGATGGAAAGAAACTGGAAGACGTGAAAAACTGGACACAAACTGATAACAGTAAAGTTTAGCAGTATTCATTAGGATTGGCCAAGAGGTAGCCTTCAACAAGCTTGAAGAGGTGGGATGCCTTCTCTTTTCCAGCCTTAACATGTTCTTCCTTGATCTCCACGTCACCTTTGGTGTAGTAGTTACTGGTGCTCTTGATGACGGACCCTCCATCGGAAGATGCCACCAGCTTGGTCTCATATGAGATCTTCTCAATCTTGTCTGAGATAGCATCCCCTTCAATCAAACTGTAGTTGTACACAAAGTTCTCTTTGTCAATTCCATCAATCCTGTGTGTCACAGAGCTGTACTGGCTGCCTTCACCGAACGTGATCTTCTTGATGGTTCCAACGCCTCCATCTCCTTCAATGGTTTCAGCACCCTTGACTGCTTGTGGAGCAAGCTTGGGGATGAGATTGTCGGCATCAAGGATAAAAGCCTTGAACAATCTAGCTGGTGGAATGACCGAGATGAACTCGGTTTCATAAGTGAAGACACCCATTATCAGTTTATGAGTTGGGAAATGACAGAAGAGAAGAAGAGTAGAGAATTGATGTTTGTGTTGTGAGAGAAGAGGATTGTATGGTCAGTATTTATAGATTACTGATGACTGAAGGTTTACCAATAGCTCAATGTGAACTAATGATTGCCTCGGTAGATGCAAGCTGTGATATTCGATCTCTTGGATATGTTCAAAATGGTCAAAGAAAGCATAACAATCTCATTAGCTTATTGTACCTGTTTGGATTTGGACGGTGAGTACTAGACTACCAAAACTTAAAACTATGGTAGAAGACGATAAAAAGAATTAATGGGGTCGTGTTCTAGATGGCTTTACTTCAATTGCACTTCGAATTTTCAATATCATCCTTCACAATCAAACATCAATTGGCTATTCCATTATGTATTCTTGGCTCCAAGATTTGCAAATTACTAATACCTATTACTTCACCGTCAATAATACTTGACATTTTCTTTAGTTTCTCCTTCCCCTGCTTTAGTTTCTCCTTCACCTGTTTTCTTCAAAACAGAGACCTCTGTATATGGCAGACATAGTTCCTCCTTAGTTCTATTATGTGAAATAGATATATAGTTCAAGTACGGCAGTTCAAATGATTTTAATGCATATTAGAATCAACGGCATAGCAAACTTCAAGTATGACAGTCCAAGTCTGCCAGTTCAAATGACTATGTACCACAATCAGTTGGCATCTTTCCATGAGGTCTAGTCTGCATCTCTGCATGCTCATAAAACCATACCGGAGTAGTAATGCACCATATAACTAGCAGCTTATTAATCTGGCTGTGGAATTAGTCAATAAGGATATGACAGTGCTAAAATGCTATCTGATCTAGGGTAGGACATTAGATGTTCAATGATAATACAACATGTTGTCAAAGCTGCAGAAATCTAACATCTCATATTAAGAAAGCTCTGTTTCAAACATTCAAATCAGATTTTTCAATACATCTTTGGCAATAAAAGCAACAAAGGCGGATGGCGGACCTACTATATATGCATAGACAATAAACCAACCATCAATCTCATCTGGAGTGAAGCCTCACTCCACCATTTCTTGAACAAGTTTCATTGCGCTTGATATCTGATTGTATAACATACAAATGCATTCGCGAGGAGAAATAGACCAGGCAAGACAAGTTTTTGATCATATGGACGAGGCAAGATAAGTACTTACTAATCATAAAATCCAAAACTTGTCTTGCATAATCAATTTCTCCTCGCAAATGGGAGCAACTCAGAAAATGCAGCAACCCTCATCTAAGAGGATATGCAGAAATTCCCGGGGCTATTTGACTGTATCTCAGCCATGCCATGAAAGATGCATATTCTGGCTGTCTCAGCTTTCTCTGTAAATTCCATCCAAGTTACAGAAAGTTTTTTCCTCCACCGCTTGGTTCCCCCTAGTGTTGTTGTAAGAGACATGTTTTCCTCTGTACAACCGCAATGGTTTTCCAACACAAACATTTGTTTAGACAAAGAGATGACAGACGAACAATGTGATCTTGACCGAAAGGGATAAACCCAAGATAGTGGACGCGAGCTGGGTTTACTCACGTTGGGTCGGTTACGCACAAGAAACCCCAGATGAGGATCTGAAGATTTGGTTGGGTTTGGGGATTGAGAATGAAACCAGGCTATGTAGTTGCTGACGGAAACAACGAGACTAGAAGTAATACAGGGAAGGCAGCAAAGCATACCTCTTGTGATGCTATTGCTGCAGTAAGAGACTCTGGGCTCACGGAATTCTATATCTGGTTCGGCGGAGAAGGCTTTGTTCTAGCTGTGTGTGAGGTAGAAGCTTTGGTTTTTATGTCAGTCAGATTCAAGACCTAAATAGAAACTCTGCTTGGCTTTCGTCCATCATTTTACACAACTAGTTACATTGATAGTTACCTAACAAAATCTTTAAATTTGAACAACTGAAAACTTTTAAAATTTACTGTTTACACCCAAATTAATATTTTACTGGACAATAATTGTTTATGTGATTATTAATTAAATTCTTGGTCTATGTCAGCCGGCGAGCCCAAGTTCCTTTAAAGTTTACAAATAATGGTCTGCCAGCAAGACCATGCGAGATGATTAAAGAGTCCGCGCGGACTAACGGATCTCGCGCGCTTTCAGACAAAAACAAAGCTCGCGCGGACTATAGGTCCCGCGCTGAGTAAGGATCTCGCGCGCTTCGCGCGGAACACACAGCTCGCGCGGAATGCTTTGCACGGAATGACTTTGGGATTAGGCGAGGCGGAATGCATCTAGGCACGCTGGCGAACTGACTCGCTAGTTCGTGAGATAAACATACGCGGAGTCCGCGCGAATGTTTATAATCGTTTTAGACTTTTTTCAGTCTTTGACACGCTTTGGGCCAATCCCTGTGGCCCTTATTAATTAAAAGACCTTGTTTTGGCCCGCGAGCTGCAATAGCCCGCGAGGTGAAAGTGAGATACAGAGTCTCCGGTTCGCGCGAGTTAGTTTTCTACATGGACTGTGACACCCTGCAGGATAAGATTGCTCCTAATTTCAGTTCGCATGGGACTCTACAGTTGAGCGGCGCGCCAGGAGCAGTGTCCTATTCTAAATGAGCTATGCGAACTGGACGTGTGTCACATGAAGATTGGTTTGCATAGGAGGAATAGTGTCTTTATGTTTTACGTTGCAGAGTTCAACATAGATTCTGATTATTTTTCTCCGCACGCAGAAGTTAGGCTCTCACTATATAAGAAGCTCGACGGCTTACAGACCTCGCACACACAACACACAATTTAAACAAATACAAAACAAACTGCAACCTAGTTTCTTTCGAGCTACCTCGAACCCTTGATTTCTAAGCGCCCCGCCGCCTAGATTCTTCAAAGCTCTCCGGACTCTACCCCGATTCCTTGGAATCTTCCCTATAGTTGCTCTGCTCACGCCGCCTTGAGTATCAACTGCCTTGTGCTCGTAAATTACTCATCTGAGGTGGCACCTGGAACTCCTTTTGCCTGATCAAGAAGTCAAGCGCACTCAATCAACCTTTTCCTCGTCCGCGAGGTGGCACGCCCGCAACACTCCCCCTTTCTCTTTGTTCGCTATTCACCTCCGCTCCGCACACAGAGGATCGTGGCCAAAACATTTACTATCTTGGATCTTGTTGAGGTAGTGGTCCATTGATTTAACGACTGATCGGGATCTTTTCAATATAGTTTGTCTTCACCCAATTTATAGACTCTCTCTCTCTCTCTCTCTCTCTCTCTCTTTCTGTAAGCTTTTCTTTTTTCATTACCAGTTTCTCTGAACTGCTCCTATTTATAAGGGTGGGCATAAGAAACTGTAATCCTGAACCCGTCCCAGGCCTGTCCTGAAATTTTTCGGGACAGGACGAGATTTAAATCTCAAAACGTTAGGCCCATCTCGTCTCGTCCCATTTGTATATAATGGGACGGGACACGAGACGGATAATTCAAGTCCCATTTAGGCCCGTTCTGTCTCGACTATTTTTATGATTGATTTTTTATTGATTAAGATGTGATTTGAGCATTTCATTTAAGTGTTTTGATCTTAGCTCTTTGTTTTTTAAAGTTATTAGGTTGTCACCAATTCAATAACAGTGATGTTTAATACTTTAATTTTTTGATTGTTGTAAACTCTCTTATTGCACCCTAGTAGTGAT
Organism: Fragaria x ananassa; assembly: GCA_034370585.1. Lineage (NCBI taxonomy): Eukaryota > Viridiplantae > Streptophyta > Magnoliopsida > Rosales > Rosaceae > Fragaria > Fragaria x ananassa. Next base: position 21,397,397 of record CP139762.1, on the reverse strand, counting down.
GAAAAGTTTAGAAAAAGTAAGTAGTATAAACTCTCTCATTACATCGTATTATACTTGTAAATATATTACAAGTACTTGTTAATACATAATAGAGTAAAGAGCATTATAAAACTATGAAATTCTTTCTTTTGCTTACAACTTTATTTTCAACTTTTTTTATCCGGGATTGGGCCCGTGCCGTCCCGTCCCGATTTCAATGTCTGGGACGGCCCGTGGGATTAGCTCTATCATGTCTCATCTCGTCCCATGCCCAACCCTACCTATTCATGTCCATTTTTCTACGAGACCCTTTCTTCAGCATATCATCTGTGTGCTCTTTGACTGTGGCTATCCATAAATCAACCATGACTGCCTGCTTAACAAAATTATTGAATAAAAAAAAAATTTTCTTACATAATAGTTTCCATATAGAAACACAACAACACATACATAATGGTTTCACAACGTTGTTGTTGCGGTACAACGACACGCTACAATTATTTATGTAAATTACTATAGCTACATATTGATTAGTTACCTGGGTAGTTACATACATGCTATACTTGTGTAACTACATTAACCTGCCTATATAACTATCCATGTAACTATAGTTACCTCGGTAGTTATATACATCTACACTTGTGTAACTACATTATCCTGCATATGTAACTATCCATGTAACTATAGATTGATAGTTACTTAAATAGTTACATACATGCTACACTTTTTTTCTCACACAAAATGTAATAGAAAGCAAAGCAATCCCTATAGCTACATTAAAACTTTACAACAGATACATCAAGAGAAAATCTTTACCATCTTTTTAGCATCTTTCCATGTTTGTCCACTACTCTCATCTCCTGTTCTTCCCTTCCTTGAATTTAGGTGGTAGAAATGGGGGGTTGAATTTGGAAGACAAAGATTGTATGGTAAAACTTTGCCTCACTTGTCATCGGAAAAAAAATCATTGTCGCTTCTCCCAAATTTTCATACAACTTGTCAAGGAAGTAGTTGTGGATGTTCCTTTCGTGAAAATTTATGTTGAATGCTATTAAAATGAAACAGAAACGGTAAGCAAGTTATTGAAATTGAAACATTTATCAATTATATTTAGAATGTAAATAGTTCTAGTCCTTACCCATGTCATGGTCTGCATAACCCTTGGAACAACGACACTCTGAGAATCCTGCTGAGAAATTTTGTCGGCTATAAGGGCATCGAAACAGTCTATTACATTGCATGCAACTGGTTTGTCTATTATAACGTCCCCCAAATCAAGCTTTGTAATCTTCAACCCATACAACGGGCCATCCCATGCCATAGGAAGTCTCTACACAAAAGGATTAAGTTGGTTAGATTACAGGTTACATCAACAGTCACTCAATTAGTTGCATTAACAGTCACTCAATTAGTTGCATTAACACAAGGCCTTACTAGTGTGCTACATGCTAGTCACCTAGACATTTGAATAACAAATCCAATATGAAAAACTTTATATCAAAAATGAATTTTCAAAGTGATTTGAGTTTACCCGTCATCTAAGTTGTCCCAGCAAGTTTTCCATTTTTTATTCGTCAATGGATCCATACACATGAATGCTTTGAAAGCTGTCCAATTCGCCTTCTTAGTCAGAGTCTGTATTGGCTTCGCGTTTGTAGTCACAATCTGTATCGGCATGGGCTGCATCTCATCATCACCAATGGTATGAATTATGTCTCCATACTCTGTCAGTTCGTCTCTTTCTCATATCTTGTTCTTCCTCATCCGCTCAAGATTTTTTTCTTTCTTTCTTCTGCTTTTTCTTTGGCCTTCTTTTCTATGCTCTTTTTAACCTCCCCCACCAATATATACTATCTCTTCTTGCTGGCATTCTTTGTTTGTTCTTGATCCGGGATACATAGGAATACATCCCCATTGATGATGTTGTCCTTCCGGATTCTTCATCTGTCAGTTGAATCTCTATATCACTCTCCTCTTCATCAAGACTAATGAGAGGAACGACTCTTTCCGTTGCTACTTGTGGAGAGACAATCATATATAACTTGTTAAATAGAGAGTTACATAACCCTAAATAGTTTCACTGATAAAACCTGTAATTCATAAAGGCAACAGTTGAGAAAAGAACTATATGTTAAGCTACCTCTGAAACTATCCACGTAACAACAGGTTGACAGTTATCTGGGTAGTAGTTACATACATGCTACATAACAAGCTACTCTTATTTTCTCTCACATAAAGTAAAAAAAATCACAATATCATACCTGTGGAGATACGATCATCTGGTATTTTTTCGGTTCTCGTTCCATCATCGTAAAGTCAATGATCTGCAGGCTAGTCAGAGTATTGTAATTCTTCTCCGGAATGTTTATTACTTCAGTCACCAATAGGCTTTGCCAAGATACTCAGGAAGAGATTCCCAAATCAAAAGAAGGCATGTCAGTCACCTGTGTTTTAGGCGACCAATGCGTTTATTTCGCAACCGTCCTCAGTGGTGACTCTGGTGGCTGCTCACTGTAAGCTGCACAGTAGAAAATAAATAATGTTACTTACCAGCCACTTCATGTCAGTTACATGAAAAGTTACATAGATATGCATAGTTATATACGTAGTTACATGTATGGATACATAGATACATCTATAGTTACATACACAATTACATCTATGAAATATTTCATATATTGATTAAGTCGTATAAGAACCCATACCGTCAACGTTTTGAAGTCAATTTTGTTTGTGAGCTTTGTGAGGTCCCATTTCCTCAGCTTTGTAAGCTTTGGTTCCCCCTAGTGTTGTTAGAGACATGTTTTCCTCTGTACAACCGCAATGGCTTTCCAACACAAACATTTGTTTAGACAAAGAGATGACAGACGGACATTGATTCAGATTGGAAACTTGAGACAATGTGATCTTTGACCGAAAGGGATAAACCCAAGATAGTGGACACGAGCTGGGTTTACTCACGTTGGGTCGGTTACGCATAAGGATGGCATCAAAACCCATGGGTATGGGTTTCTATGGGTTTTTATTCCATATGGGTATAATTTTCTGGGTAATGGGTAGCATCATAATACCCATGGGTTTTTGGGGTAGCATCATAATACCCATGGGTTTTTGGGTAATGGGTAATTGAAACCCACACGAGTTTGGGTATTTCCATGGGTACCCATACCCATATGACTATAATTTTTTTTTCTTTATCAAACTAATTAAACCTTTATTACGACCAAAACAATAATTTAAACTTTTTTTAATTTTTTTATTAGATATTCTTTTTTTGTCTCATATTACTAAATATCAGAATAATTCTATTAACTAAAAAAATATTAGAATAATTTAAACAAAACCAAAAACAAAAAAAAAATTGTAATTGAAAGAAGTTCTTCACGGTTGCAGATTCCCAGATCTTCATCATCTCATTTTAAATTGTCAATCCCAAATCTTCTTCTTTTCAAATTGAATTCTCTTTTCACCAGATCAAGAAAAAAAATAAAAAAATTTGAAAAGAGAACAGTTTTACATATCTCATATCTTTATTGATGAGCAAACCTTCATCTTCTTCATATTCGCTCATCAACAAAGTTTTCAACTTAGAGAGAGAGAGAGAGAGAGAGAGAGAGAGAGAGAGGTCGGCAAAGCTATGGTGGTTGGCGAAGTTGGTTGGCGAGGCTCGGTAAAGATATGGTGGTCGGAGAAGTTGATTGGCGAGGCTGTTATGGTCGGCGAAGATGAAGTGGCGGTTGGGTTGTAAGCCTCTGAGAGGAGAATGATAAAGTGATGTTGAGAGTTTTTTCACCATGAAATGATAGAGTCAAAAAAGGGATGTGAAAGAAAGAAAAAAGAAAAGAAATAGAAAAAAAAAATTACGGGTAAATGGGTACCCATATGGGTACGAGTATGAAAAACCCATGAAAAAAAAATGATAGGTTTTTACCCAATGGGTATTACCCATTATGATGCTGGGTGGGTATAAAACCCGTGGGTATTACCCATTAAGGACAAATGCCATCCTTAGTTAGGAGAGCCTATTCGGTACCCCACTGGGACATGTGCATCCGGCAAAAAACCGATCTACTCCCTCCACTTCTCATCCGCCACATCTCCTCCACACGGCCGCCGTAGTTGCTTAAGCTCAGCGGTATTAGAGTCATCGCCAACTCGATTATCATCCCTCGCACGTTAGTGTTACCCTCATCATCTCCATGCTTCCCATCGAAAGACGTTTTGCTACTTCCCACATTATGTGAATCCACCACCACATTCTTCTCCTGAATATTGTAAAGAGGCGATTCCGCCCAAATCCTATGTGAAATATCGAAAATGGCACTATCGTGTGGGTTTCTGAATCGAAACTCAGTCCCATTGTTGTTCATCATTTTCTTCACTACATTCCGGTACTTCTTCTTCAACCTTCCAAGCTTCTACTGAGGCTAACAGCAACCGATCTACTGAGGTAACACGTGGCAAATTGGATGACTGTGATGAGTGGTGCACCTGTCCCAGAGGTGCAGGGAATAAGTTTCGCTTAGTTACGCACAAGAAACCCCAAATGAGGATCTAAAGATTTGGTTGGGTTTGGGGATTGAGAATGAAACCAGGCTATGTAGTTGCTGACGGAAACAACGAGACTAGAAGTAATACAGGGAAGGCAGCAAAGCATACCTCCTGTGATGCTATTGCTGCAGTAAGAGACTCTGGGACTCACGGAATTCTAGATCTGGTTTGGCGGAGAAGGCTTTGTTCTAGCTGTGTGTGAGGTAGAAGCTTTGGTTTTTATATCATCATTCAAGACCTAACTAGAAGCTCTGCTTGGGCTTTTGTCCATCTAATTTTTGTTTCAATACCAATTTTTTCTCTTTGGGTTAAAACTTACAAGTGACCCAAACAAAAGAAAATTAAAAAATAAAGACTGAAACTTAAAATTACGTCGAAGAAAATCACTAATCTTATTTTTGATATGATACAGTAATATAGTAAAAGGTGTGGCTATTTCCACCCCACTAAATGTTTAGTTCACCCCACATCTTATGTTTTACTTTTAACGTTCTAATTCTGCCCTCAAAATTTTGAGAAAATCTGGTTTTTATTTTCCTCAATCTATAAAATATATATACACACACACACACACACACAAATATCTCATCAATATATTTGACGTAGACCTCCATTCTTCTCAAACCACATCCTATATATGAAAAACTACATTTGAAGCCATAAATAAAATAAAAATAAGAACGAATAATCTCACCCTGTATAACCATCCTGTTGAAGATTGAAGTGATTCTGAAATCTGATTTGAAAGATGTAGGAAATTGTTTTTTTTCCGATGTAAAGATGTAGAGAATTGTTGTTGTTTGGATTTTATAGATTTTAGTTTAATATTATATTTTCATAAAAATTCTTGATTGTGTGGTTAATATTGGAATATTTAGTTTAAAATTAAAATGTGTGGTGAACAAAGTATTTGATGGGGTGACAATAGCCGCACCCTATTGTAAATTAGTACCTAACTAGCTTCTGAAGCAATTGATCTATATGATACTTGGAGTGAGGCAAACTTACCTCTGTTTAAACCAGGGAACTATGAGAAGGATACAACTCCTACACCTTCAAGTGTTTTGGAGATTGTCACAGTTTTGGAATTAGGTATGGTAAATGACAACGGAAAATTTCTTGTTTTTGAAATGAAAATTCTTGTTTCTTCGGTGGAAGAAAAAAAGTATTGGAATTAATGGAGTGGTTAATTGGGGTAATGTTATATCGATCAATCTCTGGCTAGTTGAGCTTGAGGTTTCCAGCTTTTTGTTGTCCTCCTTGACAAACAGTCTCAAGTTGAACTCTTCCTGAAAGAAAGTTGTTTCCAGTTACCTTCAAGAATAAGATTGAACTCTCTCTCAACTTGAGACTTAATTATGAAAGTCAATATTTTAATTTATATCAAAGAACTTCATGAAATTTCGAATTGCCATACGTACACTCCAAGTTTGAGTAACAACTTTAAGGATGTAAGGCTTGAGTGACTATCGGATTTTTATTTTTCCTTTCCAAAAGCAATATTGATAGGATTGAAGGCAACTAATTCGGCTCTGTGACACATGAAGATCGATGGAATTGACAAAGATTACTTTCCATACAGCTACAATTTGATTGAAAGGAAATGTTTTTCTCATCAATCTTGTTGCACAAGGCATTTCCTTCTGTCATACTGTAGCTGTCGACAAAGTTATCTTTGTCAATCCCATTGATCTTGTGGGTTACTGAGACGAATTGGCTGCATGCTTTCCCCAAAACGATGAGATCTTCTTGATGATTCCAACACCTTCATATACCTCCTAACTAAGGTGAACTTAGTGGTGGAATAACGGATGATTTGGTTTCATAAGGGAAGGTAACCTATACCAGCTTATGACTTTGGTAATGATAAAAAAGAAAGAGTAACATGGAAAATGGTGTTTAGGAACTAGAGAGGGTTTTGAGTTGTGAGAGATGAAATTGTTGTGGGTGGTATTTATAGATTACTCATTGGATCAGTTATGAATTGTGAGGTTGAAGGCTGCTACCTGCTGTGAATTAACAGGTGTCCCTGTAGATGCAAGCTGTGCTATTCTCTTGGATATATCCAGAATGGTCAAACAAAGCATCCCTGCGCCAGTTATGTTATAGTATGTAGCCAATTGGCTTAAATGGAATGCGTCATCAGGTTCTAGATTTTCTTATATATTAGCAGTTTCTCTTTGAAATTTCCAGTAGTTAATACCCTTCACATCATTGCTAGCTAAAGTCTTAACAGTTTTGAATGAATGATATCCTTTCTCCACGTTAGGATGACAAAAATGGCTTTTGACAACTTAGAATGTGCTCGATCCAGACGGCTTCTTAGACTAGAACGATAATTCAACATGGAAATATTAATTGTTAGAAAAATCCCCTTGCCAAAGCTCAAGCTCAGATCTATAGGGCCGGGTAAGCTACCGAGCTTCATCCTTAACTTATAAATACCACCTCCAGGGCTCATACTTTCTCACACCAATATCAATATTCTCTTAATTCCTCCACATTTCAGTTTTCTCAATTCAGTTCCTTAATCATCATCATGGGTGTGTTCACATATGAAACCGAGTTCACCTCTGTCATTCCACCACCAAGACTCTACAAAGCCTTTGTTCTTGATGCGGATAACCTCATCCCCAAGATTGCCCCACAGGCTGTGAAGAGTGCCGAAATCGTTCAAGGTGATGGAGGTGTTGGAACCATCAAGAAGATTCACCTCGGTGAAGGAAGCGAATACAGCTACGTGAAACACCAGATTGATGGACTCGACAAAGACAACTTTGTTTACAACTACAGCATCATTGAAGGTGATGCTATCGGGGACAAAGTTGAGAAAATCTCGTACGAGATCAAGTTGGTAGCATCTCCAAGTGGAGGCTCCATCATCAAGAGCACAAGCCACTACCATTGCAAGGGTGAGGTTGAGATCAAGGAAGAGCATGTCAAGGCCGGAAAAGAAAGGGCCGCTGGCTTGTTCAAGATCATTGAGAACCATCTTTTGGCCAACCCCGAGGCCTACAACTAAATCGAACTATGATAATGCTACTGCATTATAATATTCTGTTGTGTCCTGTTTGTTTTGTCATTGGGTGTTTGATACTTTTTTCCCTTCTCTATTTCCTACCAAGCCATGGATTGTTTCGGCTGCACTTGGTGAATTGTAATGTCACATTGGATTTCGTTTGAAAAGTAAAGAATAAAACGCATGTTTCACTTTATATTGATTTACGGTGTTTAAATTTTACCTACTATTTGTCAATGCTTGGCCTACAACTACAAGTCTGTAGCTGTACTAAATTCAAGAGCTACTTCTACATAACGGGAAAAGTGATCAGAATTGCGGCATCCATTGCATTTTTAATAGAGAAAAATTCATCATCAGCCCATGAACTTTAGTGGCAATGTCATTTGATACCTACGCTCAAAACTCTATCAATGTCATACATGAAGTATTAATATGCTACCAGCGAGAGCCTTCCATTCAATTTCCGTGACAGACCAGTCAAATTGATGACATGACAATCAAGTAAAGATAAAAAATTAATCAAAAGACCAAAATAACCTTTTTTTTAAATTTATTATTCTATCTTTTTTTTTTACTGAGAAACTATATATATATATATATATATATATATATTCTTCTTTCTCGTGCTATTTTTTTTTTTTTGGTTACAGAATCTTGTGCTATTTATCAGAACCCTTTCCTTTTTTCTATGGAATTTTGTCTTCCTTCTTCGATTCTTCAAAAACATCAATCCATGCATGCATAAAGATGACGATTGGATTCGAGATGGCTTGGATTAAGAGACTAAAGGAACACTCTTTGAGTCTGAAGAGTCAGGGTAGGCTTCAAAGGCAACTAGGCAAGCTCCCTTAGAAGCTTAGCAATCTCAGCATTTAATGGATCTTTTTCCTTCTTCGTCCCAAAACCACCATTTCTATATCATCATTCGCTGGCAGATTTGGATTTCCATCGCTGGCTGTGTCACGCGGCTGGACTGCCGAACCCACTTCCACCTCTAAAATCCCTCTTCAAATCAGACCCATTACCACTAATTTTTCCCACTGCTTCCACATCTAAAACCTCTCCACTTCTACCTCTAAAACCCGCATCCAAATCTTTGCAAATTGTCGCCGGTGAGGAAGAATCGAAGACTAACGGGGGTGATAAATTCAGAGGGTCGCGAAGCTCTGACTGTCTCGTTATCTCGATAAAAATGACAACTTTATCACTTAATATTTAGTCACATGTATGACACATAAGCACTTTTAACGGTGTCCTGATAGAATATAGACATAAGCATCATGTTTATATGAAAATATAACTTCAGGCATCACATTGGTACATTTGTAAGTATGGGTATCAAGTTAATCTTGTCACCAAAGTTCAGGGACCGATGTTGAATTTTTCTTTTTTTAACTTATATATTAATCATTTTGATTGGGAAAGGCTGATTCACTTTAGAACGTGTTGTCGATAGTTAGGAAACTACCTCCCCTGCCCATAGACCAGTCATGAAACTTGTAGACCGACGTCCAGGCTACCTCGCCATGTGAAAGATCATCGGTACCACATTAGAGAAGGTGCTTCTCCAAGCTCCACAAGAAGGCACCATGATAAGATAAATTCCTAGTTAGTCCCATATCAGAAGTATGTAATAAAAGGAAGCTTTCCTTTTCTATAAAGGGAAAGCACCCCCTGTGTAGATAGAGATTGAACTCTCGGATCCTCCCCCCCATATATAGAATGAATGTATATTATGCTCCCTCTCCCTCCCCTACTCCTCATGGGCGGGATGGATGGATGCACTTGTAACACCAACGGCCTATTGGCCATGATAGTTGATTTGTAAGTGGACGTAGTCATGTCCCCCGAGGCATGGTGAACCACTATATGTCCTTGTCTTGATCATGATTGTTCATATTAGTGTTCCACAGTGATTCCGCATGGCCCTCCCGGTTTATGCAGAAACATTTGGCGCCGTCTGTGGGAAGATTACTAAAAGTCATGTTACTCTACCGCCCGAGAAGTATTCCACCCGAGAGGCATTTCATTCAAATCCATGAGCAATAGGAAGGGGCCTCGCGCGGAAGCGAGGCGAGGTAGCTCGCGCGGAAGCGAGGCGAGATAGCTCACGAGGAAGCGAGGCGAGATAGCTCGCGCGGAAGCGAGCCGATGTAGCTCGCGAGGAAGCGAGTCGAGATGGCTCGCGTGGAAGCTCCTCCCGCTGCCCGATATTCGTCGTCTTCCCTACCTGGACCTTCTTGGGGGTTGAATATTAGAGCATGCACCCAGGACCCCGAGTGACACCCGATCTGCTGGCTCAATGGACATGGGATCCGGGACGAGTTTCCTGGCAGATACCACCGACATCCCCTCGTTTATTTGTCTGGTGCACAGCTGAAAATTGCTATGGACACCCGGTATGAGAGGTATGGGGTGAAGAAGAAACTGGTGAAGTCAGCCCGACCGTCCCGACGACAAGGATTCATCCGTGACGACAAGTAAGCGAGATTGAAGAGATTGACACCCCACCCGGGAGGCACTCCACCAAGAGATTGGCACCCCACCCGGGAGGCACTCCACCAAGAGATTGGCACTCCACCAAGAGAATGGCACCCCACCCGAGAGGCACTCCACCAAGAGATTGACACCCCACCCGGGAGACACTCCACCAAGAGATTGGCATTCGCAAGAGAGGCACTCCACCGAGAGATTGGCAGTGGTGGCTTCGCGTATGAGATAGAGGCCTAGTATTGAAGCGAAGCGAGACGACTTCGCACGGGACACTTCGCCAAGAAACAAGAAGAGGACTTCACATGCAATTATCTTTAATTACATAGAAGGCTGTATGTGTGGTTCGCCAGTGGAAGAGTCATCGCGCGCGCGAGCGGGAGATGGACCTCGCCTATAGTAGCACGCGAGCGGGATGCGGATCACGCCTATATTAGCACGCGAGCGGGATGTGGACCTCGCCAAAGTCATTAGTTGGATGTGGACCTCGCCTAAGTTATCAGGCGAGCGGGATGTGGAATTTCCCAAAGTCATCGCGCGAGCGGGATATGAACCTCGCCTATGTGATCACGCGAGCGGGATATGCACCTCACCTACGTCATCACGCGGGCGGGATGTGGACCTCGCCACAGTCGTCACGCGAGCGGGATATGGACCTCGCTACAGTTATTATGCGAGCTGGATATACACCTCGCCAAAGTTATCACGCACGAGCGGGATATGGACCTTGCCTAAATTATCAGGCGAGCGGGATGTAGACCTTGTCTAAGTTATCATGTGAGCTGGATGTGGACCCCGCGAGAAAATGTGCTACGTTTGGTTCTCTTATCTCTGGCAACTATTGCTCTACGAGGTATTCGACCGAGAGGCATTATGTAAGAGAGACATCACGACCAAGAGGCATCCCGAAAGGCATCACGACCGAGAGGAATTATGCAAGAGAGACATCAGGGCCAAGAGGTATCTCGAAAGGCATCACGCCCAAGAGACATCATTTCCCAGAGGACCACCCGGAGATAGTCAAAAAAAAAGGGGGCTTTGGGAACCCGACCGTGCTGGGAACAAGGATTCATCATTCGGGAGTAAGTCTGCACCTCTGTGTGCACCCATTCGGCAGCTATTATCACAGATAAGTCCCGTCAGATTATGATTGTTATAATCTCCTTGGTTTGTGAAAATTCATAATATTGTACTTGCAAGTCTACCTGCATGTTTTGGCATTCCACCGAGAGAGAGGTATTCCACCGGGAGATAGGCATTCGACCAAGATTGAAAGATTGGCATTCCACCGAGAGAGTGTTACACAATTGCATGAGCCATTGTGCTCTTCGATAATTATTATAATTATTATGCCATAATTGTGTTGGTCTAATACTTACCGCTCATTTGTTCATTGTGAAGGTACAACAACCCAAGCCCCGCCGAGTAAGTTTTGAGGCCGGGGGTCGCGAGGGGCATATTTTTATCTTGTTGATGAATTCCTCAGCTCGCGTATGATTATTGAACAACTTTTCATCTCGCGGGGTAGTCATTGTGTACGGAGCGGAGCCAACAGCTCGCGCGGTATTAGTCGTACGCGGAGCGCAGTCAACAGCTTGCGCACTAGTAATGGCACGCGGAGCGAACCCCAACAGCTCGTGCGGTAGTCATGGCGCGCGGAGAGAAGTTCTCAGCCCGCGTGGTTGTCGTGGAACGCGGAGCGAACTCAACAACTCGTGTGGTGATCCTGGCACGCGGAGCACACTTGTCAGCCCGTGTGTCCTGTTTAGTCTTTTTGCGCGAGGCGAATTCTTCACCTCGCGTCAGTTGGTTTTGGCACTTGACTGAGAGAAAGGCATTACACCCAGAGATTGGTATCCGACCGAGAGAAAAATTTTCCCCCCTGTAAGACCGGGCGGGATTGGCATTCGACCGAGAGGCAAAAATTTCCCCTAGTGAGACCGGGCGGGATTGGCATTCGACCGAGAGGCAAAAATTTTCCCCCAGTGAGACCGGGCGGGATCGGTATTCGACCGAGAGGCAAAATTTCCCCCCAGTAAGACCGGGCAGGATTGTTATTCGACCAAGAGGCAAAATTTTCCCCCCGGCCTGTAAGACCGGGCGGGATTGGCATTCGACCGAGAGGTAAAATTTTCCCCTAGTAAGACCGGACGGGATCGGCATTCGACCGAGAGGCAAAATTTTTTTTCCCCTAGTATGACCGGGCGGGATTGGCATTCGACCGAGAGGCAAATTTTCCCCCAGTAAGACCGGGCGGGAAAAATTTTCCCCCATTCCACCAAGAGATTGGCATCCGACCGAGAAGCATAAGTTTTCCCACAGTAACACCGGGCGGGATGAGTAATCCACTAAGAGGCACAAGTTAATGAAATCCCCAGAAAGACGGGGCGGGATGGGTAATCTACTCAAGAGAAACAAGTCAATGAGATCCGCAGTAAGACCGGACGGGATCATGACATTGAAATCCCCAGAAAGACCGGGTAGGATCATGAAATTGAAATCCCCAGAAAGACCGGGCGGGATGGGCATAAATCTTCTATCTTCCCTTTAAAACGGAGCAAGTGGCTTGATAAACCACGGACGACGTTAACACCCCGTCACTCGAGTAGTAACACCGAAGATGGGAAGGGCATGCTACCCTTGGCCATGAAAGTGTAACACCAAGATCCACCTCGCGTATGTCACCGAGACCCATCTCGCATGTAACACCAAGATCCACCTCGCGTATCCCATGTACGCAAAGCGGACACCACAGTTCGCCCGAGTGTCAGACTTTGTGCGCGGAGCGAACGTAACAGCTAGCGCGTATTCCATGTGCGCGAAGCGAACGCAACAGCTTGCCCGTATTCCTTGGGCGCGGAGCGGACGCAGCAGCTCGCGCGTATTCCTTGAACGTTGGGCGGACGCAACAGGTCGCGCGTATTCCTTGTGCGCGGAGCGGACTCATCATCTCGTGCGGTAGTCTTGGTGCGCTGGGCGGACTCTTCAATTCGTGCGAGCAGATTCAACTCGCCTGAGTGTACACCTTTCTACGTGGAGCGAACTATTCGGCTCGCGTTTACTCCTTGTATGCCGAACGGACTACACAGTTCGCGGGTAAGCCTTTCATTGAAGGCGGAGCGGGATCTTGAGCCCGCCCAAGTGTAAGCCTTTCAGCGACGAGCAAATTATTCAACTCGCGAGTCGTCACCGGTCATTGAGCGCGGAGCGGACTTTCAGTCCGAGTGGACCCAGCTCGCCCGAGTGTCAACCCTCCTAGGCGAGGCAGACTCAGCCTGTGCGAAGCAGACTCCTCAGCTCGCCTGGTAGTGTCAGCCTTTCTGTGTGAGGCGGACCCGTTCAATACACCTCTTGAGTACAGACTTGGGGGGACTGGGACCGGGTCCATGGGGGCATATGACTGGTCTATGGGCATTTTGTATATTAAGTCCCCACTCAAGATGTGTCTTGAACGAGAACTTGGGGGAACTTGTTGTCGGTAGTTAGGAAACTACCTCCCCTGCCCATAGACCAGTCATGAAACTTGTAGACCGACGTCCAGGCTACCTCGCCATGGTGAAAGATCATCAGTACCACATCGGGAAGGTGCTTCTCCAAGCTCCACAAGAAGGCACCATGATAAGATAAATTCCTAGTTAGTCCTACATCAAAAGTATGTAATAAAAGGAAGCCTTCCTTATATGCAGTAGTCATGATGGAAGGGAGTCAAGGGACACAAATACCAGCACGCCGGGGAGTCAATTGGACCCTGAATGAAGTGGTAGAGAGTTATCTGGTTAGTGACTGTCCGAAGTCTTTAGTACGTAATTGTGAATTATTTTTAACATAACAGTATTGTTCTATTACAGTTGGCTAATCTGTCGTAGATGTGGACATGAAAACAGTTTTTTGTTTAAGTAATGGGATACTAGCTTTTCATAATATCATAATTATTTTGATTGGGAAAGGCCGATTCTTTATAGAAAGATACGGAAGGAAAGACTCAATCACCACAATCTGTCATTATCAAAGACTTATACTGATAATGAGTTCAATTTTTCAGCAAATTGTTTGGAGAACAAGTTTTCCGTCACTGCATGTTTAGAGTTTTACCGGTGCAACCTCTATCACTAACCGGCCTAAATACTCCGATGTCTCGACGACTGATTTCTGAAACAAAGAGGCTATTGTGACATTTCTTGTTTTGAATAATGATAGGTGAACCACCTTCTTAGGGTGTTTCTTGACCATCTATGTGGATATATTTTTATAGCCGCAATTTGATAGTTTAGCTTACTTAGTAGGGAGAAATTGAACAGTGTTATGGAAATTGTGATTACAGATTGTTTATTCAATAGAAAACATTACAGCATTCAATCTCCTAATGTTCCAACTGGAACATCAGCAAAACAAAGGGAAAAGGGACTGATAACAATCAAGTTTAACAGTATTCGTTAGGATTGGACAAGAGGTAGCCTTCAACAAGCTTGAAGAGGTGGGACGCCTTCTCTTTTCCGGCCTTAACATGCTCTTCCTTGATCTCCACGTCACCTTTGGTGTGGTAGTTACTGGTGCTCTTGATGATGGATCCTCCATCGGAAGATGCCACCAATTTGGTATCGTAAGAAATCTTCTCAATCTTGTCGGACAAGGCATCTCCTTCGACCAAACTGTAGCTGTACACAAAGTTCTCTTTGTCAATCCCATCGATCTTGTGGGTCACTGACCCGAACTGGCTGCCCTCACCGAAAGTGATCTTCTTGATGGTGCCTACGCCTCCATCTCCTTCAATGATTTCAGCACACTTAACTGCTTGTGGAGCAATCTTTGGGATGAGGTTATCGGCATCAAGGATAAAAGCCTTGAACAATCTTGGTGGTGGGATGACAGATGTAAACTCGGTTTCATAAGTGAACACACCCATTTTCAGTTTTTAGGTTGCTTGAAACTGGAAAGATGATCAAAGAAAGAGTAATAAGAGAAATGATGCTTTGAGTTGTGAGAAAATAGAATGCTATCACTGATATTTATAGAGTAATGAGACAAGGTACAAGGTTGAAGCATTCAAGGTCACCTATTGCTTCCTAGCTGGTATGAGTATGACTGATAAGTGTCCTTGTAGGTATAAATCGTACTACTCTTTTGTATTGGCCAAGACGGTCAAAGAAAGCACCCTAGCCTCATTAAATCTAAAACCCCACTTGTATTAGGAGAGCGAGTGTCGGCTTCTAGATGGTCTTATTATCAAGAGCTAGCTTCCTTGGCAGGTTACTGAAACTAGATGCCAGTCAAGATTGGCTATTTCATTTTTCTTTGGTTTAAGACTGAGCTTATTGTCTTGATGCTGCACCTACTTTTGTTTTGGCCTGAATTGACTTGCAAAAATCCAGTTCACAACCATACTGAAAGGACCATGTAGTGAGGTTGGAAATGTCTCCCTGAGACCTATTCTATCTATCTTAGCAGGGAACAGAGAAATTACCTCAAGAAATCTTCTCATGTATTCCAAAGATGGTGATTTAATTTGTACTGGAATGATTTATTTCAAGTGCAGAAGTAAATTTTTCTGATCATGATTCACCCCATTTTTTTGAAAATCAGTATCAGTACCTTACAGATGACATCTTTTTTTTATTGACTGGTGTTGAATTTCACCGTTGTTTATCCGACGACAAACTGATCATACCTTCACTACTACACAGAAGGTCATCCACGGCATTTGAAAAAAGTCATGGAAACCATTTCATGGCGTTTTTCAACGCCGTCTATAGTGACGCCGTTTTTTCACTACCAGAAAATAGGTCTTGGGCGACGAAACAAAAAAAACCGGGCGACAATTTTTTTTTTCGTCGCCTAAGAGGGAACTTAGGCGACGATTTTTTTTTTCGTCGCCTAAGGAAAAAAAATCGTGGCCTAAGTTTCCTCTTAGGCGACGAAAAAAAAAATCGTCGCCTAAAAATAAATTTCGTCGGCCAAGATAGAAACTAGGGCGACGAAACAATATTTCGTCGCCTAAGATATTTATATCGTCGCCTAAGATTTTTATCCTTAGGCGACGAAACTCAAATATTTCGTCGCCCAAGGTTTTTTTAATTCTTAGGCGACGAAACTCAAATATTTCGTCGCCCAAGAATTTTTTTAAATCTTAGGCGACGAAACTCAAATATTTCGTCGCCCAAGATTTTTAATCCTTAGGCGACGAAACACAAATATTTCGTCGCCCAAGATTCTTCTATATATTGACAGGCCGGGATAGAAGAATGAGAACTTTGAAAATTTGAAACATAAATTTCTCTAGTTCTTCAAATCGTTCGGTGTTGTGGAAATCTGTCCATACATTGTTTGTGGAGCTACTCCCAGGTACGTACATATGCATATGCACATATATATATATATATATATATATATTGATTTTCAGTTTTATTTGAGTTGAATTAATGATATATATATATATGCATAGAGTTTGTTCCAAGCTGAGTAAGGGGCCGTTCTGTCATAGATATGGTTCACAGGTTTGTTTAACTGGATCTCAAGATCACAAACTGACCACTCTTCTTGGTGAAGGGGTCGATAGGGGTTCGCCTCCGTGATCACAAACGAGTCCTGCCTGGTTCCTGTAGGGGGTTCGCCCTCCGTGACATTGACACTTGCCTTCTGAAACCACGGAATCCGCTCGAACTAGATATATATAATTAATAATTAGTATGTTGTATTACATTAATATATATATATATATAAAAGATATGTTCATTAAATATTGATATATATATGTGTTATTTTCAGGATATGGATAAGAGTTGGATTTCTCTTCCAAGATATCACAGAAAATATGCTGAAGGAGTTTGGGATTTTATGCAATATGCGCAGGCCAATGCTGACGGGAGTGGCATGTTCTATTGCCCGTGCAAGATGTGTAAGTGTCGCAGTGATATGCATCGATGTCCGTTTGATACAGTATGGGACCACCTGAAGAGTAACGGATTCTGGGAACGTTACACATGTTGGATATATCACGGTGAAACCTCATCACGCCCGCATGATCATGGACAGTTTTATGAGACGGGCAGTACATCCAACGATCCAACAACGGCCTTCATCAACGACATGTTTCCTCATGACAGCGGTGTATGCCCTGAACGACAACACATTCCGTAGGCGCCGATGCAGGCCGTCCCTAGAGGTGTCAACACTGCCGGTATAGCCAAGTACAACAGACTTATTGCTTTCCAACAGACCCCTCTGTGCCCAGGTCATGAGAAGACCGTTCTTCAGTGTGTGATGGAGGTGATGCATATCAAGGTTGACACAAAATCGACCGTGACGGCTGTTGATAGGTATCTACAGTACGCTGCTTCGCTCCTGCCCGACGGTCATCGTCATCCCACCACGCATCATAAGGTCCGTCGTATCTTGAGAGATCTCGGGTTTTCCTACATCAAGATCCATGCATGCAGATATGACTGCGTTCTATTCTGGGGTAAAGATGCAGACGGTAATGACCTTGAAGGCCTTCATCGTTGTCTGGTATGTGGGACCGACAGTTATAAGCGGACTCCCGCAGGCAACAGGAAACCTGTTAAGGTACTTTGCTATTTCCCGTTGAGGGATAGGCTGGAGCGGTTGTACATGTCTTCAAAGACGGCCGAAGCTATGAGATGGCACGCTGTGAGGGAGGTGCATGACGAAGACCTCATGGTACACCCTGCTGACGGGGAGGCGTGGAAGCATATAGACAGGGAGTTTCCTCATTTTGCTTCAGAGGTGAGGAATGTGAGGCTCGGGCTGTCATCCGACGGGTTCAACCCTTTTGGGACCATGAGTCTTTCGTACAGTATATGGCCGGTCATTTTGGTGCCTTACAACCTTCCTCCATGGATGTGCATGAAGAAGGAATACAACATGTTGACCTTGTTGATTCCGGGGCCCGGTTATCCAGGTATCTACTTTCCCTTCATATTGTATATATTGCTGTTGGTTCAACACCTCTCCATTTATTGTTTTTGTTCTATATTGTTGGTCATATATAGTCGTTATCTGAATTTGTTGTGGTTGTTGTTGTTGTTGTTATCCAGGGAAGTGTCTCGATGTGTATATGAGACCGCTGATTGAAGAGTGTAAATTGCTTTGGGTGGTTGGTCATCCCACTTATGACTCCCACAAAAAGGAGATGTTCCAGATGCATGCCATGATTGTTGGTACCATCAGTGATTTTCCTGCACGTGGGATGTTGTCCGGCAACGTTGTTAGGGGATACAAGGCTTGTCCTGAGTGCCTTAGCTCCCAGGGGTGCAGCAATCATTGCAACAAGATAGTCCGGATGGGTCACCGTGCTTACCTACCACATGATCACCCCTGGCGGATAGATACCGGGGCATTTGATGGGACCGAAGAGAGAGGTGTGGAGCCGCATAGATGGTCGGGGGAAGAGATTTTAGCAGTGCTGGATGAGTATGATTTTGGACAGCTCAGCAATCATCCCGATATTGTGGCCAGAATACCTGAAAGACCAGACATGTACAAATTCTGGACACATAAGAGCATATTTTGGGAACTCCCGTACTGGAGTACGCTGTTGATCAGGCACTACCTAGATGTGATGCACATAGAGAAGAATGTCTGCGACAGTGTGGTAGGTACAGTGCTCAACTTGGAGGGGAAGACGAAAGACGGTCCTAAGGCACGCGTTGATCTTAAGAAAATGG
Organism: Fragaria x ananassa; assembly: GCA_034370585.1. Taxonomy (NCBI): domain Eukaryota; kingdom Viridiplantae; phylum Streptophyta; class Magnoliopsida; order Rosales; family Rosaceae; genus Fragaria; species Fragaria x ananassa. The sequence continues at coordinate 21,378,674 of CP139762.1, read as the reverse complement.
GAATCAGAAAACATCTTTGGCTGAAAGAGGGGAAGAAAAAGATGTCTTGGGCTCCTTACACCGTGAAGCCTGATCAGAAGACCCAGATCTTCAGGTGGATGAGTTGTGTGACGTATCCCTTAGGCGTTGCAGGAAATATAGACCGGTGTGTGAACTTGCGGGAGAATAAGATATACGGCTTGAAGAGTCATGACTGTCATATTCTGCTACAACGTCTCTTCCCTGTTTTCATTCGACCGTTCCTTCACCGTCAGGTAAATTTGTGGTTAAAATTACGGTTAACCTGTCGTTGTTGGATTTTATATTAAATTTGTTATGTGTGGTTGGCCAGGTTGTGGAGCCGTTAGTAGCGCTGTCAAGATTCTTCATGAAGTTATGCACAAGGGAAGTGAGAAAATCCGATCTCCGGGAAATGCAGGCAGACATCATATACATCATGTGTAAATTCGAGAGGATCTTTCCGCCAAATTTTTTCGATATCATGCCTCACCTGATGATCCATCTTCCCCAGCAATTGTTGCTTACCGGTCCAGTACAATTCACTTGGATGTATCCCATGGAAAGGTATGTTTTATTCACTTACATCTCCAGAATACATATATGTACGTACATGTTCAATAACCATAACGTATAGTTTGCAATCTTATATTTACAGGCAACTTGGTGAGTACAAAGATTATGTCACTAATAAATCCGCGCCTGAAGGATGTATAGCTGAAGCATATATTGCGCATGAATGCGTCACCTACATGAAGTTGTATTTAGGAGCGTCGTTGGGAGCTCCACAAGCCATGGAGGAACATGCGCCGCGGTTCAATCTCTATATAGTTTCCAGTGATGTCGAAGATGGTGGAGCACGACTGTCCGCCGAGTATGCATTGTCGGATGAAGAGATAGCCATAGCGCACTGGTGGGTACTAATCAATTGTGAAGAAGTTAAATATTGGAAAGAGTTGCACCTACATTTTCCGGAAGTTAATGGTGATCTCGAGTACCACAACATGACGTTCGCAAATTATTTTCGCACCTGGGTACGTAATTTAATCTTCCCTGTTATATATATATATATATATCTAATTATTTTCTATTGCATATATTTTCGGATATTTACAGTTCAATATCCGTTACAGATGGACATGATTAAATCTGATGATAATCCAAACTGGTCGCACGAACTATTACTTCTTGCGATGCAACCGCAACGGGCTAGAGTTTATCCCACTTGCACAGTGAATGGCGTCAAATTTGTATCTGAAGAGAGAGACAGCAGACGAAGAACACAGAATTCTGGGGTGATGGCGGTTGGTCATGGCCTTGACTATTACGGTGTTCTCCATTCAGTGGTCGAACTGGTTTATGCGGAAGGCATGAAAGTGCATCTGTTCAAGTGTAGATGGTTTGATACAGGCGCACAGAGCATGAAGATGGATCAGTACGGAAATTTATCGGTCAACACTGCTACAAGCGCCTACGAAGATGACCCGTTTGTTTTTGCGACATCGGTAAAACAAGTGTTTTATCTTGATGACCTTGCCAGGGGTGACGCGTGGAAAATAGCGAACATTGTGCATCCTCGAAACATTTACCGGGCGGCTACACTTGGAGTGACCATTCCAGGGCCAGAGGCTGATGCGTATCAGGAGCCGAACGCAGTAGGTATTCATGATGTAGCTACTGTTCGCGAAAATAATGTTAAATATGGTCGAGTGCTCAGAATTCGTGACGAAGATTCAACCTTTATTGATGTTGATCCAAATGAAGAAACAGACGACGACTCTGACGACGATTTAAGGCATAGATTACCAGATATTAATTCCGATACCGAAGAAGACTCATCGGATGACTCAGATTACGAGCCTTAATTAGCTTAGTTATAATTGAGCCTTAGCTTTGTAATTGTTGTCCAAATTAATATAAAGATATGCGGTCAAACTGTTTTCCAAACCCCATAAAAGAATATGTTTGTACTAAAAGAATATGTTTGTACTAAAATAAATAAAGTACATTTAAATTTCATTGTATAGGATTTTTTATTTTTACTCTTGGGCGACGAATTTAACAAATATCGTCGCCCAAGTATTATCTTGGCCGACGATTTACCCTATTTTCGTCAGTCAAGATAATCCGAATAATTAAAATAAAATAAAGCACATTTAAATTTCATTGTACAGGATTTTTTATTTTTACTCTTGGGCGACGAATTTAACAAATATCGTCGCCCAAGTATTATCTTGGCCGACGAATTACCCTAATTTCGTCGGCCAAGAGTAATTCGAATAATTAAAATAAAATAAAACACATTTAAATTTCATTGTACATGATTTTTTATTTTTACTCTTGGGCGACGAATTTAACAAATATCGTCGCTCAAGTATTATCTTGGCCAACGAATTACCCTAATTTCGTCGGCCAAGAGTAATCCGAATAATTAAAATAAAATAAAACACATTTAAATTTCATTGTACAGGATTTTTTATTTTACTCTTAGGCGACGAATTTGACAAATATCGTCGCCCAAGTATGATTTTGGCCGACGAATTACCCTAATTTAGTCGGCCAAGATAATCCGAATAATTAAAATAAATAAAGCACATTTAAATTTTAAGGAAATGTTTTTTATTTTTATAGCCCCGTAAGCGTCTCGTCGATTGGAAACTATTCTCAGTTGAAGGTCCGGCCAGATTACGTGATTTGGAGGGTCGAATAGCCGTTTCCGTCCGTTTAGGGGTTTGACCGCGCCGATTGACCGGACGGATCGAGCCCTTATCGTTGTCCGATGGAGCTAAATTTTTGTCCACCCATGTAATTAGTTATGTTGGTCATATCTGATGGTAGGTTTTCAGTTCCTCTTCTCCGATCACCAAACTCACGTTATATGTACTAATGTTGTATAACTTTTTTATATAAGTGTTGAGTTTAAGTGTCGTTTTGAAGACAACATATACGTAGAGGCCTCAAACGCAAAAAAGTCGTGAAATAAGATATGACCGGAACGGTGAAATACGTCAACCCGTGAAAAATGAAGATATTCCGGTAAAATTTCGGTGCCGGTTGTTCCGGTCAACGAAATTCTCTTATTTCTACCTAGTGGTAGCCCTATCCCGGGTATTTATTTTTTACCAAATTTTTTTAGCCCCGTAAGAGTCTCGTCGATTGGAAACTATTCTCAGTTGAAGGTCCGGCCAGATTACGTGATTTGGAGGGTCGAATAGCCGTTTCCGTCCGTTTAGGGGTTTGACCGCGCCGATTGACCGGACGGATCGAGCCCTTATCTTTGTCAGATGGAGCTGAATTTTTTCCCACCTACGTAATTCGTTATGGTGGTCATATCTGACGGTCGGTTTTCAGTTCCCATTCTCCGATCACCAAAATCACGATATTCTGAATTTTATGATAGAACTCTTGGCCGACGATTTTCTTCATCTTGGGCGACGAGATTTATAGTGAAGAACATCGTCGCCCAAGTAGACTCTTGGCCGACGATTTTCTTCATCTTGGGCGACGAGATTTATAGTGAAGAACATCGTCGCCCAAGAAAAGTATCTTAGGCGACGATTTGAAGAAATCGTCGCCCAAGATTATCTTGGCCGACGATTTTCAAAAAACAGGGCGACGATTTTTGAAAAATCGTCGCCCAAGAACTCCAATATAAAAGGCAAAAATTCGGAACCCTAACCATTATCGCTGTAGTTTCCACAAATCCAAGCCGCCCCCCTCTCTCTCTCTCTCTCCGAAAATCCACCGAAGCCCTCTCTCTCTCCCTCTCTCCGAAAATCCACCGAAGCCCTCTCTCTCTCCCTCTCTCCGACCCCGACCCCGCAACCCGACGCCGACCCCGACCCCGACCCCGACCCACTGTTTAAGGTATAACCCTAAAACCCTAAATTGGTTATGTTGATGAAAATTTTAATTGTTGTTGTTTGAAATTGTTGAAATTGTTTGAAATTGTTGAAATTGTTTGAAATTGTGAAATTGTTTGAAATTGTTTTAAATTGTGAAATTGTTTGAAATTATTTGAAATTGTTGGTGAAATTATTGTTGTGTTGTGAAATTGTTGGTGAAATTATTGTTGTTGTTGTTGTAATTTAGGAAATTAATGGTAAATTAGGGTAAATTAGTGTAAATTATGGTAGGATTTTAGGGTAAATTATGGTAAATTGTGATGTAAATGATAATTGTAAAATATTAGGGTTTACGGTTTAGGGTTTAGGGTTTAGGATTTGTGGAAATAATTTGTAAATATATTGTAAATGATTAAATAATTTTTGATTAAATAATTAAATAATATAAATTATAATTGTAAATATATTGTGGAAATTTTATAAAAAATAATGGATTATTTTTTAGTAAGGATGTAAATATTCGTAAATTAATTTTTGTGATGTAATAATTGCGAATTAATGTAAATAATTTGTTATGTGAATTAAAAAAATAATAAATCCTATAATAACTATTAATTTTTATTTGTGTTATTATTGTTGATAAATTTTTCGAAATTTATGGTTATTTTTTGTTAAATTAATTATAAGACGGTAAAATATTTTTAATAAATTTATGGTTATTTTACACAGGATGGGCATGAGGAGAACTTCTGAACAACGTTCGGGTGCGAGGAGCCAATATTCCTCGGACGGTACCTCAAACAACCCGTCGGAATCACCGTCGACCGGGTTTCCGTGGCAGCTGACGACCCGACATGCGGCGCTTAGGGGTGGCGCGAGCGGCTCGCGTTCTGCTGGGCAGTCGGGTCCCGCAGCGACGGCCCCTCGTCATCCAGAGATACTTCCCCGGTCGCGATCTAACACCGCCCCCACACAGTCGTCCCCGACCGACGGTGATGGCGGGTCATCCGGGGTCCCTACGGTGCTGTCCGGCCTCTTTCTTCCTCCGACGATACCGGCGATACCTCGCGTCGATGAGGAGGGTCGACCGATTCGGGAGCAGCTCCCGGATGTGGCACCATCCGCTCCAGACTCCCTATGTTGTGGGGAGTCTTGAGCCAGGTTCCTGATGGAGTGAAGGAGATGCTCCATCAGTCGATGTCGGTGAGTTTACTCGATCAATTACTATTTTTTTTAACTAATAAATTATTTAATTATCGAAAAAAATACTAACAAGTGGTAATGCAGCAATGGTTTGTGGTTCCCGAGGAGGGACATGACTGGGCGGACAAGGCCCATAGGGAGAGGTACCTCTATTTAATAATTTATTAAATTTTATTTTTTTAATAATATATTTAATATTTTTTTTGTATATGTAGGTTCAAGGAGTGGAAGCACGACCTCCGGTTACACTGAAAGCAGTACGGGAGCGACCGTTCGGGTACCCCGAAGGAGTTCGAGTATCGGGAGTACGAGTGACGGTGGCTTCTTGTCACGCAGTTCAACGACCCTCACAAACAGGTAATTCGTAAACAAATTTGAATATTTAATGAGTGAATTAATTATAATTGTATGTTTTTATATATTTACTAACGATAATTTTTTTTAAAGCACCTCGCCCGGGTGAACGCTGAGAACCGGTAACAGAACACAACCAACCATCGTGCCGGTTCGAGGCCGTTTTCGGCCATCATGGACGACGTGCGGCGAGAGCGGCCAGAGGAGAACCCCTATGTGGGGACCTTTCAGAGGGCATATCCTCATTCTGAGGAGGATCTTGTAAGTTCCTTATATTTTCTAATTTTTAATTTTAATTACATTTTATTAAATGTATATTAATATATTTTTTTTAATATATCCAATTAGGCGAGGGTGAGGGAGGCGGAGCAAGAGGTCATGAGAGGCATGGTGAACGACACATGGCCGGGCACGGCAGAGGATGACATGTCCGAGGCCATGTCCAGGATCGACACTTCATATCCTACCATTGGGGCGCGGATTATGGCCACTGCCTTCGCGCAGCGTTCCAACACCTACTACTGCCGGGGTATGGGAGGCGCTGGAAAGGGGATCCTGAAGACGACGCCAGGATTTCAGCGCAAGGGAGCCGCCGGAGCCTCAAGCAGCAACAGTCGGCTACAAGATCAGTTCGAATGTCTACAGTCTGAGCTGGAAGCCCAAAGAGCGAGGGAGATGGCGATGATGGCGGAATCATATGCGGCTTCCACGGCTGCGCACATGGAGCGGATGAATGAAGTCATCAATGCCAACTAGGCGGCTATGGGACAGTGGATGACTGCCTGCATCGCTGCACATGCGGCCGGACTTGATTTTCCGCCCATGCCTACGCCTATACCATTACCTCAGTGGGCCCACCCTCAGTTGCCCCAGCCTCAGCAGCAGCCTCCTCAGCCTGACCAGCCGCCGCCTCAGCCTCAGGACCCTCCGAACGGGAATGATGAGTTAGATTTGGAGTTTCTCCATAGGCAGATGGACTAAATTTTTGTAATAAATTATTTATAAATTTATAAATTTGTGTTATTTTTAATTAAATTTTAGTATTAGAAAAATTTAAAGAAATGCCGAAAAAAAAAATTCCAGCAAAAATTAAAAAAATATTATTTATATATTTAAAAAAATATTTAAATATTTTTAAAAAAATTTAAATATATCTTAGGCGACGAAATTGCTAAATCGTCGGTCAAGGACTTACCATATAAGACGACGAAAAAAAATTATCGTCGCCTAAGATGTAGTGATCTTAGGCGACGAAATATTTAGTTTCGTCGCCCAAGGTTATAAGATCTTGGCCGATGAAAAAATTTTCGTCGGCCAAGGTGTTAAATCTTGGGCGACGAATATTTTTGGGCGACGAATATTTTTGGGCGACGAGAAGTAGATTTTAGGCGACGAAATCCGTATCGTCGCCTAAGAATTACTCTTAGGCGACGACGGACTGAATTTTCATCGCCCAAGTTCTTGGCCGACGCACTTCTGCCGACGACGTCTTGGCCGACGACATGTCGTCGCCTAAGTACTTAGGCGACGAATTTTTTTAACAGGGCGACGATTTTTTTTCGTCGCCCAAGATCTATTTTCTGGTAGTGTTTTATGGCGTTTTTTAAAACGCCGTTAAAAACAATCCATGGCGTTTCCAAAACGCCATCATATTAAGAATCAATGGCGTTTCCAAAATGCCGTTAAATTCAACGGCGTTGTCAAAACGCCATCAAATGTACATTCAATGACGTTTATGAAACGCCATGAAAGGTTTTCCAGTTTTTTTTTTTTTTTTAAAAATAATAATTGATTTTCTTAAATGCAGAAAATTAATTATCTTTTTGGCTATTGATAAAAAATATCACACACCAGAAAGACAAAACTTCCATCAGTGTCATTTTTATTGCTTCTCTACAAATTCAAGTATACATAAGCTTAGAGAAAGAAGAGAAAAAAATGACAACACAAGCTGTTTTAGGCTAGCTAAACCAGAGTTTTTTGGTAGTTGAGACTAGAAACTGTTGTCTTCGGAAGTGGTCGAGAGACTAGCAACTCCTGTAAAACAAACAAAGAAAGATTAGACATTGAACAAGTTAATAATCATACAATACACTATAATTAGTCTCCAATGATATCATAGAACAATGCTAAGCATCCAAAAGTTTATAGGAATATTGAAATCAGTTCAAAGGTCCCCAGAATGTCAAGTTATTTTTCACCTGTGGATGTTTAATTAGTGAATCACTGGTGGAGCTTTTGATCATAGTCTCATAGGAAAGTTAAGATTGAGTACCACATAATACATATCTAATTGAATACCCAAAACCCTTAAGCTACAGTTACGTGCAATTACCAAATCATAATAAAGGCTTTGCAAGACATGTACACTAAAATTTCAAGTCAGAGAGAGAGAGAGAGAGAGATATATATATATATATATATATATATATATATATATATATATATATATATATAAGAGCAATGTGGACAAGTTCTACTTCTTCAGGTAACAAGTATGAGATAGTTGACTTAAGATCCTGAAAAAATCAAGATTACAGAAGATGTATAAGTCAAATTATATCAACGTTTGCATGACTCAAATTAATTGGGCAACTGATCAATACTGTGTAAAGTATATAAGATCATAAGGTAGAGTCTTACATCAGAAACTTGAATAAAAACCTAACAAGCATTTATTCCCATAAACAATTCACATGGTTATTCCTACAACTCCCTGTGTTTACATAACTATGGGGAGACTATGGTTCATAATAAGATTCTGAGCTATAACAAATATATTTATAACTGTTATGACAGTCAAGACTAAACTTAAGGAAAAAGAATCACACATTTGCTCTACCACAAATGATCAAATAACTTTGCAAAAGCTGCATTTTTTGTTCCTTTTCCTCGTTCCTGACAACAGACACCACTTCAGCATTTTCCTTACTTGTAGTTAGCTTCCCTACTGCATAATGTCACCAGAAACAAAATATAGATCAAAACAACTAAAAGGAGAAAAACGGTATACAAAATAAGCAGTGAAAAATTAAAGATCCTAAAAAGAAGAATCATAGCTTTTTCTATTAGGAAATATTTCATGTTAAAGCCAATTCTGTAACATTATCCCAAAAACCCTTTCCTTCCTTAAATGCAAAACAAAACCAATTGACATCTTATCCACAAAGAAACATTATCTGAAGAACCATTTCTCCTTGAATATGTTTCTATAGAGAAAGAAAAAGCCAGACAAAGGAATGACATTAAAAGACACATAACAAAAATAGAGTGAATGAACCGAACTCAACAATAGCATTACTTATTTTACAACACTCAATAACAACACTAGAGGGTAATTTGAAAATGAAGGTATGTGATTATGAACCAAATGAATGACCTATTTGTTGCATAACTTAACAAGATCTTTTGTTCAACAAACCAATTAAACCCAGTAATGATACTGAGACCACGGCAATCTAGTGAGACACTTTGTTTAATGCACCAAGCAAACAGGCATAGGACACTTCGAGTTTCAATTAAACTATTTAATAGAACTGAGACCTATAGTCAATAAACTATCAAATGACTCCAATGAATGTTTCACAAAGAGCACTGCTGGTTTAACAATTAAATGTAATAAAACTATAAAAGAGAGACCGAATATTAATACCTCAATCTATATAGTTCATAACAAAACTAATTTCTATAGAAAATAATTAACCAAAAAAATTAACCTAAAAATCAACAAGAACAAGCCCAAGCCAAAGTTCATCAAACTTTTGCATTTCAGATATTGATTAAGCAGAACTAGGGAGAGAGAGAGAGAGAGAGAGAGAGAGCTGAATTTGAACCTCGATAAAGACAATTTTGGGTTTTTTTGGCAACAATTTGAAGAAGGTGCGGTCTCACATCGCCGGAATTTGACTCTCTGGCTGACGCTTTGGGGCAGAAATAGGCGAAGCTTGGGCATCTCCTCCTTCATTCACTAAAGCGTAGATCTGAAGCTCATCTTCCTCGCTGTCGTTGTGCACATCAAACACGATCTTGTTGGATTCTATTTGAGGTTTGCAATCGTCCCCCAAAACTGAGAAAGTCGCGATAACTTATAGATTCCGAAAATAGGGTGATCGGAACAACGATGGTGAATGGGTGAAGGTGGTGGACTGAGAGATTATGGTAGATCGAGTTGTTGACGAACAAGATTTTGGTTTTTTGGGTCTAGGTTTTCAATGGTGAAGAGAAAGAAAGAGAGAAAAAACAAATTGAGAAAGGTCGAGTTAAATTGAGGGAGAATGAAAAATAGATTAAGTTAATCGGCATATACCATATTCATGGCGTTTTCAAGACGCCATAAATCTAATGGCGTTCTAGGAAATTGTCATTGAAAGGGACAAGATTTAACGGCGTTTTCCATGTTAATGTTGTGAGACTTGCTTTTCATGACGTTTTCTAGAAAAGTATCATCTATAAAACTTTCTATGACATTTTTTGTTAAAACGCCATCTTTAAAATGTCATTAAAACGCATATTTATAGTAGTGCTTATTCTTAAAGCCTTCCATGTTTATCAGAACATGTTCAGGCAATACAGATCAGCATATATCTAAAGTAAAATTCAATTATTAAGCGGACCAATGATTATTATGAACTTGGAGAGAAGGTTCACAGAACTAGCTAGGACTGCCTTGATATTTATCCTTGTCAATGTGCAACTTATTTTGCTTGTGACAGGAATATGTATCATTGTCTTCGCCTAAACAAGAGTCCTCTATACTAGGCAAATTTGCTTCTGAAATACTTTTATCAGTCTGTAACATAATATATATGACTACACCTGCTGATTTAATTGTGTCCAAGTATAGAATTACATAATCTAGCTGTGGCAGAGTTAAAGGTAGTCATTTTCCATGTTGGGATTACATATCTGTTATCAAGTCCAAGTACTTTTAGTTCAAAGTCTTCTATATAATAGTATGGTAAATATTAGATGCCAAATTGCTTTTACAAATCAACAATTGAAGCCGGCTTCCTAGACTAAAACAATGATCCATAGAATTGAAAATTTGAACGTCCATTTCACATTGACATGTGAATTCTTTGAAAAGTCCCTTGTTTAAATTCAAGCCTTGATCTGCAGGGTGAGCTTCAGCCTCTCTAGCTATCTATAAATACCACCTCCAACCCTCACACTTCCTCACACCAATACCAATATATTCACTCTTAGCCTCCTCCACAATTCATTCTTTCTCTGATCATTTCCCTTTTAGCTCTTTAATCGTCGTCATGGGTGTGTTCACATATGAAACCGAGTTCACCTCAGTCATCCCACCAGCCAAATTGTACAAGGCTTTCGTCCTTGATGCCGACAACCTCATCCCCAAGATTGCCCCTCAGGCGGTGAAGAGTGCTGAAATTTGTGAAGGTGATGGAGGAGTTGGAACCATCAAGAAGATCCACCTTGGTGAAGGTTAGTTCAATTTGCATCATTGACTTCAATTTCTACAGCCTTGTTATATTTTTGCTCATATATACATTACAAAAAAAAGTGTCATGTTTTTGTAACCATCCATCTAATTCATGAACTCATTTTATGCAGGAAGTGAATACAGCTACGTAAAGCACAAGATCGATGGACTTGATAAGGACAACTATGTGTACAACTACAGTATCATTGAGGGAGATGCCATCGGAGACAAGGTCGAGAAGATCTCCTATGAGATTAAGTTGATTGCATCCGAGGGAGGATCCATCATCAAGAGCACCAGCCACTACCATTGCAAGGGTGAGGTTGAGATCAAGGAGGAGCACGTCAAGGCCGGAAAAGAAAGAGCCGCTGGTCTGTTCAAGATCGTCGAGAGCTACCTTTTGGCCCACCCCGAGGAATACAACTAAACCTTGCTGTCTCTATGGTAGTAGTATTGAGCGCTACTATGGACAATAATAGTGTTGTGTCCTGCTCTTTGATTCTGTCATTGGTGTGGCTTTGCTATTTTTTCCTCTTCTTGTCTGAGATTGTTTGGCTTGCACTTCGGTGTATGTGTGGCAAATTGTAATGTAATAATAGTGGATTTGATTCTAAATAAATAAACGAAATATCATTTGGTAATTAAGAGTTACTGTTTTGCCAGTTCTTTGATTCTGAATACTGAACTGATCTACAAATTGAGAATTCTACAGAACCGGTTCTACTTTGTAAACTAGAACTCCAGGGTACTTTGTAAAATTGAGAGTTCTACTTTTTAAGAACTCCTGCAGAGCATAGTGTGCAAAGTGATGAGTGATGACAATACAAAAATTATGTCAAAAAAACAAAGAAACTGGTTACATGCCTTTGTTATGATTTATCAAGTAGAGAAGGAGAAAAGAATACAACCAACTAGAAGATGACAACAAACTTAACTGCTGACGAAAGAAAGAATACAACAAGAAACAGAGCGACTAGAAGACCATATCATTGTTCACAGGGACGGAACCAAGGGTGTGCTAGTGTATGCTGCAGCACACCCCCAACTTCCTGAATCCTGATCAAATATTTTTAGTATGTATAATACACATGTATTATCACCAATCAGCAATGTATGACTGACCAAGAATGCCTCAGCTAATTAACTCACCCTGCACTTTCCCATCAAACTAAACCCAAATGCCTCCATTGTATGGTAAATAACGATAAATAAGCAAGCAAAACAAAAAATCTTGAGCACCAACAATCTCAACCATATCCTTCCTTTTCCTACCGGGTCTTCACTTTGTTCCTCTCCTTCTTCCATGCCTACATTTTTTCCAACACATACTGCTCATTTCTTTGTTCTTCTTTCTCTTTCAAACCTGTATATTTTGTATGGCTTCTCCCTTCTTATTTCATTTGTTTGCACAGTAGCCAGTGTGTTTAGTTAGTACGATCAAAACCGATTATTGTATTGTTTTTGCATTTTCATTTAGTTACATGTGTCTTTGGCTAATTAATACTAGTTGGTGTGTTGTTTTTCCTTTGATGTGCTTCCCTGACGAATTGGTTCTTGCTTTGCCATTTTCCAGGTTCTTTGTGGTTCATGTTCAATAGTTATGTTTGCCAAAGAAATCCCCAATATGTCAGTTCATTTTGAATTTTTTTTTTCTTGGTCGCATACATAGCCTCTTATTTTTACCCTACCTCATTTTTCATTTCTGGTTCCCTCTCTGATTGTTCAATCTACAAAAACTAATTCCAAGAAGTGTTTTTTTTTTTGTCAACAGTATTTAGATAGGGAGAGGCAGCCCACCAACCCAAGAACATTATGAACCGACTATGACCCACATGAACGGATGAACCTAGCTAACATCTAGGTACAAGACGATTACCACGACAAGAAGTGTTTATAAAGCCCTATTTCCTATCGAGAAATTCAGCTCCGAAAGTTCACACTGCTTAGAATTTCACAGAACTTCGGCTCTTAAGTTGGTCTGAAACAACTTAAGAAACTATTTCTACATATCCTAGCCCGAAGGTAATAAAATTTTGTCATCACAAAGGGGTTTTTTTTTTTTTTTTTTTTTTGCATGAATAAACAGAGGAGTGTGGCTGAACATATGTCACTCCTTAATCAACAAAAAACAAATGAACCATGATGTAAAGCCAGACTAACAAAAGTGAAAATTAGCTCGATAAATTAATGTTGTATTGATAAATTAGCTCGATACAATAAGAAACCAACTTCTGAAATGGTAAACAACTTCTCCTTATTACGAGCAGTAACTTAAACTAATGTACTGCAGAATTGATTTACCGATACTCTACTACCAGAAAATCAAATAGCATAGTCTGAAAGGTAAGAGAAAGCTATGTACGCCACCCTTATCTAGTTACCTGGTTGGTATAGTAGTACTAGATGACCAAAAATGGGGTCTGGTTCTAGATGGTCTTCTTCTACACCATTTTTGAATTTTCAATATATAGCTTTATTTGCAGTCAGCATCAACAATGGCATAGCCGATCCGGTCAACATTGGCTATTACATTTTTTATTTTGTTGGGTTCTTTGCTCATTGTCTTCAATCTTGATGGGATCATTAATTAAGGTTTTGATTTAGAATTGATGTAATATTATGTTGAAACGGATCAATGCTGATTTTCCACATTAGGATTATGTATATCGTTAAGTACAAGTTCGTGCTCATACTTCAATTTGGTTTTTCTCAGTTGACCTGAAATCAACGTGCTACCGAATACGGCTAGCTTCTTAGACTTTCAAGTTTAAACAACAATTCATTGAATTGAATATTAGAAACTCATTTCACACCGAAATTAATATGTATTCTTTGAAAGTTTCACTTGTCTAAACTGTTTGGTCTACAACAGCAGTGAGCTTCATCCTCCACTATAAATACCACCTCCAACCCTCTCATTTCCTCACACCAATACCAGTTCTCTCATCATCTTTCTTCTGCATTTCAGTTCTTTGATCAATTTCTAAGTTCTCATATCATCAACATGGGTGTGTTCACATACGAAACCGAGTTCACCTCCGTCATCCCACCACCAAGACTCTACAAGGCATTTGTTCTCGATGCTGACAACCTCATCCCCAAGATTGCCCCACAGGCAGTGAAGAGTGCCGAAATCGTTCAAGGTGACGGAGGCGTCGGAACCATCAAGAAGATTCACCTCGGTGAAGGAAGCGAGTACAGCTACGTGAAACACCAGATTGATGGACTTGACAAAGACAACTATGTTTACAACTACAGCATCATTGAAGGTGATGCTATCGGAGACAAGGTTGAGAAAATCTCATACGAGATTAAGTTGGTGGCTTCTACAAGTGGAGGCTCCATCATCAAGAGCACCAGCCACTACCATTGCAAGGGTGAGGTTGAGATCAAGGAAGAGCATGTCAAGGCCGGAAAAGAAAGAGCCGCTGGCTTGTTCAAGATCATTGAGAACCACCTTTTGGCCAACCCTGAGGCATACAATTGAAGTTTAAAAGACTAAAAACTATCTAATAAATTGTACCACGTACTGCATGCATTTCTTTTTCTCCTTTTCTTTTCTAATTGTGTTGTAATATCTATCTCAATAAATAAAGCAAAACTCATTTGATCGAGCACTCCCAATCTTCAAACATGAATACTGTGCGTTGTAGCTTCTTTCAGGACGAGGCTTTTCATTGGATGGAAATCATGGAACAACTAAATGATCCAATACTTTTTTTTTAAACAAAATAAAAATATTTATTTAGTACTAATTTTAACCTCTTATTACTTATTACAATAACAATTTATTCAGAAAATTTCATCTCAGTCACATTCTCAACATTTTCTTCCACACAAGTTCATTATAACCCAAAACCCGTATAAGTACACTTTGTGGCCCATATCCATTAAGTTAACTTTAGGCTATACCTAAAATACCCTCAGTTCTATCGCAACCAAAACCATCACTTTTTCACCGTCTCCCTTTCATCAAAAAACTCTCTCTCTCTGTCTCTCGTCGCCGGCGACCTCATCCTCGCCTCTACCATCTCCAGCGACCTCATCCTCGCTGCCGATATTCTCTGCCTCCAATTCCGACGACGAGGTTGTCCATCTACGACTCCGGCGAGTACCTCATCGGCTCCAAAAACAGCATCAAGGCTGGGCTCGGCCCCCGCCGTCGTTGACCTTCATCGGTGCAAGGACAACATCCTATATCCTTCTTCCACGGCATTAGATCTAGAGAGCTACACGGATCCGGAGGTTAGTTCAGCTCCTCTTTCTCTCTCTCTAATTTTCCAATCGGAAATCGATTTCGCTCTGTAACTTGGGGTTCCAATTTTTTGGTGTTTCAGTTCAGAAGCGGTCCGCCAGAGGATGGCTGGAGGTCGGCTCCGATCCTACGTCTATTGTCTGGCCTCAATTTTCTCCATGTATATTTGATAGTTTTCATTGGGGCTGGATAGTGTTTGAATCCTTTGCTTGGTAAGATGCGATTGCAATTTGGCTGGAGTTTGTTTCCTTTAGTTTTGAGAAATTGTAAACAAAGAGTAGGGTGATGTTTTATGCTGTTGCTCTTCATTTGGAATTTCTAATGGTGTATGAGATGAATGGACCGAGATTTGTATCATTATATGATTGTATATTTAACACAGTTATAGTATATTTTTGTCACTGTGATAGTACATTTTCGACAGATTTTGTTGTTTTTGCTCGACCTGTATGTTTTAATAAAGTTCTATTCTTGACCCAAAAAAAAAGTAGAGCTTGGATTACTTTATAGTAGTTTTTATTTGGTAGTATTTTTTGGTCCTAACGGTAGTATTTTTTGTTGGTAATGGTAGTATCTTTTGTTGCTAGCGGTAGTAGATTTATTTTTGACGGTAATAGTTTTTGTTCACAGCGGTAGTATCTTTTGTTGTTGGCGGTAATATCTTTTGTTGGTGACTGTAGTAGTTTTTGTTTACGATGGTAGTATCTTTGCTGATGACAATAGTAGATTTTCTTTTTGATGATAGCTTATGTTTATAGCGGTAGTATCTTTTGTTGGTGATGATAGTAGCTTTTGTTGCTAGCGATAATAGATTTTTTTTTATTGTAGTAGCATATGTTCACGGCGTTGGTACCTTTTGTTGGTGGCAGTAGTAGATTTTGTTTTTGAAGGTAGTAGGCTTTGTTCGCGGCTGTAGTATCATTTGTTTTTCGCGATAGTATCTTCTTCTTTTTTGACAATAGTGGCTTTTATTGCTGGCAGTAGTAGATTTTGTTATTGATGGTAGTAGATTATGTTCACGGTGATAATATCTCTTGTTGCTGTCAATAGTATCTTTTGTTACTTGCGGTTGTAGCTTTTGTTGTTTGCGGTAGTAGCTTTTGTTGCTTGCGGTAGTAGCTTATTGCTTGCAGTAGTAGCTTTTGTTACTTGTGGTAGTATCTTTTATGACTTCGTCAGAGGTCGTTGGAAATCTCATTGTAGTAGCTTTTGTAGCTGGAGGTAGGTAGTAGCTTTTGTAGCTGGAGGTAATAGCTTTTGTAGCTGGTGACAGTAGCTTTTTGTATTGGTGATAGTAGCTTTTGTTCTGCATGGTAGTAGTTTTTCATATGCTCGGGACTATCTTTTGTTGCTAGCGACAGTATTTTTGTGATCTCACCGGAGGTCACTAGAATCTTAGTATAATAGCTTTTGTAGCTAATGGTAGTAGTTTTTGTTAAGTTCGATAGTATTTTTTGTTGTTGGTGATGGTATTTTTTGTGATTTCGCCGGCGGTCGCCGAAAATCTCACCAAAGTACCTTTTATAGCCAGTGGTAGTAGCTTTTATAGCCGGTGGTAGTAATTTTTGTTACTGGTGACAGTACCTTTTGCAATCATCGGTTACATTGTCGGAGGTCGACGGGAAACTGTGTCGGCGGTCAGTTGGAAACTTTGCCGGAGATCGGCCGGAGACCCGCCTGAGGTCGGCTGGAAACTTTGCAGGAGATCGGCCGGACACCCGCCTGAGGTCGACATGAAACTTTACCGGAGATCGGCCGAAGACCCGCCGAGTTTGGCTGGAGAGGATAATGGGTGTTGACTTTTTACATTAATGACATTTTTGTAAATATAAGAGAGAGAATTTTTTTTTTTTTTAGTTTGATGGCGGTCTGTAATTATGTTGAACTTCAATACCTCATTCAAAATCTTATTTAAGCTTGAGTGGACTTATGTGAGTACAAATGTTGAGGTGGACTTATGTGGGAAAAATGTCTTAAAATGGACTTATATGTAACTAACCCTTTTTTTTAGTAAGCGTAGAGGGACTAATAAACCCCCATGAAAATTTATTGAAAAAATACAAAAGATACAATAAGCTGGAGGACTAAGCCAATACTAGTCATATAATACAAAAATCGTCTAATTAATACCAAGGGAAAAAAAACCAATAAAGCAAAACAAACGAATTAACGAAACCTATTACAATGACAATCTTTTTTATGAGCCAATTTCAATGTAATGTTACCATTTTTATGCTTAAATGAACAAATCTTTACCAAAATCTTAACAAACTATATTATATTAAGGTGATTTTGCCCTCACATACATAGAGAGAGAAAGTGTAAGAGAGAGAATACTCCGGTCATCGGTCGTGAGACTCCGTTTGCTGGATTTACCCCAATTGTCGGATTCCGGTTGCCAGTTGCTGGAATTTCTTCAGTCACCGGCTACTGACCCCCAGTAACTCAGAGTTTCTCCGGTTGGCGGATTCTGATCACCGGTAACTCGATTACTGACCCACAATAACTTGGTTTACTGATCCCCAATAATCAGTTATTGACCCTAATAATCGAATTACTGACTTCTAATAATCACTTATTAACCCTTAATAACTCTTAATAATCACTTATTTACCCCCAATATTATATTAAGACGATTTTGCCCTCATTCCTTAAACATACATAGAGAGAGAGAGAGAGAAAGTGTAAGAGAGAGAATACTCCAATCATCGGTCGTGAGACTCCGTTTGTTGGATTTACCCCAATTTCCGGATTCCGGTCACCGGTTGCAGGAATTTATTCAGTCGCCGGCTACTGACCCCCAGTAACTCAGAGTTTCTCCGGTTGGCGGATTCCGGTCACCGATAACTTGGTTACTGACCCACAATAACTTAGTTTACTGACCCTCAATAATCAGTTACTGACCCCAATAATCGAATTACTGACTTCTAATTATCACTTATTAACCCCCAATAACACCTAGTAAACATGCTATTGACCCTCAATAATTAATTCCTGACCACAACAACCTTCCATATTAATTACTTACTCTCAGTAAATAAATTGATTTGTTACCCAGATTACTAGCCCTTAGTAAAAACCTAATATTACTGACCCCACGTAAAATCACAGGCCCCTAGCAAAAACAAGATTACTAGAGATCTCGTCCCTCTCAGCCGCTGCCTTCGTCGAGACCTTAACTGGAAGAAGACTCGCCATCGTTAACACCTCATCAACCCTAACCCGATCCACACATTTTCAACAGAGTTTTTTACCTGAGGCGAGGCAATAGAGAAGCATGAAGTTTCATTGGAGCTGAAATGACTTAAAGAAGGCGGTGGGGGAGCCTCCATGGTCGAACAGCGACAAAGCTTTCGCGGCACAGGAGGCACTCCTATTGTCGTTGCCGGAGGAGTAAGGGAAGAAGAGAATCGTTAAGAGGCAGGTAAAGAAGATGAAGACGTAAAACGCGAGACTCGGTTCCCAAACGGACCTCTCAATCACCACCGCCATCTGATTTTGATTCCGATTTATTGAATCAAACCCCCTATCTTTGAAAATCTCAATGATTAGGAGCTCAGCTTGGAGATCGGAATCTTCTCCTCGATATCAGACACCGAAGTTGAAGACTAGGGAGATCTGATCAATCCCGGCAAGAGGAGAAACCAGTGACGGAACCAGGATTTGAAGATTGGGGGTCCTCTTTTTCCAACAATGAATGGTGGTGTAAAACTAAAGATAGATTCTATAATCCTCATTAAGGAATACAATAAGGAAAGAAAAAGAAAAAATGAAATAATCATGAAATGTTTGATATAATGACCATAAATGTAACACAAATGGAAAGCATTAATAGAAAATTTCTTGTTAAATTTTGAAACATATGCACTTTTGCCAATAGTAGTCTCCACATGGTGTCATTCTTGTTCAATATAACAATATACAAAAAAATTCTCAGGTTTAATGCATGTGGGAAGGGAGTACTGTTGGATCATAATTCATAGATAATTTTATGCCCTAATCATTGAGAATTACTTGTTCTAAAGTTCATTTTGTTGTCAACTAATCCAATTTCATGTTTTGTAGAAAATATTGACAAGAGAAGAGAAACGGTGAAACTCCAGCGATTTTCCAAGCACCACCACTTTTAGCGGCCCAAGTAGCAGTGCACCACCACTTTTGGTGGTGTCATGTATTTTCCGGTCATCTTCATAGTAGAGGAGGGAAGGAGGAGCAAGAGTTGTTTCATCACAACTAAGTCCAAACCTTCTAGTTCAAATTGAACTAAATCACCTTTCCCTCTTTGCCACTCATCCATCCTTTTTGCCCAAAAGTCCATGAATCCCTACAAAATCCATCATATATTTGTAGGTGAATCACCACATTATCCTACACTTTCTCTCCATCATTAACTTTTCTCTTACACCTTCCTTCCCACCACCTTTTGCTTTGTTTTTGGCAAAGTTATGGCCATGTTCACACTCATTCTTGGGAGAAAATCGGATAGGAGAAGAAGAAAAGCTGAATTGGTTTGGCCACTCCCACATTTTTCACTCATTTTTGCTTTATATTTAAATTTCCCTTCACCCTTTTCTACACACCATCCACACCCACATACCATCCACCCATTCACCACTCTCTACCCTCTTTTCCTCCATCTCCACCGAAAACCTCCATCTCCTTCTCCCAAAATCCAAACTCATCTTCTTCCTCTTCCTCCCCCAATCTACTCCATCTCCTCCATCACCACCACCATCTCTTACCCAAACCTCCATTAACACCACCACTCGTACATCATTTCTCCACTCTCTATCCTCTATCATTTTCTTCATCCACTCCACCTATTCACCCAAAGCATAGATTTAGTTTCACTACCTTTCATCATCAAGTATTCAAGAGCAAGAAGGAGAGGGAATCACCACCATCACCACCACCACCAAGACGTGAGCTTGGGGACAAATCACACATCACTAAGCCAACTCTCTCCCTTAAACTCTAGATCTATTTTGATGTTTGATTTGATTATAGAGTTTGTTTATGTAATTATGAGTGAGTAGTACTTTGTTGGGGTTAGGGTTGAAAGCCCTAACCAATCTTGTATGGATTGATGCAATTTATGATTTGATGCAATTTTAGTTAACATTCCTACATGCTAGTTCAAGAGTTGAATGCTTATGCTTAGAATTTACCACTTTGGGTATGTGTGTTTGCCATGACATGATAATGTTTAGAGCTTGGTAACCTTTGAATATTAAAGCATGAAAGCACACTAGGTGTGCATGTAGGGGTTGTGAATTACAATCACTTAGAGATAAGTTTGGTTGGTTTGCCTAGTTTCTTCATCTCCAAACTTTATGCACTTAGGGTAATGCATTAGATGCTTAACCAGATTGAAATGCATGACTTAAATAGTTAAGTATTACACCTGAGAGGGGTTGCTTGATACCACAAAAGGAGCATGTCCCTTGTCATACCCGAGAGGGATGCAAGGAGAGAAATTGATTGATTAGCTTAGCATCATTCATAGTGATTGCATCAATACTTGCAAGAGAGATTAGTGGTACACAATTCAAATCCTAACACCATTCATTAGACCACTAGTTTAGTTTAGAGTAATTTAGTTTACATTTGAGCATTTAGTTTAGTTTAGTTCATAACTTCAAAAACCCAAAAATCAAATCACTACTTCCACAATGCACATACTCACCATAAGCCTAGATTTCCTTGTGTGTTTAGGTTTGTGATTGTACATTTGCACATTCTAGCTCTCCTAAGGTTAACACCCTAGCTAGTGAAAGGAATCCAATCCTCGTGGGTTCGACAACATTTCTTAAATCCTATACTATTACTTGTACCCCTTATACTTGAGGGTGGCTTTTTGCCTAACAAGTACTCGTGAACTAATCAAAATCGGTTGTTTTGAGGCGTGTTGTATTATTTGTGTTTGTAAAAACTCGTAAATAAAACTTGTAGCAACATATGATTTTATTGTTAAAGAGTGCATTCATGCAGTGATGCTTCCTTTTAGGGTTTCATCTTTCAACTTTAACTACAATATTTAGCATTTGTCTAATTACAATAATTTCCTAATTTCTTTTAAGAATTCTAGGTAGGATCTTGAAGCATGCAGGTTATGATGTTTCTTTTACATCTAGATAGTGAACACTTATTGTCGTACCGCAATTGAGCGTCTTGACGACGGAAATTTTCATGCAAAATTATCTCTATGTAGGGCTAGATTATAACTTGTTGGACTCATTGTCAATGAGCGACAGTGTACAATGTAATGGTATGTGAATCACCTTAATTCGTTGTGGTCTGTATCAGTGTCATTTTGGCTGCGACTATTAATACAATGAGTTATATGTCCGCCTTTGCTTAAAAAAATAATAATAATAATTTAATTTCGTCCAACATTCCAAGGAAAAATGTGTGTGTATATATAAGAGAAAAGACTCATTCACTGACTGATAGAAACAGTTCTACGAATGTTTGAAATTTTACATGGACATACCTCATAATATATATATATATATACACACACACACGTACACAAAACTCACAACGAACATAACGAGCAACAATAACGAAAGTTGCATGAGTGACTAAATTTATGAAATGGGGAACGTATGTAGGTAGGAACGTAATGGACCTCTCGTGATACAAAGAAACTGAGGTAAACAATTAGTTTCGGATTTTGGATGGTGATGGCAGTTAGGTTTTTCAAAGTGTTCCAAGCAACTAATAATCGAGACGGCTTCTTAGACTGAAAAAAAAATAAAATAATAAATAATAATCATTATAATAATAATAATAAATAAATAATAGTTCATTTAAGTTGAATATTGTAAATTCATTTTCACATTGTAACATTCTTTGAAAAATAAGCATATAACAGTAAACTATCATTTGAAGGTACAAATGATAAAATAATTTTCAAATGTTCCACTTGATAAAAAGATCACCATTAAAACATGTTACATGATAAAATGGTCACCTCATAACATCTTAAATGATAAAAAGATCTATTTTCACACTTTTTACATGACCATTATACCCTTCTCTCTAATATCACATGTTTCATCGTCTCTCTCTCTCTCTCACTCTCTCCTACATCCAGACCAGACGTGAGGCCGAGATTATTTGCCAGCAGAGTCTGCTAGACGTGAATTACTGGCGCGTGCAAATCGACGTGGGGTCGCCGTCGTCTTCTTCTCCAAGCTTCAGAGAGGTCTGCGTCTCTGAGATGGTTTCGGCCGAGGTGAAGCACTTCAAATCGGTATGTGATTGTGTTGCTTTGTCTTGAATTTTTGAGTTTTGTGTTGAGAATTATTGGATTTGCTTATTTCTGTTATTTGGGTTTTGTGGGATTTAGTCTTTGATTTTAGTTTTGCTTGGATGTTTGTGCTTAGGGTCGGCTTGGTTTTGTGAAATTGAGTGATAAAAATTCGAACTTGGTTTGTGAATCTGATGGGGTTGGATTAGAGTCAACTGAATTGCTTCTAGTATTGGGATTTTTTTGTACCCTGTTTGTTTTGGATTTCATGGTTGTTCTTCCTGGTGATTTCGAAGTGTAAAGTTTAATCTAGTCTTTAATCTCTTGAGTTTTGAGGGAGCTTTGATGATAAATAGGCTGATTAAATCTCTGGTCCATCAACTTGAATTGAGAGAGAGAGTTGTAAGCTGAAAACTTCTGCTGGAAATCATTCCCTTCAGTCAACTTCAACAGCTCAAAAGTTCCACTTCTATGATTTATTCCAAAATAGCTTCTTCACAAAAGTTGTTCAAAATCATGTCTTCTATTCTGTGATCGAAAATCGTAGTGATCCAACCGTTGTGTTGTTCTCAATCAAGGTAAATCTGCATACTGCTCAGGAACACAATTCTATTTCGATAGTCTGCAAGACCACCTACATTGCCTAGACCACCTATCCTAGATTTATGATACCCAGAAAGACCTGACAGGTTCTGATTATGTGCTGGTGATTTTAAAGTGTGAAATTTATTGTCAGAGACTTGGTTTTGTCTTAGTTAGTTTGAGTTTTGAATCTGTGTGTAGATTCTTTTGTTTGCTTACATGTTAGCTTGAAATTTTGCTTAGTGGTGAGTTTAATGGGTTTCTGGTTTGCCACCTTAATGTTGAGTGATTATGGTTTATCTTACTATATCGAGACTTCTTGGGATTAATTGATGCATTCAGCAGCTTAATTTAATTGTGGTATGTAGGAACATAGAAATTATACTGGTGAAACTATACGAGTCAGTTGTCTTAATGGTCTACTAGTTATTTGTTTGTATCTGTATGATCTGTTTAGGACACCTGTACTAATATAATTTTGTTCTTTAATGATGTTGTTTGTGTTAGTTCAATTTTCTCATTGTGAATTAGGATCAGGAAATTTATGGAATGATGATATTAAGTTTGTAGTACATGTACTTGATGTTCAAAAATTTAATGTCTTTGTTGATAGGAATTATTAAGTAATTGACTCATTGTCATCTATCAGTAGAGTTCTCTAGCTAACTCATTTTTTTATTCCTTGCAGAGATGCTCTTCTTATCATATGTTTTGTTTTTTGTATCCTCCTGGCCATGCTGATGCATGTGTTCCCATCTCTAAGTAAGCACACAAAGAGAAGATGTCAAGACCCACCCCGAATTTCACCCTGAAACCCGAGGTAAGTCTTGCGGGGACCACCTCCAAAGAAAATTTACTGAAGAACTCGGCAAACCTCCCTTGAAAATGGACAACCCTAACCCGGAAAAATTATAGAACCACCCTCTTAACCAAAATATAAATTCTTCAGCTCAACCCAAATAACCGAATAAGATAAAACACAATATTTTTCCGAAAGTATTCAGAGCTACTACAAGAAAGACAACGGAAGCTGAAAAACTCCTAGTAGATTAAAGAGATAACCTACTAGAGAAAAGTGGCGGAAAGATGGGTGACTATGCCTCGACGTCTCCTTCTAGACCCCCCCCCCCCCCCCGAACGTTGCAGACTGGGCAATTAAAAACGAAGAACTCAGGGGAAAATATTCAATTACGTCATAGTGAGTGGATAAAAGTAATTTCGACAAACAATAATATTTCCCCAAGAAAACTTTAAAGGAAAGGGCTATGCAAGCGACAACTTAAAAGCTTAACTCAAAAATTCTTAACTGGTGTCTAGCCTCGCTAGACTCCCAAACTTCAAAAAATGGCCTCTCAGGCCTGAATTATAAATATGTCAGTATGTATTTACACTCGTCTATTCCTTGTATGCTATCTAAGAATAAGCTCGAAAAATAGATAGTCATACCAGGCTACAACGCTTGCGTCTAACGCTCACGTCACCCCATAATGACATTTTTCCTCATTATGGGGGAATCGCACGAGTGAATATATATACGTGCTAACTCCTTGTACGAATTTTATGAATGAATACGAAAAATAGAAAGTCGTACAAGGGTACGACGTTGCGTCTAACGCTCATGTCACCCCATAATGGAATTGTACCTCATTATGGAGGGAAATCACGTATAGCTAGCTAGCGTTTATTTATTTACATACTATTGTCATAAATCTCTATATATAAGTATAATCACCGAAATTCCCAACTTCGGTTAATTTCCAACAAAAGAAATTATTCAACAATAAAACATTTCAAGCACATTATTTAAAATAAAGGTCCACTCACAACTTAGGCCTAAGCTTGATGTCGGTCGGAGGTCTCCTCTGCTCGAGCCTCCTCGCGTCATGTTCCAAAACATAAATAAATCTTTAAATAAAACACCGACGCTTAAAGAAAATAGGCATAATTAAATATGAACTTCTCACGCTCAACCATGCCTATCGCCCTAAATCTTATCTTCACGGCCAACCACAATTCTCCATAAATACCGACATCCTGAAAAATCACCTTTCACTGTCCTAATTATAAAATAATCCAACGGTCGGATTTTAACTTATTAATCCGCCAAAAATACCAAACTTAAACAATTTCCAAACCTATCTAAAACTCCTCCAAAAATTCTAAAACTCATTCCATTAAACTCCTCATAAAATTCTCCACTAAAAACATTTTTTTTAGCGGCCGGCAACCAGCTCCGGCGACCTCCAATGCTCACCAAAATTTGGCAACATCTTCCTCTCAACCTCCTCTACAACATTCCTAACTAGCATAAACTCCAATTATAAGCCTAACCATGTCAATCGAACGAAAACATACATAAAAGCCCTAGAATTTCCTTTACCGATTCCTCCTTACCTAGCTCAAGATGGAGCGAATCCTTTGGAGGTATTGGAGCATGGGAGGAGGGTTTCCTTTTGAGCCAAGGATCGCCAGCTATGGCGGTCGGAGGAGGAAGTTCCAGCGAGAAAACACTTTTGGCAGTCGGACCTTTCGGGGTTGATTTCTCCTTCACGGAGGTGCTAGGGAGACTGCCACCGGTCTAGAACGGAAGCTGGGTCGGAGGCCGATCGATTGGGACCAATGCGGCGGTCTGGGGCGGCCGGACGGCGGCGAACGAGTGGTCGGAATTTTCTGACAGTGAGGGCTCGGGGAGAGAGAGAGAGAAACGGGAGGGAGAGAGAGAGAAAAGAGAGAAACAGATTTGGGCCTTTAGCCCACCCGGTCCACCAACTCCACCATATACCCATTCTAAAATTTAACACCCCAAAATAATACCCTAATAAAAATTACCTTTTACTAGCTAAAATTTACCATTTTTACCGTCGTCACATTTTTCTCCTACGAATAATTCTTTCGAAATATTAGTCCCTCAACACATCTCTAGGGACCTTAGAACTAAAACTCAATGATGAAGACGGTAAAATTCTTATTAACACCATGCTAGTAAATAAAGTAAAATTTAAGGGTCGAGGCGTGACAGAAGAAATGCCAAAGAGGAATTCTGATGCATGTGTTCTCATCTCTAAGTAAGGACATAAGGAGAAGAAATGCCAAAGAGGTAGAAGAAAGTTGTGAAGAATAGTACTAGAGCGAGACTAAACAAATTGCTAGTTACGTTGCTAAATACATAGATAGTTACATTGTCAGTTACTTAAGTAGTTACATATATAGCGAATCACATGACCAATTACTTAAGTAGTTAGTTACATATGATAGTTACTTACCTAAATAGGTAGTTACATAGTGGGTCTATTGTTGTGGTGCAACGACACGCTGCAAATAATCAGTTACTTGAGTAGTTACATGGTCAGTTACATGACTAGTTACTCATGTAGTTACATGATCATTTATATGAAAATTTACATGACTGCTTAGTTACATTGCCAGTTACTTCAGTTGTCACTAACTAAATATGTTACATAAATAGTTACTTAGCCAATTACAAGACAATTTTGTTTCGTGGATAGTTGTATTGCCAGTTTCATGAATAGTTACATTACCAGTTATAAAACAAAGAATCTTTAATGTAGCTATTAAAAAAGAATAGATGAAACAATCTGAAACTTCATTAACCTACTGCTCCTTAGTTATAATGCTAGTTACATTAGTTACAATGCTACATAGATAGTTACATTGTCAGTTACCAAGCTAGTTACATTGCTAGTTACATAGATACAATGTAACTATCCATCTAACTATGCATGTAACTATCAATGTAACTATCCATCTATGTAACTATCAATGTAACTATCCATCTATGTAACTATCAATGTAACTATGCATATAACTATCCGTGGAACTACAGTTTGATAGTTATCTGGGTAATTACATACATGTTACACTTGTGTAACAACATTAACGTGTCTATGTAACTATGCATGTAACTATCCATGTAACTACGCATGTAACTATCCATGTAACTACAGTTTGATAGTTACATGGGTAGTTATATACATGCTACACTTGTGTAACGACATTAATTTGCCTATGTAACTATCAATCTATATAACTATCCATGAAACTATGCATGTAACTATCTATGTAACTACAGTTTGATAGTTACATGGGTAGTTACATACATGCTACACTTGTGTAACGACATTAATCTGCCTATGTAACTATCCATCTATGTAACTATGCATGTAACTATCCATGTAACTACAATTTGATAGTTACATGAGTAGTTACATACATGCTACACTTGTGTAACGACATTAACCTACCTATGTAACTATCAATGTAACTATCCATATAACTATCCATGTAACTATGCATGTAACTACAGTTTGATAGTTACCTGGGTAGTTACATACATGTTACACTTGTGTAATGACATTAACATGCCTATGTAACTATCAATGTAACTACCCATATAACTATTCATGTAACTACCCATATAACTATCCATCTACGTAACTATCCATGTAACTATGCATGTAACTATCTAGTGTGTGTAGTCATTGTTCACAACCTGGAAAAAACCAAAATCCATGTCTGAAATGGTTGAAAGCTAAAGTTATCTGCATAATAAGCTACATAAGTATATACATATCTACTCATGTAACTACATAAGTTATGTAACTATATTAACTATCCATGTAACTACATTAACTATCCATGTTTTGATCGAGATTCAATGTTCAGTTACTTGGATAGTTACATACACATTTAACGGCTACATTGCTACATGGTTTTCAATAGTTACTTGGATAGTTACATACACAATTAACGGCTACATTGCCAGTTACATGAACACTTGCTTGGTAGACTTTTCTCCTTCCTTTTCCAGTTTTCTACAGAATGACCTTCCCTCCTTCCAACAGCTATAACTTCCTCTACAAAATAGCTATCAACGATCCTCGAAAAGTTCTGGAAACTAGACTCTTCTAGCTTTCCGTTGATATAAGGCAAGTTTTCTGGATCGCTCTGAACTTCTCGCAATTTGTCGTCGAATTTGACTGAAAATCTAGGCAGAATTCCGTATTTCTTAAGGTTTCATCTTTAATGCACATCTCTTTGCAGCGTGTAGCATCTCTTTCCTCACATTCATTGCTCAAGAACTTGAGAAGGTCAGCCCTCGCTAGCACATTAAGGTCCACTGCGCTCTCATCAAGCAAAAACACCAAAATTCATTCACAGACATTTCCTCAAACACCTTGTGTGCATAACACAAATTAAACATCTCAAACAAACATGCATTTACAATCTAATCAATAAAAGATTCATAACACAACATTCTATTTCATACATAACATACCCAGAATACAATAAAACCCATGAATTCAAGTTTCTTTTTCTACTTCTAGTTTTAATCACATAAAAAAGGAAAAGCAATCAATTGATAAAGAAGAGAGAAACATATTAGCTTACCTTGTAAGCTGAAGACAATGATCGAAATTAATCTGAAAAGCCATGACATAAGAGATTTGTTGAAGGATGAAAGAAAAATCAAAGAGGATGAAATTGTCAAAGACGACGACAGAGAGCTTCGTCATATGCTTCTAGATCTGTTCTCTTTGAGCTCGCTTTGGTAACGGCATTAATTTCTCGGTGGAGGACGACGGGTACGCCGGAGAGAGTGATTTGCCAGAGTGAGAGAGAGAGAGAGGGATGAGTTGAGAGAGTGTGAGAGAGATGATCGTGGTTAATGTGTTGTTATTTTTGTCAGTGGCATGACATCTAATTTTTTTTAAAATTTATGGGCAACGGTTTAAAGAATTTAAATTGGTGTATTGTTTTATCATCAAGGAACATTTGTTGATAGTTTTATCATTTGTTACTTCTAAATGTATCATTTTATCATTGGCCCTTGAAAAATCCTCTTGCATGTATAAACTGTACGTTTGATCTTCACCCTCAAATCTATAAATACCTCCTCCAGCCCTCACACTTCCTCACCCCTGATACCAGTTCTCTCTTATCAGCATTCCTGAACATTCTATTCCTTCTCTGATCATTTTTTTCCTTCAGCTCTTCTACATTGTCAATATGGGTGTTTTCACTTACGAAACAGATTGTTCGAGGCCTTTGTTCTTGATGCCGATAACCTCATCCCCAAGATTGCTCCACAGGCTGTGAAGAGCGCTGAAATCGTTCAAGGTGACGGAGGTGTTGGAACCACCAAGAAGATCCACCTCGGTGAAGGAAGCGAATACAACTATGTGAAGCACCAGATTGATGGACTTGACAAAGACAACTTTGTGTACAACTACAGTATCATTGAAGGGGATGCTATTGGAGACAAGGTTGAGACGATCTCGTACGAGATTAACTTGGTCGCATCTGCAGATGGAGGTTCCATCATCAAGAGCAGAAGCAACTACCATTGCAAAGGTGAGGTTGAGATCAAGGAAGAGCATGTCAAGGCTGGAAAAGAAAGAGCCGCTGGTCTGTTCAATATTATTGAGCTCTACCTTTTGGGCAACCCTGATGCCTACAACTAAAAGTCTAAAACTATCTACAGTAATTCTTCATGATCGATCATCTTCTCCTTTTGCTCAGTCATTGGTGTGGCTTTGATCATTAATTTCCTTTTCTTTCAGATTGTTTTGGCTTGCATATCAAGTTAGTATACAAATTGGAATGTTGTATTGATTAAAAAATGTCTCAAGTTCTCATGAATAAAGCAAGACTCATTCGATTCATGGTGCAATTATTTCGATAAAAAATTACTAACTAAAAGAGCACTTCGCTTTTATACTTGGCTTGTGAAAACTTAGTTATGAGCAGTTTCAGCTTATAGGCAATGCCTGCATCCGATGCTCTGTGCTCATACCAAGCTAATTATGATTCAGATACTATGCGTTAAATATTACTATCTCTGTCATGCTATGGATCAGCTTCATTCTCTTGTACCATGCATACCAACGTACACTTGATCTTGCAAGGGTTATTGTCCGGGTGTATTTCTTACGTATTTGTTGGTGGTTTTTTCTCGATCTTGTACGTACCCAAGTAGTGACTTGTGAGGTGCTAAGATATTGGAATGGTTTTACATGCATGCAGTTTAAGCTTTTAATTACTATATATACTACAGAGTAGTTCATTTTTGAATCAATTTCAATCTGTATATATACATGTGGTGGCGATCGAGTTTGATGCATAATGATCTTAAGTGGAGACAGATATCTTTCTTATTCAATATGATTAAGTTGGATGATGATGATAAATACCCAAACCCAACCGCCCCCTCCTCCTTCCCGAAACAAAAAAAAAAAAATTGTCGGACAGATTAATTTGCGAAATTAGCAATTGGCCAGAAAAATAAGAACAAAAAACACGACTTGCACAATGGATTTTATTTGATTTCTTGGCTTTTCCTTCTTTAGAGTTTAGAACAAGTCGGATCATCAAGTCTTCCATTCAAGACTGGCTGCTAGCTAGCCTGCCTTATTTGGTCCATATCAGTCATCAATAATTGCTATGTACACTTTCATAACAGCTCTACAACTTTGACATAAAAATTACTAGAAGGATTATATCGATGAGCTTTAGATACTTAAAATGTTGTGGCAATTATTACAAAGCAGCTTTCATGTATATAAAATGTTGGTTCTGGTTTTGTTTCTCCTTTTTTTCAGCAAAGATTGGTTTTGTGTTCGAGCCTTTGATTCATTTGCTAGTTGTGCATCTAACATGCATGGTCATATTATCGATAATCTATAGCAAATTAAGCCTTTCTGAAATGATATTGTGAATTTGTAAGAGATGGATCTTACTTTATGCAGATGTGATCTTCACTGGTTAATTCAACTTTTGAATGGTTAAGATTATGATTTACATTGGCAAAAGTATATAAATAAAAGAGAGTCCGGATGCACACGTACATATTAATCCGGTATTTTTCTTTTTTAAATAGTAATTAGTATCTTCTATAAGTACAGATATAACAAAACTTGTTAAATTGCTCATAATTACTAAATCTGTTTTGCTTTATTTATTTAGAGTGGAATCAAATACAGCATTGTTGTACCCCCAAAGTCCATGCTTTGGTTTGGTACAAAAAAAAAGGGGGGAAATGAAAGGCACACCGATAAACAAAGAGATACGATGATCGAGCAGATTGACACCATTTTAGTTGTTGGCTTATTGCCTCTTATCACAGAGATCAACAGTTTTAGTTGTATTCCTCAGGATGGGCCAAGAGGTGGTTCTCAATGATCTTGAACAGACCAGCGGCTCTTTCCTTTCCGGCCTTAACATGCTCTTCCTTGATCTCGACCTCACCCTTGGTGTGGTAGTGACTGGTGCTCTTGATGATGGAACCTCCACCGGATGCTACCAACTTAATCTCATAGGAGATCTTCTCAATCTTGTCTCCGATAGCATCTCCCTCGATGATACTGTAGCTGTACACGAAGTTGTCTTTGTCGATTCCGTCGATCTTATGCTTCACATAGCTGTATTCACTTCCTGTAACATGAAAACGTGATCATTGTTATCAAAACTGCATATATATATATATATATATATATATATATATATATATAGTTAAACAAACAAGTTACTACTTACTAATGACGATAATATTATTACAGTTAATTTGACTGACCTTCACCAAGATGGATCTTCTTGATGGTTCCAACACCTCCATCTCCTTCAATGATTTCAGCACTCTTCACAGCCTGAGGGGCAATCTTGGGGATGAGGTTGTCGGCGTCAAGGACGAAAGCCTTGAACAACTTAGGTGGTGGGATGACTGAGGTGAACTCGGATTCGTATGTGAACACACCCATGATGATCAGAGAAATAAGACAACTATATATATGGAAGCTAAGAAAGAACTAATATATGGTATTGGTGTGAGGAAGTGTGAGGGGCGAAGGTGGTATATATAGGTTCATGGGTGATTAGGGTGAAAGGGTACGCAGTGTAATAGTGACTGGCCGAAGGTGGTTTTGGCAGTTTGCAATTGCAAGTTTTTATAATGGATGTTTAAATGTGAAAAAGAATATATGAAATTCCTGTGCTCTTGTATTATTTTTTGTCAGAAGAATTTGACAGATCATTAGTGTAAAGAATGAAGCCGCCTCTAAAGTGAATGCATTATATATGCATGCGATCAAAATTTCAGTTACCAATTAGTAAAAAGATGATCTATATAATCTAGTGAACTTGGACAGGTTGATGGCCAAATTCCACTAACAAATAAATGAGTTCATAATTTAAGCATATTCGTAAAATTATCATCAATTAATTATTTTACTAACAATTCACATTCGAAGTTGTCAAAAGTATCGTGCTGGCGGAGCTGCAATTTATAGTTTGAGTATTTCACATGTTCTTGGAGATTAATTCGCATAGTGATCCTTTAGAATCCTTTGACATTGTTATAAAAAATAAAAAATAAAAAATATATATATAAAAACTTGTTATTGACTATAAATATTATATATGTACATATCAGATGAACTATTACGAATTTAAGTAGTTGCATGTAAAATTAATTAGCTGGCTAGATAAGAAGTTAAGAACAAGTAGGTGTATGGCCATAATGACCTTTAAGTTGTGTATGTGTGACAGTTTCCCTTATACCTTACTGATACCCATACTAATATTCTCATTTACCACATTTAAGAGAAATGCAACACCTCTAAAGACCACGCACCTTGTGTGGCCTTTACTCCATATTGTTGACGAGCTCGTTGCATTATACACAATACTGACAATAATTCAAATTAAATATTCAACCATAAACTGCATTATCATCCTACAAATCATCAGTCACTTTTTCTTGAAAAATCTGGACTGTCTGTACCAAAGAATTGTTATATTCATTGTATTTTCTTATATCATTGGGCCGGGGGAGAAGTTGTTTTTGATGATCGTATATATAGAAATGTTGAACATGGACGGCTTTGAGGCACAATTAGCTTGTTGGATGCATCAAGACGAAATTTGGTGTACTAGCTAGGGTGAAGGTCGATCATGACTAATCAACTGGCTTTGTAAGTAGCATTAGTTTATTGTTCATTTATAAAATATGCTATGATCTGGAAAATTACTTTTCTTATTCATGCAGAGTACTCTCCAGCACCATTTAATCCAAATTGTTGTGCATGTTAATCCTAAATAATGACACAGTAAGTCTTGGCTCCACAGTACATTTCCGAATTTCCGACCTTAATGAATGCTGCTTAATTAGTTTGGTGGTGAATTAAGTAGGCTTTCCAAGTCGATCAAAATCTATAGGCTAAATTAAATCATAGAAAACGAAGAAAAATTAAAGAGCTGGGTACGTATGAACTGTCATTGTTAAATCAAAGCAACTAAACAAAACTTGAAACCCAAAACAGATAGTAAAAAAAGAGCCAGTTAATTAAAAACCAAGTTCCAATCTATGTATTACTGAAGCTAGCTACCGGATCGGAAGTTCAAACCAAAATATATAGGAAGTCGATAGACCACCCACATTTTGCGACTCTTTAATGTCTACCGCCCAAAACCAAATGATCGAGTATGTATCTCCTAAAGTTGTAGTAACAGCTTCCAAATATAAACATTGGTCTCACCGATCTTCTTTCTATAAGTACCACCTGCAAAGCATTCTCCTCTCTAACCCTAATCTTCTGGGTTAAACTTTTATCTTTGTTGTTGTTTCGAATTGAGAATTTCGATCCTATAATGGGTGTGTTCACTTACGAAACTGAGTTCACCTCCGTCATCCCACCAGCTAGATTGTTCAAGGCCTTCATCCTTGATGTGGACAATCTCATCCCGAAGATTGCACCCCAAGCAATCAAAGGCACTGAAATCCTTCAAGGTGATGGAGGGCCTGGAACCATCAAGAAAGTTACCTTTGGGGAAGGTACGTATGGTTGAATGCACTTAATTACTTGACCCGGAATTAAGTTTTTGAGTATAAGAATAAGCACATATTGCAGATGAAATGAAGAAAGTTCTAGCAGCAACCCTAATTATATATATTTATATATATTTATATATATTATTTTTCTCTTGGCAGGCAGTAAATTTGGATCTGTAACGCACAAGATCGATGGGATTGACAAAGATAAGTTCCTGTACAATTACAGTTTGATCGAAGGAGATGTGTTATCTAAACACAAGATTGAGAAAGTCTCTTACGAGACCAAATTGGTGGAGTCTGCTGAGGGAGGATCCATTGTTAAGAGCATCAGTAACTACTACACCATTGGTGATATTGAGATCCAAGAAGAGCATGTTAAGGCTGGAAAAGAGAAGGCGTCTCAGCTCTTCAAGCTGGTCGAAGGCTACCTCCTGTCCAATCCCGATGCCTACAACTAAACTTCTACAACTAAACTTCTAAACTTGCAAGATGATCATTGTTTGGGTGTTAATTACCTCTATGTGATCGGATAAAGTGTGGTTTTACTTGTACGTTGGTTTTACTTCTGGAAGGAGACAAACGCCAAGAACTTGGTTATATCATGCAGGATATAGATTTGTTTGGAGATCTGAATGTGGTATTATTTTCTCTATAATAATGAAAATCATCCGTTTATTAATATTTTGATTGATTAATTTAACCTTAATAGACATAGTTAGTGCCTTCCCACCACTACCCTAGCATGGCTAAGTACCCTTAAAACCGTCCATTGACAATATTTGCAAAGATAAAGATCAGAATTTTTCAGTTTAATTAATACGACTATATATACGAGGTCATGCGCTTCACTTAAATTATGAAATGTTTTCTTGGGATTTTTTTTTTCACGCTAAGCGAGCAATGAATTTGACACCTAAAAATCATTTTGAAAAAAAAAAAAAACCGAAAACGGAAACGGGACACAACCAAACTTCATAATCAAAAACAAAATCATGCAAACACCAACTCCTAAAAGCAAAATTTTGGTAAACCTAATCGGTCGCTGTTACAATGAGCATGAATAGAGGAAAGAATCAAGTTTAGCCAAACCAAACCAGGCTAACCAGCAAAAGTTGTAACAAAATTCGCCAAAGCATCAGCTATGTCATTACCAAAATTTATTGAGCATATACACGAACTCAATATAATCGTCATTTGACTCTACTAAATTTGTTATATCATGACCATCATCGGCGAAATATATCCTCTAAAGATCATAATATAACTTAATATATAATTAGCATATATAATATGTTGTTAATCGAATGTGACTTTGAACTCTTAATCTTGCTTTGTATGCATGAAGCTAATGGATGATTCAAGCTCACAATTTAGCAAGATAATGCCGAATTAATGTTCCAAAATCTTTAATTAGCACTACGCCAATTTTGCCTTCAGACGACCGGCAATGCCCGTCGTCTGATTACTTTTTTGTGTGTCGTCTCTCGAGTTGTCATCTGATAACGATTCAGTCGACATGCATAATCTGTCGTCTAATAAAGGTTACACGACATACAGAATGTCGTCTGTATGAATCCAGATTCGTAACACAAAAAAAGAATATGTCGTTAGAAAACATTACAACGACAGTGAACTATCATTGGAAGACAGTAAAGCTACAAATGTTTGCATATGTCTCTCGTCTCAAATTTATTCTAACATCACATGTTTGACGTCTGAATGAACATGTCTCTCGTTTCAAATTTGCCCAAACGTCACATTTCTATTATCTGACTGTTTAGTTTTGTGTAGATTCACAGTTTTGTGTCGTCTGAATTTATCATGAAGGACAATATCATGTCATTTGATGTTGATTTGGATGTCAAATTTAATATTCTATTCACTCATGCCAACAGCATTTGCACAACACATTTAAGAAACATAAATTCATTCATATTGACCTTTATATTGATAAACCTAGATCTTTTACAAAGAGTTATTATTTCCAGAAATAGCTATACATATACTAATAAGAGACATCACAACACATTTATACACATGTACTAATCCATTACTAAACAATTTCCAGTATAAATGCAGTAAGCATACATTTCTTCCCTCGCTCCGATCCTTGACATATTCTCTTCTTGGCACATATATATGATGAAGAGCAGCTTAGCCTCTATGCATTGGAACTCTTCAAGAAATAAAAACACCAAGAATGAGACAAAGAACTAACAGTAATTCATATCTAAATTCACTTGCTAAGAAAATAGCCAAGAAAAGAAAGATAATAATGACATGAATATTGCTACATTCTTTAACTTATTGCTCAAGAACCAAATCCCAACATATACAGAAGCTATCCACATTCATTTACGTTCTAGCAATTTAAAATGACTGCATTAATGCAACGTATCCTTTATGTAGGCAAGCGCACCTTCTCAAACACAAGGGAGAACTCATCATCGTACTCCACATGTTTCATTATTACCTCTAATTGTAAAGTATCAAAATTTAAATTATCACAAAGTACATAACAACAATAAGCTTTATATTAGCGACAAAGAAAGATGTCATTCAAAAAAAATAAAACAACAAAGAAAGATAAAGGGAAATCATATTCCAACCTTAATTATGTATAGTACTAAGAATCGAAGCTCTCCTTTATGAAGAGGGATCAATGCTTCCACCATTTCAATATTATGAGAAGATATGCAAACAACATCATCTCTCTTTTCTGCTTCTATTCTGATGCTGTCAGGATTGCTCACCTTATCAACCTGTAAAATTATAGCTGTCCATCATCAATCTTGCGTATAGATTATAGGAATGAAAAGCTAGTACATTACATTATATGAATGAAAAGCTAGTACATTACATATACCATGACTATAGTGAGTATAACCTAGCAATTTCCAATTAAGATAACACGTAACATGCAAATCAATTCATACATCTCTCTTTTCTACTTCTATTCTACAATCATACTATAACCAATTATGCATTACACAATGACAGGGTAAGCAATAGTTAATCAAAGCACCATATTTTCAGGACACTGCATAGAAAAGAAAAATTACCCAGTAAAAAGACAAACTAACATCAAGCCTATACCTGTCTTTCACACTAGAACAGGGCTCCATCATTTCTAATTTTGCAGCGATACGAGCAACACAACCATCGACAATATGGTTCAAATATACCAATGGGGTTTTCCCAATCAACTAAACACAATTACACAAAACTTATTAGCATCATAACCAAACCACGTAGCTACTCATTCACACACCCAAATTCAACACCCAAATCACAATTTCAGATACAAATCATGTGAAAATGAAAAAGCTTACGCTCATAGATAGAAGCCTCATGCACAGCTCTCACGCAAAAATGAAAAAGCTGACAAGTTATGGTTAAAAAATGAAAAAGCTGACAAGTTATGGTTATGAACGAGCTTACAGTGCAGCAACAGCTTCAATATGAGATTTTGTTCATCTCTTAGTGGGTGGTGTGGTGTGAAAGGAATAACTTGGTTTGAAAGGGAACTTCTTGGAACCCAGCTCACATGTCCATTTGGGCTATGTAGTTACTGGAGGACTATCATCAGAAGGTACACACCATACCAACAGTTAATGAAAAGACCGAGAATGAGATGGAGGTGCCGTCCTTCCCCCACCCCCACATGGGATGTACTTACCATTTCTTATGATATAGTCAAAGGACTCAAGGGCCTCAGATGTGTTTCGGTATATGTTTGGTGATAACATATGCACCAGGTGACTATCAACCCATCTATACCACAATAAAAAGCACACTGAAGTATCAATATTTAT
This sequence comes from Fragaria x ananassa, assembly GCA_034370585.1. NCBI lineage: Eukaryota > Viridiplantae > Streptophyta > Magnoliopsida > Rosales > Rosaceae > Fragaria > Fragaria x ananassa. The sequence continues at coordinate 21,341,076 of CP139762.1, read as the reverse complement.
ATTCGAAAGCCTACTACCAAGTATTACATGATCATGAATGTAAAGGCTTTAGGTATGCCACACAACTTCAAATTGTTGGGACAGCTTAATTTCAAAAACTTAGAAACATGACTCTGCATCAGTTTGCAATAGGGAGGGTGCACTAGAATCAAAGCTCCACGATGTTCCTCACCAAGAACCTCTTAATAGCCTTGTCATATTCCAATCCAAAACAGTCGATTCAAAATCCAATCCGCCTCACTTTCACATGCTGTATTATATATATATATATATATATATAGATGCATAGCTATAAATCCCAAACCCTAACCCTTACCTTGGGGCAGCACTTGCCGCAATTGGAGCAACGGATGAAGTTGGTGTGGTCGCGGCCGTGCTTGTTGCGACCGCCATTCCTACCCTTGAAAGTCAGCGAAAACAGATGTGATTAGATAACACTGAATCGGAAGGAGAAGCGACGGAGACGACGGCGGAGATCTGCCACAAGTCATCTGCTCCTCCAATTTGAGAAATTGCTCTGTTTGGGCGTCTAAATTGCCTCCTCCTTCCTGAAAATTTCACAATTTCAGAAATGCCCATAGCGATTAAGCAAGAATGGAGATACCAGAAAACTAGGGTTCGCCAGATCTGAGGGGAAAAGGTGTGCCATCATTGAAGACCTAGAGGTGAAATTGAAAGTAGCAGAGACGTACGTTGTTTAGGATTTAGGTTTTCAAATCAAGAGGAGAGAATTTGGTTTGAGGGTGTTGACTAGAAGAGATGATTCAATGTGTGTTGAGAATGAGGAAATTGAGAGTTTGAAGAATTTGTCGGGGAGAAAAAGCTTATCAAGTGTCCAAAAAGAATTATACGTTGTTCCAAAAAAAAATTAGTTTGGATTAGTTTGTTTGTACAGATGACAGAAAACTATCGTCTTAAACGAATCTTTATTTTACTTATTTTTCTTGTTTTTAAGGACGACAGATATTTGTCGTCTAAACAACATGCTAATTTTAACTACTTTTTAAGAGTGGTGCGTTGCTGCATTCAGACGACAGATTTTTAAATGTCTGTCGTAAAAATTTATCAGACGACAGTAAAAAAGACTTCTGTCGTTTTTTACTGTCGTCTGATTCATGTCGTATGATTGCAAAATTGACGTAGTGTAGGGTAGCAAAAGTTGATTTAAGTTGAAGCTCGATCTAGCTAGCTTCATCATTCATATTATCATTTTAGACATATGATATGTAACGTGGCAATGAACTTCATATATACTATATATATACTTTACATATATAAAGCGGGTACACCTATTATACACATTTATATGGCATATATCAAGCCGTGAGCCGTCCGATCGTTTAACAATTCAAAATTCAAGACGATCGGACGACTCACAACTTGATACATGTTATACACATTTGAATAGTAGAAAATTCTATATATAGCCTAACACTTACAAATGAAGAGGGGCGGCGGGTGCATATTGCATAAATTTGGGGATATCCAAATTGACGATGAGGAATATCCGAGCCAAAGACAAACAAATCTTGAAGACGACGATGTGGGGCATGTGATAAAGATGACTTTTTCTTCATCTTCCAAATCAGATCATGAAATGATGAAAGCAATTTGTATGAATATGAGTACAATCAAACGTAAATAATTAAATACCATCTCAATGATCTCATTGAACTAGTATCGATCTAAAAAATTGTCATCATCGATCACCAGTAATTATTGATGTGCAAGTTTAGTAATTCGGTGTTAGTTCAGTCTAGTAATTTTTCTTTGATTATTAGAAGATGTTACTATATGATCACAATTCACAACCATCCCAACAACTATTTCGTCAACTTCAGTTGTAGAATATGATTTTCCAAAATGCTTTGATCCATTCGTGATTAGTAGTTGATGAAGGAATAGTTTAACAAATTAAGCATAAACAAAGCAATAGTTTGTATGGACTAATTAAGGAATCAAGGTCGATCGATGTATATATTCAATTGGATATATATTCCACTAGATGATTAATTAAGTGATCGATTAATTTGTAAGTACGAATTACGTACTGGTTGATCAAGTGCATAATGTGCATTGTATTCCACCAAATGCCTGGCTAGGGCTGCTCCAGAATTTATAAAAATTATTTTTTATTTTTTTTAAAAAAATCTTTTTTATTAAATAACACACACACCCTACATATCAGTAAGGTTTAAACCCATGACCATAAATTTGTTAGTTAAACACACGTGGTCATTAGATCATGTTTCTCTTATTCCCTCCAGCTTTCGGCAAAATTATATCTTGGTTATCACTTTGTGTTCTTACTGCTCGATCATCATGTAACTATATGGTATTTAATTGGTAATGTAACTACTCCATAAACCCTATTAGTTAATTAATGTTATATATTTATTGTTAATGCAGCACTGTTAGTAAGTTTTAGTTTCTTTTAATTTTTAGCTGTATTCTCATTTCTCTCTTGTGAATTATTGCAAAGATGGTTATCCAAGAACAATAAAATGTCTCCATCAGTTGATGTAGGATACTTCTTAATAATTTAAAGCATTCCACTGACAATAAAAGAATAATTAAGATCGATCAGTTTAGTCCTGCAAAGAAAAAAGGAAAATGAAAAAAAAAAAACGAAAAAAAGAGAGATATTGATAGCCAATGTTGACCGCCAGCTGCCATTGTTGAAATGAATCGAAGCATTCAAGTCTTGAACTATCAAGAAGAGATTGAAAACCAGAAAAATCAGAGAGGGAAATAATTAAGAAGATCAAGGCCTTCTAGCTCCGTAATTACCAGCTAGCCAAGCTAATCACCAGGTTCCAAATTATGGTCGGCAATTAACCAAGCTGCAAATAGAAGCTTTATCAATCAGCTGCTTGTTCATACTTGCCATTTTAGTTTCTTACTTTCTTATCAGTATTTTTTCCATAATTTCATCTCTTTTTAAGGCTTTTTGACTTCAACTATTTGTCATGCTTTAGAAATCTTGCAACGTGTTCTTTTCAAAAAAGCTCATCCATGATGTTTATCTTATATGAAATTTACTGAAAGCAGCCTGAAAACTATGTACCAGATGATGATCAATTCTCCTTTTACCCTAAATTGACCCTAAACCTAACAATATATATCTAGAAAGTCTTTAATTTTATATTCTGCTGCAATTGTTGATCTCAACCTAGTTGGAGTCTATTTTATTCAGCAATTACAGTAGTTATTGCTTAATTTGACCAAGACACAGAATTTTATTAAAAATTCTGCTATAAAGATATCCACTAATTAATTAATTAAAGAATGAATAACACAGATAATTTGTATAAAAAAGTCAGGTTCCTTGCGAATTTGAGAACAACCGAATAAAGAAGTGGCAAATTGATCAAAACACTTCGATCCATATACAGGGGGACAGTATTGTCAGTTCACTAGGGAGACCTTCACTCTGAATATCTATAAATACCACCTTCCCATAACACATTTCCAACACAACACAGCTCCCTTAAAACCATCATCCTTGAAGTTCCTTATTCCCTGCTTGCTTATTTCTCAAGTCGTGATCATCATGGGTGTTTACACTTATGAAAACGAATTCACCTCCGATATCCCAGCACCTAAGTTGTTCAAGGCCTTCGTTCTCGATGCCGACAACCTCATCCCCAAGATTGCACCTCAGGCAGTTAAGTGCGCCGAGATCCTCGAAGGAGATGGCGGCCCCGGAACCATCAAGAAGATCACCTTCGGTGAAGGTATAACTGATTTACCCTCTCAATCCATTTTTACGTATATTTCAATTTGGTAATTTTTGGACCGTAGTAAATTATATGCTCACTCCCTTTTTTTACATTGGAACTCGACAGGCAGCCACTACGGGTACGTCAAGCACAAGATCCACTCCATTGACAAAGTGAACCACACCTACAGCTACAGTTTGATCGAGGGAGATGCCTTGTCAGAGAACATCGAGAAGATCGACTACGAGACCAAGTTGGTATCAGCTCCTCATGGAGGAACCATCATCAAGACCACCAGCAAGTACCACACCAAGGGAGATGTCGAGATCAAGGAAGAGCACGTCAAGGCCGGCAAAGAGAAGGCCGCGCACCTCTTCAAGCTCATCGAGGGATACCTCAAGGACCACCCCAGCGAATACAACTAAGTTATGATCTTTCTCTATATGATGTTTGAGTACTAGCTATCCGTGATCGACCTTAGTACTCAAAAGGGTGTGTACGTGGTTTTTATGTTGCTTTCTGTCAGTCCAGAACAGCCATGGGTTTGGGCGGTCTGGGCTTGAGCATAATAAGTGTTTATGGTGTGATCTTCTGGTTGCTTGTGACGTTTCTGTTTGGGATAAAACAGTTGCAGACTGAACACATTGTATTATCTTCTATGAATAAAAATGAAACTAGTTTTCTTTGTAATCCGTGTGATCTTACTTGCATTGGTTTTATATGTTTGAAAACTTGCCAGACCAAGAGGCCGATCGAGAACAATTTTGGTCACTCTTATTGAAAGCAATATCCGATGACTTTGTAATCTTTTTGAGCCAAAAGAAAATAGATATCCGATGACTTTGTAAGAGTTGAAAAATAGTTCAGTCCCATTTGGCCAATTCTACTTTAGAGACAAAATATCAATCACATCTATATGTGTTTAGATAACGATAACATGGGCCTGCAATTGAGAACAGACAAAAGTTTGGTGTGATTGGTACTAAACTACTTATTGAAATGTTTATGTTAATTGGCAACGTGGTTTTTGTTTGATAAACTGATCCGAAACGTACTAGACCATCAGATCGTTCAAGAATGAGGATCATACTATGGAACAATACTCATGTATCAAAAAGCTCATGCGTCTCGAAATGCTCCTTCACGATACAAGTTCTCGCGCATAAACTTAGTCGTATGGGGGGAGCCACTTTATGTTATTTACTCAAACATGAACTCATTTGAACCAACTTATTACAAAGATGAAATGCATATGCAAGGTCTTCAAGTAGCTCCGTCTATGCCCTAACAATTTCTCAATAGAAAAATATAATTCCACTTTTATGAATCTCAAAAAGAATTATTTGATGAACTATTATTCCAAACTGATCAAAAGACCCTAGCTAATACCTTCGACAGTGATAGCTTGGATCAGCAACAAGCTACCATATATGTAATACTTTAAAGTAACCCAAAGTAATTAACTAAAGATGATAACCTAAAGTAACTAATTAATTAAAGGCCTATGAGTAGATTTTATCATGCTCCGTAAATATATATCCCACTAATTAATTTTGGTGGGATATATATTTACGGAGCAAAACCTTATTTGAAACCAAGAGACTTTCTTTGCCGTTAGATCAGGTGACTTGAGCCAGTTACCGATCAAGTCTGGTCAACTCTTGAGCCTTTGGTTCATCGTCAGGAACTCAGGATCATCATTCTTAACGTACGTAACCTCTTAGTTAATAAACAGATCGAATTAATTTAAATCCTAAAATGACGTAACACATAATTAAACAATTCGATCAGGACAAGATCGGCCTGAACGTCAGGCATATATGATCGTCTCTAATGTTACTCTTCCAAACGAATCTTCAGGTTGACAAGTCTTTGGTTATAATTAAGTCTTGATTAATAATGACGTTGCTAGCTACCTATATGATGTCTAAACCTCATCCTACAAAGCAACAGAGACATTCTTAATTACAAATTATAAAGTAAAGATAAACTAAGACTAAGTCCACATTTAATTGCTTCATGTTTTACAGAAGAAAAAACTGAAGTGAAACCCAAACAACTTCACGTACGTTGAAACTGAACAGGACTTTTGAAAAACCAAATAGTAGGAGATCGTTTTCTAGCCAGGAATCTAAACTTTTGCAAAATTCTTTCATCCGTTTATTTGTTTATATCGTAATGTCGACATTGTGGAGCCATCAACGTACGAGTCGAGTCATGAGGTCGTTTTATTTGGTGATCAAACTCGAGGGTTTTGGCATGGATGAATGATTATAAACACTTTGCCGTTGTCTCTAGCTAGCTTGAAAAAATATTCTATATTTGGAGAGAAAAGGGGATAATATATATATAGGTATGCCCTAGCTAGTTTGATCCATTTCAAAGTGTGGCTCAATCGAGACAAGGCACGATAGCATGTATGATCGATCTGCAAGTGCCTGGTGTCCATGAGTGTAACCTGCCTGCATATTCATAAAGGAAGGTCGTGCTGGCAAGACACATACCGGCAGGTACCATCATCATCCAAAAACCTAAAGATAGTATCAAGCAAATTGATCGTGTTCAACATTTTTTTCTTTTTTTATCTTATGTTGCTGTTGATTCTAGAGTACAGGGAAAAGAAGAAAGGATCCGGAAATGTGACAAAGGATCAACAAAGGAAACATGTACGTATGTTTGAACAATCTCCCTCCGTGATAATTTTCTGTTATAATCTTATGTGATGCGGTAGCTACAGTACTGCTACTAGTTTGTTATGGATGTGCAAGTGTTTTCATTTTGCGTTTACATTGGATAATTTGGATTTGCTGGTTCCCTTGCAAATTTGCAATGCAGCTTCGTTTAGAATATGATGTACTTTTGGGTGTTGGTGATCGATACTCGTGTGCATTCGTCTCATGAACTCCACAACGAGTTGTACATCATCAAAGAGTCACAATACGGTGGCAGACCAAGACCTAAGATTTTTATATTTGAGTCGAACTTTTAAAATTTGACTCTCAAAGTATAGTATTCATTCAATTTTATTTTCTCTTTTTAAGAAACACACAAAATTTTTCACAAACTAAAGCTATAAACTCAAAATCTAACAACAAAAAACATTAGAATTCCTATTTAATTTTATTAAAAATCTTATTTATACAACAAATTTCTTACTTAGGCTGCTCATTATTTTAAAGGAAAATTTTCATATACACCTAATTTTGAAGAGTGGTTTTAAATAAAACTCACCTAATATTCTTATCTGATAGACATCTAAAATGTATCAATTATGATAAATATTATGTCCTATTTTTTCTAAATTTTACACGATTGTCACCATTCAATTATAACATATTAATATAATAAATAAGTTTAATTAATGTTGTCTTAAATACCTTGATTATGAGTTTTTCTTCTAACACTAACATTTTTCAATCAATTTGCAAGAATTATGTAGTTTTCTTTATTTTTATGAAAAAAAAAATTTAGATTAAAGGAATTCATTCTAATCTATACATAAGGTAACATATAATATGAATAAAATATATGATCTAAACCCTATACTCTAAACCCTAAACGCTAAACCCTACACCATATACCCTATACCCTATACCCTAAACCCTATACCCTAAACCCTAAACCCTACACCTTATACCGTATACCCTAAACCCTATACCCTATACCCTAAACCCTATACCCTATACCCTGAACCTATACCCTAACTCTATACCCTAAACCCTATACCTTAACCCTATACCCTAAACCCAATTTTGAGTTTCTTCTTTTTAGGTATATTATCATATCATACCCTAAAATAGTAACTAATGATATTAATATATATATATATATATATAATGGGTAAGATGTTACATTCATCTATCTCTTAATCTAGCTAACACCATCTTCATTGGATGTTGTTAATTATTTTTGATTGTTTTTAACTAAATTAATGTGATCACACAAAGAGAAAAAAAAATTTTGGGCTCTGAGTCTATCGACTCTTGAGACTCTATTCAGGTACGGGTCTATAATGTTGGGATTAGAGTATACATATTAATGAATCGTAACTCATGTCATTTCATTTTTTTCAACCCTTTATAACCCACATTTTCTCTTTAATCGATCAATACAAGCACAACATAGCCTAACTCCAGCCTTATATGTGTTCCTTTTTCTTTATGTCCCTTTACTTTTCTGGTTTCCTTCAATAATTCATAGTTTCTAACTTTCTATCACACGTACAACACGTATAGCTAGCTCACTACCATCAACGACAACAAATATGCACATCAAATATGATAGTGTACAATCTAAGATCCCAAGCTTAATTGTATTTGATTAACAGATCATATATATTGTCAACAGTTTGATTGTATCCATTGTCCAATATCTTTCTTAATCTGCCTAGATTGTATTTCTTAATTGAGTCGCATAGTAGCCCATTAGGGTGCCTTAATGGAAAAACATACCAAAATCACTAAGCATAGACCTGACAAGAGATAAGCTTCCATAGCCTTCAAAACATCCCTCATCTTTTGCTTGCTTGCTTCAGTTTCCTGTTCTTTGATTTCAACGTCTGGTTTTGGATGCACCTTGGTTACAATGCTGCATTTGCATCCCTCCTCATCATCAGCAGGAGACGACTCGAATGTGATATCATAAGAAAATAACTCCATTTTTTTTCTAACATGTTGGTATATTGGCTATCACTATTCAACACTAAGAACTACTCCTAATGCAACTAGGAAAAGAAGAGATCAAGAAAGTATAGCTTGATCAGAGGTATTTTGAGAGATAAACGTGAATCACAAGGTAATAATGAGTTTTAAACATCTCATATATGGTAAGTTAATCTCTTTTCAGTTTATACATTTAATTGAGGAAATTTGGTGAAAAGTCTTGTATTTGGGAATTTCCATATCAAATACATTAAGATGTTTATATGCAAAATCTTGACTCATCATAGGATATATGATTTCCATATCAGGTGCACTAGAGTGTTTATCTGCATAAATCTTGGGATATTTAAACACATATGATCATTCATATACATGTGCATAATCATTGTTCTCTGTAGATTAAGAGATTGATTTGTAGAATATTTGATTGTTGTGTTATAACATGGAACTGGTTTATGAGTTTTAGAAAATGCAAAATGATGGTGGACCAATTGCATCTTTCCAGAAACGAAAAATTGATAGTCTCATTGAAATGCATTAGTTGAGGGGGAGTGTCGAACACTATAAATTGCTTCTGCTGTGATCTGTGGAAATCAAGTTGTAGTCGGTAGTTGGAAACTAATTTCCTCGCCCATAGACCAGTCAGGAAACTTGTAGATACGATGTATATCCTATCTCGCCATGGTGAAAGATCGTTAAATACCACATCGGAAAGGTGCTCTCCCAAGCTCCACAAGAAGGCATCATAAGAAGATATATGTGTAGTTAGTCCCACATCAGAAACATAATATGTGAGGGAACCTTGCTTAGATATAAAAGGAAGGCTCCCCATAGATAGAGGATAGATGTTGAATGGATGAATCTTTACTCACTCCACCAAAGGCCTATTGGCCATGATAGTTGATTCGTAAGTGGACGTAGCCATGTCCTCCGATGGTATGGTGAACCACTATATGTCCTTGTCTCTCGCCCATGTTGTTTATTGTTCATGTTTGTGTTCCACCGTGATTCTACATAGTCTTCGGGATTATGCAGAAACATTTGGCACCATCTGTGGGAATCAGTACTAAAAGTCTTGTTGCTCTACCAGTAAGCTCATGTAGGGAGGTCAGCTCAAGGTATCCAGTATGCAAGATCCAAGCTATAGGGCCCAACCCATTAGGAGGCATCGCCCGACCCGCCCGAGGTCTCTTTGTCATCAGGATATCCAAGGGCCAAACCGCAATGGCTCGACTGATGCCTCCAAGAGACACTCGGAGACGAATCAGCAAGACCTAGTAAGTCCTTGCAATCACCACCCGCTGGCCAGTCACTTTCTATCATGGGGGGACATTGGTTGGCATCGTTCATCGTTAACCCGGGCGGGATGAATAATCGTCAAGGAGTGATAGTTCATGTAGAAGAAGGGGTCCGCTTAGTATTCTCGGTGTCTCGTTGGCGACACTTGCATTGGTCCATCTCTAGGATCTCGTTGGCCTTGTTCATAAGTGTAGGGATTTTGCCAGTAGGGTTTGAGACCCCGAGTTCGTATGGTCATCGGCATGACCCAGCTTTACCAACGGAAAGAGAAACCCAATATCCATTAAATACTCCGGGAAGGAAAATCATTGGCTTCATCGACAACTCCCCCGCCTCCGATACCGACTAGAGAATCAGTCTCCAAGATAGGTGTCTGGCGAGAGAGTTCTTGGGGAAGATGTATACCCAGCTCTCGAGCAATCGGCATAGCAACAATGTTGAGAGCAAAGGTCATGTGGCTCCCGGGCAAGCCCCACCGATCGGCCGGTATGGCAATAGACAGGGCAGCTAAGAGGGGCTCTCTTGCAAGACCCAATAGGATCACCAGGAGGATTGATAAAGCATTTGATATTTTGGTCTAATTTAATCGGAATGATCCACCAAGGTAACAGAGAAACGAGCTGGGATCCCAAGGAGTAGATCCCGCTCGGGATGAGAATTTGTCCAGAGGAGTAGTTCTTGTGGAAGAGGGGATCTGCCCAGCATTATCAGGGTCCCGTTGGCAGCACTCAGGTGATCTTGTTTCAACTCATTACCTTGAGATCGGTCTAGCTACCCGGAGACTCCACCAACCATAACACCCAGTCCATATCATTGTCTTCTCAACCGAGCAAGTAATTCACTAGGAACTCGCTGACATTGTTCATGATGGGAAGATGAGCCGAGCATCCATAAAGTACTCACCGGCAGCGTGAAACAGTCTTCGGGAGGTGATAGTTCTCGAGCGGGTATGGCAATAGAGAGGGCAATGGGCTTTCTTGCAGTCATCGGGAAGGTTAATGAAGCAACCAATCGAGATCCCACTCGGAAGCAGCTCGCTAGAGTCCCTTTGAAAAAAAAAAAAAAGAGTTTGCTCTGTACACCCAAACATCAATTTTGGCTACCCGGTGGCAGCCCCTATTTTGGAAACAGATAGCTGAATTCTGAAAAAGCTCAAAGCAAGCCAAAGGACATTAGGGACTCTAGTGACCCGAGGAGCGGAATGCACGAGACTCCAGTGAAAGTCCATTCTACCGTACCTCCTATTGCGCGCACCAGTCAACTTTCTTCAAAGGCAGTCCATGAGGAAATTGTACATATTCTATGTTTACATATTATTTTGCCTCCCGGACATTGCATAGGGAGTTCCAAGTCTTCACGATTGGATTGGAAACACAATCAGGATATGAAAGTCTTAAGTCTTCATGACTAGACTGAGAAACCACCGAGAGATTGGCATTCCACCGAGATAAGCATTCCACCCGAGAAGCATTCCACCGAGAGGCAGTTCATTCAAGTCCATAAGCAATAGGCCCATCGGGAGGTGCTTAAGCCCATCAAAAGGGCTAGCTAGTCAGCGGGTTGACATGCTCCCCGGTAGGCCCAAGGCTGTCATCGGGTCAGCAAGTGCCCTACCGGGTCCGACTGCCATTGGGCCTAAATCTATATGCAAGTCCAATTAAGTAATAGGTCCGGGAGTTTCGTGTTCCACCAGTTACCGATGCATCCCCGATGGCTCCTCTCCCAATGACTCCAGGCCTCTAGATGTATCCTGTTTGTCTGATCTCACCAACTAGTTTCGCGTGAACTCGAGCGACTCCTCCAGGTAAGTGGCACCCGGGGATGGATCACTGGGACCCGGAGTTCACACAATTGCCAAGGCAGTTATTCATGTCGGCCAAGAGCCTCATCGGTAGCGACCTCCTCCACCCGCTGGCTGCGTTCGTCAATTCCCCGACAGGGATGACTATTCATCAGGAGAGTCGGGAGAGATTCACATTAGGACGAGGTTTCGGCCGGGTGTGTGTTTACACCCAAATTAATATTTGACTGGACAGTAATTGTCCATGTGAATATTAGTTAAATTCATAATCCACGTCACGCCGGCGAGCCCAAGTAATATTAGATTTAGAGGCATGCGGGTTACCTCGCCTACGCTATCACACGAGCTGGATGTAGAGTCTGATTGCACAAAGGCCTTTACATATGAGGACTAAAATTATCAGGCGAGCTGAGGAGTTCGCACTTATCAAAACAGTGACATGAGCTGCATGTGAGCTAGATGCATGAGAAGATGTGCTACGCGAAATGATAACTTCGCGCGGGGGACTGAAATTATCATGCGAGCTAAGGAGTTCACACTTATCAAAATAGTGACATGAGTTGCATGCGAGTTGGATGCATGAGAAGATGTGATACGCGAAGTGATGACTTCGCGCAGGGGACTCCGCATGAGAGAATGACCTTGTGAAGCATTGACAACTCTACTACATTCAGCGTCCGCGTGGTGGCACACCCCGCATCCCTAAAAGCATTGAACTGCTACCATCTCTCTGCCCTCTGCTGAGGATTGTGGCCAAAACAGTATGCACGGGTCCTGTTGGCGGGAGAGTACTTTGAAACTTCAAATCTCGATCAAGAAGCAGGGTCCCGGTTGTCCATTTCAGTTATCACTTCCCTCTGGCAACGCCTGCTCTATGAGGTACCAGTGGAACCAATCGGGATCATCTGATCTGCAAGCAGCGGGTCTCGGTGGCAAAAAAAGCTATGGACACCCGGAGGGACACCAGGAGCTATTTACTTGGAGAAAGTCAACAAATCTCATAGACAGCCTAACTGTACTGACAACAAGGATTCATCATCCAGGAGTAGTACGAGCATGAATCTAAACCTCCTATGTGCACCCATTCGGCAGCTATTTTCACATATAAGTTGGTTTGTGAAAGTTCATAATATTGATGCCATGATTTCATTCTACTTGCAAGTCAACATGCATATATATGAGTATGCATGCTGGTCAGTAGGTTTTGGTATTCGATCGAGAGATAGGCATTCCATCGAGATAGACATTCCACCAAGATTGGCAGTCCACCGAGAGTAGCATTCAACGTTCAGTATTACGCAATTGCATGAACCATTGTGCTTTTCGATAATTATTATATCATAACCATACTTGGTTGGCCCCATAATTGTGTTGATCAAATACTTGTCGATCATTTGTTCATTGTGAAGGTACAACAATGCTCGCCGGGCCGAATAAGTTTTAAGGCCGAGGGTCAGAAGAGGCATTTTTTATCTTATCAGCGGACTTAAAGATCACAGTGTATATCAAGAAAAGTAAGACCCAGAATGCGCAAGACCCGTTCAATACACGTCTTGAGTACGGACTTCAGGAGACTGGGACCGGGTACCCGTTGATAAATGACTGGTCTATGGGCTTATTTTAGTAAGTCCCCACTCAAGATGTGTCTTGAACGGGAACTTGGAAGGACTTGTAGTCGGTAGTTGGAAACTACTTTTCTTGCCCATAGACCAGTCAAGAAACTTGTAGATACGATGTATATCCTACCTCACCATGGTGAAAGATCGTCAAATACCACATCGGGAATATGCTCTCCCAAGCTCCACAAGAAGGCATCATAAGAAGATATATGTGTAATTAGCCCACATCGGAAACATAATATGTGAGGGAACCTTCCTTAGCTATAAAATGAAGGCTCCTCATAGATAGAGGATAGATGTGGAATGGATGAATCTTTAATCACTCCACCAAAGGCCTATTGGCCATGATAGTTTGTTCGTAAGTGAACGTAGTCATGTCCTCCGATGGCATGGTAAACCACTATATGTCGTTGTCTCTCGCCCATGTTGTTTATTGTTCATGTTCGTGTTCCACCGTGATTCTACATAGTCTCCAGGATTATGCAAAAACACAAGCTTTTTGTGATTGATTAGAGTCTTTGATGTTCTGAGTTGATATTGATCAATTTACAAACTGCTTGGGTGTGTGTTTCAAAAGACTGAGTCTCTCTCTTACTTGCATTTGAGATTGCTGAAGCTGATGTCTGGAGGAAGAAGAAAGTTGGTTATGTTGCAGAACTTAGCTAACTAGTTGTGTGAAAGAACCAAAGAATATTGATTGTGTGAGAATCAGTAGGAGAAAACTAAGAGTGATTAAGTCTTAGGTTTTGTTCCTGTATCTAGTTGTGTGTAAGAACTAGAAAACTAAGAGTGGTGTTAGTCTTAGTGTCTTGTATTCAGTTTCTCTTTATAGAGATACATGAATTTAAATCATTTGTGTGAGAAGTGAGAATTGTAAACAGATTCAAGTGTTTGTAGTTGTGTGAGAACTATTCCTCTTGTAAACTCTGATTTGAAGATTACAGGAATAATCTTGCTTGGTATTTTTTCCCTCATTGAGTTTTGCACCAAACCATTGAAAAAAACTGTCTATGTATGTTGGAGAGGAGAGATCACACATTGGAAAAGTGACAAAAGAAAATATAACTCATAACTGGGTGGTTAAGTTGAGACAGTATCGGTACAAGGATGATCCACGGGTCATGCTTGTTGTTGTTTGACATTATATACATCTGTGTTTTAATCCATTTCCATACTTATATAACAGTTTATCTCCATCCATCAGTGTGTAACCATATGTCAAGCACTCTTGATTCACCAAAGCATCAAATCTGTTCTTCAAGTACTAGTATTTGCTTCTGCTACCTGCACAACTGATCTGTTAACATCATAAACTAATATTCAAACCACATACATTCCATATGTAAATAAAGCTAGCCTTTCTACTTGATGCTTCTTTGGCCTCCATTGTCCTCAACAATTTCTATGCTCTTGATGGGTTGAGGCATGAGCTTTAGGATGAGATTGTCAAAGTCAAGGACTAAGGCCTTGAACAGCCTTACTGGATCAACTGGACTTGTGAACTCATCTGTGGAAATGATAATTGAACCCATGATTCTGGATTTCTAATGGTACAATATACTTGTAGAGAAGTAGAGAAACTCTGACAAACAAAAAAAGATCAGATAGATAGATGGAGAACAGTAGCACAAATATAGCAATGTGAAGGGAGGTCGATGGATACGTCAATTGTATAGAAGCTTGTCTTTTCATATTCTTTATCAACTTAATAATTATGGTCTCGTTTTAAAATGTATGATATGAATGAATTCCATTTGGTTTTCTACTAGACATTTCATGTCTCCAACATGGTTAGATTAGTATTTATCTTCATCTTCTAAAAGCTCCCAAAAATATGGCCTTTAATGGAAAAAAAATAATGAAAAGATTCCGATGGATCGAAATATCTAAGATGACTTATGTAGCTAATCAAGTTCTTCTTAGGTAGAATTCCTTTGATTGTAAGAGGTATTAGAGTCTCACGTACAGTTTCACTCATGCACGAATGGTTATATCAGCATTGCAGAAGCTCAAGGAGCCCTTTGTTTCCATCGTTGTAAGTTTTTAACAAGGGGAGCTTATTACCTGTTGCCAACTTGGCCAAGGCAATCAAGGCAGTCGCCTTAGGCCTCAAGCTCCAAGATCCCTCCTATAATTCTGATTCAGCATATAAACATATAGTTAAACCCCAAAAGAGAAGGTAGATAGAAAGCTGGATGAAAAGGAAGTTGGCAATATGCATAGTCTTCTAAGTTTTACAAATTACCTAGCTATGCTGCAAATGTTTCATCTATGTTTTCTTAGTCCTTGCCTAAAACTTAATTAAAATGTTAATCCGATTTCTCTATACATCATACTCTCAAATTATAGATTCTGATTAAGTTTGAAAGACCTCAAAATTCGCATCAGGCCTCGTTTCATATAGGGATGGCCCTGGCCAGCATGCATAGATCAAGATGATCCACCAACTAATCTACTCATAGATGCAACAAAATTATTTTTCTTTTGTACTCCAAATATTCAAATTCCTTCAATTTGTCTTCAGGTGACCATGAATATTCGGAATCAAATAGAATATAATTATATATTAGGACTGAGGGTCTATGAATATTCATATTGTTAGTTGTCAGTTTTGCAAACTGTGAAGAAGTGCAGCTAGCCCTACACAGGAAAGAGTAGAGAATTTTGCAACAAATTCAATTCCATGTATAAATGTCTCTTTCTCTTTGCTGAACCTCGGAAGTGGCTCCCTTTCAACTCACATCAAGACAGATTGTACATAAGTTACAACAAGGCCTTGTACTAACCGAAACAAATTTCTGGAAAAAGAATTTTTTAATGTCTCTCCTACTAGTCTTGAGTCTACATATACTACCCCATGATCACCATCTTCACTGACCAAAGCTGTTCTAATTTCTATACAAGCGGTTTCTCACTATGGGGGTGACCACCTATACAGATGAGTACACTTCCCCAATCCCTCCATGCAGGTTGTTCAAGGCCTTAGTCCTTGATGCTGACATCCTTGTCCCAAAGCTCATGCCTGATGCCCTTAAGAGCATCGACACCATCCAAGGTGACGGAAGAGCAGGAAGCATCAAGCAGATCAATTTCGCTGAAGGCATGCATATAATGTTATAAACAGCTAGCTTGCTAATAGATAAATTAACTACTACCTGAGTTGTGCACTTCTCAGGCAGTCCGGCATGTCACATTTTGTTCGGTAGACTGTTGTTGAACATGTCGTACCAGATTCACAGTCTAACAACGTTAACATGTTAGCTGTTTGACAAATGAACATTACCCCCACACTTTGATTTTACACAAAATTTGTGGAGTTTCTTAGCCTGAACATGTTATCTTTTATGCAGGTGGCCAGATCATTTCTGTGCGAAATAGGGTTGATGAGGTGGATGATGAGAACTATGTGTATAATTACACCTTGATTGAAGGAGATGCTTCAGTAATGGAGAAAGTTGAGTTTATTTCTTATGAGGTTAAGTTTGAGGACACACCAGAAGGTGGCAGTAAGAACAGGATGGTGAGCAAATACCACACCAAAGGTGACATTGTGCTCAATGAGGAAGACATGATTTCTGGCAGAGAAAAGGCCTTGGGGATGTACAAAGTTGTGGAAGCCTACCTCCTCCAAAACCCAGATGTCTATAATGATACTTGATATCTAACATTTCATCTGTGAATTGCTCCTAAAAAAAAAAATTCATTTGAGAGGGGTGTTCAAAGAAAATTTCTTTGAGTCTGTCATGTTTATAGGTGTGGCTTTGGTTTATCGGCCTCTTGATATAATGCTTGCAATGCAGTTATGCGTGATTGAAACACTTTCACTATAATAAATATGAACTTTGATCATCTAAACTCATACCTCAGCGCTTTATGAATTAAAATTTAGAAGGTTTCAATCAAAGAGTTCAGCAGAAAAAAGAGAACAAGGAACAGCTAAACAAAATGCTCTGGACACACCCAAGTAAAATCCTAGTGCGTATCTGGACCTATACATCATTTCATAAATCTCTTGGATATCTCCAAAGTTGAATACCCTTCTGGCCTCCTCAGATACACCAACAAAGCCTAAACCCCCCAAAAACCAATTTGTATAGTTTTGGTGACAAGAGAGTCATTCTAATGAGGACCCTTAAGTTGAGAACTAGTCGAAGACTTTTCGATTTATGGTTTAAAAGTTCCATTTTTCGATCACATTTTGGCATCTCATCCGTTCAGTTTTTAGGTCTATATGAGTAGATCAATTATACAAATTTTCAGTTAAATTAGTGATTGTTAAAGTAACAAACTAGATCAAATTAATTGACGAACCAAATCTGTCAAACATGAACCGTTCAAATTCATAATTGGTAAATCACACTTATGAATGCCTTAATAATTTTTAATATGACTAAAATTTACAGAAATGATCTATTTATTAATACATATAAACTGAATGGTTAAGACGTAGATATAAAATTAAAAAATATAATAAACCGAAAAGTACGGGGCAATACGGTTCTTCTTTCTCTACTGCAAAGAAAAAGGAAAGAAAATCTCAAGTAGAAGTCCTTTGGGAAGCAAAACGACAACAAGTTAAAAATAATATTCCACCCAACTCATCTAGAAATCTAATCAATTCAAGGATCCACTAATTTGACAACAAGGTTCATGGTTTTCGCTTGCAAAACAAATTGAACGATATCCAGCTGATCCAGTTGTTCTTTATGTACTAGTGGGAGTATGAAACAACTCGAGTATCTTCAGGGCATGGAAATTCCATGCCTCCCATCTGGTTTTGTAGAGAAGAAAGAACCATCCATAGCCGTGTTGAAAAGTCCACTTTAGAACACATTCTGGTCCATGTTTCACGTCTCGTATAAAGCATTCCCCCTCCTAAAATATCAAAGACATCAAATTTACCATCATACCAAGCCGCCAGGGCCTAAGTCTGTCTGAAACATCATCATCTCTGAAACATCATCATCATCCAATCTTTCACACTTCAAATCCGTAGTTGTAATCAGTCTTGATCAGAAGCTAGCTGAGCCAAGATGGGGATCACCAAAATCAGTCAGAAGTTTATCACTCAGGTAACTCCAGAAAGGATGTTCAAGGCCTTGATCCTTGATGCTCACAACCTCTGTCCCAAGCTCATGTTCTCTTCGATTAAAAGTATTGAATTCCTGGAAGGTGAAGGAGAAGTCGGAACCATCAAACAGATCAACTTCACTGAAGGTATTATTGATCAGCAAGTCAACTCTTTCACTTATCCATTTATGTTTCATATATACTCAAAGGGTTAGCTTCAGATCCAACTCATATAATCATTTAAACCCTTTAATGATCCGACTGATCGAGTTTTAGATACCAACTTGAGAGTTTCATGCTGGAATGAACTAAATTTGAAATATTTGCATCCTTGGGTCATAGAACTAGTCTAATAGGTAACTAAATATTTGGTGTTGTTTGTGATGTGCAGCTAGTCCTATGAGATATGCAAAGCACAGGATTGATGCTCTGGACAAGGAGAATCTGATGTGCAGGTACACCTTCATTGAAAGTGATGCAGCAGAACATTTGCTGGACAAGCTTGAGTACATTACCTATGATGTCAAGTTTGAAGGGTATGGCAGGGGAGGATGTATATGTCATTTGACAAGTGAATACAAAGCCAAAGATGGTATTCAGATCAAAGAAGAGGACATTGAGCTTGGCAAAGACAGAGCCATTGGGATGTATGAAGTCCTAGAGGCCTACCTAATGGCCCATCCTCGTGCATACACTTGAAAGTAAAACATTTCAAGAAGTAGCAGAAATTAATTTTTGGGAATTATGACGCTGTGAACAATACACCTAACATGTACTGTTGTTCATGTTTTTGTTTCCAGACTTAATTTTGTTCTTGTACTTTATATTCTGTATTTTCCTGTTGTGATCTACAAGATTGTGGTTATATATGATTCTGGGTCTGTGTTATCTTTCGGAATGTAAAAGTAGTTCATCCAAATTCATGGACAAAGCCAATATAAAAGATGGATTTTTTGGAACTCATGCCAAACGCTCTAGCTAAGCCTTGCGTGAGTGTTCCACAACTCTCAGCGAGCAAGCACCCATTCCTCAAATTATCCAACTCGATGGCATCTTAGAAAAAAGTTACCACCAATGAATCATAAGCCCCAAAAAAGTTACCACCAATGAATCATAAGCCCCGTTCAGTTAGCCCAAAGGACCAAGCGAATAACTGTACAGTCGGCCAAGATACTCTGGGTTGAGGCCCATAAAGGCTCCACACGTGTCTCAGCCTCATCACATTAAGCGATAGGACTCCAACTCAGCAGAGTTTACCTGTTTCCAGGCCTGCATCTCTGCAGATGGTGGCCCGGGGACTTTCCTGGGCTCGATCAAGATCACAGCCCGATCGCTTTGTCCACTGGTGTTGTACGTTACTGAGTTACGCAGGTTTATAAGACAAGAAAAATAGTCCTCATCTTCTATGTGGGATAAGAATGTTCACAGCCTAAAATTTTGCTCAGAGTCGAATAAAAGATGAGCTACAAAACTT
Source organism: Fragaria x ananassa (assembly GCA_034370585.1). Taxonomy (NCBI): domain Eukaryota; kingdom Viridiplantae; phylum Streptophyta; class Magnoliopsida; order Rosales; family Rosaceae; genus Fragaria; species Fragaria x ananassa. The sequence goes on along the minus strand of CP139762.1, from coordinate 21,321,430 downwards.
CTTCATTATACTAGTACCCAGGATATGCTACTGTTGCTTATAAGCGCCGCCCATGTGTTTATAATCACCAAAGCATGTATTTTCTTTAGCAGAATTTTTGAAGTTCGAACTCAGAAGTCCAAGTTCCAACTAAGCGGCCAAGCAACTTTGAAACTATTATGACTACAGCTCCAAGTCTATGATCAAAGCTTTGAAAATCTTTCTAAAATAGATTTCCATCTATATATATATGTACTGCCACTGGTTAGTTTCCAACCAGTTCCTATATATAATCAGGTTTTGATTATCTAGATCATTCTTTTACAATCAGTCTACATATCATCATGGGTGTGACAAGCATTTCACAGGAGTTCTTGTGCCCGATTGCCCCATCGCGCATGTTCAAGGCTTTGATCATAGACTCTAAGAACTTGATCCCAAAGCTGTTGCCCCAATTCATAGCAAGCGTTGAGGTAACTCAAGGAGATGGCGGAGCAGGAAGCATGGAACAAGTCAACTTCACAGAAGGTTAGAAACATACATTACTTTTAGCTATTAGCTACTGCTACTTGTGCAGTTTCTCCTGTATTAGTTTCTTCTACTGATGAAAGCTCTGTTTGGTGTTACAATATTGTAGGTAGCCATTTCAAATACGTCAAGCACAGAATCGATGAACTCGACCAGGACAATTTTGTGTGCAAGTACACCATGATTGAGGGAGATGCATTAGGTGACAAGCTTGAGTCTATTGGCTATGAGGTCAAGTTTGAGGCAGCTAGTGATGGGAGCTCCATCTGCAAGATGACAAGTAATTACAACACCATTGGAGAAGCTGAGGTCAAGGAAGAGGAGATTATAGCAGGAAAGAATAGTGCTATGGGGATTTACAAAGTAGTTGAAACCTACCTCTTAGAGAACCCAAATGTTTATTCTTGAATTGGATCATTTGATTGACCCTCCAGTTTTTTTATCGTTACAAATACACATATACATGCATATGTCACAGATTCGTAGCAACTGTATTGTTTAGGATTCGATCTTCTGAACCCTCAACAAGGGTTAACATCGTATATAATAAAAGTTCATTGAGAGAGGAATATAGTGACACTTATTGCAGACTGAGAACACTAATCAAGAATGGGAAATGTGCCATCTTTTGATTTCTTTTGTTGAATGTGTTTGGATCAATCTTACCCAAGTAAAATAATTTTAAGATTACAAACTCTTGAAATTAACTTCACAAACAGTCAAGTTTTATGTATTCATCGTTTTCTTCTCTTAAATTCATAATACACGACTAGGATTAAAAGTCAAGCACATCCAAGAGATAAATACCAAAAAAAATACCCAAATGCGATATAAGATTACTTGTTCTTACATAACAAAGCATGAAACACTAGTCAGTTTTATTCTTTCATTGAGGAAATGGACCTTGTTTTCAACTTGAAAGCAAAATCCATCATCAATCAGTCAAAGGAAAACTAGTCAATTTTTTCTCCAATCAATAGCCAACCAGTCTGTATTCTTTAAGGTCCTGAAAAACTTTCCGGCTTCAATCTTTATATTCAAAAAGAAAGAATGTACACGATCCCTTGAGCTTTTAGATTTTAGTCAAGAAGCTTTATGTGGTTTTTTCTTGTTTGCACGCTCAAGTTGCTCGCCTGCTTGGTAGTCCTTCATTTTAGAAATTGAAGCCTCAAATAGAAAAATACCAGAACCAAAATATCTGCATGAAATATAAATTATATAATCTAAGCAGGACCAGCAAGATACACTTAAAACAAGCAGATCTTTTGCAGATTTGAGCCTGTGAGACTAAATCTTCCCAACCTTGTCCAAAAACAAACAGTAATCAACTTTACAAGTGAAGACTCAAAGCTCTACTACTTCTGAACCCACTGGCGGAACTAAGAAGAGACCAAAGGGTGCCATGACACCCCCCCACTTCTATGTTGACACATTTGAAACTATTACCAATTTTAATCAACTTTGTTGGAAACAATGGAAATTTTTAGGTGTGGCACCCCCAAACTTAGTTGTTAATGTGTTTGGCCCCCCGATTTCTCAAATCCTAGTTCCGCCACTGTCTGAACCTCTTTACCATGACAAATTAAACAGATTCAATTCGCCACTTTTCTGGTCAAAATGCAGGTACTTGATAAGAAATTAATACATGATTAGTTATATGAATTGCACTTGATAATATTTGGAAGGTGCTGGATGGTTTGAGCTGGGGCTAGTCTGGCCCTGCCCCAATACATTGCAGTATAGCTTTTGTTTTTAGACTATAAAGAATGGATGAAATTGAAATTCAAAAACATCAAGCAATGTATTCAGTAAAAGGAATCACCAAGTACATGATGTCCTCTAAAACTCAATCAAGTACTTGTTCATGAGTTGTTAAATATGCCTGACTAAGTTCTCTCCTCCTTCACGCGAAGAGAGAGATCAACAAATGTAGTTTAGGCGCAGCCCTATCCTGCAAGTTAACATGGTGAATTCTCTGATTTCCTACTAGTGAAGACAAGTAGAAGGCGAACTTGCAAATCTCAAACCTTCTGTAATCTAGGGATTGTGTACCGTTCATATAGCTATGAATCCTAAAACCTCAAACAGTTAGACATAAAGTCGACAATGTATACCAAGCTAAAACATCCAAACCAAATTGTTGCCAGCGCGATGCAATGCTAAAGTAAGCACCACTTAACTGTTTGTGTCACCTCGTTAGAAAATAAGTCAACAATGTATATCGAGCGAAAACAAACATCCAATCAATTTGTTGCCGGTGTGACACAATGCTAAAGCACCACTGATTATTATTATTGGCATAAACTTTTGGTCTTACTCATGAAAAGCTTTTGTGTACACTTCTCATTGTCTGAAAGAATCTGAATTCCAATCTGTATCACCCTTTATGACTAAAATGAAAGCAGAATTTATATGCCTTCCAGCCCTAGTTTCTCAACACAATTTTCATACGTGTATATTGATCTTTCTTGTGACAAAAGGATTCCACAATAGTGGATCTCCTTCAACCTCAAAAGCCACCCACAACCACTGATTGAAATAAACAAACTTGATCTCACTTTAATTCTTTTAAAGGGTCGGTTTTGGATATCCTAATGAGCTCAAAGACATCCTTTCAATTATAGACGTTCATCCATTGTAAAGCAAATTCTCTTTGGCCTCATCAACATTCCATACAAAACCGACCCTCCCTCTTTCCCTTCAGGATTTGACAATGACTTGTGAAGAGGCTAATCAAGCTGCAACATTACTATCATTGTGTGAGAAAAAAAGTTGAATGATTCCTTTCATGTCCCACATCTTTTGCCTTTCAATTATTCCTTCTTACCTGTGCATGCAAAAAAAATGCCACCTATTGATTCTTCATTTATACTCTCCACCCTCCTCATCACATTTCCTGGCTTCTCTTCTCTTCTCCAGCCATGGTTCCAGAATTAGAGGTATGCATGCATGGCTCCAAATACGTAGCAAATAACCTGGGTGTATCAACAACAATTCAACATTAATGTCTAACCAGATAGTTCCTTTGTCAAATACAGAAACCTCGGATTACCGAAATACATGTCCGGATGGACTGCAATGGATGTGTACAGAAGATTAAGAAAGCACTGCATGGCATCAGTGGTAAGCATTCTTGATCTAAAATCCAGGTCTTCACTCTTTGCTGCTATCTAATTCTGATGAACTAAGTCTCTGTTTTTTTAATCTTTGAACAGGTATATATGATCTCTACATTGACTTCCCTCGGCAGAAGTTGACAATAATAGGGTGGGCGGATCCAGAGAAGATAGTAAAAGCCATAAAGAAAACAAGGAAGATTGCCACCATATGTTCCCATATAGAGCAAACAACAGAGCCTGCTCCTCCTCCAGCAGAACAACCCCCGGAAGGGGGCGCAGCACCACCTCCCGATGCAGCAAACCCTCCAATAGAATCACCTCCACCAGCCGAACCAACTCCACCTCCTGAAGCTGCTCCACCAGCCGAGCCACCAAAGGACCCGCCACCACCGGAACATCCACCACCACCAGAGGCACTACCAACACCTGTGGCTGCTGAGACCAATCTAGGCCAACAACATCCGGTGTACCACCACAGACCAAGAGAAGTTGGGGAAGTTCATACCATACACCACTACCCTCCTGATTATGGCTACAGATACGGCTACCCTAATGGCTACCCCGGGTACTATAACAGATACCATAATAGTCAAGGACCTCCACCAGAACCAACTCCTCCCCCTGTCCAAGCTCCTGCTCCGGCTCCTTCTCCTTCTCCTCCGGTTCAGGTCCATGCACCACCGCCTGTCTATGTGACACATAGCTATAACACATACAGGCCATCACCTTATGTCACTGAATACGAGTATGTTCAACCACCCCCACCACAACAGACGCAGTACAGTAGGATCAGCCAATACCACCACTACAATGAGGATCAACCATATCACAATGTCAGCAACAATGGAAATGGAAATGGAAATGGCAATATCACATCTATTTTTAGCGATGAAAATCCGAATGCGTGTGCTGTAATGTAGACAGAGATTGGTGCTGAAGGCGGCCACAAAAGAATCTCAGGCGGGAAAGTAAATGGAGAATATATTGGCCTATAAAGATGTATCATTTGGTGGCAAGATATAATTTCCAATAAACATGTGATGATGTTAGCCTGTCTGGGGAGGAATGAGATTCCAATCTTGTAAGAGAAGAGTGAACTGATCCTAAATTCCACTAGGGGAACTTGATATATACATAGACTACCTGGAATTCAGTTTTATGTAACAGAATTCTATAAAAGCTTCCATATTTTTGAACCATTACTGGGTATTCATTTTTCAAATACTTGTCTTCATTATTCGCTACTCCTGAGTCTCGACTGTCTTATCTTCTGCACTTGATAAGTAGCAAGTCCTTCCCAAACCAAGTTTTGTTTCTGAAGAAGCAATCTGTGACAATAACATTTTCCAAAATCATGTTACGTAAATCATTCTTCTCCCTACTAGAGTCCTAACCCGAAATACTCCATCCCTAAATGTTGCTACTGAATCAAGAAAGAAAAAGATTCAAATGATGACTCGCTGTTTTAACTAGTGCTCCAAATACAACCCACTGTTAATCAGAAGCCATACAAATGACCATTTTAGTAGGTTCTCCCACACAGAACTAAACCGACATCATTTTCAGACAACACCCTCAATCTTCCTCTACTTTGCACAAAGCAGAAATGTAGGATCAAGAAAAAAAAAATATGCACCGCATTATCCAGCTCCTAGTTGCATCAAATGAACACCAAGTGGATTTTACAGTCACCCAATCTAATTCCCTGATTCATCCTCAAACCCTTGTAGGAGAGTTGACCACATTTGAGATTCTCAGAGACACTGAAAAAGACACAACAAACTGTCATCACTAGATATTCAAGTCCAGAGAAAGAATGACAAAGATCCCATATGTTAATTGAAGATGGATACGTACAATGATATAGCGAATTATGATACCATGCATAAAGGTATTTGTGCTTCAAGATGTAGCAGGGTCATTAGGAAGAATGAAAATATTTAACAAATAGTTATGACTTATGACTGATGACTCTATTTACAAGGGAAAGGATTCAAGAACATCCCAATGAGATGGATCCTAAAACATGGTAACATTTACAAAAAGAACAAGAAAGCAAAGCAAATATCACATTATCAGAAGTACTTAACTGTCTCATTGAGTAGTAAAACAGGACCTGAGATCCAAGAATGTCAGCATCCATCTCCAAAAATAGCGTGAGATGGCTTGTCAGGTTGAAACTTCCGGTAAGCCATTTCCAGGAAGCACATAAAGCTGTGCACCCCCTTGTCAGCAAAAGACTTGAGATGGAAAATGGCATTCTGGAAAGCAAGAGTGTTCAATGTTTTGCCATCTCCAACTGCGCCAAACTCCAAAATGGAAACACTATGCCGCCTTGGTTTTAATTGCACCGAGTTTGATAGCATTGCCCAAACTCAGCAACAACAGCAATACCACCTGCAAATACAACAGCAAGACAGCCACTAGTTATCAGATGAATTTCATCAAACACAAATTCACTCGACCACTAATGCACAAATTAAAAGCAGAACAAGGTACAGAAAAGGATCAAAGTGGCAAAGTTGCAATACATGAACACACTGACACCAACCAAGTCAACCATACAGCATCACATTTCAACAAATTCGATAGATTGTATTAATGGAAGGATGGAGTTTCGAATGCGTTGGGTACTATGTGGATATTTATACAAGTGATCGATAGACATGGTTTATGTGCAACAGACAAATATGTTAGTTCACCTGTATGTGATCTATATTATCGACGAGCTTTTGTACTTTTGTCTCTCAGTCTAAAGAGTATTCATTTTCCAGTGCAGCAGGGAGGATTATGGATATATGACTGATCTATGGATGGTTATATATGATGGAGATCTAGTGATCAGATATAAGAAGTATTGATAGAATCTGGAAATTGGTTCCTGTTTTTATAAGAAGCATTTGTACATGGTTTCCTTGGTAGTTATCTGTATATGAGGGAGACAGACTGCATTCTGAGAGAAGCACATCTACTTTTCTAGTAATAGAGTGACTCAAGAGTCAATACCATTTACCCTATATGATGAAGTATAACCTTCAATAGAGAAATTATCAACCAACAAAACCTTAATACTACTATTGTCAGTGCAGCTACTCTTTTGTATAGTCCATGTAGATGTCAACCGACATAACCTTATTCATAAGTAAGTAAAAGCAGAAAGGTACTAAACAGAACAAGCTCAAAATAGTGTAGAAATCAATCAAGGACCTTCATTGCAACTATGAAAACATGTTTCTTGAACGAGTATTACAGTTGATATATTCAAGCAAGCTTCTTTTATCCTGGATCCAAGCAGAGACCACAAAGCGCAATAGAAGGCTTGAAATTTGGCCATTTGATGCCTAACAGACAATGTAACAAACATGAATGATGAAATAGTATGATTGCTAGGATAAAAATTTCAAACAAATAAACGTTGGATGATGCAGATTGATTATCAAAGTGTTGGGCATACGACAATGATCCCTAACACAAAATGGCTCGTATGAAGTCCCTAATGCCAGAAGTTCAAACTTGTTCACTCTAACACAAACTGATACACAACACCTGGAAAAGCAAATTTCACATTCTAGCTAATAGCTTCTGTTATTAACAATCAGCACTACTAGTCAACATAGTTGATCAAAAAGCACCAATCTTTTCAACAACAACAAAACCCCAACGCATCAAATTCAAATACTAAAAACCAAATAAAAATGTCACCTTTCTTCTCTTCTTCTTCTTCTTCCTCTTGGGAAACCCAGACACAAAGTCGCTTCACAAACCAAAACCCAAAGATGTCGCCCCAATCGCCACGTCTTCAGCCATTGCGGCTGAGTGAGAGAGCTCACGTCCGTTGCGCGCCTTTCTTAATTCTGGTAAGAGTGCTAAACATTAGGGATGCAAAGTCAATATTGCCCCCACAATTCTATTCAGACACGTTTCCAATCGTTTCTGGCGTTTGCAAGAACAGATTCTGAACCGAAAAGCCACCGAGTACACGCTGGTATGGCATAAAAAGGCGAAAAATGCCGGATATTGCCGGAAAAGCGTCTACGTATTCGTAAATAAGTTGGATAAGCGAGAATAATAATGTCATTTCATCCCGAATGTGCAAAAAATCAGAGGGAAGTTATCGAAAAGTCACTATTGCCCCACGATCCTATTTATTTTTGAATTTTTCAGGCGTTTCCGACGCGTTTTCGGATGTTTTCGATCCGTTTCCGGCGTTTCCGAGACCAAATTCCTAACCTGCAAGTCACTGTGTACGCAGTTGTATGGCTGGAATCGGCGGGAAACGCCCGTATATATATCAAGAGTTTCGTAACTTGCATATCTGAGCTTAACTCATTTTAATGTAACGTCTTAGACATGTTACAACATCAGCCTTCAACTCAAGCACTTTAATGTACCATTTCTCAAGTGTCCAGACCGAAAACCTAACTGAAATAGCCAATGTCATTGATTCAGAGAAACGCTTCCAATATTTATATTAGGTTGATAATGTGTGGATAAGGGTTGCTTCAAGAACATTATGTGGAATACTGAACCATAATCTTGGTGCAATCAGCTCTGTGTTTTACCTGCACACCTCAAGTCTGAAGAAGATTTTGATTGTAGGGTTTACTGCTTATAGACATGCAGCTGTCATGGCATTTCTCTGGAAGATGCTGTTCTATAGTAAAAACGGAGGAGCCTTGTTGTCCGGTCACAGGGCGTAATATCGGAAGATCTGATATCATAGGAAATTCTGTGAAAGTTGGAGAAAGAACAATCCTGTTGCTAGCCTCATTCAAGAGCCATGTTAAGCTCAAGCGTGCTTCTTCACCAATTGACTTCAGTGTCATTGAGAGGACTAACTTGGGGTTCCTAAGTGGAGAGCCTATTCAGCGCACCCGGAAATTTAATGGTGAGATGACCGGGTGCGGCCGGGAGCGATGAGATGGACGGTGAGATGGCCGGGTGCGCGGCGCACCCGGGTGCGTTGTATAATTTTAGTCCTAAGTGAAGGTAACTGATAATCTTTCAAGCTTAAATTTATTAACTCCACTGAGAGTTGTGATGCATGTTGCATGGATTTTGATGTTAATGAGCTGCGCAGTTAATCTTAATGACTTGCGTCATTTTATTTTATTTTTCTTGTTGCAGAAGTTGAAACCAACATATTTTCTTGCCTTGTAAACTTTTTCCCCTTTCTGTGTTTTTGGTGTCCCCTTAAAGGCTTAAACATTTTTCTCTAAATAGTTGCATCATGATCCAATGCCCGGCAATATAGAAAGTCTTTGATCAACACCGTAAACTAGGTACTTCCAGTTCAACTTTCAGATGGCTTGAGTTTGAAGTCAAACTCAAAATCAATGATATAACAAGCTGGTCCATTCTGGATTTGGTCCCAGTTTCAATTGGATTGGTATCCCAACAGCAACGAACAATGATCTAACTCGCACCAAGCTAGAGACCTAGAGTAACACCAGAGTGACCAGACAAGTCACTTTTTCTCACCTTTACTGATTACCATGTCAATTCAACATCAAATAAAAGATAGTACACCGCACCAGACTTGGAAGGAAAAAGAGTAATTAAATTTAAGCACCAGTACTCACAATATATCCCAAGTTCTCTTACACCATCACTACCAAAATTTGCTTACACATGAATGAAGAAATGAAGAAGCTGTACAAATGATTTGCAGAATGGAACATGCAAGAGTGCAAATCTACACAGGTCGATGAAGAAACAAATAATCTGAACATGTACTGTCTTATTGGAAAGAATTGTGATCTAAATTACTGTAATTGGCGGTAGAAATTTTTGGTTCTTTTCCCTCATTATGGATTGTGACTGAAAAAATCTGGGTATGGATGAATGGTATCATAATGCTACAGCTTTTCCATTCAAGGTCTGTATCGAAAAGCAGGCTGAGGAAGAATTTGAATGCGAGGACTTAAGGGCAGAACATGGTTCGGGAAAGACAGAATCAGAAAAGCCAGAAACATTTGAACATACCCAAGAATTTGTAGAAGAACCTGAACTGATTGACAAGGAGATGTTGGACAGACAAAAGGAAGTGAAGGGAGATTCCTTGATCCCAGTGAATTTTCCAGCAATAGAGATGTTGGTACCGTTCACATCCTGTAAGCTGATGTGATCCAATGCTGGAAGGGCATTAGGATCAAAGTTGTCATCCGGATGGGAACCAAACTGACCAGACGCACCAAATGCCACGCCGATGTTTTCCATTTTGACATCTGAAATGATTATATTTCTGATATAACCACCTCTACCCTTTGTTGTTCTAAACTGAATGCCACTAAGTGAGTTGTATAGGTGGACCTGCTCCACAAGCACATTAGAAATGCCACCGGACATCTCACTACCAAAGGCAAGAGAAGAACCAGAAAACGATTGTAGCTGGACCCGTCTGATGTGCACATTTGTGGTTGGTCTTCCATAGGCAATGCCGTATTCATCCCAACCACTCTTAAGGACAATGGCATCATACCCCATGCCAATGCTGCAATCTTGTATGCACACATTATTAGAAGAATCTGAAAATTACAAAGAAAGAGGTGTAAATATGAGGAATTCTCATGTCATTTTAAGACACGAGTGGTAAAACCGTATGCACATAACAAGAGTTTGTGCTTAAAACAGAAATCATCAGCTGCTCTTTCACTCAGGAGACTAAAGAGAAGACTTGGGGAAGAAGGCTCAAAATCTAGCTAACACATCTACTTGATTTTGTAGGTGATACCATAACAAGCAAAATAATGTACACATCTTGAAACCTGGCTATGCTTTGAAGCAAACTTTTGGAGTCTCAACCAATGAACAATAAGTTTGACAAGAATTCTAAAGCAAGGAGTCAAGAGATGTCATGTCATACCTGGGACTATACCAACTGTATAAGGGGACTCCGGGGGAGCAGAGACTGAGACGTTGTGAATATGTACATTACTGCAAAGAATTCATTTATAAAACATAAATATCTCCTTGAACCGATAAATGATAAAACTATAATGCATTAGCTAACAAACCTGCAGTAGACTGGATGAATGTTGTATGCAGGAGAATTGACAAATGTGAGGTTTGAAACTACAACATCTTTAGACGAAACTATCTCTACAAGATGAGGACGGCTATGGTTTAAAGTATGAGAGTTAAACCAATCCCACCACACTGATCCTTGACCATTGATGGTTCCATTATCACCTAGTGCAGTAAATAGAGAAAAAATTAATTAGGTCCACCTACAGGAGAACATGTCAAAACAGCAAGGACTATTCGGATACTCTGCATTACCTGTTATGACCACATCCTGTAACATATATCCATTTATCAAGCTACGATATCTCCCTCCTGGGAGTTCAATCCCTCGACCGTACGAGGGCAAGGGTTCAAGAATATCCCAATGCGATGGATCCTAAGCAAGAAAACATGGTAACACTTACAAAAAGAACAAGAAAACAATGCAAATATCACATTATCAGCAGTACTTAATTGTCTCATTGAGGAGTAAAACAGTACCTGAGATCCAAGAATGACAGCACCCTTCTCCAAAAACAGCGTGAGATGGCTTGTAAGGTTGAAACTGCCGGTAAGCCATCTTCCAGGCGGCACATATAGCTGTGCACCACCCTTGTCAGCAAAAGACTTGAGATAGAAAATGGCATTCTGGAAAGCAAGTGTGTTCAATGTCTTGCCATCCCCAACAGCACCAAACTCCAAAATGGAAACACTATGCGGCCTTGGTTTTAATTGCAGTTTAGAATCACAAGGCCAATCTTCTTCTTCTCCACCGAGTTTGATAGCATTGCCCAAACTCAACAACAACAGCAATACCACCTGAAAATGCAACAGCAAGACAGCCACTAGTTCTCAGATAAATTTCATCAAACACAAATTCACACGACCACTAAAGTACAAATTAAAAAACAGAACAAAGTACATAACAGGATCAAAGTTGCAAAGTTGCAATACTTGAACACACTGACACCAACCAAGTCAACCATACAGCATCAGATTTCAACAAATTCGATAGATTGTCAAATGATCAATGCATATAATACAGAAGTGAACTAAAACTAAACTGAAAAAGACACAGAGTGAGATTAAAGAACCACCAAAATCCAGTAAAATAGAAAAGGGTATCCGAATTCACAACACCCACAAAGCAGAAACAAGAAACAAAAATCCTGAATCTAGAACTGAACACAAAAGATCAAGTCTTTGGATACCAAATTGGCATAAAAGGGGACAAAGCAAAAAAAACACTTGAAACCCAGAAAAAAGAAACGTACTTACTGGCATCTTCATGAGTCAAACACAGCTCTGAGCAGCAGCAGCAGAAGCACCACTGACCAAAAAGACAGCAGAGAAAAAAGAGAAGAAGAAGAAGAAGAAGCACACAGAAAAAGAAGAAGGGGTTATGGGAATTGTAAGTATGTGGGTTATTGGCATTAATTGTGTAAATGCCACAAAGCATAAATGATTATATATCAAGAGAGGAAGAAGGGAGAAATAATTGAATGGCATAAGGGGAAAAGAAATGTGCCACTATAGAAATGCCAGCTATCTCTCCCGATTCTCACTTGCATGCAAAATCAAAAACAAAAACAAAAACAGAGGAGAGAAGCAGAGAGAGAATAAAAGGGTAAGCAAATTTAATTAAAATGCCCACTAAATTGCAATTACCCCCTTAATAAATTATGATTAATAACGTCTCTCGCCGACAAATTTTAGTTTGAAACGGCCCTCACCATGAGAGAGAGAGGAGAAGAAGAAGACAACCTTGTTGAAAAACAAAAAAGAAATTAGGGGAAATTTTTTGATAAGCAGTGGTGGTGTAATAGTGTCCTTGCTTGCTTACAGTTGTTGAAAAGGTATTCGCTACAATTACAAAATAAGGAGAGCGGTGATAATGTCACGAGGTGTTCATGGTGACTTGTGTAGTAGAGGTGCCACTTGTTGATGTTGGACTAGTTTTGTTCCAAAAATGAGAGAGCCTCTGCGTATGATCCAAACTCTCTCCTATTTGCGTATCATATTTTACTCCACAGTTTTTTCATAGATGGACTTTCTACGTCGACACATTGATCGGACCAGAGATTAGTAATCTAATCATATCTAGCGTTATTATTTTACCTGGTTCATTTGATGTCACGCTTTCGTAATTGTATTAATGAGTTTTCTTTAATATAACGGCCCTTGAACGATGAATAATGATTCCGATCACCGATTACGAACAAACGTGTTCGAACTCGTTACGTTGATCGTCGGAAGTTATGGTCGGGATAGGTTGTACGGGAAGGGGCGTGCACCCGCGGGTGAGGGAGAGAAATAAAATAAGTGAAAGGAGTGCATGGGGCACAGAGACCGCATGTGGGTTGACAGAGAGGAAGGGGACGAGAGCGGGACCCACAGTCAATCATGGCCCAAGATGCTAGCCTGTCCTGGGCGTCAATCACTGGCCAGAACACAACAACGATACCACATGACACGTGGCGTTTCTAAAAATTATTTTGGTTTTTTTTTGGGGGGGGGTTTTATGAAATAAAGGTAAGATTTGATGAGTAATGACACTGCCTGTTAACTATCACTTCCCAGAATTTGATGCTTGAAGATTCTTCTTCTCCTTATTTCTTTTTTCTTTTCTTTTTTCTTTTCAATTTATTGTTCCTTGATCCATTTTTTACATGAAAAAAGAAGTCGAGAGGAATTGAAGAAAATAAATAAATCGAGAACCGTATCATGTTATGTAACTTGCGATACTGTACGTCGTGACTGATTAATTTAATTTTTTTAGATTTGACAAAATAAAAATAAAAATGGATACAAAGTAAGCATGGTTTATGGGTGTTTATTGTAGTTAAAGAAAGTTGAGATAGATTGAGGTTTTGTAAACTGAGAGTTTGGGATGACAGCATTATGATGTTCTTCTTTAAGAAAGTTTTACTTCATAAGAAAACTTGATCTCATCAGCTTTCTTGTTTTTATAGAACGGCAAAGAAGATTTTGATTATGTCCATAGATTATGATTGGAAAATTTCTTATTCCTCAAACACTCGATTGGATTTGTGTTTTGCCATGACCAAGTATAGATAAAAAACGAGTGAATTGCCTTGGTGGTCTAATTTGTGGGTTGATGGACATAGACATTGGAAGAGTTTCAAACCATGCACTTCAATCTTTGTCTTTTCGTGTTTTCTTAAACACTAAAGTTGCTTGGTTATTTGCATAATTCTGTGGCTCTTTTCCACTACAAGCATGATATGTTTAGGATCTAACTTGGTCTGGTTTCGTTGTCACTCACTTATAGCCCACGGGAGGAATAATAGGCCATACCTTAATTTTGTGTATGTTATACTATGTTGTGCCATTTTAATCATGCCTGCTTTTAATTTTTCTTCTAAACGTTCTTTGTAATCATAGAAACTTGGTTTGAAACTTTAGCTTGATTAAATGTCACTTTGTCTACCACTTCAAATTTGGTATTTGGATCAACTAATACTTAGGCATGTCATGTCACACCTACCGCAATACATGATGGATTGAATTAGAGGCGTGATAAAAGAGATAAACGTAATTTAGTTTCATAACAAAAATGTTATGTGTGTTGTAAAACACAAGTAAAAGAGATTAAGAAAGGAGAGAAACAACCAAGAGAATGAGGGAATATGTTATCTATATTATTGAGGTGAGAACTCTATTTTATATAGAGATGCGATCATGATGTAAATTACAATAACAACCCTATATGGTTAATTACAAGAATGTCCATTAAATAAACTATTTACAACACTCTCCATTGGGTATTCTTTGTTATTAGCTTCCTTTGATATGTGCTTCATGGTTGCCTCATCAAAACTTTGCCAGGTAATAAAAACTCTATGGGACAAAAACAATCATGGTCGAATGAGAAAAGAGTACAATGCACACATAACGGTGGTAGTCAGAACCCTTGATTTCGGTGAAGCGGTTTAGCTTGGATCATAAGATGTGAGTCTGTGGGAGATAGATGCATAATAGTTGCTACACCAAAACCTTGCCCGGTAAACCCAGTGGGACAAACCCGTGGTCGAAGGAAAAAGATGAGCAAATGCATATATTTCAAATAAAGGCATCTTCAAGATGAAGTATGAGTAGGGTGAGCAATTTAATGTGTGTCTCGTTAAAACCTTGCCAGGTAACAAAACTCAGTGGGACAAAATAACCCTGGATGAAGGACAAAAGAGTACACAATGGTCAAGAGTATGTTTCAGGATACTCTCCCTGAAAACTACACATTACGTAAAACTACTGCATTGATCATGCTTCTTCAATAACTTAATAGTCAACATGACTTAAAAAGGTTTTTGTTTCATATACCTCTAAGATTATTGTATTCCTTATAGTAAAGACATAACTAGTCGGAAATAAGTCTTGTGTCGGTTTACATAACTCATGTCATCATATTTAACAAGGCAAACATCATTCCAAGAATCATAGACGGTTGATCCATTTCATAATGTCTAGGGATATAATGAGCCATTTTCCGTCATACATTTAAAGTAACGAAAAATTGTCTTTTATGTCATTTACGGAGGCGGCGTGTTGGCGCAGAGCTATATCTAGCTAACAAATTCACATCGGGTGAGATGTCTGGTCTAGGGCATTGAGATCTATAATAGCATGAATTTGATTGAAACTCTTGAAGAGATCTATCAACGAAGCAATGTTCGACATCATCGCTTATTATAAATTCGATGGCCACCACAAATACAAACATATCATTGATGAACTCTCATTCCGATTCAATATCTCACAAAATTTACCGAGGTTTTCTATTCTCGGGTGTGGGTTTAAATGTTGGAGCGTTCCCCAACTTCGTCTCTTCTAGGATGAACCCATAATCCGAATTAATCTCCTGAGTTGAATTAGTTTGAGATTGCGATGGCAAGAAGATTCATTTGTGCCAAGTTTACCCTCTTCTAGGGATAAAAATCGTTCGAACCTAATGATCTACCTCGCTTCTGGGCAGGGACATATGAATGGTTAGCCGCCATGGTCGTACCTCGTCCAACTAGGACGATACGTCCTACTGGGACGTCTATCCTTGCAGTTTTGCAGCATGTATATATGATCTCGTCACTTTAACTAGATCTAATGAAGACATATTATGGGCTACACTACGTAGATCTAGAATTCTTTGCACTTCAACTTGAAGTAGAATTCTTCGCACTGCAATATCACATGTGCAGTTTGGGGATCAAGATGAGACATTCTACACGTCGTTCATCAGGAACGGTGACGTTCTTATCTCCCCCCAACGGCGGGAAGACTGTCTCATCAAAGTGACGACCGCAAATCTAGCGGTATAAAGATCGTCTGTCAAGGGCTCTAAGGAGCACATAATGGATAGGGTTCATAATTGACATATATGCACATCATTTGTTGAGGACCGGATTTTGTACGTTGTGGCGGCACAATTGGCACGGGAACTGCACACCCAAATCTATGTAAGTGCGAAACACCAGGTTTGCACCCAGTCACCAACTGTAACACAAAGTAAGGTGGGTAGTAGTGGGCCTCAACAGGACCGACATGGCTGCATGCAAGATTGCATAGCCCGATGCAAACACTAGAAGCTTGGTGTGCATTACCAAGGTTCTACCTGCGAGACCATCTTGGGTGTGAACATTAGAAATATATGTTCAACAGATCCCAAGAGATATGCAATAATCATCAGAAGTCATCGATGTAAACTCTCCGACATTATCAAGCCTTATAGACTTTATAAGATAATCCGAGTGGTGTACCCTAAATTTCATGGGTGAGAGTTTAGCAAACGCAGCATTTTTTCTTGTGGACAGTGATGTGACATCTGATCACTTTTGTCGATGCATCAACCAAAACCATTAATATTTAACTGGTCTGTATGGTGGTTGGATAGGTTCACGAATTTTCCCTTGCATTCTGTGCATAAAGAGATAGTGTACATTCTAGTATTTGCATATGATGGCCTAGTATTCAACATCCTTAACGAGCAACTTGACATAATATGTAATTAAAGACAAAACCCTTATTTTGAAAGGGATGCCCGTGTGATAATTGAGTTGAGGATACAATGTATCATATATTTTTCCCGAGTGCATCAAACACCAATACTATAGCTAGTATTTGCTCGAATCATTTAGCTTCTAGCTAATAAATTTTAATATCTTCAATGTACGCTTTGACCACACATTTGAAGGTTATGCAAAGACATTACACCATTTTTCTAGTGGCTTCAATGTTTTAAGCATTGATTTCAATGAACTTACCTTTCGATAACGTTCTTCTGAAACGTAAAGGAATTTTGTCTCGTCAGCCAGACGAGAACTATCAGTTCCTTAATATTGATAATACATATCAATTTTGATTTAGATTCTAAGGCATCAAGTCTTTTCATTTCAATATTCTCTTGCTTCATGCAAGGAAGATGTCTAGTTCAGATTGTTTCTTCTGGAGACTTCCAATTAACATGATATGAATAAAAGCTATTGATTTTATCTTGTCTGGTGAATTTATGAATGAAACTTCAAGTTTCTTAAGGAGGTTATTATCGAAACTACAAGTTCGATTTATACATGAACTATTGGTTCATTTCTGAACTACCGATTCATTAGGTACATATGTATTTTCAAATTATAATCATGTAGCAAATGATGATATTAACTGTACGTTACTAATTTAGCATAGTGAATATGTCACGTAACTATGTGTAAATGCTTATGGCAATTAACTACACATTAAATATAATGAATATTTAACAACAACCATTATAAGAAAATATTTGGAATGTCTTATAGACATACATAATGACTAGGTACGAAAATCCAGTGTCATTAGATTATTTTTTTTTGTTTGATTCTGCTGGACCCAAGGAATTGCCTTTAATTAAAGTGAAAAAAATAAACTTCTTCATACTTTACAAGCATAAGAGACACAATTTGAGAGATATGATGGGCTTCTAAGTCCCGTATAGGGAGAGTGGGCCTACTGGGCTCAGAATAGTCTACCAAGAAATGCAATGTTATTAGTCAATCCTTTCGGTAACTCCAATTGTATACGACCAGGTAAGCAATGATGAGGTGGTAGAGCGAGGCTCACTTAAGTACATAGCCTCAAAAGATCTTTCCTAGACATCACATCCAACTGGATGAGCCTAGTTTAAGAAGAATTATATTCATTATATGGACTCATGGCGACACATGGCGAGCTTCTGTGCTAGCCTTGCAGCTTGCGTGGAGCTTCTGACTCAATTTGTGTATATTCAGGCTTGATTTAAGCTCCTGACTTAACATCATTAATATTCATCAATATAACATAAACCAATGCAATATATGTTATTAAATCGTAACATACAAACTTAATGTGAAAACAATTATATGAAACCGAAATAAATTAAATTATAACGGAAACAATTTAATTCAATCACATCGACATAATGTATATGCAATAAAATTATTGAACCAATAAATGTCAATAACGTAGCAGTTACATGCAAAACTAACTCATTTGCATCATCAATTTTTTCTGGCATTAATGTGTCATTATATATTCATAATAATTATCGATATAAACGATAACATAATTGAGAACTAATTGAATAAAACTGACGCGATTTGAATTCGGTAACCAACATTTAATATATGGCATAAATTACTAAATAAATATCATTTATGCAACCGTTAAGTACCAAAGGCAATGAGTTCAAATCTCATTAATGTTTCTAGCATTACACATAAGTATTAAATTGGATAAATACTTCTGGCATAACATTTATGTAATAATCGCGTAATTAAACCCTAATGCTTCAAGCACAATTTGTGCGGTTATAAATGTGTAATTGCTTCTGGCATTATACCCTCATAAACGTCAAATTGAAATGAATATGATTATAATTCGTAATTAACATTAAATTAGGATCCGACATAAAGTCAATAGTAAATATCATTTATGTAGCGGTTATGTGTTTAAATCTCATTAATGCTTATGACATTATGTATTATTGTATTAGTAATAAATGAGGTAAATGTTACTGGCATAACGTTTATATAATAATTACGTAATTAAACCCAAAATTATAATGGCAATTATTAAAATTGACGTAACTGAATATTAAATTCATAACGTTTCTATCATAATTTGCACAATAATTTGGCACATAATGCTTGTAGCATAATGTGGGTTGTAAATTGGTAAATGCTTCTGGCATTAATTACATACCCTTAAATGACATTGAATTTGATACAATTTAAATCAGTAACTGACAAAACGTATATGTTAATTTATACGTAAATAACATCATCAGTTTTATGCGTCATTATTCAAATGACGTTACATTTCTAAACAGATTTTATTCAAACTCTATTAAGAGCAATATTAATTCATTTGTATTATTAAATGCTTCAAGCATAAATATTCCATATATGTAACGTCTAACATAAACGACCAAATAAATGGTTATGAGCGTTACTTCTACAACGCATGCATATACTTGAATTTGTCAGTGATCTTGAATTTGATACATGTACTTGTTGATCCATGCGCCTTTTGGTTTGCACTACTAGGCAGGTGGCTGTGGCTAATTACAAAGGCTATTGGCCGTTCAATGATTTTCAATGCCGATTTTTCTTTCCAAAATCGAAACATGAACAGAAATAGATCAATAATATGAAGTTGGCGGTTCATGTATCAAATGAAATTTTCTATATACTACACAAATTAATAAGCATATATATATATATATGTTTACGCCTAGATTAATATTTTACTGGACAGTAAGTGTCTATGTAAATATTAATTACATTCTTGGTCTTTATCAGTCGGCGGACTCAAGTTTCCTTTTAAGTTCGCAAGTAGCGGCCCGCCAGCTAGATCATGCAAGGCGAGATGTAAAGTCCGCGCGCGGAATGGCTCCGCGCGGACTGAGGAGCTATCGCCTTTCTGGACAATAACGAGCTCGCGAGCTTACGGACAAAAGTTCAACTCACGCGGGTTAACGATCTCGTGCACTATCGGACAAAGGTTGAGCTCGCGCGCGAAATGACTGCGCGCGGAGTGGGATCTATCTCGCGTGCTTTGCGCGGAATGCAATCCGCGTGGAACAACTTTAGAGCAGGCGAGGCAGAAATGCATTTTTGCATCGGCGGACTGGACATGCGCGGAGTCCGCGCAAAACCTTGTAATCGTTTTGGACTTTTAACAGTCTTTGACATGCTTTGGGCCAATCCTTGTGGCCCTTATCAAATTTAAAACCTTATTTGGGCTCGCGAGCTGTAATAGCCCGCGAGGTGCAATGACCCGCGGATTGTAAAGCTAGTATTCTATTTGGATTCCGTTACCTCGCGGGATAAGGATTATATCTCACTCCGTTTCGCGTGGGAGTATAGTTCTTATCTTAGGCGGATTGTGTTGAATGGACACGTGTCACGCAAGGACTGGTCTGCATGGGATAAACAGTGTCCGTATGCTTCACGTTGCAGAGTCCATTTGGGATTCTGATTGTCTTTCGCAACAAGGATTACTTCACTATATAAAGGAGCTCGCGGCCTCATTCTAAGACACACAATCAATCAAGCAATCAAATACAAACACAACTTTCAACCAAGTTGAAAACCCTTCGATCCCGTCGAAACCTCTAAGCGCTCCCAGGAGCCGATCCCCCTTCGAAGCCTCTTCGAAGCCTTGATTCTAAGCGCCCGCCGCCTAGAATTCTTCAGAGCTCTCCGGAACTCGACCCCCGTTTCCTCGGAAGCATCCCTATTGTTGCTCTGCTCACCCCGCTGTGAGTATCGACCGCTTGTGCCGTAAATTCCCCGTCCGTGAGGTGGCATCTGGAACCTACCCCACCTGATTCAAGAAGTCAAGCAAGCACTCCTTCAAAACCTTCCTCGTCTGCGAGGTGGCACGCCCGCAACCCCATCCTCTTTGGATCGTTATTTACCTCGGCTCCGCACGCTGAGGATCGTGGCCAAAACATTTGGCACGCCCAATGGGACCAGAGGTGCTAGCGAGGCAATCATAGGGAGGACAGAGGACTCACCGTACCAAAAGCCTCAGCTTTCCTGCCTGAAACATAAATCACCAAAGTACAAGCCCCATAACAACGCGGCTTGTCGGTCTCTCACTTTACAACAGGTCCTGGCTCAGTTTGGTAACCCAAACTTCAGCGAGACCACTATGGTAGGCTCTCAGCCAACCCAAAGCACAGACTCTACTCCGCCTATGGAGCAAGTCTCTCAGATGTTTTCCCAGCTCGCGGGCCAGATCCAGAGTTTGACAACTCATGTCACCGACCTCGCGGGGAAGGTAGATGGCCTCGCTGAGCAGGTCAAAAGAGACAAGACCCTCTGGGAAGCAGACCAGCACAACCTGGCCATACTCACCGAAGACTTCAACCAGTTCGCCGGCGAAGTGAGGGAAGACAAGGAAGTGGTCAGCGGTTCCCTCTAGAGGATCCAAAAGGAGCTGGAACAGAACACGGAAACCCTGACGCTCACTCGCGCAACAGTGGGTGAACAAACCCGGCGCTTGGACCACCATGAGGCCAAGCTGCAGGATCAGCAGAACGCTTCGTTCTTTGGCAACAAGAACAGTCTAGATAAGCTAGACGAATTCAAGGAGAAGCAGGACCGCCAAAACTTGCGACTCCTGGAAGTAGAAGATTGGGTAAGGGCGCAAGCACAGAAAAACCTTACCCTAGAACCTGCCGGCGCGAGCGCGAATGAGGGGACATCCAAGTATATCCCGCCAAACGAGCGCCCTAGAGGAAACCCTAACGTTGGGGCTCAGAAGACCTTGCAGCTCGCGCTAGGGACAGGCCATCCAAAGAATCCGCCCCCGCGCGGCTCGCCTGGTCCCTCCAAAGGATTCAATAGTGCCCCACGCCAAGGGAACGAGACATAAGAGGATCCCATAATTGCTCTTTCTGTCCCGACCTCCAGACATGTGGGCCAGGCCGCCAGCTTTTCTGCATGGCCTAACCATGAAGAGGGCGACGAACCGGCGCTCGTAACTGCAGCCGATTGGCGCCAGCTGATATCATCCATTGTCAAGGAGCAGACTGGAAAGGGTGATTCTGATCTCCAGTATCGTGATCCTTACCCCGACAGTGTGGCGCAATACCCATTTTCCCAAGGCTTCAAGAACATTGTTTTCACAACATTTTCTGGGGAGACAAAGGAGGACGCTGCAACACACATGGCCTGCTTCAAAGTTCAGTGCGGCCAGTATGGGCACAACGATATCCTCAAGCTCAAGCTCTTCGGGACTTCTCTGTCCGGAGCTGCCTTCAGTTGGTACTCTAGGTTGAAGCCAAGGTCCATCACCGACTGGCCTACCATGGAAAGGCTCTTCCGAGAGACATATGGAACCATCGAGCCCGAGGTCGGCCTTGACTCCCTTACTCAAATGAGCCAATAGAGCGGGGAATCAGGGGTATCATTCCTCCAGCGCTTCAAAATCCAGCAAGCCAAGTGTGACTTCCTCCTACCTGAGCAAGAAGCCATTAAACTGGCGGTTTGCAGACTCGAGCATCGCCAAAGATTGAAACACCACGGCGAGCGCTTCACATCCATGGGCGACCTGATCAACAAGGTCGGCAGCTATGAGCTCATACTCAACGAAATGGATGAAAGGGCGAACGCTTCAAAAGGGACGTACGTGCCAGGGAGAAGTAGGACAGTGGGGGCAGTCGGCTTCCAGACATCTACATTCGACCCGTATTACCAGAGGCAGGAAGAGTCGGAGTTCGCGCAGGACTATGAGGACATTGGAGCGGTCGAGTTGACTGGAAAACCTTTAGCTAACAAGTTAAAGAACCTTAAGATGACCCGCGAGCCAATCACCATCCAGTCATTCGCATGGACCAAGCCCGAGTACGAATCCTATACATATGATGCCAAAAACGCCCATCTTGTCTTCAATGACTTGATCGAGGCGAAGTATGTCCGCTTGGATCACAAAATCCCATCCAAGGAGGAGCTGAAAGATAAAAAGTATTGTGCGTTCCACAACGTCCACAATCATGACACCAAAAATTGTGTCAAGCTCCGCGACCAGCTTCAAACTTGGCTGAACTCCGGCGCCCTAAAATTGCAGACACCAGGGAGTTCTGCCTCGCTAGTGGATGTGGACCTGTTCCCATCTACGGTCGGAATGGTGGAGGTAAATTGGAACGACCTTGCTGAGGAAAGAAGGCATCACCGAACACCAAGGCCAAATCAGCGAAGAGTCACCTTAGACTTGACTGATCATCCTGAGGATAAGAGTCCGCGCCGAGCATCTAAAAGAAGCCGCGAGGAGGACAATACAGCTCAACTATCCCGCCAATACACTTATAACGTCAACCTCGCGCATGAGGTTCTAGACGACCTCATTGAGGATGGACTGGTCACTGTGGACATGGCCTTACCCTATGTTGAATACAAAGAGGGCCGCATGCATTGCAAGTTCCACAATAGTTGGGGGCATAGGACCCGCGAATGTTACCAACTTCGCGAGCAAATTCAAGATTGGCTTGATCTCAAGTACATCCGCTTTGAAGACAAAGGCGGATTCATGGTTGCAACTGCTGACGTTGCTTGGCCACGTATTGGCCATCGCGTGATCACCTTGGATATCTCCCCAAATGCAGTCTCACGCGAACCACCGGGAAGAAGCCGCAAGAGACCAGCAAACAACTATACCATAATGGCGAAACAAAATGAGAATCATGACTCGCCAAGGCAGTCAGTCACTAGGTCTCGGCCCGATCACCTTTCAAGGAAAGATAAGGGCAAGGCTATCATGCGGGATGATGAACCGTCCCCCGCCGAGAACTTCCAACCTATGAGTCCCAAGACTCGCGAGGAGCTAGAGCAGAGGATCAAGCGCTTAGAGACGTTCGTCCAATCACACTGGACAGAGGAAGTGCCATCGTCCCCAACCTTAAGCGCCTCAAGCGAAATGGATATTTCGGTCTCTAGCAGCGAGTACCGTCAAGATAGGTCACCAAGCCCTAGGCAAGGCATTCTATCTGACCCTTACATCCCGCCGGCGTCCAAGTCGGCGATTAAGGAATGAGTTTGGTACACTCAGCAAGGAGGAAAGCCAGTCACAATCTCCAAATCTAGGAAGCGTAAGCTGCAGAAGAAATATGGCAACATCCTATGTGCCTTGCGAGCCGTTGACAATGGCGCCATCCGTCCTTCACAGCTCGTACAGACACCCGGAAGGATGTGGAGGGAAGCTGAAGGCCTGCGAGCTATTCTCCAAAAGCCACCTGTCACGCCTCCACGAGTGTGTGCGGAGGCAGCAGATGACTCTGCCCCGAAGGCAAGTGTTTTCTGCCGCCTCACCGTACCACCACAAGACCCTCACACTTCAAGGCGTAAACAATATATATATATACAAATTTCGAATGGATAAACGAAATATGGTTTATGCTTCATGGTGTAGCTTTTCATATAATCATGGCTTGAAGAAATGAATTAGAATTAAGATTTGGAAAACTTTACTCAATACGGAGAGAGAAAAATCTTCATCTCAGTTGAAGTGCAAAGCTTGTCAGCCAATCTAATTGCTTCTTTATGATGATCTTGAACTAGGTTGAATGATCGTCCTTTGCTTGGTTGATCAACAATTTCAAAGTTTTTCGTGCAACAACAAATTAAACTCAACGTTAGAACTATTCGTGCTGATAACGTGTTGTAAAACATAAGTAAAAGAGATTAAGAAAGGAGAGAAACAACCAAGAGAATGAGGGAATATGTTATCTATATCATTGAGGTGAGAACTCTCCCTTATATAGAGATGCGATCATGATGTAAATTATAATAACAACCCTATATGGTTAATTACAAGAATGTCTATTAAATAAACTATTTACAGCAATGTGTTGGGTTATTAAAATATTGACCTATAGTTCTTCCAAGTTGTCATCAAATTTCCTTTCTCGATCTTGACCTATAGTTCTTCCAAGTTCCAAGTGGCTATGAATGTTTCAAGAAGAAGAACAAAAATGTAAGTCACGTAAACAATGCAGCTAAAAATCCAATCACCTATACAAGATTTAAAAGTTACCACAATTCCATATATATATGGGTAGTCTAGCTTTACCTCTTATGTTCATCGAGATGCTCTCCCTTTTGCAAACTAATATTAGCTTATGAGATAAGCTTAATTATATCCTAGTATTTCCTCCTTTAGCTGTCAACTTTCTTTTGAATGTTAGCTTTTGATGATCCAACTTTTCGATCGATGTGGAAGTATTGCCAGCATTTTCATCTCAAACTGATAAAAGAAAAATCTGAAAACCACCAAAGATTTCCAACTTTCACATTAGGGTATGAGTTTTATAGTGTAACACTAGACACCAAAAAGGCACAAGTTCTTGTTCATGGCCGTAAAGTTGATCGATCGAGCTAATAGGAAATTTGGAAGTGGGGGCAGTGTGAATATCCAGACATATGTAACTTAGCCGCATGTTTCTTAATTCGATTAAGAGAATATTTGGGACATAACAGTTGGCAAACAAAAGGTTCTTGATCATTTTCTATCAAACTATCAAAGGTATTAATTTTAGGTAATGTTTTCATTCCTAAATAGCAAAGATGGCATGACTATGTTGAACAGTATTGGAGTGGAGGACAAACAAACAATGTAAAAACGCATGGAGACATTTTGTTATAGTAAATAATTAAACAATAATTTTAATGAAACAGACATTGATTATTGGTTTGGAAGTAAGTTTAGACGTTAGTAGAGTAGATCTACTAACGCCTAATGCTTTCATTTTCAAAATAGTCTGGACCTTAAAGATTATTTGATGAAAGTCTCTGATTTGCGAATGCATGTCATATGTATATATATAATTGAATTATAGACAAATTATTATATTATAGGTAGCTTACCTAACGAGTCATAATAGAATGTGAATAAATTTGGCAACCACTGAATTCTTAAATGGGTCTGATCCCCAATTCCTACTTAGCTAGTCAAGCACGAATCCTCCACCACCACCAGTGCAGAATTGATTGAATCCAACTCCGGCCACCAACATCCGCACAGCCACCATACCCATACACTAACACGCAAATTAAACATCGATCCAAAATCTGATCAAACTTAACTGATCATTGAGCATCTCCAATCAATCTTCTATTTAATCAAATTTGAAGTGACTCATCCGACACTAATTCCATGTTTGAAACGTCGGGTAGTTGGTAAGAATAAGTTAGGGCAACTTTTGTTTGCTTTTCATGATTGTAGATGCTAAAGCATGGTAGTTGTGAGGAAGTAAATACTACTAAATTTCTTTTCCTAGAGTTCTGATCTATCAATGATTGCTTTCGAGGAGAAGATTATAAACTTCATTTTACTTCTTTTTTTCTCGTTCATTTCTTGCTAGGTTGGGAGGGTGAGTAGATTTTATAGCTCTTTGATTACAATCTTACATAACATGAAAAACCTTATACCTACAGGTTCTTCAGAACTCATTCATAGAATCATTGTACTAGCAACTAAAATACAAACCCTCCACCTAAGATTCATTGTATCGATCAAGTTAAGACATCTCAGATTCTCAGAACAATGAACATTCATTTTTCCTCAGGGTTTAAGATAGGGTTTTGTCATATATCCACCTATTACACTACATTTGCGTGTTGGAAAGACCAAGGAATACACAGTCAAAATGGATATTTCTCACAGAGACAAACATCCCATCTGAGAGATCACTTATTTCTACAGTGACATCTACCAGTGAGCACAATAATAAAACATGCAGAGCCAAATGAAGAACAGTATCCCCAGAATTTATATGCAAACCAGAAGCCTGAGATTCAGATATTTTGTCTGTGTCATTGTATACAATTAGGTTTTCATGGTCAAGAAGACTCAAGACCACATGGCATGATTGGAACTAATCGTTGGCCTCGACCCAATTTTAGAAGTCAGGACCCTCCAAGAAGGGTGCCCTTGGGGGAAGTGGACGAGCTAACCCTTCAGCTTGGTATTATATGATGGGCTGTCCTTTTGTTTTTTCCTCAGCTACAATAATGCTAATGCCTAACGGAGACCGGAAGATGATTGTTCAGATGAAATGGACAGGAAAGGAGACGAGGAAAGCATGTTCTAATCTGGAAATATTTGATTGAATTTGGCCTCCAACAGATTCAACAACAAGCTCAGTTCATTATACCATTTCAAGAAAGGTATTCAAGGCTAGTTCATGGGGACCTAAATCATGAAGAGGCGTCATAACTTCATGACAGTAACAAGTTCAAGTTCCAACTTCCAACCACCACCTTTGTCAGAGCTTGTTTGGAAGAGTTAAAAGCACTTCCGGAATCGAAAGCACTTTTCATATAGGTAGAAGCAATGTTGAAAACTTGCTAGGCGCTAGGGGTACGTGGACTCGGTCCCAACGGTTCGGTTTTCAGGCACTAACCGAAAACCGAAATCGAAGCTTCGGTTTTCTATTTTCTAGAACCGAAACCGATAAAAATATATAAAAGACCGCACTCGTCGGTTAACCTAACATCGGTTCGGTTTCGGTGCGGTTTCGGTTACAAAACCTATTATTCGTAATATTTTTTTACACTTAACCAAATAACATAAAAATAAAAATATCAAAGTTATAAACTATCAACACTTCAAATAAGTTAATCTAATGAGTTCAAATAAGTAATCCAAATGAAAAGGGAAGCTAAAATTTATACATAATTTATTTGAAGCCTTAAATATTCATATATAACAAAAGATAAAACTACATGAGAAGAATTTTGTTTAGACTTAAACACTTAAAGACATAATCATGTGTGAAAACTTACTATTTGTAACTCATAACCGATAAGAACATGATACGTAATGTAGAATTAAGTATTAATAATAAATATATGTAGAATGAATATATGTTGGTTCGGTTCGGTTTAATCGGTTTTTAGGATGCACAGAACCGCAAACCGACACCGCACTACTCGGTTTATGTTGTTTCCAGAACCGATTGCCTCGGTTTCATACGGTTTCGGTTACTCGGTGTCGGTTCAGTACGGTTTTAACCAGTTTCGGTTATTTCGGTGCCTAAAAGTCCACCCCTACTAGGCGCTACTAGAACGTAAGGCAGGCTTGGAGTGCCTAGACGGGTTGGACAACCTTGTTTTAGAACACTGCATATAGCCAAGGTCAGAAGTTCATTAGGCGCTACTTAGGCAAAAGGCTGACTTCGAACATCTAGGCGCTGCCTGATGGGCTGAAGCATTTCCAAATATTAAGCAGAAGCATGTACAAGACCGGCATGCATAACTTCTCATACAACTCCAAAAACATCTGCATCGACCATACCGGTCTTATCATTGAGAAAACCATTCAATTTTCAAAGACTCCAAGCACCAAGTAACTTTCACTAGATGCCTGGCATTACCTGTTTCGCATGATAACTACTATATAGGCATTACTCTATATCTGAAAATCATATGAACAAGTCTCTTATTGCTGAACCTCACATTCAATTTCTCCCTTTTCTTTTGTCTACCTGAAAATGACATCTTTTGACACTAGAAGTGTCTGATTCGACATCTTCTATTTGGAGCTTACTAGTCCCGGTAAACATTCCAAACTGCAGAATTGGAACAAAAGGGAGAAAGGAACCATATATTTGAATGAACAATTAACACATGTATAACGGAAAACACATGTATATACATAAATTTTTGCCCTACCATTAGATTTCTATTTGATCACACATTTGGTGAGGCACATATATGTGTGGATCACCAACCTACAAGTCTAATATACTGCACGAATAGAATACAAATCAATACAAGGAAATAGACATAGAATTGGTTGCTGGAGCTGCTAATTAGGAAGCAGGATTGTTAGATGAAGATGTTGCTGTCCAGCCGTTCTGTGCTCCGTTATCGACAGGCACTGTAACTCCCCACTTCCCCTCGGCGTCTGAGGGCTCTATAACTTTAACAGATCCGTCGCTCAGTCCAACGGCAAATTGATATGGCTCCTGCAGATGTGCTGTAAGAGCTAGCGGGTATACAGTTTGGCTGTCACACAGTAGGACAAAGCTAGTTAAAACGACAATAGGATTTAGTGGGAAAGCCGCCTCATAATTCATATACCACGAATAACAGGATGCTCGAAATACCTGCTTGGGGATGCTTGTGCCAAGTACACTGACATGGCAATACGACATCTTAGTTTCAGACTATCAGCATCAAATACTCCAATATTGCCATCAGTAAAACCTGCGTAAACTAGTTGACTATTGGGGGAATATGCTGCACATGTTATCGGCGCCGGCAGTACATCTTGTGGCATCCACTGCGAGATATATAAAATCAGGGATTTGTTGAATACAAACAAGAGTAACTCATGCCAAGACATTCTATACCTGTCGAATGCATTCTGCTTTGGCAGCATCATATAGCGCTAGTTGACTTTCATGGCATACCAATAATCGGGTTTGATCAGAATAGAATTGCACTTGCGTGTCACCAATAGGCGCCTTTCCGGCTGGCAGTTGAATTGTCAATGATTTCCTCTTATCCCATGTATCCATGTTCCAAAAGCATAGCTGCAAGCACAATCTTTTTTGTAAGAACAATTTCATGAAACGAAATCAGGAGGCATGGTATAAAATAAAATAAAAGAAAAAAAGAAGAAGATATAAGGGAATTAACATTACTCAAAGACTCAAATAAGTACTTGATGGCACAAAGAAATACGCAAATCATGAACTTTTCCCCAAAAATGAAAAAGAATGCCAACATAATAAACTTTAGTCTTTTTACAGACATAAAAGTATGTCTAAGCATCTATAGACACCTAGATAAGCTCACTGAGCATATACATTACTTGCAGCAAGATCTAAGACCTACATATCAACTTATATTCAGCTTCAAGCAAACTAAAAAATTAGAATGACACAGAGACTAAAAGTCTGAAATACACAATAACAGGAAACAATGATATTAGAAAGAATGAAGTCACGTACTTGAGCATCAGCACCTGATGAAACCATGATCTTTAGGTTAACAGAAAAGGCTAATCCGGTAATGTGCTTCTGGTGGCCTTTCAGTTTTGATTTGACCTAACAACAGAGCAACCCAATTGACATTGACAATCACAGAACACTTTAATCACATAAAAATATACAAAATGATGCTTAAATCAATCACCTCATCAACTCTAACATTGTAAATGTGGATACTAGAATCTTGTGTTCCAATTGCTATGATGTTATTATCCAGAGGATGAAATGCCAGGAAGGTTGAGGCTGGTGGAGGTGACATGAAAGTTGTCATTACCTGCAAACCCACAAATTTTCATCTCAAACACGATTACAGTCCAAAACAAGCAGCAGTATCCAAACTGTGCAGACAGGAAAAAAAATCTCCATATGATTGATTGGCATTAAATCAGTACTAAATTACCTTGAATGTCATCATATTAAACAGAGATACTTTTCCGCCGCATGCAGACATCACATAGGAATCATTCTTTGAGAGAGCAATACATGGAACTGCTTCCTCACAGTTTTCGGGGACATCATTAGTCATCAAAAGACCACTGTTGGGTTGCCAATGTTGCGGAACGACACTAGCGGTGGCCTTTTGAACCATAAAAAAAGTCAGAAATCTTTTCATGAAAGCATGCAGTATATGTTCTGCACTAACGCATGCAGCCTAGAAAAAGAAAGATATAGTCAGTGCTAGCGTTAACATCACCTTTCCACTTGGATTTTCATCATTACTTCTCCATTTCCATAGCTTCTGGACACCATTTGAACCAAGAGCCAGAATGCCGGCACCCGAATTTGTGTAAAGAAGTCGAGCAACCTGAACTCACATGAGACCACACTTGCAACTATTACCTCTGAGTCTATGACATCAAAATCCATGAAATGAAAAAAAAAATCACCTTGTTAGCAGGATCTTTACTATCCGGCATCATAGCCACTCGACAGTGAACAGGATCAACAATCTCTGCCAGTTCCCAACGTTTACTTTTATCAGATGCATCATCTAATAGTCTTCGCTTTTCTACACTCCTTGCCAAAGGATCAACTCCATTCTACATCAAATGTAAGAAAAATTAGACCTACAGAGCGGGAGGATTACAATACAATTATAAAACTTATTATATTTAGTCTGGTGAGGATGGCTAGTCAAACTGTATGATTACAAAGCTATGCTTGTTCTTGGAGAAATCAAGTCCATGAACAACCAATCAGTTGTGTCATTGTGATAAGTAATTACTATTAGTAAAGTAATATTTGAACTTTAACATTTATATTACATACAAGAATCTGAATAGGCCTAGCAGGAGAGCTTGCATCCATACGGTCTACTTTATTAATGGCGGGATTGATATTTGGAACCATGGCCGATGTAGATACCTGATCCAGGAAAATGTATTAAATCAAGTTCTCCAGAAAGAGCATATCAATTTTTCAAAAACACATATGCAAGTTCAATGGAAGGTCTAGTCTAGTGCAGATAGAAATAACAACCTTCATCTCAATAGGTGTTCTTGATGCCTCATAAGATCGACTTTCAATTGCTCTTAAGGATCTAAGACCATCAGCATTTGCAAGAACCTTAAATCCATTGTCAGCCGTGGTAACAACAAGCAGATTTCCTTCCTTATTGAATCTCAAGCGAGGAATAGACTGAAATAATCCCGATGCTTATATTAGTGAATAACCTCAAAACAAGGGCATCCGCGAATGCCACTTCTACTATTTAGAAATGAAAGTAATGACAATGAGGTTTCTTACTGGAAGTCCACCATCAGCTTCTGTACTTGTAAGAACATTTGTGTTATCCATATCCCAAAATTTTATTTGGCTATCTTCACCAACAGCCAAAAAGTGATTTCTTGTGGTATCAAATTGAGCAATGCCAGTAGATTTCTTTCTGAACCCACTATACGTCCTCTTTATTGCCCCTTCACTTTCATTCCATTCAACCAGGAAGGAGTCACCATCTTTACTAGTCCCACAAGAGAACAATCTGAGATTTAAAAGGATCAGTTGTAATTTGTACACCGTCACATGAACAGAGAAATGTGATAAAGAGAACATTTAAACCATGTGGATCTTTCCTTTTACCTATTTCCATCATCACTGTACAGCATTGTGGTGCAATACTGCCCAGGAGCGTCATAGTCAACCCTGGAGCCCACATTATCATACAGCCAAGCTTTTATTTTCCCATCAACAGCCGTTGAAAATATAAACTGCAAATAAAAAAAAGCGGTTAAGAAACCAGAAATGCATATTCACCAGAAAAGCTTGCCTCGGTCACTTTCGATGTTAATAGTTATCATAACTAGCTATCCTATCATCATAACTCTTGTGAAATTCTCTACCTGCATAACAAGATCTGATATAAATGAAATGCACATAATGAGAGCAACTAATCAAAGTACTGATCAGATTGTGAAGCACAGAACTCAAGGTAAATAAACCAACACGAAAAATAAAAAGAGCTAAAGTCTCTGAGTTGGAGCTATCATAGTTTTTGAAGTTTGAATAATCACATGCCCCCTTAAAAATAATAACAGAATGGTACCCACATTTCACCATATTCATCTGAGATAATCAACGAGTGGCTGAAACTTATAAAACTTGATTTCTGTTGCTGTTTTATTTTAATTCTTTTAGCTAGTTTCAGATTCATTTTTTCTGACACTAGTTTCTCACCACAATTACCAGTATAACCAAGATCAAGAGAAAAGTTCTCTCCATAAAAGATCTTGCATTTACGTACATGCTATATATACATCCAGATTTCAGGAAATAAACATCTCACCTGAATATTCTCCTTCTGGTGGGGGCAAACCGAGTAAACAGGCGCTTCATGACCTTCAAAGTGGAAAAGCTTTCTTCCATTCAGATCCCAAACCTTTGTTCATAACAAAACAAAAACATTAAAATATTTTAACTTGGGGGGGGGGGGGGGGGGGGGGGGGGAAATACTTCACACTTTTGGTACCCACCTTTATCAGCTTATCATCTCCACATGTTACAACACATAATTGCTTGTTTGGATGAGAGAATGCCAAGTCATTCACACCACCACTGTGGGCATCAATCTGTGAGAAAATCAAACCCAAACATCAGTCTAAAGTGGAAAAAAATTTCATCTTGAGGTAGCAGTAAGTGAATCAAAACATGCCTCCAAATGTTGGCGTAGATCATTAGACCCATGATAAGCATACAGATGAACCAAATGTTTCTTAAATGCAACACCTGCAAGAACAAAAATACAAAGAATTATGTTCCAACATGCATTCAAATAATGCTAGAGCTGTGTTGCTGCACATACCAATTAAGTTTCCATCTGGACTCCATGATACACGGGTAATAGACATTGATGGATCCTTGGCAATAGCCCCCTATAAGAGACTTAAAGTTAAGATACAGCCGTGACAAAGATAATGAGTGCAAACCTTTTACTATATACTGGTCATGAAGAACAGGATTTTGAGACATAAATTTGATGCTTTTGATACTGAGATAACGAATAGAAGTAGACTGATAATTCTTAATTTCTTATTGAGTAAGATCTGGGATTTTCACCTGAAATGGCACAGAACAAGCAGCCATCTCCCATACTTTGAATGGCTTGGATACCAGCCTCTCTCGCAACCCAACTTCCCACAGAGTAACTTCTCCATTATTACAGCCAACTGCTCAAAACAATAAACATGTTACTCAGGTCAGATAAGAGATTGAAGCAAAATTAAATGTTCAAGGTATCAACTATCAATCCTTATCCATTCCAGGCACAATCTGGTGTGTTGCACACAACCTACCTGCAAGTAATGTGTGATGTGAAGGGTGGAAATCCATGCTCATAACAGTGGATCCCTGACGAAGTGAACAAGCTACACTTCTCGGTAGGTCATCTAGTGACCACGAAGCATGTTGGGGAGGATAGCTAACCTGAAAATGTGAAAGTAAAAGTTCTGTTATTAGAAGCAACTATCTAGATACAGTATACAAATGCAGAAATGAGTATCCAGAAATGAGCTAACAATACCTCGTCAACAGATTGTGCAGTCCGCAGGCGTTTCATTAATTGCTCATGATCAGAGCTTTGATAATCAATCATTCCAAGACCAGTTGATGGTGTTCTTGGATGCTTTAATGAAGAAACTATTAAGAAGCAAAAGTAGTCCAAGTTACCAATATAGCTCAAACAACAAGTACAACATGCTCAAACCTAATAATTAATCAAGCAAGTAAACCAATGACCAGTCAGTGCAGCGCACTAAATACTTCTTGTTAGACATAGTACAAATGAAATATCCTTCTTAACAAAGAAGCAAATAAAAAGTACGATAATATTCGATGACCAGGTCGAATGGATTAGCAAAGAAGAGTTTCTTGAATCTCTTCAAACAGGGACAAATCCCCTGAACAAATTTTTTTCCTTGGGAGTAACATGAATTTTGCTTCAGTTTCTTCAAAACATTTACTTTCTCTTCTTGACTAAAGCTACATTATTCAACACTGATTCAAAGAGAAAGAGGAAAGGAAATGCAAGTGTACACATGACAAATATAAAGATATTATATATAGATATATATTTTACAATTCTGCTACGATGTTTTGGTTTCTTTTTGGGTGCTCAGCATCCATTGTACAAGAAAAAGGAGTATGATCTAAACTGCAGACCAGCTCTAAATACATGAAGACCTAACCTTGACCAAGTTGAACAGGCATGGGTGAGGCAGCGACTGGAGCTGATTGCATAGACAAGGAAGGATTAGCATTGGACATCCATCCTGCTAAAGCATTCGCATTGGCAGCTGCTGCAGCCGCAGCCGGAGGGAATGGCTGTACATAACGAGACAATACATTATGTTAATATCAAAAGGTCCACATTAACTGAAAATAATTTCAACATTGATAAATTCTTCAAAAGTACAAAGCATGATATCAACATACTCCACCATGTGCTCCAAGAGGAGCATAAGTTAAAGGCTTTGTAAGAGCTGCAACTGGAAGAGTAACTGGGGTTGATGCACGAGCTCCATTTGGAGGAGAACACGAGTGGTCCATGAATAAGGTCTTAATGTCAGGATTTGGCCTTGGGTTCTTACATAGCTGGTGCTGCCAATTTAAACTGCATATAACAAAAAGTGCTGTTTCAGGAATTTTACACATGATAATCAATATAAGGGAAGCCAATCTTCAAAAACACCGAAGGCATCAAATCCGAAATAAACAAACTAGAAAAAAAAACAGGCATTCCCAAAACACAAACCATACCTTTGATTGATCAAAGTTCGCAAGCGTGATGCCTTCAAAGTGGGGAAAACTAGCTTCTCTCGGAACAGAGGATTTGCTTCTATCAATTTCTTCAGCTCTACTAGCATTATGCTTCTCGCAGATTTAGTATCACCATACTTCGACAACTGCTCATTTTCCCTGCATCATATCAAAACCCCCCAAATTGCACACAATTAAACCCTGAAATCAAAACCTCAAATGCATCCAACACTCCAACCAACCAAATTTCCAATTCCAATATTCAATACACTACCTGAAGTTGTCAAGAGTCAACAGATGCGTGATTTCCTTGTACAACTCCTCATTAAACGTCGAAAACACCTTCAAATCCTTCACCAGTATCTCCACGGCCTTCGCCCTGTCCTGCCTGAGCTCATTTCCAAAATCACAAAACCCCCAATCACCAAAAGTCAATCAATCCATAAATCACTCCAATTTTTTTTCCTCATTAATTCTCCCTAAAACAAACAATCCTAATTTCAATTACAAAATTTCCGAAAACAAAACAAAATCAAAGAGAGCTAAAATCACTACCCGTCGAGCGCTTCAAGATACTTCTGCTTTCTGACCTCGAAGAAGATCTTCATGGAGTAGCGATTCTCGTCCACCTTGGTGAACCCGGACAGGTACTTCTCCACCTCATCCCACTCTCCCAGCAGAGCCTTCTCCTCGAAGTACTTCATGTTGAAGAAGAATCCAGACTCTTGCTCTAGCCTGTAACCAAATTCAAAAAAATTCAAAACAAAAAAAATTCAAAAATTAATTCTAGAAAAAAAAAATCAAAATTAAAACACAAAAAAACGGGGCGAGACTGACCTGTGCACGGCCTCCTTGAATTTCTCCTCCTCGAGGAACTGGAGGATGAGGAAAACGAGCTCTCTGCTCAGAGATGACATTTTTGCCCCTGGGGGAGAGGCAACGCGAGAGAATCCGAAGCTCGCTCACGCGCGGCGGGGTTGTTTGAGTCGCGATTCGAGGCCAAAACGACGGCGTTTGAGGCGGCGAGGTTTGTAGAAATCGGAGGGTGGCGGAGGCTCTAGGGTTTTGCTTCCATGGATTCAACGAGAACAGTGCAGAAGCACTACACGAGAGAAATGAAAAAGATAAAGGAGAGAGAGAGAGAGAGTGACTAGTTGTTCGCACTTTCTTCGATGCGTTTTCCTGGGTCTTTGTTTCACACCCACCTATCACTGATAAGCTATCACTGACAAAAGTGGAGTCAATAGCTTATGGCTGATAAGTGAACTTGGTTATCACCGGAGCGGCTGAGAGGCTCAGTGGCGCATCATTTCGTAGAGGGGACGAGATTCAGAGATTGAGTTTGTTGGGGGGTTTAATAGGGTGCGGAAGCGGTAGGGTGCGGAAGAGCTTTTGGACACGTGGATGGGAAGGAGTGGGTGGAGTGAGGTGGGAGGAAGGAGGTGGGAGCAGGGGATTGGAGCTTGGTGGTGTCGGCTTGCGGAATCGAGGGCGAAAATGAAATGGATTGAATAATGGGGGTAACGTCCACCCCATCCTCGTGTTTCCTTGTCTGAGGCCTACGTGTCGCATCTCTCTAGTTGGATCTGCTGTGCCAGAAATTGTGTGATGTTACTTGACGTGGATTGTGTCATTTACTTTTCTTTTTTTTTTCTTTTGGGGTAAATTTATGGAAGTAATGGAAAACAAAAAGTTAATTCGCCCCATATTGGGGAAGTAAATCTTCATAAATGTTGGTTTTGAATTTTAGGAATTTGGATTTGGTTCTTGGATTCTGGACATGACTGAAGTAAAAATTTCAGATATTATTTGACTAAATAACGGATTGATTTCTTGTTTGCATCTTCATCAATTGAATTTTTCGTGCAATCATTGTGTAAGGTATTCTTTTAGAGCATCTCCCATGGTAGGCTAAATTCTTAGCCAAATTTGGCTTAAAAAACAAGAATATTATGTGGAATCTTTTTTTAGCCTATCAAAGTCTCCCACCATAAGCTAAATCCTTAGCTAAATTTATAGTCTTTTGACTTTAAAAAACACTCCCATCATAAGCTAAATCTCAAGGTAAAGCCATTTCTAATTATTTTGTCATATATATGTAATGTTATATTTCTATGCATTTTTTTGTCTCATATATATAAATATATATAATATTTAAAAAAAATTGAAACTACAAATATTGAGAATGACATACATGAATTTTATTCCTTCAATATATTATAATTAAAAGATACAACCAACGAAAATTAAAAAAAATACAACAACAAATTTATTTGAAAACAAAATATTTATTTAGAAATAAACATTTAACGATCACGATTTCAAACTTATGTTCTTCCATGTCGCTGCCAAATATGTTCAATCAAAGCATCTCGAAGTTCATAATGAGCTTTCTTATCTTTAATTTTTCTATGGCGATCAAGAAATTGGTTAAATCTTGTTGTCTCATCAATCACCATCTCAACAGTAGGGGCGGGTGCTTCATTAAATTCCCTAATCGGAGCCGATAAATCTCGCTCATCCTCGATAATCATGTTGTGCATTATGATGCATGTAGTCATTATATCATGTAAGACACGTTTATCCCAAAATCGTGCTGGTCCTTTAATAATTGCCCAACGTGATTGAAGAACTCCAAATGCACGCTCCACGTCCTTCCTATATGATTCTTGCTTTGTGGCAAACAAAGTTTTCTTCCGACCTTGTGGATCATGTATAGTTTGGACAAGTGTGGACCATTTAGGATATATACCGTCTGCTAGATAATAACCAACATTATAATCCTTTCCCATAATTTTATAATTAACCGGAGGAGAGTTACCTTCAACAAGATCTGCAAATAAGTGAGATGCTTCTAGCACATTGATGTCGTTGTTCGATCCCGGTAACCCAAAATATGCATGCCATATCCAAAGATCATAATCAGCTACGGCCTCAAGAATAATGGTTGGTGATCCCTTCCGCCCCGAGTACATTCCTGCCCAAGCTTTTGGACAATTTTTCCAACACCAATGCATACAATCTAAACTCCCCAACATTCCTGGAAAACCACGTTCTTCGCCTATATAAAGAAGCCTTGCTATATCATCAGAGTTAGGTCTCCTTAGATATTGTGGTCCAAATACCTCTATAATTGCTTGACAAAATTTTTTCATACATCTAATAGCAGTAGACTCACCAATTTTCAAATAGTCGTCTGGAAGCTTTGGTAATGCACTTCAAGTTTCAAGTCAATATGGATCAAGCGGTGAATACGGAGCAACGCCAAATTATGGAGGAATTAGTGACTATGGAGGAATGAGTCTTTATGAAAGTCCTTTTGGATATGGAAAAGGTAAAGACTATGGAGGAAGCGGAGGTACTGGAACAAGCGATGGACATGGAGGAGCCCCGTAACGAATGCGGTGGAGTATTGAATTGATGGTTATTATAATATCGGTTTTTTTATTGAAAAATAATGTGTTTTTAATAAGTCTAGCATTTTATGTTAGTTATTTCGTTATGTTGTTATTTTGTTAAGTCTAGCATTTTG
Organism: Fragaria x ananassa; assembly: GCA_034370585.1. NCBI lineage: Eukaryota > Viridiplantae > Streptophyta > Magnoliopsida > Rosales > Rosaceae > Fragaria > Fragaria x ananassa. Next base: position 21,282,993 of record CP139762.1, on the reverse strand, counting down.
TGTTGTTTACGTACGTTTTAATAAGTAATGTAACATTTTTCATGAATAAGCTATGTACTTTTTTTTATTCAATAATTAATCAAGTATATGATTTTATCTAAATATATTAGATATGGGGCTTACATGAAAGGTCTCGTCGAGATCTTCGCAATGGTAAAAAAATTAAATAGAAACGAGTTTTTAATTATGTAGTTGTGAGGGATTAAAGATTTTTAGTTCAAATTTAAAAAGGATATAAAATGAAATAAGATGATAGCTAAAAGGGCAAATCTGGAAAAAAAATAAAACTGAATACAATATTATTTGGCTTTAGCTTAGACCATCTCCCATGGTAGGCTAAAAAGCCAAATTTAGCCTATGGAAGTGGAAGGCCAAATTTGGCTTACAAAATTGCTTAGGCTACATTTTTTGCCTTGGAAATTGAAATTTGGCTTATGGTGGGAGTAACCATAGGCTAAATTTGGCTTTTTAGCCTACCATGGGAGATGGTCTTAGATACAATTTAACCAAAATAGAGGATTGATTTCTTGTTTCGGTCACTTTTGATAAATTACAATTTGGAGAGTCGATCAATCTAAAAGTAAAAATGCATCTCCGGTGGCTTCTTTTAGATAAAATAAAAAAATAGATCGATTTTACCTTTTCATTACTTCGGATAATTTTGGTTTTGAGGACAAGTTAGAAAATCTTAGACCGTAAACTCGTAAAGGCATCTCGAACAGATTTTTACATATATAATCTACTTAAAATATCGGATTGATTTCCTATTTCGTTGCTTTCAATAATTAACACTTGGAAAGAAGTCTACAGCGGCGGCGGTGGTGCCCAAAGTACTAGGTCATCTATGGGTTTTAGTTGAGCTGCATTTTACTTTTTTATCTAAGGTTACAATTGAGTAGGTTGTCTGTGGCTTTATCCATGTAATGATTCTCTACCCACATGTTTTCAATCGGTCCGATATGGTCTGACTTCTATCCGAGTCTGGACCTGATTATTATTATTTTTTTTTAATAAATGGCTGGTTCGACTATCTCAATCGGTCAATCATTCATTAATGAAATTGTCAAACACAAAAAGGGACATAAAGCTTGAACATTTGATTACAATGAAGTCTCGATATATTATCGAGAATCTCTACACATGTATTATATAATGTTGGAGTAAAATCTGATGTGAACTCAGTCGTATCTCTAAGAGTCCAACAAATGTATGCATCTTGTGAGACAAGTGAATGAGATTAATCGAATGACATTTAACTTAGATATTTAGCTAATAATTTGGTTAGCTAAATACAAGGAACTTAGAATAATATGAAATACTATTTATCAGTTATCACAAAGGTTTATATTGGTTTTACTTGATTTGCCTTGTGAGATAAGACTCTAAGTGAGCTAGTCTATATATAAAGGGGTCCCTACACAAACTCATTTAACGTCTTCAAGTTTCACACTCACAGTGAATGACAAACTCGAGAATTGTGTAGAAGACTTATTCTGCTTAATGTCTCTCAACATGAACAACCAATGTTGGTGTTTCTATACTCTTATAAATGTTTATGTGTTCTTGTATTTGCTGAAACACGGAGCAAGGTGTTTGTGTCTATGTCTTATGTGGTTTTCAGTTTAATATATAACAAACACCAACTGGCAAATAATACTACTCTAATAACAACTCTATTTGTTTTATCATAACAGTAACTGGTAACATAATAGAAATATCATTTGACATGTAACACGAGCACATATTCTAATATCCAATAAAATAGTTTTTCTACAATGTTGTTGTCGAAGAATAAACCTGACGACACTTAATTTCATCCTGCCACTAGGAGGTTGCGACCATTTGACTAAGCAAAACACGCACCACCTACCTAGTGCTATTAAGGCACACAAAGTGTATAGACTGTCACAAAGCGCTTCGCATTGAAAAACCGACAAGACCAACACTGTTCATGTTGATCTCGGCACTGTCCATATTTCACGAGCCCATTTGACAAGCAAGAAAAATCGACAGGACCAACACTGTTCATGTTGATCCCATAAATTATTCCAACATAAACCGATATGTTTAGACACTAACCGATTCGAATCCAAACATTAAGAAATGGGTGCGAGTCTGGGACCGAGCCAAGCGTTAGACATTACATTACCATATACGAAATTGAACCTAAAGAATAATTCAATCAATAACAAGAATTGTATCAACAAGAAGAAGCAATGGTACTTCTTAAGTTCTTCTTGCGCAGTCACCAAAAGAGGAACATATCACGTTGACCAGTTAGAGGGTAGTTTGGAAATAAGACATAAGTCATAGGGACTTGACCTACCGGAGACATTATGAGATGGGCCGCGGGGCGGTTAGACATACTTCAAACCCGACCCGTATGTACCCCAACCCGAAACTCACCCCAAAACCCTGAGAAAAACCCTTTTGCAATACAAACAGCGAACAACTCAAACCTCTCTACTACACTCCAATGGCGGCCAAGGACAACGACACCAGACTCAAGAAGAGGAAGCAAGTTCCCGGCGGCACTAAGCCGGAGACCAACCGTAGCTCCGATTCCAAGAAACCCAGACTCGCCGGCTCAAAACCCACCAACCCTCGAAACAATGACTCCTCTAAACCCTTCAAGCGTCCCAATCCCGTCGCCGAGAAAACGACGTCGTTGTCGAAGAAAGAGCTTCGCGTCCGTGCTAAGGTGGGTGTGTGATGAAATTTGGTTCTGGGTTTTCGATGGGTTGTTGTAAATGAACGATTTTGATTTGTGGGTTTTGTTGGGTTGTTTTTGGCAGGAGCTAGCTGAAGCTAGGAAGAAGAAGCGAAAGCCTTACTATAATTTAGAGCATGTGAGTGTTTGAAATTTCGTTTCTTGTGATTATGAATTGTGTGTTTGATATGTACAAGCATTTCATTTTGGAAGTTATTAATATGAAAATGAATATATCAGTAGGAACTAGGATGCATGTTGTTTAGTTTTTGCAGGTAAACCCCAATTGAGAAATTAGTGACTTATGACTTCAAGCATTGTTTGAACTTATATTTGTTAATTCATGTCTGCAAATACAACTATACATAGACCCTGTTTGAAATGCTTGAAGGAAGAGGATTATGGCAATGGGCTAAAGTTGTTATTGTTGACCCCTTTTTTTAATAGGAGCTTGCGCATCTGTGGGAGAAGATGAGGAGTCGAGATATTTCAAAGGAAGATAGATATAAGTATGAACTTTGAGAAGTTATATTGCAATTCTGCTTCGTTTGAGATATATATGTTGTTTGACCTGATTTTACTGTTATGATCCTTGCAGCTTGGTGAGCGAAGCACTTCAAAAAATGAAGGGGAAAATTCCTGAAATTGCAAGCTCCCATGTTTCTTCCCGTGTTCTACAGGTGATTTGTTTGCTTCATCTCTCAGTGTTTCCAAAACCTAAACCTCTGATTCTTGCAGTAGCCTGTATTTATGTTTATTTTTTCTCTCAGACTTGTGTCAAGTACTGCTCTAAAGCAGAAAGAGATGCAAAAAAGAAAAAAGCGGAAGGGGATGTAAAAAAGAGAAAAGCAGAAAAAGATGCAGTATTTGAGGAGCTTAAGCCACATTTTCTTACCCTTGCACGCAGTGCATATGGTGTTCATCTGGTGAAAAAGATGTTGGACAACAGTATGTTTAAACTTGGAAATGACCGTATAGAAGTGTATTCTTGTTGTTCATATTGAATTTTTATTTTCTAATTGATTAGTAACTTACTTTCTGTGCTCCGATTGCCAGCCTCCAAACAGCAGCTCGCAGAGTTTATCTCGTCACTCCATGGACATGTTGCAACCCTTCTGCGTCACATGGTTGGATCTGTAGGTATGCTGAAGGTTATCTGGGGTACTTGGAGATAAATGTCGCCAATACTCAGCCAAATATTTTTGTTCCCACTCTTACACTCAGGAGTATCATAACTTTATTCTTCTGTAAATCCTGTTACAGTTGTAGAGCATGCATACCAATTGGGAAATGCAACTCAAAAGCAAGAACTTTTGGTGGAATTATATTCTACAGAACTACAGTTGTTTAAGGACTTGGTCTTGAAGAAAGAGGGCAGGTAAAGAATTATATCCAATAATTTAACAGTGCGAGTAGTATTGAAATATTCTCATTGCACTCTGTATGTTTCTTGTTGAATTCCTAAAAGAACCACCTATGATATATCTTGAAGTTGTTCTGTCTCCTGATTAGTGATCAAATTTCAGGTTAGTAGATATAATAGCAAAGTTAGATCTGCAGAAATCTTCAGTCCTGAAGCATATGACTTCGGTGATTCAACCAATTTTAGAGAAAGGAATAGTTGACCACTCTATATTACATAGGGTGTTGATAGAGTACTTCACCATAGCTGAAGAGGTATGTTCGAGATATCACATGTACTTTATTGTTTTATGAGCAATCTTTTTTGAATTAAATCTTTGCTTATAGTATATCGTTTTGCTTGTCATTCTGTCTTCTCCTTCTGAATATCAAGTTTTTTTTTTGTGTGGGGAAGTTCTCTGCTGCAGATGTCATTAAACAGTTGTCAGGTCCTCTTCTTGTCCGAATGATTCATACAAGGGATGGATCTAGGGTTGGAATGCTCTGTGTCAAGCATGGCAGTGCAAAGGTTTATTGAAATTTCTCTATTTATTTGATACAAGTGATTTGTTCATAGTTAGTGATATGCACCGAGTTTTGGCTAATGACTTCCACCGTCTTTACTTTTAGGAAAGAAAGAAGATAATCAAAGGAATGAAAGGCCACATATGTAAAATAGCCTGTGATCAATGTGGAAGTATGGTAAGCATTGGGGATTTTTTGCTGTCAGTACTTTATTGCTAGTATAAGAAGTACTATATAGTTTTTGATTCCATGCTTCTTACTGATTTGTTTCTGTTGGTTCAATTATATGTGCACACATGGCACAGAGCTTACTCTAATGTTTTGCATACATGATATAAGTTATGCTATCCTTTGCAGGTGCTTGTCTCTCTTGTTTCAGTTGTTGATGACACAAAGCTTATTACAAAGGTTTGTTCTTCATGTAAACATTAGTTGCTTTATGGGTATAGTTTATCAAATCGTGATGACCTTGCAAAAGCTAAACACTCCTGATTACAGGTTGTCATTAATGAGCTTCAAGAACATTTAAAGGATCTTGTTTTTGATAAGGTTTGTGTCCATCCTGCCGCTTTGACTTTATCTGATATATATAACATTTAGATCATATTTCTTTTACTGTGTTATGGTATTGGGATGTATGCTGATTACTGGAATACCTCAATAGGATCATCTTCTCAGACCACTTCCCCTAGAAGAAAATAAATGATCGATTGGCTAAACTTATTCTTATATCACTTATACGTTATTGCTCACGTATGCTCATTGACCTCAATTCCACATCTGGTGGTCTGATTCCATCTTCATGGTACTAGCTACATTCCTAAGATGCTGTTTACTGTTTGCAAATGTCAGGATGGAAGGCGCCCTTTACTGCAGCTACTTCATCCAAATTGTTCACGCTATTTGACTCCCTATGATCTGGCTTCTCTCAGTTTATCTATCCCTTCGTTATCCAACAAGGTAGCTCTTACAGAACTAGTGTAGAAAATAGCATTACGCTAGGATAGTGATTTGGTTGCATGGTGCTTACTGTTTTCTGTCTCTTTATAGGTTGAGGCAGATATCCCTTCTGAAGGGAAGGAATCTGAAACTAATGATCCTGATGAGAATACCAAATTAGTTGATGGTGGAAAAAAGGATCCTTCAGTCCGAAGGCAAGAATTGTTAGTCAAGAGTGGGCTGGCTGAGGTTTGTTGCTTTTATCATCAAAATTTAAATCACGATATCATATAGAAGTTGATTTCTCATTCAGCTCATCTCTTTTTTATTTACGGTATGAATATTGACTTTGAGTGATGGTATCTCTTGCAGAGGCTAGTTGATGTATGCATTACAAGTGCAGGGGAGTTACTTAGATCAAACTTTGGCAAAGAAGTCATATATGAGGTACTCGTTATACTTCTTCTGTTTCACTGTGGGAATAAGAGTAGTAGTCCTGAATCACCCCGGAATTGTTTCTCCCATGGAAATGTTTTAGAAAAAAATTGACGGACCTTAACTTTTAATGCACACAGGTGGCAACTGGGGGTGCTGATGGAATCCTCCACCCAACTTTGGATGACAAGTTAAATGAACTATATGAAGCTATAGCAACTCTTGTTGCAGAACATAAATCCGATGATCCAAAAGAAGAACACCTCCTTGAAAATTTTCATTCTAGTCGGACCATTAGAAGACTAATCTTGGATTGCCCTGCATTCGCCTCCACTTTGTGGAACAAGGCACTGAAAGGGAAATGTGAATTGTGGGCCCAAGGTCACAGGTAAGCTTTCTCATCTTCCTTGTTCTTATTTCTATCAAATGTATGGTCAACTCTTTTTTCTTAGACTTCTATTATGTTATTGCAGCTGTAGGGTAGTTTCTGCATACTTAGCATCTTCAGATTCTCATGTAAATAAGCTGGCAAAGAAGGAATTGCAGCCATTGATAGATGCTGGTACTCTAAAAGTCCCCGAGGCACCAGCAGCAATTGAAACTAAAGAATGAAGATATTGTCTCCGAGAACTGTTATGGCATGGTGGTGACTAGCGAAATCATAATGCAACACCAACTCCCCATCCGACCATGTTTTTCACTAAAGTTGAAGGAAAGTTCAGTTTTGTACGACGAGTGTTTTTGTACGAGATTCTATAACTATACATTGTGGATGGTACAGTCACAATCTGTTATAAAATGTCATTTTGATTAACAAGATTCTATGCATTTGTGATGCTTATTCATGATTAATGAATTTACATTTCTCCATTTCCATTCCACTCAACAGTCAAATGTTGCTAGATTCTGATGCTTGAAATTATCTATATGATCAATGCCTTTACCAGCTGTTTCAGGAAATCCAGGATTTTAATTATTTGGAATCTAAGCCATGACAATTGCAATCAATGTGTTACCAGATACCAACTAAATTGAAGGCAATTATCATAGCAGTGCAATAAGATTTGTTAAAAATAACTTATTCTCCAAAGAAATGAATTCTTCATTATGAATGAAACAATCTATTTTCTACAAGCTATGAACGAACACAAGTAGATCTACTCTTTAAAATTCCACCATCTGATCTGACCTCAAATACTGGTGAATCATAAGTACTATCCCTTCCTTGTTCACAGTTCAACATGTGATGCCCTGCTCTCAAGCACCAAAGCTCCGAGATTTATCTTTGTCGTAGATTCGAGTCCTGAGATGGGGATATCCTTGAACCACATGATCAGATGGGTTGAAAACAGGGGTTTCCCTGCTCGACCTAGGATTAAAATTGCTCTGAAAGACATAAGAAGGTGGACTAAATAGTGAGGTTTCATTTCTTGATGCTGCATTATTAACCCTCAGACAGTTTTCGATCACTCTTGCCTCTTCTCTAAACCGATTTCCGATATCTTTCAGACCCTTGATAACTTTACAAGACCTCGACCGGCTTGTGGGATTCCAAGCCTTGTGTTCTGAAGCCTTGGCATTGCTGGGAGCCTTGTAAGTTGTGTAGGGGATTGTACCACACTCAAAGCAGAACTTGCTCCATCTCTCCAAGTCAAAAGCTCTTCTATTTTCATCATCAGAGAGATATGAATATGCCTGCAACAATATAATCACCAAAATTCGAAACCAAGTATTTTAAATTAAATATTAAATCCCAGTGCGAGTACAATGCAATTGAATGCCCTAAATCATCAAGAAGCTAAATGGCCCATTTGGTCAGAAAAAATTGAAGGGTCTCACCAATATCATGTACCAAATTAAGGTGATGAGGCATAAATACTGTCAGAACAAAAATAAATTTTGTCTTGTACATATTTGGGGCAACTGGGTTTTAATGGGTGTGAACTCATTGGATTCTCTTGTCAACTCCTCCCCAAATCAAGAAATTTAAAAAGGTAAAATTTGGAAGAGGAAGCAATTCTAACCTCTGAGACAAGTTTGAAGGCAACTTCAGCCTTGGCATGTTTGTTCTTATCTGGGTGAAGTTGTAAAGCTGCACAGAAAAGCCATGTCACATTACCAAACCAAGCAAATTTCACAACTCGGGTATTTATGCAAATGCCAATCAAAAACGTACCAAGTTCATGGTATCTCTTCCTTATAACATCAATCCCAGCTGTTTCTTCCACCTATAGAAACGTAAATACTAACATTTAAAGAAAGAATGAAAACAAAAACAAACCAAGAATGGATTTGACGTTTTGAATATGAAGAAACGTACCCCAAGAAGACGATACCAATCGACGAAAGATGAAGAAGATCGAGCAGGGGTAGTGCAGTGCCTGTGAGAACAGGCAATGGAGAATTTCGAAATGGAGCAAATCTCTGTCACCAACTGCGATTTGTAATCAGAATGTTGTCCCATTTTTTCCGAGTTCCAACAGAGGTTTCCGAGTTCCAACAGAGGAAGGAAAAAATGGAGGTGACCAGAGAATGGAAATGAAGGAGAAGATCGAAGCTAAATTGGGTAGCAAAGATATTATGGGGTTTTGGTGTGCATGAGAGAGAGAGAGAGAGAGAGAGAGAGGCGCAGTGATTACAAAGGGGGGTAAGGTGGAGCGGTTAAGAAAAAAGAGCCAAGTTTGCGGGTGAGATTTTTGAAAGTGGATCAGTTGGTGCGGGAAGGGAATAGGAAGAGGTCAGCCGTTGATCTTGCCAAGTGGGAGCGTTTCAGAACAGTCTTCCCAGTCATTATAGTCCTTCGGTTTTACTCTTTTATGCTTTCTTTTTTTTGGTTGGTCGTGTACTCTTTTATGCTTGAGGTTCAAATTTTGAATAAATATAGGTTATTGACTCCATAGATGATTTCAAGCTTCGAACAATCACGTCGATTTGTAGCTTTAGTACTTTTAATTTATAAAGGTATCATACGTTCTTTTTAGGTCTAAAAACTAATACACGCAGAGAGTTATGCTAAAACGTTTTCTCTCTAGCTATTAAAAAATAAGTTTAGGTCTAAACTTCAATCAGTGTTGGAGGAATTTAAACTTGGGTATGGTTTCATATCTAGCCTCTTACTAACTCGATTACTTAAAATATTTTTAGCAATGCTAGCTATTTTTAAGTTAAATTTTTATCAAATTAGCTAAAATATTATTTTGGCTAGTCACTTTAAAAATATGTATGCATCAATGCTCTCTATTTTAGCTAGCATTACATTAATATTACTCTTCAAATGAAGATTAAATAGTTTAAATGTATTTATATATCACTTAAAATATCTTAAAAATAATGTATTAAATTATAGCTAGCCTCATTTGAGTTATCTCACTAGCTAAATATATATAGCTAGCAAGATAGCTAAAAGTTATAATAACTCAATCTTGGCTAGTCTGCTGGAGCTCCTAAAACATAAAAAAAAAAAAAACTAAATACGCTCTCTAAAATAGCTAAGGAATCAAAACAGAAAGTCTGTTAAAAATGCTCTTATGGTGCTAAGTAGCTTTAGAAGTTGAGAACATAAAATCATAAAATCAACGATGATTGACATCATTTCAAAGTTTTTTCACTTCGTCTTGTTGTGCGATACGATTTTCTTTGTTTGAAATTTTGTTCTATTGAACTTTTTTATCAAATAAAGTTTGTTAAAATCACTCGATCATATATGTTTATATCGTATGTAGTTAATCATATAAAAGAGAAAATTATTTGGCTAGTTTTCACTTACCCAAGTCATTCATTATGTTATACAAATCTGAATTGTACAATGCAATTCTTAAAATCGAGGATTGTCAAATTTAACAAAAGATGATCGTAAAGGAGAAAGTGAGATACAATGATATTGATTGTTAACGCTTATCGTATGATGGTTAACGCTTTTGATTGGTATGTGCATTACGTTTTTAAAAAGTGATTTATGTAAAATGGATTTTGTGTTTTATGTTTAGTATACACATGAAATCTGAATCTGCAAATTTAAGAAGAATATCACCAAATCAATGAAAGGTTATCTTCTCATGATAGCTGACATTAGGTGGACAACTCATTCACCTATGAATATAGCTTAGACTTAACAGAAACTGAATAACTACTTCAGCAGAAAAAGAAACTTAATTGAGTGGAAATGGTGAGTGAATGATATAATCTATGAGGGGGCTATCATGACAGTAATATAGTAGTTCATAGTAAATAGAATAATGCTGCAAAATGTCAGTATCAAATTGACTAATTGCTGCCTTAAACTCATTCACCAAAGAAAGCCACAGATTGAAGGGTCCCGAAAGATTGAATGTTGCAGCTAAAATCGTGCTGCTGCCAGAACCAAAAGAAGAAGAAGTTGAGAGATAATGATGAAGAAGTGTTAAAGAGTACCATAGTGAATGAATTATTCTCTCTTTTGGTAGGTGCACAAAACTAATTTCAACATGAATCACCCCCACACAAACAATGCGAAACTTCACGTGAAGAAATTCAAAGGGAAGGAGCTTCTCTACTACTAGTTTTAGGTGGGAGAATTCATTACTGTGTGTAAAACTTTTGGAGTTCGAAACATGGATGATGAGATATAAATCCTTCGATTAATTTTATATGCACATACGAACATCAACGGTTGATAGGTGCATACGAACATCAATGATTGATACTTGTCTACGTTATGAAATTATTCACTTCTACACTTCTAACAAGTAAATAAAACCAGTGTCAACAATTGAAAGACTTCTATTTTATGTGATGGCATGGAACTACAATGTTACGAGTTATCCTTAGGGTGATTCATCCTTTTGGTTTTATGGAAAGGTTAGGGTTTTTGAGGTCACGGGCATAACAGTATAGTAAAAGATAGCTTCTTCTACCTGGAGCAATGTGAGCTTGTAGGGTTATGATTTTCAAATGACGATGATGCTGGAGCCCAAAAACACAAGGCATCTTTGAAAACCTGAAATTTACCTTGTCCATTTTGTCATTAGCAAAGTATTGGATATGGAGCTTTTGTTTTGAGATTGGTGCGGCTTCGTGATTAGAATGTAGTTTTTGTTTTATTAAGAAAATAATTCCAATCAGAATGTAGTTTTTGTTTTATTAACAATTTTTAAGTAGTCAAATTCCCATAATGTTAATTTATAGGTCCATTAAGCTTTTTTGGTGCTCAAAATTCAATGCCTCATTTGCGGAATAGGTGAAAAGGGTTTGAATATCAAACCCTAGGTTTGTTTTATGCTCCATGTTTCGAACCAAGTGCATTGGCTTCATCTTCATGACTCGATCACTCAAATGCCTTCATGTTGCTCAACGAGTTTTGTTTTCTCCAATTTGCACTCTAAATAATGTTGGTCTATTACGGCAAAATGCATAGACATTGGCATATAATTGGAAAAGAATGATGAACTTTTAGAACTATAGACAATATCTATAAAACGCGCATATAGTATATACTAATCAAATTATTTACACCTTTCAAAAAAAAAAATCAAATTATTTACATAGTGAAATATAGAGAAATCGACTATTTAAGGCGGTTGCCTAACTTGTCTCATCAATGTTTTTATAGGTTCGACTCTATCATGAGGATTAGAAAAGAAGAAGCAAAACAGGTTGAACCCAAATTGAGCTATGGACATTGAAGACTGGATGGTACTTTTCATGAATTTGTCAACATCACAATTTATTTGCTCAAGTGTGACTCTTAGATAACTAAGGGCTCCATAATTTAAGCGTGTTGAACAAGATGCGGACAATTTATTGTTAAAGTTGTAATGAATTGAAGGTGATACAATCACAATGGTGCAACCCCACCCTACACCAAAGAGAAAATTTAGGTTGACATCGATTGATGTATAACATACGATAAAGATGGAAGAACATATTAATCGTTGCAAGTCTAAACCCGGTTTGGTCCAGATTTGACATTCAGTGTCCGATTGCTAATTATAATACATTTCCGGAAGCGGAACGACAATACGAGTCAAACTCGAACTTTGCCTCATTGCATGGGCTTTTTCAGCCATCCGAGTCCGTTTAGGGCCTCAAAACGCATATTTACTTGTTTCAGTATTTTATTTTTCTAAGTTTGTTTTAGATTTGGTTTTCTTTGTAATTCATGGGCTTTTCAGCTTGGTTATTAGTTATCATAGGGTTTATTCTCATATATAAGGACCCTTATTAAGTTGTAATCGTTATCTTTGATATTAATAAAATATTTGAGATTTTCTCAACTTTCTTATGGTGGATTCCATATTCTCTTATGGATTCGAGAAAACCAGACTTGTGGATTCGAGTATATTGTGGATTCAACATTATCTGTCTCGCTGCATCATCGATGATAAGAAGACTTGGAGCCATGAACGTGTTTAGGATTCTAACTTGTTAGGACAAAATGAAGAAGTTAGAGTATCACCTACTATTTTCATTTTCTTGCTTCATGCTCTTAGCTTTTCTTAATTCAAATAGTTTACTTTATTCTTTTAAGGCAAAACTTCAAAGACTTGAGACTTTAAGCGATTGGAAGACAAACTAAATCATATATATAATATGAATGATCTATATCAAAGTTGTAACTTTTGCTTATATTTCTTGCAATGAAAAGTCATGTTACATCTATAAAATGCATATTATGTCGTATTGAAAACCTACTTAACATAAGTAGCATTCCTCAAATACAATCAAAGTTGGATATATATTCGTATAATTTAAAGTGTTGCCACCACATGAAGAAAGACTACATATTATAGGAGATATGTTCTAAGATATTCTACATCATTTTAGATATTCTTTATGTGTGTCGGCCCTTGGTCTTATGCCAACATGATATATAGTTAAGACTAGATCTATGTATTTCTTATCATTATCATATTAGTATTGTGTAATATCCTATATAAATGTCTCTTATCAATAAATAAGATATTCATCTTTCACTATTCTCTATTCTCAAATCTCTCTCACTAAACTACGTTATCAGCTCTTGGCTCAACCATTGAACTAATAGTTTTTCCAAACCCTAAAAACAATTTTTTCAAACCAGAAGTTCTCGGCCCTAATGCCATCGCTACTCCCGACCGCCGCTTCCAGACCGTCAGCTCCGCCTTATTTTCTGGTTTCGTCCGATCAAGTTTTAGATCAAGAAATCTGAGTTTTTCGAAGAAATTTTACGGTATGTTTTAAACCCTAAACTCTTCAAAGTTCAATAAACTCGGGGGAGATAAAGTGTTTTCTCCCATTCTTCTCCTCCATTCTATGCTTGGGTCGGTGTATTTGCAGGTTTAAATCCCGGATTTCCTCCCCGGGTCCAAAGTTGTGTTTGATTAACTTTGGTTCTTTCTTTTGAAGGTGTGTTTGATCACCTTCACATAGTTTTCCGGGTCGTGTTTGATCGAATCCAGACACTTATATTTTAGGGTTGTGTATGATCAATTCTAGAGAGACAAACCAAAAAATAATAAAAGTATCGTATTTGAGTATCCTTCGGGTCTCTATAACAAAACTAATAATACGACTTGTTCTCTCTTGTATGCAGATGGAAAAAGACATCGAATTTGATGTCCTCAACACCCATGGTACTGAGTATCATCGCTGGGTCTCAGATATTGAGCATGCCTTCATTGCTAAGGATCTAATCGAGACCATATTTCCCGATCCAACGCATGAACGGCCTCATAAGAGAAAAAAATCTGAGTCGCTTATGTTCCTCCTTAAGCATATCGATCTCACACTGTGCAGGTAGTATCAATCGAAGCATGATCCAAAAGATCTGTGGGATGCACTCGCCGAACGTTTCGGCAATATTCATTGAACCCTGCTCCCATAATTAATTGCTCGATGGGATGAAATCAGACTATTGGATTACAAGCGGGTTGATGACTTCAACAGGGATATGCTTTGCCTACAAGCTCAACTGAGCTCATGTGGAGTCAAGAAAAGTGATGCAGACGTGATTAACAAAACTTTCTCGACCTTCCCTTATGCTGCTAAGATCCTAATGAACCAATATTGACTTGAGTTCCAAAATAAGAGGATTACAACATTCAATGGCTTAATGACGCAACTTCTTATGGAAGAAAAGACAGTATGATCAACGATCAACATAATTTATGTCTTGTAGGCACCTGGAAAATTCCGGAATCTAATTACAACAGTAAACGAAGTAAGAAAACTCCAAAACGCAAGGGTCAACATCATAATGAACCTTACGCACGTGGGAATCAAAACCACCGTGCCTCGGGTTCTCGAACACAAGGTAATGGCTTTAGTGGCCATACCAACACCTGGCGCCGAGACGCCGGTGCCGTTGGCCCCAAGGATGATAATACAAAGCACATTTCACCTAAGTTCTTCTACAACCAACAACAACATGCGTTTCTCAACATTCAAGTGAACCAAGTTAGTTCTGAAGGAAATGCGACAAACTTATTTACTAAGTCTTTGCCTAAGTCTATTTTTGAGAAACATGTGAAGAGTATATGCATGCGTCAGTTATCAAGTCTCTTTGAATAATGTTCACATCAAGGGGAGTATCATCTCAATCAAGTAGATTAGTGCGTTGTATTCTTTTTCTCCTACGATCAAGGTTCAGTTTTTCTCTCACATAGTTTTCGTTACTTGACGAGGTTTTTGACGAGGCAACATATCAGCACCATCGGCATAGCAGCACGCGGCACAAGAGGAAGTGTTCTAGGATATTCTACATTCTTCTAGATATTACTTATGTGTGCCTTGACCTTATGCAAACATGATATGTTGTTAAGACTAGATCTATGTATTTATTATCATTACTTTATTGGTATTGTGTAATACCCTATATAAAAGGTTCCTATCAATGAATAAGATATCCATCTTTCACGGTTCTTTATTCTCAAATATCTCACTAAACTAAGATATCTATTCTTACTTCTTAGGATCTTCATGTAAATAGTTTAGCGAAGTGCCGACGTTCACTCCTGCTCAGCCGCACGAGCACAGCAGCAAAAATCATTTTGGGCCTTGTCACCTCAATTAGACCTCCCGGGCCCACCCAATGGAAAACGGATAGAAACTCCAACGCACTTGAATGTGGGTTGGATCCAGCACTTATCCCACACCCGGGCCCACTTCCCCCATATCACACCACTCGTCGCCCCCCTAAAAAAAAAAAACTCCGATCGCTAACGTGCGCGCCCTTCCACTTCGATCAACACGTAAAAAACAACAAAACACCCTGCATGACAAAACTGCACCTCCTCAAAGTAACTAATTCCCGACGCCAAGCCGTTCAAAAACGTAGAGTCAACTAGTCCACGGAAGGGAAAAAACCGACATTTTACACAGTTGTTTTCTTTATTGGCGCACATTCTCTGTACACACACTACCTTCCTCCCCCGGAAACCACTGACCCCCAAATCCATCTCTCTCCGATTCTTCGCTTCCCTCATTTCATTAAATTTCAATTTCAACTTCAGCTCGGTACGATGTGCGCTAGGGTTTTGATTTCGTGAATGCTGTGTATTTGTGTGCTCTTGAATCTCGAAGCTTCGATCTAATGGCGGCGGGGACAATGGCGACCGCCGCCGGAGCAGCCGTGATTCTGTACTACATGTTCGGCCGGAGAGCTGCCTCAAAAGACGGCTCTGAGGAGGAAGACGACGACAGCCGGAGCGGAGACTTCTCCAAGTCGAGATCGTTGAGGCGGAGGCTTTCACGGCGGCCGGCTCAGGCGCCGGCCACGTGGATCGAGTCAATGTCCACCTTGTCCGATACGCTGCGTTTCACTTACTCCGAGACTCTAGGGAAATGGCCGATCGGCGACTTGGCGTTTGGTATTAACTACCTCATGCGTAGGCAGGTGAGTAATTTGGCTTCAAATTTTGGAGCTTTTTGGAATTTGCGCTAGGGTTTATGGATTTTTTTTTATGTGCAGGGTAATTTACAAGTGGCGAGTGTGTATGCTGGTAGTGACAGTGTGCAGCTCAGAGGGTCTAAGATTATTGAGGAGCTAAATTATTACTTGAAGCTGTTGACGCTTTGTTATTTGTTTTCCAAGAAACCATTTCCGGTGTTTTTAGAGTCCGGCGGTTTCTCCATGGAGGATGTTCTTTTTCAGAAGCCCAAAGCTGCGGTTAGTAAGCTCTTGACATTGTTCTATGTGACTGCGTTTGGTTATGTGGTTGCATTGTGCTCCTGAGTTCTCCGGCATGGATATGATTGTTTATTTTACATAAATGAATTTAAAGTTTGTGGTGAGCTCGTTTTTTAAGTAACTCGCATAAACAGTCTTAAGTACATATATTTATAGATGAGGTAAATAAAATGCAATTGAAACACTTGTGGAACTGGTTTTCATGAAATGACTTCTTATCTGGATGGCATTTTGGATTGGTGTGAAGTTTCTTTCAATATTCTGTAGAATGAACTATCAAGCTTGCGTCTTTCTTGAGAATAAATCCATAGCAGTAGAAAGTAGTTTCATAACAAGGAAAAACTGACAGCAGAAACTGTTAGTCCATATTCCGTAACATCATTCGTGCCAAAAGAAAATGAATTGAGTAAAGGGAATATCTGGGAAAGAATATAAGTATACGGTGCAGAAGCACACAGTTGCATTAAAACTCCATAATAATTCTATGATCCTTGTGATAAAGCAGTCCTCTTTTCTAATTTACTTTTGTACTAGTTAGTTGTTGGCCGTTATTAACTCGTAACATAATGTTGCAGCTTCTGAAGCCTGCATTCACAATTCTATGTGATAAAGATTCAAAATGCTTCCTTTTGTTAATACGTGGTACTCATAGCATCAAAGACACACTAACTGCTGCAACCGGTGCAGTGGCCCCTTTTCACCATTCGGTTCTGCATGATGGTGGAATAAGCAACTTAGTCCTAGGATATGCTCACTGTGGGATGGTTGCTGCAGCCCGTTGGATTGCTAAGCTCAGTACTCCTTGTTTGCTTAAGGCTCTTGGTGAATACCCCGAGTATACAGTAAAGGTGAATGCCATTTCATGAACTATGCATCAGAATTCTTTTGCCTATTTCTATCTGTTTTGATTATCCATGTATTATATCTTAGATTTATGCTGCATCTTTTGTCTTCTTACTGTTTTCTAGCTTCACTCCTAGTGTTACATTTTTGTTTGTGAACTGAAGTAAACTGAGTCATTCTTCCAATACATGTTCTAATAAAAATATTTACTGTTATCTTTCAAGAAGGTTTCGTGATTAAGCAATCAAAATGATCTTGCCAGTAAATTAAGCATGTACCCTTTTCCTTGAATATACAGACTATCCCTTTTTACATACACATGTTGTCAGATTATGTGTAGATTCTTCTTCTTATCCTGTGGCTTGGGATTTTGGGTTATGGAAAAATTGAATGAATAAGAGGTGGTAGAGATGTCTGAATTTTTGGTTTGTTTAGAAAATTTAGTGCTGGTACCATCTAGGTAGGATCGATGATCTCGTAGAGGTTCGAGCATTCAAGAGTTATCTCTTGCAAGTCCTATTTAAAGCAAATAATGCACAAGTCTGCTCTTGTAATGAAGCTACATTACCTCGTAATGTGTGAGTATAGCTTGGGTTAGTGCTCATGGGAAGATAAATACATGTAATTTTGCTTAATAGAGACGGCCTTCTTGGTGACCTTCAGACTTTGTGTCTGATACTTTGATGTGTAAAAATGCTGCTGAAGTAAAATCATTTGCTGCCGTATTGTCCGACTACAATGGCCTTATGGTAAATTCTTTATGAGTTTATGGAGTCTGAAGTTATATGTGGTGAGAGCTATAAGTTCTCTGCATAGTTTCCTTTTTTTTTCTTTTTTTTTTTTGGGGGGGGGGGGGGGGGGGGGGGTTGGCACTGTGAAGATGTGCTTTGTGTGAATCTTTGAGGTTCAATATTTTTCTTCCCTTTGGGTGTTGGTTTCTAACTTTCTATTAGCATTTTCAATTTTCATTTTGTCTGTTTTTTTCCGAAATTTGTTTAGTTTGTTAGAGATATCAGTGGACGCCTATCCTCTACATGTAATATCTATTTTTGTTTACATAATTTTTTTTTGTTTCTCATAAAAAATCATGAGTCCGGAGTTTCATAGTTAGATTTGACTTTATGTATTCAAAGTTAACCATTGTTTTAAAGAACTGTATAATTAAGTAACATACTTCTTTTGAAGGACAATTAAAAACTGTTTTGTCATTTTTCCTGTTATAGATGTTTCATGCAGACTAATTTCCCATAATATCTAGGGTTCATATAGTATAAACTTTAGTTTTGGAACTGGCGATATATGTATAATCATATGAGAGGAAGATTATCATCTCTGTTATTTTACTATCTAATGTTGAAATTTGCATTTCAGGTTGTTGGACATTCACTGGGGGGTGGTACAGCTGCTTTATTAACATACATTCTTCGGGAACAGAGAGAATTCTCTTCAACTACTTGCATTACATTTGCTCCAGGCATGTCTTCTGAATTTCTCTTTTCTAATGGTTAAAGCATTCCATGTCCATTTGTTCATTGAAATGCAAATAAATGCCACAGGTATAATAACACATATATGCCAATGCCATCTATCTCAGCTAAATTTCTTCTGGAATATGCTTTCCCTGGTCTCCTCTATGTCAGCTTTAGTATAAAATAAAAAATAACATTTGCTTATATACTGTAATTGTCATTTTGCAGCTGCCTGCATAACAATGGAGTTGGCAGAATCTGGCAAGCACTTCATCACTACTATCATCAATGGCTCTGACCTGGTGCCTACATTCTCAGCAGCTTCTGTTGATGACCTCCGCTCTGAGGTGGAGTTTTCTCCAGATTCAAAATGGATTGTGTAGTTTTCTTGTTTATAAATATGTAAATATGTATATGGTACTATTGTACTAATTTCATCTTCTAGTCATTTTTATAATGGTTATTGAATTTGTCCTCATATCAGGTCACAGCTTCATCATGGTTAAATGATTTGCGGGATCAGGTTGAGCACACACGGGTATTAAATGTTGTTTATCGCTCAGCAACTGCTCTGGGTTCTCGTCTACCCTCTATAGCTAGTGCAAAAGCCAGGGTTGCTGGTGCAGGTGCACTATTGAGGCCAGTATCCAGCAGTACTCAGGTGAATCTAATCCTTCTCTTATTTGAATTGATGGTTAATTACACGGTTTTTGTTGGTTTGTACTGTTATTAGATCTGTTGCATGCTAGAAATGTAATTCACTGGCTTGTTTATGTTATCAAGTGTCAGCGTTTCTTTGAGAAGGCCCGGTAATATAGCAATTGACTCATTCAAATGAAAAACATAATGCTCCCTATGCAACCTTTTTACAGTTTTGTCTTCTACTTTATCTGTATAATGAAAGGCTCTTTTGTTTGCAACTTGTAGGTTGTGATGAAGCGTGCACAAAATGTTGCCCTAGCTGTTGTTAGAACCCGTTCATCTATATCGTCTTGGTCTTGCATGGGTGCACGTCGCCGTAATGTGGGTCAGTCACTTAACACCAACATGGGTGATTCGCTTGAAACTTCTGTGGTATGTGAAAGGGTTTCTGAATCTCTGGTCAAAGAAACAACCACTGACCCAATGCTGGACAATAAGGAGTGTAGTTCTGGTGGACCAGGTCATGATGATACTGATGAAGAGGAGCGGCTTTTGCCAGTGCATGAAGATCCAACCACATCTGCTGTCGATGACATTACTGAAGGTGAATTGTGGTATGAACTGGAGAAGGAGCTTAAAAGGCAGGAGAATGAAATCAATCTTGAGGCCGTGGAGGAAGAAGCTGCTGCAGTTAAAGAAATAACTGAGGAAGAAAATATGCTGGTTGATGTTGCAGAAAGCAATACACCAATCTCTTCCTCAGATATTTCAGAGAGCCACCGTTTCTACCCACCTGGCAGAATCATGCACATTGTTTCAGTAACTTCATCCGATTCTCCTGATTTAGAACATGATGGACCGACTGAAGAGCATGTTGGTATATATGAGACGCCTAGAGAACTGTACAGTAAGCTCCGACTTTCTAAAACGATGATCAATGATCACTATATGCCTATGTATAAGAAAATGATGGAATTGTTGATCAGAGAACTGGAAAATGAAGAAGCAAATAGTCCTGTCATGTAAAGTGAACCGTCTCGGTAGACCAATATGTATGTTACATGCCCTACATGATTTTAGAGTGAATTATGCAACCCATTGTTAGTCTCAAATTTTAGCTACTGCAGCGTAATGGCTCTCCCTCTGGAATAACGTTGATAGTTGCATCTCTATCCACTGAGAACTGGTTAAACCCCGCAGATATAACTGGTTAAATCCGAACTGGTTGTTTGTTTCTTTTCCAATTAATTTGATTTGGCTTAAATCCGAAGTATTCAAACCCCGCAGATATAAGGGGTTCAATTTCAATATATGCGACACTATAAAACTTTTGAACCAAATGGAGTATGAGTCATGAGAACTGGTTTGGTATGTTAAATTCAACCATTTACTCGAAACCTCTTGCTAATGTCATTGCAATTGCAAGTCATGCTCAGCTAGCTGCATAAGATATTTGGTGTGAAAAGAAACAAACAACCACCACAATATGTGCTAGTTGAATGAGATCTGCCTTCCTAAAAGCTTGTGTGTAACACCCCACCCCCACCATTATCTAGCACCAGAATCTAGCATGCATATGCATCTGTGATTTATGGTCCAACCACTTCTGCTATGTTTTTGGGATCATTATAGGGTCACAATCACCTAATTCTTTTGACCACCCAGTATTTGATGTGTATGGTCTACCAAGAACAAGTGGTTCATTCATGGCCTTGTGTTTGGTTTGGTATCTGGTAATTGGATCTCAATGATCTTTTTATGCCTCATCCAATGAAGCTTTTGCTCCACAACAAAATATATCTTGTGAATAAAGCTTTCACCATCACAGCTTTGTAATGAACACTTGCTTTTCTAGAATACTCTTTCAAGATAATACATCTTTAATCAGAATCTAATCTCCTCCACAAGAATTCAATCACTATTTTTAATCTCTGCATACTAGTCTTTGCTATTTGTTTAGTGTTTAAGGACAACTTTGTGTGGAATATTCTGATTAAGTAATGATGATCCCACTAACGCATCCAAATCCATGAGCTATCTGATATCTTAAACTAAAAGCATGACCAAAGCGGGCGGGCAACGATGATAGATATTATATGACAATGTTGATGTAACTCGATCTCTCTGTTGTAATGTCTAAAAGGTCCATGAAGTGTGCAAAACATGGGGGCCAAGGCAAAGGCGTGAAAGTAATTTCACACTAGCTTCTAGTTTGTCTCAAAGTTTGCTTTTGCGTAGTTATACTTGTGTTTGCAAATGAAAATAACGAAGATGATGAAAATGGAGGACAAGCAGGACAAGGCATCGTCTGTTTCTTCTTGGATCAGCAGCAAGCTCATGACATCATCTTCCGGCAGCTCATAGGAGGTTTCTGGTGGAAGTTTTCAGTTTTCTTGTACAGAATCACCAGAATACAAGGTTTTGAATACTGGCCGGTTTTCTATGTTGTTTAAAACTCATCATCTCAAGTATTTGCATGAAAACTTAAGTTGATGAATTTGAAATTGAAGTACTTGCATATTAAAGTTTGGTAGTTTTCATAATGATCTGGATTTTGCATTGTGTAGGAGTTATGGTGCTTTTTCCATCTTTCCTTGATGGATTGGGAAGAACCATCTCGATCAAGAAGACAAAGAATTGCCATAATGATGTGGCAAAGGAGACTGCAGAAGCATTGGCGAAGGAAGCAAAAAAGAATGAGCTGGTTTTGAGTTCTTCTGGGATTGTTAATTCTGACAAGTCTAACAATTTTTCTTCTGTTTGCTCCAAGAGAGGCCAAAAGGGTATCAATCAGGATTGCTTGGTTATATGGGAGGTAAGTTCCTGTGAAATATTTGAAAAGGTTGAGGTTGAATTACTGTTAGATGCTTGTTTCATAATTTAAGATCTTCAATAGTTTGATAAGTTGGGTTTGATTAATAGGAATTTGGGTGCCAAGAAGACATGATCTTTTGTGGAGTGTTTGATGGGCATGGACAATGGGGACATCTAGTTAGCAGAAGGGTCAGGCAGTCTATGCCTTCTTCTCTGTTGTGTAATTGGCAAGAAACTCTCAGTTTAACATCACTTGACCTGAATTTTAAAATGGAGATGGATCGGAAACTCCATCGATACAATACATGGAAGCAATCCTTTCTTAAAACATATGCTGCCATAGACCAGGAGCTTAAGCATTCTTCTAAAATCGATTCCTATCGAAGTGGCACTACAGCGCTGACAATTATTAAGCAGGTAACACAAATTGTGTTATATTTCTAAGAAATTCAAGTTATTGACCTATTTCTTGCCCAAAACCCTTTTCTTGGTCCCAAGTGCTTTCTCTGCTATTCTTCTGTTTTGGTTCTTCATGTAACATATATAGTAAATTATTGACTGATTTGTCCAGATATGCATCTAGAGGACATCGGAACTAATATGCACATAAGTGACATCTAAACTTCTACTGAAGAATCTATGCTTAGGTGTTTAATGATGGTCTGTATATAGAGTTGACTAATAATTGTTTTAAGATGAAAATACAGAAGGTGTAAGATTCCATAGAACTACCCAAACGGCTTGGATTAGTAGGTCTGAGATGCATGCTCACCTAAACTTTAGTTATTCCTTCCAATAAGTTAACTAAAATATCACCATCAATATCTTCAGGGTGAACTTCTCATCACAGCACATGTTGGCGACTCTCGAGCTGTTTTGGCCACCACTTCAGAAGATGGAAGCTTGGTACCTGTCCAGCTTACAGTCGACTTCAAGCCTAACTTGCCTCGTAAGCATTCTTTCTCAATCTTCACTTCACCACGCCAAGGTATAATGGTATATATGTATTAAGTCTTAGTCAAATACACCTCTCTCATACTTGCATTTCTATATATGTTGTAGAGGAGGCTGAGAGAATCAGAAGGTCCAATGGACGAGTGTTTTGTCTACCTGATGAACCGGGCACTTACAGGGTGTGGATGCCAAATGGGAAGACACCAGGACTGGCAGTATCAAGAGCTTTTGGTGACTATTGTGTTAAGGACTTTGGGCTTATTTCTGTACCTGATGTGAGCCAAAGATACATAACCAGAAAAGACCAGTTTGTCATTCTAGCAACAGATGGGGTATGTATGCAATTCTTCTATGTTTAATTATTTATCAATTTTGTTCTGGCATATATGAATAATAAGGACTATCCAAAAACTTGATATTACTTATTTGATTTTGTACTCAGGTATGGGATGTTATCTCCAACAAAGAAGCTATACAAATAGTTTCTTCAGCACCAGATAGGAACAAAGCAGCAAAAAGACTGGTGGCATGTGCTGCTCTTGCATGGAAGTCAAAGAGAAGAGGCATTGCAATGGATGACATCTCTGCTATTTGCCTCTTCTTTAACCCTAACTCATCATCACACCAAACCAACCCTCTGGTCTCTGAATATCCTGGTGTGAAGAAATCTGGGTGTATGTAGGTTTAATTGCTACCTCATGTGTGGCAATACATATATAGATACATAAAACTCCTTATTTTCCTACTTCGGTGTATAGCAAGTAATGTTAACCAGTTTTTGGTTACTATATCCGATTTACAAAGTCGGTCTTAGAACAATGAGTTCATAGATTAAGAGACTATGATTTTCAAAACAAAGGAAAGAGTCGGTTACATATGTTTGTTAGCTTCTCATTTCTGAGTGTCACAAATATATCTCTTCTTCTTACCAGTAGCTCTTGCAGATGGGAGCCCTGGATTCCCTTTTGATTATGATTCCAAGATGTAATAGAATGCCACTCTTAATATTTGTCGACTGTGTTTATAAGAGTGATAGACGCATAGGCAACGAGCCTTCGTGTTCAGCCCCTGCAGTTCTTTGGCAGTATTTTAGTTAACGCTCCCACATCGGTTTTGTGGAAAAGTATGGAAGCCCATGAGAAGATAAAAGACGAAGAGCTTGGCTGGAGATAACATACCTTTCTCGGCCTTTTGGCTAAGATTAAGTGTAGTATCAGTTTAATATCTGATATGTGGACTAATGATTCACACGATATTAAATTAACTTTTTAAAGGGGAGATTTCATCACAATAGCTTGCTATTGGGTTTCACACGTGTCATCTTTATGTTGCATTACAACAAGGTTTGGCGCACCCCTACCAAATCCCAATTCAAATTATATAGGGAACTTCGTATTCTACAGCCCTAAGTTGAAGTCTTGCCACCTGTCTCCACACGTCCAATTATTGATCTTTCACTCCCTCTCCACTGAAGCTTCCGTACGGTATGCACAAGAGGAAATTACGATTCTGCCCCCAATTGCGTTTAAATTACAACCCTGCCACCTCTTTACCCCTCCCGCTCTATGTTTTTTATTTTTTTATTTTCGAAAAGCAGGCTCTCTGTTGCCGGCTCATTATCAGGCTTCTCTTCCCTCTGAATACTTCATAAAAGCACCATGTAACCATAACCATGTAAACCTTCATGGCTCCATGAAGACTCCACCAAATCTCATTCCAATATTCTAGAAATTTTTTTTCATATATATACTCAGTTTTTTGTTGACTGCTAATTAGATCAATCTCCATCTATGGGGAAAGAATTACTGTTTTGCCCCTCCTCTACTCTTAAGAACCACAGACTAAATATTCTCTTCTCAAACTTCCGGTACCCCGCAGCAACCTTGATGCGGGTGAAATTTCTAGTGCGACTCTAAATTTAACTGAATGCGTAGCAGTAACTGCACTTTGTTAACAGCTACATTTGTTCCAAGACTGTAATGATGAACCTAAAATTATCTACATTGAGGGGTAACTTAAGTAAACTGAAAGTGAATAGACCGGTTCTGATAACTGCACTATATTAACATCCGAAAAGAAGGGTTACTTGGATAATCCGAAGGTAAAAGATTCGGTTCTATTCCGCATGTGTTTATTTGTTGCTCTGATTACATACACTGATGTCAGTAATTTTGTGCGACTCAAGGCATATAACCAGCTTAGTGCTGTTCAAGACGTCAATTGGTTCTTCAGCTTAATCTTCTGCACTTGCAGTCTTGCACTACAGAAGGTGAGTAGCAAACACTCTACTTTTGGCTCCCTAAGTTCTATTGATGTTTTTCTTGTTTGTTCCTTTTCAGCACTCTCCAGTGAAGCCAACTGATATTTGCATGATATCGATGTTGCTTCACGTATGTTTTTGTGCAGCTTTGCTGTCCCTCTACAGAGATTACAGCTTCTTGACATTACTTTAAAAGTTTGAACCACGAAAAAAAGAAACAAACAAGAAAAGACATGCAGCTTCATTTTTATTGGAATTCTAACTTGTCTTTTAGTTGAAAGTGCCAGTTTGGCAAATTTTTATGTTCAGATGAATGATAAATCACACTCACTATTAGCTTCCTTGTAAGCCTCTGTGGCTCTCTATTAGCATCCAAAATATTTTTTTAGACACGATTGTGCTAACACTTTACGACAAAATTACAAAATTGATGACATGAGAATTTGATCACAATCAAATGCTAGCACCACCTAATCTCAACGCAGTAACAGAACGACATGATTCTCAGCATTGAGAATTTGAGAAGAAAATTTGAAATGTTTACAAAATGCATGGGAGACTCCTATATATAACCTTCTCTATGGAAAAGGAAGGATTAATATTTCTGGCAAAGGTTAGAATCAGATTCCCTTGGTGATCATGGAAGTTTTCAGAATCAAGTCATCCTACAATTTTCATGTTCTAAACTCTAAAGTTTTCAGAAACAAGTCATAATTCAAGCCTCCTTGAGGGTTCAAATTAGTATCTCAAAAGCCTTATTAGCAAAATTATACTCAAACCTGAAGTTGATCTTTTTGCTCTTCATTCTTTTGTTGGCCAGCTTTTTTATGAAATTCTATGTTCTCTGCGACTTGGGGTTTTGGCGATAATGATTAACATGGAGTAAATACTACCTTATGGAATCAAAGTGATGTGAAGAGGATGAATGAAAGCTTTGGCGTCTAAATCACTGTTTTGTATGGAGTAACTTTCCTGTAGTAGGTGAACTTCACAGATTATCTATTTTCGTCAGGCGTTTAGCCTAGCACTTTACTAGACCAAAGGATTCAGTTGAAACAATAGTAGTTAAGGATATGTATGGTTTATTGGTAGTTTTTGGTTGTGCGTGAGTTTTTGGAACGGATGTTGCGTAATGCTATTTATTTCAGTGAAGATATTGGTTATATATGTATACAAAGTGTTTCGTAGTAAGTATATCAAGGTCTTCATTCTTTTTGATACTGCTGTACTCAGGAACATGGATGACATATATGTACATAATGAGACCATAAAAAGCCTTCAACACTTGGGATCCAGTTTCTCTGCTTGGACAAAGAGTGCTTGTGTCTGCTTGGACTTTAATACAAAGCTGACCCGTCATTCAAAACCAGTCCAAGGGACAACAATGAAAAACTCCAGACTACAAAGTTTGCACCAGCCGCGCCGAATCAACTACAACTCTTCTCTGTTTGTCAATAAAAACTACAACTCTTCTCTCCAAAATGTCAGCCATTGCTATCCAAGCTTCATTTTGTTTTTTGCTCTCATCATGTCTGAAGGTCCTAGAGGGGGGGGTGAATAGGCCTTTATTACTTTTTCGTCCAATTCCGTTCACAAGGATAGCAAACATTTAGCTATCCTGATAACAGGGAGACGTAGTAATAAATAAAAGAACAAGTACTGGAAAGTAAAAGAAATAACACCAGTACGTTTTTTATTCGCAGAAACCCTGCTTCAGGGAGAAAAACTGCGTGCCCCTAACTCTTGAGGGACAAACCTTTCCACTATGTAAAACTCACTTCTTACAAGATTATAGTCTAGGGATACAACGACGATTTGCAATCCTGCCTAGTCTACCCACTAGTCTAGATCTATCTCTCCTGTCTCTGAGTGACTCACCTCACTCCTCACAAGATTATAATCTAGGGATACAACAACGACTTGCTATCCTGCCTAGTCTACCTACTAGTCTAGACCTACCTCTCTTGTCTCTCAAGTGTTTACATATGAAGGTATAAGAAGAAGTTTCAACTTAGAACTCAGCTAACACCTTTAACTGATTCTTCTTGAACACTTCTCAGAAAACTCAACTCAGAACTCAGCTATCCTAATGAGAGGGATTCTTCAGACCTCAGCTAACACCTTTAACTGACTCTCTAGAACTCAGCTCTCCACGATCAACTGATTCTTCTTGAGTACTTCTGGGGTTGCTGCACTACCATCACTCATGATATGCAGAATGCTAATGGGTTTATGAAAAGAGTTTATGAAAAGAGTTTTTGCTCTTGCTCTTGCTCTAAGATTTACAATCACCAAGGGAAGACTTAGAGGCAAAAAAGCAATGCAAGGGAAAACCTAGACCCAACTAAAACTATGTAGAAAACTACATCTTGAACAACCAAGGAGCAAGAAGAGACTTGCTCCATATATATAGGCAAAGTGCAAGCTAAAGGAGAGCATGCACGTTTACCAAAATGGGAGGCAACTTTTGGACTTTAGTTGCTTGTCTGGAAAACTAGGACGGATAGGACCCTAGGGATCCCTCCACTCACAAGACAAAAGCTGAGAATAGACTTTCCTAGGAAAGACTAAAGCCAAAAGGATAAGACAAAAGGTTTTGTGAAAACTAGACTAGATTTGGTCAAACATAAAGACTCTACAAAACCACTTTTTCTAAGAGGACACTTAGGACAGCTGATAGCTTGGGCGGGCAACACATGGGCAGCTGTCAACTTGGTTTTCTGAGTCACAAAACCCAGCTGGTTCCCAAAGGCTCAAGTTATGTGGTCACGGGTTGGTTTGCCACACCACCCTAGACTAACTTGGAGCTCAAGTACGAATAGACTAATGTTTTGCTAAAAGGTATTTGAAATTCAAACACTTAGAAACTGAAGCAAACACATTTGAATATACACATGGTCAGACCCAGTAGATAGAACAGATACAGCAGGGGTATCCGTTTAATCGGGATGGCAAGCACGGCTGCCATCCTTAGTGAATGAATGTGATGCACATGCATGAACTACCTGATGTATATGAGATAAAAACAAATAGCCAGCTAATATATTAGTTTGTGTATCACAAACCTAGCTGGGGCCTCTAAGCTCTAGTCATGTGGTCACGGGTTGGAAACACTACACAACCCTAGACTGACTTGAAGCACCAAGGCAACGACAAATGTTTTGCTAAAGGGGATTTGAATTCAAACAGGGGAATTCAAACTAATGATACACAAATAGCAAAAGCATTTAGACATGCATACATATAGACCCAATAGATTAGGACAGATACACCAGGAGGTATCATCTGATCTAGGATGACAAGCAAAGCTGCCATTCTCAGTGAAAAACATCAGATGCATATGCACCAGTTACCTAGGCACATGTGATCTTGTCAAGTCTTCATTCTTCACTTGTGATATCCTTACCATCAGGATATATAAAATAGCTTGTGTCTTGTGTTTTGATCATAAAAGGGATAGCCAATAATCCTTATACCAACAATCTCCCCCTTTGGCATTCCTTATCAAAACACACATTCACGGATTGTGCTGGTTTAAGCAAGTCATGGACTAAGAAATAAACCTGCACAATAACCTTAAGAACAAGTGAAGAATGGGAAGGCCATAAAACATTCATGAATCATAACTTCTGGATAGCAGATATATCAGGCATCATAAACTTCAGAATAGCAGATATACCAATCACATAAGTCATTAAAAACAACAACATTCATGAAGAGTTTCCAACAGACAGCCCTTCAGCCACTTACCTACTTCTCCCCCTTTTTGACATGGAATGACAAAGGGAGACCAGATCTTTAAATAGACATGTAGCCGAGAATGAGAAAAGCAACCAAAATAAGTTCAGAGCGGTTCAAACTAATCATATGAACGTGACGTCATCCTCAGCATAAGCAACACTTTAGCAAACTCATCCTCACCATCAAAGATGATAGGAAACATCTCCAAGTTGTGCTCAAGAGACCCGGTAAACACATTGGAATGTCATGAAGACTTTTTCAACAGGGGAAAAGTCAAGAGTAAAGACTCTTTATGATTTCACACTCAAACATTAGCTACAAAGCATAGCTTGGTGTGAATACCCGAAAGACCAAGAGAAAACTCTTGGAGGGTATATGGGATACGAGCAGTCTAGATATCCTAGAGATGTATGGTTAAACACAAGATAGGATCCTAAGATCTAAGCTCAACAACTACACCAATGTCCTAAGGGAAAGTTTGCACAAATGTCATGTACCCAAGTATGGTTAACCCTAGGAAAGGATACTAAGGAATTATCTCATCCCAACCCATCAACAAACTATTTCACAACATGGGGAATAGTTTCAGGGTCAATAGACTTCTCATAAACAATCAACCTTGAGAGAGTAATATGTACTTATCAAAGACAAGATGAGAAGGAGGGAAAGCTAGGGAAACATAAGAACTTTTGGGAGACAAAAAAGGTTTGGCATCCTTACAGCAGCTGGAGCTTTTCCTTCAAAGACATCGTCTCCATCTCTAAGTTTAGGCACTTTCCGAACACTAGCATCAACAATAGCCGAACAAACCGGTCTATGTCTCAGTAAGAAGTGAAGAGAATGATAGTGGAAATGCGATCTTGATCTTGGGAGAGATAAGGTCAAAAGGATCAAGAAAGAGAGTGTGGGGTAGTTAGGATGGCATATATATAGCAGCAGAGGAAGCGTCATGGTTTGACGTCAGAGTATGCCTCTAAACTACAACTCACTCAAACTCAAAACAATTAGCTAGAGTTTAATCCCTTCAACTATCCTAGAACTCGGGACACAAGTCAATCATCAAGGCAAAACCCAAGATCCTTCTCAGAATAGAGGAGATGCTTCATATCACATGTAATAGGGCATAACCAAAAACAAGCAATCTCATATTTAACTCACGAGAATGTTTTGACTAAGATGCAAATATGTGTATAGCCCACAACATCAATATACTCCCCCTAAGAGGGTGCAATGCTCCCCCTATGAGTGTGCATAATACAAAAGAAGAACTAACTAGATGCAAGATCTATAATCTGATCCAAATCGTATAATTGTAAGCACAAACTCACAAAGTCCTCAAACAACATGCAAAGAGTGACACACAAGAGTTTCCAAAAACTTTTGACAACCTTTATTTAGAAAAATATAAGGTGCATGTGTGTACCACAAGTTACTGATTACTCCCCTTATGAAAGTGCATCAATTTAAAGAAAATCTAACACCTTAGGTATAGCAAAGCAAAAATATGAGCACAATAACCACAAATCCCAATATTTAGGATGGTTGGAGCATAGACTCACAAAGCATAGACACTAAGACTTTCACAACCCTTCATGGCTCAAAACACTTCACATGAATATATGACTGACACAAGATAACATGGTTCATATATCATGACATATATCAGAAGGTGTGTGTGAAAATAACAGTCTTAATGGGGCGTATAAGTTGGCATCAACTGAGATAAGAGATGAGGTATCACAAGAGTCTTGAGACCATAGGTCTTTTCCATCCTTATATCTCCTGAGAACATCTTCAGCATTCTTATTTTCAACATTTGGCAGCCTTATTTATTTATTTTAGGCGCTTAGCTGAAAGATCGTCCTTATAGGTTTATGAACCAGGAAAACGTTGTCGTTGACTCCCAAACCAGTTGGTCTTAGGGCAACATGTGTAACAAGGACACGCCTAGGACAGTTTTCCCAAACCCATTGAAGGATAGATCATGACTCAGCTATCCCCACTGATTAACATATCCAGTGTGAGACTAACTAGTTAAACATTTTAGATCATTATCTCATCCTTCAAATAACATCCTCAAAACCAGTCTCTTTTCTGCCCACCCTCATATCGTTCATCACGATCGAGGAATGTATACTTTGAGACTAGCCTTGGTATCTCATCATCAAACCAATCTCGTTTCTGCCCACCCTCATATCGTTCACTACGACTGAGGAATGTATACTTTGAGATTAGCTTGGAATAACTCTTGCACCAACTCATCTCAAGTTTATAGCACTTGCATTTTGCACACCACTTAGACACACTATGTGAGGCATATAAGTCTTTTATATGTCATGACTTTCAGACCACAGAAGAGTAAGTGCAGATGCATATAATCATAGGAGATGTAGAGCAGGTAAGATTTGTGACAATCCTAGACGCATACTTAGGTCAAGATCAACCAAAACATCCAAGGATATCATACAGCTCATGCATCCTAATCTCAAGGAGACCACATATGAGATATACTGATGAACCAGATGCAAACATATATGTGTACAAGAAAACAACTAAGATAAGTGAAACTGATACACTTATTTAGGTCACATTCAGAAACTGCCTAGGGATAACACATAGCACAGGTATTCTGAAAACACATGCATATTTTGAATTTTCTCTTTAAGAAAGAACTTCTAAGAGTAAACACTTATGTGCACATATACAAGAGTCTCAAGGTAAGTAATCAATCTCTTTGGCACACACCAATGGCCTTTCAAGGACATATAAAATGAAGGTTGTCAAGAGATTTTGTAAACAAACATGCATATTGATTTTCAGTAGGTAAACACAATTCACGCAAGATATGTTCAACCAAATTTCTGATGAATTGATACCTACTCTCAATATCCTTGATCCTAGCATGCAGCACAAAATTCTTGAAAACATTCAAAAACAAAAGTACTATCACAAAGACAAGGATACAATACCTTGTTGAAATCCATAATTAGCATGCATGTGCTACATCCACAATAGTTGCATGCAACAACTTTCTGCAGTGAGGTACTCAGCTTGTGCAGTGGAGTTGGACACACAATTTGGTTCCTAATTGACCAAGAGACCAAATTGGTTCACCCAAAGAAGCAACTCCCAATGTGCTCTTTCTATTCGTGGCATCGTCATCCCAATCCAAGTTGGAGAATCCTGCAATATCAGTAT
The DNA here is from genome assembly GCA_034370585.1 of Fragaria x ananassa. Taxonomy (NCBI): domain Eukaryota; kingdom Viridiplantae; phylum Streptophyta; class Magnoliopsida; order Rosales; family Rosaceae; genus Fragaria; species Fragaria x ananassa. Next base: position 21,250,918 of record CP139762.1, on the reverse strand, counting down.
TAGTATCATATGAATAACTAAGACCAAAATCACAAGTACCAAAAATGAAATCTATAGATACGGTTTACCGCCTTCACATGAGATCTCTTGGGGTTGGATTGACAATGACAAGTCCGATGGTTGTGAGGTACAAGAGAGCATCAATTAAGCTCTTGTATAGGTTTGATCAACATCTAGACCTTCCAGATTGGCACTGATCTTACAGCTCGTGCCTATCGGATTCTGGATGGCAGTGCAAGTTTCCATCCCGAATTACTGGATGGCATATATGTACTGACAGATAAACAATACATTCTATTTGCACAACATGTAAACCTATAAAGTTACATAATTTACCACAGAAACTCATCTCAAATAATTCCATAAGAGTGGTAAACTCATCAACCTAAAAATATCAAAAATGGAACAAAAACACAAGGTCAACAACATGTACTTGTGCAATTATAATGTGCCTTGAGGTGCCTTTGACAAACATTGTTTAGCCAACTGAACCTCTCACATAACCATTTTCAATCAAGTGTGTAAACAGTCTCTCATAAGCTCTAGAAACTTGCTTATGGCCAAAAAGGGCATTGACTAACATGTACACATAATCAGGATGGGTGAAGCTTAGGAATCCTAGGAGTTTGGATCTATGAACTAAGTGTCACAAACAACATCAAGCAAGGCTTTTCAAACTGGTCCAGCTCCTCTTGCAAGGCATTGATATAAATATCATCATGCAAATAAGTTATAACAATTATGGACACAAAACCATACATAAGCAAGAAGCGGATATCATATCAATCAAACATTTGAGGATAGTAACATAGCTTACCAGTCCACTTGACTTACCCTTAGTTTGTCTAAGCACACCAACTTACCATACATGCCAAAAGGTTTGAGCTTGGCATTTTTCCAGATCTGTGGGATATCTGGATGGTAAGACTCTCATCCATCCCTAAGTCTGGGAGACCAGATTCAGTCCTGATGATTTTCTCATTGGATATGGGAGTTTGGTCAACAATGGGTGCATCTCGAAAATATTTCTGTTTAGACACAACAGAAGAACCGTGAGAGCATACAAAAGATATGTCACATAATATTGCAACCTTTACCATTCGCATCACTTTGCATGATCACTTGTTGCACATACAACATGCTCGACTATCCAAGGCATATCCTAGGAAGATTCTCATATTACATTTGGTATCAACTTTTGACAATAACTTTTGGTCCCTGCCACAAGGACTTCAAAGACTTTCAAGTATGACCCATTTGACGTGTTCCTTTTCCAATGCTCATTGATATCATGAAGATGCCCGACCTGAAAGTCACTATATTCAAAGTATAGCAAGCATTAGAAGCAACCTCTCCCAAAATAAATTAGGGAGAGCAAAGGCATTAAACATCACCCTTCTCATGTCAACAAACACATGATCTCTTCAATCAACAATTCTATGCTTTAAAAGCAATGGGAGCAGGAAAATCATGATGCACACCAAATTCCTCAACAATAATCATGAGATGATGCATTATTAGAAACAATGTCATAATTGAATCTAATCCTAACAATGTGCATGTTACTAGACAAGTTCTCATATGAGACTATTTTAGCAAGACTGATATATTTTTCAAAATTTTCACTTCTAGTAGTTTAAGAAAATAACCCAAGTGAATTTTGAAAAAGCATATCAAAAACTTCAAGCACATATTACAATGCAACAATGCTTTCAGTTTCAACAAATCCTACTAAGTCTAGATGCAACAAATCAAGCACATTAGAAATAGGTTAGCACCAAGTGAACCATGAGACAACTTACCCATCCTGCAATCCCCAAACATACCTCGGGGGATACCAGTAAGACTTGGTATCCTTCTGACTTAGGTGACACATCCATATGTCTCAAAGATCCAGGGGATCCTCATACACCATTGATTGAAAGTGTACCTGCGGAGAAAATTCTTCCTTTGCAGAAATACAAAAGCATGATATTTAATTCTCTCACCTTTCACAATGTTTCTACCCTTACCATCAGGTTTCAAGCATTTTGATTGGTCAAAGATAATCAAGTCATGCTCATCCATAATCTGACTAACACTTAGCAGATTAACTTCTAATCCCTCGACTAGAAAGACAATCCTCAGACTAAGGAGACCAGAAGTGTTAAACATCCCAAATCCTATGATTTCAGCGTTGGCACCAACAACAAACACAACACTTTCAATCGGATGAGTAACATCTATGCATGAAGGTAAACTCCTTGGGATAACCAGATGTGCCTAAAGCAAACATTGTCAATAACCATTAAGTGGATTTCCTAGCAGAGAGGATAATAAGTGCAACATAGCACATGACAACTATCCTATCTTAAAGGTTAGAATTGACATGAACTCTTGACAAGAGACTGACTATCTCATCATCAAAGTCTCAACCAAAGAAATCAAAAGGCTTGGTAACAACAAGGCTTGGAGTTCCTTTTCTAACCCAAGCGGATGGAATCTGGGTTTAAGGACAGATTGACTCCTTCCTATCCTAGCCAACACTCTCAAGGATTTTTCTAAGGAGATCTGAAACAAGATGAGCAACTCACTCTCCTAAGGCTGAACTGACTTCCAACATAGATAACAGATATGACCAACAACACCACTAGTGGGAAGTGAGAACAAAAGGTTTAGGGATGACTTACTCACTTAACCCACATAGTTTGGTCAACTTCTCAAACCTAAGAGAGAAATTTTCAAATTGCTGTAACGACTTACTATTACTATCCTAGCAGAAAGGCTAGTGTGTAAGGACAACACTTGGTTTTCTAGACAGATCTAGTCCGCTTTCCATTAGGACTTTCGGGATAGGAAAATCTCATATATCCCTAATTTGGTCTTCTTGCATTTTGAAAGTTCATTAGAGAGAACTTCAATATAACAAACATAGACCTGGAAGCAGAAAATAACCTAGTGTAAAAGTCAGCAAATTGACATCAGAGTCATCATCCTCAAAGGACTCGTCCAATACCACCAAAACAACAACACCAAAGTATCCTCATTAAGATCTAAGGATGACTCAAACTCACTATCACTCCAAGTAGCTCTAAGAAAAAATGTGGGGTTTGTTTTGAATGCTGCAACATCCAATAACCATATGGCTAACACCACCACGCTTAAAGCACTTGTCGTTCTTTTGGAAAGATCTAGACCTAGGATTCCTATCACTTGACATATCATTGTTTCTGGGATTCCTAAAGGTCGAACCTTTAACACACAAAAAGAAATCGACAAGAAGAAATAGGTTTTGACCTCTTGATATATTTTTCAACTTGTTTTGTCAAATAGATAAACTTTTTGAAATCAAGAGAAAAACCTTCAGAGTCTTTGAGACTTTACCTTAGACATACCTTGGTAAGTAGTGGTGTATCGGAAGCCGGCTTGGCCGTCAAGGAGTGAGTGATTCTCCGGGGCTCTTTGTCAAATAGAGCGATGTGCAAGCTATTAAAAGCTTTTAATGTTCATCCTTCCAAAATTAGTCCTATCAACATAAGAAGGAATAATAATGGAAGAAAGGCCTATTCCACAGTCCATTCTCGGATACAGAGGATCTCACCAGCAAAGCTAGTGCCCGCTCTGATACCACTTGAAGGTCCTAGAGGGGGGGTGAATAGGCCTTTATTACTTTTTCGTCCAATTCCGTTCACAAGGATAGCAAACATTTAGCTATCCTGATAACAGGGAGACGTAGTAATAAATAAAAGAACAAGTACTGGAAAGTAAAAGAAATAACACCAGTACGTTTTTTATTCGCAGAAACCCTGCTTCAGGGAGAAAAACTGCGTGCCCCTAACTCTTGAGGGACAAACCTTTCCACTATGTAAAACTCACTTCTTACAAGATTATAGTCTAGGGATACAACGACGATTTGCAATCCTGCCTAGTCTACCCACTAGTCTAGATCTATCTCTCCTGTCTCTGAGTGACTCACCTCACTCCTCACAAGATTATAATCTAGGGATACAACAACGACTTGCTATCCTGCCTAGTCTACCTACTAGTCTAGACCTACCTCTCTTGTCTCTCAAGTGTTTACATATGAAGGTATAAGAAGAAGTTTCAACTTAGAACTCAGCTAACACCTTTAACTGATTCTTCTTGAACACTTCTCAGAAAACTCAACTCAGAACTCAGCTATCCTAATGAGAGGGATTCTTCAGACCTCAGCTAACACCTTTAACTGACTCTCTAGAACTCAGCTCTCCACGATCAACTGATTCTTCTTGAGTACTTCTGGGGTTGCTGCACTACCATCACTCATGATATGCAGAATGCTAATGGGTTTATGAAAAGAGTTTATGAAAAGAGTTTTTGCTCTTGCTCTTGCTCTAAGATTTACAATCACCAAGGGAAGACTTAGAGGCAAAAAAGCAATGCAAGGGAAAACCTAGACCCAACTAAAACTATGTAGAAAACTACATCTTGAACAACCAAGGAGCAAGAAGAGACTTGCTCCATATATATAGGCAAAGTGCAAGCTAAAGGAGAGCATGCACGTTTACCAAAATGGGAGGCAACTTTTGGACTTTAGTTGCTTGTCTGGAAAACTAGGACGGATAGGACCCTAGGGATCCCTCCACTCACAAGACAAAAGCTGAGAATAGACTTTCCTAGGAAAGACTAAAGCCAAAAGGATAAGACAAAAGGTTTTGTGAAAACTAGACTAGATTTGGTCAAACATAAAGACTCTACAAAACCACTTTTTCTAAGAGGACACTTAGGACAGCTGATAGCTTGGGCGGGCAACACATGGGCAGCTGTCAACTTGGTTTTCTGAGTCACAAAACCCAGCTGGTTCCCAAAGGCTCAAGTTATGTGGTCACGGGTTGGTTTGCCACACCACCCTAGACTAACTTGGAGCTCAAGTACGAATAGACTAATGTTTTGCTAAAAGGTATTTGAAATTCAAACACTTAGAAACTGAAGCAAACACATTTGAATATACACATGGTCAGACCCAGTAGATAGAACAGATACAGCAGGGGTATCCGTTTAATCGGGATGGCAAGCACGGCTGCCATCCTTAGTGAATGAATGTGATGCACATGCATGAACTACCTGATGTATATGAGATAAAAACAAATAGCCAGCTAATATATTAGTTTGTGTATCACAAACCTAGCTGGGGCCTCTAAGCTCTAGTCATGTGGTCACGGGTTGGAAACACTACACAACCCTAGACTGACTTGAAGCACCAAGGCAACGACAAATGTTTTGCTAAAGGGGATTTGAATTCAAACAGGGGAATTCAAACTAATGATACACAAATAGCAAAAGCATTTAGACATGCATACATATAGACCCAATAGATTAGGACAGATACACCAGGAGGTATCATCTGATCTAGGATGACAAGCAAAGCTGCCATTCTCAGTGAAAAACATCAGATGCATATGCACCAGTTACCTAGGCACATGTGATCTTGTCAAGTCTTCATTCTTCACTTGTGATATCCTTACCATCAGGATATATAAAATAGCTTGTGTCTTGTGTTTTGATCATAAAAGGGATAGCCAATAATCCTTATACCAACAATGTCAAACCTCAGACTCAATATTCTCATCAATATAAATGTTAAAGAGTCCACAACCTTTCAAATTTTGTACAAGATTTACATATATGAACAAAAAGGCTATGCAAGGCTTGATATTACTTATTTGCTTTTGTATTCGTGTTTGGGATGTGATCTCCAACACAGAAGACATACAAATCTGCTATTTGCCTCTTCTAAGAGAAGAGGCATTGCGAAGGATGACATATCTGCTATTTGCCTCTTGTTTCACCCTAGCTCATCATCACAACAAACCAACCCTTGGTCTCTGACTATACTGGTGTAAAGAAATCTGGGTGTATGTAGATTTAGTTAGTTGCTACCTCATTTGTGGCAAAACATACATAAATACATAAAAACTCCTCAGTTTCCCTACTTTCGTGTATAGGAAGTGTTTTCGGACTTTTTGGTTACTATATCCGATTTACAAAGTTGGTCTTTGAACATTGAGTTAATGGATTAAGAGACTGTATGATGTTAAACAAAAGAAAGAGTCGGTTAAATATGCATGTATGTTATCTTCTGATTATAACAAGAGCAGCAAGCTTGCTTCTCACTTCTGAGTGTCACAAATATATCTTCTTCTTACCAGTAGCTCTTTCAGATGGGAGCCCTGTATTCCCTTTTGATTATGCTTCCAAGATGTAATAGAATGCCATTCTTAATATTTGTCGACTGTGTTTATAAGAGTGATAGACGCATAGGCAACGAGCATTCGTGTTCAGCCCCTGCAGTTCTTTGGCAGTATTTTAGTTAACGCTCCCACATCGGTGTTGTGGAAAAGTATGGAAGCCCATGAGAAGATAAAAGACGAAGAGCTTGGCAGGAGTTAGCAAACCTTTCTCGGCCTTTTGGTTAAGATCAAGTGTAGTATCTGTTTTTATCAGTTTAATATCTAATATGTGGACCAATGGTTTACACAATATTAAATTAATTTCTTAAAGAGGAGTCCATCACAATAGCTTGCTTTTGGGTCTCACACGTGTTATCCTTGCGTTGCACTACAACCCCTACAACAAGGTTTGGCGCACCCTACCAAATCCCAATTCAAATTATTTGTATGCCTCATTTCAGCTGAATGCTAATTTGAAAGAGACCCGGTTCTGATGATCTTCTGTTATTTGCTTCTCTTATTTTGGCAAGTAAATTTACTAGTCTTGATACATGTGAAAGGCAATTTTGCTTTCTCTTATTTTGGCAAGTAAATTTACTAGTCTTGATACATGTGAAAGGCAATTTTGCTGTGCAGCACAATTTTTCTACGTAACACTAAATTACTGCACTATGTTGACATCTACAGTATGATGAACATGCAATTATCTGCAGAAAGAGGGTCGCTTAGGTAATCTGAAGGTAAACAACACCAATGTTAAAAACTCGATTCTAATGCGCAGTTAATTCTCTGATTACATAGTCTTATGTGAGGAAAATGGAAGGTATCGATTTCTATAATTCTGTGTGATTCGAGGCATATATCCAGGTCACTGGTGTTCAACACATTGATTGGTTCTTCAGCTCAATCTTCTGCACTTGCAGTGTTGCGCTATAGTATAGTAGGTATGTAACAAATACCAACGGTTGAAAGGAATTCGCTTTTGGCTCCCTAAGTTCTATTGATGTTTTTCTTTTTTGTTCCTTTTCAGCCCTCTCTAGTGAAGCCATCTGATATTTACATGAGTAATATCGATGTCACCTCAAGTATGTACTGACTTTTCTGTGCAGCTTTGCAGTCCTACAGAAATTACAACTTCTTAATATTACTTTAAACTTTAGAGTTTGAACCACAAATTAAGAACGGAACAAGAAAACCATCAAATATGTAGCTTCATTTTTTCATTGGAATTCTGATTTCTTTTTTAATTGAAATGCCAGTTAGGCTGAATTTTTATGGTTAAGATGAATGATGAATCATACTCATTATTAGCTTCCTTCTAAGCCTCTGGCTTCTGTTAGCATCCAAAATAATATTCTACAGGATTCTGCCAACACTTACCAGTGAATTGGTTATGGTGAAGCTAGTCTCTCCGATGGGATGGGCGAGACTTTTTGCTCGGTAGTAGAGTTGGAGCCAGCTTTTAGAGAAAACTATGTGGGATCGGCATAAAGTAATATCAGAGTCTATCAAGTCACAAATGAAGGTCGTGAAACGCAGTAATAAATTAATGATAGATGCTACAAGTACCACATCGAATAAGAACTGTATATCTCTAGGGCGAGGGGTATAGAAGAAAGCAGCTTTGCAATGAACACATAGCGAACTATTCTTTCGCCTTTTACTAAAGGATACCGTGTGTGCGACGTTTTAAGTGGCATACGCCTATTTTTGGAAGGGTGAACATTTCTTGTTGCCCCTCAGAGCTTAGTCAAGAATGGTTTCGTTAGTCTTGCTTCGTATGGTTTGGACGAACATGTGAATTTGATTAGTCAGATATTAGGAAGCACCTAATCTGAATGCAATAGCGGAATTACAAGAATACACGAATTCCTCAACTTTGGTGGTCATGAAGTCTTGAGCCAGTAGGAGGGAAGCTCAAGAGGATTGGTCATAGATTGAGTAGGATGCATGGTGACTTGCATGCCAAATGTACATTATTGGCTTATTGCATAAAATGAGAATTTTTACTAGCTGCTCAATTCCAGCGAGTGTTGAAAATTAGCGCATCGTAAATCAATGATTGTAAATGCATATTGAAGCTTTAGTTATCGAGAGATTTCGAGTCCAACTTTGTTGCAAAAGGTGTGCTTTCCTAGCTTAACATGAGTTGGTTATTGTAATCGGGTCTGCTCATCTACAATGTGGACTGTGCACCTGGAATTCGATCTTTCACTTTTTTGGTTGAATGGGTGAAAATCATAGATTCAGTTAAAGCTATACATCAGACAATTAAGGATTACATAACAGAAGCAGTTGTGGAACGTGAAGAAGAATATGAAGTAATGTTATTATCCAAGCTAGGTGGCTGGTGTAAGGATTAAACTATGAATATCTATGTGGTCCAAGCATTTTGTGCGTTACAGCAGCTAACGGGCTAAACCTGTCTAGTCTTGTCCTAGTTGTTATTTACAGAGAGGAATTGAGAAGCTCATACAGTCATACATGGTTATATTCATGTGTTACGGACGGGTCAATGATGATGGTTTAAGACTCCCAATAGTCCCACATTGAGAAAACAGAATAACAAATATGAATGAAGAGCATAAATAATATGGGCAGCTACTTGGTAACTCCCTTACCTGGATGAGGTCAATGGATGATCAAGCAGATTCATGGCCTTGGCTAGTGACCTCCATTGCACTTGGGAGGGGTGCTCGCTTAAGGTCTTCCCATGAGGGAGAGCCCGCGTCATTATTTGTTGCCAGGGGGTTTGCTTACGCGCAGCCCCCATACAATTTCATGTCGGAACTTTCATTACCATGTTTTTCGTGCTTGGTTTCCTTGCTACAAACGGCCGACCTTCACTAGGCAGTTTTGATGTATATTGTTGTGTATTCTCAAACTATAAGAAAGAATTGCAGTAGATGATTAAACATCCTTTCCAAAACTCCTACACTTCATTGTGTTGTAGCTAGTTATATTGTTTTTTTAAGTACGTGAAGATTATATAGAACCTCATCCGGCTCTCTCTGTATATTTAGAAGCAAATAACCACAAGTTGTACATTAACCATAAAAAACTAGCCGTTAGAAATTAACTGTGTTTTTTTTTTTGAATAAGAAATTAAATTAACTGTTAGAAATTTGTTTTAAATATAGAATATTTTAGTTCTGTAAAATAAACACACTTTGCAAGTTTGTATAATTCTACTCTAGCCGCCTAGCCTAGGATCATTTTCAAATATGGAGATGGAGAAGAAGGAAGTGGTCATAGATCACTATAGTGTTCTTGGTTTACCTTCGGGTAAGGAAGGCACCAAGCTTAACGAGAAGGTGATTACAAGGGCGTACAGAGCAAAGGCTTTGCAGTTGCATCCAGACAAGAGGCCAAACGATCTCAATGCCAATGCCATGTTCCAAAGGCTCAACTCATCCTATGCGATACTCAGGGATCCAAAAACAGTTTGACCCTTCTCTAATAAGACTCGACAACAAGCCCTTTTAAACCAAACAAGGAGAATCATGAGGATGAATTGTTTCTGTTGAGTTTCTTTATATTCGTTATTGCCCCGATGATTTTTCCGGCTGGAAGAACTCACGTTGGTTTTGCAAAGAGGGTGGTCTCTTTGATGTTTGGGATATGGGGACAACGCAAGTGTCAACAAGTGGAAAAACTCTGGTCGATAGTGGTTAGAGTAGGCAGCTATTTTAAACGCAATCCTCCTCATGCTGCCACCAATCAAGAATCAAAATCAAAATCAGAATCAGAAGAAGGCGATCATGAAGATATTGAGGACTGGGTGATAGTTTAGCACCAAATATCCAAGTGTTCTGAATTTCAGTTTTTCTAACGGATCCGAATATGTCAAGTTTTGATTAAAGATAGATTAGATCTAGTTGTTTGCTAATATTATCAATTACATATTGGTATCAAACTTAATTCATTCAATATCCTAAGAAAATAAACGAATCTAGTATCATCATGATAATAATGTTCCTGAATAAATTGAGTTAATTAAAGAGGAACAGAAAATTTTATTCTTTACTTTTTCAAATGAAATGTAAAACCGTTACACAATTCGTCATCACTCCAAGTAAAATCCAAAACAATCTCTGTCTTGGTACGATAGAAAAAGAAATGAATATGGATCGAAGCCACACCAAATGATATAAAGAACAAGACACAACGACACAGTATAATGCAGTAGCATACTAGCATTATCATAGTTTGATTTAGTTGTAGGCCTCAGGGTTGGCCAAAAGGTAGTTCTCAATGATCTTGAACAAACCAGCGGCTCTTTCTTTTCCGGCCTTGACATGCTCTTCCTTGATCTCAACCTCTCCTTTGCAATGGTAGTTGCTGGTGCTCTTGATGATGGAGCCACTTGGAGATGCCACCAACTTAATCTCGTAAGAGATTTTCTCAACCTTGTCACCGATAGCATCACCTTCAATTATGCTGTAGTTATAAACAAAGTTGTCTTTGTCAAGTCCATCAATCTGATGCTTCACATAGCTGTATTCGCTTCCTTCACCGAGGTGAATCTTCTTGATGGTTCCTACACCTCCATCTCCCTCAACGATTTCGGCAGTCTTCACAGCCTGTGGGGCAATTTTGGGGATGAGGTTGTCGGCATCAAGAACAAAGGCCTTGTAGAGTCTTGGTGGTGGGATGACAGAGGTGAACTCAGTTTCATATGTGAAAACACCCATGATGAGGATTAAAGAGCTTAATATATATGAGAAGATTGAAATGTGAAGGAGGCTTAGAGAATGTTGGTATTGGTGTGAGAAGGTGTAAGCCCTAGAGGTGGTATTTATATGTTAAGGTTGAAGCTCACCCTCTAGATCAAATCTGAGCTGCCAAAATGGGAATATTTCAAAGAACTAATAGTTCCCATATAAAATAGACATGCAATGAAAGATCAATGAACTATGGTTCAAGTCTATGAAGGCACCTCAAATTGTCATCCTAACATGGAAAAGGAGCATCAGGACTTAAAATACTGATTGCAACCAACTGATTGCAAGTACATGAGAAAAATAAAATGGATAGCCAATGTTGACTTCTGATACCGACATTACTTTGTGAAAACACCGAAGGAAGCTACTAAAAATTCCTCTGAAATAAGACCATCTAGAACAAGACCCCATTCCTTTTGTCTACTTCAGCCAATTTGGCACTAAAAATTAATTGGGGGTGCCTTCTTTGACCATTTTGAGCATAATCCTTCTACTGGGACTATTTACTAGTTCACACAAGCTAATGGTAACCTCAACCAGCACATACCTCAACTCAGGACTACACTCTGTAAGTACCACCCCTGGCGTTCTCTTCCCTCACAACTCAAAAACCTCGCTCCTTCAGTTCCTAAACACCAATTTGCATAATTCTCTTCTTTCCTTTTGATCATTTCTCAAACTCATAAGCTGATAATGGGCGTGTTCACTTATGAAACCGTGTTCACCTCCGTCATCCCCCCACCAAGATTATTCAAGGCTTTTATCCTTGATGCTGACAATCTCATCCCAAAGATTGCTCCACAAGCAGTTAAGTGTGCTGAAATCATTGAAGGAGACGAAGGCGTAGGCACCATCAAGAAGATCACCTTTGGCGAAGGCAGCCAGTTCGGCTCAGTGACCCACAAGAACGATGGGATTGACAAAGAGAACTTTGTGTACAGCTACAGTTTGGTCGAAGGAGATGCCTTGTCCGACAAGATTGAGAAGATCTCTTACGAGACCAAATTGGTGGCATCTTCCGATGGAGGATCCGTCATCAAGAGCACAAGCAACTACCACACCAAAGGTGACGTGGAGATCAAGGAAGAGCATGTCAAGGCTGGAAAAGAGAAGGCGTCGCACCTCTTCAAGCTTGTTGAAGGCTACCTCTTGGCCAATCCTAATGAATACTGTTAAACTTCATTTTTTCCAGTTCATTGTCCATTTGTTCCGCTGATGTTCCAGTTGGAACATTAAGAGATGGAATGTTGTAATGCTTTCTATGAAATAAACAAGCTGCATCTTGTTATACAAGTCGATGGGCTCATGACAGTGCTCATTTGATAATATGAGGCATTGTTTGCGTGATTACGTGGTTCGCATGAATTTAACATGATAATGAGCAATAATGGCACTAACTCGATTTTTGTTATTTAAAGAGAGAGACATTGTAGTATCGATGTAAAAAGCAAAAACTGTCATTAAAATTGTATTGATCCATCTGAATATATGAAATACTGGAAGAAACTAACAAATGTCTAGCGAGAGAAGATATGCTCAAGGTCGTTTACTAGCTAAGAAGATTAGTTAAATCTTATAAATTGAAACAAACATAATTGGATTGGATAGTTATGTACGAGTTTGTAATTAAATTATGAGATTGTTAAGAACAACCCGGAGAGGTAACTGAACAGAGATATTTGCATTAGGGTCCAATTGACTCTCTGCACTGCTGGCTGGTATATGTGTGTTTTTAATCACAATTACTGCATTTTGAACACAACAAATGTTCCTGTAAAAATAGAAACGACTCGGATAAAGTTCTCACGTCGACTCCTAAATTTCGTAAAGTTACAGAATTACTGACAAAATACTAGCATACAGAAGGTAGAGACTAAACAAAGTAAATTAATTAGTATAAAGAGGAACATACGTTTTATTCTTTACTATTCCAAATGAAATCCAATGTAACAGTACAATTCACCATCACTCAAAGTGCAAGCCGAAACAATCCCAGGCTTGGTAGGAAAGAAAAGGGGAAAAATATCAAAGGGACACCAAATGACAAAAAGAACTGGACACAACAGAACATTACATAATGCGGTAGCATTATCGTAGTTTGATTTAGTTGTAGGCCTCAGGGTTGGCCAAAAGGTGGTTCTCAATGATCTTGAACAGACCAGCGGCTTTTTCTTTTCCGGCCTTGACATGCTCTTCCTTGATCTCAACCTCACCCTTGCAATGGTAGTGGCTGGTGCTCTTGATGATGGAGCCTCCACTTGGAGACGCCACCAACTTGATCTCGTAAGAGATTTTCTCAACCTTGTCTCCGATAGCATCACCTTCAATGATACTGTAGTTGTAAACAAAGTTGTCTTTGTCAAGTCCATCAATCTGGTGTTTCACGTAGCTGTATTCGCTTCCTTCACCGAGGTGGATCTTCTTGATGGTTCCAACACCTCCATCACCTTGAACGATCTCGGCACTCTTCACAGCCTGTGGGGCAATCTTTGGGATGAGGTTATCAGCATCAAGGACAAAGGCCTTGTAGAGTCTTGGTGGTGGGATGACAGAGGTGAACTCGGTTTCATATGTGTACACACCCATGATGATGATAAAAGAGCTAAAAATTGGAAGATTGAAATGTGGAGGAAGATAAGAGAATATTGATATTGGAGTGAGATAGTATGAGCCCTGGAGGCAGTATTTATAGGTTAAAGATGAAGCTCACCCCTTGAAGATCAAAGCTTGAGCTTAGGCATAGGGAATTTTCAAAGAAATAATATTTCCCTGTGAACAATTGTTCAAGTCTACGATGCCGCCTTAATTGGCTGATTCTTTGATGTAAAAACCCCAACTTCTCATCCTAACCTGGAAAAGGAAGCACACTGATTTTAACTATTAGACTTTGCATTTTTGATTGTGAAGTACTAGCTAGCTAGTTTGAGCTTTTGCAGTCAATACAAGCCAGTATTGAAACAAAAAGAAACTGATATATGGGATAGCCAATGTTGACTGCCCGACATTATGTGTATAAACTGAAATTTCAAAGAGAATGTGCAAAGAAGAACATCTAGAACCTGACCCATGCATTTTATTTTGTTCACTTCACCATCCAAAGCCAATTAGGTACCAATTATAATTGGAGATGGGGTGCTTTGTTTGACCATTCTGGATACATCCAAGAGAATATTAAGTACAGCTTGCATCTACAGGGACACTTCTTAATTCACACTAGCTAAGTCTCCATATGGTGACCTTCAACCTCATCAGTCACACCAACTCTTCCCTTGAGTAACCTATAAATACCACCCCTGGCGTTCTCTTCCCTCACAACTCAAAAACCTCCTTCAGTTCCTAAACACCAATTTGCATAATTCTCTTCTTTCCTTTTGATCATTTCTCAAACTCATAAGCTGATAATGGGCGTGTTCACTTATGAAACTGAGTTCACCTCCGTCATCCCCCCACCAAGATTATTCAAGGCTTTTATCCTTGATGCTGACAATCTCATCCCAAAGATTGCTCCACAAGCAGTTAAGTGTGCTGAAATCATTGAAGGAGACGGAGGCGTAGGCACCATCAAGAAGATCACCTTTGGCGAAGGCAGCCAGTTCGGGTCAGTGACCCACAAGATCGATGGGATTGACAAAGAGAACTTTGTGTACAGCTACAGTTTGGTCGAAGGAGATGCCTTGTCCGACAAGATTGAGAAGATCTCTTACGAGACCAAATTGGTGGCATCTTCCGATGGAGGATCCGTCATCAAGAGCACAAGTAACTACCACACCAAAGGTGATGTGGAGATCAAAGAGGAGCATGTTAAGGCCGGAAAAGAGAAGGCATCCCACCTCTTCAAGCTTGTTGAAAGCTACCTCTTGGCTAATCCTAACGAGTACTGCTAGGCTTAATTGTTATCAGTTTGTTTGTCAAAATTTCATGGTCTTCCCAGTTTTTTTTCTTTTTCTTTTGTCAGCACCTTATCCCGGCCGGATGGCATATTAAATTGCACGTTGTTTGTTTTTTTTTCAATAAAACAATGAAGATCTTTGGAAATATTATGCTTATTTCATGTGTCTGATTTCAGTACTTGTTCTACAACAAATCAAATGTCTTATAAATCCTTAAGAGTCTATTGGTAATTTGGTATATAGTCGCTTAAACCCATGGTCTACGTACGCAAAGTGTACTAGCTAGCTAGTTGATTGTGTGATGAGTAAAATTTCGGTTGATTTTTGTTCTGTAATGAACTAATACTGTCACTGGTCAAGTTAGGTTATCAGTTTAGGAACAAAAGCATGCACCTTGTTAAAATATCAAGGCATGACCGTTAACTTATTTCCTTAATGTACTAGGAATAGAATTAGAACAACATAAGTAACTAATATAGTTGTTCTGTACGATACAGTGATAAGTTGCTGCATTTTTGGTCAACACAAAAGCTTAAATATATCTTTGCTGAATTGGGGTTCAGTGTGTTAGGAGTTACGATTCACGTAGGCTGAGGTTAGTTTCTATACTAGTTACTACTTGCTACGATTGAAAATTTCAAAAGTCATGAAAGTAAAAAAACATGCAACATATGTATGTTTCTTATTACAACTTTATTTGAATGAATTTGATTTTACAGCATTTGTTACGTCTTTTTGATCATTACAATCCTATTACGCATATGTAATCATGATTTTCTTGTTCCTTTCTTGTTATATTTCCATGCAGTAATTTGATAGTCTTTGTCTATATAAACTTTCTTGCTCTTACTTCAATATTCGTTTGATGTTCCTTAGTGAAGTGGAAAATATATTTCATCTTTGATACAAATTAAGTTGTGATATTGGAAGAAATTAAAAATTACTACATTTTTTCTTTCCACCCCAAATCATTTGAAACACTTCATTCTCAGGCGCATATCTAGGTAGGAGCTCAACAGGGCTCAAGCCCAACCGATTGTTAGAATAAATTTTTTAATGTGTACACAATAAACATAACATAAGCCTTTGCGCGCAGGCTTAGTTTAGCATAATTTCTACAAACTAAGCCATTTCGGTTTGATTCCTGGTTTTAGCATTTATTTGTTTTTTCCTTTTTCTTAGGCTAAGAGAGTCATATCATTGTTTGGTAAGATGTTATTGTTAGGTATTTTGGTATTAGTTTTGATTGAATTCTTTCATAACCTCTCTTTTATTTTATTATTATTTTTTTATTTTTTTATTTATTTTTTTTTTAAAAAAAAAAACGTTTTATTAATAACTCACATACCCTACATATGTCCGTGAGGTTTGAACCCGTGACCTCAAAGTTGTTAGTTAAACACCTTAACCAACCAAGCCACGGTTCACTGACAACCTCTCTTTTATTTTATTTAATATATATGGTTCTAAAAAAAATTCTTTCTAGCTATTGGTTAAGTGGTTAGGTTATTATTTTTTTATTGCATCTCAATAAATAAAGTGTATATATATCTATAATATTTTAGTTAAATATTTTAGAATATCGTTAAATTTTTTTATTGCCTCAATCAACCTGGAAAAAAAAAATTCAAACCCACCCCAATGTTGAATCTGGATCCGCCACCGGGCATGCTTCCTTCACAATTATTCCTCATACTTCAAGGTTTTGCCGTTACCTTTGCATGTGTTGCTCATGCAATGGGCCGCTGCCCTTGATTTCATTTCTGTTTGTATGTTCCATTTGTATGATTCAAGTGTCTCTAAATCTCGTTCGCTTTGATTCCACCACATATATAATCACTCATATTTGTAGGTCCACGAGGGAGTTCCTTCACACTAAAAAGAGAAGCAATGTGGTGGGGTGTATATTTTAAATTTGAGGAATTCTAAACTTGCTTGAGGCATTTTGGAGGTTGGATGTACGTATAGCAAACTAGCATTGCTCTCACATTCAAGAGTAATAACAAACCAGCAATGGTGCTATGTGGTTTGGAGTTAGAGTGACACTGTGACGTAGCTGTTAAGTTGTATGTAATTTTTTTTTTCCAATCTCAATAAATTTTCAGTTAGATTTTCCCACGAAACCTAAATATAGGGTTAGACGGTTAAATTGATGCAGAAAACAGCATAATACAGAATAAAAAGTTTGTTTTGCATGCATTATATATTAGTGTTACTCCTAACACATTGTTTTCGTTCAGTCTGCACATCTGCAAAAGTAGCAGAAGTCACAAAAAAAAAATGTGGTCTACCCTCGCTTTCTTAACCTTGAAAAGAAACCTTTGCTCTGTTATAACTACAACCAATCCTAGCCTCTTAGCTAATGATTCCTGCCGATGTGATAGAGTTAGCTAGCTACTTGGTCTTAAGTTTTAGCTCGCAATCATATACAAATATTTCTACCCCTTGCTCTGGTCATGCTTTTCCACAGGCTTTCTTGAACTCGCTTTTCTTCTCTCTGTGCAGCTAGAGAGATTACTGAACTTTCCCCAGAGGCATATGTACGTATAGAAGTTTATGGAAGTAGTTTCAGAGTCTGTGGAAGAACATGGCAAGCAAGGACGTGTAATATGTGATTTTGCTGTGTTCTCTTTTTCCTTGTCTTATCATCAATACATTTCCAGTTTTATCTTCTCATAATAATATTTCCAGGTTTGATACAATGCCATAGACTCAGTACCGCCATGAGTTAAAATTGAAGCTCAATGCCAATCTGTTCTTGGTACGATGATTTCTTAGATTGTTTTTTAATGTATTTTGGTTTCATTGTATGGATTAGCTATACTTATTATGCTCTTTCGTTGCCTATGTAGACCAGGACAATTGGAACACAAGCCTTGACATACCATTT
This sequence comes from Fragaria x ananassa, assembly GCA_034370585.1. Taxonomy (NCBI): domain Eukaryota; kingdom Viridiplantae; phylum Streptophyta; class Magnoliopsida; order Rosales; family Rosaceae; genus Fragaria; species Fragaria x ananassa. The sequence continues at coordinate 21,233,226 of CP139762.1, read as the reverse complement.
TCCAAATTCCAATGCTTAAGACGGAATAATCTCTCCTCTGAAACAACCTGCACTCCTGCAGTTTCTAACATATGATGATATGATGAAAGTATAGGCATGAAGAGCAGTCAATGGGAGGGCATATATCACACTCAATGAAGTGTGTCTTTGATCGCAGCATATTTGGGATGAAATTGATTAATAGCACTATCGTTCAACTCTATCATGAACAGTTTTACATTCATTATATATTTATATTCTTCTATTTCTTTATGGAGTATTTTGTACTTTCTTTTCTATATAACTATTTGTTTAGATTGTGATTGAGGTAACAAGTCATCTCAGTTACATTATCAAGTTAGTAACACATCTATATAGTCCAGATTCAAACAAAGATCCACGAGAGTATCACAACAAAGCCAGACTAGTCTCCCACTGTAGGCACACAAACCCTCAATCACCTCAAGCCTCCCGGCCAAAAATTAGTGGGAGTTAGGACTTGAACTTTAGACATGGAGGTTCCTTACTACCTGTCACTGTATGCTTAATTAATTACAATTTCAATTGTTTGGTATGTGTAATTAATGATAAAGTTTTAAATTAAATTAAATATTAAAAAAGAAAAATATAATTGGTTTTCCCGTCAGTTTTGTAACTAACGCATCCGCCTATCCCACGAGTTGGTGGGGTTCAAAAGCTGGTATGACGGTTGTGGTGCTTGTTTGACTGTTTGTTCCTGAAGCCCAAAACCAAATCCAACCAAAAAAAATACTGTTTTGGAAACTAGTAAAGAGATAAGAAAAAACTTCCTGCAGTTTACGAAAAAATTACGCCGAATGAAAATTGAAATAAAAGATTCACACAATCAATATTTTTATTTTCTTTTCACAAAAGAAAATATAAATTTTTAAAAGTTTGGAATTCTTTATACGATAATTTAATTATAGAAATTATGAAATTCTTTATTTTCAGTCCTTCCAAACACATCCTAGTTTAACCAAATTCAGACACGAAGTCCGCTGTTTGCGTCGTTCACTTTCTAAAACTTGTCTCTTTCCTCATGACTGCCACTGCTCTCCGTCTCTCCCTCCCTCCATCTCCTTCTAAACCCCTCCCTCCCGGCGCGTGTTCTCACCGCCAACCTCTCCACCTCACCTTTCCAACCCTCCACACCTCCACCCACACTCCCCTCCTCCGCTCCTCCCACCACCGCCATCCTTCTCCGATCGCCATGTCCTCCATTTCCGCCCGATCATCCTCCCCGGCGACTCAAACACAACCGATCGAGCTCAACGACGAGTCCGAGTTCGAAACCATCGTCTCGCGCGACGGTTACATCTCCATCTGCGGCTTCGGCTCTCTCCTCTCCGGTAGGTAATCATGTTTTGTTCTCTGTTTTGCTTCCTTGCGGATATCAAACGGTTGCGGTTGTGTGTGTTTGGTAACCAGTGAGAAGCGCGAGGAGTACATTTCCGGAGCTGATCAACTTCAGAGTGGCGCGGTTGAATGGATTCAGGCGAGTCTTCGGTCACATGGCTCCAATTTTCTTCGAGCGTGGCATTGCCAAGCCTGAAACCAAGGTACGTAGGTGATAGAAAATCTTGGTTATGAATTCTTTTGGAAGAAATGTGGTATCCAAATTCTAATCTGAAGTCGTGAACTTTGTGATTGTAGTTTTTGTAATTTTGGTAAATGTCGCAGGAGATTTCGAGTTTGAGTGTGGAGCCTTGTGAAGGTGAAAGCCTTATAGTGACGGTGTTTGAGATTCAAAAATCGGAGGTAAGAAATGAGGACGATATGTTTCTTCGGACTTTCAGTGCCTATTGACTAGTGTGTTTGAGATAGAAGGGAACCAGTTCATTCAGTGTGTGCTAACCTCAAACTTATTGTTATGGTACTCAGATTCCGGCTTTTATCAAGAGGGAGCCTGAGTTTCGATTCCTAGCTGTAAGTAACATGGAATGCTTCTTGGCATTTGCTGTTAAAAATAGATATTGTTAGTTTGTTACAGCTTTGCGTTTTAATTTGGGATTCATCTGTTTCTCCTGCAGGTTGTGCCTGAAACCCTTGATGGGAATCCATTTGATAGACGAGCGGTGAGTGGAAAATGTGAATATTTTATACGAATGGTTTAACTTGCTCTGACCTGATTCTGGGTTTAGTTTGGTAATAGTAATGTTGATGTACTGATATCAATGCAGGTGCTTTGTGCTCGTTATAGTGATGAAGAATTTTTCAGAGTCAGATGCAAGGGTATGTTATCCCTAGTTTGAACTTAACTGCTTCTGCCAATTAATTTGTTAATCAACCTCAGAATAATTACTATAATACAAGTGTAGTTAGCTAGTAGTAGCATCACTAGATACAAAGAAATAATGCATGGTTTTGGTAACCGTTTTGCTTTCATCTGATTTTTTCTCTCTGGTTTCAGGAAGTAAGGAAATGTATTATGAGCTATTTGGCCGATATAACATTGATAAGATTTGGAGGGATGATATCTTACCTTGCCGAACTTACCTTCGTCACTGGTAAGTATAAATCTTTTAATGACTTCTTTGTACTTGCATTACTAATGCTGCTAAAAGAACCTGAGATAATGAATAACAAGTAGTGTGCCCAATTTTTAATTGGGTTTTTAAAGTAGAAAGGAAAGTCATCTTGGCTCTGTATTGATTTATCAGGAGAAAAATGTGGGAGAGACCCTTGCATTCGTAGTTTAGTGTCTTTCGTTGCAGCAATCCATGCATTGAATCCATCTGCATTGCATATTTTACTATTACTTTTTAACTGTTACCAACTTGAGTTTGCCTTTTCTCAATTGTTTTTCTGGCTCTGAAATGAGAAGCTAATCTACTTATATGCTGTAGTAACTTCAACAACTTCAAACTCTACCTCTGAAATGAGGTGTTTGCAATACCAACTTCTATGATATGAATTAACTGGTTTTTATGCCTTTCTAGTGTGTTAGCAGCAAAAAATCTTAACGATATGGCATACAACAATTTCTTGGATCACACTTTCCTTGGAGACCGTAAAACAACCATTCGAGAGTACTTGGCTACAACTGGTTCAGGAATTATGGAAGAAGAGCCTCCGGAATCCCTCAAGATCCGTTATGGCGGTTAACATAGATAGTTAGCACCAATTATATGCAAAAGAAGCTTTCATTCTTTGAACTTCAAAAGTCTGGCATTAGTTATTTTATATATCCTTTGTGACATTAGTTATTTCATGTTTTTTTTTTAACATAGATACGTTATGTTAAGTTTGCAATGTTTATGGTTAACCTTCCCTTCTCCTTCTTGAAACATGGATATGAGGCATGAAAGTTTACATTGCCCCGTACTGAAACATGTTAAGGTAAAGTCAGATAAACACAAAAAATGTATGTTGTTCCACCAGTAATGAGTTCATAATTCATAACTAGTTTCTCCCACATTGGAAGCTGTGAAGTGAAAGAGCAAGAGGGTGCTTGCTATACAATCGAAACACGATCAATCCTAGAGACAGTGCCCAAAAACTACGGGGATCACGAACACACTTGCAACGTACTGGAGTTTAAGATTTGCTCTACTCGTTCCTTGAGATGCTGGACAACCAGCAGTGTGTGTTTAGTAGACGGGATCAGTTGTCATTTTTATGAAGGGAATTCCTTCCCACATCGAAGAATAGGTGAAAGAAAGGCCAAGGGATTGGCTATAAAAATAGCGAAGCAGATGGAAAGGAAATCTACCTGTCCTGTCAGGGTTGAGGGTCGACTCGTCAATGATCGAGAGTGACGGCGGGTCGTGCCAACACCCACGGATAACGAACACACTTATTCGGTGCGAGCGACTCTAGCCCTACTTAGGTTATGAGTCGCCCGTCAATTTTTGAAAGCCTAGCCTTCTTGGCGGGGCTCCAATCAAAACTGTAAACAATGTTTAATATATTCCGACCCTCAATTCTGGCAATTCTAATTCATCATGTACCGTATTCTGAATACTAAGTTCTGTTTTGCTTTGGATATCAAGATTTTGGGAAGCTGCACACTTGCGGTGACAAAATGAACCAATATGTTGCCTCCAAATTACAAGCTGATTTAGTAGAGCACCACTTAAAATTGCAATTGCATCGCCTGGTGGCAAGAGAATATGTATTTGACTGCATATAGGATATTAAGTCTGCACGCTCGCACAGTGACAAGAATCGGTTACTTTTACTTTCATTAAATTATAGTTTCTACATACATATTCTGAAATCATTTCTATGATCAGGAGCTTTTGAGCCTTTCTTCACTATCTCTACAAATCTACAAGTTTGTTGGACAAATGTTTTCATACAAACAATCAGACAGTAGCGGTGTGTGGTGATAAGCTTTTGGTTATAAATCATGCTCAATGAAATACCTGCGGTGACGCATAGTACTCACTCTCATTGAACACGGGTCTTAAATCTTCCTTCAGCATGAAATCCAAAGGGAAAGAAACAAGATGCCCCTTTATAGACTCTAACCTCTCCATAGGATTTGCCTTCTTGACATCTCCATTTTGATATGATTCTAGCGTTTCGGGAGCAATTCCTAAATCAATGGTTGTGTGCCCTACCTTCTCCTTCCAGAAGGCTATGCTTTGTCTAAATGCAGCTCTGCATAAACATCAGACAAGGACGGATAGGGAAAATCATTTGTTAGCTAAATAGGCAAGAAAACAGGAGAATTCAAAGACGATTAGAGAAGCACGCACCTAGAATGTACAAAATCATTTGGTACACAGGAAAAGACATCTTGGTAGATTGTGGTATTTGTCTGTTAAAAAAATGCAGCAGATATTAGTATGAGCAAATTCAAGCAACTCAGCAATATATCTATTTCTTTCTAGCTTTCCTTGTCCCACTTCATACAGTTCAAGAAACTTGAAATTCTCAAATTCATATTTATTGATCAGCTTCAAGTTTTACGGTTCCACTTGGATCACATATCTGAATACCATAATACTTTTCTCCTACTTTGTCCTACCTTCGCTGTTGCCATCCATATATCCTTGTAAGTTGAATAAACAGTAGGATCAATTATTTGGTCCATCTGAGGGAAAAAAATATATATTAAAAAATTATTCAAAACAAAAGTCGGCAAACTGACACGAGCTATTACAAAGATTCTAATCATTATTCAACAAAAATCAGCAAATTCATTGAATTTAACAAATATCATTCATTCAATAGAGATGCACACAAAATGTTGCTAACCTCTCCAGCATTAACACCAAGATGTTCAGACCACAGTGACAGGCGAAGACTCAGTGAGAATTTTCCAGCCTCCCATGGTTTTCCTCCCATATATGAATTAACCAACTCTTTGTCTTCAATAAGAAGACCAAGCTGATATGAAAAAGAGCCAGTTAGCAAAAGCTACATTAAAGAACAGAAAGTCATGTCTCAAAATGAGAAAGACAACATACTAAAATCATAACTATATCAGATATAGGAAAAACGGGGGTTATTTTAATAAAGTTGTCTGGGTGAGAATTACTCAACAGATATGCAAGATTCACCGCCCAATACATATATGGGCCTAAAAGTTTCATAATTATTGATGACATGGAACTCGTGTGACTGAATTATTTGATTTGAACTTGTAATATATGGAACTATTAGCCGATAACTATATATACCAACAATGGTCTGGTAGCACAAATCCTATCTCCAGACTTCTGATTTGAGAATCAGCTATGTCAAGAATAGAAATAGCTATCTGAAGCCTATATCTATTTAATTCATGAAGTGAAACGTAATTGCTGAATGCAGTGACACATTTGACACATTTGCTGAAGCCTATGTCTATTGACAAAATTTGATGCATTTTTTTTTTACTTCTGCACTATTAAGTCATCTAAAACATTTGACCTCAAATAATCTTCATTCTATTTGCAATTTAAAAAAAAAAAAAAAAACGAATTTGCATTCTCTCTAATTTTAATAATTGAACGCACTACATGATACACGGGAACAAAAAATGCAGGAGAAATTCAGAGCAGAATAAATACCTCAGAATCTCTTGAACCAAGCAAACTCCTATCATTGATGTTAGCTGAACCAATTAAAGTTGTACAGTCATCGACAATCATGATTTTACTATGCACATATACCTGCAGTACAAAAAAAAAACATAATACTTAGATTAAGACATTTTGATGAGCTACTATATTACTAGTATCCAGGACTGAAAAGAATGAATATAGGCATTACGCTATAATGATGTTAAAAGTACCTGACTGGAGGCCACAGGACCACCATCAAATAGTTTACCATAAGCTCTAAGGCCATAGAAAGAAATGTAGTCATGTGTCTTTGGACCAAGAAGTTCATATAAATTGTGTAGAATTGAATTATGCCCTCTGCAAATGGTTCGATATTGCCAATGCATAACAGCTCTCACAGATGCAGCGCCAGCATCATCCAAACCACCCTATCAAACTAAAACATCAACAAAAAAGATACATGGGCAAGGTATATTTGAATTTGATGCAGTTTGAGAAGAGCTCACCTGAAATCCGGGTAAGAGTGGTATGACAATTATAACTCTAAAACACTTCTTATCATTGTATGCTCTCATAATACGACGGAATAATGCTTCTAACACACGATTCCGTATTATTTCATCTCCTGAAAGACCTGAGATGAAAAATTGATTCTAGAAAGGTGGCAAAAAAAATTATATCAGTGAATAAAATAAAACAGACCATAAGAGATGCTAGAAATATCAATACCATGCTGAATAATAATTTATTTTTGAAAAAATATATTTAGGAAACTGAAGGCATCTATAATCATTATTGAGATCACTATCAATATAAACTATGGATTTCCAGCTGTTTGAGTCAGAGACATAGATGATCACATGTTTCGCCCAGAATCAAAGGCTGTCCTGTGTATGCACCTATATGGCTTTACTTTGGGGACAAAAGTGTCCAATAAATAGTCAATCATTATGAATTTTCCCCTGATAGTCAAGAAAAATAAGAAGTTTCTTAATTATATTAAATACTGACAAGCTGATTATCACTACTCGCAAATCATCCCAAGCAAGCTGGTGCTTCTAAATACATTTCATATACATCATCCTAAATTTTGAGCATGCTTCTTAACACATACGATGTATTCACAAGTGTATTAACAATGCTGCACAATATGAGAAATTAAAATACATTTTGGAGGAGATACTTGAATATACTATCGTGTTTGCAAAGTAAGAGAGATTGAAGAATCACACCTCAATGTAAATAAAGTGCTCAGCTTTGTCGATAAGAGAACAATAAGCACTATGAATGCTATCTTCAACTTGGCTTGTTCCTGCTGACCACTGACTGACACTTCTGATAACCTGAAAGTGAAATATTCTTAGAAATAGTACAACACACCAGGTCTTCTATTATGACAAATGGTACAAAACTGAACCATTTGATATTCTGACTATCATCTCCCTAGCACTTGAAAAACTAAATTTGCGGAAATTTTAGAAACCCCTTATTAATTCAAAAAAATTGCTTTTGGTACCAGATTATTCTAGAACCAGACGCTTATGGAGTAACAATTCATCATAAAAGGCAGATGATAAATCAGAAGTTAAAAGGAAATCTAGAAAAACAGAAGTGTTTTCGCAAACCTGACATCGGCATGAACTACAAGGACCTACTTGTCCTGATTCATCTGTGAGACCGCCCTTATTTCCCCGTTCTTGTGTTTCCCACCACTCTGGAACTGAACTTCTGATTGCAGGATGTGCCACCCCATCTGAAGCCAATTTTCCATGTAGATCCAAAGAATCAAAGTCATCTACAAATCCCCTCATTGGCGTATCTGGACCTACTGGTTCAATCTTTGTCTTCCGAAAAGGGAAAGCACGATTGCTGTTTGGCTGACTGAGGCAATGAGGAGAGTCCACCCCATTTGGTCTCGGACTTTCATTTGGCTCTTGGGGAATAAGCAGGGGGATATCTTGATAAGATGATCTCGACAAGAAGGAATCCTGTCTTGTCATGTCTTTGCCATTGCTAGCATTCTTATTTTCAATCTCCACGTCCGAATTTCTTCCCATGTAATGAGGAATCACCATGTGGTGCTGCGGCATCAGTAAAGGGATTGCCTGCTCGTTTGGAGCTTTATTTCTCTGAAAGAATCAACATTTTGTTAAAACATAATGTACTTTATTATCGATGAAAACTTATGTTATTGTACCATGATATTAACCTTTGCATAGTTCCACCGCTGAACAAAATGCCTAGCTACATCACGGCAGGGAGGTCCCCAAATAGCACAGTGTACGTCATGCCAAGGCATGCGAGGATATTTTTCACGATCCAACTCATCTTTCATCGTATCCTCCCACGAGTTTGGTTCAGACTCCCTACAAATATCATATCAAAAAACCATATTTCACTTCAATCATTTCAGAAAAATCTAGAACCAAGTAAAAACAAAATTACTACAGTCTACATATATCAATTTACATCCACAAAACCATGCTCAAGATGCAGCAAATGAGGTGGGATTGGTGTCACTCTCAAAGTTCAAATAAAAGTAGACAAGCTACGGTAAGGTTATTAATTATGGACTATGAATCATTTTTATCGTTTATCTATGATCAATCCAAGTGCAGGCAACAGCTCACCTGGGGTTGTAATAGTCCTTTCCAGGCCAAATGTTAGGAGGGCAGTCACCCACTTTATGTTCAGCAGTATCATAACGACCAAAGCATAAGTCAAGTCCTCCAAGAAAGCAAATCTGATAATCAACAATGACAAGTTTTTCATGGTGGGACCTATATGTAACAAATATGTAATATCAGAAGCAGAACAAGACACAGGAAACAATTAATTGAAACATCAGCATTTACATGAGACTATCTAACAAGTAAAACAGAATCCCAGAATAACTTTTAAGTTCATACCATAAGTAGACACCACTAGAAAAGTGGTCAGGATAACGTAGTACCCTCACATTCTCATGAATCCCAAGAAGCTTTCTCTTGCTATAAACGCTGTTGATTTTCAGAGCAAGTGCTACCTCTTTATAGAGAAGAATATAAATCTGCAGGAACATTACAACATTATACTTAATGGTAATGAAATAAAGCCAGCTTCAATGCAAGAATAGTGAAGGTTAAGTTAAACATTGTGGCAGAGGAACATGTAGATATCTAAGGTTACAGATAAAAACTATGGTTTACCTGAACCCCTTCCCTAGCTTTTGCTTCCAACAGAGAATCAAGTTTAGAAGAAGCATGAGTATGAAATGGACGCCTCATGTACAATTCTGGACACAGCCACCAGCCACAAATAAATATCTGCATGAAACTCAGTATCATTGACTGGACGAAAACGCAATACTAATAATTATGGAACAAAATTGAGTTCTACACAAGGAAGTGATGTGAACATACCTCTGATTTTGCATCCTCAATTGCAGAAGCAATAGCTTCAAATGCCGCCCGACCATCTACAAACCATTGAGCCTGACTACCATCTTCAGCCAAGCCTCTTGGAGGCGCAAAAGAGCCAAAACGGTGAGGATGACACCAACCTTCAGGAGGTCTGAGTCCCGCATCATTGATTGAAGCTACCCAATCTTTAACTTTACTACTACTCTTAACTCTTAACTTAATGCTCCGGCTTCCACAAGCCACCTTTTAAAGATTCACAGCATTAAGCAAAGGATTGTCTGGATATTTCAATGGGCGGATAGCATCACCCACCAATTACGTAGAGAAGGGAAATGCATTCTATCAAATAAGAATTCTTGAGCCACCAGAAACTTGAGCATGCTCCTTACCATGAAGTGCATTATTAAGCTAAAATTCTACCAGTTGGGTACGAAAGAAAACAATGCTCCTTCAATATTTTACGCAAAAAATACACGGCTTCATCCTCTACTAATAGTCTAATATACACACCCAGATTTGCATAAACCATGTATGTACAACCACCTACATCACAAAAAAATAATCTATACTAGACTCTGCTTCACTTGCAACTTTACGAGCCAACACTGGAGATCAAGAAACATAGTATAGAAGCTGAACTTTATCTGGAAACAAATTCTAGAGTAACGTGAGCATGCTCCTTATCATGAAGTGCATTATTTAAGCTATAATTCTACCAGTGCTGGGTACGAAAGAAAACAATAATGCTCCTTTTATATATTAAGATTGCAATTCACGGCTTCATCCTACTGCTATAAACACACAGAATTGGATAAACCAAACACGTGTAACCACCTAAATCACAGAAAAGAATATATAATGAACTCTGCTTCACTTATAAGCCAACACTGGAGTTCGAGAAACAAATTATACAATCTGCACTTTATCCAGAAACAAAATCTAGAGTACCAGAGTCTAACAGGAAAGAAGAAGAAATAATAGGTATCAATGCTACTAACCTTAAATGCATGTCGTAGTGGATTTCTATCTTTTATCTCTTTTGCTAGAGATACACGGCCATCCCCATTCCCATCAGAGCCTGGTAGTACATCAAATACTATTATGTCTAAAGGTTGGGTATCAAAAGGATCTGACAGGAAGGCCAAGAATCCTGGTTTCAATACAGCCCAAACCTGCAGAGAATCAATTAAAGGATGACGCAAAAGACAGACGGTGCGGAAACATTACCTTAAACTAAATACATAAAAAATGAATGACAGATGACCTAAATTTCTTAGGACTCAACGTGTGTCTAACAATTTTTGGGTCTCTTTAAGTTATTTCAACTTCCACGGGGCGATTAAACTGTTTCAATGCGCTTTCTTATGAGGTGAGTATGAACTAAACTTACTAAGAAGAGGACTTCATTACCTTTTGCCAGTTGTCATTACAACAATTGAACCAGCGACATGGACAACATTTCCCAGAAGGATCATCCTTTGGCAACTTTGGTAGATGTTTCACCATTACAAAATCTTCTTTCAGCTTAGGGCCGTATTCTGGGGAAAATGATAGCATAGAGACCTCCAAAAACTTGCAAACCTACAATACATAATTATTGATGACGAGAAATAATGATTTCAACAATAGATACAACTGCGTGAGAAATATATGAATATAGTAGATGACACACAAAAGCTAAAAGCAGAGAATGTTTAGAAATCATCATTATCCAATATAATTAAAGACAAAAGCCATCACATGTTACCAAATTAATGCAATTGTATCTGATAGATAACAGCACCAAATGGTAGAGTTCAAACAAATTTGTTAACAGTCCTTTAGAAAGAAAAAAGCACCAACACACCTCTCGAGAGTTCACAATGTCCATGTTTCCAAGAAAGTGATTAAGATATCCTTGCATTGCAATCTTTGATCTGTCTGAAATGGATTGCTGCCTGCCAAGCGCTGGCCGAATGATTGGAAGAGCTGCACTAGATGGAACATCTCTGAACAAAAGATGCAACAAAAGTTGTCAGTCATAACTGATTTTTCACTCCAGAAAAGAAGTATTTCGTGCATCTGACTCATCCTAAACCCACATAATTCAAAAACTACTAACCTGTTTTTAGCACTTTCATCATTGTGATGCAGGGGAACAGTCTCGTCATCTACATCCTCATCATCGTGCACCACATCCGTATGATCTCCTATTCCTAGATTTTGAAGCCATTCTTTAACCTTTAATATAATGTTGGAAACGACATTAAACTCCAAAACATTCCCAAATAAGCAGAGCTAACTGCCAAAGGGCATCGACGAGTGAAAACACAGACACTGACACATCCGCAGCAACTCAAATAACAAAATCCAACTCTTAAAACTCAACACACCTGTTCCTGCTTTTCGTGAATTTCCTCAATAAACGCCCGTTTCTTCAATGCAAAATGCAAGTAGAATACATGTGATGCTTTCTTCACTAGGCGCCACTTAAACTGTTAACAATCACCAAATTAAACTCAATTAGCATATCCTAGTTATACAAACTAAACCGAACAAACACTCCGAGCTATCATCCTCTACTGTCAAATTATAAAATTTAATCACTCTGCAGTAATGCTACCTAAAAATAGAAGCAACTATTAATCATTATGAGATAATAAAAAAAAAGTTTACAACTTCGAAATTCAATTTTCGCAGCGAAAGCTAAGGATGAAACTATAATCAAACCAGTTGCATGCAACCCGATCTCATCCATAGAATCCATTAGAAACAACAAAAGAGAGAGAGAGATCGTGCCTGCTTGTATTGGAACTCGATGGTGTAAGAGAGAAGCATGGGGCTGATATCGCCGGCGTCGGGACGAGAGACGGAGACGATGGTGGCGCTGGGCAACTCGTCGAAAATCCTCGCCGGCTCAAAAGACGAGTGGCGGAAGGAGAAGAGCGACGACGGCGACATTAACTGCTCCGATCGCATTTGCACATACCGGGAACCGGAACCGCTCCCGGTCGATATCAACTGCTCCGATTCCATCTCCCTTTCGATTTGTATCGTATTATATATATATATATATATATTACTTAATTGTGTAATATAACAACAAATAATGCTACAAAAGATAGAATAATGGAGAAGAAGAAAGAAGAAGGTTTCGGATCGCAATTTTGAAAAAAAGGGAGAGAAAGAGTTGGAGAAGGAATTGGTCAGTTTTGGGAGATAGGTGTGTTTCGCTGCGGCACCACACCACAGCACAATTAGAAGAAGAAGAAAAATAAATCTGATTTGGGCACTGTAGGTGTTTTTATACTGTGGTAGTCGTGGTGTTGTTAAGGGAAGTCCCGTGTTTCAAGAATCGGACCATAGGAGCATGTAATAAACTTGTTCCTTTTGTATCGATGTCAGTCAGTTCCATTTAATTTTTTTATAGACAAATAATAATTTTGAGAAGACAAAAAAAAATGAATGATTTAATGCAAGTACAAGCCCTGCCTGTTAAATACCAATGGGGTTTGATCCAGCGGCCGGCAAGTCGGCCAATGCGGAAATGAAGACAAGATACCCTTAATTTCTTCTTTTCATTTTTATTTTTGATATGATCAAATTAAGCTCTCACAATAAGAGTACATCTTCTTCGGCCTCAGCTCCACACCTCCTGTGTCGGTATCATATAAAATTAGTTTTTTTAGGTTTCAATTTTGTTAATGGATTAGTATATATGTATGATAGTGTGACGTGGATGACCGAATCAAAATATTGCATATTAGTAGCTCGGTTCACTTGCACCTCGGTGTGTAGAAGAATTTTTGTGGCGAATGTGAGTTAGATACTCAAACAAGTCTAACACCGGACTTGAGCCATGTTTGTCCGATTAACTGATCAAAAAATTCATGCTCAACCATTTTAGGATGTAAATCCAATTATGAGAGAATTATTTTAACCAAATTGTTTTGTTTTCAATGTTTGTATGTAAATCTAAGTCTAATTAGATAAATGCGTCAGAGTATCCGCTTGGGAAAAACACCCATGAGATTGTGTTTTATCCAAATCCGTTTTTGGCTTGAAGTGGGATCACACTTGGGCACTTTGCCACCATTTGTACCAAAAACAAAAAACAAAACTAAGCCCTCTTAAACTCAAGTTGTGGTTGATTTCGTCATCCAAGTTATTGGTCAAGTTATTTGAGGTCCTATAATTTGATTTCATCGCCTCCATTGTGCGCTTGATCCAAGCATTAGTGCAAAACAATTTCTTTCAAATGTTGAACACTTGAACCTTTCTTTATCGTTTGTGGGTTCAACATCAGTTGGTATAATGTGACAATTAAACAACGTCAAAAAGGAGTAAAGATGGCTGAGAGGCCAAGCCACATGCCAAATGGCCAATCCAGGTTGGCAAGGATTGATGCCGTATCAAGGAGGCAATGTAACTGCTTATTTTGAAAAGAGTGACAGCCAGAAACAACTAGGCTTGGCTTTCAAATGATTCCGACGACTTAAACTGGTCCTAAAACCTGATACAGGCATATGCGAAAACGTTCATGACCAGCTAGTATGACCTAAAACTTTGAAGTAGGTAAAGGGTGTTAAAAAGTGATCCAGATCATTCAGACCACATTCATTCAGATTCAACACAATACTCAAATCAGATTCATTCAGATTCAACACCATACTCAAGGCAGTTGAGCACCGCTAAACTGTAAAAACAATTGGAGGAAGAAAAGGAATCGATTTAGGAAGCGAAGATCATATATCTAAACATGGATATAGTCTGAAGTTTGCCAAAGTCACAAACATCATTCAACATTAAAGAAACCCTGCAACTCATAGTTCCATAGTATGGACTGGAAAATTTGCAAGATCAGAAACTATAGTAGATAAAAAATATAACTTCTATATAGTTGAAATTAAGCGCATTAACATAACAGTTATTGTTTCTTAGTGCTCTCACTGCAGATGTCTATCCCTACTTCCTTGCTTTTTTCGCTCCTCCCCTGCAAAATTGAAGAAAAAAAAATCATAAGTATTTGAGGAGGTTTGTATTTCCAAAATGGTGTGTCGATAGACGGATAAAACAAGAAAAAAAATCTATCATAAACATACGCAGATGGTTGGGGTGCTGCAGCAGGTGCAGGTTTAGGTGCTGCGGCAGCTGCAGGTGCTCTCTCTCCAGGGCCCTGCAATTTTCAAAAACCCAAATAAATTAACACACTCATAGCATGCTGAATCAAGCAAACAGAAGATGTGATATACCTTGACAGGACTACCTAATGCATTTTAAAACTTCTAACATGTGCTAAATTGTTTTTAACTTGGTACAGAAGTTAAACCACATAATTATGTATTACATAATTTCATCTTCCCCTCCAAAAAGTAGCCACTCCATTGGAAACAATTAATTAATAGCACCTTTTAAATGTCTAAACTTACTTGTGCCAAACGTTCCTCCCTGCGAGCCAGCTTCCTTTCTCTGCTAGCCTTATTTTTAGCACGCTTGGACTCAAACTGGTCTGCAAGAGTCTTCTCTCTGGCCTTCTCAGCCTTTGACTTATGAATACTCTCCATCAACACACGCTTGTTCTTGAAGCAATTACCCTTCACCTTCATGTACATATCATGGTACATGTGCTTGTCAATTTTCTTAGCTTCTCGGTACTTACGGAGCAAGCGCCTCAGTACCCTCATCCTCCTCATCCAGAGTATCTTAGTGGGCAGCCTTGCCTCTCTGGTACCCTTGCGCTTACCTGGAGAAAATCAACAACCACATTATAATCCTTACCATCAATTTGCGTGACGTCTCCAATAATTCAACACAAACAGCACATACCATATCCAGAGTGACGTCCCTTCCTCTTGGCCTCAGCCATTCTCCGAGCACGAGAACGGGAGTGGATCTTTGTTGGTTTCCTGATGACAAAACCATCCTTCACAAGCTTCCTAATGTTTTGCCCTGCAAAACGTTATAAATGTCAATAACAACAAAACCAATAGGAAACCCCAAAAAAAGGGGTGGAATGCAATGCACCATTCAGATCGTATCAACCATAAGCACAAAAACAGGCACAAAGACAAAGTAGTTGAAATAATAAGACGGAAAAGAAATTTTAGCAGGCAAGCAGATATCTAAAGCGTCAATGTGCCATGAAACTTCTTTAATTTCATTCAATTTCACTAACTATCAAACCGTAAATGAAATTGCCTTTGGAATACACAAGCCAAAACCATAGCATTACATATGGGGAAAACCCATAATAAGGAACAATTTCCACACAGCAAAACAATATGAACATTTCAAGCTAAAAGTGACGATAGTAAGATAATTGGATTCACTAGCATCACAATGAGAAACAAAATCAAACAAACCGCATAGTCATACCATAAAATATTATGGTAAGAATTGCAATGAATCATAAAAGCTAAATTCCTCAATCAAAAATCAAACAATTTTCAAATCAGACTAACTCGGATCCATCAAACAATAACAACGGGTAGATTGCTGAAATGAAAGCAAGGGGAAGGTACGCACTGGAATTGGCCATGGAGATTTCGTTGCCTTCATTGGGGTCGAGCCAGACCTTGCCACGTCCGCATTTGAGGACGCTAGCGGCGAGCCGCTTCTGGAGCTTCAACGACACCATCTCTGCTCTTCCTCTGAGGTTTTACGGCAAACTGAAAGCCTGGTGGCTATCACTGGGATCCGGATGATATATATGACTAGGGTTTTTAGCGGTTCTGTTTCTGGGTCAAGATCCACGACACTACAGGCCCAATAGAATGGGTACCCAATTTTTCTCTTCGATATTCACCCACTTTTCATTTTTGCATTATTAACGTCAAAATATTCAAGTTGGAAAAGTCATAGAGAGGAAAAAATATAGTATGCTAACATATTGATTTTACCTTCTTTTTTTTTAAGGAAGATTGATTTTATATCAAAGGATTTGTGAAGCTCAAAAGTGCTTGATTCAAAAGGTTCAAGAGGTTAAAACTTAAAAGTTAAAACTCTTGTCAATTGTTTGGTCAGGGCATCATCTTCTCACATATTTTCAGTGGTGAATTTTTTTGTTGATATTCTTGCTTGGCTCGCCACTCTTTTTTCTCGACGGCTATCCTAGCTAGCAACTTATGAATTCTTATGAGAAGAGTTTTACGGTTGCTACGAGAAATTTTTAGATGTTATGGGAGGACCACGTGACAATATGACGACATGACGTGGTCATACATTATAATTAAACATTGACACATGTATTTATTACAACTAAAATATGAACTAAGGTTTTATATTTTTTGTGAAATGACTTTCATAGGTTTTTGTTGATTTTGGACTAGGGTTTAGGGTTTTGGGGTTAAGGTTTTGGGTTTGGGGTTTAGGGTCTAGGGTCTAGGGTTTAGAGTTTAGGGTTTAAAAAGCGACACAAACCTAAAATTGTGTTTGACAAAATAGCTGATGTAACTTTTCTTTAATAAAATCCTTATTTCAATATTTAATTGGAATGTAGGATCACGTCATATTACCACGTGGTCCTCCACTTGCGCTGAAAAATTTCTCCGGTTACCACGAGGTTTTCTTACTCTAATCGCTTAATCAATAATGCAAGATATAAACTTCTTGTATGCACTGCAAGTACACGGTAAAATCTTACAACATTCATAATCATTCATACATGAAGATCACCATACATCTGTATTAGTGTCATCTAATCACAACCATCTGTATAGATACGTCTACTTACACGTCATATACGGAAGATGTTATGTACATCGATATATATTTACTATTTACTACTGCCAACTTCTCCGTAAAAAATACATGGTAGTCCTACACTAGTCAATCACCCGCGCTCTGCTGCGGGCAAGGAAGCTATTCAACCAGGTAGTTGTTATTTTTTGCACTTTTCTCCATGTGTTGCTCTTGTGTTTTCCCCTGCTTTTCTCGGTCGATCGTATTCATATGTTTACCTCTGAATCACAAAAGGAAAAGAAATTTAGAATAGAGTTCAGGAAAGCTGCTTTCGCCCCATTTGCTTCTCACATACGAAAGCTACTTTCATCTGTATTATATGTAGATTTAACATATGTATTATCTGTAGATTTAACCGAAGTGCCACGATGATCAACAGAAGATGATTAAAGCCTGAAACATCGGATTGTCATATAATGTACATCAATTCAACATGTGCATGAAACTACATATAATTTAATTAGCTCCAGACCAGATAAAAGTATATATACCAAGATAGATTAATTTCAGAGCTGCCAAGAAAGGGAAGAAGTTGCTTTCACATCAGTTTCATGGTACATGGAAAAATTCCAGAAGGTTCATAACACCTATCAATTCCAAAAGTTCCAATATGTTTTCTATATCACAAACTCACCTAGCCTCTTAAACCACAAATAGTATGAGATTATCCACATTAAAATGAACCATATCTAAAATTCATGACATGAAACCCACTCTTATCATTGCTACCGCCAAAACCAAAATTAAGGGATTTGAAAGAGTCCTTCCATCATATCGTACTATTTTTCTGCTTTTGATTGTATGCTATCAAAAGTATACACCAAATTTATCATCTTTCTCCTAGAGATGAGAACTTATTGTAGCCTGAAATATTCATTACCCACAATCAGTTCCCGCTTCATTCTTCCCATTTTTCTTCAACCAACTACCATTTCATTTGTATCATAAGGAAAATTGAACAATATCTGTTTTTACCATTCGTCTAACTCAATCTATAATCCTAACCAGGTAATCTTTTGGATATCAAAGTTGGTGGCAAGATCTCCCCAGAGAATCACCCTTACACTCTCTCTCCTGTAACAATGGTAAGCATAATAATAACATCAGATGAATACAATCATTGTCACAATTGATGGTATAAGGGAAGATAAAATGTAATGAAATATCTGAGCCTAAAACGATTGTGAGAATGACTTTGTACTTGGTATTTTTGGATGAGGACATGACATCTATATGTAAACCTCCCATCAATAGTGGTCTCTTCAGGTGGCTGAACTTATCTTATTCTGTCCAGTCACATCTAGCATATCACATAAGAAGAGCACATGATAGAAGGCAATATCAAATGTAGAATGATATGGAAATAAGTAAATTTGTTTTAAGTCTGCAAACAAATTAATGGTTGCAAAGGTAATATGATGTCCTTTGTATATAACCATATAGAAAACACAATGTTCAGGCAATAAGCAATGAACAATAGTAATTGGATAGCTGATAACTGAAGGTAAAAGGGGGTTTCAGTGATCAATGAAGGTCGGTTAAATATAAAGCTTATCAACAATTAAAGTGGATGCTTGAAAATTGAACAAAATAATTATAGACAATAAACATAAGGCAAGCGGTTTTAATGTAACACAGCTAAAAGCTTATTTCAAAACAACTTGGCATACTTCAGTGATTTGGAGTAATAATATGAAAACATTTTCTTGGATATTATTGGGGTTGGATTTACAGTAATTATTATGCTAGAGCTCAGGGACCCATGTTCAACTTCATCTGTGATGCTTTAATCTATTTCATAGTGGTATATAAACTGTCATTAATACCAGTATTAATTTCATACTTAATCAAGTTTATTAATCAGGTCCGTGTCATCATATTCTTCAGCAGTAAATAGGATTAATCTTACTTATTAATCATGAAGTGCCTCCATATATATTAGAAAGAATCGAAACCCTTTTTAGCATATTTTTGTCAACCAAAATTGTCACAAAATTCAAAAGACCACAAATCACAATCAAATTTACTATAACAAAATTTTCAATGAGATCTAGTTGGAAAAATCTCCCAGCAACACTCTCAACTACATGCGAAAATGTAATCTTTACACGAAACCAAAACCGAAGAACACAGTAAATGAGAACAAAGAAGATATAAGTTTGAAAAATTAGGTTGTTTCATGTGTGTGTACTTTTACATGCTCAAGCTAATTTTGATATACAACTTATATTCATACTATTATAACGAACGAAAGTACAAAACCTCTTTGGAAACTGATCGAAGAGTACTTAAACATTTCAAACTTTGATTGGTAAAATGATCAATTTTCATTCGTCCTTTACATATGGATTTTTATAGCACGGAGCAGGAGGCGTAACCCCGCAGCGAAACTGCAGTTTGAGATACATTTTTGTGATCAGCAGTAGTACACCCAATTGCCAATATTACACATTACCTAATAGCTTTTCATCAAACTATATCCAATTCAGTCAGTGAAAAAGAAAAAAAAACAAAAGGAAACTTCTTAGTGACAGCTTCTTGCTTTGCTCACAGCAAAATCCAATCAACCCACAGTTCCACACAAATGAACCCAGAATACACATAAAACTCAACTTTAAGAACCAAAACTCATATTCCATAATGCCCTCCCAGCACTATATCAAACCAACAACACCTTAAAAATCAACTTTAGCTGAAAAATTAAAACTATGAAATTACAAATGGGAACCGAAATCTTACCCAGATTTGTAGCAGAGAAGGGAAAATCCCACCGGATCGCAAAAGGCGGCCATTCTTACATTCATGGTATTGCTCGTCCCACGGGAAACATTGGTCGTCATGCCCCAAATTTGACCCCTAAACAAAATCCAAAACTCACAATCGAAATCCAAATCCCTGAAAAATCAATAGCGTACAAAATCAAAACAACAACCTACCTCCTGTTTTCCAATTTACAAACCCGAAATCCAGAAAAGGACGGGTCATTCAAACACTGGAACAACTCTTTCACTAATGATTCTAAGAGAATGGAAATTCCTGAATTGGGAACTGACCGAAACAGAGGAAATAATTAAGGAAACGGTGGATCAGAGAAGGAAGAGAGAGGAAAAAGAAGGGCTGAGGTTAGGAAATTAAGGAGGGCATATCCTATATTAAACCGACCAAAAACAAAAAACACGCAGAGTTAAATTTTTCAGGGGTCTGGCTCAGACCGTCTGAGGAAGATGAAACTTCACAGAGTTTACCTTGAGGAGCTTCAATTCTTTACCTGGGCCACTCTCAGTTTTGCAGGCTACTCTCAGTTTTTCTCTCTGTTTATGGAAGAAGCGAGAACCATATGTCACAGAGGCTGAGAGGTCGATAGCAAGATCCTAGAGAAGAAAATCCAGGCCACACTGTTCTATGAACAGTAATTAGGAGCAATGCTTTAAACAGTGAATAGGGTTCTGTGCACAGTTGACGAAAAATAGTATAATGTTAAATGTCAATATTGTACAGTAGCCGTCGTCCAACACGTGGTTCTTACGCAGCTGTCTCCAATTCTCTCTAGTATTCCTCGATTTGACTATTTCCAATTGTGTCCTTATTTCTGTCCCTTTTGCCCAATTGCCCTCCTTCTTTTCCCGGCAAAAAAAAAAAAAAAATCCCCAAACTTCATAACCAAAAATTCACACCCCTCCTCCAAATTCCCAACCATTTCGAACCAATTCGATTCGAATTCCCAAACCATGGACATCACCCTCCTCTACGACGCCGTTTCAGTAGCCAACACCACCGCCCAAGGTCTAGGCTTCTCAAATCTCCCACTTCGCAACCACCACCTCACCTCCACCAACCAAATCTCCGTCGCCGCCGATTCCCATCCCGACGATTCCCCGCCGTCCCTCCAGATCTCCGCCTTCATCTTCCCCGTCGACGCCGTCGCTCCGCCGCGCGTGCGCTCCAACTCCCACAGAACCGCCACCCGCACCCTCCTCCGCAAGAAGCGGCGCACCAGGCGGCGATCCTCGAGCGGCGATGACCCCAACGACGGCGGGGAGGAGGACGGGGGGTTCTTCGGCGGCGACGGTCCGTTTTTCAACGGAGGATGGGGCGGCGGCGGAGGCGGAGGCGGCGGCGGCGGGGGTTGGAATCTCGATAGGTTCGGAGGGAATAGTTGGGATGACTCGTCGTCGTCGAGGTCCGATCCGGCGATCGATTTCTTCTACGAGGTGATGGGGTGGATTGCGCTCTCGAATTGCGTGCACTTTGCTTTCAAGAGGATGGTTCGAATCGTGGCGGACGGGTTAGGCGATGAGGAGAGAGAGAAGGTGCCTATGAGATTGGCTTCGGTCTGCTGATTCGGTACCGTTTGGCTCTCAATGCTCAAATATAAATTGGATCAGAATTTGGGTTTAATTTCTGTATTTGTATATATATAATCCGGTCGGTATTCTGAATAGATTTTATGGTGTTTTTAATTTTACACTGTTATCCTGAAGTGAGTGATGATTGTGTAAGGATGAGCTAATGCCATTGCACAATTAGAAATTGAAGTTTGTTTGTACAAAATTGGAGGTGGTTATGCTGACTTGTGACTGTGAGGGAAGATGCAGATTTGTGCAAACTCCGAGACTTTTCCTTTGCGCCGTAGGAGACAATTTTTTCTTTATTTTACTTTCTTTTCTCCTTGCATCTAAGAAAGGTTTGAATATTAAGCATTACTTTTTAGGGTAGACAGCTGATGTAGGCCTTGATCCGAAGAAGAGGATATGATGTCCCGGCGCCGTGGTGATGCTTTTGTTTAGACTTGGTTCTTTCTATGATAAATGGGAGTATTGAATTGGCTGAGAGTTTAAGTTGAGTCCAGATGTATGTTACTTAGAAGTAAAACAAAAAAAGCTAATTAAACGTAATAGTTTGTCATCAACTTGTGGAATAATGGTTATAAAAGTTTTGGTTGATGGTTTCAATCATTCGTGAGGCATGGTATCAGATGGTACTCCCACTATGGATTGTTGGATTCTTAAGCCAAAAGAGAAGGAGTGAAGGTGAGTTAAGTTGATCCCCATTCGTTTCTGTTTCTATGACTGGTTGTCTCTATTGAGGGGATAACGAACTTGGTCAAGAGGAAAAGAAAAGGTCTTGGTGAAAAGCATTGCAGAAACAGTAGAATTAAATTGAATGATATCCTTGCAGAAATCTATAGCTTAGATTGCTGCATTAGAATTCATTACTAAAATTCTGGTTCTTTTGTGTTGATTTGTGAAATAATATGATCCCATTTCCTGAAGGGTTGTTTTTCTAAGAGTTAAAGAAGTGTGAGCCTAATCGGCTAATCCTATTCTGATCAGCTTTTGTTTTCTTTGAGTTTGTATAGATTCATGATTAGTCATAGTGCCTTTGTTATTGAAACCTAAATTATCAAGGTGACAAATGATTCAGTTTTAGGTTTACAGTAAATGATACGGACTGTTTTTGATTGCAATTTTAAATTCAGTTCATTTAATGCTGGAATGAAAGGAATGTAGTCTTCTGGAGTGATTACATTTTGTTGTCTACGCTGCGTTTGCTATCTATGCTAGAAATTTGTTACCTGTATTTAGGATTATGATGTGATCAGCAGGTAGTTACTGTATCGTTTGTCAGGGACCTGTGAAAGACTGCATTCTCATATACTGTGAGTAGAAAGAATTCTCAGGTGACATCTTTAGGACCACCCTTTTAGTGCAACTACTTTTAATTTTTATTTTTTAGTGCAACTATATATTTTTTAACTGCCAAGTTGAATAATCCATTCTCTTCGTTTAGTCTTTTGTAGTGAACTTTGTTATGATTACTCTCAGAAAATGTTCCGCATGATGAAGGTCAGCTCACTCAGCTGAGTCAGCTGACATGAACATTAGTTCTAAATGACTTTCAGGAGCATGTATAGTTCCAATAAGGATTTGATTAGCCTGAAGAACAAGGAAAAAATCTAGTGGGTTAGGATACTGATAGAATATGTTTTTCAGTCACCTTTGTCTCTTTACTCTCCTAGGTTAAGGACCCACCTGGATTTGGTGACCTGGTTCATGCATCCTTTGCTTCCCTTGTCTTTGTCCAATTGCTGTAACAACCAGAAACTAACATTGCACTGGTTTTTGGCCTAGCTAGTAGTGCAATGTAAGTTTCATGAATGTAAGTTTCACCCTTTTTTTTACTCTTGAAAAGGCAAAGGCAAGGGCAGGGAAATCTTTGACGTAGATAACTAATACAATTATAAATCATTTTCCCACTTGCCTTCTTTTTTTAATTTTACGTTTCCTTTTTGGCGGACAAATGGAATCAAGCTTTAAAAAAATATGTGTACATGAGTAGCAGTGGGTAACAAAAATGGGTGTCTGTGCTCACAACATGATTCCTTTGGATTCTTTTGATGGATGTGCTTCCCTTGGCAAACTGGTTGTTATATGTGCACGTCTTTAGACTTCAGTAATGCGTTGTTGTTGTTCTTGGAGAGGACTCAGAGATTGAACTTGTTACCTCATCCACTGGAGCGGTTGCTTTTATGTGATAAGTAACAGTTACTGCAGTCCTCTTACTTGAAGATTAATTACATGTCAATTAGGTGAAACACTGAAACTTGAAAGATGCAGCAACCAGAGTCTTGCTAGTATTTTTATTTCCACCTATTTTAACGTCATGGGGTGTTCTCTTTGGTGCATGGATGGGACACCATTTGGTATTTTCGTTTTCTAAAAAAAACATTTGGTATTTTCTGTCCCAAGTCGCAACAGATAAATGTCATATGTGTAAATTCTGATCGACTTATAGGTTGTTGTTGCTTGACGATTTTATTTTTATTTTTATTTGCGTACTGTAATTTCAATATTTCAATTCCCATACTTACCATATCAAACCTGATGGCCTCCTTTCCTCTTCCTCACTTTAATGGACAATCTTGTAGTTGTTGAACTTTCTACATTTCAGGTTTGAACAAAAGGAAATTTTACCTGATAATAATTTCTCCATTATTCCTCTTTTTGATTATATTTACCATTTATTTTGCATAAAATAAAATTTTGATATTCCGAATATATATAGGATCATTCTGTCTCTTTCCTTAATCCAATGCACAGGCAATGTGGACTTGTATTGTTTTTGGATGAATGCGAACCTTAAACCTTACTTGTATACTTAAAATATTAACAATTTCAAGCATTTTCTGATGAATAAGGAGTGGCCGGTACTAGTTGAGGTATTAATACGTTAATTAAACAAATTAGTAAAGCCAGAAACAAATCAGTTTGTTGATATCTAGGATTAGCAAAATCTGACTTTAATATAAGCAATTAGATTCGCTTATTATGATTTTGTCACGATGCCATCTTTGGTCCACTCAAATAATTAGATACGACATGCATTCTCCATATTCCTCATTGTCAAGGAATCAATTTATTAATCACCAACATTATTCAATTATTTTGATCGTATAAAATACCCTAAAAAATATAATAATGGACGGTTATTTTTATATTTTCATTTTATTTCTTATAAATAAAGGACAAAAACTAAAATATACCACATTCATCAACCGGCATTAGTTGCACACTTGCACGAAACAACAAGAACGATGATGCATGCAAATACAAGCTATTTTATTGTTCATAGTATTCTCTGTGCAACAGACCCAAATAGCTAGACTGATTAGCAGCAAAGCACACAGATTAAGACAGTAATTACTACTATTAAACATAGATCATCAGACCCACCAGCCTCAAGTTCCAAACACACACAGGGCAGAAGAACACATACACCATAACATCAATGGCGGTCGCTTTCCCTAATATACAAGCTGATGATCATAGCCTTGCTGCTGGTGATGTGTAACCAGGTCATCCAGCATCCACAGGTCCGACGACTCCGATTCACCCATTCCGAGTCCACTCGTCACATCATTCGGCGTCACCGGCTCATCCAGGCCCAGGATCTTCTCCAAGCTCGAGATTTGCTCCTTCAGCTCATACTCATGGTGGTGATCAGCCGTAGTCTCACTCTTAGAGTAGCACTCATTCTGGAATGGCTGATAGTAAGGCCCCATTCCCATGCCCATCATGGCTAGTGCGCTCGACTGAGTTGACTCGGGAGCCATGCACCGCTTCTTTGACGGTGGTTGGAGCTGTGCCGGAACCGGAGTAGCAGGGAAGTTGAGCTTGGCCTTTTCGCCGCGGATGCGCTTGGCAGCTTCGTCGTAGGCGAGAGCCGCTTCCTCGGGTGTGTTGAAGGTTCCGAGCCAGACTCGGACGCCTTGGTGTGGGTCGCGAATCTCCGCCGCCCATTTGCCCCATGGCCTCTGCCTTATTCCTCTGTACTTGTTCTTCCTCACTCTCTTCGTCTTCCCATCTGCTTCCTTCTCTGCAGCTCCGATAGTCGTCTTCTTCTTCTCCTTGATCTCAGTCGGCACTACAACTGATACTAACGTCACTGATATCATCATTATTTCTGCTATTTTAGAGCATCTTAAGCAACACGAGAGTTAAATTTTCGTCAAATTAACCAAAATACAATTTAAAAATATATATGTATTAATGTTTTTTATTTTAAAAAATATTACATTAATATTATTCTTCAAGTAAAAATTAAATAATTTAAATATATTTATATATCAGCTAAAATATTTTAAAATAAATATAATAAATTATATATAAAATTATAATAGCTAAAATTTAACTAGTGCTAGAGATCTTAAAACATTCAAACATATTTTTTAAAATAGCTAAAAGTTAAAATAGAAAGTCTGCTAAAGTTGATCTTATAAATTAGCTGAATCAGAAAAATTATTCCACACAACCAACAACCGGTATGTGGTTGTTGCTTTTAAATTTTCAATCAATACTTGGGTCCTCTCCAAATTTTTGAACCTCTAATATATCTGGTTGCAGATAAAATCAATAATAATCATTTCTAAATTATATTCAAAGATGGGCAGACGAGGAAAAAACAATTTGAGAAGAGCCTTGTTAAAGCCTTGTTAAAACAGTAATAAAAAAGAAAACAATTTCCAAATAAATCCTAGATACAGATTACAGAAACACAAAATTATATATATAGGACTGCAATGCAACCAAATCTGAACATGAAAAAAACTATGCAGCTTTAAGCCTAGTTTAAGGAAGAAGGAAAATGCTAGCTATGTACCTTTGGTGACTGCAATCGGGTAAACCTCTGGCTTCTGAGCGAGCTTGTGGTGAAGGAGCTGGGCGTTGTTGGTGGAAGAGTAGTCCAAGCCAAGGAGGTCAGAGATGGTGTCAAGCTCAGACCAGAGGTCCTCGGCGGTGAGCTTCCGGCCACGCTTGGCCTCGATGAAGTCGGAAATGATAGCACCTCCACACATGTTTGTTGTGAATCCAAGCACAACAGAAACGTTTTCTTCTAAACTCAGACTGCTACAAACTAGGTGATGAGAAAGAGAAGAAAGAGGCTCTTTCTTTTATAGACCGTCTCTTTCTTTTATAGACCGTCTGTTACGAGTAGCTTTCAGCGTAGAGACAAAAACATGCACAGAGGTTTTGGGCTTTCTTTTTCGGGATAAGCTCACTATCAGACGGCACCGGAAGCATCGTTAGGTTGATAGGTGAAATAGTGAAAAGATGAAAAGTGAACGGATTCTGACCGCACGATTCTGTAAAGACTGTGAAGGGTGGGTTCAGGGGGTTGATCACGTGTCGGGTTGTGATTCGGAATAGTGTAAACGACGTTAAGCGGAGACTGTGGCGCTGAAACAGCTGGTTTTACTGGCGCTGTCAAATGTAACGGACGTCGGATGGTACCAAAAAACTTTTAACGGTAGCAATGGGGAAAGCCGGAAACGAAAGCTCAAAAGCCTTTGCGAGTTTGCGCATGGTTATTTGGTGTGATACCATCTCCATGAGAATTGATAAGAAAAATTACAAATTTATTAATTTTTAAATAAATTTTTGCTCCACCAGAATATTTAAGAAGTTGACAAATTTAAAAATCAATAAACAAAATTGACAAATTTATCAATTCATGAGAGAATTTATCAATGAATAGCTAAGTTTTCAACATCTTATGTTATTTTGTTGCTAAATTTAATAATAGTTAAGAAATTTAACAATCGAAATAGCAATTATGCTCCACCAGTAAATTGTTATTTGGAGTTAACTGATAAATTTTGACAAATCATGAATTAACAAGTGGACAAAATGGAAAAAAAAATGTATAGCTTTTGCTTTAACAATCCATGACACAATTGCTAAATTTATCAATCTATCCTAACAATAGTTAAGCTTAACTTCTGTTTAGGTATTCTGCTTGAGTTGAGTTTTGCTACAAAAATGCATAAATTTTGTTAAAATTCAAGTTTAGCAATTCTGCTGGAGATGCTCTCTGCTCGAACACAACTCTCAAAATGGATTGATAAATATAACTTTTATCTAAATTTATCAACTATTTTTATCAACCATTGTTGGAGATGCTCTATTTGCTTAATAACTCTAATTTGTACATTGCAACACCTTTCCCAGTCACTTTGGACAGCCTCTCCCCTCCTCTAAATTCATTCAAACTTTCACCAACACGCGATCCATGCTTGAAAAAAAAATGAAACGGTTGAATAAAGCATGAAGAAATGAAGAAGCTTATATATTTTGTTATTAGACGGTGTCATACACGAAAATTTCTAGTATACATATATTTGTATGTCATGCATACTAAACTGTGTGGGTATCATTGATTAAAGAAGTTATCAAGTGACCATGTAATGACTATTTACCCCTTACAAACCTCTTATGTGCGATGTATTTGGACATATACACAATATGTATGCCATACAAATATGTACAATAGACAAACCCGTCATGCATTATGATTTTTTATATTTTTGATCAGATAATCAACTCAAATATTAAAGCTAGTCTATTATGAGTTAAACTCACAACCTATCGATCACTTATAAAGGGGAGACTATGTCATTGGACCAAATGGTGTCGGGTGGTCACTGTGATTTAATGACTTTAAGTTTTTCAATTATGAGCTTAGTTATAAATCACTTTGGTAAATCTGTCTAACAAGAACTGTTTGTGTAAATAACGATTATGAAACTCAAACGATCATCAAATTCGATGAAACTTTGCATAAGTGATATATGCATTGGGTTCTATCAACTGAACGGTAAAGATGTGGAAATATAACCGAAAAGTAAGTCAAATAAAGAACTTCACACATTAATTTCAAAGCGAAGTTTCGTTCTGGATAGAAACTGTATATATATATATATATATATATATATATATATATATATATATATATATATGATAGTTCATAAGAGCTAAAACAATGATCAAATATCGATCATGTGACATAAAATTTTGTGTTATCATACATGTTGAACTCATATACTTGCAAGCTGCATAAATATTTTTGCAATATATATATATATATGTATATATATATATTAATTATAGAATTAAAATAATTTATTATAAGGTATAAAATAGGGATCAAACTATTCAAAATAAAAAAACAGAGAAAAAATAACACGTACAAAAATGAAAAACAAAAGTTAAAAAGATATACATAATAGTTCATGACAAAACATTTTCTTGCATGAAAAAAATAATAAAAAATGAAGGTAGGGATAATGGATGTTCAAAAACAAAAAGGTAAAAAATACAAAAAACAAAAAATGAGAGGTCTATTGAGTGAATTTGAATAAGAGGTAAAGTAAGCAATTAATTGAAATATGTGTCAATAAATAATTAAGGTTATGTTAGGAATTTGAAATAAGGTATAGTGAGAAAATGCTTATATTGAAAAGAAAAAAGGAGGTGTAGAGAGAATGAGAGTTATATTGAGCAAATTTGGAGGTCTCAATAACCGCACTCAAAGACCAAACTCATGGCAGCAAATTTGTATATATAAAAAAAGATGTTCAGCTCTCTCTCTCTCTCTCTCTCTCTCTTGTTTGTTCTTACATCCGTCAATATGAGTAAACAATCGACTATTCATAGGTTTTTTAAAACAAAAAGTACTGAATCTAAAGCTGGTACACGTACATCAGTACCTTTTTATAACCCAACTGTAATACTGAAGTAGTAGTTCTTGAATGACTTTTGAACATGACTTTTGCAATATGCAGAGGGACGAGTCAACTGACGTATAATTTAACTTAAGACTTGTGGAGGGCGCTTTTGATTAAGGGTGATACGGCAGTGAGACAAACATGGCTGAGCCCAAAATATGCCCCCTTTGTCTGAGTTAGCAGAAACTAGGCCCATAAAGCTTCGAAGGATTGAGAATCCTAGGAAGCTTGCTGTTGTGTTCTTCCCGACGACACTTTTTTCATTAACGGCGGTGATCTGCAACTGTGTTTCTTTCAATGAAGGACTTAGCAAGATGTGCATGGCGTGAGAGCTAGAAAAACACAAGTTTGAGAAGAAGAGAACCCAGTTGTATTTCTAAGGTAGTGATTGAGATATATGAGATAAGAGATTTGAGATAGATATTGGTGGATTGCTTGAGTTTGCTGCTTGGTTTCATATGTGCTTTTGGGGTTGTATTTGGATTTGGGAATGTTATGGATATGGGATTGGATAAGGGCTTGAGAGAGAAACATGGTGGGAGAGATGACAGAAGAGGAGTACTAGTGAGCTTGCTAGCCTCCCCCCCTTCTGGTCGTTGTCTTTGGTTGATAACAACATCTATTTATAAGCAATAACAACAGTTAAATGAATCTTGGTGATTGAAGGTTTTTTTACTGTTGGGTAAAGGAGATGAGTAGGGTTAAAGCATGCATGTATTGGTTTTTGTATTGCCTCTAGACTTGTCAGCTTGTGTCTAAAGTTGAAACTGTAGAATAGGCTTTGAAACATGTGATTGTAGGCTTTGGGCAGATTTCACGCAGAAAATCTGCAGCTGAGATTCTGCTACTGTTTTGTATCATATTTTATTATGTGGCTAGAAATAAGAAGCTTACTTTTTTATTTTGATCTTAAAGGGTTTGAGCTTGGCTTTTGGGGCTCTCTTCTCCATTTATCTGTATTAGGAATTAGGTCGTTGAGCATGAATTTTGGTTCCAAGTCCAAAATTACCAATGATCCTAAAACTAATAGCGGACCTCATGCTTTTTCGTTATCTTCCACACCACACTCATTCTTGTAAGCCCCAAGTGCATGAATGTGGATTGGGTCCACATGCTTAGCATGATGTTTGCGAGTAGAATTTAGCTTAAAACGTGAATATGGTTTGACGAATTAATCGAGCCTGCTAGCTGGATTTTTATGCCTCAACAAGACTTTTTTCTATCATAGTAAATTTCATCATTAAGTTTATCTTAACTTTTTTAATTTTTTTTATATTGACTCTCCTGGATTATGATTTTTGACTCCGCTTCTAGTTAAAAGGTATGTTAGGTAATAATAAGGATTTAGAAGCTAGCCCAACAGAAACGACGGGCGAGCCTCGAAAAAACAAAGCATGGGCCAGAGAGCTCAAAGGCTAACCTGGAATTCCATATGACGACTGATATTATGGATGGAGGAGTGGAGGACCATACCTTCGTCATCCCTGAATGCATTGCAGAATTAACAGTTGGCTTTTAGGAAGCAGCAAAGTTGCAAAGCAACGCTTTCTGATCCCTTAACTCCTCCAACGGAATTTCCCTAACAAACAAACCAACAAAGAAAACCTCATCACAAACTGCTCTCATCAGTAACACCCTTTTAGGCCACCGTTATCATAATTATATTTTTCACAATTTTTAAGACCAGCAGCCAGAAAGATATCTTAAAACTGAGACGGCAGAGGTAGAGGTTGGACCTATCATTGATGTAAATCCCATTATTTATGAGCCGTGGAAAGAAGCAGCTGAAACTTAAATCACTGATTTCTCTTGATCTGCTTGTGTCCAGAAACTCATACAGACTCAGAAAAGCAATGAAGTCAGAGAAAAATGCATGGTCCTCTTCATTCCAATAGAAAAGAAGAGGAAAAGAAGAGCAAACTATGAAATTTCAAGGAGGAAAAGTCCATTATTGTTATGCATGGGGACCAAACAAATTTAACAACCAATTGAGAAGTGGGTTCAACCAAATAGATAGAAGTGAAAATTGATCGAGAAGGGGGGTTGCATTTGGGTACCGAACTGCAACTGTTTCGTCCATACAAATGTTTTTTATATTGGTCAGAATTGCTCGTGCCAAATAGACTTGTTGATCGCCATTAGTACTATCTGGTACGTACTTTCCTTCTCTTTTGAGTTTGCTGGTTTCTTTCACATTCAGTGGGCTACTCGAGCAGATGAAACGTACGTATCCTATACTTTGATACTCATACACTTGCATATGCATCGTTTCTTTCATACGTACGCAACTTTCGCAGCATGGCGTACGTTGCAACATGTATATATACTGTCATCTTATGCATGTATCAAAGCATCAAACTATTGCAGTCGCACCAAGCTAGTCTTATACGAATCAGAGAAAACGTCGTAGCTAGATTTCCTCGACTTGAATTGTTGGTTCGGTGCTTATTATCATATGAATTGGATTGGTTATTGACTTATTGGTATTGAAGTCATGAATGGATGAGCTCTAGTACGCCATTAGAATTTTAGAAATAGGCAGGTGTACATCTAGTAAATGAAGTTATAGTGAATAGGCACGTGGTGTATGGAAATAATGTAAGAACTACAATTCAGTATATATTGGCCTGAGTTTTAGTGTTAAATTCCTGGGAAGGATCTGAGTTTCAATGATGGGGATTGAAGAATGGCTGGAAATAGGGATTTTGGCTTGGAGGCTTGAAAGGCATGAAAGCTTGAGTGTTTGGGGATTTTTCTGGGTTGTTGCTTGATGATCCTTGCAGCTTCCTGGACCTCCCTTTTATAGAACCGGATTGGAGGGTTTTGCGACGGGTCACGATGCCTAATCCACTGTGTGTAAAAGGGTTGCTCTTCTTAAGTACATGATCTTGACCTCAAAAGTTGGCAGAGAGAAGTTGACCTTGAGAGATGGAAGAGACGACTCACTGCGAGGAGGTTGCGAGGACGATTGTAGAGACGGAATTCCTGGAACAGGACAGACTAAGTAACTTGAATCTCACAATCTCGTCATCCAAGGATGAAAGAGCCGCCTAGGAACCAGTCGCTGACCTTCTCCTTCCTCAGATTGGGAGTGGATGACACATTTCTGCTGTACAAAGCTTGTCGCCGTACTGCTTGAGAGATGGAAGAAACAACTCACTGCGAGGACGGCTACAGAGACAGAATTCCTGGAACAGGACGGACCAAGTAACTTGAATCCCACAATCTCGTCATCCAAGGATGAAAGAGCCGCCTTGGAACCAGTCGCTGACCTTCTCCTTCCTCAGATTGAGAGTGGATGACACTTTTCTACTGTACAAAGCTTGTCGCCGTACTGCTGCAGGGAAGAAATAAAGTGTGGTATCTGGTTCAACAATGGGAATGCAAAAGGAGATTGGGTTTTTCCTAAAAAAAGAGGGTTTGGGCTTTTCTAAAAAGAAAAGGTGTTGGGCTTTGGATTCAAAGGCATTTTGGGTTTTAGGAATGGGTAGTCCAATTGTCTTGTTATCACCAATTCGTCACCGATTTAAGCCGTTGGGCTTGAGTTTCGGACCCAAGACTGAAACTATTAACGACATTAAACAGATGGACGAGCGTCATGTGTCTCCGTAACCTTCCACACCACACACACTTCTACAAGCCCCAAAAATACGTGGATGCGGCTTGGGTCCACATCGATGGGCATGTTTGCTTTGCGGGTTAAAATTATGGATTTAACTCAAGACTATGAGTTTTTTTGCATCAATCACTTAACAAATTGTTGCATGACAAAGTGTATGATTTTTCGGGTATCAACAAGCGTAACCAAGCTCTCACCTAAACTTTTTGTAACAAAAAAAAAATCCATCCATTGTTAGATAAATTTAAAAAAAATAAAAATATGTCATTTATCTAGGTGGGGTGTGTAAATAAGTAGATTTGTTTTTAAGTTGGTCCTAGCCTAATGAAACCTGAGCTTGAGTCTACAACGTTAGTGTCGGTTTGGATCGATTGTTTTACAAGCTGAAATCGAAAAAAAGTGACCTGATTCGAGCCGAGTTGGGTCTTTGGGTTTTTGGGCCTAAAAACATTATCACAAGTTCATAATTCAACACTCACAGTGCTAATTTGCTTGTTTTTCTGCAAACTTGGGTACTACCTCACAACTTCAAACATTATCAACAGTTCACATCACCATCATCAATACAACTTCTGCAAACAACTCATGAACTAAAACTAAAGCAAAGAGGCCAAGAGTAGACAGTTCAATTGTTCAACAGACTGAGATAGCAAAATGCAAATCACAAACACACAAAGTTACAAAGACAAAGCCACAAACCATAAAGTTCAAGGCTGACCTAAATCATCCAGGCATCAGCCAAATTAACAGTCACCAACAATGAAGTACAATACCAAAGCAAAAACTTAAAAGTTGCCATGTTACATGAATGGATGTTTTTATTCAAAGATACTTACTCTTTAGCTGGTCTATTCAAGATTACAAAGGTACATATGAAGACAAAACATGGCCTCTTATTGTAGACTAAGGCCTCGTTTGGTTTACGGATTGGAAATGTTAGGAAAAGAAAAATGTTCATTTCTTTTGTTTGGCATACCTAAGGAAATGAACGACTTTATTGCAATATGAGAAAATAGATGGGAAATTAGATCTTCCAACATTATTATTTTTTTTTAAAATTTTTTATTAATAACTCACACACCCTACATACCATGGAATTCAATCTCCCTATTACTTTCCCAATATTAATTGAACCTTAATTGCATCTTTCAAATATTATTTTAAGGGAAAATGCCCTAATGCCCAAATATTTGAAAACTAAAACCCATTCCAATTAAAGTCTTATCCTTATGCCCATTCCAATGATTCTTGAGAAAAAGACAATATTACCCTGTAACTAAACCACACCGATATTATCTCTTTCTCCTTTATATTATCTCATTCTCCTCTTTTTTTTTTCGATCTGGTTTTCCTCTCTCTCTCTCTCTCTTCCCCTTCCGATCATGAGCGCCACCGCCACCGCTCTGCACTCGCCGTCTCTCATGGCTGCCCTCCTCCTCACCTCGAGTTTCCTCTCTCTCACTCTCTCTTTCTCTCTCTCTCTCTCTCTCTCACTCTCTCTCCGTGCGGCCAAGTCAGTCGGAGATTCGCCGCCGTCCTCTTGCGCGGACGAGCTAGTCCGGTTCTCGCTCATCTTCCGTCTCCGTTTAGACTGGGCATGAGTGCGTCGAGGATGGGCTGGGTTCGTGCCGAGATCGATGATGGTGTTGCCGGGGTGCGCTCGGGGCTTGGTTGGAGTTCGACTTGGCTGGATCGTGGCTGGGGAAGGGCCTTGCTTGCCGGCGTGCGCCGAGGTCAGTGGAGGAGGCCGGTGCTCTCGTTCTCTTCGGTGGAGGAGGCCGTCGGGGACTGCGACTTGTTCTCTTCGGTGGAGGAGGCCGCCGGGGACTGCAACTCCTTCTCTTCGGTGAAGGTGGGTGCCCAGAGAAGAAACTGGGTGCCCAGATCAAGTCAGTTAATTTTTTATTTTTATTTTTTTATCCTTACATTTGAATATTATGGTGAGTAACTCGATTATTAAGGTCAGTAACTGGTTACTGGGTGAAAGTGATTATTGAGGATTGATAACTGATTATTGGGGCCAATAAGTTATTATTTGAGGTTTGTAACGTGATTATTGAGGGTCAATAAGTGATTATTGAGTGATTACTGGGTGTCAGTAACTGAAAACTAACTGATTATTGGGTGTCAGTAACTGAAAACTAAGTGGTTACTAGGTGTCAGTAACTGAAAACTAAGTGATTACTAGGTGTCAGTAACTGAAAACTAAAAAGTTATTGGGGGTTAGTAACTGGTTACTGGGTGTCAGTAATTAATCAATAACTGGTTACTGGGGGTTAGTAACTGGTTATTATGAGTCATTAACTGGTCAGTAACTGATTATTGGGGGTCAGTAACTGGTTACAGGGGAAAATCCGGTGACCGGAATCCGGCGGTCGGGGAAAATCCGGTGACCGGAGTCCGGCGGCCGGTGATCGGAGTCCGGCGGCCGGTGACCGGAGTCCGAGGTTCCGGCCAAGTCTTTTCATGTTGAAGAGGTGAGGGCAAAATAGTCTTAAAATAATATGGTTTGTTAAGACTTTAGTAAAAATTTGTGCATTTGGGCATAAAAAAGGTTACCTTATATTGGAATGGGCTAATACAAAAGATTATCATTGGAATGGGAAATAAATGGTTTGAATTAGTACTAAATGGGCATTTTCCCTTATTTTAATACATATTATTACCAAATTACCCACAAAATTTTTGAATTTTGAATAATTTATATTTTAATACTGAGGATATAATTGGTAAATTAATGTTACTTACTTTCCTATCCATACATAAACCAAACATTGGAAAGAAAAGTAAAATACATTTCCGAGTTACTTTCCTGACGTTCCCAAACACCTCGTAGGGAAACTAGTGTGAAACTTACTTTTCTATGTACATAGGAAAGACTAAGGAACCGATTTCTTTTCCATCAACCAAACGAGACCTAAATTTACCATCACTAACCTTTTAATTTTATTTTTTTGGTCTAGGGTTTGAAAGATGCATTCATCAAACACAACTGGACATTCTTCTCAGAAAAAAAAGAAGGAAAAACTAGACATAATTTTAATGCTAAGACAAAGATTGAAAGAAAAACTGGTGAGGAACACTTAAATCAGCTTGTCAAAGCTTTAAATCTATTAGTCGAACAACATGGCAGACCATCTCTTAAATCTATTAGTCGAACGACATGGCAGACCATCTCTTGAGAGCACAAGAATGTTAGTTGGGGGTCGAATCACCCATGCCTCCGCACACAACCTCCTCCTTCACATGCCTAAAACTACCGAATGCATTTTCGTTGAACTTCACTGAATTAAACTTCATGTCGGTAAGTGGACTGTTTATGATAGTCGCAACAGAGAACAATACTAACATATCCATAAATCATAAATGGAACATGTGAGGGCCTTCAGGCACAGATGAATAAGAGAAAATATCAACAACAAAACCCTCATTTGCTCAAACATCTCATGTCTAACAAGCCACCTGACATGGCTTTAATCAACAGAACGACAAAGACATAGTAACAAGAGCTTTCCCACATTAGGTTAACAAGTTCAGTGTAATTCTTCAATCTCTATATTCCAACACCACTCTCAAGTCTGAAGTATCAAAGAATCATTCCCAATCACAAGCCATATAATAAACCAAGATAACCACGTACAAGTGAGACCACCCACAATTGCAAGTATTCAAGTAAAATGCTATCATTCCCCATGAATCTATGATCGTAAGAGGGGAAGGGGTATCAACCGAAATGAATAAATGCTAACATTACGAGATTTTCAAAATCCTCTAGTCTGCCAACTGTGTCAAGCGGTGAATGGTGCCTCTTGCAACCCTGTTACCAGGATCAATCCTCAGAACAGTCCTCAGATCTTCAGCCCCAAGTCTGTACTTTTCCATACTCTCATACAAGAGTGCACGCTGTACCAGAACAGACACATTTTCATCATCTTTTTCTAGAACCTGCAGAGGATGAACATATCTGAGACCACTCCCTTCTGTAGAGATTTGAAGGACATGGAAAACCATAATTTGATTGAATTAAGATCATAAACAATGTAAAGAATCACACATCTGATATGCACTGCTGCGCTGAATGCGACTCCTTGAATTTACAATGATTCTTTAACCATGTGAATCAAATATGTCATGCCAAAACAGCTATTGAAAAAGAAACTGCCTTTTAGTAGGAAAACTTTACATTCCACCACAAGGTGTCAAGGTCAAACAGCCAAACCTGAACTTCAAGTCGTCTATAACAAAAAATGGTCAGTATGCAAACTCTAGCATCTAATGAAGTAAGGTTCCCTTGCTCTTTCACTTACCATAGGATTTAAACCTAGGATCTACCGTTCTACTCTTCAGTAAAACCATAGGCATTGTCCCTTACCTTACTTCTCTAAATCTAATTGCTATTTAAGGAATAGCCAGCTTACTCAAGTGCAAAATAACATTTTGCAGTTATAGGAACTTAATAACAATAGCATCAACAAAAAGTAATCACCAAATCGCATGCATTTCACAATATGACAATGTAAACTATTAAAGGAAGCTTATAAATGCATAACATCTCGAAGGAAAGCCAACAAGAATCAAGATACCTTTGTGCAGTCTGCCACCGCTTTCTTGTACTCCCCAACTTCTTTATAACACGAAGCTCTGCTTGACAATACGTCCGAAAGGGCAGACCTATCAGCCGCTTTCTCAAGAAGCACTACAGCCCAAGACAACCACTTGATAGCATCCGGATACTGCCCTTGCTTGTAATTATCCATTCCCTTACTCTTTGCTGCAGAAGCAGATACCCCAGCTGGAGGAGGTGGAAGACCCTCAAGCTCAGTTGTCGAACCACCCATATCATCCACTCCGCCTCCAAACGCCGTCCCCCAATCATCGATTCCAGAGGATTGCCCTACTCCAACTCCACTACTTGCAGCTGCAGAACCAGCCCCGGAACCAGAGGAAGTCGGAAAGAACATATCAAGCGGATCACTGCTAGTAGACTGAACAGGATTCTGCTTAGCCGGAGTCCCAAAATCACCAAAACCCGAAAACGGATCCGACCCCATTAAACTATTACCACTAGCAGGAAATGCACTAGCCGTGCTTGGTTTCGGAGCATTCTGAAAAACCCCAAATGAATCATCAGCAACACTACTCTTACTGCTCCCTTTACTCGCCGTGGTCTTAATACCAACAGCTGGTTTCGAAGCAAGATCAACCAAAGAACCAAATGGGTCTTTCTTAGAACCAATGCCGCCACCTCCAACACCACCACCGCTCGTATTCCGCAGCGAAGGGCCTCCGAGGCTCGGAGTCTTAGTACTACCACTAGCATTAACCCCACTATTGATCTTACTAGTACTATTAATCCCACTAGAATAACCCCCAGAACTTCCAGAACCACCCCAATTGATACCACTCTGGCCGGAACTAACACCGGCGGTGGATTTGGGCAACGAATCAGCCACATTTCCCATCGAAAACGAGGTCTTATTCGACCCCGGAGTTGCGTTTTTGAGAGGAACATTGGTGGTACTGACCTTACCGCCTATGGCAGAGCTGACCAAATCGCCAAAGAGATTGGGGTTCTTGTTGACGACGGCGATCGGAGTGGTGGAGGCCCAGCTCTTGCCGAAGATATCGCCGACCATGGAGGTGGGGCCGTTGAGAGGGGTGGTCTGGGTCGGGGCGGGTTGGTGGGTCCAGGAGGTCTTGTTGGGCTGCCAGGCGGGTTTGGATGGCGGTTGGGAGGGGGTGGAGAAGGAGGATGCTTTGTTCTTTTGGTCGTTGAGGGATCTGGGGCGGTTGGATCCCAGACCCAGATCGAAATCGAAGTTGGAATTCATGGTGGAATTGGGTTTTTGTTTTAGGATCAGACTGGAATCAAGAGAGGAAGTTTGGATGGGATGAGTTACCTGAGATCTGAGAAAAGCAGAGGCTGGAGATGGGAGGTGCTTAATTGACGAGGGAGACGGAAACGCAGGAGCTTTTGCTTGTCATAATAATGGGGAGGCACGGTGGTGCCAATCATACTTGTATTTGTTTCCTTATTATATTATTATTATCATTCTGGCCATTGTCACCTTCTATTTTGGGTCAGCTGAGTTTGGGTAAATTACCCATTTTGATTTTTCTGACCAACTTACATGGTGCTGTCGAGGGTATATTCACTTGCCTAGAATGACAGAGTCTGATTGCATGATGCGTTTACTAACACGTAAATGAGTTATTTGTTTCAATCTCTCATTTACACGGAGGAGATGGAGATCTGTTACTTCACCAAATGGTCACAATCAGGTGGATTT
Organism: Fragaria x ananassa; assembly: GCA_034370585.1. Classification (NCBI taxonomy): domain Eukaryota; kingdom Viridiplantae; phylum Streptophyta; class Magnoliopsida; order Rosales; family Rosaceae; genus Fragaria; species Fragaria x ananassa. Next base: position 21,194,137 of record CP139762.1, on the reverse strand, counting down.
ACTTCAGTTAACCAAATGGTCGTGAGCAATATAATCAGGTTTGAAAGAGGGTTACTGTTATATGCAATATGAATATTAGCCAAGTCATATCATTTGCCAACTTGAATATTCACATTCAAATGAGGGGCAGAAACAAGGATTACCAACTGAAACCTCTTGAAGTTCATTACTGAAACAGTCGCACCCATGTACCAAGGTTTGTGTCATATCTTGCAATTCAATAGTACCTCCCATTCTACTTTGATGGCTATATCCAAATAGAAGGTGAAACAAAATACCTAGATAAATGAAGCACGAAGAAGAAGACCTTCATAACTCGAGGACAAGAGTGCTATGAAATGCAAAGCTACTACATAATATAATCCCAAATCTTATATCTTACTACTCCTTCCCTTCCATGTCTTTCAAAAGAAGCTCTAGGAATTCAGATCTTGCACCTACTAGAAACAAGTGCCTTTCCACAATTCTACCCAACCATAGAAACAAGTAGCCTATCACTCCGATTATACCAACCCCGATCAGATGGAAACTTCTCATCTCAAACAATCCACCAAGTATCTGGCAGAAGAGAAAGATTTCTCTGTCCAACCCACCAAGTGCCACTTAACTGACTGCTGCTCGAGATCACTCCAAAAAAATATTTATATGGAAGATTTATGAATGGATAAAAAGCAAGGCAGCAGTTTCAGACTAGGCAATAGAATGTTCGATAATCGAAAAATCAACCTGATAGATCATCAATCATCATAGAGTAGTTCCAAGACTCGGTGATTTTTCAATACATACTCAACATAAATAAAGATGAACAAAATGACACAGTATTTGAAGAAGAAAATTTGAGAAAATTCGACACAAGTATTCACAAGTCTTAATTTCATACTGATGTTGTGAAATATGGTTCAGGTGTGTATATAAACCAACATGCAAATTCATCAGTAGAAATAAGAGGAGAAATTTTGAGACTAGAGTTTTGAATACTTAAACATCCCTCTTGTTTAAACTCGTCCTGAGATGGTTGCTGCATAGGCCCTCTCTAATCCTGAACCATGTTCTATTTTTGCACTGGCTGTCTTCTTTCAACTGGCATTGTTTCCCGGCGTCTATCATGTCGTGGGCGAGGCCTGTTTCGACTGTTATTTTGCCTCTCAGTGTACCTATACTGTGGCCTGGGGATGACTTTCCCATCGATATATAGATCCCCTGGAATCCATCAAAGAAACAAAACTTAAAATACATGAAAAAGAACCACAGTTTGGAAGCTATTATTCAAACTGAAATTTCGAACGCATTTCAAATTTTAGACAATTACCAACCTCCATAATCTTTGTTAGGCACATCAAGGTACGAATCCGGCAAAACCCAAAGAACACCAGGCTGCTCTGTTTAAACAGAACAAATTATGCAATGAGAAATCAGAGCTAATTATAAGCACATCATGAATTGAGAGACTGAAAAACAAACAACAAACCTATCACTTCCAATCATACATTCCAGAATTCAAAACCAAGACATGTCAATTCTAACAAAAAAGAACTATACTTTAAATCTTTAAATCCTAAAGTCTCATCACATTGCAACTCAATCAGATACTCAATTTTCCTATACAATCTTAGCTCCACAAAAGAATATATCTAGAATTCAAAGCAACTGAAGCACATCCCTAGACCTTAAACCCTAAACCCTAATTCAAGCGCACAAACAATCCAGCAAACCATTACCTTTAACCTTGAGAGAAAGCTCTTCAGTAATCAAAGCCCCAAATCCAGTGTAGGTCGTCGTCGAAACCGAGTAAATCTTCTTCTTGGCCTCCTCCTCACTACAACAACAAAAACCCCAACATCAAAACAACCAATACAATTCAATAACGACAAGAAACCCGAATCAACGACCAAACCTTCCGACGACCGAAGCTAGGGTCTTGACGTAGCTATTGATCATCTCCTCCTCGGAGGGCTTAGGGTCGCTGAACTCGAGGACGATGAGCCAGTGCTCGTAGTCGCAGCCGTCGAGGAGGATGGTCTCCTTGGGCGGGCGGTTGTTCCAGTTGGGAGAGGTGTCGTTGAGGGGCGAGTAACCCGACCCGGAAAGCTTGCGGGTTTGGGAGTGGACCGGGTCGGGAACGAGGGGGGGTTGTTGGTTGTTGAGAAGAGCGGAAGCGAAGCGAGCGCGGGAAGAGAGTGAGGGGTTTGAACGAGCGGAAAGGGTTCGGGCGAGGGCGGAGGCTAATGTGCGCCGGGCGGCGGAGTAGGCCATTTTCAGAGGTCTCTCTCTGTTTGGCCTTCTGAAACTGAACGATTTGGCGAGAGTGAGTTTACCCCTTAAACCCGAGCAGATTTGTACGACCTGTCGTATTGTTTCACGTAGAAGTTTGCTATTTTCCTCATTGTGAAATCTATACGCCATTTTGTTTTTTTATTTTATTAATACATTCACAAAAAAGATAAAATTCAAGTTGTCAAAAAAAAAAAAGTGTGTGAATTTCAATTTGGGGTATGTGAATTTCAGAACCTTTTTTCATATGTCATATGACATTCATTTTTGAATGTAATGAAATGATTATTGAGTAATCAAATTGTAATGAATCGAAATAATGATTCCAAGAAAAAAGTATTTATGCATTTACTAACATGTGAAAAAATCGGAAATGGCCTATGTCTCATCTCTTTATAAGGAGTCGATTTCTGAATTCTTAGAATTTGATTCCTAAGGAGAGAGATGTGTTTATGAATCAACCATCCAGAATATCGATCGGTAGTGGTTTATTTTTTCTCTATTCCACTTGTTTTTTATTCATGATTATTCTTCATTCAAAATAAGTAAAACCGTAAAACGTGTCATCAAAGAGAAATTTTGATTCAATGATCTCACCTTGCCTAGCTAGCTTCCATGGTGCTATTTAATTAAGATTTTCTCTATCTTAAGAAGCTTCTTGTATATCTGTGCGCAACTACTCAAGTAATGAAAGCAAATCAAGTAATCAACTACTAGGTTTTGTGGGGTATCCTGATCAAATTACTCCGAGAATATAAGCTACACAAATCAAACATACAATTCCCCCCTTCCAAAATGTTAAATTTATATACATGATAGACGCCCCCCAATTGGTCCCAAATTAATTGAAGTAATTTCTTCCTTGCTCCATCACCCCCTTTCCATGTAATCGTATATGTTGTAGTAAATCAGGCCGGCCACTCTTCAACGGCAAGCCGGTGGGTTTTGAATGCCACCATAACCTATATTCGCATTCTTGCACTGAGAGCTAGTCCTAACTTTCTTCGGACCTACGTACTTCAAATCAATGTCACGAAGCTCAATGTCTTCACAAGGAGAGTGGCTGCTGCAGATTAGGTCCACTGCAATATCCGATGATGTTGTTCCCTTAACGTTGATGTAATGCACATTGCTAATCTTCACTTTCGATGGCTTCATATGTGCACAAATCAGAACAAGCATTTGAATCTAAAAGTAGCCCTAGAGTAAACTAGATTTAATGATATTTTTTACGTACCTCTTTGTTGCATTTGTCATTACAACCGTACTCCTGGTCGATTATGATGGGGTTCTTAACATTTTGCATGATTAGGTCCCGGAAAATCATGCCGGTAGCTAGACTTGGCTGCGAACCGGGCCACGACTTGATTCTGATACCGTTGTCTGTGTTGTTGAAAGTGCAGTTCTTGACAACGATCCCTCTTACATCATTTTCAGTCTCGTACTTGCCAAGGCTACCAACGCTGATTCCATGTCCAGGTCCGCAAAAGACTTTGTTGATGGCAATGTTGGTGGATCCCTGAATCATACCAACGCAGTCATCCCCAGTAGAAATGCGAGTTCTGGCAATCCTCACGTTGTTTGAGTCACTTATGTGTATGCCATCGGTGTTAGGGCTTGTTGCAGGCGCTTCGATTTGGACCCAGTGCACCCTAATGTTATGGCTCTCTGTAATGAAAATGTGCACTCCTTTAGGGTTTAGCGAATTGATGCCGCGGATGACCCCGTTTGTGTAGGTTCTGCATCCATTAGTTAAGTCGGACTTTTAGTTTCCAGAAATCTTGCCAGGATGTTATAAGTTGTCATGCAAGGCATAGAATTCTCAACAAAACTTACCGGTGGGATTGGACTGCAGTTGCTGCCGCTGCAGCTCTCAACGTGTTTCCAGACACTTGAACCTTGACCATCAAGAGTACCCCTGCCTGTAACGATCACTCCGTCAACCTTTTCAATTAAGATCCAGGATGGTTCTTCATACAAGGACAAGTCATTGGCTCCTAAGACAGTTCCTCTAATTTCAACAATGATAGGCTTCTTGGAGGTGCATGGACCCTGAAATATAACCGGTCCCGCTTTGAATGTTCCTTCCGGAATCACAACCCTTGATTTCCCGGTGTGAGTACCTCGGCACACCGCAATCCATGTTCGTATGAAAGACTGCAGTGATTCAATTTCACCATATATCAGACCCAAATTAAAAGAAATATAATTTCATCTTGCAAGTACTTCATGAGACACATATTTTAGTATTCTTCAGACAAATGTTATTTACGTTCTAAGTTTGTTTCCAAAATTTTGTTTTAAAAGTTTAGAAACACTCACAAGGGCTGAATCTTTCTTTCCATTGGTGACGGCGCCAAAATCTAGTACGTTAAAGATTTTCTCAGTCGGATCAGTTCCGCCATGGCGAGCCAAATCGTTGCCGCGTAAAATATCCGGTAATAATGGAGGAAATATCTGCCTTTCAGTGGCAGTTGCAAGATGGGCTAGTGGAACTAAGCACACTATAAGAAAGGCGTGGCTCCAAGACATTCATGTGTTGATAGCCATGGCCACCCTTCAATTAAGTACAGGTGCTTGCTTGAATTGTACAAGTTTTTATAATGTTTTCTAAGATTAATTCATTACAAGCGTCCAAGCGGGAGGCCTAACTATTAAAATGTGGATGAACTGATCCTCTTTGCGCCTCTTAAGGCTTTGTTTAATTTTGATCTTTTTTTTTTTTGGTCGTTGGTTTTGTTTTGATCTAATTAAAGAAATTGTTACAGCGGCTGCTTAATTGGTTTTAATTAGGCCGTTAAGGGGTGTTGCTTTGTGTGAATGAATTAATATCCTATATATGTTTAAGGTGCTGCTGCTGCATATGTAAATTGTCCTACTCACTCCAACCATAGTAATAAGCTTACTTCTTCTCCATACATTCCATCATCTTAATTCCTTAATGATCTTTGCGTTACCCACCAAATTCACAATTAACAGAAGTTTAAAGAAAACTAAACAGATTTTGTTATCGGGGGACAAAGATTCATGAACTTATTAATTGATTGCTGGAGCCGTTCGTCGCTCGATTTCTGCCGCAGCATTCTACTCAATAATCTGTACTGTCAACTAATCATAGATAAGCTCAGTTAATTTGTAACTATATATATACTGCTCTCCTCCTACACGTAGGATTCCTGCAGTTCAAATTTTATCTCTACATTTCTAACTAAACATGTCCTTGTCTACTCCCTCAAACAGTTGGTTCTAGGAAAGCAGCTAGCAGCTAGTATAAAAGTAGCAATGTTTTGGATAAGAGAAGAAGTAGAACGAAGTGTTTTCGCTTTAAAACCCTAGCCAGATCCCCGGAGTAATTAAATTTTGCCGGAAATAGATCTAAGGCTTTGTCCTAATAAGGTCTCAGATGAATTAATGTACGTAAGATAAATATTTTTGCATAAGCACGGACTTCATATACAGTATTTTGGATCTAGCTATACAAACTATTCAGAGTTTTCTATTAATATCATTTCCTTTTTTTTCTTTTGTACGTACTTCTTGATTTCATCGCTTTTTTTTTTTTTGTGTATTTCAATTGTATACATGAAATATACACACATTATATTTCATACTGAAACATGGAGTATACAGATATTTTACAGGAGCACTAGTACTGACAGATTCCAGCGACTTTTGCAGAGTCCATCCTTGTCGGAGGCCTGGAAATTAAAAGAAAGTAGAAACTAGAAAACAAACATACACAGAAAAGATACATGCGCATATACCAAGGATATCTAGCAATACGCACGTACTAATTATTGGCTAGGAGCTCGATTCGATCATTTTTCTTCTCTGCGTGCACCAGTGAACTAATTTAGCCACGATGAGACTATTTCTTGTTATCACGGTATTCAGTAATCACATATCCTCTGTACATTTTGGCTGCTTCGATGCAGTTGATGATTTTCTCAGACGAAGAACCTTCAACAGGCCTCTTATTGGTGTGATTAGGAACTTGATGATATTCCATATTGACCACCTGTGGAGGAGGCCTAGTACTGGCGTGACTGGTCGTCTGTGGCCAGCTGCTTCCACGGTACTCGTCTTTTGTAGCGTTGTAGTATTGTTCTGAAGGGAGAAAGACTTTTTGTGGTGTCATGGGAGATGTATAATGGTACTGCGCGTCGCGGTAGTCCTCTATTATGGTGTGGCTTTTGGAAAAAACTGGGGGTACCTTGCAATTCAAGAACACACTACCATAGCTCCCGCCTCTCAGAAAGCGTTCAAAAGCCATATATGCTTAAGAAAAGAAGAAGCAGAAGTTGAAATGAACACACAGATCAACTAGCTAGCTCAGGTTTGCCTTGTCTTGCTGAATCAAAGCTTTGAGAACCTAGCCGTATATATATATACAGACCGGAGCTTCCGAAGCCTCTGAATGAAAAGGGGTTTGGATAATATTCTCGTGATCCTCCATGATGCTATTCTATGATCTTATTTACTTCTTTAGTAGGAATGATAGAAACGAATCCGATGCTCTAAAAAATTACAAAGTGTTTTTCTTTTTCCTCTTTTTGAATTTTCAAAGTGCTTCTGAAGTACGCAGCATAAAACTAATATTTCTGGATTAAGAACCCCATCTAATGGGGTCTCTAATCGTTCTAATCATCTAATGGGGTCTCTAATCATTCCACGCGTAGAGGTTAACGATGAAATAATAATGTATAGAATAATGAGGGCAGGTCTTGTCCCTTTCTTCTCTTATTGGGATAGATATTATTCGATAAGCACACGACCATTCTCACTTTGTGCTTAATCAGTTCATTGTTGGACCATAATCGATCAGTACGAGAAGGTAGTTCCAGTATTAGAACAGAAACAAAATAAAACTAGATAACTGTTTGTTTGTTTGTCATGTTAAACGAATTCTGTTTTATTCTTGAAATGTTTTTTTTCCCTATTATTGGAAAGTTAATAAGATTATTTTGAGAAAATTCACTAATTCAGACAAACAAGAAAAATTTAAAGCCCAATACCATTTGGTCTAGCGGCATGATTAAGTCTCTATCTCTTTGTAAGTGAGAGATCGTGAGTTCGACTCACAGAATTGTAACACATTAATTGTGTATTTGATCAAAAATAATAATAATTTAAATGTGCTGCAAAATGGAGACTGTATACGTGTTCCAGTTTCAAATTCATTAATTTGATCAAAGGCAGTGTGCTTGATGAAAGTCTAAACGTGATACATCAAATAACAAGATGAAGCTATAATGAATTGCGTACGAATCTTAAATTAGAACAGAATTTGCTGAAATCCCTTCCAACTTATAAGGAAGAACGCGTAGCTCAAGAACATTAGGTCAAGTGGCACCGAAAGGCTGGGGGTGAACATTAGTTCCTCGCAAGAACATTGTTCTTTATCCAGAAAGATGCTGAGATGTTGATATGAGGTACCGTTTGTTGACTTGCATACCATCCCTGTGAGTCAAATTCAGTCATAGTACTGTAACAGTGGTAGAAGCGTCTTCACCCAAAAAGAAGAAGAAGAAGAAGAAGACGAACAATGGTAGAAGCGCGCATCTGTTACCGGCCCAAACGTACACTGAGTCACACAAGCGAGTTGCCATGCATTTTCGGCGTAATTTACATGTATGATGAGAGAGAATTCCTAATATGTAAACTGCAATATATATATATATATATATATATATATATATATATATATATATATATATATGTCTGAAACCACTACACAACTCAAAAAGGATCGGCACACAAATAACCAACCCCTAAGAATGAAATTGTTGCAACGCGTTACTGTGTCAAAGCATGCATAAATTAATGGAAATCTAAGAACATGTGTGTCCAACACCCTAAATCTTGCCTTTCCAATTTCTCGAAGAATTGGAAAATGTTGAAGAGTAAGTAGAGGATAGGCTAGGGGAGCTGGCCGGCTCGCTATCGATCCTTGCCAACTGTTTACGCCTCCCACTCGGCCAGCCTCAGCCTTTTTTTCCTCTCCAACTGCCGGTAGCCCTAAGTTTTGTTGAGATAATTCAGGGAATATTTCATATTTTGGTCTGAAAGTTCAAGTCTTTCGGGAAAGAGACAATTATATTTTGTCTAATAAGTGTTTAGCAACTTAAGTTTGGATGGTTTCACTAGAGTGAACCCAAGGACAGATAAACTTTGGGGGCTTTGGACAGTTTTCTTAATGAGTGTCATATTAGTTGAGTCAGATCGAGTCATGCGCGCACTTCAATTTGCAAATATCTTTTTTTTTTTGTACGTTGAGTCAAATATCTTGCTATTTTTTTTATATTGGTTCCATTTTTCTACATGTTGGAAATTAACTAGATAATAGTCATAATACACATCCAGGCATACTATATTGATTGCATGCTGAAATATTACATAATTTATAAGACAACTAGCTCGGTGAAAGATTCACCGGCGCGGCGACTTTCGCAGGTTCAGTCCTTGGATGCCCGGAAAGCTACCATTGGAACACAAGATCAGAAAATTAAGTAAAAGCTAGAAAAGGAAGACACACATATTCATATGTGCAGATAGCTAGATAGCTAAGTGCTAGCGCATATCTAACTGGAAACACTAGGAGATTCATCGTTGCCCTTCTGCCTGTACGTACCAGTGAAGCAATCAAGAGCGATACTGTTTCTTGGTACGAAATTCAGTTATCACTAAACCCCCGGACCTTCTGGCTGCCTCGTCGCTAGTGATGGTGGGCTTCCCCGCCGTCTGATGAGGAACTTCCCTCTTGGTCACACTAGGAATCACTGGTTGGGGATAATAGCCAACTCTAGGAGGATGAGGAAGAGGATATATACTGGTCGTCTTGGGCCAGCTGCTTCCCTGGTACTCATCTTTGGTTGCATAGAAGTATAGTTCTGCTGGGTTGACAATGACTGTCTGCGCTGCCATGAGGGAGCTATAATGGAACTGCATGCCACTGCAATCCTCTATTATGGTATGCCGCTCGGATACGACTGGCGGTGCCTTGTAGTTCAAGAAAGCACCATAGCTCTCGTCTCTCGAAGCAAAGCGCTCAAAAGCCATGCTTAAGAAATAACTAGCTAGAAGTGGAAATGAACGAGCTAGTTAGCTAGCTAGGTTTGCTTTGTCTTGCTGATACAAATTTTTAAGAGCAAAAGCCCATTATATAGAGTCGTCGTGACTGAAGCTTCGAAGAGAAAGAGCTTCCCAGCAGGCACGTTCTTTTGAATCTCTACAAATTAAGCTTTCTCAGATCTCTTTTTTTTTTTTTTAACAAGTTTCTCAGATATCTCTAGTGGGAATATGATAGAAAGGAATCAAATAATGTTAACCCGGCCGGTGCTTCTCACGTGAGAGCGCCAATAATTCTGCAGGACCTGATCGATCCTGTGTGTCGACGTAGGGTTTGTTTTTTCTTTTATATATTTAACACCGTAAGAAGCACCTAATGCAGAAGAAACAGTAAACACATTTTTGTGTGTAATAAAACCATTTTTTCTCCTCCACTTAGTTTTGTGTCTGAAACATCTTTCAAGTGCTTAGAAGCATGCATATATGGTAGAAAAATTTCGTCTACTAGATGTTAAATTAATAGATATTACGCATATATACATTACTAGAAAAAGACACTTAGGTGACAAAATTTTTTTAATTCGTCATCTAAGAGAACACTTTAGTGACGAAACAGTTTTCGTCACTTAAGTAATTTTTTTCGTCATCTAAGTAAGGTAAGGTGACGAAATACTATATTCGTCACCTAAGAGCTCATTTAGATGACGAAAACACATTTCGTCATGTAAGTTATAGTCCAGGTGACGAAAAAAATTTCGTCACCAAAGTTTTGGAGCACGAAGGTGACGAAACTTTATTTCGTCGTCTAACAACTTACTTTTGTGACAAAAATAAATTTGTCGTCTAACACCTTTACTTAGGTGACGAAACATAAAGTTGTGTGAAAATAATAATCTCACCGTCCGATGTAGTCAAGGTTAAATATCACAAAATAAAAATTCAACCGTATAATATGATTAGTTTACTTAAATACGGCTATGAAAAAAAATTCACATGTTTTTGATAACGTTTAAGTCTCGATCCACGCGGTGAACATTAAAATGTCACTTATTACACGAAATCGCTCTTACTTACCCCTATATGATCTAGTTTGGTTGATTCTTCCACACATAAAACTTTCACGTTGATGAGATATAACCACCCATGTAAAAATTTGGGGACGTTTACCTCTCGACAATATGACTCCCCATAGGGGAGTATAAGTTTAAATAGGGTTGACCGCTTCTATCAAGGATCAAACGTTACCAGAAATATGTGATTTTTCAACCATAGTCGCATTTCACCATACCAATCACATCATATTTCATAAGATTTTTGAAAATATTTCTTCCTTCCTATAGTTGGTTCACAAAGATATACACTTGCATATAACCTACTAAACAAGTTATACCTATCCTTAAATTTAAAAAAATGAAAATTCCTATAGTTGGTTCACAAAGAAAACATTTATCCGATTGCTAAATTTAAAAAAAATGAAAATTCAACCGTCTGATATGATCAACGTACTTAAAATACGGCTATGAAAAAAAATCCACCCGTTTTTGAAAACGTTTAGGTCTTGATCCACGCAGTCAACATTAAATTAACATCACTTATTACACGAAAACGCTATTACCTATCCTTATATGACGTCACTATACCTTAAGTGACCTCTCATAATTATCATATGGATACATATATATATATATATATATATATATATATATATATATATATATATATATATAGTTTACAAACGTGATCGGATGTTGCTTCAATTTAATATATTGACAAAAATCATATGGACAGTGTTACTTCTATTTAGGAGTGTTATTTCTAATTATGCCTATAATTCTACTAACTTCCAATCATATGGGCATTTTCTCTTAAATTTAATGACTGATTAATTGTCTAATTTACTGCATTATTTGACTTTCTAATTCTATAAATGATGATAAAATCATTAATGCCTGATTAATAGCCGAAATTAATATAATACCATAATTATATGATAATTCAAAAATATAAATGTTGATAAAACTACAAGGCACAGACTCCAACAATAAAAAATGGCGCGGATCGAATTCTATGTCGTTGATGGGAACTAAGTTTTGCTTGATCTAACGATCACAAATGCACGAGCCCAAATTTGTCTCTCTCTTTCCTCGCTTCTTCCTCACCACAACACAAAAACCCCTCTCTATTTCTTTCTCAGACCCTCAAATCTCTCCCATCTCTACACCACCACCGTAGATCTAGCAATCTCCAAACTCATGTCCTCCTTTTCTACCAGTGTCTACTGTGAGCTCTCTGTTCTCCTCTGCCGCCTCGACCACGTCGTACACCTCCCCGACTCCCTCCTCCTCGTCCCCAACGAGATCGGCGTCGCTACTGCGTCATCTCCCTCGTCTTTGAATCGATCTGGGTTCTTCTCTGATCCCCTCCCCGACTCGTCACCTCCTCCGCCACCTAATCAGACCTCGTTCGGAGCTCCAATCCCTCTAACCTAAACCAGATCCGTCGTGATACGCCTCTCCTGATCTGAATCATTTTCTTCTTCTGATGTTCTTAATGGGTTGTCGTGGTATGGTTTGTGACTGTGGGGCGAGTTTGATAGATGGGTGGTGGTGGTTTTTGATAGAAAGAATAATAATAGAAAAGAAAAGGAAGTTAAATAGAAAAGAAAAATGAAACCTAAAGAAAATATAATTTTTTTTTCCAAAATCAAAACATTAAATTTCTGTTGACTAGTATTCGTCACTCTAGTACTTAGACCACGATATAAAGTTTGTTATTGTAGTTCTATGGTGTCGAAACGATTCGTCATGTTAGCTAGTCAACTTTCGTTGGCTTAGTCCCATTGAGACGAAAAGAGTTTCGTTGTCTTAGCACCCACTTAGATGACGAAACACTTTTTTTCGTCACCTTAGTACTCCAACCACCAGTGTTAGGTGACGAATATTTAGTCACCATGACGCTAAGGTGACGAATGGAGCATTTAAGTGACTAATAAGTTTCGTCACCTAAGGGTTTTTTTCTAGTAGTGATATGATCTATAAGCAAATTAAGAAACTGATCCACTTAACAAAAAAAAATGGGGAATCTTATAAAGCCATGAAATTACTGTTCCGTGGAGTGTTAGATACTTCATGTATTTGTAGTTGTGCTAAAAATTTATAGATCGATCTCGTCCAATATAACATACTTTTTTTTTTCTTCATAAAATATGATTCTTGCGAATTAGAAAGAGATACTAATAACTAGCTCTATGGCTCTATGCCATGTCCACTAAGTTTCGAAACTCATTGTCAATATATTTCTTTCTTTACAACTAAAAACAAACTGATTGTTTTTAGAGAGGCCAATTTTGTGGCCAATGTCTCGGCAAATCTAGGGCATAGAGTTGAGATTAGTAGCCTTTGGATGGAGTGTGTTCCCCCATAAGCCTCACTCGCTTTTGAGTTTGATTTTGTAAACTCTGGGTGTTATCGAGACACCTCTATTTAATTAAAGTTTTTCTTTTATCAAAAAAAAAAAACTAAAAACTAACCGATCATGAAAATCTTCATGGGATGGATCTTAGCCATTTAGGTAATTTGATTACTAGTTTAATAGTCTATCAAGTTAAAATTTGTACGATAATATATTTCCTTGCCTCTAGATTGCAAGAAGCTCATGCATTAGAAGTGAATATAAAGTAGTTGCATATATATGTGTGGAATTAATCCCTAGATATGGATCACTCTCTTCCTTTTACTACTTCAATTCGTACCCTAGCCTAAAGAGCCGATGAAGCAGACAATTAAGGGCTAGTTTGGGATTGCTACGGCTTTTTAAAAATATTGTTTCTACTGTACTGTAAATATAATCAGATGTGAATCAAAATAGTAAATTGTTTGGTAAATGATACTTTTAAAAGTGCGGTCAAAACATAATATGTAATTTTTGTGTTTTTATTAACAACAGCTTTTAAAAGCAACTTCAACGCTGCTTCTAAAATCTGCTTCCACTAACCTACAATTTTCAAAAAAATCAGCTTTTCTTTTATTTACCAAACACAATAAAATATAAAAGTTCAAATAAAAGCTGATTTTTTTAAAAACGAAACTGTACCGAACTAGGCCTAAGCAGTGAATGGATTATGAAGCATTCGTTATGGAGGCCAGCCGGGGAAGTCTTGTCTTTGTCTTCTCTTTTGGACAAAATATATTGTTCGATTAAGAACACTACTTTAATATATGCCTTGCAGTCTTGCACCAACCGTACATGGACCATATAACCATAATCAGTTATTCGATGATCAATTAGATGTGGTTCGATCCGATTGCCAGAAGATCGAGAAAACTATAATTATTCCTAAAAAATGGCATGGAATATTAAACTTGTGTATGTGTTTGGTCTCGAGTGTTTGTATCACCTGTGCATCTAATATTGAAGAATTGTGAAAATTGAGAACCAAAACAATTATGTATAACTAATAGTTACAATTCGGACAATATCAATTTCTCAAACAAAAAAAACAAAAAAATGAAAGAAAGAAAGAAGAAATATGTTGTTCAATCACTTGTAGTCTTATACTAGTCTATCCCGATATGTAAATCACAAACAAATCATTACAAAAGCTTAACCTGTAGCAGTTCATGTATATCAATATATTCTCCTAATTATGCCTCTCTCGTGGTTGAAATAGCGTCTTATTACACAATATAGAGCAAACATATATGTCATTGAGTCAGGAAAAGATGAAGAAGATAACCAAACCCTAATGGCCGCTTCTCGGCTCCCTAAACCCAGTCGCCTGGGTATCCAAACTTGGCAGCCGATACGGGTCTCCATTCCAAGGGGAGGATCCTTCCCCCACACCCTTAATCTTAGCTCTCCAACGAGAGCTTTCCCCAGCAGCCACCAAGCAATATATACTAGGGCGGCGACGATGCTTTCTAGGTTCTGATTCTCGCCGAATCTGGTTTCACCCAATCCGGCTGTGTAAGATCGGATGTATGAGACCTAAAAAAGGGTAGCTGAAAAGAAAGGTTCAGACCCGCTTTACTGCGACGGCGATTTGGATGAATCGGTCGCCATGAATTCATGCAGGTGATCCAAAAACAGGTGCTCAAGTCATGACCCCAAATTCTAAAGTGATGCCCAAACCTCCTGGCCCTAGCTCCAAAGGCAAAGTGGTTCTCTAAATCTGCATTTTGTTTTAATTTCGTTTTTTAGTTTTTTCTCTTTGCAAATAAAGCTTGCCCTAGGTGGTATGGGGGCTTGAACTCTATTTTTTTTCCCAACTTTGAATTGCCTATAATCTTTGCTATGTTCTCTAAGATTATAGGCTCGTTTGGTTAGTGAGCTTAAACGTGTATTGAGGCTACAGTCCCTTGCAAGTCGTTTGTTCTTATTTGCGTGCCCTCTGTTCGCAAGGCAGTGGAATGATTTGTTTTGTAGTTAACCTCTACTCTATATGTGATCAATGATATTTCGTATGATTCCAAAATGCGTGTGTATATATATATGTCATATTGAGGGATCCCTATTTTTGGTCACTTTCTAGGGATAGGGTATTACACCACTTCCCAATTGAATTTTTACATCTCCACCGTTCATATCTTAGGTCTATATGAGTAGATCACCTCTACAAAATTTCATATGATTTGGTGATCGTTAAGGCTTTCAAAAGTTTAATTTAGTTTTAATGATCTTGAACGGTCCAGCTTATGTCAAATTAAAACTGTTGAAGGTCATTAAAACTAAATTGAACTTTTGAAAGCCTTAACGATCACCAAATCATATGAAATTTTGTAGATGTGATCTACTCATATAGACCTAAGATATGAACGGTGGAGATGTAAAATTATAATCGGGAAGTTGGTGTAATGTCATATCTCTATAAATGGCTTAAAATAGGGATCCCTCATTGGAAGACCCTGATATATATGTCATATTGATTATTTGAGTGTGTACACCGTATCTTATATATCTCTTTCAATTATTTGTGGTTTTCCATTAAACTTCCGCAACAAGATTCATATTCTGGCTTATCAACCAAGGGTAGACAAGATCTGGAAGAAATGTGGCAATATATATATATATATATATATGATAGATACTGTAATTATTTTGATATAATTGCCACGCCTCGTGGCCTATTGGCAGATCGATCTAATTAAATCAATATATCTGCCCTGACAAATAAGGTTAGATCGAGCATAATATTTGTGAAAGGGATCTATCAATTGATTCCCACAAATTAATTTAAATGATACCTAATTGCTAGCTAGCTAGCTATCCAGCGTCCCCATGCATAAACATAATTGATCCTTGGCCCCTACCAGTGGTCTCAACTTTCACGATAGATGCTTAACTGGATATCTGGGATTAGATATCTGAAGGAGCTAGAGGGGATATAATATGGCATATCCCATTCACTAAATCACTTATTATTAAAGGCATCGTTGCTGGTTAACTGATGCGGTGAATCTAACATTGAAAGACAGGAGAACTATGATGAAGAACCTGGCCTGTACGTTGGAATTGCTTTTAACCTTTACCAGTACACTCATGGCGTGCATCAATCATGAGTGCATCGCACGGTGCAAACAAAAGTGAGAACTGATCGAGAAGAACAATTCCAGGGGACATGGGAAAGAATCAATTCCTTTCCTTGCAGGCTTGCGAATAATTAGCATAAAAAATTTCAGAGAGGAACTGATTGAAATGCTAGCTAGAATCCTCCCTACTTTTGACCATAGATTATATTTCACTATTTCAGGCTCTTAACTTCAGCATATTTGACTCATTCTTAAACCTAGTCAACAGGAGTTACTGTGTTAGTCCTTGGTGAATCAGATACCTTATCTCTGTTAGTTCATATTGGAGTAAAAATGTGATCGACCATGATTAAGTATAACATGCATTGAGTTTCTACACCTGAATATACCTGATAAGTGTGAAGGTGAGAGGGAAATTATCTAAAGAAGGTAGGGTGCTTACGCATGTAATTTTTTTTTATTTTATCCGCAGAAAACAGGAGCTCCTACGAATCCAAAAGAAACCACCTTCACCACAACGACTGGAGTTCACATCCCAAGCCAAGAGTTCCTGATTCATCTGTCCACAAAACATGGAGATGATGGGTGCAGGCGCCAAGACCCAAGAGTCACCCATGCATGAGTCGAACCAAGAGGGAACGGATATGAAGAAACCACCAGCCAAGGGCAAGCGTTGGCGGCGGAAGAGAGAGAGAGAGAGAGACGAGAGCACTTTAGGTCTGAGGTGGTTACAAGAATAACCAAATGCTACTGATAACCAAATAACTAATAGTGTGTGTAGAAATGTAGAATGATCTATTGTTCCCATTAATAGTGCGACAAGTTATCCACACTCTAGCTCAAAAGAGTACTGAGTTAATTATTAAACCTAAACCAATTAAAACTAAATCCCTAAATGATGGGTTTTGAAACTGTCATGAACTATTCTTGCCTAGATAGAAAGCCAATACCGAAGATCCAAGAGCCCTCGCTACACTATGTCCTGAAACCTAGGGCAAAAGGTTTAAGATTTCGAGTTTTCGAAATGGGGCTTGAAATTGCGAGCTCAAGCGGGTTTGTGGTTGAAGTGATGCAATTGCAGCATGGGTCGCTTTGTACAACTTTGTTCATTTTCCTCCGTTTGGGAGCAGTCAGGTTTTTTCTTTTATTTATTTATTTTTGGCAGTGGAAGGCAAAGTATTATTGATAAAAGAAAACTTTAAAAGCCAGATTTACAAAACCCAGCTAAACTCAAACAAAGCAGAAGAGATAAACATAGAAACAGTACGTACATCGTTATCCTCCAAAGAGCCAGCAACCCATCCAAGACAGGAAAGAAGGACACGCGTCAATACAACCATTGTCACGTATCCAAACCACCGGTGACACAAAGACGTCACCAAATTTGTCGGAAACCCGGAGAATGCCGGAAACTTCTTAACACGAGAAAGCCGCATCAAATTTAGCTCAATTGCAGAACATATGAAGAAAAAAGCAAATCAATTCCTTGTGTGACACAGACGTCACATGTACTACAACCAAAAGTTTTGAACAAACCAAATCTCATTCAAACTGTGCTTGCCCAACCACAAAACCATATAGAACATCATGTATCATCATCAGCATAACGCCTAGCAAATAATTGTCAGATAGAACAGTAACCAAATAAAACCAAAAAGAGAAAGAGGAAACGAGAACGGCAGCCACAGACTCGCAAACGTGCCGTTGTATGACATACGATACAACACCGAATTCGGAGTACCAAATCGGTGAAGTTTCGTTGAAAATACTGATTGATGAGAAAGATGTACACCTGAAGTGTGAAGAATTTGAGATTAGAAAAAGAGGAGAAAGAGAGGGATAGGTTATCTGAGATCGAAAGAGTAGGAAGATATGGGCATCGGCGATGAGAAAAAGAAAGAAAAGGAAAGGGAAAACAAGCCTGCCACCGCCAGGGCAGAGATCGACCACGAAAGTCGGGAAGAGACCACGAATGTCTGGAAGAGTAGAGAACTACAGAGGAAAAGGAAGAGAGAAGCAAGAGCCTCTCTCTCCTCTGATGGTGTCAAAATGATCAACTTGTTTGGGAGCAGTCATGTTGAATCATCTCTCTTGCAAATATTCCTTAATTTGAAACCATATAAATGATAAACCAACCAAGATACCTAATTCATCAAAATTTACACTGAAAGATGTAGAAATACATATATATATATATATATATATATATATATTGCAACAGTACTTAATTAAGAGTACTGGCTAGATAAATAGCTTCTTTCCTTTGTAAACAGCTTATAAATTATGACATACAGCTGCCGTGGAGAAGGAGCTATTACGTATACATAAGGGACTCGGGGCATCAATTATTGTACTGATGAGATATGAGTAAAGGACTCGGGACCCGGGAGATTCATCTGATAATCACTCTGTATGCTTCTGTATATATGGAAAACCTACAGTGGATTTATTCGGAGGAGTAACATATTCAGTGACGACAGTCCCACCGAAGCGTCGCGCTGCCTCGTCAGAGTTGATGGCCCGTTGCTGCTGCGGTGGTCTTGGAACTTCATGGACTTTCTCCTCCGCATTCAGGTTGCCCTGACGGCGATTGTTACCATATCCATGACGAGTGTAGTTAGGAGGAGTGACAGTAGCACTTGGTTTAGGCCGGTTCTGAGGAGGAACACCTTGAGCATTTCCCATGGTAGAGATATTAGCAGAAACGAGTACACTGATCTGCTAGTAGCTAACTAGTTTTGCTTTGTTGTATTGTTTTAGGCGCGCCAAGCTCCATTTATAGAAATTTCGGAATCTTGATCAGTACTACGTTTGAAACCGTCTTTTCTCTTTAAGCTTTAAGGGTCTACCGACTCTACCCTAACCTTTGGGATTTGGGGTACTGGGGTTGCTAGCTCTTCTAGATGGTCACTTTCATTAGTTCTAGATTTAATCTGTTAGCTTAATTAATGTCAATATAAAAAATATATACTCGTAGTTTGGTTGGAAAATTTTATATTTTCGGTCATCTCTTTATTGCAATGTAATTTATGGAGTTTGTCTGTGGACATACATACAACAACTTGCGTGTTTAGTGTTAGAATTACAAGAATATAAAACAGGGTGTTTTGATAATTTTGAAAATCAGGGTTTCAAAATTGATTGCAGTGATGAAGTGATGGTTTTCGAATTGAAATCGCAACGGAGAAACGATGGTTCTCAAATCGAAATCGCAGTGGGAGAGGTGAAGGAGGAGCAATGGTCAGGCCGCCATAGGCTCTGATACCATAATAGAAATCATGGCTTATTGAAAGTAAATTGCATAAAAGGAAAATGAAGCAAGAAAACTTTTGGAGGCTACATTATGAATTTCATGATGTAAAATGTAAGTTACAAGAGTTTATATTGCTAGAGATTAGAGCAAAATGATCAAAATACCCTGCTCTATATACTCCTATAATTCTAACACTCGGCAATTAGGGGGGTGGTGAGTTGGGAATTATGAAGAAAATTTGTCAGGAACGCAATTGCGAAGCCGAATTTTCCTTTATGAAGTATATGATTACAAACAACAACGCCAGTTTAGCACCGGCCTTCTTCTCCCTTCTGATCCCCTCACTCACACACACACACAGAGCCAAGGTAGGCTTGCTGACGATGGCACACTTAGCTCATCTGTGTGATCTGTACAATTATTCTGGAGGAGTTCTATTTCAGCAAGTGGAAATTAATGAGCATCTTTAAAGGGAGAAGAAGGGGTTCGAGCATAGATATACACACACATATAGATAAATGAAGTCTCTAAAAGTGGATTTCATTCCAAGAAAGAATCATATGCCACAGTACCACAACCGGCAATGCTCCTCCTACGGTCCTACCAGTGGTTTAATTTCATGCTTCATGTTTGTGGCTCAAGCATAGATATAATTAGCTATTAGCAAGTTGGGAACTTGGGATATCGATGAGCATGCTAGATATTTACTTCTTTAGGGGAGGAGCATATGTGCATCTTTCTTTTCACTGATAATAACCTGCCGATGAAGTTAGATATATATGCTCATCAGTCATCAGGCCAGACACACAACATGGATCCACATGCCAATTGTTTAACTTCAAAGTTGGAAGAAAAGTCTTGGGGAAAATGGAAAGGTATTAATTCCCAGATTGCATAAATAAAATCTTGATATCGGGAGGATCAAATTCGAAAGCTCAATAATTGTACGTATAAATTCGTCCCAACTCTTTTTTACCATAGTTTGGATCTTTAACTAACACAAAGAACTCTTTTGAGTTCAAAAAAAAAAAAACTCGTTTGAGATTTTTTTTCTTGATCATAAACATACTGTACGTGTTTTGTCCTCGGCGAATCTGATGCATGCCCTAACTGTCACTTTTATTCAAACTCTATGGCCTAACGTAGTAACAGTAAGTACATGACAAAAAAGCGGTTAGAGATTAGAAATTAGGTAAAATATAGTATAGTTCTTATAGTTTGAAGTCGATATTTGTTTAGTCCTTATTGTTTTATTTTAATCTGAATGGTCTTTAAAGTCATGATTTTTCATCCAAATAGTCCTTATGACCTTTAACTGAGAAAATTGTCGGAATGACTACTTGGATGGAAAATCATGACTTGAAGGACTATTTAGATTAAAATAAAACTATAATGACTATTTGGATGGAAAATTGTGACTTTAAGGACTATTCAGATTAAAATAAAACCATAAGGACTAAACAAATGTCGATTTCAAATCAGAAGGACTAAACAAATTTCAATTCTTAGAAATTAGAAGGGGGAAAAAACATCGGTTACATCAGTTTGATCGTTAACTAAGCTATGATCAGTGTTTCACACACACAGTCACACATTCGATCAATTTGTAAAAATTAGTTCAGTCAATAATTCTAATTCACAGAAATATATAAATTGATTTTTAGATGTTAGAACTAAAATTAATGTGCTTAAAGACTTATACACTGGATCAAATTAAATCAATGGTTTTGGCAACAAAGAAGTCACTGACTCGAAACTTATTCACCTTTCATCATATAAGCAAGCACAAACAACTAATTTTTCTAGTGAGGGTGCATGATTGCATACAGTTCTCCAAAACTAGTAAAGTAACCTTGGTGATCGAACAAAGCATATACACACACGCATTATTCATACTATTCATTTTAGACTCTATACAAGGAGGAGAATAAAAATAAAATAAAAAAAAGGAGGAGGAGGAGATTCAAACCATTTGTACATAATTACATATATTATTATTATTTGAACCACCGATCACCTTAATTTACAGATTATATGATACATGCATGAGCAGCATCAGCTTATTTATTAGCTATTATTAATTTACACCGAAGCAAGTATAAGCTAACTTGTATTAGTGTATACACTAATAATTTTAACGTCGAAACTGTTTTTGGTCATATTTTCTGGGGTATTCTCTGATCTCAATCCCTCCAAATGCCTCAGCTGCATCCTTGCTGTTAATAACACCGGCCTGCTGAGGTATACTTTGATGAGGATGAGCTCGAGGTTGGCGTTGATCTTCATGGGAATACTGAAATGGACCACCCGTTCCCCTTCCGGCAGGCCGGCCAAAGTGCTTGTCTAGCATAGCAAAAGCCTCCACCCCAAACTTTGCTAGGTCTCGTTGCGTTTCCATCGATCTGATGCTCAAATTTAAATGGAAAAATAACAGATGCACAAATATCTTGCTTTGCTTAATTTACTGTTTCGGTATCTGTTAACTGGAACAGGGTTGGCGGCCAAGCCCCATTTATATAGGAGTTAAAAGGTGACTCTGAATGGATAATGAATCTAACAACACTATCCCTGAACGGATAACAACATATATATATATATATATATATATATATATATATATATATCTTCTTCGATCTTTCGGTGATTCTCTATTCTATATCATCTATCTACAGTACTTTTGAATGTTCTTTACACTTGATGTCTGGGGTTCTTTTTTTGTTAAAGTTTGGGATATAATTACAACTAGCTAGATTCAAGTGTTGAAATATGGTAGATTCTTTCTCACTGTACTACTGCACCAGCTAGCTAGTGTTTATGAAGAAGGAGATGATAGATCAAGCATCAAGGGCGAGCTTTATTTAAGATTGAATAGGAGTGAATCGAATAATATACTGGGATTATCTGAACTACGTGGAAGAAGGGAGCGAGGGAAGATATTAACTACCAGATTCCCTGAAAGAGATGAAGGGAATCAATATATGTTATCCGGTTGTCCCTTTTCGGTGGCTTATGGATATTGGATAATATAGATATATAAGCCACCGAAAAGGAGAACCGGATAACATATCTTGATTCCCTTCATCCCTTTTAGGTAATCTGGTAGTTAATATCTTCCCTTTCCCATCTTCCACGTAGTTCAGATATATTATTCGTAAATTAATTTTGTTTTTTTTAGCTTTCTTAAATTTACTACTTATTCTTTTTATTTTCTTTGTTAAATCCTATTTTGTATTAGGGTTTCTTCATCATATGTTTTCTTCTTCATATTCGATCATTCTCTTCTTCCCCTCCTCTGTCATCTCTAAATGTCAACATGTGTGGGTTCTTTTTTGTGATTATGTGGGCCATTCGAAGCAGGTAATGGATCACATAAACAAAAGAAACAAGAAAAATTGGCCCGGCGCAACCAATTTGTGTAGGAGAACCCAAAATATTTAGTCTCATGTTTCTCTTTTGACTCATCTTCTTCTTCCCTTCCTTTTCACGTTCTCATCTCTAAGTCTTCTGTTCTGTCTACCCCAGATTGAATGGCCTTTGAATGGAAGTTCATTGCAGCTCTGAGGTATGTTTTCTGACCTCGTCTTCTCCTCTTCTCTCATATTCCCAGAATTCCTCATTTTGATAACGCTTTTCTTTTGTTGCGGGACGCTCAATCTCTTCTGATTGCAGGGATCAGCTTGCCAATTGAGACACAATTCTCTTTTCAATTTTCTATCATCTGATTGCGCCGATCTTGCTCAGGTGAGTTCGTGTTTTTTTTCTAAATTGGGAATCCCTGAGTCTTGGTCTTGAATGCACAGTGCTCGTCATTCGTGTTTCCGGTTTATTTTGCTTGGAACACTGCGGGGTCGTGTAATTTCTTCTTGCTGCAGGAAGAGATTGCTTTCTTGGTCCACCTGGTTTGCCTGCGAATTTCCTTCAGTTGTTGATATGTGATTGCACCGATTTCATTCAGGTTTAGGGTTTAGATTGGGTGAGTTTGGATTTTTCTAAATTGGGTATCCTTGTATTCGGGTTTTGAATGTAGAAACTTTGTTTCTTCCTTTTTGTAGCAGTAACTCTTTAACTTGGTTGAATTGGGTTCCCCTTTGTTATGATGATTGACGGGTTGGTGAAGAAGATTATTTATGTGGTGCTTGTGTTGTATAGAATGAACTCTTGCATATGACTGACTTTTACTTCTGCTGCGGTTTGGGTATTTGTATGTAACTAGTTGTTGTGATTCTCATATGTTTTGACTTTGACCTTGTAGGATTTAGAAATTATTGCTTGGCTTTACTTGTTCTACTTGGCTTCCCTTACTTGTTTAGGCATGGTGTGATTGCTTTTTCCTCACTAACTACAACCAATGAGTGAGACTTGTGTTGATAAAGAGAAGTAAAAACTAGGAAGTTGAGGTTTGGGTTGGCTGGAATAGATATATTAACAATGGTTTAAGGTAAAATTGAATGAGTTTGATTACTAAGAGTAAGCCAACTATAAGGAGATAGTTGGTGAGGGAATAGACAACCTCTAAGAAAGGTCTATATGTGTTCAGTTCAAAAATAAAATAGGAAGGAGTGCAATATTTGTTTGGCTTGATGTGTTTGGTAATGCTGGTCATAGTTTAGTTGGCGAGGCTTGCTTTTGTTTGCTTCATAGTGTAGGCATGAAGGATCGTGTATGGAAAACCGTATTTGGGCATCATTGATTGATGATGAGTAACAATATTATCAATTAGCTTGGCTGCTTTACTAGCTCGAAAAATGGAGCTTGTTGTGGCTACCTCAATGACTAGCATGGTGGCATGAGTTCTAAAGTATGCATTGGAGTTCTTGAAGTCTAATGTCATGTTTGCAATTCTTTTTTAAGTCGATGAAAAGTCATGTAAGCTTGATTTCTTCAATCACCGCAGCTAGTTTTTTTTTCTTTTTCTTTTTATGTGCGTGAAGTTGCTTGTAACCTTGGATTTTGATTGTCTTCTCGAATCAGCATAGCAGACGATCTTTTGTGTGCGTATGGATTTACAAGTATATATTTGCGGCAGAGTAGTTGCATGTGGTATATAAAGCTTTCTTGCATTTTCCTTACTTTGCTTGATTTCACGTTTAAATGAATATGCATATTGCAATCGCTTGGTGTTAAATGAGATTTAGCTTGTGGCAACCTTGCATAGGCATGCGTTAGGCATATGTTTTGATTGCTTTGGCTTGTGATTGTCTTTTGTATTTGAATGACCATGAAAGAGCATGCATGCATCGAAAAATATTTGCATTAGAAATGGGCTTGGAGTGGCTCTCTCAAGGCTTTTAGAATTGATACATGACTTTCCAAAGAGGAGTTTGGCATATGCATGTTGTATTAGGCTCATGTATGCTGCATATTGGCTTTTAGAATGACATTTGATATGCTTTTAAATGTACAAACTCATATGCATGTTGATGTTGTTAATTTACATGCGTTGAGTATTATTCCTCTTAGTCATGAATCCGCTTGGCATGAGATTGAGTTTGGCGCGATTATAAGATTGAAGTATGCATTAGCTTGTTATGTCTAGATATACTTGGTATGAATTTATATGACATGTTCATCTTTAGCGTATGTAGGAATTAAGAAAGGGCATGTAGCTTGATTTATAGTAGGAATTTGTAGTATAACGTGAGACTAGTAGTGGCCTATAACCTTATAAAGTTTGGGCATAAATTTAGAGAAAATCAGGTGTATGAAGCATGGTTGTGATTATAGGCAAGTATGTTTCACCATTTGGTAAACATGGTGAATATTAAATTTTATTGTTGGATGTAAAGGATTGAATTTGTGGATTTCATATAGGACACATGTTACTAAAAATAGAAAATCTCATGCATGAATTGGACTATTATTGTTATTGTATAAGGGGTTTTGCTTGTTGCAGAAGTAAAATTGATAGAGTACCACTTGTTTTGGTTGAGAAAGACTTGTAATAATGATCTTGGGTTGACATCTGTCTCGGATAAGGTATCGAGTTGAGTGTTGCGATCAACGGGGAAGTTTAGATTATAAAGTGGAATAGTTAGTGCAATGGAAATTTTGGCTATGACAATAAGCTTTCTGTCAATGTGACAAAAGTATAAGACATGGCTGGGAGCTGCGGGGTAAAATAAATAATTCAGAATACAAACCATAGTATACTAGTATTAAGATAAAGATTGGTTCTTTGGCTTGGAGAAAGATTTGAAATAATGTCATATTAGTATTAGAATCATTTGAAATGTCAGAGAAAATAGATTATTGAAAGTACTTGATTTTGGTTGGCACAGAAGCTTAGGAGAGATTTGGGCTTATATAAACTATATAACACAAAAGTGGGGTACTGATTTTAGGGTGTTGATTTGAAAGGTATATGCTTAAACTATAATATGGGATGATCATATTAATATAACCTTGAATAAGACCGTCATCAGTTAGCCCCTAAGTGTCATATAATATCATTTGAAAGACTAGTGATGAAGACTGTTTCTTGCATGAAATTGGTTTGATTGAGTATTACTTGCTTGCTCTGATAGCTTTAGCTTGATTGAATATTGGTTGCTTGGTCTAATTATTTTGGCTTGATTCGGTGTTGCTTGCTGCCTGATTAAGTTTATATTGTTTGCTCTAATAATTTAGTTTGTTACTTGCTTGAGTATTGTTTGTTGCCTGAATGAGTATTGTTTGCATGTTGTTTGCATGTTCTATTGACATGGGCTTCTTGTGCGTGCTTGCATGATGACTTTACAGGGTAATATAACCACAGTTGCGCAGGGAGAAGGTAGCTGCGGTAATTGCTTGATATGTAATTGGTAGCTGCGGTGAAAGCTTTTTGCAATGATATTGGCTTGTTTGAGTATTGCTTGTTGCTTGAATGTATAACGTTTGCATACTGTAATGGTTTTGGCATGACTAATTGCTGCTTGACCATTGGCGTGTGCTTCCTGAGTGTGCTTGCATGATGACTTTGCAGAGTAACTTAACCGTAGTTGTGCAGGGATATGGTAGTTGCGGTGAAAGCTTGATATGTAATTGGTAGCTGCGGTTTTTGGTCTTTTTGTATATATACAAGGATTTTGGCATGTGCTTGAGGCATATTTCTCTTGTTGTATGTAAAGACTGATTTGTTTCCTTGTAGGATGATGACATTATAGTTGTGGAGTATGTGCCTCTGGCTTGCTGCGTGTCTTCATTTTGTTTTGTGCATTCCTTGACACTTTTCCTGTTTCTAAATTTAGGTATTAGTGTGGATGCTTTAGCAAAGGAATTGTGTAGTAGGCATTGGTCTTTGCGAAGGTAACCACAGTGAGCAGGTGTGCAATGCTACAAGTGAATATTGAACTATTTTTGTTGTTGCCTGTAATGTGTTTAGCCCCCATGATTATGTGGAGTGTGGAGAAATAAGACATAATCCACGTAATCAAGCTTTTTGTGTTGCAATCCTTGTATATTGGAGTTTCGTATTTTGCGTTGGCATTCTATTGTATATTTCTCATGAAAGTCTCTTTTTGCAGGTGGAGTCGGTCTTGCTACGAACCTAAGGAATACTTAAGTTCCACCTCCCTAGGATAACTCATGGAAGCGAGGACCTTGCCACTGCAACTTTGGTGAGGAGAGAGGCTCCTTCTTGACTCCAACTCATTCTCATGCTCTTAACTCTGATAAGGTGGGAAGAAATCTGCTAATTGAATTAGAGGCATGGTTCGGGGATTTTGTCACTTGATTTGATGCTAAAGATTGCTTGAGCGTTACTATTGACAATGTTGCAAAACTGTCGAGCGAGTGGTGATCAGTCATCCTTCGAGGGTGAGAAGGTTCTTTCAAAATTTGAGATCCTTCTTACAAAGTTTGCTGATGAGTATAGTTGCATGGGGTAGCCTTTTTTCAAAGGGGAAATGTGCATGTTTGAGACAAAAATTGTTTAAGGTGCTCGGTCATGTGTTGCATAGCATAGCATGAAGCTTGAGGAAGTCAAGAATGAAGAGACCTTTCTGAAATGTGGGGATGCCCAGACATCATGGATTGGGAGTTTCATGTTGGATCATAAAAAGGAAGCTGCTAAGAATTCTTCTTGTTTTTTGTTTTTTTTGCACATGCATGGGTTGGCTGGTTCAGAAGAATGTTGCAGGGAGGTTCACCAACTTGAAAGATTTGTTCTTCAGTTGTAAAGAAACTTTCAAGCCTTGAATAACAACAACCTGAACACTAGTGCACTAGAATAGGTGATGATATTAGCTCGGATAGCATATTTTGTATATTAGAAGTTTGGAACATAAAAGCTTGTAACAATCTTGGCTTTAGCAGTAGATGCATTGGCCTGCATATAAGGATGAAATGCTTGCTGGGCATGACTATTGCGGTGACTGGGGGTGAAACTTTCATCCCTCAGCCCTTGAGTTTCTTGGCTTGAAACATCTATATTAAGCTTGAATATTTGTAGCTTTGTGCAACATCAGTATAGTTTTGTCAAATGTATTGAATCAACATGGTTTGTATATCAGACTTATCAAAGAGAATGATCGGCTACTGTAGGGAAAACCTTAGCACTCAAGGTGATTGTTTAGGGTCTAGAAGGTTTTCATTTGTACTTTTGGTTTGAAACAGGGTTTGTTTGGCTAGAAATTTGACTATTATGATACTGTAACTTGGTTATTATAGCATAAGCATTGACTAGATTTTGGAATTCTAGTAACGAACTAGGCTCCGGCTGTGAGTGCTATTAAAAGAGTTATTTTGTATAAGGTGATCATATGGACGGGGAAGAGGTTAAAACAACAATTTATTAGCCCCCAAGTATTTGCATGAATTAAGACCATACGATTTGCGACCTATGGTCAAACTAGCTTCCTTGCATGACATGAGTTGTTTAGTTGCGTGGTGTTTCATTGTGGCAACACATATGATTCTCTCTAAGCACCATCATTTATACAAGTGCAACAATATTTACTTGTAAGCATTGAGTATAATAGATTAAAGAAGACAGACTTCCGAATTACATGTGACATGTGCTTGAATTGTTTGCATCTTCTTCAGTTTTTCAAAGACAATCTACTGTACGTAGTAAAATGCTACCACAACAAACAACAACATCCGACTTTAGGTACTAGTTTTTTTTTCTTTCACTGCAGTAGAGGATTTGGCTCTGAGAGCAAGGATTTGGCTAGGCACTGAAAGCTCCATATTTGAAAAGCTGGCGAAAATGATTATTGGTATGAACACTTTTGACTATGGCAGTGAAATTGAGATTTGAGAAAAGATGATAACAAATATTGCTGGTGTGCTGCACGATTTGCTATGGCAAATAAAAAATTTGGTTGTTCCTGTTTGAACTCATTCTACAACAAATGAGCCTACAACTTGAAAACAACATTGCAAAGAACTATCTACTTTGTAGCAATAGGTTTTGGCATCTGTTACCAGTGAGATTTTAGTAAATAGCTATGACTATAATGATGAAAAAAAAGAAGGATTTTGTGGTGCAGGGATTAGAGCTGAAGAATCATCGATCACGAAAAAAAACATAACAACCGTGAATGATACAAAATCTCAAACAACAGTTGTGAATAACATAAACCATGCTTGAATTGCAGGATTGCATGATGAAATAATTGTCTGAATCACAACCTAGTCCCTAGCGGAGTCGCCAAAATGTATGGGTTCTTTTTTGATTGAAAGGTAACTAGGCCAAAATTAACCCAAATACTTGGGTTACTGGGTTAATCTTGTGTGTGATTCAAAGATGAAAGATGCATGTAGCATGAGCCTACGTGGGAATTAAAGGCACAACGCAGTGATGAGAATTGGACTGGGTTTTAGGATTGGGTTTTCTGGAAAGAATTTGGGTTTAAGGAATAGAGATTGAAGGATGGTTGGTGGGGTTTTGGCTTGAAGGTTTGAATTTGGTGTTAGAGATGGGCTTGACATGCATGCGGGATGCGCGTCTTTCTTCTTCGCAAAGTCCCCTGCGCGAAGCAATCTCGTCTCGCCTGGAAGCCATCTCGCCTCGCCTGAACTTCCTCTTCTTCTCGAAGTCATCTCGCCTTTGCTTTAGGGCCTCAACCTCCGCGCGAGGTCATTTTTGCATGCGAACTGCTATCCAGCTCGTATGATAATGTTTAACAAGGGCTGCTCGTCCATTTGAATTATACACCGCGCCAAAATGTAGGGGCCTTTTTTGAATTAAATTGCAACTAGACCGAATTCCACCCAATAATCCAATCAATGAGAGAAATACGTTCGTGATTCAGATGGCCTGAAAATCGAAAGGAGCTTGACAACATGAAAGCATGGTGTGGGAACTAGAAACGCACTGCGGTGAGAGAATCTAGGGGGTTTCTTAGGTAAGAGATTTTTGGAAAAATAGAGATCGAAGGTGGCTGTTTGGAATTAAGGATTGTATTTGGTGCTTGGAGGCTTGAAGGCTTGAATGCTTGAGGGCATGGAAGTTGTTTCTAGGTGTTTTCTGGGTTTTACCCGATTATCCTCCACCCTTTTTTCTACTGCAGGAACTCACCTTTTATAGGCTCAATGGATAAGGTTTTTGATGAACAAAAGCATATGAATATCTGGGTAAAACAAAGTAGTCTTCTAGATACATGATTTCTGCATAAAAACCAGGAAAAAGAAGCTTACTTGTGATGACTGCTAATTGATGCAGTGATAGATACATGATAACACAAAACCCGTAACGATGTGGACAACAGAGATTGTGAAGACTGAGCTTGTGGTTTGGGGAGAAGATGACACTCCTTGACTGGTTTCAAGGGTTCTTCTTAGCAAGATAAGGTGATAGCTTTGAGAGATCATGGTTTAGACTAGGTATATGGTTGCTGCAGGGAGGGATGAATCTGGGTAATTGGTTGCAGCGGGAAAGAAGTCAAGATACTTGGGAAATGAGAATTGAATTTGGTTTAGGATTAGTTGGGCCTTAGGTTTAAAGGAAAGAAGGACTAGCCTAATATTCTTATGCGTGCTCACCATTTCATTTGTCGTCTAAGTCATTAGGCTTGAATTTCAGGCCCAAGACCGAAATCACCAATGACGTTAAATCGACAATTGAGTATTTTACGTTCCTGTAACCTTCCACACCATACCCACATCTGCAAGCCTCAAAGATGCGTGGATGTGGCTTGGGTCCACATCAATGGGCATATTTGCTTAGCGTGTTAAAATCCTAATTGTTATAGGATTTTGCATGAATTGCGTAACAAATTGTCGCGTGGCAAAGTGCATTAAAATTACTTATCTATGGTTGTTCTTATACTCCACTGCCTTTACCACTTTGCTCTATTTTTCCTATATTCAGAACAAATCTGATATATTTGATTACATTTATAATGTAGTGAACTCATTCAGTTGGATCCATGTTGTCTTTGTATCTCCATTATGAAGGAACTGGATATATTTGGTTGCAGATTTACAGGTATGATTCAGTGATTTTGATAAAATGCAGCTGGGTTGTTTTGGCCTATATTAGTGAATGTTTAGTTATTGAGCTGTTAGTGAATGTTGGTCTGCCTACAAAATACCACTTCCAACTACATAACTGTATTTACGTTGTTTATTGAGCTAAATGTAAATTTTTGTAAATTTTTAGATCAATCCAGCTCCTGCCATTAGATGTTCTACGGATTGTGGACTACTCTGAGCAGTCACTGAACAATAAGGAACAATAGGCTGGGTAAAAAGCTGCAACTGTGTACAACCATGAAGAGGATTTCGTCTTTATTTCAAGTAATGATCTCTGACACGACCCACCCCGAATTTCACCCTGAAACCCGGAGTAACTCGTGCGGGGACCACCTCCAAGGAAAGTTTACCGAAAAAAAAATCGGCATAACCTCCCTTGAAAATGGACAACCCTTCCTAATAAATACCTGCAAACACTTCTGAAAAATCCAAGTCCAACCTTAAACTCCTGGAGCCTTCATGCTCCCCAAATCACAACATCTCCCAATTTAATTACTAACTTAAACAAGAAAATCTCAAAGCCCACAGCCACAGTTCAGAGCAACTATATGTGAAAGGAAAAAGACTAGAAATATAAAAAATGAGCGGAAGCTACACTATTGACTATGCCTCTTCTCCAAATACGTCCAACCTCAACTATGCAATCCTGCAAACTGGGCATTTTTAAAACGAAGAGCCCAGGGGAAAACATTTGAAAACGAAACGTTAGAGTGAGTGGACAAAAATAAATTAACGAATAAAATATTTATGTTTCCCCAAATCAATTTCCAAGGAAAAATCGAATGCATGCTGCAAGCGATAAAACTTTTATCTCATAAAATATCGAGCCTCTTAGGCTCTATAATATATGTATGTATTTACACACGTCCATACTCCCTATATAGATTCATGGGTCTATATAGGGCTACTACGCTCGCGTCCAACGCTCACGTCACGCCTTAATGCGGTGCTACACTACGCCATCAAGGTGGACAGACGAGTGTATAAATATGTGTCCATACTCCCTATATGAATTAAACACTCAAATAGGGCTACTACGCTTACGTCCAACGCTCACGTCACGCCTTAATGCGGCTATATGCTACGCCATTAAGGTGGACAGACACATATGGCTAGCTAGCATTTTCTATACATACTCTCTCATAAATACATATTTATATCCACCGAAAATCTCATTTTCGGTATCTTTCCAAGAGAAATAAAAGCGTCAAAATTAATTGACGTCAAAACTCCAACAAAAAGGAAATGTTCAATCATGAACCATAGCATGCATATTATTTAAAAATAAACGTCCACTCACAAATTAGGCCTAAGCCTGATGTCGATCTGGGGTCTCGTCTGCTCGAGCCTCCTCACGTCCTGTTCCAAATATAATATTAATTTCCCAACCAATAATCCAATAATTAATCAAAATAGGCAAAATTACCCGAGAGCCATAAATACGCTCATCATTGCCTAACTTCGATATTCTTAAATCGGAACGATCCGAACTTAAATATCATACTCATCAGTCGTAAATACAACCTCCCCAAAATACGACTTAAATCCTACGGCCGGATTCTACATTAATTAACCGCCAAAAATACCAAACTTTGGAAATTCACAAACCTATCCAAATCTCATCCAAAAATTCCATAAATCACACCAATATATTCCTCTTAATATTCCACATTTAAAACCCTAAAAATCTCCTAACCGCCGGCGGCGGCGGCCGGAGGTCAATTCCGGCGACCTCCAAAACCTATGAAATTTTGACAGAATAATCTCCTCATCATGCTCAACAACTTTCATAACTATCACTAAGTCCAATTTCAAGCCTAAATAGGGTAATCGAAACCAAATATATCAAGAAAACCTTAGGAAACTCAAACACCCGATTCTCCTTACCTAGCTCGAGTTAGGATGAATCCTTTTAGGGGTTTGCTGCTGGAAGAGAGAGCGTCCAAATGATACCAATAGCTCCGGCTATGGTGGCCGGAAAAGGATTTTCCGGCGAAAACCCCGCCACGCACAGCAGCGGCTTCTCGGCATGATTTCTCCTTCACGGCGGCGCGACACGGGCTGTCACCTATCTAAACTTGTAGAGGATGCTCCAAGCTTCAAATCGACACCAAGCACGCCTCCTATCTCGGCCGGACGGCGGCGGACAGCTGCCGGAAAGTTTCCGGGTCGGGAGAGCTCGGGGATGAGGCCGGGAGGGAGAGAAGAGAAAGGGAAAAGAGAGGGCTGGGCTTTGACCACCTCTTGGCCCGGTCTAACACTCTTAAACAACCCAAATCCAGAAATAAAACACCCCGAAAAAATAACACCCGAATAAAAATTACCTTTTACTAGCTAAAATTTACCATTTTTACCGTTGTCATATTTTCTCCCACGAATAACTTCCCGAAATTAATCATCCCTCAAAACACCTCTAGGGACCGATTAAACTATTACCTCAATGACGGAGACGGTAAAATTGTTATTATAACCAAGCTAGTAAATAAGGTAAAAATTTAAGGGTCGGGATGTGACAATTCTCCCCTCCTTATAAAAATTTCGTCCTCGAAATTTACATACCTGACAATCAAAGAGATAGGGATACTGCTGCCTCATTTGCTCCTCTGATTCCCAAGTAGCTTTCTCTACTTGATGACTCCTCCACAGAACTTTAGCAAGAGGAAAAAGAAGATTTGCTTCTAAGCACTTGCTCCTTTTGGTCAAGAATCGAATCGGCTCCTCATCAAAGGTCAAAACTTTTTCCAATTAATCGGTTGCTCTCGGCAATAAACTTGCGAAGCATGGATACATGAAACACATTATGTATCTTGGATAACTCCGGAGGCAAAACTAACCGATACGCAAAATAGCCAACTTGATCTTAAAACCCCTAAGCACCAATAAATCTTGGACCAAGCTTTTCACGTTACCAAAACGTACCACCCCTTTCCGAGGAGACAATTTCGAAAACACCCCAAACACTCACTTGAAATTCATGGTCTCTCCTGCGGACAACTTTAAAACTCTTCTGGCTACCAAGAGCTGTTTTGAGTCTATCTCTGACTCCTTTAACCTTTTCATTTAAATCTTGAAATATTTTAATCTTCTCAAAGACTCTAAATCCTTCGTTGAACTACCACTAACGTTTACACGTAAGTGAGTTCAGTGATACCTGCTCCAGAGTACGAGTACCCGTAGGTATACACACTCTTTCCTGAGCAATGGAAATAGCTAACCCAAATAAAACGCATACATTTGCTATCACCATCGGAATCAAATCTCCTAACGTCACGCAACAACTTCGTCATTACGCTGCTCACAGCTCGACAATGAAGCCCACCTGCTAGGAACATAAAGTTCACACATTCCCACATGCTCATAGGGGTTAAAATTAAGACCTGCTAATCGAACAGATTTAAGGATGCACACACTGCAGAACTGCCACAATCATGTCTAATACCGAGGCACTTTGCGGAGTCAAAGCTCTCGCAAGTCCACAAGATAACCTCGCTCTGCCTAAGTGACCAGTCCACCAATAAAATATAACCTCGATTCTCGAAATGACATTATGAAGAGATCAATACCACATCACTGAGGTCTCTCCGCCAAAACTATAACATTACTATTTTGTGCACCACAAACTAGCAACTTATGGGAATTCCAATTCTTTTTTGATTCTGCTATCTCTACCAATGTCTTTACCACAAATCAGAAGACAATCTGAAGCATTACTATCATGTGGAAACTCCCATGCTCGCCATAACAAAACTGACTAATAATGCCCACGAAAAATTGGCACAGTCAATTCATGATGCCAAACTTGACGTTGAAATCCACAAAAAATAGAGCCCATTTCTTAAGCATTGACAAAATTTACATCTCCAGCCATGCTACTTAATTGGGTGCAATCGCGATCCCAAGAGCAGTAATTAAAAACACATGGCTCACTCTAGCCGTTCCATAAGAATGATTCGAAAAACCAAAACCTTTGAACTCGACAAACATACTTCTTTTCTACCTCCATAAATAATTAATCTGATAGCAGAAAAAGATCTGAAATTCAGATATGCTCAAGTCTCCTACACATCCCAGGGCCACGACTTCCCACCAAAAAGATTTTTCGAAAACCGAGCTTGCAATAACATGTGACTAACAAAAGCAAAGACAAATTTTATACAAGACCCACTACTACACCTTGTGGTTCACCAACCAACGAAAACCATGAATTCAAGCAAGAATCAAAACTCATGGCTTAACTCAACTCAAGCTCCAGAAGAAATAATTTAAAGCATACGAAAAGCAAGTCCTCTAACTTCGAGCTCAAAAGCTCCAGAAATCTCCAATATCTGCCAGAACCCGCTTAGAAATCGCACTAGAAACTTCCACTAATCATGCTGACACCAACGGATGAACGCACAACCAAATAACGAAGACCTCCCGAATCAAACTTGGATCAATGAGTGGTCCCACCACAATACGATCCTGAGAAGACACATTGATCAACCTATTCACAAATCTACTATTCACCATTTTAAATCTCTGAATAAACTTTGACTCGAAAAACTTCTTGAGTCAACAGGGGGAAACCTCCTCCCCTGAAGCTACAACATAAATCACACCCACAACGCCACACAAACCATCTAATCAACATCACTAAGCGACTCTCAAACTACCACACAGGATTTATGGCACCAAGATTCAATGCTTAAATGAACTCCAGCTCACTTGGGATCACCACTGGATTTATTCCAGATCCATGACTACGACAAAACTACCAATTTATCATAATTTCGACAACTAACCAAAATCTCTAACCCTTCAAATCGAAGCGTTGAATTCGCATTCCAAAATTCAAGCTCTGAGGATGCTACCCAAAAAATTACAGTAGGAATAATTTAAATATTCCCACACACACCACAACCAAAACTTTACTTCATCTCACCGAATTAAAAATAAGGTGAGAACAGATCCTCCCATTGTTGTGTCGTAGTTAGTCACCCATCGCTAACGAAATGATGACAATGAACCAACTTCGATCACAAATTCAAGACTTATTTCAATTATTAAGAACGACATTGCTTAAACTTACTATGGGCACCCAGCCCCTTTTTGCTCCGTGATTCAGTGGGTTTTATTCCACTGCTACCACTTCCACCAACTCCACACAACTGCTATAGATTACACATGACAACACGAATAAATTCACCAGGTGTTTTCGTAAAACTGAAATGACCACAACCATTTCGCTCTCACTCCACCATTACTTTTCAATTCAATTTACATTATCATCTTCCAAACACTCAACAAATCTGGAAACCAAACTTCAACACCTGGAATTCCGAAAGAATCCATACTGGCTACACGATTAATATAATAATATAACTGACATCTCACTCCACGATTCCAAACTTGCTTGAAACTCAAAATTTAGTGCCATCAATAAAATTTTAAAAATTCCCAGACTGTGGCACAACAAGAAGTTGTCACAACGCACTGACGAATGACTTTTGTAAAACCAACAATCCAAGTCATTCTATTTAGTGTTTTAACAAACTTCAACTAACCCACAATAGAGACCAAAATCATCAGAAATTTTACTATTCATCGACTATTATTATCCGTCATTTCCAAAAGATATTACCACCACTATCTTAATAAATTGCTAAAAAAAATAAAAACTTAACCATAATTAAAGTTGTAGGAACCAGAATACGTGCTGACATAACCAGCATTATTCCAAAATGTTCCCAACTGCTTTCTACTGCGGATAAACATAGTCGATAAATTGGCCTTCAATCATGACTTATCTAATTTGACATTTAACTTTTTATGCAATAACTTCCTGCAACCCAACACTAGTCACAGATCCCATGTGACTAACTCGCTCAGGATTATGGTCCTCAACAACTTGTAAAGGTACCCCTTGGAATTACTATGGGTACCTCCCTCATCACTTTAATCAACCTTTACCTCAAAAGAATACACCACTTATTTCAAACTTTCCTTCCAACTCTTTTATCCCAGAAATCACGTAATTCGATACCACGATTTTTCCATCGGACTACTACATCTTCACACTTGCCCACTATAAATAGTGAACTCCAAGGCTTGAATTAAACTTTTCACCTTCTAAAAATTCGCACGAGATGCTCACCCTAGCATCTTAATCATAACCCAATCAATCATTGATCAAATGAAAGGAATGCCAACTGAGTTCCCAACTCGCAATTGAACTCTAACAATTTATGCTATCAACTCGATAACCCTTGGAAAGGCATAATCCAAATACCTCTTTCCTTAATCAAAATAGGATGATCACTTAAGAGGTCGGCGTACAGAGGCATAGTCTTGAAGATATAAACATTTATGGCACAATACTGTCCATAATTAAGACAAGAATAACTACATCACAAACCTAATCAGCACATAGTGTCTAAAGCATATAATGCTAATAGATCCGCCGCGGTCGGACCATCACTCTATAGACACTAAGTGTGACCAAGAATATGAGGTAGTACTAAAAGAGAAAGGAAACGAATAACCTAATGCTCTGATACCAACTGACATGACCCACCCCGAATTTCACCCTAAAACCCGGAGTAACTCGTGCGGGGACCACCTCCAAGGAAAGTTTACCGAAAAAAATCGGCATAACCTCCCTTGAAAATGGACAACCCTTCCTAATAAATACCTGCAAACACTTCTGAAAAATCCAAGTCCAACCTTAAACTCCTGGAGCCTTCATGCTCCCCAAATCACAACATCTCCCAATTTAATTACTAACTTAAACAAGAAAATCTCAAAGCCCACAGCCACAGTTCAGAGCAACTATATTTGAAAGGAAAAAGACTAGAAATATAAAAAATGAGCGGAAGCTACACTATTGACTATGCCTCTTCTCCAAATACGTCCGACCTCAACTATGCAATCCTACAAACTGAGCATTTTTAAAACGAAGAGCTCAGGGGAAAACATTTGAAAACGAAACGTTAGAGTGAGTGGACAAAAATAAATTAACGAATAAAATATTTATGTTTCCCCAAATCAATTTCCAAGGAAAAATCGAATGCATGCTGCAAGCGATAAAACTTTTATCTCATAAAATATCGAGCCTCTTAGGCTCTATAATATATGTATGTATTTACACACGTCCATACTCCCTATATAGATTCATGGGTCTATATAGGGCTACTACGCTCGCGTCCAACGCTCACGTCACGCCTTAATGCGGTGCTACACTACGCCATCAAGGTGGACAGACGAGTGTATAAATATGTGTCCATACTCCCTATATGAATTAAACACTCAAATAGGGCTACTACGCTTACGTCCAACGCTCACGTCACGCCTTAATGCGGCTATATGCTACGCCATTAAGGTGGACAGACACATATGGCTAGCTAGCATTTTCTATACATACTCTCTCATAAATACATATTTATATCCACCGAAAATCTCATTTTCGGTATCTTTCCAAGAGAAATAAAAGCGTCAAAATTAATTGACGTCAAAACTCCAACAAAAAGGAAATGTTCAATCATGAACCATAGCATGCATATTATTTAAAAATAAACGTCCACTCACAAATTAGGCCTAAGCCTGATGTCGATCTGGGGTCTCGTCTGCTCGAGCCTCCTCACGTCCTGTTCCAAATATAATATTAATTTCCCAACCAATAATCCAATAATTAATCAAAATAGGCAAAATTACCCGAGAGCCATAAATACGCTCATCATTGCCTAACTTCGATATTCTTAAATCGGAACGATCCGAACTTAAATATCATACTCATCAGTCGTAAATACAACCTCCCCAAAATACGACTTAAATCCTACGGCCGGATTCTACATTAATTAACCGCCAAAAATACCAAACTTTGGAAATTCACAAACCTATCCAAATCTCATCCAAAAATTCCATAAATCACACCAATATATTCCTCTTAATATTCCACATTTAAAACCCTAAAAATCTCCTAACCGCCGGCGGCGGCGGCCGGAGGTCAATTCCGGCGACCTCCAAAACCTATGAAATTTTGACAGAATAATCTCCTCATCATGCTCAACAACTTTCATAACTATCACTAAGTCCAATTTCAAGCCTAAATAGGGTAATCGAAACCAAATATATCAAGAAAACCTTAGGAAACTCAAACACCCGATTCTCCTTACCTAGCTCGAGTTAGGATGAATCCTTTTAGGGGTTTGCTGCTGGAAGAGAGAGCGTCCAAATGATACCAATAGCTCCGGCTATGGTGGCCGGAAAAGGATTTTCCGGCGAAAACCCCGCCACGCACAGCAGCGGCTTCTCGGCATGATTTCTCCTTCACGGCGGCGCGACACGGGCTGTCACCTATCTAAACTTGTAGAGGATGCTCCAAGCTTCAAATCGACACCAAGCACGCCTCCTATCTCGGCCGGACGGCGGCGGACAGCTGCCGGAAAGTTTCCGGGTCGGGAGAGCTCGGGGATGAGGCCGGGAGGGAGAGGAGAGAAAGGGAAAAGAGAGGGCTGGGCTTTGACCACCTCTTGGCCCGGTCTAACACTCTTAAACAACCCAAATCCATAAATAAAACACCCCGAAAAAATAACACCAGAATAAAAATTACCTTTTACTAGCTAAAATTTACCATTTTTACCGTTGTCATATTTTCTCCCACGAATAACTTCCCGAAATTAATCGTCCCTCAAAACACCTCTAGGGACCGATTAAACTATTACCTCAATGACGGAGACGGTAAAATTGTTATTATAACCAAGCAAGTAAATAAGGTAAAAATTTAAGGGTCGGGATGTGACATTTCTAGCTAATATAACTTTTTCCATACTGTGCAAATTTTTGAAGTTCAGTGTTTGTGTAGCAATTACAGATTTTTGAGAATAAGAACACTTTATTATATTCACTTTCACACCCATCTCTTTACTATGGTACCTATACTTCTTCTAAAACAAATTTTGTTTGCTCATAAAATGTTGGAACCAATAAGAACTCAGTTATGCTATACTTTATTTACTCAAAATTATGACTGTTCATCTAAACATTGATCAATTTTAGTCATGGGTGAAATTTACTGGGTTTCATTTAGATATTCCACCATTTTGTTACAGTTTCATGGAAGTCTCAATTAAAACGTGAATCACTAAATTATTTTCCCTTACTGTTCTTCAGGTAAACGAACGTATTGGGCCATTGG
This sequence comes from Fragaria x ananassa, assembly GCA_034370585.1. Classification (NCBI taxonomy): domain Eukaryota; kingdom Viridiplantae; phylum Streptophyta; class Magnoliopsida; order Rosales; family Rosaceae; genus Fragaria; species Fragaria x ananassa. Next base: position 21,154,389 of record CP139762.1, on the reverse strand, counting down.
CACCAACTCTTTCGTTTTGGTTCATTAATTGATCAAGATTGCAGGCTACTTAGATATTGCAGGCATTCCTATTGTAGAGTCAGATTTTGGTTTACTCTACTTTTTACCTTCTATATTTGTACGGTTTTGTACCATTTCACTTTTCAGTTTTCATGCAATTGTTTAGCTTCCATGATGGCTTCGCATAAATACTTTCATTATTTTGAAATATTGGCATTTTCTATTGAAGTATTAAATATGTTGAAAGGCAATCAGTGAGGTATTGGGAGGATGGCTTCGTCATCAAGGTATCATCCACTAGACGACGAAGATCAGGTAAATTCTAAACTCATGACTTTAACATATAAAAGGGAATTATTATTCCTCTAATGCTTTGGTGCTTTACAATAAAGGGACACATACCTCTACACAGACTAGAGGTAGAAAGGCAACGTCGGAATGCTCGACAAAGAGATAGGCGGCAGTCATTAAATTCCTCAAAGACGTGTTAGTTACCAAATGCGGCGTAATATGGAAAGTGCATATAATGTTGAAAATCAGTTGGTAGCGAGGGATAACTTACTAATTGGCTTTCTTGATCTGTGTCGTATTGCACAAAATTAATAAATAAATATTGATATTTCTATTAAATTCTATTTCCTTCTCTTTTCTTACCCATATGTCCGTGATAGCATATATGGGATGGTCTTCAAATGTTTATTTTATTTTAAGTAACTATTACATAATGTACGCTTAAATGTGTAATCTGAAACTATTTACAAGCTTTGTTTTTTTTTTAATTTTAAATAAAGAAAACTTTAAGTTCATAACTAACTCATTGCTAATATTATTATTCAAATCAGGAATTGGTCTCAATCCTGTCCATCAAAATAATATGCCAAGTAATAATGTAGCGGAACAAGCACGTGGTAGCAGAGGCCACGGCCGAAGTTTTAATGAGGCTATCGGAGTAGCAAAGTTGCATTTGCCAGCACTACGTGTTCGCATTGTCAAGCCCGTTTATTCTAGAGGGAAATTTTTTAAATGGTGTCCTAAGTTAAGCTCATTCATCATTTTGACATCTCAATTTTGAAAATTATGATAATGATACCTTAACACTTAAACTCAATCAAACATTAATTTCTTTTATGATTGACACCGTTAAGTTGAACTTTATCCATGGGAATAATTGTCTTTTCATGTTTTCCCTCTAGAATAATGGGAAGCCCTTCTAATGAGAACCCTTAAGTTAAGAATTTTTTGGTTAAATCTTTTCCCTTCACCTTTCAATCTTATATCTACATCTTGACCGTTTAGTTTATAGGTATTTATGAGTATATCGTTTTTCCAAATTTTCAGCTGTATTGAAATTTGTTAAGACATTCATAAGTGTGATTTATCAATTATGAACTTAAACATATCATATTTGACAAATTTGGTTAGCCCATTAATTTGATCTAGTTTGTTATCCTAACGAACACCAATTTGGCTGAAAATTTGTAAAAATGATCTACTCATATAAACCTAAAAACTAAACGGATGAGATGTCAAAATGTGATCGAAAAATAGGTCTTTTAAACCATAAACCGAAAAGTCTTAAACTAGTCCTCAGCTTAAGAGTTCTCACTAAAAGAACTCCCCTAGAATAATGTCTCTTTTCCCATCAGTATCAGAATTTGTGGTGAGCCATGTTTTGGCTGAATACAAAAATTAGAGACATCTAGAAATTATAATACACCATTGACCATTAATATCCATCATTAAAAGTAGCTCTTGCAACCCAACGGTGAGAGAAAGAATCAACATTGATTAAAATGCATTTTATATTAAGTACAGATGTTCATGAAACATATATGCTTAATAGAACAATCAAAGATAACTAGGTAATATGACTCACATTCATAGATGATATCTTCAGGTTGATAAACTTTAATTTAATTGATAAGGTTTGTGGAGAGAAAACATGAAGAGACAATTTTGCTCATGGACAAAGTCCAACTTAACGGTGTCAATCACGGAGCGAGGGAACTAATGTTGGGTTGAGTTTAAGTGTTGAGGGACCATTATCATAGTTTTCAAAATTGAGATGTCAAAATGATGAATGGACTTAACTTGGGTACCATTTGAAAAATTTCCTCTTTATTTTATCATTAAACCAAAGATATGTGTTGTAAGAATGGAAGGACTGATTTGTCTCCCATACATTCTCCTCTACAATTGATCGAGTTATTTTCACTTGAAACTCCACAAGGGATGCATTTTAGGCAACATATACGAGCTTACAACCATTTTTTTTTTCTTTTACATCAACGGGTGTGCCTATCGATCAAAGTCTAGTCACCGGCGGTAGAACTTTCACATTTTGTGCTCAATCCATATATCACAAAATTTGGGATACATAAAAGGAGCCGACTCTGCATGTATAATAATTGAAATAGTCTAATTAAACAATTGGTTGTACATGAAAATATGCTTTCGCAAAAGAATACCTGTATAAAAACGTTATTAATCCATTTACCAAATAAAAAATAAAAGTTGCTTTTAAAAAAGAAAAAAGAAATTGGTGGCTAGTCCACGATTTTAGGAATCAAACACTCTTAGTACTCCTCCAGAATTAGCGAGCTCAATTTGGATTATCTCAGAAGAGGAAACTACCAGCCACCACAAAATTTAATCTGGACATTCCCCACCTCAAGTTTCATAACTGCAATAACTGTCATTTGGAGATCTCCTCTCCTATAAAATCCTCCCTCTCGCAAAAACATTCCAAGCAGCAGGGGTTACTGTGCTGTGCTGGAATAAAAAGTGCCCCAGCTCCTCACAGCAACTCACTTGAAAAAGAAAAAAAAAAAGGAAGAAAACAAAAACAAAGAACAAGAAAAAAAATAATACCCTCTCTGCTTATATCTTTTTCAACCACCGGGAGCTCTTTCAGTCAGTTAACATGACCGGAGATGACCGTCACGGCAAGAAGAAGAAGATCGCCATCATCGGCGTGTCGGCGATAATCTTGGTGGCCATGGTGGTTGCTGTGGCTGTTGGGGTCACCAAAAGCAAAGGCCATAAGGACGATGACGCACCATCCACATCCTCCAAGGCCATCGAAGCTGTCTGCCAACCAACGGACTTCAAGGACACTTGCAAGACCACATTGGCTGCAAACGCCGGCAACGTAACCGATCCGAAGGAGCTCATCAAGGTAGCGATGAAGATCGCCACGGATAAACTCCAAGAGGTGGTGGACAACTCCCAGACCATGCACGAGGTCGTCAAGGACCCATTAGGCGACCAGGCCCTTCAGAACTGCAAGGAGCTCATTCAGTACTCCATCAACGATATCAAAAAAGCATTCGGGAATATGGGCCCCTTCGATGTAAGCAAGGTCAAAAACTATGTCAAAGAACTAGAGAACTGGCTCAGCGCCTCCGTAAGCTACGAGCAGACATGCTTGGATGGTTTCAACAGCGTTAAAGGTGATGCCGGAGACAAAATGAAGAACTTCTTGAAGCAATCACAGGAACTCACCAAGAACGGACTAGCCATGATTAGTGAAATCAGCAAACTCATGGGAGGTGCCATCGACATCAAACCCCAACGTCGTCTCTTGGCTGATGGTGATTCTTCTAATACCAGCCCCTCATGGATTGACGGACGCAAGCTCGACCTCGCCACCGCCAGTGCCAGCTCCCTCAAACCCGACGTGGTGGTAGCCCAAGACGGAAGCGGAAAGTATAAGACCGTCGGCGAGGCTCTCAAGGATATCCCCAAGGAGAGTCCAAAGACGTTTGTGATCTACATCAAGGAGGGTGAGTACAAGGAGCATGTGGTGCTTGAAAAGGAGATGAAGAATGTCATGTTCATCGGTGATGGCCCTACCAAGACTAAGATCACCGGTGACAAGAACTTTGCCGATGGTACCCATCCATTCAGAACCGCAACTGTCGGTGAGTTTCGGAAATATATAAATCATGTGACATTCATTTTTTTTTTTAAATGGTGACCGCAGGTCCGCATGAGCTATCATTCTAAGACTGCGACATGCATACGTTTTTGCGATCGGCTAACTTATTAGATTTGTCCAAATTGTGACGCGTGCAGTTGTGATTGGAGACTACTTCATCGCAAAGGACATGGGATTCGAGAACTCAGCCGGAGCCAAAGGACACCAAGCCATGGCACTGCGTGTTCAATCCGACCAGTCCATCTTCTATAACTGCCAGATGGATGGTTACCAAAACACTCTCTTCACCCAGACCTACAGGCAATTCTACCGCGACTGCACCATCTCAGGAGCCGTGGACATCATCTTCGGTGACGCAGCCGTCGTGTTCCAGAACTGCAAGATGATCATCAGGAAGCCCGAAGGAGATGACAAGGCCACGGTCACTGCCCAAGAAAGGAGCGACAAGCGCCAGCCTACGGCCATCGTCTTCCAAAACAGCACCATCAGCGCCGACAAAGAATACAAGGACAAAACGGCCTTCTTGGGCAGGCCAGCACACACCTACTCCAGGACAGTCGTGATGCAATCCCAGATCGATGATGTCATCAGCCCCGAGGGCTGGACACCATGGACTGGCCAAAGCAACACTGAAGAATGCTGGTTCGGTGAGTTCTCAAACAGGGGATCCGGTTCGGCCACCAACAAGAGGGTGAGCTGGTTCAAGATGGTCACCCGCGATCAAGCCGACGAGTTTTCCGCAAGCAGTCTTCTGTTCGGTGAAAACTGGATCAAGCCCAGCGGTGTGCCATATGAGGCTGGACTGATGCGTGTGTAAGCACTACAGTTTGTTAGCCAGAAGGATTCAAGTAATAGTGGGAAATTTTTCACCTTCTTATTGTAACTGGGAGCGGGAGGCATGTCTAGTCGGTGACTAGTTGCCCATGTTTGTTTACTAGCTTCGATCATCTCACAATTCTGTTCATCCCACTCCTACTGAGTTCTTGTAATATTTAATATACAACTTTGCCACATTATTACTGAGCGTGCATCGGATTACTTTGTGCTCTCTAAACCTTCAGACATATATAAATATATATTGCCCTAATAATATTATCAGTCTTAAACCAAAAGACCGAAAAACAAAAAGGAGGAGTCGTTGGAGTTCTAGACCCTCGGTTTTCTCCGTACGTATGTAGAGCATTCTCAAATTTCGTAAGTAGATTTTAAATCTGTAGCGGGTGATGATGGCATAATGCAAGCTTCTCCAGTTGGCCTTGTTTCTGGGCACCTTCTCTGCAGCTGTCGATCCACAACTCAAGCTCTTCTCAACTGGGTCACCATGCATCTCTCTATACGATATGAATATGTTAATTATTATTGTCCCAATTTTGTTCACTACCATCGAAGAACTTCTCCTCGAGCCCATGCCCTTCAAAGATCTGCAGACAATCATCGGCTTCTTGTACTGTTTTTATTTTCTATAAATTCACCAACTATTATAAAATCCTATAAGGTTGTGCATCTTGTTATCCAAAATCGAGCCATATAGCCCTCATTTGAAGGTCTGTTGTAAGCAGATTGTTCTACGGCCATGTCTCGTCAATGTACTCCAAAACAACACTCAAGCTTGAAGCTTCTTGACTAGGTTGTACTAAAGTAGCATATCACTCTTGTTGTATATGTCCTCTTGATATATATTCATATTCGATCAGACTCTCTTGAGTTTCACAACCCATCTAACCATGTAAAACATATAACCTTAGGGGAATAGTTTTAATGACTTTATTAGTGATTTCTAAATGGACACAATTAATTTGCAATCATAAAAGCAACACAACATTGACAAAAAGAAATTTGCATTATTTGCTCTTTCAAATATTGGAACATAATCTTTCTTGTTTTATTGCATATCGCTTTATGATATCCGCTCATTGATTCAAGAATCTAGGTTTTTTTTTTAATAAAGGGTTGGTGCGACTGCCCTCAAGCCTTGAATAATGAAAATTTTGAATATATGGGGTAACATTAAGCCTAAACCCCTTATTACGTACAAAGTCCTTAAATAATATCATAAATCTCTACAATAAATATGTACTCAACCAGTCACCAAATAGAAAAAAGTATTGCTCTAACCGCAAACCTCATTGGAGGAGGGGTGTCAAACTGAATTTAATCCTTTTATTTTTCTAGAATGATACCATCAGTTTTCTAACAAAACATCAATATACTTTTTAGATAAAAAAAATGACATGCCGGAAATTGTCCATCATATCATGTGACATATGCCACCTCATCATCTGGTATAAGATTTTTTTTTTTTATAATTTTAGGGTCTTAGGCATGTTTCTTTTTAAAATGCAGTACTTCAAAAATGTATCGATTTGGATAATCTAATGTCTAAACCAGAAAAATATCGATACATTCATTAAATCTCATCATATACCTAATTGTTAGACCAAAGTCGTTTTTCTTGTATATATAGCGGGGGTAACCATACCCCTATATATCAATCGCCTGTCCATGCAATGAATCGTAATCAAGCCCCGAAATTGCAGTACTTTACTTAGTTGAAGGTTGAAACTACGTCTCCACATGACTATATGACATCCAATACACACTATTTGTGCTCATCTCGATGGTGTGACCTGTACCCACCAGTTGTCTAACATCCTAGCTTACAAAGAATACATATACAGTATATAGATCGACTCAATACGTGTTATTCTCAACTCTTATAACAGGCCCGCTCACCTGCGGGACAACAATTAAGGATCAAACGAGACAAAGTGATGGCAGCCATTGAATTATAAATGAAATGATCTTATGGCTACAAACGCATATACATAAATACCCAATTACCATTGACCATCTCTTCTTCTACCTCGTCACTTTTGTGTTCCATGAACCTTCCACTATGTTTGCATCTCTTCTTTCTCATGAATCTCATCCATGAAACCTTCCACCTTGTACTGAATTGAATTGCACCACCCTCATCACTCGTAAAACAAAAACAAAAATCTCACTTTTGTAATTGTCTCTATTCTCCAATCATCAAATCCACTCCAATTCCTTTTCTTCTTCTTCTTCTTCTTCTTCAAGAGTAGCAATGACCAACTCAGGGCCAGAGACCCAAACCGCGTCCGTCAGGGTGCACCAATCTAGCCTTGTGCGAACCGAATTCAGAGAGAGACTATAGAGAAGATTGGGTAATGGGTCTTTTGATAAATGGTTACTTTTTGTTTTCTATATTTGTTGGATTTAGTTTTCATGTTTCTTAGATTGGTTCTATGGAAGGATGAGAAAAGATAGCAGATGATGAATTACAAATAGCTAGGATAGTGAGATGAGGAAAACTTGATGAACAATTCGGGGTTGCAAAGTCTGTAAAATGGCAAGATGAGGGAAGAAGATGAACAGAGAGGCATGAAATGTTGTTACCATAATAACCGTAAGATTTACTCATTTAGCATCCAACGGTTGAGATGAAATCGTCCCTTTTGTCTCTTAAAAGATGTCCCGCAGGTGAGCAGCCCTGAATTTTATAACGGAAGCCCAAGTTTTTGTGTCAAATCTTCACCAAAAAATTGAGTTTTCCAATTTGCCTTTTGTTTCTGCATAATCTTTGAAACTATGTAAAATCACGGTGGAACACGAATATGAACAATAAATAACATGGGCGAGAGATAAGGACATATAATGGTTCACCATGTCATCGAAGGACATGATTACGTCCACTTATGAATCAACTATCATGACCAATAGGCCTTTGTGGAGTGAGTAAAGATCACTCTTTCTACATATGGGAAGCCTTTCTTTTATAGCTAAGGAATGTTCCCTCACATATTATGTTTCCGATGTGGGACTAAATACACATATATCTTCTTATGATGCCTTCTTATGGAGCTTGGGAGAGCACATTCCCGATGTGGCACGGATGATCTTTCACCATGGCGAGGTAGGATATACATCGTATCTACAAGTTTCCTGACTGGTCTATGGGCGAGGAAGGTAGTTCCCAACTACCGACTACAAGTTCCCCCAAGTTCCCGTTCAAGAAACGTCTTGAGTGGGGACTTGATATATAAAATGCCCATAGACCAGTCATTTATCAATGAGCACCGGGTCTCAGTCCTCCCAAGTCCGTACTCAGGACGTGTGTTGAACGAGTCTTGCGCATTTTGGGTCTTACTTTTCTTGATATACATCGTGATCTTTAAGTCCGCCGATAAGATAAAAAATGTCCCTTCTGACCCCCGGCCTCAAAAATTCTTCGGCCGAGCGAGGTGTTTTCATGTTTCCAATGGCAAGGTACTGTTGGTTCCCTTTCTACTGCCATCCGGGCCTTACATTTTCCATGGACAAATGTAGCGAGCCCTTTCCATATATGGGTATTACCACTCAAGTGACGGGGTGTTAACGTCTGTAAACACGAAAATATCTGCGATAAATGACAGAACAACTCGTGTACAAAGAATAATTTAATCAATGCGAATGCGGGTTACAATCTTTGTGAACTTCTCTGATTCTATCTCCGACGTCGATTTGATCCAAGGGTGACGAGCACTTAATCTTGAATCGAATCGTTGTAATTTGGACTTCTTGTCATGTTGACGATTTGTAGAAGTTGATTGACCAAGGGCCGTAGAGGCTTGTCCTTGATCAGATTTTGGTCACAAACAGTGTCACGTGGTGCCTGTTCTTTGACTTTGAAGTTGGTGAAGATGTCGGCTATTTGGCAGCTTGATGACTATTCGAGATTTGACAACTTCTAGACTTGAGGTTGATGAAAAATCAGCTATTTGGCAGCTTGATGATTCTTCAGGATTTGACAACTTCTAGACTTGAGGTTGATGAAGAATCGGCTATTTGGCAGCTTGATGATTTTTCAAGATTTGACAACTTCTAGGCTTGAGGTTGGTGAAGAACAGGCTATTTGGCAGCTTGATGATTCTTCAAGGATTTAGTGAAGAACTGGCTACTTGGGGAGCTTGATAGTTCTTCAAGGATTTTGGGGAGGCTTCTGAGCTCGCGGAGGGATTTCTCTCTCTCTAGTTCGCTCCTTTGTTTCTGCCCCCCTTCCTCTTGATATGAGAGGGGGTATTTATAGTGTTAACATTCCTCCACTTAAGGTAAGTAATGAAGATTCTGAATAAATAATATTTCCTTAATCGAATCAATGAATCTTGACTGATTGATTTACTTGCTGATTTTAACACAATCAGATAAATCAAATCTTAAGATTTAGATATGCTCAGATCGTTTTGGACTAATGTCCTGTTTTGATCAAGATCATTAGTAAGGGGCGAGCCATCTCGCGGATATGGAAAGTATCTCGCGAGGTACCTTGATTTCCAAGCAAGCGGTGATTTCTGATTCCACTTCGCGGATTCCCCCACGCGAGGCCATCTCGCTTCGCCTTTATATAAATCTACGCGCGCGGAGCCATTTTGCTTCGCCTTCATGTAAATCTACGCGAAGTCTATTTCGCCCCGCGAAGTCTAATTCGCCTCGCGAAGTCCAGTTTGCCTCGCCAAGTCTATTTCGCCTCGTCAAGTCTTGTTCGCCTCACGAAGTGCGGTTTGCCTTACGAAAGCTTGTTCACCTCGTGAAGTCTATTTTGCCTTGCGAAGTCTTATTCACCTCGCGAAGTCTATTTCGCCTCGCCAAGTCTTGTTCGCCTCGCGAAGTGTGGTTCACCTCCCGAAGTCCGATTCGCCTAGCGAAGTGAGGTTCACCTCGCGAAGTCCGGTTCGCCTCGCGAAGGTCAGTCCACCTAGCCTTCATTTATTTCGAAGTTCAGTCCGCCTCGCCTTCATTTATTTCTATGCGAAGTGCGGTGCGGTTCGCCTCGCCTGACTTCTTGCAAGCCATCACTTATAAACCCAATTATTTTGTTAAATTTTACATGTCTACAACGTCATCCGTGGTTTATCAAGCCACTTGCTCTGTTTTTAAAGGGATGATATAAAACTTATGTCTTTCGGTCGAGTGCCAATCCCGCTTGGTCTTACTCCGGATTTCAATGACTTATGCCTCTCGGTCGAATGCTAATCTCAGTCGAATGTCAATCTCTCGGTCGAATGTCAATCTCTCGGTCAAATGCCAATCTCTCGGTTGAATGCCTATCTCTCGGTCGAATGCCACTCTCGGTCGAATGCCAAAACCTACTGACCAGCATGCATATATCTATATATATATATATATATATATATATATATATATATATATATATATATATATATATATATGGCCCTTCCACTAAGGGATCCTTTTTTTTGACATATATGAGGGATGGAGGATTACACCAACTTTTCGATCACAAAATCACATCTCCATCGTTCAATATGTAGTTCTATATGAGTAGATCATTTATGCAAATTTTCAGAAATTTTGGTGATCGTTAAGACATTCAAAACTACGATTTATTATTATAAGCATGAACGGTTCATATTTGGCAGATTTGGTTCGTTCATTGATTTTATCTTGTTCGACACCTTAACGATCACCAAATTGACTGAAAATTTACAGAATTGATCTATATATAAAGAACAACAAACTGAACGGTGGAGATTCAAAAATATAATCGAAAAGTTGGTGTAATCCTCCATCCCTCATATATGTAAAAAAAAATGGATCTCTTAGTGGAATGACCCTGTATATATATAGGTTGACTTGCAAGTAGAATATTATGAACTTTCACAAACCAACTTATCTGTGAAAATAGCTACCGAATGAGTGCACATAGGAGGTATAGATTCATGCCCGTACTACTCCCGGACGATGAATCTTTGTTGCCAGTACGGTCGGGCTACCTACAAGATTTGTTGACTTTTTTTTTGTCTCGGTGTTTGCAGATACAAGACCACTTTTTGAACCTCAATCCCCCTCTGATGGCTTCTCCACTAGGACTTATCTTTCACTTTCAACCGGACTTAATTGTCCATGCTATTGAATTCATCTTTCTTGTTGTTCATACTAGGCTCTCCGGGTGTCCAGAGTACGAAGGCGAGTGTCCAGACCAAAACCAGGGTTCCCGTATCATCTTGAGTCGGAAGTGGGAATTAAACCAAGACATATATGGATGCTTGATGGAGGTTCCCGAAGATGATCACCCATAGGGAAGCTGCCATCGGGTGGCCAACTTTGATGGCTGGGTGTCCAGATCAACACCATTTTGCTTCTTTCAGTTAAGATTTCACGGGTGGCCATATGTTGATTTGTAGTTGAGACCAGATGTGTCTAGACCGAGCGCTGCTTGAGCTGTGTCATCCCAGTCGGGCAATTGATCGACGCTGCCGGTGGATCCCGGGCACTACTAGCTGGTTCCCGAAGCATCACTCCTGGCCAGCACCAGATGAGCTTGCCCCGGGAGAGCTAATCGTGCTGGAGCCGGCCGATTACGACATCGTCCCGCTGCCTCATAACTCTAGTGGATTTTCCCGGATACTCTCTCAAATCTGCGAGCTGGACCGGGCTTGAGTCCTTATGTTGGTTACCCGACCGATCGGCGACGCCGGTCTCCGCCCAGGTTTCAATGACTGCAGTTCCTCCCGGCCTGCCAACTTGTCGATCAATCCCAACCTAGTGAGAACCACCGGGAAGTGGTAGCCGAGGCTGGCGACGAACCCCTACATCCCGGGAGGAGTATACTCGGGTGGTACCTTCAAATGCTGCCGGTGGAGTCACCGAATCCCGATGAGCCATTTTCGGGTTTCGCCTATTGACCCGGAGTCAATGTAGTTTTTTTTCTTGGAGACGACCCGGTGATGAAGGGCTCCCGGCCTAGGCCTACATACCGAACACCATGTGCTGACTTCATGCATGAGTCTGCTAGCAGAGTAACAAAACTTTTTGTAACGTTTCCCACAGACGGCGCCAAATGTTTTTTCATAATCCCGGAGACTATGTAGAATCATGGTGGAACACAAACATGAACAATAAATAACATGAGCGAGAGACAATGACATATAATGGTTCACCATGCCATCGGAGGACATGGTTAATTACGTTCACTTATGAATCAACTATCATGACCAATAGGCCTTTGTGAAGTGAGTAAAGATCCCTCTTTCTACATATGGGAAGTCTTCTTTTTATAGCTAAGGAAAATTCTCTCACATATTATGTTTCTGATGTGGGACTAATTACACATATATCTTCTTATGATGCATTCTTATGGAGCTTGGGAGAGCACATTCCCGATGTGGCACGGATGATCTTTCACCATAGCGAGGTAGGATATACATCGTATCTACAAGTTTCCTGACTGGTCTATGGGCAGGGAAAATAGTTCTCAACCATCGACTACACCCATAATATTGCAAATTTTTAAAGAACCTGAAAATATTAAACAAGATTAAGAACGTAATATGATTTATTTTTGCTTTTTATATTTTTACCCAATTAAATATCTATTTGCACAGTTATTACCTTACTACATCTCTATTTCATTTTTCGCACATATTAAAAGGCTAGTATAGTGTATCATAATTGGCTCCTTTAAAATCTCTTCGAACCTGGCAATGATTATTTTTGTTGTTGTGGGATATATATGGGGAAGCCGACCACGTTGTACTGGTAATGATTGAGTAGCTTTCGAAAAGCATTGCGAAAATTATTGTCGCTACAACCATGCTCGGAAGCTTCATTCAATTTATTAACCCAAAATAGGAAATCGTCAACCACCACTAATTTTAATTAGATGGAGACGTACCACACCTCAAGTTTCCTAACTGCAAAAACTGTCATTTGGAGATTTTATCCCCTATAAATTCATTCATTCACAAAAACATTCCAAGCAGCGAGGCATCAATAAGCAACAGCATGCAGCAACACACCTGAAAAAGAAGAAAAGAAGAAAAACAAAGGAAAAAATCTCTTATATCTTTTTCACCACCAGGATACCCGCACCGTTTGTCTTTGAGACCTTATTGTTAATCATTCAACATGGGCGGAAATGACCGACACGGCAAGAAGAAGAAGATCGCTATCATTAGCGTGTCGGCGTTGATTCTGGTGGCCATGGTGGTTGCTGTGGCTGTTGGGGTCACCAAAAGCCATAAAGGCAGAAATGACGAGAAGAAACCAGCCACAACCTCTAAGGCAATCGAAACCGTCTGCCAACCAACAGATTACAAGGAAACCTGCCAGAATGCCTTATCTGAAAAAGCCGGCAACGTCACCGACCCAAAAGAGCTTGTAAAGATAGGTTTCCAGATCGCCATAGAGAAACTCCAAGAGGTGATCAATAACTCCAACACCTTAAAAGAGATCGCCAAGGATAATCTGGGAAACCAGGCACTTCAAAACTGCAGGGAGCTCATTGAGTACTCCATTGACGATCTAAAGAGGTCAGCTGACAAGATCGGCCATTTCGAAGTGACCAAGCTCAAAGAGTACGTTGAAGACCTTAAGGTGTGGCTTAGTGCCTCCCTACAATACGAACAGACTTGCTTGGACGGGTTCGACAATACCCCTGGTGAAGCCGGGGCTAAAATGAAGAACTTTTTAAAGACATCACAAGAACTCACGAAGAACGCACTCGCTATGACCACTGAAATCGGCAACCTCTTCGGAACCAGCAGCCTTAAAAGCCAACGTCGTCTTTTGGCAGATACTCCTGTGGACCCAAAGATGGCGCCTAGGATCATACCCTCATGGATTGAAGGACGCAAGCTCGACATCGCCACTGCCAATCCCATCTCCCTTAAACCTGACGTTATAGTCGCCAAGGACGGAAGTGGAAAATACAAGACCGTCAATGAGGCGCTCAAGGATATCCCTAAGGATAACATTCTAAAGACGTTCGTGATCTACATCAAAGAGGGTGTGTACAGTGAGCAGGTGGTTCTGGACAAGCACATGACCAATGTCATGTTCATCGGTGATGGCCCTACCAAGACCAAGATCACCGGTAACAAGAACTATGCCGACGGTGTCCAAACGTTCAAAACCGCAACTGTCGGTGAGTGTCGATATCTAATTCGTGTGACATGCATAAGTTTTTGATACCTAACATATGAAACTCTTTAAACGTACATTTTAAATTTATTACGCATGCAGCTGTGATCGGAGACTACTTCATTGCTAAGGACATGGGATTTGAGAACACTGCCGGAGCCAGAGGACACCAAGCCGTGGCACTGCGTGTTCAATCCGACCTGTCCATCTTCTACAACTGCCAGATAGACGGTTACCAAGATACTCTCTACACCCAAACCCACAGGCAATTCTACCGTGACTGCATTATATCTGGAACAATCGACTTCATCTTTGGTGACGCAGCAGCTGTGTTTCAAAACTGTAAGATGATCGTCAGGAAACCTGGCCCAAATCAGAGCTGCATGGTCACCGCCCAAGGAAGGCTTGATAAGCGCGAGCCTACCGGTATTGTCCTCCAAAATTGCACAATCAGCGGTGAAAAAGGCTTTGACGTGGCCACCACAATGGCCTACTTGGGTAGGCCAT